>JAWWNF010000003.1:1492480-2984961 GCA_034641395.1 Darevskia armeniaca | reverse complement strand
GTTTATTTTTATCAACTTTTTTTTTAATGATTTTTATTGAATATTTTATAACTCTATAATTACATAACATATGAAATAATATACAATAAATTTGGATTCCATTTATCTCCGAAATATTAAAGTAAACATAAAAATAAACAAATAAATAAGTAAATATCCTCCACCAGTAGCCGATGCCCATTCAGACTTCCTACCATCACCCTTACATCATATTCTACCTTTAATGTACATAACTCCACTTCCCTGCTTACAGACATTTTCCACTTACATTCTCTACTTCTTAACCGTTCCTTATTTGATTTCCTCCAATACTTTTCTTACTTTAGTCCTCAAATGCCAACATAGAAATCGAGTTTTTACTGTATTTTTTAACATATTTTCTATAGCCCTCCCACTTTTCAGCAAATTTCTTTTTGGAGTGCCCTCTTAGGTTGTTCGTCAGGAGAGCTAACTCCGCAAATTCTTGTAATTTATATTGCCAATTCTCAATTCCAGGAGCCTCTTTATCTTTCCATCTTTATCAACTTTTAAATTCAACGTTAACCACATACTCAAAAGAGAAGGGGGGCACATAAGGGGTACAGGATCCATTTTGCAATTTACCCAGTTACGTGTACTGGCACCTCATATTTTACATGCACACAAAAGGCATTCAGTCTGACAGTGTGTGCACATCTGAATGTAGCAATGCATGGGCTATATTCTTTGTCCCTTCTTGGGGAGGTGCCAAGGGTTCTGTCATCATGGACTGCTGCACTTCAACATTTACCTGTACATCCTATTCACATTGTCCATGATTTGCCTAAGATTCCTTTAACTGGTGATCCCATTCATTGTAACGGAGCCATATTGCAGGGTAGCTTCCGTGGAAGTGAGAAAAATCCCCTATGCAATCCGATGCTTAGGAACTCATTCTTGCACAGTCAGGGAGGGAGAAAGTCTGTGCTGCCATCAGCCTCTCTGCCAATCCAAGAAATGATTCATTTCAGAAATGGACCTACCTGTTTATTTTCTTTATAAGAAGCTATGACAGGCTTCCAAACACAGCTTTTCCTCATCCCCCACATAGCAGCGGGGAGGCTGCTGAGTCGTGACAGGTCCTGGCCGCCTGCCTAGAGAAAGAGATGTACCAGTGGAGCTGATTGGTGGAGCATCTGTTTTGTGGACCAGGTTCAGAGTCGGACACCTGTAAGTAAGACTGGGAGTGTCCGCTGCCTGAAACCTTAGTAGTAGAAACCTTTATTAGGCATAGTAAAACCATACTATGCAGAAGACGCCTGCTTCTTGGGAGAAAAGCAATGACAAACCTAGACAGCATCTTAAAAAGCAAAGACATCACCTTGCCAACAAAGGTCTGTATAGTTAAAGCTATGGTTTTCCCAGTAGTGATGTATGGAAGTGAGAGCTGGACCATAAAGAAGGCTGATCGCCGAAGAATTGATGCTTTTGAATTATGGTGCTGGAGGAGACTCTTGAGAGACTCTTGGACTGCAAGAAGATCAAACCTATCCATTCTTAAAGAAATCAGCCCTGAGTGCTCACTAGAAGGACAGATCCTGAAGTTGAGGCTCCAGTACTTTGGCCACCTCATGAGAAGAGAAGACTCCCTAGAAAAGACCCTGATGTTGGGAAAGATGGAGGGCACAAGGAGAAGGGACGACAGAAGATGAGATGGTTGGACAGTGTTCTCGAAGCTACTAACATGAGTTTGGCCAAACTGCGAGAGGCAGTGAAGGATAGGCGTGCCTGGCGTGCTCTGGTCCATGGGGTCACAAAGAGTCGGACACGACTGAACGACTGAACAACAACAAAACCATACATTCTTGCACAGACACCATATACAAAATGTATAAAATATAGGCTCAGGAAACAAAGCTTATACAAATCAGATCCCTAACTCCAGAATTCCACTAATCCGTAAAAGGAACTTAAAACTTCTCATAGTGATCCTTCATCAAAAAATCAATCAACATAAACAATACAACAATACAACAATTCCACTTCACCATCCCATCAAGAGCCACTAATCTTCTTCGTTATGTCGCAGTCTTTCTGCATGGACAGCTCTCAGAAATTCAGCTACTGTTAGAGTGATCTGATCATTGCTGTCTGAAAGCAGGTTTTGGATAGTTGGGAGCATGGAAATCGGCCTGTCGACTTGTAAGGCCTCAAGTAATTGTCTTCTCGCGTGGATCCCAAAATCACATGAGAAGAAAATTTGCTCCAGAGTATCAGGTTCCCTCCTGCCACCCTTGCAGAGGCAGATCCTGGAAGAGCCAGATATCTTCCTATCACTATCATAGAGGGGAACATATGGCTAACATGAACAGCCTGCACAATTCATGATTTTTGAGATTAGCCATATATCCCCCCTGAAAATCTCTACACATAGGGAGATTTCAATAAAGAGGAGAGCGAGTGCTGTGCTTTGCAACCTCGAGAAGGGAATGAACACTGTTTTCAATAAACTTCTTCCTAATAATTTCCCAGATATATCTGGGGTCAGAGTTTTCAAGGCCAGTTAAATTAAGCCCTATCGAGTTCAGCTTTCTCCTACAAATCACCGATAGATTGTAAACTACGTGATCACTCAAGAGATCATAAAGAAAGGTAGGAGATAAGGCTCTGTAATGAAGGAAGATCCAATATTTCAAGGTTCTCCGCTGCCTGAAACCATGGAGACCCATTGCCAGACAATATGGAGCTAGATGGACCAAGTGTCTGAGTCTGGATAAGACAGCTTCCTAGCTTCCCTTCCAGGGCTTAGTGGCAATCTGCCTACAGTATCTAGGAAGAACTTTGAGCAGATGGGGCAGCTATTGCCTGCCGGGAATGCAGAGTTGGAGAACCTTCCCTGAAAGTAAAGGCGAAATCCTTTGGGAGATTTGAGTTCAGCTTCGGGGGAGCAGGGAGACAGGGTTTGAGTGTGGCCTTCTAGATATTGTTGCAGTACCATTCCCACGCAGGGAAATGCATGCAAGGACAGGCTCCAGCAGATAATAATAATAATAATAATAATAATAATAATAATAATAATAATTTATTATTTATACCCCGCCCATCTGAGCAGATTGAGCAGATGAGACCAAGCCTGGGTCCAACAGTCAAGAAGGTGGTTTTTACAAGAAGGTGGTTTGCTACAACAGCAGCAAGATTACTTCTTGCTAAAAACTGGAAATCCCAAGAGATACCAACTTTAGAAGAATGGCGAATGAAATTGCTGGACTTTATGGAAATGGCCGAAATGACTGGACGAATCCGAGAACAGAAGAGAGCGTTGAAGAAGATTGGAAGAAATGTAAAGACTATTTGAAAAAGTTTATTTGATTTGGTACAGGCAGCAGAAGTAGTTAAGCTTAGGTTAAGAAAATAAGATGCGATGCATAATAAAAACATGAGGTTGTAATGTTTATTTTTTTGTAAAAAGAAAGAAGAAAACTGTTAAAAGAGAATTACAATGAATGTCAGAAAAAAGGGACTTGAGGAAGTAAAAAAAAAAAATTAGGCTATGTAAAAAAAGAATTACTGGGCCTCGGATATGGAGAGGCCCAGGCTAAACAAAGATTTGATGTTGTTAATTGGGGCTCGTTCACCTTGGAAGGTAGCCCATCTAGGAGAAGGAAAACTCTGGCCCTAAACCTCTGCTCTCTTGCAGGTACAGTGGAACCTTGGTTCTCGAATGGCTTAGTTGACAAACATATCGGCTCCCGAACGCCAAAAACCCAGAAGTAAGTGTTCTGGTTTTCTAACATTTTTGAGAAGCCGAACGTCCGCTGTGGCTGTCGGCTATTGTTTCCAGGGCGCCTGTGCCAATCAGAAGCCGTGCCTTGGTTTTCAAATGTTTTAGGAGTTGAACGGATTTCCAGAACGGATTACCGGTAAGTTCGAGAACCAAGCTTCCACTGTATATTCATTTGTGAGAAAGGCTTTGGGAGTAAGCTCTGAGGGAAAATCCATACCTGCTGCCTTGTGGGACGTCTTCGGGAGAAGAAAAGGCTAAGGAGTAAACCCTACAGAAATCCATAGGGGGGGGGTCCTAAAATGGTTGGATGGCGTCTTGTGTGCTTCCTTCTGGCACCTGCTGCAGCCAAACGTATTGCTCTGCTTTCCTTTGGACCACATCAGGAATGCAAAGGGGGTGGTTGTCAGGGACCTGCCTCGCCCAGAGATCAGCCGACGGGGGGGGGGGGGGGAGGCGGATGGAGAGGGAAAGAAGTCATGTCAGAGAGCAGTTCCCAGGAGAGCCAGGAAAGCAACAGTGGCGGGAAGGGGAACTGCAGCAGACATTGCGTTGCAAAGGGTTGAAGATGCTAACAGAGACCTGGCAACACCAAGGGGAGGGGCTGAGAGTCTGACGGATCAGCCCAGTGCCAGCCCGCAGGTGTGCAGGGGTCTCAAGCAGAAAGAGAAGAGGAGGCGCTTTGGCTTTCCAAACCTTTTATGCTGGGGTCGGGGTCGGGAAATGCCACTCCCTGAATCTGCGACCGACTCAAGCGGTCATGAACCTTAGGAGCTCTGATGTGTACGTTTGTAAATAAAGACAATTAGTTAAACAGACAACGCAGTCTGGCTGATTACTCTCGAGGAGACATCCCAGAGTCTTGTTGTCTGAGCAGTCCAGGACCTCTAGGAAACACTGCCCAGGCTTGTGCCCTGGAGAGGTCTCTTTTGCACTGCTATTGCAGCAAAAACAACACAGGAAGCAGCAGTTATGATTTACCAGTCTCTGCAGCCACAGAAGGTGCTGTGATTCTCTAATGGTTTGGCTTCACCCCTGCAGGTGCACTCCATTGTCTCTCAAGACATACAGATGCCAACAACCACCGTTTCCATCATCCCTGGCCATTGGTTATGCCAGCTGGGGCCAATAGGAGTTGAGAGTCCATCAACTTCTGTAAGGTACTACGTTGCTTCCCTGTGTTTATTTGAAGAATTTAGACACACACACATCTCTTTCTGCCTGTGTCTCAAAGCAGCTTACGAAAAATTAAATCCCACCCAGAATGTATGAAATTCAAAACACAGACTAAAACATCAGAAAATAAAAAGAGCAGAGCAGCATTCAGTGGTGTAAAGGCATCCTGAAATAAAATGGCCTTGATCTGACACTTGAAACTTTGCAGGGACACTGGTTGCCTTGTTTCTGCTTTACAATAAATAATGGGTAAGGCTGACATACGTATGCACACTTACCTGGAAGTAAGAGCCATTGAAGATAGTAGGAATTGCTTCTGGAGGTGAGGAGCATGAGGCTTTTTTTATAATTATGTTGAAGGGGAAAGATTGAGTAGAGATTAATTTCCGCTCATAATACTAGAATGCAGCATCGCCAGTAAAAATTGGCTGGCAGCATGACTCAGGACAAAAGAAATTATTTATCCTCCTAATGCATAATTTACTTACAGAAGGGATGCGGAACCTCTAGCCCTCCAGTTCTTCCACCTCACCTCCTCTCAGTTCTGCCCAGCAAGGATGATGGGGATTTGTTTATTTATTTTTTAAAAATCAAAGCAGCTTACATAAATAAAAATGTAAAATACACAAGATTTAAAACATAATCTGGCTGGACCACAGGTTTCCCACCCTTGGCTTATCATATCCAGTGCAACAAGTTCCATGGTATGGGGGCTATTAGCAATGATAAGTAAATGGAACCTCCATGTCCAGAAGCAGTGTACCTCGTGAGTGCTGGTTGCTCTGGATGTTGTTGGGCTTCAACTCCTATCAGTCCTACACAGTATGGTCAGAGGTAATGGGGGTTGTAGTCACAGGTCGCCCAACCCTACTTTAGGCTTTACTTGTGGTTTCCCAGAACATCTGTGTAGCTACTGTTGAAAACAGGATATTAAACAAAGTGGGTGGGGACATGTGGCCCTCACAATATTTTTAAATTTTATTGAATTTATATGCCGCCCTATACCCACAGGTCTCAGGGCCACTTCCATCATCCGTGATCAGTGGCTGTACCAAAAACATCATGGTGTCCAACAAAATCTGCATAGTCACATCCTTTCCCACTCCTGGACTAGGTAGACTTCAAGTCTCATCTTGTGGGACTCTTTTCTTATGTGTTTAGGGACCATGGTAGGTGGGTGAGAGAGAGACAATTTGTGAGTGAGTGGCAGACACACACACTGGACCTGGCGCACATTCGATTACAGATGGGCACAGATGACCCACGCCATTTTGGTGCCCAAGACAGAAATGTCTAGATGGCAGCTATCCCACCCCAGATGGTACAAACTAAATAATAAACCATTCCCTGCTCTGATGTTGTACCTCCAGAGGACTAGCAGCAGCTTTTTAAATTACTTGCTCCTTTTAACTGCAGACTGAAACTGGGCCATCCTACAAGCAAAGCACAAAGTAAAGGACCCCTGACTGTTAAGTCCAGTCGCGGACGACTCTGGGTTGCGGCGCTCATCTTGCTCTATAGGCCGAGGGAGCTGGCGTTTGTCCGCAGACAGCTTCGGGTCATGTGGCCAGCATGACTAAACCACTTCTGGCGAGCCAGAGCAGCGCACGGAAAACGCTGTTTACCTTCCACCAGAGCGGTATCTATTTATCTACTTGCACTTTGACGTGCTTTCGAAATGCTAGGTGGGCAGGAGCAGGGACCGAGCAACGGGAGCTCACCCCGTCGCGGGGATTCGAACCACTGACCTTCCGATCGGCAAGCCCTAGGCTCTGTGGTTTAGACCACAATGCCACCCGTGTCCCTAAAAAGCACAAAATAGATTCCTGCATGGCAGGAGGTTGGACCCTCGGGGCCATGGTTCATGCTCCCATGGAGCTATCCCATACTGAATAATCCCACAATCCCTTTCAGTCTTAATAGAGGGAGGGAGGGAGGGAGCCAATGCAGAACAATGAGCAGAGCATGTGGACTGCAGAGTACAGATAGTTCTCAATGTCCTCCCCGTAGCTGAAAGTCACTCTTTGTTAGCAAAGGTGTGAAAGTCACCCAGAGACAGCAGTGGCAAGAGGAAAGGCCATTTTAGTTTTTGGGCACAGGAAAGAGGAACATGGGTCACTTACTTACACTTACACACACACACACACACACACACACACACACACACACACACACGAAGAACAACTTGGCATGGGGAAAGCCAACTCAGCTAGAGAAATAATAATAAAATAATAATAATAATAATAATAATAATAATAATAATAATAATAATTTATTATTTATACCCCGCCCATCTGGCTGGGTTTCCCCAGCCACTCTGGCAGCTTCCAACAGAACATTAAAATACAATAATCTATTAAACATTAAAAGCCTCCCTAAACAGGGCTGCCTTCAGATGTCTTCTAAAGGTCTGATAGTTCTCTTTGACATCTGAAGGGAGGGCATTCCACAGGGCGGGTGCCACTACCGAGAAGGCCCTCTGCCTGGTTCCCTGTAGCTTTGCTTCTCGCAGTGAGGGAACCGCCAGAAGGCCCTTGGCACTGGACCTCAGTGTTCGGGCTGAACAATGGGGGTGGAGACGCTCCTTCAGGTATACTGGACCGAAGCCATTTAGGGCTTTAAAAGTCAGCACCAACACTTTGAATTGTGTTCGGAAACGTACTGGGAGCCAATGTAGGGAGAAAGAACATCTGCAGGGAGTTTGTTTTATCCTTCCTTTTTTTGATACAATCCTGAGTTTGCAATGAGAGGGAGTGATTTGCTGGTAGCACCATAATATGTGCTGAAGCCCTCAGAGATCAACGGGCAGGTATAGCAACCGCCTGTCAGGGCTCTAAGTAGATTTAAAAGGCACAGGAGAAGGCAGGCCTCAGTGGAACTAACAAGCCCAAGGAACAGGGATGCTGAGTGAAGATGTGCTGCCAAATCTCGGGCCAGAGTCACACCATCCACATGTCCAGCAGGTTGGTAGCAACGTAACCCACAAGGCCGCAAAGCAAACAACACACTGAAAATAAAGACCTCACAGAATTTCTAGTTATGGTATGCCGCTCTGGAAGTTTTGCACAAATCCAGAAATTTACTGAATAAATAATAAGCCCTACGCTTTCAGCAATAAGATTCCCCCAAACTGCGGCCCTCCAGATGTTTTGGCCTACAGCTCCCATGATCCCTAGCTAACAGGACCAGTGGTCAGGGTGATGGGAATTGTAGTCTCAAAACATCTGGAGGGCCGAAGTTTGGAGGTGTCTGATGGTACATCTGTAAGCATGAGAGAGATCACTCAGGCATTCTCAACGGCTACCAAATTAAGCACACACAAAAATTAGAGGAATCTGGGGCAGGGGGAGAGAGCAGGGATAAGCTCTGAGTGCCCCTGTTTACTGTTGATGGTGCAGAGGACAGCAGCAATCAAGGCATGCCATGTCATTTGTTTTTTATTTGAAGGAGCTAGAAACAAAAGACCACCTGACTAGTTTCACAATGCATCCTGGGTAAATTCATTACACAAGGGACCCTGACACATGCAAATCCTCCCACCATAGGGACGTAAGAAGGCTGCCTTGTACCAGGTCAGACTACCCATTCCTTTTGGTCCACGCCACTGTCTACCAGAAGCAGTAGGGGTTCTCCAGGATCTCAAGCACAGGGCTTTCCTGTCCCTTGCCCCCATCTGATCATTTCAGTTGGAGATGCCCAAAATTCAGCCTGGGACCTTCGGCATGCCTTTGCACCGAGCCCCAGTTCCTCCATCTTCCTTGTCTTCCGTTCTTTTTGTCTTCTCAGTTCACTGAATCTCTGCCTGGAGGCTGGCTGATGGGGCCTTTTGGAAGGTCCAGTCATCGGGAGAGCTGGCTGAAGGCAGGTTGCCCACATGACTGAGGACAGAGACCTGGATTTGACAGATGAAGTAACATCAGGAGAGACATCGGAGCCAACTCCATTCGGGGGAAAGGCAGCTCCCGTTGAACAGCAACCAGCCAGAAATCCCATGGATAGTTCTGTCTGCTCACAGGAAACTACCAGCTCTGAAGCTGCCGCAGATAGAGGTCAAAATAGAGAGAGAGGAGTCAGCAAGTTGTGAAACCAAGAGGAGGTTGGTGGCTGGTTGGCCCATTTGCACGCTCCCTCTCTTGATTTCTCGTCCCTTTACAGCTCTCAGTCAAAACAGGAAAGCTATCTCCATAGAACAGTACCATGCTTCATGTGACGTTGAATGATATGAATGCTCAATCTGCGATGCGCAAGCAACATGTGGCAAATAGGCCTGCTGGAAAGGGCCCCAAAGGAGTCAGGTGGGAATAATGGTGTAGACTCCTTCACACTTGAGGTGCCACCCAGTTTTGTAATTCCAAGTCCTCCTCCCTGAGAACTGGTTTTTTCCTACTTTGGGGGGCCTGCCCTGAAGATGTCAAGAGAGTTAACTGGCATCCAATGAGGAGGGCCTGGAATCCCAACATGCAAAAAGCCTGGTTTCTCCTGCAGATGCAGAGCTGAGGATGGAGCAGTTCCGAGGTCCGTTTGGGTGGCCTGTGCCTTCCAGCCTCACCTCGGACGCCTCCTCTTCCAATCCATGCAAGCGACTGCAATCCAAAAATGTTTCTGCTCTTGTCCAACGCTCACCCGTCCTCCGCAAGAAGTCACTGCTCAGCTGCAAGGCAACTGGAGGGTTGCGTGGTGACCGGATAGAGCAGGGACATGTGCTCTGCTCCCTGGATGGGGAGCTTGTGGCTGGCGTAGTGGTGGATGATCTCGGGGACGTTGTCAAACGGAGGGCTGTGCTGGCCCAGGACAAACTTGTGGTCTTCAGTCTGCAAGAGCTTCATGTGAAGGAAGCCTTGGCTGCTCCTAGGGGAAGGAATGGTAGGAGGATGGGTCAGCAGTGGGTTGGATCAGAGGTCCTGGGGCTCTTTCTCTCCCAGCCCTCTTCTCCCTGCTGGGTAGCCCTTTCTCAGCTGGTTAAATCCTCCCCTCTCCCTGCAATTCCAGTGCTGATTGACCCCCATGTTTTGAGCTTTCTCCTAAGCTTAAAAGCACCATGGGATAGGGAATTTCCATCAAAATCCCCTTGTGCAGCTCGGTGGGGGGAAAGGGGGTTGGATCTTTATCTGGAGCTCCAGCCCTTCTTCCTGCTGCTCAGTGGGAGGGTATAACATGGGCCCTGAAATATTAAGAAGTGGGCAGGAAGCAGACCAGAGGTGCAGATTGCGTACTTCTGTAAAAGAGGCAAGTTTCTTGGAGACTATGCACCCTGACAAGAAAATGTGCATATTGCCTAGAAAATGTACAAAAGACGGTTGGTATATATGCACATTCCCCAAGGCTTGTTGGAGATTATGCATACCCAAAGAATGTACAAAATTCATCCACGATATGTACGTTTACCCAGGGGTCAGCAAACTTTTTCAGCAGGGGACCGGTCCACTGTCCCTCAGACCTTGTGGGGGGGCCGGACTATATTTTTTAAAAAATAATGAACGAATTCCTATGCCCCACAATTAACCCAGAGATGCATTTTAAATAAAAGGGCACATTCTACTAATGTAAAAACACGCTGATTCCCGGACCATCCGCGGGCCATGTTTAGAAGGCGATTGGGCCAGATCCGGCCCCCGGGCCTTAGTTTGCTTACCCATGCATTTACCCATGCCAGTTTGAGAGTATGTATATTGACAGAAAAATGTGCACATTCCCCTCTTCATGGATGGTTTATGTGCAGATTCTCCATGAGGTCTGGCGAATGTGCATAACGTCCAGTTCTAATGCATATTAACTACTCAAATTACACTCCCCTTCCACTTACTATTATTCCCAGATGGTCTCCCACCCACCCACCAACGAGACCTAGACCTGCTTAGCTTTAGCAAGTTCCAGATTGCAACCTTTTTGTTGCACGACCCATTTACACCCCATTATGGTGCTGGAGGAGACTCTTGAGAGTCCCATGGACTGCAAGAAGATCAGACCTATCCATTCTGAAGGAAATCAGCCCTGAGTGCTCACTGGAAGGACAGATCCTGAAGCTGAGGCTCCAATACTTTGGCCACCTCATGAGAAGAGAAGACTCCCTGGAAAAGACCCTGATGTTGGGAAAGATGGAGGGCACAAGGAGAAGGGGACGGCAGAGGACGAGATGGTTGGACAGTGTTCTTGAAGCTACCAACATAAGTCTGACCAAACTGTGGGAGGCAGTGGAAGACAGGAGTGCTCTGGTCCATGGGGTCACGAAGAGTCAGACACGATTAAACAACAAAATGCTCCCTGATTCCTTGCCAGGGTTTCCCAGTGAAACTCTGTGAACTACTTTAGTCAGCTCAGAACAGTACGATGCATACAGAATCCTCAATGCTCACTCACTTCAGGGACAGGGAGAAGGCATCATGGCTGCTCTCGCTGTTCCTCACCAGGTAACTGGCTTCTCTGCAAAGTCGCAGTAGCCCCTCGGCACCCACTCGGCTCAAGGTCCCATGATACCACCTGTAGAGAAGAAAGGAAGTCATCCACTCATACCCCTATAGAGAGGTCCTTCGGGAACCTTCGGCTGGAGACATGAGATACTAATCTAATTTTAAAATAAAGTAAATAATAAGAGTTTGTGGTCCACATGCGCCTATATACCAAGGCATGCATTTCTCCACATGGAGCCATATAAATAGAAGACACCTGAAGGTTTTCAGCCTGGATTGGGTACCACTTTTGTCACTTCAGAAAGATTCAAAGGGAGGCTCCAGAATGAAACTCATGATCTACGATGCACAACTAAAATTGATGGAGTGGGCTTAGGACTCAGTTGGAACAAAGGTTCTCTTCCCCGGCTGTGGATGTTAAATTAGCACAGCAAAGCTAAGACGGGTGTGCAAATCACCAGTTATTGCTGTTGTGTATGGCTATTGTTCTTCTATTGTGTGGGTGTGGGGAACCTTTACTGGCCTTATCTCTCCACCCATGCTGAGCCAAATGTGACAGGTGGGAGGCCCCCGCCCACTTGCCAATCCCCTGGTGTCACTATGATGTCAAGCGATGCTGCACTTTGAAGCTCCGGTTGTCGAGACTTCAAAGCACAGCACAGGGCTGCTTGAAAGCCCCTTAGCAAACAGCCCTGTGCTGTTCCTTAAGCCTCTGAAAACTATTCTCCCTCCTTGTGTAAGGCACACTCCCCCGCCTATCAACTGTTGGGTGATGGGAGCACAGCAAAGGTGCAAAGGAATACCCAAGAGCTCACTTTACACTCCCAACTGTTATTTGGAGCCCCGCTCTTATGTGCCCCACAGCATCTGGTGAAGTGGGTTTTATCCACACAAAAATGGATGCCACGATGAACCTTAGTCCTTCAAAGAGCCACGGGTCTCTTTTTTTGAGCTCGTTTCACTACTGCCATTCTTGTCCAGATTGTGATCACCAGTCGCTGCTTATTGGCTAAGAGGCCCAGGATGAGTTCTGGGGCGGGACGTTGGCTTGGTGTCTCTGCCAACAGAAATGGCCAGAGCAGGGTTTTGCTGAAAGTGCTGCATTCCTACCACGCAAAACTCAGCAGAGGAAGGTGGATGGGGTCAAGTATGTGGTGTTGTCGGTTAGACATGCAATGAAGATAGCCAGTGTCCCTGTCCCAGCCTCTTCTCCTATGCTCAAGCTACTTACGCTTGGCTCTCCAGCGGCAAGGTGGGATTGACGCGTTCACCGAAAGCTAACCCGTGCTCCATGCTCAGCCAGCATGCACTACTCCTCTTCTCTGCGCAAGGCTGGTTCTTCACAACTCCCTTGCCTTGGGGCAGAAAAAGACGGGTGTGCATGAAATAAGGAACACGTGGTGGCAGGTGCAGAACAAGTGTGACTCGGAAAGCAGGATAACGGATTGGGGAAGAGCGCAAGAAACTTGGGAGCCCCGAATGTGCAACATCAGGGTGTGAGACAAAAACCGGTAAACATGCAAAGGAATTGAGCTACTAAACTGCTGTCCGATACATATTTGCCTGGGAGTAAACCCCACTGAACACCATGGGGCTCGCTTCTGAGTAAGCATGCACCACAAGGCCTGTAGTGCAGTCTGGGAGGTTTGCCGCAGGTAGGAAATCTACCCCCTGATCACTGGGGGCCCCATCCTGACCCTGGCTAGTATCTCAGGGCCAAGCATGTTTTGTCTGCTTCTATGATTCCCCTGCCCCCCCCCCCCGGGGTTTGATGTGTTTTAAAAAATGAAAAAGCAACTACTGCAGGGAGCTAGGGGGTTAGGGAGACGAGGGCTCTTTAAATCTTCCGCTGCCAGCCACTCTAAAACCACACATCTCTCCAGCAGCTTTGCTTCTCAACGGGGAAAGGGTGTGGGGACCACATATGCTTTCTACCATGGAGTGAGACAACCAACGTGGGTGGAGGCAATGTTGAGTGGACAAATTGCTGGCCAGAAAAGGGTTCAATGGCTCCTTGCATTCCTCCCTGCAAACCGATGCCCCCTGTGGCTACTTCCCTTAAAAGAACAAAAAGGAGTCCAGTAAGGTGGCGCTGTGGGTTAAACCACAGAGCCTAGGGCTTGCTGATCAGAAGGTCAGCGGTTTGAATCCCCGCGACGGGGTGAGCTCCCGTTGCTCGGTCCCTGCTCCTGCCCACCTAGCAGTTCGGAAGCACGTCAAAGTGCAAGTAGATAAATAGGAACCGCTCCGGCGGGAAGGTAAATGGCGTTTCCGTGTGCTGCTCTGGTTCACCAGAAGCGGCTTTGTCATGCTGGCCACATGACCCGGAAGCTGTACGCCGGCTCCCTCGGCCAATAAAGCGAGATGAGCGCCGCAACCCCAGAGTCGGACACGACTGGACCTAATGGTCAGGGGTCCCTTTACCTTTTTACAGTGGTACCTCGGGTTACAAACACCTTGGGTTACAGACTCCGCTAACCTGGAAGAAGTACCTCGGGTTAAGAACTTTACCTCAGGATGAGAACAGAAATCGCATGCCGGCGGCAGCAGGAGGCCCCATTAGCTAAAGTGGTAAGGTTAAGAACAGTTTCAGGTTAAGAACAGACCTCCAGAATGAATTAAGTTCGTAACCAAAGGTACCACTGTAAAAAATATCAGTCACATAACTGTGCTGTGTAGCCCTTAGCCTTTGAAGTAGGAGCTGCCCATTTTCAGATTCACCATGAGGACTAGGAACTTTATCTTTAAATACAAGATAAAAAGAAGAGATTTTCAGGACCCTGTGTTGTCTTGCATGTGCGTGGAGAAGTTGCTGCCACGCAAATGCCCAGACCCTCTGGCTATATTATCTCAATGGCTGGAGCATCCATACTCCCATCCCAAAGCTTGTGTGGTTTGTGGATACCCACTACTGACATCCAGGGGTCTGGCCAGAGCTTCAGGGTCCTGGAGGCTGGCGCTGGTATCCTGGAGGCTTGGCGGAGCATCGGCCGGCAGGCATCTGGCGCTGATGCTCTGAAGAGTGGGTGGTCCCTCAGCATCCAAGTGGTTCGCAGAGTTGTCTAGCTGCCCAACGGGCGGGGGCCATGGCAGCTCCTGAATTCCTTCGATTTCAACTGGACGAATCATTAGGAGAGAAAAGGAAGAATTCTGGAGGGAGGCTGGCTAGATATTCCCAGGGAGCAGAACAATGGCTTGGGTGTAGGGTGTCAGCCTTGCTGACTAACAGCCGGCATAAATTGCCGGATGGGAAAGGGCTTAAAGCCCCCTCCCAAAGAGGGGCTCAGATCAACCTGTCAGTCCCCACAGCAACATAAAAAAGACATTAGGACATCCAGACACCCAGGCAAAGTGATGGAATGGCCCATGGTCAGGGATAATGGAAGCTGCAGTGCAAAACATCTGATGTGCACCAAACTGTGGAAGGCTGGTTTAACTTTTAGCTTGGCTCTCCATCCCACCACGAAAACATAAATAAAGCAGATTCTGTTACAGGTAGATAGCCGTGTTGGTCTGTCATAGTCAAAACAAAAGAAAAAAGAAAAAAAATCCTTCCAGTAGCACCTTAAGAGACCAACTACGGTAAGTTTGTTCTTGGTATGAGCTTTCGTGTGCATGCACACTTCTTCAGATACACTGAAACAGAAGTCACCAGACCCTTATATATAGTGAGAGGGTGGGAGGGGTATCTCAGGACTATTTAATTGCTCATCGTCTAACATTGTGTATGCCATCAAATGCCAACAGTGCCCTTCAGCTCTCTATATTGGACAAACAGGCCAAACCCTACGCCAAAGTATAAATGGACATAAATCTGACATCAGGAATCACAAGACAGAGAAACCAGTAGGAGAACACTTCAATCTCCCAGGACATTCTATACAAGATCTCAAAGTAGCTGTCTTATTGCAAAGGAATTTCAGAAATAGACTGGAAAGAGAAGTTGCTGAATTGCAACTCATTACCAAGCTTAAAACCATGGAGAGACCTGGTCTGAACAAAGACATTGGATTCTTATCTCATGACAAAGCTATTTTTAACCTTCTCACCCCTTGCTTTTTCCTGTTAGACTAATTGCAGTCGTTAACAGTAGTCAACAGGTTTACCACAGCTATCAGCCTATCACCCATTCCCACCACCCTTCTGAGTAATACCCCTCCCACCCTCTCACTATATATAAGGGTCTGGTGACTTCTGTTTCAGTGTATCTGAAGAAGTGTGCATGCACACGAAAGCTCATACCAAGAACAAACTTAGTGGGTCTCTTAGGTGCTTCTGGAAGGAAATTTTTTATTTTTATTTTGTTTTGAAAGCAGATTCTGTTAGGCATGGGCAAATCTGTCGTATTCAGTTTCTCAGGGTTTGTAAGGTTTCCAATCTTGCATTCAGTTTGCTACATTTCCATATAAATTTGTGGTCTTTTGAAAAGTCCTTGTAAAAATTCATCAGAATTTTAGTGTGGATTTCTCCTAATACACATACTTTTGTGGGCAATTTTGCCTAATATACACATTTTTCCACAGCAAGATTCCCTAATATAATGCATTTGGTATGTCATTTTCAATAATATGTGCATTCATATGCCTGCTCTGCCCTGCTATCTGCATTTTTATACATGTTACATAACTGCAGAACCGCATTACAAATAAGTTTGAAAAACAGCTGAGTCTCAGTTTGCCTATTGTTTCAGGAAGTGTGAATTTGGTAGTTTCGCCTTTAAATGAGCGCTAAGTTGAAATTCCATCCTGGCTCCCTGCCTTCTGTCTTATGCATGTCTAATCCCACCTATCCCCCAAACTAAAAAAAAGTCCCTGTGCCAATGCCCCCTTTGGCTACTTGCCTGCAAATACCCTGGAGATACGCTCCTTTTTCCACTCCCAGGGCTGATCATATTCCTCCGGTGGCCGATCATCGTCTTCCGGCAGCCACGAGTATCGGCACTGAACGCCAGGTAGCTGCTGGAGGTCGGGGTCCATGCAGTTCTCAGGTGCTTCATAGGGAATGTCATATAAGTGCAAAGGTTTTTCAGCAGCTAGTGCATCGTTGGAGGCGGTTTTCTGGATCTCTGGTAGCAAAGAAGGAAAGATTTCACTTTAAAGCAGGCTTGCAAATAGTTAGGTAAAGGTAAAGGGACCCCTGACCATTAGGTCCAGTTGTGATCGACTCTGGGGTTGCGGCACTCATCTCGCATTATTGGCCGAGGGAGCCAGCGTACAGCTTCCAGGTCATGTGGCCAGCATGACTAAGCCGCTTCTGGCGAACCAGAGCAGCACATGGAAATGCCGTTTACCTTCCCACTGCAGCAGTACCTATTTATCTACTTGCACTTTGACGTGCTTTTGAACTGCTAGGTTGGCAGGAGCAGGGACCAAGCAACGGGAGCTTATCCCCTCGCGGGGATTCGAACCACCGACCTTCTGATCGGCAAGCCCTAGGCTCTGTGGTTTAACCCACAGCGCCACCCGCGTCCCTGGAAGTAGTTACTAGCCTACAAAAGAATTTTACCTCCCTGCTGGGAGCTGGCAGAAGATAATAATAATAATAAATTTTTATTTATACCCCACCCTTCCCAGCCAAGACCGGGCTCAGAGCGGCTAACACCAATAAAATCACAACAAAACATACAAAACAATCAATTAAAATGCAGGTTAAAATACGATTTAAAGTTTAAAATGCAGCCTCATTTTTAAGTAGCCCGCCAATCAAACCATAAAGGAATGAAACATCAGGGTTAAACTGAAACCAACCCAAAGGCCAGGCGGAACAGCTCCGTCTTGCAGGCCCTGTGGAAAGATGCCAAATCCCGCAGGGCCCTGGTCTCTTGTGACAGACCGTTCCACCAAGTACTGGTATGCATTGAGCCCCTCCTGCAAAATACTGACAGTCTCGACCTGCTGCAGGTATGCGGTGACAGGCAGAGACAGCAGTGACCATAATTTAACTTTCATATTTGGGGCAACTGTTTAGTGACATGGTTAGGAAGAGGAAGAGAAGGAAGAGAATTTCTTCCAGAACAGGACTGCCTCCTTCCGTGTTTGCTTTTATTTTTAATGCAATGCCACATTTCTGGTGTAGCATCAGAACAGGACTTGAGGAATCCACGTTCACCCAGCCATGAAGCTCCCTGTGGCAACTTTTGGCAGCCACCCAGTCTTTCGCTGGAGTAAAAGATTATCAGTCAAGGGGGCATGGAGAGTGTGTGTATGAATTTAACAGCGCTCAGCTTTTTCTTTTTTTTAAGTTGCTATTTTGTTACAGTTGATAATATGGTTTTATAGATTATAAATGCCATATTGATTTGTTAATCACATGAGTTTTGTTGTAATTGCGATATTTAGCTTATTTTTAGTAGCTGCCTTGTTAATAGTGTTTTACAGATTGTAACTGTTTTCTTGATGATTTGCTACTTATTTCGTATCACTGTAGTTGTGATGTTCCATTATGTTTTATTATGTTTTTGTCCTTTCATAGAGTTGGAAGGGACCCTCAGGATCATCTCATCCAACCCCCCGCATTTTTTGTAAGCCGCTTTGGGATTCATTTGGATGAAAAGTGGCATAAAAAATACAACAAACCGAACCAAATCAATCAAAATCTCAGACAGGAGTGCCTAACCTTCCTCACAAGGTTGCTGTGAGGATAAAAGGCGAGGGAGGAACTGTCTATTCTGCCTCCAGTTCACTGAAAGAAAGGTGAAATGTAATCCTGGCAAATAGAAGGGGAAGAAATGGAGGCAGTGAGAGATTTTACTTTCTTGGGCTCCATGATCACTGCAGATGGTGACAGCAGTCACAAAATTAGAAGATGCCTGCTTCTTGGGAGAAAAGCAATGACAAACCTAGACAGCATCTTAAAAAGCAAAGACATCACCTTGCCGACAAAGGTCCGTATAGTTAAAGCTATGGTTTTCCCAGTAGTGATGTATGGAAGTGAGAGCTGGACCATAAAGAAGGCTGATCGCCGAAGAATTGATGCTTTTGAATTATGGTGCTGGAGGAGACTCTTGAGAGTCCCATGGACTGCAAGAAGATCAAACCTATCCATTCTGAAAGAAATCAGCCCGGAGTGCTCACTGGAAGGACAGATCCTGAAGCTGAGGCTCCAATACTTTGGCCACCTCATGAGAAGAGAAGACTCCCTGGAAAAGACCCTGATGTTGGGAAAGATGGAGGGCACAAGGAGAAGGGGACGACAGAGGACGAGATGGTTGGACAGTGTTCTCGAAGCTACCAACATGAGTCTGACCAAACTGCGGGAGGCAGTGGAAGACAGGAGTGCCTGGCGTGCTCTGGTCCATGGGGTCACGAAGAGTCGGACACGACTAAATGACTAAACAACAACAAGTGAATCCTATATAATAATCTTGCTCTGTCCGTACGTACCACTTTCCGTGTGTCACAGGAATTCGCCAGTGCGCGTGCGTTCCTGTGACAGATGGATTGGTTAGTACGGACCAATAGGCGCTCGCCCCCCTCCTGTTTGAGCTGGTGAAGTTTAGGCACGTTCTCTGTAACGGACATTCGGAAGCAAAGCGGGGCAAACCGCTGTGGCGCCGGTGGCGCGTAGCGCCACCGCCCGCAGCCCTCTGTCCGCCTGAGAGTCCCGGCAACCGTGCCGCCGCCCGCAGTCCTCTCTCCCATTCTCCTGCTGCCGGCTGCACCGGGAGGCTCCCGCCGCCGCCCGCGCAACAGAGCCTGCAAAGCCGGGGGGGAGAGAGGGCGCGTGGGAACTGCGCGGCGCCTCCACCTCGGCCGGGCTTTCGAGCGGCTGCAGAGCCTGCAAAGCCGGGGGGGAGAGAGGGCGCGTGGGAACTGCGCGGCGCCTCCACCTCGGCCGGGCTTTCGAGCGGCTGCAGAGCCTGCAAAGCCGGGGGGAGAGAGGGCGCGCGGGAACTGCGTGGCGCCTCCACCTCGGCCGGGCTTTCGAGCGGCTGCAGAGCCTGCAAAGCCGGGGGGGAGAGAGGGCGCGCGGGAACTGCGCGGCGCCTCCACCTCGGCCGGGCTTTCGAGCGGCTGCAGAGCCTGCAAAGCCGGGGGGGGAGAGAGAGGGCGCGCGGGAACTGCGCGGCGCCTCCACCTCGGCCAGGCTTTCCAGCGGCTGCAGAGTCTGCAAAGCCGGGGGGGGGAGAGAGAGAGAGAGAGAGAGAGAGAGAGAGAGAGAGAGAGAGGGCGCGCGGGAACTGCGCACCCCACGGGGCACCGGAAGGGCCGAGCGAAGGACGCCAGCCCTGCCCCGCATGCACAGCCCAAATGGTCGCTGGAGGAGCCTGCAAAGCCGGGGGGGGGGAGAGAGAGCGGGCGTGCGGGAACTGCGCACCCCGCAGGGCACCGGAAGGGCCGAGCGAAGGACGCCAGCCCTGCCCCGCATGCACAGCCCAAATGGTCGCTGGAGGAGCCTGCAAAGCCGGGGGGGAGAGAGAGAGAGAGAGAGGGCGCACGGGAACTGCGCACCCCGCAGGGCACCGGCGACGGCGAGCGAGTGCCACAGCGGGCGGAGAACAGCAGCGGCCGAGGGCAAGGGATCCCCGCGCGGGGACCACCACAAGGGCAGCGGCCCCGAGCAGCAGCCCCAGTATAACGATGGGCTCCCCAGAGCCCCCGAATACAACATGCCCCTTCAGAAAAACTTTCAGATCCCCACGAACAGCAACAACAATAAAGGTGGTTCCCTCGCTGCGGTGGGTGAAGACTATGAGGGAGGGAGGGAGGGAGGAAAGAAGGAAGGAAAGAAACAGGGAAGGAAGTATGCACAAATGTAGGGAGGGAGGGAGGGAGGAAGAACAGAGGGAGGGAGGGAGGAAGGAAGGAAGGAACAGGAAAGGAAGAAGGGAGGGAGGGAGAATAGAGGGAGGAAGGAAGGAAGGAAGGAAGGAAGGAAGGAAGGAAGGAAGGAAGGAAGGAAGGAAGGAAACATGGAAGGAAGAATGGAAAAATGTAGGGAGAGAGAAAGGAAGGAACAACAGAGGGAGGGAGAAACGGAAGGAAGAACGGAAAAAGGGAGGGAGGGAGGAAGAACAGAAAGGGACGCAGGGAGGGAGGGACCACATATGTTCTAGAGCCCGTTATTTAACGGGCTGAACGTCCACTAGTTAATAAATAAATAAACAAATGTGGCCTTCAAGGAAACTTAACAAAATTTCAAAAACGTCAAACATCACAAATCTACAAAACAGAAAATATCACAAAACTGTGAACTCACAGCTAGAACAATGAGCATGCCACTACTGTGATTTATTTCCTATTAAATACTTTCTACTAGCTTATTGAACGTACAGAAGCCAACCTGGAAACACAATAAACTGAAGGATGAGATTGAAACAAACAAGTACTGAGTGTAGGAAAATAGAAGATAATGAAATAAAGATCATATATGACACTCAATAGATGTCTTTGCACTAGCTCAGCCTTCCCCAACCCAGTTCTCTCCAGATGTTTTGGACTACAGCTCCCATAAGTCTCAGACAATTGGCCATACTGGCTGGGACTGATGGGAACCGGAGTTCAAAATACCCAGAAGGTACCAGGTTAGAGAAAGCTGCAGCAGAGAGCATCATTATGTTCCCTATTTCAAAGTTTTCCATCCAACGCTGCAAAGAAAAGACTTACTCCAGATCTGGGAGATCAAGCAACACAGGAGACTTAGCATCAAAACAGTACTTTACCTTCCAGCAACTTCTGAGCTTCATACGGTTCCATATAGCCTTCGCTTTTCACCCTTTCCTGCTCCCCGGTTTCACAACTAGTTTCTTGTCTAGTATCAAACGGATCTGCATAGTCCTCCACAATCATCATCTGAAAGAGAGAAGAAGACCCAATTAGTTAGGAAAGTATGGCGCTGCTTTACACAGAGTCAGGCCATGGCTCCATCTACTTTAGTACTGGGTTTCATTGTATTTTACCGATTGTTTGTAAAATGTTTGCTTTATCGCCTTGTGCTTTAAATCCATAATCATGTGGAACCTGAAAGTCAGGTGAACTAGTCTCCTTCACCTCCTGGAGGATAGTCGCGATGGCAATGTTCTGCCTCCCCTGTCAGAAAAGGTTATTTATGTGTGCAACAACTGCGGCCCGTGTTTTCTTAGCCCCAAAATGGAAAAACGAGCGAGGTCCCAACCAAAGAAGAATGGCAACTTAAGTTGACAGAATATGCACAACTTGCAGACTTAACATATAAGAGAACAAGAAGAACATATGTTTAAAGAAGATTGGATAACATTTACTGAATATATGGGAAATAATTGTGTACAGCTGAAAACGCTGGCAGCATTAAGATAAATTCAACAGCGTAAATAAGTTTTGATGGATGCAATAATGGAAAACCGATTGGTATAGTTTTTGTAAAATATGCAGGGATTTATGATATGTAAAATGAACCATGGAAAGAGAAGAAGGGAAGTCATTTTAATGTATTTTTATATTTGTTGGAAGCCGCCCAGAGTGGCTGGGGAGACCCGGCCAGATGGGCGGGGTACAAATAAAAAATTATTATTATTATTATTATTATTATTATTATTATTATTGATATCTTAAGGATGTAAAATGTTTATTTTAAACTGTAAAACAGAAACATACATATATATATACATATACATATACATATACATATATATATATATATATATATATATATATATATATATATATATATATAATGTTGCACCCGGGTTGCACACGTAATTCGTTCCGGGGTGCCATTCGCACCCCGAACCGTGCGCAACTCGGGCGGCGCTTCTGCGCATGCGCGAGAGAGTGCGATCTCGCGCTTCTGCGCATGCGCGACCTTAGCAGACCGCTTCTGCGCATCCACGGACCACGCGCATGCGCAGAAGCAAATGCCAGCTGCTGGGAATTGCAAGAGGGAAGATGCCCAAAGGAAGCCTGTGTGAGTGGCTTGATGCAGGAATACCAAAGGGTGCCCCAAACGGCAAATGGCTGGAAAGGTGTAACTTACAACACAGCCTGCAGAGCCCTGCTTCCTTCAGAGACTCGGAACAGACACCAAAACAGCAAGCAGTCGACATGACTTGTCCATACCCAGGAAAGCATTTAGGCTTACTTATACAAAACCAAGCTATGTAAGCCGGCGTCTACAGCCCAATTAACTCACCCTTGGCTTGCAGGCCCCTTCCCAACTCTCACCGTAGGAGCCAACTCCTAGGGGCCAAGGTACCTTCAACCCCCTCCCCCAAAAAAATTTCTGAGGGGGCCACCTAGCCCCAAAAGGTTTGTGGGCATTGCCATTCAAATGACATGCATGCGCCATGTCTTGTGATCAATTATGCAGGTCAAGACCCCCTACGCCAAATATTTTATTAAAGTTGGCACCCCTGACTCTCACCCATCTCCCCGATAAGGGAGAAGCTGACAGGCAGCGAGTGTGAGAAGCCTCCCCTCTCCCAACTAGCTAACCATCCCAAGCAGTGCATCAAAGCAAGACAAACTGCACATAGCAAAAGCAAAGGCTTAAACATATGTGAACTCATTCTTGCAGCAACTAACAGCTCCAGTGCTATCTTGTCTACCAAGGTGGCGTTTACATGCCTTCCAGAACATTTTCGCGGTTTGGTTCTGCACAGGAGAGCGCTGTTGCGCTCAGAATCCACTTGTCGATTTCCCAGAGGCATCTGGTTGGCCACTGAAGAACAGGATGCTGGACTAGATGGGCCTGATTCATGCCACAACAGCAGCTAGAATTTTGTTAGCTAAAAACTGGAAGTTAGAGGAACTACCAACAATAGAAGAATGGCAGATGAAAATGATGGACTATATGGAACTCGCTGAGCTGACCAGAAAACTTCGTGACCAGAGGGAGGAAGCGGTGGAGGAAGACTGGAAGAAATTTAAAGTTTATTTTAAAAAGTATTGTAAGATTAAAGAGTAGAAGTAAGCTGGAAGATAAGGGGGGCTGTAGATTTAGAGGATAGATTTAAGGTTTATAATTGTTGGAATAAATGATATTGGCATGAGGATAGAAGAGATATTGAGGTTAATTAATTAAAAATGCTTTCAATGATGTCAAGAAATTACTAAAGATGATATACAAAGAACGCAGGAAGAGCGGATGGGAGGAAGTCAACCCACAATGATAAGGAGTAATAGGTTAAAAGGGATTATGTATGTTTTTATGTGTACTATTGTTGTTGTTTTCTTTTTGTTTGTTTAGTGATGTTTGTTTTTTAATTGTATTATTTTGTTAAAACCAATAAAAAAAATTGGGGGGGGGGAATAGATGGGCCTGATTCAGCTTGGCTTTTCTGATGTTCTAATTCTTATTCTTTATTGAATTTATATACAGCCCTATACCCCGAGGTCTCAGGGCGGTTCAAAGAAAAGATAAGATAAAAACCACAATATATATATTCAAAATAAACAACAACAACAACCCAATAACACCAACACCCCCCAAAAAAGAGCCACACAAGAAGTAACTCTCTAATGCAGGGGTAAGGCAGGAGCCTGTGGCCTCCAGGTCTTGCTGGACTCCAACTCCCATCCTCCCTGACCATTGGCCATGCTGGCTGGGACTGATGGGGGCTGGAGTCCAGCAACATCTGCATTGGCTACCCATGATCTGGGGGGGGGGTAAGCAAATCCTGGTAACCTGTAGTGCCCAAAGGGCCATGAGTCAAAAAGAGTAGCCAAGGACGTGTCTCTGCAAAACAGAGCACGGCCACTTTGATTCCTGCATTGCAGGGGTTGGACTAAATGACCCTGGGGGGCCCTTTGCAACTCTAGAATTCTACGATTTTAACAACTGGGAGAGAGAGACACGCTCCAAAACTGCTGGTGAGGTGGCCTCCGCTCCATCATGCAGGGCAAGGGCACGGTCCTATACACGTGAACTCGGAGGTCAGCCCCAGTGGGCTCCCGGCTGCTTACCCCCCGGGGAAGCGTGTCTGGGATCGAAGCCGAGACCGGAGAAGTCTTGCCCCGCCCGTCCCCCGTGCCCAGGCTCCTTTTTGCGTTTTGCTGGGACGAGGAGAACAATGGGGGCTTACTTCCGAGTAAACAGAGCCAGGCTGGAGGCTGAAACGAAAGCCCCCCACCCCCTCCCACCCTCCGGAGAAAGAGCATCTTGGAAACACGGGCACCTCCGACGGAGAGGGCGGCCCCACCTTTTCTCGCTGGCCCTGGGCATCGCCGGTCCCGGAGGCCGCGGCTGTTTCGGCCGCCTGCGCCGCTTCCACCCGGATGAGGCGCCTCCGCGGCGAACGGCAGCGGGGACCGTCGGCGGCGGGCGCGGCTGCGGCTCCGCCCGCGTAGGGGTCTTCGAAGTCCCGCTCCCGCTGCAGCCGGTAGGCTGCGAGGAGGTCGGGCTGCTCCGGGCCCGCCGCGTAATCCGGCTGCGGCGGCGCCGGCTTGGCGCTGCGGAAAAGCAGGCGCTCGCGGAGCCAGCGCGCCATGGTGCGCCCCGGGGCGGCGTGCGCGGAGCAGCGGCGGTCCCGGGCCCGCGGAAGGGCCGATCGGAGCTCCTGCTCGCCTAGCCGGCCGGCGCGGAAGCGCTGTGCCCGCCCATCGCCCCCGATCTCCCCCTCCTTTCCCGGCGCGCTGCTCCCCGAGACGCATCGGGCCTTTGGGGCGCAAGCTTGGCTACGGGGCGGCGATCGCCACGGAGAGCCCCCGACCCCGATCGCTCCCAGAGACCCCACAGCCGCAACAGGGCATTGGGGGGGCGAGGGTTCCTTTTCGCGTGCGTCCCACATCCTTCCCTCCCCATCGACGGGCCCCGTTTCCAAGCATAGCCCCGGATCCCCCCCCCCCTTTAAAAAATATGCCCCTGTTTTGTTCGGGTCTCTAACAGTTGTTACCGGGAAATTGGAAGAGGGGTGAGAGACCTTCGCCCCCCCAGCCTTGCCTCTCCACACAAAGACAAAGAGCCTCCGCTGCACATTACCAAATATAGCAATTCACTGATACATTTTTCTATGTACTGGCTCAATGGGGAAACTTTAGGAAATCATAAGAAATCGCATCTTGGTATCAATGTTCCAATGGCATTTAGGACCCAGGGAAGTGAGGTGTAATAAGGGGAGGGGTGAGTGAGCCCACCATAATCCCTGAAATGTACTGTCAAGTCCAGGGGTAATATCCTGCCCCAAGGGTGTCAGACAGATAACCATCTCAATCACAATGCCTCCCCACCCCATAGTGTAGGGTTACCAGACGTCCCTGTTTCCTGGGGACAGTCCCCGGATTTGCTAATTTGTCCCCGGACAAATTCCCTCCCCGGAATGTCCCTGGATTTCATTAAATTTCCCCAGGAAACATAATAAAAAAATTCATTCCAGTTTATTTTAATTTATTTTATTTTAATTTATTATTTTTATTTATTATTATTATTTACTATGACAGACCAACATGGCTATCTACCTGTAACTGGAACCCAGGAAACATGGCAGCGGCAGTCTCAGCAGCCTGGATCCAGGCATCATTGAAAAAAGCCTCCCACCCAACACCCTTTCTGGAGAAAGGCCAAGAGGGAAGTGTGGCCAGGGTGGGGGGACTGGCAAGCAAGGGCGGAGTGGCCTGGCCGGTGGCATAAGGGGCCGAACGAGGTGGGCGGGGTTTCCGTGGCAGAAGAAGAGGCAGCTGCCCTGAGCGACGGAGTGGCCCGCGGTGGCAGCGATCCTTAAAGCCTTTGGCCTGGTGGCCTTGGCCCGCTGCCAGGTGAGCTGCCACCCATTTGCTTTTGGTTTTTGCCTCAGCGCCTCATCCGGCGCTCGCTCCTGAAGGTGGAGGGAGACCAGGCCAAGCTGGGTAGGCCTCGCGCGGGACTAAAACTGCTGCGTATTTATATATGCGGCGCATCTTTTTGATACATGTACGGTGAGGAAATGCTGGGTTTTATACATTGCATGGCAGGGTTGTTGTTTTTAATTAACCAAAGCCCAGTTTTAAAGCATACTTTGATCTGTGGTGTTGATTTTTTTTCTTAATTTATTTTTCTTTCCCCCCCTCTTTTTTTAAAAAATAAATCTATATATCTATTTATTTATTTCAAGTGTCCCTGGCTTTATTGAAAAAAATCTGGTAACCTTACCATAATGGGATGAAGCGCAGAAAAGACAATGGGTCTTTTCTTGACTTGACTCAGGGACCAGGGAACTATAAATCATAGAATCATAGAGTTGGAAGAGACCACAAGGGCCATCCAGTCCAACCCCCTGCCAAGCAGGAAACACCATCAAAGCATTCCTGACAGGTGGCTGTCAAGCCTCTGCTTAAAGACCTCCAAAGAAGGAGACTCCACCACACTCCTTGGCAGCAAATTCCACTGGCGAACAGCTCTTACTGTCAGGAAGTTCTTCCTAATGTTTAGGTGGAATCTTCTTTCTTGCAGTTTGAATCCATTGCTCCGTGTCCGCTTCTCTGGAGCAGCAGAAAACAACCTTTCTCCCTCCTCTATATGACATCCTTTTATATATTTGAACATGGCTATCATATCACCCCTTAAATGCTTTCCTTTGTATTCTGATGGAGTGTATTTGAGTGACAGGGCCATGCCTGGATCTCAGGTTCTACCTGAGACCACACCTTTTTCTGTGACATATCTATGATGTCTTGATGATGCTTCTGGAAATGGGAAACTTTGGGAAACTTTAAAATACTGATGTAACCATTGTTTGGGACTTCTCTCTGCTTCTTCTATGTAGTAGTTTGAAGTCTTCTTGCAACAATAAAGATCAGGCCTACTGGCTGCTGTTTTGCTTCTATCTCCTGGCTGAAGTCTCTTGCTTGTGACCCCCGACCTAAACCTATGGGAACGAAGGTTAGGCAATTGTGGGGTTGCCCCAAGGACTCCCTTATACACAGTGAAATCTAGCGCACGTGCAATCAAGGGCCGAACCACTCAGAAGAAAACCCAGGGTAAATATGTAGGATTGGAGCGTGGCGTCACAACCCTATATGAGCTACGGTCAGAGGAGTTGTTCTCTAGTAAGGACCTGCCAGATTGCAGCCGTGTGTACCTTGACGTGCATTGAGTTCTGTGGGGCTTGGCTGCATGCACACACCATACATTGAAAGCACATTGCACCCCCTCCGAAGAATCCTGGGAACCATAGTTTGTTAAAGGTGCTGCGAGGCATAAATTACAGTACCCAGGATTCTTTTTTTGGGGGGAGGTACTTTCAATGTATGGTGTGTACAGTCCCAACAGGTGTGGATCTTGCTGTTAATGCACATGCATAGATTATACCCCTTTTATATTGAACACATGGAAAGATGGGGGAGGGGGTGGGAAAGAGAGAAGCATCACACACACCATTTTCACTCTTGCCTGCCATGTATTGTTCAGCTAAACCTGCCCTTAGATTCTGGGCACATGACCAGGAACACTGGAAAAACAGGCTTCTGAGATTCCTGATAAATCACCAGAGAGTTTCGGATCACACATGTGCAACTTCTGTGCACATGCACAAAGCTGAACAGGCAGAGTTGGTGCATGCATGGAGATGGTGCATGAAAACCCACTGCTCCACTCATGTGGCTTCAATCTTCTTATATATATAAAAATGTTCCCATTGCGCGTTTGTCCGAAACACCCTTGCTGCGTAACCACTGGACCAAATCACATCAAATTTGGACACAGCGTTTCCATTACCATCTCAAAGTAATCTGGCATAATAAAAATTCAGAAAAACCACACCTGTCATACATAAAATAAAGAAAAAACGCAAAAAAAATTGGCACGCACATATGACATCACCACCAAAACAGCGCCCTCTAGCGACAGCTATACTGGTACTACAGCTACAAAAGCAAAAAAAAATAGCGCGCACATATGACATCACCAGCAAAACCTCGCCCTCTAGCAACGGCAGGCCTGTCTCCAATTTCACTCCCAAACTGACAAACTGTTTCTCTGCTAGGAAGGAGGAGGTGATTGTGTCAGTGGCTTCCTGATACCTGAGTGCTAGACAAAAGGGTGTGATTAACTTGGCTGGGAAACAGGGAAATGTAAATATCTCTTTTGTCAAAGGCACGCTGGGAAATGGAGGCCGCCTCCTCTCGCAGTTAACTAGGCCAGACCAGCAAGGGACGCTGGGAAATGGAGTCAAGGCGCCCTGTGGGTGAACTAAGCTCTTTCGCCCAAACCGCAAGGCATGCTGGGAAACGGTGGGCTTATTATCCCAACCAACCGCGAGCTCAAGGCACTCTGGGAAATGGAATCAAATCCTCTCTAGAGGGTTACTAGCACTTTTCCCCTTGAAAAGGCCACAGGCAAGGCACGCCGGGAAATGGCCACCGTGATCGTCCCTCAGTGATCTCCCGATGTGTGTTTTTTATCTGTGCGTTTCCATAGTGCTTTTCCCTCAGACGGCGTCAGAGGCCTCCTTCCTCGGCTTTTTCTGCCACAGGCCGCGAGAGGGCACCTGAGCGCGTGCAGAGTGCACACGACGCTGCCGGGGGTAGGTGGGGGTTTATTTTGGCTGCAGCTGCTACTGATGGTAATAAGCATAAAATCAGCCACAGCAAGGCGTGGCCCGGGTCAGCGAGTACATTATATGAAAATGTGTTCATCTTCCAACACCAAACCTGAGCACATTTGACAGCCATGTATTCTTCCCCTGTTTATCCTTGCCTCGACTCCCCCTGTTGTTTCTCCTGTGCAAGGCTTTAGATTGTATGCTCCTCAGGGCAGGGGCTCTTGCGCCTGTAAAATCTCGTACAGTGATATATTAATCGTAACCGTAACCTACTTGAGATATTTTATGGGAAGTGAGTAAATAAATGAAAATACATCACACTGTTTCAGCTGTTGAGCGGATAATGGACAGCCTGCACAGGTTGCCTCCCCTTAGATCTCAGAGGCAGGGGACCCAAAGCAGGGTCCTACAAGATAAATAAAGTTGCCAGGCATATTTATATGGAGGAAGACTATTCTTGAAATATTCTGTTCCTAGGCGGTTTAGGGCTTTACGGTAAAAACAGCACTTGATTTGAGCCCAGAAACAGATGGGCAGTGTTGGTTCAAGATCTGTGCCATGCAAGCTGACCATCCAACCAGTTTGAACCAGCCTGGCAGCCACCTTTCCAACCAATTTTTCATGCTTTCCTTGGGAGCATCCCCAGACAGAGGGCATCAGGGCAGTAAGATCTGGAGATGCCCACAGAAGCATGAATGCTGGGAACAGACAGCTGTGTGTCCCTACAGTATTCTCTTTCCATTGGAGACCCAGCCAAGCCCAAACCTGACCATTGCAATATTGTGTGGCACCCTAAGTGTTTGTTTTTTAACTTACTTTCTTTTCTTTTTTTACTGACAAACAAGATCTGTTTAGGCTGGTCTTTACATTAAAATGTAATTGCATTTTAATAAAATTCATTCTGTTTGTGGCGGTGGGGAAGCCTTTGTTACTAACTCTCTTTGGGGATGGAGCAGGCTATAATGGAAGAATGCTAGGAATGGAAATAATGTGTGTAGCAATCCTAAAAGAGCATAAATACATAGTACCTACATAAACCAAGTCTAATCTGGTGGCATGCTTGGAATCCGGGTGGAACGCTAAGTTTTTGCATTATAAAGACACTAATGAAAACAAACAAACCACTCTTTTAGACGTAAAAAAATTAAATAAATCACACAGCTCAATTCAGCCCTAACTCAGATACACCATTGCGTCTCCAAATGCCTTCCCGCTAATCGAGTCTAATCCGGTGCCAAGCTTGGCATTTGGGAGCAATGCTTAGGTTGCACGTTATAAAAGCACAATTAAGCAAAACCGACCTTCTTCTGAACCATTAAAAAGAAAAGAAAAAAAAATAAGTGCGCCTTCCTGCCGTGACTCGGATTCGAACCGAGGTTGCTGCGGCCACAACGCAGAGTACTAACCACTATACGATCACGGCGAGCTACCAGGGAAGACGAGAGCGGAGGACGCAGCCGCCCTCTTCAGTGTCACAGCCAATGATGTCACTCGCTCTCGAGATAGGAATGGTAGTAACCTCTTTCACCGCCCACCTTTCGAACGCATGCGCTTTATCGCGGCTGCTCTCAAGGCGCGCGCCTGCGCTCTAGGGAGCCCTCCGCCTTCAGACAGACGCCGGGCTGCCTGAGGGTGGGGCGAGCCAAGAGGGAGCCGCTTTATATAAACTAATCCACCGCTCGATTGCAGCAGGAAAACCCTCAGAAAGAAAGAAAGAACCCTAAAGATAAAAGGAGCCTCTTGTACTTTAATCGTGGCCTAGGTGAGGCGTTGCGCCACTCTACACTTTTGCAGGCTCTACAGTCACTTTCCTCGCCCCGCCCATCCTGAGCTGAGCACGCCGGCGTGCTGACGTCGGCATCTCGTATTCCAGCCCCGCCCCTTCCGAGAGCGGCCTTTGCTCTCTCTAGCGCGCGCCTGATTTGAACGTGAGGCGGCGGTTGGCCGTCGTGGGGGCGGCTGAGGCGGCGCGTTGCTCGCGGCCTTTGGTCGGCGGCTGAGGGCCTTGCTCCGGCCCCTTCCTCCGAGAAGGTCAACGTCTCCCGCCCGTCGGGTTCTTCCCGGCTTTCTTGGCTCGAAGGCTGAACGGTAGAGGCGAGGGGGTAGAGGCCTTCGCCGCCGCCGCTTTCCTGAGGCGACACAGCCGTCGTGGGAGCCACTTCGTACATCGCAGCGCCTCCAAGCGGTGCCCCAGCTTCACCTCGTTTCCTTCGTCGCTGGGCAGGGTGGATAAAAATAAACGATTTTTAAAAAAAAATCGGATTTTTTTTTATTTAAATCGGATTTTTTTTTATTTAAATTGGATTTTTAAAATAAAATGCTTTTGGACAAAAAATCTTTCTAAATATAGTCTTCTATTTAAGTTACATTGTAGTCCAAAGGCTATTTATCAGGAAATAAGGATTTGTTTTAAGTTTATCAAGTGTGCTAAAACTCAGTCTAAGTTTTTTTTAAAAAAATGTTTAACCACATCAGTTAACAAACATGGATACATATGCTATCATGTTATTGTATTTTATCATGTTAATGTATTTTAATGTTGCTGGAAGCTGCCCAGAGTGGCTGGGGAGACCCAGCCAGATGGGCGGGGTACAAATAATAAATTATTATTATAAATTATTATTGTTGTTGTTTTAGTTAAATAAATTGTTTAAATGGTTATTAAGGAAATGATTATTTTTCTCCTTCCAATAAAGTACAGCAGAAAAGTTGTCCAAATATAAACAGTTAACTTATTAAACCTCACCATAATTTCATAATTATCTGTCTATGTATTTCTAGTAGTATAACCAAATCAGTAATTTTTGATATAACTGTAAAAACTACTCTGAAAATTTATTATTCCAAAAATGAAACCTTCATATGGTTGTAAATATTAAGATTTTACCAGCAAGAATGAGTCTTTCTGTAAAAAAATATTTAAATCAAGTCTTACTGACTAGTGATTTAAATCGGGATTTAAATCAATTTGATTTACCGGTAAATCAAATCCACCCTGGCGCTGGGCAAGGGAAAGGTTGGCCGTTTCCAACGCTTTCTGGAAATGGTGAGGTTTGGGCGTCTAATGTACGAATTCATCATCCGGATATGCGCTTCAAGTTACGGACGAGTTAACACGTTGTGTTCCGTTTACCTTTTAAAAAAATAAAAATGAAGGGTCAATGTATGTTTGAGCAGACTCTAAAACTGCCCCAAGAAGCGGGGTTGTAAACCTAAACCAACAATTCCTTCCCTAGAAAAAGCTCATAATAGCAGAGCCAGTGCAGATAGGATGCAAGGAATTCTGATCGGATCTCCCGATCATAAAGTAGCCACAGAGGGATGTCGGGATGTCTTTATTTTGATTATATATATTGCGGTTTTTAAGGCTGATCTCTTCTGTGAACTGCCCTGAGACCTCTGGGAATAGGGCAGTATATAAATTCAATAAATAATAAATCTGTTGAGCTTTCCTGATCAGAACCAGTATACTGGGGTGGGTGGGGGTTTCCCTTAGATAATAAGCTCTGGCCCAGAAACTACTCCTGAGGAGACCGTCAGTAGTCCAAGAGCTCTGCTGTTCTATTTTATTGGCAAATTTTAATATTCCTATGATAATGGAGGAGAGAAAACCCAGGAAAGGTTCAGCCAATAGAATCTTCCTCACAATCAAAGGACCCCCAAGAGCCCTTAGTTGGATGGGTAACAAGAGATTGAGGCCAAGTTGAAGCAAGGCAATCTGTAGGCTGATCTTTATTGTCACTGTTGCAACAGGGTCCTCTCCGTATCCACAGGCAGACGTAAGAGAGAACCCAGAACTGAGATAAGACCTGTGCTTATATCCCCTTCTGCGTCCCCCCCCCCCCATGCCAAAATATACATCAGGTACATGTGAGACAGGTGAGTCATACAAGGTTTGGGGATTACATGAGGTTTGTTTCCCATTCCCCTAGGTGCCATGAGAGGATGAAACTGGAAACTGATAGTCGGAGACAGTGCCTGACAGGATGTTTTTCAAATACAATTATGAACTCACAGGAACCATAAAGACATTAACAAACTGAAAGGTTTTAACAAGCAAACGAAAGATGATAACAGATCTCAGGAATAAACAGTAAACTGTGTTGCAAGTCATCAATCAGTGGTTACAAAGTACTTAATTAAATGGTGCAAAAACAAACTTACATGACTGCAGTCAGTCAAGGGAAAAGGGTCTGACTCATGGGGATTCATTTTATATTAAGATACACTTTATTTCGAGATTCACATTTGGAGGAGGAAATTGAGACAGCATTTCCATATCACCTAAATTGTAAACCATTACGGGTGTCTTAGCAGAAGGGTGATACGTAAATGCAATTAAAAAGGTACCTGCCTTTCCTCCAAGCCCACCTAATAGCAGCATGGAACTGGTAAGTTGGGAAAACAGCACCGGAACTACATATTCCATCTCCGATAAAGGCCCCACTTCAAACGAGATCCCTTGAGCAAGGGAGACGGGATCACATGTCACACCTACTTCATCCCTTTGTCAGTTTTCTTTGCCCGGCAATAAAATTAGTAATGGTCTGTATATACTTGTTGCAAATCATAAATTTGCCAAAGAGCTCAGACTCAAATCAGAGATACCCAGTAGGCACCCGCCTTCATTTTAAGATCTCTTTCAAAAATATATATTAGGAACATTATATAACACTACAATACAAAATTGTGTTCCTGGCAGGTAATCTAGTGCAGGAGTTGCCTGTGTGTCTGCAGGTGCACATGTGCCTACAGAAGCATTACTTGGTACCCACAGCGCCTCCTCCCTTTGCTGAAATGTGGATTGAAATAAACATTCTGTTGTAGCCAATAAAATAGACTGCAGCATGTGCTTGACTGGTGTATGTGTGGTACCTGTGACAGTTTCTCCAGTTTGCAAAGATGCCCATGAATCAAATAAGTTGGTTACTCCTGATCTAGTGTATTTGCGAAAGGTCCGACCTAACATTTTATTTAACGTGCTATATTAACGGGGTCACAGTTTCACCAAAAACCCGATGTCTGATTCACTCGAAACGGTGCCAAACACATGCAAATCACCCTCTGCAACGTTTGGTGGTGCAAACCCCATGTTTCACAATTATTATTATTGCAGCAACATTTATCACATGCACTCCACTCCATTGAAGCGGTACATCAATCTGCCATACTCGGTTGCAAGTTATAATTACCACAACACCAATCACATTCTCTCTCTGGTTGCCTAAGCAAGATCTGAAATTATCACAACATATGCTCTGTGTGGATTTGCCAATACAGGCTCCACTGGAATCATCTTTGAGGAAGTCATCTCAAGCTCACAACCTGGGAAGGGCAATAAACTCAGATGAGATCCCCAAGTCTTGCATTTTTAAGCTGGGTTCCCAAAGTCTTGGAAGAACTGCCAGGCCCATAGCTATGTCCAGGGGTCAGTAACCTTTTTCAGCTGTGGGCCGGTCCACTGTCCCTCAGACCATCTGGTGGGCCGGACTATATTTTTTTGGGGGGGGTGAACGAATTCCTACGCCCCACAAATAACCCAGAGATACATTTTAAATAAAAGGACACATTCTACTCATGTAAAAATACGCTGATTCCTGGACTGTCCGTGGGCTAGATTGAGAAAGCGATTGGGCCGCATCTGGCCTGCTGGCCTTAGGTTGCCTACCCTTGGATATGTCACATGCTGATACAGCTTCCCACTACTGCCTGCCACAGTCATGGTTATACCCATCTGGGGCTTGGCTGGCTCTTTGGGTATGGCCCTAACCAGTGTGTGCTAGAAAATGTGCAGTACACCCTGCTCACCCAATTCCGTCCTATTTATGTCAAGCATCCCTGGCACCACATTGCAAGAGTGAATTTTCTATCACCGTTGTGCAGGCATTGTTCATTGGAGCCAGTGTTTCCGTGATCAACACATCTGTTGCAGGTATTGTATGGATGTTTCAGGGCAGGGGTTACCCAGAGATTAAGGGGATGGAATAAAACCTGAATCTCAAATACAAGTTGATGGAGGAGTTTTTCAGGGGAAGGCAAAATGGGCTGAATGTTACCTTTACTGAATTATGTGATTTGGAGAGAAGAGGACACTAGACAAGTGTCCCCTGGAAATGTCACCAATTCTGCCTTGCGGGTTTGGCTGTTCTTCAGCCTTCAGGATGCGGTTGGAAACTTTCTCATGACCCCTGCACCTGACAGGTCTCCTATATGTGCCCAGAGAAGAAGAGATTGATTGCATAACTCTTCAGCATAACTAATCTCAACATTACAACCTACTCTATCATTGCTGCAAACAGTTGTTTGCCAGGTGAGCTGGAGAATAGCCATGAAGTCTTCTCATGGGGTGCAAGTAGTAAAAGCCATTAGTTTTTATGTTTCTTCCCTTATTTGTTCATTTACTTCTCAGACTCTCGTGATACGATCATATAATTCATATACTCTGAGATTTGGGCGTTTCCAGACTGTTGCTACTTTCAGTTGGAATTCAATCACCAGCAATTTTAGGCTGTGCAGTTGTTGAGCTCTTGCCCAACAAATCACCTTTCCAACAAGTTTTAGATTTTTTTGCAATAAGGAAAGTGAGAGGACAATGCACTAGAAAGTGTGGAATAACATTTGCTTGATGCAATGTCATCTGTTCTCTCTTCAAACATACCAGGATGTATGCTGAATAATTAAGTTGTCTGGTACCCTACCTTGGTTGATAGTCTTCCTTTATATATCTGTGATGACCTTGAGGGGAAAAATATTGCCTTGGGAAAAGCAAAATAATGGGAATTTACTCCACTCCAAAGAAACCATCCTTTTGTTTCTGTGAGCTTTTTCCTTGCAGCTCATGAGTTGGGGCAATTCATCTGCACTAGTGTAATATGTAGTTTTCTATTTCCCCAGAGTTCTTTCTTGTGAAGTTAGTGACCAGTAGATGGCACAATTTTTCCATAAAAAGCTTTAATTGGGAATCCAAACCGCTGACTACAGTAGTTTGAAGGATTCAGCCAACTTGTATGTGATAGTCAATTTTTCAGTTTTCCAGGCCACCGTATAAAGGATAGCTATTACCCAGGACAAGTAAGAGGGTTGTGTTCATGGCAGGAAGAGAAAACAAGGTTGCTGCTGTTGATTTTTTAATTATTATTCTCTTTCACAGCACCACAGCTGGAACTAGTGGATTATGTTTCTCTGGAGTTTGGACCATGGTGCCTGTTAAGAAAACTTGGACGTATATCAAGCAGTGCTGTGCTCACTATAGTGACTTAGTCTGTAAAAATGCTTAACTGCCAAGGGTAGCAGGAGAGGACATCTCACAGTGTAGAAGCATATCCCTCAGCCCAAGTAACAAAGAAATCTAGACACCTATGGACAGGAAGGATTGGGATGAAGGATGTATCAGTTTAATTATTTTTTATATACCCTGTACTCTTGAAAATCAATGCATAAATATGTTTTATCCTTATTAAAGAAAACCCAACAACCAATGCTAACAGATAACAGAACTGCCCAGTTCAGTATGACTAAAGAGGCTGCTAATTTGTTATCTGTGCCTTCCAAGGTTGGTGGTAAAGCAGTTGGCACCAGCAGCTCTCCAAAGGGACTTTAGCATGTTGTGTTTTCCGCAAGTGAATTTGCAAGGATTAAAGGTTATTCTTTTTCTGATTGCAGTCAATTGAATCCCTTTTTTTGCATTTGTTGTTAGAAACAGGAACGTACCTCTTCCATTCATTCATAGGATTTGTAGCCTATTTTAGACCTCGGCCTTCCAGAATGGCTTACTTAAAATTAGGTAAAAAAATACTAATAAAATAACGATCATACAAATAAGTGAAACAACCAGATAAAAAATGGAGTAGCAGAAAAGCCCAGTCATTGATAGATAACTAAATCTGAACAGAATGGGAGAAGAAAAAGGTCTTCACTGGATGTCTGTGTCAAGCAAGCCTTCAAGTGCAAGGATGCTCCAGAGTTGGTGCGCAACCACCGAAAAGTTCCTGTCTGCAGTTAGCACCTGCCTTATCTCTAATGATGGAGGGACCCTCAGAATGGCTCCTGAGGCAGACCTTAATATCCAGGTGAGTTCTTGTGAGAGAAGGCGGTCCTTAAGGCATTGTTATCTCAAGCCATTTAGGCTGGAATCCTATACACACCAGGAAGTAAGGTTTACATGTGAGCAGAAACCAGTTCTGTTTGTACTTTAAAAGTTGAGACCAGCATGCCATGAACTGGTATCTTTTAAGAGCAGGTTGTACATCCCTCTGACTCCAGTAGGCAGGGCTATGCGTATCAGACTTGTCCACACAATGTGTTAGGAATAAGCCTCTTCCCATTTCAGTCAGGGGCATCTTAGCCATAGAGGCTAGTGGTGCGGGGCACCACGGCGCCAAGTTCTGGAGGGTGCCAGGGAAGAGGCGGAGACTGGACATGGTGCCTCCCGGCATCAGCTCGCCACCCTCGTCCACCTCCGCCATGCCGCGCCGCGCCCGGAGCCTCTGTCCCGCTGGAGGAGCCACCCTCTAGCTGCTGCCCACCCAGAGGGAAACGTGGGGGTGGGGTGGGGGGCGCCAGAGGGATCCTTGCAGCATGGTGCCAGATAAGCTTAAGACGGCCCTGATTTCAGTTCTGGCTTGCTCTAAAGCACAGGAGTTTTAATGGAGCTTTGTCATTTTCTGACCAAATTTCCTTTCCCGTCTCTCCTGGATGCGTCCAATAGGGAAAAAATGGAGTACTGTCTTCTCTCAATTGACCAGCACATCAAATGACACTGTACGGTTCTTTTGCAAATAAACTGACATCCGGAGGACCACTGCTTCCCCATCCCTGTGCTAGATAAAGGGATCCTAGTTCAGATAAGAGTTTGGTCAGATGGTTCTCTCATCCATCTGTTTCTCAGAAAATGATACTTATCAGCAGGAAGTAATGAGGCTGAAGATAAACAATCCCTACGTGAGTGAAGAGGAGCAGGACTTTGCTGTGATTGGAGATCTGCCTCCAGTTCTTTGGACTGTGCTGTTAATTGATAACTTTCCATTGCCTAGACCGAGGCATGAGTGGACCTGACCAAGAAGGAAATCCCTACGACTCATGAGGAGCAGGACAGAGTTCGATACTGCTGTGAGTTATTTGCCAGCCACTCAGGATGAGATCACTGGGGCGGGCAGCATTTATTTTGAGGGAAGAGAGCATTTAATTTGGGAGAAGTCGAACATTTGAGCGATTAGGAGGGGGCATTTCTATACCTGGTCCAGGAGACCAGAGGGGAAAAAACAATGGCCACCTCTGGTGCATTCGTATCATTTGCTTTCAAAGCATTTCTATGCAAAGAAAAGAACACTCAGCCGGGTGTGTGCATTGTCAAGGTGGGGAATCTCTTTTCTTTGAGGGTGTTGTTTTGACTTTTTCAAGGGCCCCAACAGACTGCACCTTTTACTTACCCCGTTAAAAGAGGATCGAGCAAATTCATGGAGGAGCGGCTATCAATTACGACTAGCTACAATGGCTATAATCTACCTCCATACGCAGAGGCAGCAATGCTTCTGAATACCAGTGGCTGGAATCCACAGGAGAGGAGAGTGGGCTTGACCTTGGGCTCTGCTTGAGGGCTTCCCATAGGCATCTGGTTGGCCACTGTGAGAACAGGATGCTGGACTAGATTGGCCTGATCCAGCAGGACTCTTTTTATGTTATTATGTTCCTGCTCCTGGGCAGCGCAAGACATCGGCACATGATTTTATTAGTGGGCCAATTCTTTTCCCAGCTCTGACCTTTTGCACCCCATTCATGTCTGCACTCCGATTTATAATGAGTACAAGACCAGACAGAAGGATTGGTGTGATCCTGAGACAGGAGGGTGCCGAGGGCTCCTTTGCTTCCAGACTGACTATGCACTGTCTTTGCCAGCAGTTCAACTTCAGGTAGCTGCAGAGTGCCGGAGAGATGGGAGAAGTCAGGATTTCACTTGGAGCTGGCGACAGAGGTTTGGAGAATCCAGCGTTAGAGCTCACGGTAACACCGCCACTGCTTGTTAGCTCTGCCCTTTGCACTTTCTCAAAAGAGGACCATGTTGTTGCTGTCATTCTTTATTAATTTATATAGCACTTAATGCTAAAATAGGCTTCTAAGCAGTAGAAAAACTGTACCTTTGTATGCCTAGACCAGAGAGAGCAAATGCCACCTCTGGTGCATTTATTTTAATTGCTGCTTTAAAAGCATTTATGAACAGGAAATATTTCCCTGTGCCCTTTGGCAGGAAGCAGACAGAAATCCGCAGGTGGCAGAGAACCCTTGGCCTTCTGAGATCAAGGAAGGCGATGATGAGCATGATACTTCTTTCCAGAGGTATGGAAAAAAAAATTTTTTATTGATTCATTCTGCATACATAAACAGTTGTTAGACACTTTTATTTGCATTGTGCAAATAAAAATAAAGCCACAATAAAGCTTAAAAATCCAACCCAGCTTAACCCCCAAATGCAAGAAGTGATCACAATAAAAGACAATATAAATTATAGGATTTGAAAACAACCAGCAAATGCAGGATACCTTCAGGTTTGGACAGGGACTTACAGGAGGAGGTATCCCTTCTAGACTCCCCCAGCAGCCTCAGAATTGGAGGGAAGGTGGTTATCCAAAGTCCTACTGCTGCCTGCATCCCTGGTCCCCAGGGGCATCAGGTAAGCATCCTCATCTGCCACACCCCCTCACCTTTTAACAAAAGTGAAGGGAGCCACACAGGTGTAGAAGCTCCTCCAGCCTCTTGCAGGACACCTGGGACTGCTGGACCTACAAATGGCAGCCCCATTCCCCCTCTTTCAGACATGCACCCAGGCTTATTCTCTTGGTGTGATTCTCTTCAGGATCAAGAATGCAGCCGCTGAGCCTTTCTCTAAAGCAAGGTGCTTTTGCAAGGCTCATGCCAAGGTACTACGGAAGATCTTCTTGGGCATCCTGTATGCAGGTGAGGCTATTATGCATACACACACCTTGGCACTTTTGTGGCACTGGAAGGAGTGGGGCGACACTCCTAAGAATTTGGGTTTTCTTGTCTTTTGGTAAACCTCTAGGGCACATGAACTGATCATATATGACCCCCTCTAAAAGTCTCCACACCAATTGTGGATGGTGACATTGGGGGAGAGCACTCTGCTGAATAGTCTTGGGTGGGGGGCGGGAAGAGGTGAGATTCTCTAACGGCTTTCCCCCCATGGAATTGTAGAGTTTGAAGGGACCCTAAGGGTTGTCTCGTCCAACCCCCTGCAGTACAGGAACTGCAGCATTCTGAGAAATTTCAGCTTGTGTCATGCTGAATACAACATGATTGCTAAATTCAAGCCGGTGTACGAAGGAAGCAACAGATTAAGACAGGAAGGTGTAGGAAGTAAGCCCATTGCTTTCTTCACCAATATGAAAACAAATGTTCCCTGGGGAAGACCAAAATTCTCCCAGTGTTTCAGGTGTCGCTTTAAAAAAAAATCCAAATACATTTTGGCTCAGATGGAACATTGGGAGGGATCTTTGATTAAGAGCGAAGTGATGAGCACTTGTAGGATATAGCTCCCCTACAAAGCCCCCTAGAGTCTAGAAGTAGTTGTGTCTGGTGCCCATTGGGACTGGTAGGGCAGAAGACAGGGAGCCTAACAGTAGGTGGCGCCAGAGCCAATTACCACAAGACTTAATTCTGGTTTCCAGAAGAGGCTTAGTCATGCTGGCCACATGACCCAGAAGCTGTACACCGGCTCCCTCGGCCAATAATGCGAGATGAGTGCCGCAACCCCAGAGTAACCATCTACCTTCCTGCTAGGGGACGCAGGTGGTGCTGTGGGTTAAACCACAGAGCCTAGGGCTTGCCGATCAGAAGGTCGGCGGTTCGAATCCCCGCGACGGGGTGAGCTCCCGTTGCTCGGTCCCTGCTCCTGCCAACCTAGCGGTTCGAAAGCACATCAAAGTGCAAGTAGATAAATAGGTACCGCTCCAGTGGGAAGGTAAACGGCATTTCCATGCGCTGCTCTGGTTTCCAGAAGAGGCTTAGTCATGCTGGCCACATGACCCAGAAGCTGTACGCCGGCTCCCTCGGCCAATAAAGCGAGATGAGCGCTGAAACCCCAGAGTCAGTCACGACTGGACCTAATGGTCAGGGGTCCCTTTACCTTACCTTCCTGCTGAGTCCTACAAGTGCAACACTGAGACTAGGAAGCCGGTTGTTACTGGTAAGTAGGGAGGCATGGGTTGGTAAAGGGCAGGCTGAGATTGATGGAGCCGCGTGCCCTTTGTCCTAATGGACCAACTTCCACTGTCCAGAATTGCCCGCAGCTGTTTGCTATTGAATGCAGCCTAAATACCGAATGCTAGATTTCAACATTGCAGCACCTTACCTCAGTGTAACAGCCTGGAGAGAATAATATCTTGATAACTACAGGGAGAAAGTGGAGCCCAGCCCTGCACTGTTGGCAAAGGACTTGACCCACTGGTGCATTTCCTGACCTTTTAATCTCTTCTCTCTAGGCTATGTGGCCTACTTCATTGCAGCCTGTTGGCTGGACTTTGACCGAGCCTTGGCTTTGGTCGTTTTGACTGCCCTGGTGGTTTGTTTCATGATCTATAGCATGGTCAAGAAATTCTGGGGTTCCAAGATTGTCCAGGTGTTCAGCCCCTTCCGAAAATGCTGCCGGAGCATCTGGCCGTGGCTGAAATGGTGAGTTAGGGGCTGCTGCACAGATCCGAATAGGAGCGATCTCTGCCCTCCTATCCACCCATTGTGAAGACTGCAAGGGAACCGTTTGCAAATATGGTCAGGATGGTGCAGTTCTCGACACACTTAATCTGGGAGAAAACCCCACTGAACAAAATGGGACTTACCTCAAAGTAGACCTGTATAGAGTTGCACTCTGTAAATGTATCTTGCTGTAGATGGACAGCTCTGTAGTGATTTATTCCATACTGAAATTTATCATTTTTCTTAAAACAACAACTCGTTTTTTCAGTCTTAAATACAGTTTTCCACATTTTGCAGCATTTCTTTCTTCTTCTTTTTGGTGGTGGTGGTGGGGGGGGGGGTAAACACTCATGAAAATTAATCAGCATTTTAGTGCAAACATCTTGTAATGAACACATTTGTATGGGCAATTCTGACTAATGTACACATTTCTGCAAGCAATTTTGTCCAATATAATGCATTTTTGTATGGTTCCCCCCCCCCAAATACCTTCATTTTTATGCACACTTCCCCCTAAAATATATATTTCTGTGAACACCATTTGTTTGGAGAACTGCATCGCAAAATTCCAGTAAGAGCAAATTTCAAAGGATGGTTGCGTTTTGGTTCATAGATTGTTTGGGAAAGTACAAATTTGAATATTCAGCATCAATTGCTTTCTGAATCAAATCCATTTATCCCATCCCTAAATGCAATGTTATACAATAAAATGGCAAAAGAAAACCTCAACAAAACCCCAGTAGAAATGGTAGAGAACTTCAACCAAGTTCTGTTGGCAAGCGATGTGCGGGTGCAACAAGAAGAAAGAGCTCATTAATAGGGATTTGCTATTTTCGGGAATACTGGGAAATAACAAAGTAAAAAGTAATATGCAAGAGTTGTATAAGATTATGATTCTAGCCGGAATGGCAGTTATTGCACTTGGATGGAAAGAAAAGGCTAAATGGAATATGGAAAAATGGAATGATTATGTTTTTGAATACGTACAATCAGAAATATTTGCACAGATAGTGGCAGAGGATAGATGGGAAAATAAATGCCAAAGAATCACAAATAAATGGGCATTTTACAGGAATTGGATAGAAAGGGGGGAAGCCAACCCAAACATACAAGCTCGAATGAACAGACTGTGTACATGGATAAAGATTTGAAGAAGGAAGGCCTGTCTAGGGGGGAGGGTTGGAAGGGAGGGGGAAGGGGGGGAAGAGAGAGAGAGAGAGAGAGAGAGAGAGAGAGAGAGAGAGAGAGAGAGAGAAACCGTAAGGTACTTTGAACTGATTTTGTTATGTAAGCCTTTTTCAGGAACCATATATAATAATGTTATTGTTATGCATTGTAGTATGAACTAAGTTGTGTTTTGTATTTCTTTCTTTCATAGAATATTATAAAAATGTTAGGTTACTAAGCAAATTTAATAAAAGTTGAAAAAAGAAAAAAGAAAAAAAAGAAGAAGAGCTCAAAAGACAACAGTTCAGTGCTATAACCCTTCAATCCAGCAGGCCACATGCTTGCTAGAATAAAATTATCTTAGCTAGGCAGTGGAAGCGGGTGAGGAGGGGGATGAACCCCATAATCATGCATGGACACAGTCTTGCCTCCCAAACAAATCTCATTTATTTAGCAAAGCCTGTCTGGGTGTATCTCTGCAATGATGGTGATCTGCTTCCCTTCTAGGGTGCTGTGTGCAATCATTTTGATCGGCCTGGTAGTGTGGCTGGTTCTTGACATGTCCCAGAGGCGAGAGCAGTTGGTGTCACTGGGTGGCTTCGCTGCGCTGGTGCTGGTGCTCTTTGTCTGCTCCAAACACCACAGAGCTGTAAGTAGCTGCATTTTCTTTGGCCTGGGGTCCTTAGATGATGTGATACACCTGCAACCCACACTTTCCCGCAGATGATTTGATACGTCTGCAACCCACCTGCCACCTTCCCAGTCTATAAAACCCACAATCCTATGTATGTATCTATCCCTGGGAGTAATCTTCTCGGAGTTCAGTGAGGCTTAACTTGAGAATTAGCAGTCATAGAATTGGGCTGAGATTAAAACCTGCAGAGTGGTTGGGCAAGATAGAACTTTGTAACGATAAAACAGTTACAGTGGGGTGGGTGGATTGTAGGCCTTGCTTGATGCCAGAAGTCCAGAACTGGAGTGTTCCAACAGATGGCAGTCCAGCATCTGTTTCTGAAGACATGCAATGAAGGACAGTTTATTTATGCCCTACCTTTCCAGGCAGGACCCAGGTGGTGCTGTGGGTTAAACCACAGAGCCTAGGGCTTGCTGATCAGAAGGTCGGCGGTTCGAATCCCTGCGACGGGGTGAGCTCCCGTTGCTCGGTCCCTGCTCCTGCCAACCTAGCAGTTTGAAAGCACGTCAAAGTGCAAGTAGATAAATAGGAACCGCTCCGGCGGGAAGGTAAACGGCGTTTCCGTGCGCTGCTCTGGTTCGCCAGAAGCGGCTTTGTCATGCTGGCCACATGACCTGGAAGCTGTATGCCGGCTCTCGGCCAATAAAGCGAGATGAGCGCCGCAACCCCAGAGTCGGACACGACTGGACCTAATGGTCAGGGGTCCCTTTACCTTTACCTTTCCAGGCAGCCTATGAAGCATGTCCTTCCCCATTTTAATCCGTGTGAGGTGGGACTGCCTGAGAGGTCATTCAGCAACCTTTATGGCTGAGTCAGAGTTTGGATGTAGACCACCCCAGTGTTAGCCTGACACTCTAACCACTAGGCCACACTGGGTTACTCCATCTGCTCTTTCCCTTTGGGGGCAACAGCTGACAAGTTCAAATGGCTCCCATTCAGTTGATTTGCTCACTTAAGACCCTCTCTCACGGAATCCAATTGAAATATGTAGAATTTGAGCTGATTTTTTGGACTTTGCATGGCAAGTACCATATATTCATCCAGGGGATCATTGGTGCCTCCTTCTCCAGTGAATTCGAGAAATCAGTGTGCTTTGTTAACCCTGAGGTTAGCACTTCTCCACCCTGGGGCTATCATTGATTCTCACTGACATGTCCCTTGGTTTCTGTATTCACAAGATTCCCTCTTGTACTGTGTTGCAGGTGTCATGGAGAGCTGTGTTCTGGGGGCTGGGCCTGCAGTTTATCCTTGGAGTATTCATCATCCGGACAGAACCTGGATTTCAGGCTTTCCAGTGGCTTGGTACTCAGATTCAGGTGCAGAGCAATGTTGTTGGAAGTGACTATATCTGAGTGCATTCTTTGCACTCACCGGCTCCCACATTCAGCCCCAAGTAAATGGGTTACAGATCCAGTAGCATCCTCTACCCAAGATCTTGGGAAGCAGCTGCTAGATAGAATAAACAGGGCTGTAGAGGTAGCCAATGTAGAGCCCCGCGAATATTGTTAGACTCTAAACTCCCATCCAGCTCAGCCAGCAAGGCCAATTGTCATGAACGATGGGACTTGCAGCCCAAGAACATCTAGAGGGCACCACACTGGCTACCCCTGGTGCAAGGCATCTTCATGTGCCAAACATCCTAACTTAAGGGGATGACAGCAGCCCTTCCTGAGACAGGTGGGAGTGGAAGTTGTCTTGAAAATGTGAAATAAAGAGCCAGGCAAATGGAAAAGGCAATGGAGGGTGTTCACGGTATACTGTATAAGCATAGCTGTCAACTTTCGGATTTGAAAATAAGGGATTTTTTTCAAACTTTCGGATTTGAAAATAAGGGATGCCGTGAGGGTGGTGCAATGGCACCAAGTAGCCTCGCCACCCTGCGCTCCAGAGGCTGCGCGCAAACAGGTGAGTGAAAGAGCGAGCGCATAGACGGCAGGCAGGCTGGCTGTCTGGTTGGGCATGAGGGTCTGGCTGCACAAGGCATGCAAGCTCCGCCCCCAGTCGGTCTCAGACTCCTTATTGGCAGCCGAGCAACGCAGCTGAGGAGCCTCCCTGGCCGGCAGGGAGGGAGAGGAGCTGCTTCCTTTAAATCCGGGAAATTTAAGGGATATCAACAATCCGGGATAGCAGCGGGAAACGGCATTGGAATAAGGGAGTTTCCCGCCAAAAAAAAAAGGGGGAGGGTTGACAGCTATGTGTATAATAATGCATTCCATTAGGGGTGCATCAAGCTGCTCCAACACCACCCTGGTCTACAGACAGGGAGCTAGCATGGCAGTTTGATTTCCATCAATGGGGTTGAACAGAACTGATTCAGATGGCAGGGAGCCACCTAACTTTGGTGGTGGCAGCAGTGGCAGTGCAATGTCAACACGGCTCTCCACCTGTGAAGGAACTTCCTCTTCCCTTTCTCCCGCCACTGCCACCATACATGGCCAAAGTAGCCATTGCTCTCTGACTGTTACCATCTTTCCTTGCCCCCAGCATGCCAGTTAGCCATAGTGTTGTATGCAGAAGGCCCCCAACATCTCCAGGTAGGACTGGGGAAGATCCAGTCTGAAACCCTGCATAGCTGTTGCCAACCCTCAACTAGATAATCTAAGATAAGGCAGCTTCCTAATGGTAGTGGCAAGGGCTCTTTATAGGGGAAGTGGTGGGCTGGTTTAAAAAAAAAAAACAGGTCTCTGAGCAGCAGTGGAGAAAAGCTATCTATTGTGTGGTGATCAGACACTGGGTCATGAGCCCTGACTTGCACAAGTAGCACCTCTGGCTTCACAACGATGCTCGAACTGTCCACTGTAACATCATATGTACATTTCAGGAAAGATGTTCCAAAATAAGCACTTAGGTCTCCACCTTATCCAATGCAACTGAGTAAAGTCCTGTGCATACTCATTCTCCCCAATGTTCCCTCTGTTCCCTTACAGACATTCCTGAACTACACCACAGCTGGTTCCAGCTTCGTCTTTGGAGACAAATTAATCCAAGAGGCGTTTGCCTTTCAGGTTAGCATGTTTGACCCTAATCTCTCTCTCTCTCTCTCTCTCTGTCTCTCTCTCTCTCTCTCTCTCTCTCTCTCTCTCTCTCTGGCCTCATACTTCTCTCAGTCATCATTGCTACTGAGTCCTTGACAAAAGAGGCTGGCTTTTCATTGCATGGTTGGACTGGGATAAGACATGTCTGAGCTGTGGGCTACAGTCCGGGCAACAGGCCTAGTGTCGTTATCTGGCATAGTGGGACAAAAAAAATGCCAGGGTCCATGGAGCCCATCTGTGGTTGACATCAGCATTCTTAATTTTTATTTCTTTTAAGAGCTATGTCCTTTAGAAAATTCATGCCAGGCCAGGTAGTTGTAGCTGCCACCACCTTCCCTATCTCCAATGCTTCTGGGTTCTGTTCTGATGTGCACTGCATATGTTGGAGACAATGGGGAAAGTGAAGAGGGCAGCTAAAGCAGCTTCACCTGGTGCTTCTCTTTTCAGCACCAGGGTGAAGAAATCCTGGGAGACGGGAGCTACTGTGCTTTTCCCACCAACACCTGTCCCTACTGCTTTCTGCCTCCTCTTCCCCCAATAAGCTTGCAGGTGGCAGATACAAGAGCAACACTCAGGAGGCATCAGAGGGCACCTTGCCCATAACCTCCACAAAGCTGCTGCTATTTAATTGCTCATCGTCTAACATTGTGTATGCCATCAAATGCCAACAGTGCCCTCTATATTGGCCTATATATTGGACAAACAGGCCAAACCCTACGCCAAAGGATAAATGGACCTAAATCTGACATCAGGAATCACAAGACAGAGAAACCAGTAGGAGAACACTTCAATCTCCCAGGACACTCTATACAAGATCTCAAAGTAGCTGTCTTATTGCAAAGGAATTTCAGAAATAAACTGGAAAGAGAAGTTGCTGAATTGCAACTCATTACCAAACTTAAAACCATGGAGAGACCTGGTCTGAACAAAGACATTGGATTCTTGTCTCATTATACATGACAAAGCTATTTTTAACCTTCTCACCCCTTGATTTTTCCTGTAAGACTAATTGCAGTCATTAACAGTCGTCAACAGGTTTACCACAGCTATCAGCCTATCACCCATTCCCACTACCCTTCTGAGTAATACCCCTCCCCACCCTCTCACTATATATAAGGGTCTGGTGACTTCTGTTTCAGTGTATCTGAAGAAGTGTGCATGCACACGAAAGCTCATACCAAGAACAAACTTAGTTGGTCTCTAAGGTGCTACTGGAAGGAATTTTTTATTTTATTTATTTTTTTGTTTTGAAAGCTGCTGCTGTCTTCCTGGAATTTGCACTCACAAATGCTCCCAAACAAGCCAAGTGGTGAGTTTCTGGCCATTTTGTTAACTCCACAGATGTCCAGCCATGTTAAGTCTACTTCACTTTGCCCATGTGGGCCATTGGATTGGCTCACTGTGCCCAGGATTTCTATAACATTCTGCACCTTAGAAGCTGCTCGGACCTTCTGTGCTCAACTTTATAATCAACCCCTATATGTGCTGTGTTGTAGGTTGTCTAGAACTCCCTAAAGTCTGACGTTCACTCTTTGCTTTCTGCCTCCAGGCATTGCCCATCATTGTCTTCTTCAGCTGTGTGATGTCCATTCTCTACTACCTGGGAGTCATGCAGTTCATAATCCTGAAGGTAATGCTGAGCACAAGGCTCTGGGCAGTAGAGAGATGCTTTTGAGCCTCCACTGTGTAGCTGAGGAGGGTCAACCATTTCTCTCTACCATGCAACTTATTATAAAAGATCTCTGAGCTCTGGAGAAAGACTCCAAAGATAAGTGTGTGTGCAGATTTTGGATGATGTGGGAAACCTTGGTAAGGCACTGCTGCCTGCTAGTGGGTAGGGAGGTTATGCCACAAGGATAGAGAAGCAGTTGCTCTGGCTGTGGTAGAGAGAAGGGGGCAGGAAGAGTGGTTGCTGTCACAAAATGCAGTGGGGAGGGTTTGTTGATGGAAAGTCAGTACTAGGACATGTGTGATGGAGGGAACGAGAAGCAGGGACCAACTATGCCGTCTGCAGAAAAGGAAGGAATACAGGAAGCCTTCTTATACTGAGTCAAATCCTTGGTCTACATAGCTCCATCTTGTCTAGTGGCAGCATCTCTCCGACATTTCAAGAGAGGGGTCTTTTGGCCCTATCTGGAGATACCAAAGGCTGAACCCAAGAAGTTCTGCATTTGCTCATTGCTAAGCTTCATAGCAGGACCCAGGTGGCGCTGTGGGTTAAACCACAGAGCCTAGAGCTTGCTGATCAGAAGGTCGGCGGTTCGAATCCCTGTGACGGGGTGAGCTCCCGTTGCTCGGTCCCAGCTCCTGCCCACCTAGCAGTTTGAAAGCATGCCAAAGTGCAAATAGATAAATAGGAACCGCTCTGGCGGGAAGGTAAACGGCGTTTCCGTGCGCTGCTCTGGTTCGCCAGAAGCGGCTTAGTCATGCTAGCCACATGACCTGGAAGCTGTATGCCGGCTCTCGGCCAATAAAGTGAGATGAGCGCCGCAACCCCAGAGTCGGACATGACTGGACCTAATGGTCAGGGGTCCCTTTACCTTTACCTTTAAGCTTCATAGCTAAGGAATGGGTATGGGGAATGGCTGTGCTTGCAAGGTGTGCCAAACAAGACCAGGAGGAAAATTCATAGCTACTGAAGATCTTCATTGTCAAGTCTTGGGGCTCAGGTGGCCTCAGTGGCCCAGAGTGCCTTCCATCAGCTTTGGCTGGTGGCCCAGCTACCCCTTATCTGGACAGGGAGAGCCTAACTACAGTTGTCTATGCTCTGATAACATCAAGGTTAGATTACTGCAATGTGTTATATGTAGGGCGGCCTCTGAAGACGGTTTGGAAACTTCAGTTAGTTCAGAATTCAGCAGCCGGGTTTCTCACTGGGGCAAGACTTTGAGCATATTACACCAATCCTGGTCCAACTGCACTGGTTCCAATTAGTTTCTGGGCCCCATTCAAAGTGCTGGTTTTAACCTATAAAGCCTTAAATGGCTCAGGACTGCAATACCTCAAAGACCGCCTCTTTCCATATGAACGTACCCGGACCCTGAGATCAACTTTTGAGGCCCTTATTCATGTGTCTTCTCCATGAGAGGTCCGGAGGGTGGTAACACGAGAACAGGCCTTTTCTGCAGTGGCTCCCCATCTGTGGAATGCTCTCCCCAGGGAAGTTTGCCTGGTGCCTTCATTATACACCTTTAGGAGCCAGGCAAAAATGTTCTGCTTTAACCAGACCTCTGACTGATTGACATAAAATGCCCTTTTAAAATGTGTTGGGAACGTGGGAGATTATTGGGTTGTTCTTGTTTTTATTTTGATTATGTATTCTGTGTTTTTCTATCTTGATTTTATCCTGTGAATGGCCCTGAGACTTGTGGGTGTAGGGCAGTATACAAATTGAATAAATGACAATTATTATTAATAATACTAAGTCTCGCAGACTGTGTGTCAGGGCAATAATGCCCTCTGACCGTCTCCTACCCCTTCCGGCAGTTGTCCTGGCTCCTGCAGATCACCATGGGCACAGCAGCCACAGAATCTCTGAGTGTGGTGGGGAACGTGTTTGTGGGAATGGTAAGCAGGATTTTTCTTGTTTTTAACCCATGCCCCAGGGAAACCTTCATTATACACCTTTAGGGGCCAGGGGAAAAACATTCCTCTCCTAACAGGCTGATTAACATCCTATACCCTTTTAATGTGTTTGTGGGAGGGGTTATTGGTTAATGTGTGTGTTGTTCTTGTTTTTCTTATGCATTTTGTGTTTTCATCTTGTATTTTTATGTTGTGAATTTCCCTGAGATCAACCGATGAAAGGCTCTATACATCATCATCATCTCAAAATGCCCCAAATCTGAACACAATCAGATCAGGAGTGTTTTACTTCAAGACTCTGTGTTTTGTTCTGTTTGGTTGCATTTGCTCTGGAAGCAAAAATCTCTCTAAATTCACTACTTCTGTGAGTGCCGTTTCTAGGGCTGCAAACTGGGGGGGCAAAAACTCTGCAGCATGTTCTTCCCCCTTTTTCCCCTTCTGCCCTCCAGACAGAAGCGCCACTGCTCATCCGTCCCTACCTGCTGGACATGACACGGTCAGAGGTTCATGCTGTGATGACTGGCGGCTTTGCCACCATTGCTGGCAGTGTGATGGGAGCTTACATTTCGTTTGGGGTGAGTCAGCAATGCAGAGAGCTACCCGAGTGCAAGGGGATTCTTCTAGACTGCAGATGGGGAACCTTTGGCTTTGTCAACGTCCCTGAACTCCCATCAGCCCCAGAAATTATGGCCTCTGGCCAGGGATGCTGGGAGTTATAGTTCCAACGTCGATTTAATACGTTGTGTACTCTTTAAGACAACGACTCCTACATTCTTTTGGATCGGCATATCTACAGCAACCATCTTCAAATTCAGTACGATCTGCCTTGGGATTTGAACTGTGTAGTATGTTGTACAAAGGACTTGATTTATTATTGCATTGACTTCAATATTGTTCTGTATGTTTGAAGGTCAGTTTTACTTTTACTTTTGGTATGAATGAATATGTAAGTTGAGATAAACAATGTAAAGTAGATAGCAGCTTCAGCCTGTTACGTTTGTGGTGTATGATATATGCGTGATACGTAACATTTGGTTCATTGATGTTTTGATACTGGGAGTTATAGTTCTGCAACATCTGGAGGGCCAGAGTTTCTGCACTTCTGTTCTAAATAGTTGTGTTTGGCTGTTACTTATTTGCAGCACACTTTGCAGATTAAATTGCTCACAACCAATCTAACCAGGATGTTACATTGGCTATTAGTTTTGTACCGAAACACCACTCAGCCCCTGCCACTTGCAGGCGTTTGGATGGATTTCGGTTAATGAAGTACGCCAATAAGATTCTTGGAGAAGTCCATTCCACCACATGACCTTTCCAGCCTTCCCCATCCTGGATGGGGACCGCTGAAGAAGTCTGGCTGGCTTGCTCAGCTTGGTGGTAAATTTTCCATTGTTGTAGGGGCATGTACCTGATTTCCTTCAAAGGAGACAGTTCTTCAGCTCCTCCTGGAAAAAATCTAGCTCCATTATTGTTTGCACTGACTATCAGGCAGGCAGGGGTCTATCAACCCTACCTGGAGATACCACAGTTTGAACCTGAGATGAACTTCATAAAACAGTGCCAAGGCGAAGGGCCATAGCTCAGTTGCAGAGAGCATGTTTTGCATGCAAAAGGTCCCAGGTTGAATCCCCAGCATTTCCAGGTAGGTCTGGGAATGTGCGCTGCCTGAAACCCTGGAGAGCCTCTGCCAGCCAGTGTAGACAGTTCTAAGTGAGGTGGACTAAGGTCCTGGTTGTAAAAGGCAAGTCCCCATTTTACCATAAGTGCCCTTTCTGGTACTTGAGAAAGTAATGGCTGGACAACTCCAAGGGCTCTTGCATTAAGCTTATTGGTCTGGACTCCATATAAAAATGGTTTCAGGCTGAGCTTCACAACAGAAGCTGCCACCACTGAAAAGACCCTGTCTCTCGTCATCCACCACATGTCAAAGAGCAAAGTGGTTTGCTGAATTAAATATGTAACATGTTTAGTTCTTTGGGGACACCAAATATGCCTGCCATCCCATCATTCTACAGTATTGTGGTGCTACTGAGATATGCATCCAAGATCACAATCCTGCATTTACATCCTGCTACAGATTGATGCCTCATCCTTGATTGCTGCTTCAGTAATGGCAGCACCTTGCGCTTTGGCTATGGCTAAGCTCGTCTACCCAGAAGTGGAAGAATCTAAGTTCCGGAGCCAGGAGGGCCTGAAAATTGCCTGTGGGTGAGTGCAGTCAGAGCACATGAGGATCACGAGGCTGCCCAAAGGATCCTGGAAGGGTGCAGGATTAAGTAGGAAGAGGGGTGCAGGAGTGGGGTGCAGAACTAGGGGAGTCAACATCTGAGAGGCACAGGAGCATCTTTGCACAACTTCTCCATAGCTAAGAGAAACAGAGAAAGCTGTGGAAAAGAAGCCAATGTGAAGTCAGGAGAACTATTGCAGTGTAGCACTCGGTTGGTGAATCTCTGGCTCTCCAGATGTTGTTGAATTCCATCTCCCATCAATCTGAGCCAGCAATGGCCAATCAGGAGAGCTATATTTCAACATCTGGAGGTTCTACCCACCCCAGGCGTAGTGAACAGCATGTTAACCAGAGTCTGCATGCACACCCTGCCAGTAATGATTTGGCATGAGTACTTAACTGCCCCAGTGGAATCAACAATTTAGGCCATTTACTGCTATACTGTAAATGAGAACGACTGGAGTTGTTCCTCATATACAAATCCAAATATGTGCAGGTCTATGTCAAATGGGAAGAAAGTGGATTAACAGCTAAATAATGCTCAAATATGGACAAGCCCTCAGATAGTAGGATGCAGAATTGTCTGCTGAGCTCTGCGTGATGGAGCTTTGTATGTCATTGCTGCTTTGCCAAGGGAGTCAATCTCTGGGCCTGTTTTCTTCTCACTTGGTGTATTATTGGTGCAGGGAGGAGAAAAATGTCCTGGAAGCTGCCGGCAATGGAGCAGCCGTCTCTGTGGGGCTGGTGGCCAACATTGCAGCCAACCTGATAGCATTCCTGGCTGTACTGGAGTTCATCAATGCTGCCCTCGCTTGGCTGGGAGGCATGGTCAATCTGCCAGAACTCTCCTTCCAGGTACCACCCACAAGGCAGCCACCCTGTGAGTACACCAGGGTGGTCAACGGATGCTAAGAGGGAATGATATGTGTATTGTCACTTATTGACTCTCTTGCCCTCTCACTCAATGGGTTGCCAGGGCAAGGACAGGTCAGACACCTGACCCGACTGGTGCAGAGGGCTTCCCCCTACTGCTTCCATCTGTCAGGATGCTGTCAGAGGCTCCCGGCTGGTTGCCCAGGAAAGTATAAAGACGAGGAAACGTTTCTTGCCGTCCTTTTTTATTTCAATCTTTACAGAGAGAGGCTATAGAACCCAGCCTGTTGGATAATGGCATTGTCCCAAGTGAATCTCCACCCGTCTCTCCCACTTCCTCATTTGTCTGTCTCATCATCTCCTCTATGGGTGCTGCTATGTGCCCTCTGTCTTTGAGCTCTTTGCTCTCCTACTTTTAAGGCTCGCTGGGTTCTGAGATGGAGGGTCTGGAATGCTTTCTAATGACAACGTGTCAACTGGGTCTTGTTCTGGCTCTCCCATTATTTCCCAACTCTCCCCCTCATCTGCCTCTGAGCTGTGACCTCCCTCAAACCCATTGTAAATCTATACTGTCTTCCCCTTCCTCCCCCTGGAAGGGTTAGGATAGGGAGACGGCCTCCACCATTCCTCCTCTGCCCAGTCCCTTACACCATCACTCTGCCCATTTCACTTCCTGTCCTATTTCACTCTCCAGGCTCCCCCATCCCACATGAAATTAGGCTGAGGGCCACAGGTTGCCCATCCCTAATCTTGCCCTCTCCTATAATCTTAGTGTGGAGGATTTACTGTGGATTCACGACAGATTGTGTGTGTGTGTGTGTGTGTGTGTGTGTGTGTGTGTGTGTGTGTGTGTAGCTGAGCAGGAGTAGAGATGAGAAGTGACTTTTTGTCATGGATGATATGGGTGCCAGTAAGGATGGGTGGGGAAGGTGGCCTGGGATGGCAGAAGCCATGTGGTTAACTGACCATTGATTTTATTTCCAAACCTTTCTTTTCCCTCTGGCTTCCAGTTGATCTGTTCCTATGTCCTGGTGCCTGTAGCATTCTTGTTGGGAGCAAGCTGGGAGGATGCCCCGGTGGTAGCTGAGCTTCTAGGAATCAAGATATTCTTAAATGAGTTCGTGGCTTATCAACAGCTCTCGGGCTACAAAGAGAAGCGATTGAAAGGACTACCCGAGTGGGACGGGACACACAAGCAGTGGATTTCGGCAAGTGTGCCATTAATATGGTGGAGGGGAAATGTCAGTTCAATGGACTCATGCACCAACACCTGTTGTGTATGACTGTCCTCCAGACCCAACCATTGCAACAATACCTGACTGTTGTGCAGTTGAGTTTGAGGCTAGGCACATAGCACAGCAGATAGTGGTTGACACTGGACTGAAGGATAAATTGGATTCACTTTTAAAGGCAAACCTGCCCACTTCTCACTTTCCAAAGCAATACTGAAACACAGCAAATCCTTTGAAATTTGCACTTCTCTGAATTTTGTACTGTGGTTCTCCAGTCAAGTAATGTGTGCAAAAATGCATATACGGTACCTTGGTTTTTGAACAGCTTAGTTCTCGAACGTTCAGGCTCCCGAACGTCGCAAACCCAAAAGTGACTGTTCCGGTTTGCGAACTATTTTTGGAAGCCGAACGTCCGACGGGGCTTCCGATTGGCTGCAGGAGCTTCCTGCAGTAGCAAAAAAATCACTAACTGCAGTAGCAATGTGTAGTAACAAACTGAACTAAAGACTAGGCAAATGAGAAATGGAGAGAAACTAAAATGAGAGAGTCACCTATTCCGGTTGCAAATCAGCAACCTTGCGTGTGCAACAGCCCCATGGTTTCATAGTAATATATGCAGGCTTGGTAGCTGTGTACAGGAAAGCGATAAAGCCCTGGCACAGGAAACCAGTATGAAAATCCTGCACATACCGAAGCTCATTGCTGCCTTCTGTGTTGGCAATGGAACTCCTGATTACCCAAATCCAACAAGTCATTTTTCTTTTGTTCCTTGCTCGTTTTCTCTTGGGTACCCAAGAAGTTTCCCTATATCAAGTCATCCAGCCCAGTATTGCCTGTTGTGACTGGCAGCAGCAATTCAGGGTTTCCCACCCCCTGCTACCTACTCCTTTTAAACTGAAAATGCCAGGAACTGAACCTGGGATTTCTGCCATGGAAAACAGGGGTGGGAGACCTTTTAGGCTTCATGGGCCAAATCTGACAGGTGTGTGGGGTTGCCCACACATCAATTGCCTCTAGTCGAAGACATCAGGTCATTTGGCACTTTGAAGTCCTGAAGTTGAGACTTCAAAGCACCCCATGCCACCGCAGCATTGGGTATATGAGGGCGTTCCCCAAGGGGAGCTCTCTTGCTCACCAGATCTAGCAGGCTTTGACTCTACTACTTAACAGAAGTACTGTTTTCGGGGGACAGGGTGCGAGTGGGTGTGGGGGAATCCCTGGTCCTGAATGGGGTAACTGTGCCCCTGAAGGACCAGGTGCGCAGCCTGGGAGTCATTTTGGACTCACAGCTGTCCATGCAGGTGCAGGTTAATTCTGTGTCCAGAGCTGCTGTCTACCAGCTCCATCTGGTACGCAGGCTGAGACCCTACCTGCCTGCAGACTGTCTCACCAGAGTGGTGCATGCTCTAGTTATCTCCCGCTTGGACTACTGCAATGCACTCTACATGGGGCTACCTTTGAAGGTGACCCAGAAACTGCAATTAATCCAGAATGCGGCAGCTAGACTGGTGACTGGGAGTGGCCGCCGGGACCACATAACACAGGTCCTGAGAGAGCTACATTGCCTCCCAGTACATTTCCGAGCACAATTCAAAGTGTTGGTGCTGACCTTTAAAGCCCTAAACGGCCTCGGTCCTGTATACCTGAAGGAGCGTCTCCACCATCATTCAGCCCGGACACTGAGATCCAGCGCCGAGGGCCTTCTGGCGGTTCCCTCACTGCGAGAAGCAAAGCTACAGGGAACCAGGCAGAGGGCCTTCTCGGTAGTGGCGCCCGCCCTGTGGAACGCCCTCCCATCAGAGGTCTATCTGACATTCAGAAAATACCCGAAGGTATTTTAATGTATTTTAATATCTGTTGGAGGCTGCCCAGAGTGGCTGGGGGGACCCAGCCAGATGGGCGGGGTACAAATAATAAAAATTTATTAGTAGTAGTAGTAGTATCTGCAAATGAGTAACATTTGCCTTGGCAGAGCCAAAGCCCACTTTCCCTTGCCAGTGCACAACAGAGAGTGCACTTTAAGGCTGTCAGTTGTGACCTGGTAGTTGCATCTCTACCTGCTCCCCCCTTGATCATATATGACACCAAGCACCAGGCATGTAGGTATAATTTGGGGAAAACAGTCTCATGGGCCAAATATGAATTCCCGGCAGGCTGGAGGCTCTCCACCATGATGCAAAAGCATTTGCTCTGCTCCTGAGCTAGGGTCCTCCTCCAGAATCACAAGGAACCATGCTGCCTCTCAACTCTATCGCTCACCTGGGCACTGACTGCAGCCCAGCTCTGGTCCCAACGGCCATTCCTCAGGTGCTCCATCATCAGTCTGTTTGGGTTCTTGGCTCCATTTACTCCACCCAGGCAATAGACATGGAGTAGGTGAAGTCTTCTCCATTCAGCACCCCTATTCCCCCACATTTGATCTTGAGTCCAATATTTATTTAGTAAAACAAACACAACATTTATTCAGGAAAGTAATGAAGTTACATAGGTTGGGTTAGGTTTGAGAGAAACTAGGAGGGCTGTTCACAAACAGTCAACAATTAAAAAGCACTTTCCATTATAGCACTTAGACGGCTGCCTTAAATTTGCACACTAAATAACTTTCAACCCGTTTGAAGGAAACCAGTATTCCTCATTTGCCATATAAGTTTTGAATCCTTGTCCACAGCCTTCCCGTTGCAGGATGCTGTTTTGGACTCACATGCAATACAGAGGCATGGGTTCTGGTGCAAACAGCAAAGTAGGAGCCTCAGAGTGAACCTAACGCTCATCCAACCCTTGGATTTCCATCAGAAAAAAATTGTCTTCATATTTCCCGAGGAATCACAGGGCTGGCCCCCTCCCTCCCAAAAAAGAAAATACACGAGGGATTCTGACAATGCATCCTGGGTAATCCATGTTTAGGAGGTAGGTAAGCTGTTCAAGTGAGGCAACGAAGGGACAGAGTTTGCTAGACTTGAAAGAAGCATGTTCTCTTGTGTACACTACTAGCCAGACTAGGGTGAGCCTTGCAGCTCCCAAACTCCTGGTGAGCAAAGCAAGATGGAAAAATACTATTTCTTGCAAAGATCTGGGCTTCTATACTCCAGCTTGCTGTGCATCTTGGTGTAGAGGCGGTCAATGTGGTGCCCTACAGATGTTGGACTGCAGCTCCCATCATCCCTCACCACTGGCCACACTGGCTGGGGCTGATGAGTTGGGAGTCCAACAAGGTCTAGACGGCACCCCTGATCTGTCGATCCAGAACTCAGAAACAAGGAGCAACAGATCAGGGGTGCCGTCTAGACCTTGTTGGACCGAGTTATGCTCTTGATTGCATCGGGATGCTGATGCTGCTTCCCACAGAGCATCCCTGCAACAGGGCAAAGAGAGGGGCCGGTATTCACTATGGCAGGAGTGACTGGCGTGGGGCCACTTGTACTGTTACAGCAGAACTGATCACACTGTCTCTCTTGTTCCCCAGGAGAGAGCTGAAATCATAACCACCTTTGCTCTTTGTGGATTTGCCAATCTGAGCTCCATTGGGATCATGCTGGGAGGCTTGAGTAAGTTGGCCATCCGGTGAGGAACATGTAGGCTCTGAGATCAGGAGAAACTGTCCAGCCCATAGCTATATCTCCTACTGCTGGGGCTTCCTGGAACTGCCTGCCCCAGCTAACGCACTGGAGACACTTGGGGGGCTTCAACCTGGTGTGAACAAATCAGGGAGGAAACCCCATATATAGTCACTTGATCCAGTTCATCCTGCTCATCCAGCTAATTTTTTGTGTGTGTGTGTGTTAAGCATCCATGGCACCGCAACGCAAGGGTGAATTTTCCAGCATCGTTCCCCGGGCTTTGTTCACTGGAGCCTGCGTGTCCCTGATCAACGCATGCCTTGCAGGTAACATATGGGTGTTTGGTGGCAGAAAGGGGCCCAAGGGTTCAAGGAAAGGGAGCCTATGACTCTCTGGGTGTTATTGAACTCCCAGCCAGCTCGGCCAATGGTTAGGGATGATGGGAATTGTTCCAGCATCTGGGAGGCCACAGATCCCCATGCCTGGATTAGAGGAAAGGGTCAGTTTGCCCTTGTCACATTCAAAATCAGGAGCAATAAGGATCCTGGGAGAACGAAAAGAGGGGAAAGGGAGACACTTAACTGTTGGAAATGGGAACATGTAGGAAGCTGCCTTAATCTGAGTCAGACCATTGGTCCATCTAGCTCAATACTGTCTACTCTGACTGGCAGTGGCTCTCCAGGGTTTCAAGCAGGGGACATTCCCAGCCCCACCAGGAGATGCTGGGGTTTAAACCTGAGATTGATTTCCGCACATGAAGCAAATAGATGCTCTGCCACTAAGCTACACCCATTCTGGAGATTATTTGAGAAGGGAGAGGTCAGGCTATATGCAAGGGCTAGGATTTATTATAGCCATACATGGAGAAAAGGGGTGCACTCAGTCAACCCCAAAGAACCTTGCTTGTCCCATCGATATGCTATGCAAACAATGCCATACAAAAGGCTGGTGGACGAAGTCACTCCTTTAGTGACAGTATGGCTCCCAAACAAGAGTACCAGCCCAAAGACATGCAGATCTCCTGGGCACGTTGCCACCAATCGTATATAACTCTCACCCACTTCCCAGCCTTCTCTCATGGACTCTGCAACCCACAACAGGTATCCTTTATGTGCCCAGAGGAGGCGTGACTGACTGCCTAGACTTCTTTGGCAAAACCAACCTAAACTCTACCAGCTACCCAGTCTATATTTGCTGCCAAGACTTGTTCGCCTGGTGAGTGTATTCCTCTTACCCATTCCCCTTGCAGTGCTGATGTTTGCAAAAGCTACATGGCCACCTCCAGCCGGCAGGGGAAGTGGGAGCAGTAAGTTATAGGGAAGCCAGGAGATGATCAGATGCCCGTGCAAGTGTGTGCAATATCGCCTGGTTGTGCCAGCAGCAACGGAAGGCATAGCCAGGCACCTGCCAAGGGCCCACAGTCTAGCAGGGGTCCTGCCAATCAGAGCTCCCTGGAGCTGCTATTTCTCTTCAGCACTGCAGGCCCCTTGTCTACCCACTTCTGACTCGGATCCAAGGGAAGTAAGGATGCAAACAGGGAGCAGGAGCTGCTGCCAGCTTGCTCACTAGCTCTCAGCCTAACAAGCAAGCAGGCAGTGGCAATGGCAATGGGAAGGAAGAGAGCAGCTGCGTCTGGTGACAATGGTGGCCGCAGGGGAGCAGCATCACTGAGAGAGGGAGCCCACTGAAGGCACCTTGCCTAAGAGCCTCCCTGAAACATGTAACTGGCACTGCCTGGCGCTGCGCATTTCTGTGCTGGAGGCAATTATGCGGTGATGCTCTCATTCTGCGCTGTCATCTCATTTGCCACCTGGCCAGTCTTAAACCATCCTCTCGGAATGTGCTACTATTGAGACAATTATTCTTTTTAAAAATAATAATAATAATAATAATCAGCAGAGCTATTAAAATGCACATATATTTAAATGAATTAAATGTGCTCACGTCTTTTTTGCTTCTACTTTTGGGGCATGCCAGTTACGGTAGCTGCCTATTCCTTTGGTTGGGAGTTGGGAGTGTGAAATCCGAAAGTACAGGTTATGTCCCTGGAAAAGGCAGAGAGGTAAACTTCTAGAAGCCAATTCAATGACATACCGTTGTTTGCCTTGGTCTCCCAGTTATCTCTTTGATGTGTTTAAAGGAACTTAAGAGAGCAGGTTTCCTGGAAGGAATCTGTTTCCAGACAAAGAGCTTTTAGCTGTCAAATATTTGGTTCAATGAAGGTTTTTGGCAGGCCTAGCTTCTGCCGAATCTCTCTTTACAACTTAAGAGCCCTGCTGTGTCAGACCAAAGGTCCATCTAGCCCAGGCATAGGCAACCTTGGCCACAACTCCCATGATCCCTAGCTAACAGACCAGTGGTCAGGAATGATGGGAATTGTAGTCTCAAAACGTCTGGAGGGCCAAGGTTGCCTATGCCTGATCTAGCCCAACATTCAACAAGGCGGCAAACTACTAGATGACTCTAGGACTCTAGGAAGCCCACTGGCAGGATGCAAGGAAAAGAGCCCCTCCCCCACTCATGTTTCCAGCAACTGGTATCCAGAGGCACCCTGCCTCTGATATGGGAGGTAGTATACATTCATCATGATTAGTTGCCCCCAAAAGCCTTATCCTCCATGAACCCATCTAATCCCTTTCGAACACCATTCAAGTTGGCAACCATCGCTACACCTTAAAGCTTAAAACGCGGTGGCAGCAGCTAAGTTCTGGAACGCAACAGCCCCGGAGCTGCCTGATCTTCTGGATTTTACAGACAAAATCTCAGCTCGGCGACGAAGCCGGTGGAACTATGTTCAAACTCTACACAGAGCTGGTCATGTAACAGAGTGACTCTCAGCAGGAAAGTGAAGCTTTTGTCCTTATCTCTTAGAGAAGCCGGGAAGAGGGGCTTGCAGTGTTCTAAAGTGGAAGATGATTCTGCATCAACACCATTTCTGGGAGCCCTACAGCTTCTTGCCACCCATTGACGTGGAGATATTTTTTCTCCAAAGAGCAATCTGAAGGGGGAAAGCATTGACTCTTATGCCATTGCCTGCCTTGTGCACTGCTTGCTATTTTGAAGATTGAACCAATTCTTCTATTAGGGAAAAGAGAGTTTATGGCACCTTCCTGTCCGTGGACAACTCCCTGTGAGAATGGCTGTTCAGGGAAGGTGATTTGATGGTGGACTGGTGCCTGCACACGAGAGACTGAAAGCCCTTAAAAACATGCGGCGAGGCAACATGCTGAAGAAAAGCACCCACTATTAGATGTATGGGAGACAGCATGAAAGACTAGTCCCTGGTACCAGAGCAGTGCTTCCAGGGAATGCTACAGGCTCAGTCCCTTCAATGCTATGTGTGAAAGCCAAAGGAAGACCATTAGAGACAGGTCAAAAGATGACCTGGAGGGGCGAGACACAGACAGCACTGGTGACATTGCGGCTGTCCTCAACCCGCAAAAATAGACTGAGGTTCAAACTGTTGGGTCACAGGCAGAGAAGCATCACAGCAGCTGCAATGCAACAAGTGGGGCTTCTTGCAGCGCGATCCTTCAAGCTGAATCCCACACATATCAAACAGAGTAGACGTATAAAGACTGTGTACAATGACAACACAATGCAGACAACGGGGAAATGCAACTGTTGTGGAAAACCAGAAAGACCTGTTGTGTAGAGTTCTGCAGTGGAGGCCATGGGCATGATCCAAGGCCCTAGCATCAGAATTTTATTTCCTCTGTTCAGGGAAGAAGAAAAAAGAGTGCTTTTTCTACGTGCAATGGAGATTTTACAAACATACTAGGATATTGTCATTAGTGAAGCATGCCTGGATGGTGAGATGCAACCTGAGGTAGACTCAGCAGCAGGAGTAGTTTACATGCCATGAAGAAGACTCCTGCCGTGTTATATAATCCAGCACTTGAAATGCTCCACAGCAGCGATATCTCAGCATCAGCAAAAGCCACTGCTTCCTGTGTATACACCACCTTAGTGGTAAAGAAGTGATCAGGCAAGCTGCACTGACCAACAAAGGCCTAAACTCAAACACTGGAGAAATGCCACGATCCAGTACCTACGGTAGATAAAACACTGCCAGAATTTCCTATCAAGAACTGCTGTGGCTTGAACTAGAAACCTTCCCGTCTGTGTAGAGCTGGCCCATGTGCTAAGCCACAGAACTGCAGGCAGGAGCATTTGCCTAGCAATTAAGCATTTGTAGGCCCTGGACTGACTCTGCCCACCCATACTGGCCACTGGATTCTCCTGGTCAGGAAGGGCTATGAACAGCTTTCTGCTTTGGTTAGACCTTTGCCTGAGCAACAAGGCCTATAAAGCTCTGGTATGCATTTGCAGTCATTGCAGGATCTTGTAGACCATCTGTCTGCTTGGAGGTAACAGGCGAGGGAGGCACAAGGTTGCAGAAAAACTCCTCCAGCGATGACATAGAGGGTTCTTTGGTCTTGGATGGAGTGTAGGTTTCGGTACCTTTGACATAGGTTCTGAAGCATTAAAAGAGAGGTCTTCCAAGGAAGAGGTACGACCGCGTTTTAATTTCATCATGCTGACCCACTTGAGCAGCTCGATTTTCTAAGAACCCATTAAAGCTGAACAGGAGCTGGTAGAAAGCCAGAGAACGCGGGCGGTGGCTGCCAAAGTATGCAGCTTTCAGCTCGTTAGTACCGCTCATTAACAGATAACGGCACTGGCTTTAAGATTCCACAAAATAAATTCCTGGCGTTATCATCAAAAAGTTAACATGCCATCTACCAGAGAAAGAATAGCGGAGAAGACTTACAGGATAAACTAGAAAGGGAGCACCGGCCAGCACATCTTACCTCGTCCTAAAGCTCTGATACGTTTTTCACCTTTGGTCCTGACCTTTGGGCTTGCTTTTCAGTTCTGGCTTTGGTCTTCAGACCTGCCTTCTGGCTTTGCCCTTTGGCCTCCTGGGTTGCTCCTTCCTGCTGGCTCTGGCCTCAGCTCCGACATCTAGATAGCACTTTGGTTGTGATTTCTGCTTGATTCAACTCTGCCTCCCCAGATTGCTTCTTGGTTTCAGCCTCATAGTTCAACTGCTAGCTCCTGGTTCCCTGTCCCTGGTTCCTCTGACTTTCAAAAGCTAGAATCTTCTATGCTCTACGATACAAAGAATAGATTTTGGCACACGTTACTAAATAAGGATTCCAGCATGCTTGCAATCTCTGCAACTCCGTTTAGTCACTTTGGGTGGCTTCATATGCCAGTGGGGATCTGTCCAGCATTACAGACGTCTTTCAGAGCAGACCTAGAAGGGTGGAGTGAAAATAAAAGAAGAGAAGAAGAAGAGGAGGAGGAGGAGTTTGGATTTGATATCCCGCTTTATCACTACCCTAAGGAGTCTCAAAGCGGCTAACCTTCTCCTTTCCTTTCCTCTCCCACAACAAACACTCTGTGAGGTGAGTGGGGTTGAGAGACTTCAGTGAAGTGTGACTAGTCCAAGGTCACCCAGCAGCTGCATGTGGAGGAGCGGGGAAGCGAACCCGGTTCACCAGATTACGAGTCCACTGCTCTTAACCACTACACCACACTTCATCTACTATGAGGATATCCTCATAGTAGATGAAGGCTGTGCAGGATCATGGCAGGAAATCAAAAGCTTTTCCACAGTGATGCAAAGACAAAGACATTAAACAGAATGCAGGAAAAAATGCAGGTGAGAAAGATAAAGTTAACATATGATGGACAGATATGGAGGCTGAAAAGACCCTCACACAGCTGAGGCAACCTGAGCCATGCCAGCTCCAGCAGACATGAAAGAAGTGCAATACATTATTGGAATGTTTTGTCGCCCAAGTTCTGTCTTCATTTGGCCACAGTTGTGAAGCCAATGTGACAACTTACCAGAAGGAAGTTCAATAGGAATGGAGAGGTCCACAATACCACACATTCATTTCAGAGAAAGAAACGATTGCTAATGCCCCAGCCTTGCAGGACTGTCAGACAGAACAACAAACAGACACTCCAATGTCTGAGAAAGGCCTCCGTTTAGACCTTTCACTGGGCCACCTAATGGCCTTTGTGAGCACACCCTATTGGAGACTGGCCAGGGTAATACCCAGACACAGGATTCATTGAAATGATTTTTTGGAGTTTAGCAATTCCAGCAACAACCTATGGTCATGCAGTCAATGCTATCGCTTTAGACAATAACAATAAAGCCACCTCCTGAATGCTCAAAGAGATTACCGTGCAATACTATGGTGCCCACACTGATGACAGATAGTTAGCAGACATCCTTAGCAAAGCATATACAGCCAATGGCAAAAAATCTACAGAAAGGGGCAAAGACATTGAAGTGATCAATACATTGCACTGTCTCACAATATCAGCAACCAATATCCATGAAATTGAGGAGGCTACTGAAAAATACATCTAGATGCACTGTCAAGGAAGCAATAGTAAAAGGGTGGACTGAAGACAAGAATCAGCTCCCATCAGGAGCAGAACAATATTTCCTAATCAAAGATGAGCTCACTGTGGAAGAATGAATCTTTCATTTCAAGGGCAGAGAACACTTGTTCCAGCCTTCTTGCACGAGGAAGTTGGGAACAAACACTTGGGCAGAGTGGCCAGGAATGAACACACATCAGGAATTAATTCTTGGTAGCAGGATGTGACTCCTGTTGATCATGCATAAATCAACAACAGAGATTCTTCCACTGCATGTGCTACCCATAAAATCATGGGGAAATGTTGGAGTTATGTTGCTCACCTTCAGGGAGCAGGAGTTATCTGGTCACATTGGATTATTACTCCCAATTTCTGGGAGATTGAAGGCAATTCAGATGCTAGAAATAAGGCTCTGAAGCAAACTGAAGGCTCATTTTGCAAGATTTGGTGTCCCCAACACAAGTGTGTTCAGATAATGGGACTCGGTTTGCATCTGAGAACTTCAATTCATTTGCAAAGAAATATGAGTTCTCCAGCATACTCACAACGTAATGGCAACACAAACTGCTATGTAAACAGCTAAAGCAAATTTCTAGAACAAGGCAATGTTATGAGACTCTGACTCCTTCTTAATCTTCCTGGCACAGACCCAAATGGTGTTGCCAATGACAGGAGACATTCTGCAACTAACAAGAGGAGGGTAATGCAGAAAAGAAATGGCTAGAAAACAATCAGAGGAAGCAAGCATCTCTGCACACTAGAGCAACCAAGGAGTCTCTCTCTCTCTCAGACTCCAGGCACTCCTAACCACTTGGCATTTGAAGATGTGATGGTGGGAGAACTAGGACCCTCCATCCTTTCGATAAGCTGCAGGTGGGGGAATAGATCAGTGTCCTCTGGTCAGAGGGTGGTGTATCACATGGTCAAGTTGACTACACTGTCCATTTGAACCAGTACTGGCTACACTGACTGACAGCAGCTGTCAGGAGTCTCAGGCAGAGCAAGGCCGTCTCACATATCCTGCTCCCTAGACCTTTTAGCTGAAGATGCCGGGGATTGAACCTGAGGTCTTCTGCATGCAGCGCAGGTGTTTTGCCACTGCGCTATAGGCCCTCCGGATTACATCAGACTAATTCAACTGCATTGCCACTACTGGGAACTGCAAGTGTCATGGACGCAGAGGAGCAAGTCGGCTTGCCTGCATCCACCCAGCCAAAGGTCAAGGCAGCACACTTTTAAAAAATACAATTTTAAATGCAGGAGGGCCCGTGAATGCATGCTGGTGAAGCCTTTCTTCAAGGCCACCTGTGCATACATTTGCAACGATGAGCTAAGCTCCTCAGCGATCTGTGTATTATATTCCGTTTTGACCCCATATGCTGCTTGTGGCGTAACTGTGGCCATTCCAGTGTCTCTGAAGGTCTTTGTTGTGAAGATGAGCATGACCAGCAGATGGCACCCATTTTCCTTTGAAAAACATTTATTGCCAGGTCCCTTTTATCAAAATAAATGCTCTTGATTAGTGCAGGCAGATTAGTAGGATATTTTGGTGCCAGGAGACAGCAATTCTGATGCTGTTACTTTCTCATATATTTTTCTTTCTTTCATAGCACCTCAACTGCAACAAATGGTTCCCTTTCTTTCTCTGGCATTTGGGAAAGCTTGGACGTTGGGACTTCGGAGATGTATCTGCAACAGTGCTGTGCTCACTATAATGCCACAGCCTGTCCCAAGCCATAACGGCTCCAGAGCACAGTGCAAAAGAGGGTCTTGTTTGGACAACAAAGATGCAATAAAGTAGTTTTTTTATAGGAAGTGTACTGGTCTGATTGTGTGTGTCAAATTGCAATGCAGATCTTGGCAAAAAGGTAAAGGGACCCCTGACCGACTCTGGGGTTGCGGCGCTCATCTCGCTTTATTGGCCGAGGGAGCCGGCGTACAGCTTCCGGGTCATGTGGCTAGCATGACAAAGCTGCTTCTGGCGAACCAGAGCAGCGCACCGAAACACCGTTTACCTTCCTATTTATCTACTTGCACTTTGACGTGCTTCCGAACTGCTAGGTGGGCAGGAGCTGGGACCGAGCAACGGGAGCTCACCCCGTCGCAGGGATTCGAACCGCCGACCTTCTGATCAGCAAGCCCTAGGCCAGTGGTGGCTAACCTTGACACTCCAGATGTTTTGGGACTACAACTCCCATCATCCCTGACCACTGGTCCTGTTAGCTAGGGATGATGGGAGTTGTAGTTCCAAAACATCTGGAGTGCCAAGCTTAGCCACCACTGCTAGGCTCTGTGGTTTAACCCACAGCACCACCTGGGTCCCATCCTGCCTAGCAAGGGCAAAAATATCAGTGTCAAATGTAAGAGCAACAGGGGAAGATGTTGGCCCTTCTCTAAAGATTCATTGAAAAATCCCAGTGTATTTTCAGGTCACATAGCCCACAGTCACGTCCAGTGGAAGCAAGAGGATGAATGAATGAATGAAAGTCTTTATTACGTTCATAGACCAGAAAGGGAAGCAAGAGGCTATTTTCTGGCATGTCCAGTGCAAGAGCTGCTGCCTGCTTTTCTGTTTTGTGATGTAAGAAAAGCTGGACAGGCAGGAAGAGTTGGCTGGTGAGACATTCACAAGATTTCCCAGCAATTTTGGACAGACTGTTCAGCCAAGAAGTATTTGCTGCTCTTCAGTCAAGCATAAAGAGGATGTCATTATTTTCATGGCTTTTTGTGCTTTGGTCTCTACGAACTTGAGTCTCCCCTTCCATTAGTGACTTGTAGTGTCATCCTACGCATCTCTTCTCAGAAGCAGGTTCCCTTGAATCCAAAAGAGCTTGCTCTCAGGTTAAACGGGTAGAGGAATTGCAGCAACCCTGTGAACACTCACTCAGCAGTAAGCACCACCAAATTCAGTGGGACTAACTTCTGAATAAACAGGCATCAGCCGCCAGTTAGACCTTTAAAAACAAGCTAGCATGCCTCCCATGTTTTTCTAGGGAAGATTGATGCTCCCAGGTTTAGTTTCCATAGTTTTGCAAAAAGCTTGGAAAAGGACGCACATGTGCATACCCAGAAATTCAACAGACAGCTCTCAGTTGCTTTCATGAGTAAAGTACTTTCCTGCAATCTTTATATTTAACCAGCAATTATTGGGCCACAAACCTAGAACTTCCCATCCAGTTCATTTCTCCAGAGAATCAACTTTAAGCTGTGTCAAGGCAAGAAGTCTTATAGGGTAGTTCCTGCAAAAGAGGCCGCCTTGTAGCCAGGATTTGGCCCATTGCTGCCAAGATCCCAGCTTCAGCAGGCACTTTGATGAGCTGCAAAACAAAATTCTATACTCTTCCTGCATGACCCAACAGGCTGGAATCTTCTCCACAGCTTGAACGAACGCCGTTCTTTTGCTTCTACACAACCAACAAGCACCATTGACACTTACTTACTGCGCAAAATCCTTAGCAAAATTCTGGAAACGCACCATGCGCCAACCTGCAAAGGAAACCCTCCTTGCCAGAACCACCACCAACTCTGGCCCTGCTTTCGTATCACCCTGGGGAATCTCCCTTGCCCCTAAAGCAGGTCTCAGTCTAGGCTTATTCCTAGGAAGGGTAAGGAAAGGTATCATTTAGTAGCAGGAATAAAGAGATGGGTCCTGGCACCTGCCTGACCCGCATCAGACGTCAATGGATCGCAGTCTATGGTGAGAGGTTAGTCCAGGCATAAGCAAACACCGGCCCTCCAGATGTTTGGGACTACAATTCCCATCATCCCTGACCACTGGTCCTGTTAGCTAGGGATGATGGGAATTGTAGTCCCAAACATCTGGAGGGCCGGTGTTTGCCTGTGCCTGGGTTAGTCTGTGGCATCTATGTTCTGAATGTCTTCCTAAATGCTTTCAGTTTACTGCTCCAAGGTGTCCTCTCTGAATTGCCCCTCCACCAATATCTCACTTGTTGGATTTGGAAGAAGCTCAGAAAAAAAACAACACAGTTGCACCGTACAAGAGGAAAAGGAGAAGCAGAAGTGCCATCGGATATTTCAACAGAAAGCGGGTTCCTTGTTAAGAAAGAGCTATTTCCATCTGACTAGGCCAGAGGTAGAAACTAGTGACCTCCTGATGTTACTGGACTCCAACTCTCATCAGCCCCAGGCAGCAGGGGACTTGTAGCCCAACATCTCAAGGGGCACAAGTCCCCTGCACCGAGATTAGAAGGTCACACTTCTTCCATCTTAGAATCATAGAATCACAGAGTTGGAAGAGACCCCAAGGGCCATCCAGTCCAACCCCCTGCCAAGCAGGAAACACCATCAAAGCATTCCTGACAGGTGGCTGTCAAGCCTCTGCTTAAAGACCTCCAAAGAAGGAGACTCCACCACACTCCTTGGCAGCAAATTCCACTGTCGAACAGCTCTTACTGTCAGGAAGTTCTTTCTAATGTTTAGGTGGAATCTTCTTTCTTGTAGTTTGAATCCATTGCTCCGTGTCCGCTTCTCTGGAGCAGCAGAAAACAACCTTTCTCCCTCCTCTATATGACATCCTTTTATATATTTGAACATGGCTATCATATCACCCCTTAACCTTCTCTTCTCCAGGCTAAACATACCCAGCTCCCTAAGCCGTTCCTCATAAGGCATTGTTTCCAAGCCTTTGACCATTTTGGTCAAACATAAGAACATGGTCGGTGATCAGGGATGATGGCAGATGAAACCCAACTACATTGTCAGGAGTAGCCAGACAGCAGAATGCAGCACAATGACAGAGGGGGGATGTTGCTATTTGAGGACAGTAGCAGCTTACAGACACCTGAAATGGCATCATCCATGCAGCAGTTTCAAGAGGATCAGATCTGCTGAACCTGGAGACCACGGGGAAAGAACCTGGGACCTTCTGCGTGCAACGCACATGCTGCACAATGAGCTCCATGTGGCACTAGTGGAAAGAAAGCAGCAGGAAGAGTCAAATCTGGGGGCTGAGAGTCTGTGGCCTTCCAGGTGTTGTCAGACTCCAATTCCCATCAGCCCCAACTGGCATGGCCAGTGGCCAGGAATGAAGGGAGTTGGGTGCCTCAGCCCTGATCTAAACCTCAGTGAAGCTCGAGAAAACCCCCTTCTCTCTTCTAAACACATGAAACCACTTGACATTTTTATTGCCCTAAGTGCAGGGAAGGCAGAACCATACCCTCCTCAGTCAAGAAAGCGGCTTCTTCCACTCACGGGGGGGGGGGGGGAAAGAATCCACCCTCTCTTTTCCGCCATATGGGAGATCAATAGGGCGGGCGGGCTGACTAGACTGCGTGTCAAAGGGCTCACGCTGTGGTGATGGGCCTAGAAAGCAGCAAGCGACAGGTCTTCTGTGGGGAAGTGCTGGGTGTTGGGAGTCAAATCAGCAGGGCCCTCCCTGGAGCCAAGAGAACACAGGGCCCAGCCGCCATTCCTGCCAGGGCTCCACGCACCGAGGAGTTTAGCCCCTGCTTTTGGCTGCATCCTTACGGGGACCAGAGGAGCAGCCCATGTCCACAGGACATCTAGCGCACACAGCTGAGATGCCGCAAATGCACACAAGGGGTGCGTGGGGCTCCAAGTCCCACACAGCACTGGTGGCATTGAGCATCCACACAGTCCGTCCTTTTCCCAATCCCTTCCCAAGGCCCGCCCCCCCGCCCGCCCGAGGGCGGTGTGCGGGCAGGGCCCTCTCTCTGAGGCGCATCAGCGTGGCTCCCTCCCTCACACACCATAAGCCGCACACACTGGAGGGGAGGAGCCACGCAGGAGGGTACGGCAGGGGCAGGCAGCGTCCCTTCCCCCAGGCACACACGGCGCTCTTCTGCAGAGGGTCCCCGCGCCTGTTCACTGCAGCCAGCTGGCCTTGCCACTGTCCCTTCCTTTGGGCCTTGCTACCGACTGCAACTCTGCCGTGTTTTCGGGGCATTTCCGGGCGCTCTTGGGGCTCACAGAACCTTTCCTGGAGGCCTGGGGGCTAGCCAGGCCTTTCTTCTGCAGCTGGGGGCTGGACTGGGCCGATGGGGTCTTCCTGCCCATTATGGGGCTCCGAGAGCCCTTGGCTTTAGGCGGAGGCTGGGGGATTTCAATGCTCTTCAGGCCCAGGAGATGGCAGAAGTGGTTGCACTGGTGAGACGCCTCAAAGTGGTCGATCAGGCTGGGGGAGCAGCTCTCCTTGAGGCCTTGGTACCTGGCAAGAAAGAGAGGGTTACACACCAGGGCAAACTCACACCCAGCCCTCCCCACCCAGCTCATACCGGTCGATTTAGAATGTCGAGAGAGTGCCGTGGGCACCAGCCGCAAAATGGCTGCCATGGATTACATGGCATAACACAAAATGCCTCACAAGAAACTGAGCAGGAAGAGCAAAGACTCTCGTGTACTGTGTGGATTGTTGAGGGGATATTTACTGAGACCTTTAAAGGTAAAGGTAAAGGGACCCCTGACCATTAGGTCCAGTCGTGTCCGACTCTGGGGTTGCGGCGCTCATCTCACTTTATTGGCCGAGAGCCGGCGTACAGCTTCCGGGTCATGTGGTCAGCATGACTAAGCCACTTCTGGTGAACCAGAGCAGCGCACGGAAATGTCGTTTACCTTCCCGCCAGAGTGGTTCCTATTTATCTACTTGCACTTTGACGTGCTTCCGAACTGCTAGGTGGGCAGGAGCTGGGACCGAGCAACAGGAGCTCACCCCGTTGCAGGGATTCGAACCGCCGACCTTCTGATCAGCAAGCCCTAGGCTCTGTGGTGTAACCCACAGCGCCACCTGGGTCCCTTTTACTGAGACGTTTAGCAGGTGCCATAAGAGGTTCTAAGTATCAGGGAACTTGCCTCCAGATGAAGGAAACGATTCTTAATTCACAAATTCCATATATAGTATGAACCAAATATGCACACTAAACAAAAATGCCTAATAATTGTCCACGTATATGGCAGTAATACTCCCAATGCTTACTGTTTGCAAAACATTGTGAACAGAAGTATTTTAGTTAAAGTATACTATTTAGGTGTGGAGTTTTTCTTTTAGAGGTTGAAAGTTGCTTTTAAAAAAAAATCTATATGCATTTTCAGTTCTGCTGATGCCATAAGAATATGTATTTCCATACCACTGATTTTCATATTGTTTTGTAAATGGATATAGATCTCTGTTTTACTACTGAAAAGACCTGTATGGGTTGAAACATGTCGAGTATTATATTATCAGGTGTATTATTGTCATGTACTACCCAGGGACAGTTACAATGATAATGGGCGATATCAAACGTTAGCCTGTCATACTCATAGTAGACCCACTGGAATGAATGGACTTAAGTCACCTAAGTTCAGTTAGTCTGCTCTAAGTATGACTAACATTGAATATCACCTTTAGTCTCTATATTTTGCTGACTTAAAAGATGAGCTTGTGAACTAAGAATTGTTTCCTTAAATTGTATGTAGGGACTGCGGTACTTCTGTTAAGGATATTCCCTTTTGAATCTCTGTGCACCTAAGTGCATAAATCAGTTCTCCCCCCTGAGACCCCAAGCCTGGATCATATAGCAGGTCACCAGGAAGCCGGATTGTCCCTCTCCTTTGCTGAGCAATTGTGACCAAAATCTTTATCTGGTCACAATTCTAGGTCCCAACCACACCCAAATCTTCTGCAGCAGTGGTGGGTCAGCTGTGGCTTTCCAGATGCTGTTGGACCACAGCTCTCATTGTCCCTGGCCATTGGCCATGCCGACTGGGGCAGATGAGAGTCGGGGAGTCCAGCAACCCCCAGAGTTGCCGCAGCTTCCCCCACCCCTGGTCCACAGCAGTCTGCAGACTTCTAAGATGGAGATGGAAGGCACAGCTGTTCAGGGTAGTGCCATGGAACACTCTGGGAGTCCCAAAGTAGGCATGAGCCTGTTAATTTGGCCAGGGGTGGGAAGCAGCCATTGGTGCAAATGACACCTTCGTTTTCATCAGGGCCGTGGCACAAGGGAAAGAGCCAAGCCCCCTTTCCCCTGCACACACCCCGTTCCAATCTCGATAGCCTGCAAGCACTCATGCCCTGCTTGCAGAACTTCCCGAGGCATCTGGTTGGGAGCAAGATGATGGACTAGACAGGGCTCAGGTGTCCTGGTCGGCCTCTGCCCCGCGGCATCAGGGTCGAGACAGATGCCCCCAACATGCTGCGTTGCTAGGTGGTCACTTACCCCTTTGTTTTGGTAGCAATCCTGACATTGGTGACCTTCCACTCAACACCTGTAAGAGACAGCCAACCTCTAGGTCATGGAGCAGATCGCCAAAGAGGTAAGCAGCCCCTACCTTTTGTGGAGCTCATGGGACCTGGCAAGTCTGGACTCTGTACTCCTAGCCCAGGCTTCCTCAACCTCGGCCCTCCAGATGTTTTTGGCCTACAACTCCCATGATCCCTAGCTAGCAGGCCCAGTGGTCAGGGATGATGGGGATTGTAGTCTCAAAACATCTGGAGGGCCGAGGTTGAGGAAGCCTATCCTAGCCCAACCCAAATCAATTCTGCTGCAGCGCTTACTGGGGGCCTAGAAGATGGAAACCCTAACCCTAACCCAACCCTAACCCTAAACTCAACCCTAAGCCTACTCATGGTTCAATTGACATACAGAACAACCATGTTGAGCAGGGAATGGGACTGACTGCATCTGCTGGTCCTTCCTGTGCCCCTGTCAGGGACTGGGCAGAGGAGGAATGGTGGGGGCCGCCTCCCCATCCTGACTCTTCCAGGGAGGAGAAAGACAGTATAGATTGACAACAGGGGTTTGAGGGAGGTCACAGCTCAGAGGCAGATGAGGGGGAAAGTTGGGAGAGGAGCAGGAGCAGGCAGAGCTGGAGCAGCAACTGGCTGACATGGTGTCCTTAGAAAGCATCCCAGACCCTCCATCTCCCAGAACCCGGCGAGCCTTAAAAGTAGGAGAGCAAAGAGCTCAAAGGCAGAGGGCACGTAGGAGCACCCGTAGAAGAGACGAATGAGGAAGTGGGAGAGACGGGGGTGGAGATTCACTCGGGACAACTCCATTATCCAAGAGGCTGGGTTCTAGAGCCTCTCTCTGTAAAGATTGAAATAAAAAAGGACGGCAAGAAACTTTTCCCTGCCTTTATACTTTCCTGGGCAACCAGCAGGGAGCTGCTGACAGCATCCTGACAGCCCCTTGCAGATTGGCTGCCGTCAGGGTTCCTGATCACAAGCAGAGTTCCTATGCACGAGCTGCTGCATGCACATCGAGCCTCTTATCACCTTGGACCCAATGCGCAGAAATGGGGGGGGGGGGCAAGACCATCCAGCACCACCCCAGTCCCGCTCATCAAGAATCCCTACAAAAGGGATTGAAGACTGAACTGCTAATACTGTAATGCCCTGATGCAAATCTGTGGCGCGACTAACGTTTGGAAGGTTGCGTACATCTGTAGGTCACGGCAGGGTGTGACAGAGCTGGAGATGGTGTAGAAGTAGGCAACCCAATGAACGTGTCCCCCCCCCGGGATAGACTCCTAAAAATATGGCACCCAGAACTGGACTTCACCCCCCACCCCCACTGCCCCAAAGCCATTCCCAGAGAGTGAGGGAACAGGGACGTGAGCCTCACCTTCCAAGTCTGTCACCAGGATGTTGCCATTTGTCCACTGGTACAGCCAGTGCTGGAAGGCGCAACACTTTTGCCCAACCTCGGAGAGGCCGGCTGGAGCCAGGCTGCCGTCTCCCCTTCGCCCACAGTAGCACTCGAACTGGCCGGGCAGGTCCTCCTCCATGGTGGCATAGGGAATATTGTTCGCCGGGCGGTAGATCAGGTAAAGAGGGATGATTCTGTCAAAAGCAGATTCCCACTTTGGTTAGTGCGGCTGCTGTCATTCTGTTAAGGGAGATGCTTCGCACAGGGTCATTTCCCCCAAAGCAGGTGGGACGACAGAGCATTGCAACCAGGTCAAGCGCTCTCACACCTCGACGGAGCTGGCATCAGGGGGGCAACTCTGCCAGGACACCCACTAATTCCCAGCAAAGGACCCACTGTGACCTCCAGAGCCTCCTGGTCCTGGTGTCAGCCACTGCCACCGCCTAGACACCTGACACGTCAGCAGGGACAAGAGCAAGGAGCCACAGCCTCTACTGGCATTGCCCTCTGGTCCTTGGCAGCACTGCCAACTGTGGGATGTATAACACTGTTGCAGTCAATCACAACATTCCTAGAATGTACACAAGGGCCTCAGTCCTCCAGTTAGAGTTTCCTGTTCCTGGACTGAGACCACTTCCTCTGTGTGACCAGAGGTGGGAGTGGCCTTACCTGCAGTTACTCAAAGTACACAGGTCAGATGCCATTCTCCCTCTTCCACATCGGATCTTCAAGCAAGAAACATCTCAAGAGAAGATGCACTCTTGGCTTCCAGCCAAGGGGGCCCAGATGGAGCCTCCTCCCTTAGGGAGAGTCTCCACGTGTACATACTTAATCTAAGCTAGCCTGCCTTTCTGAGACTTGTAGAACCTTGGAATGTCTGTGAGTAAACCTTTTTACTTTTAAAAAGCTATGTGTTGTGTATTTACTTTTAAGAGGGAACCAGGGGAAATATGCCAGGATCTGCCTTGTTCTAGAAGTTCATAGGAACTTAAACGCCATGTTTTGCTGCGCTTAATTGGGGATGAGAATCTCTGCTAGTTTGGAGCTTGTTAATACAAGCTGGGATAGGAAATATTAGGCAATATTCCCTCATCCACATTCCCACTCATCTCCCACACCAACTGGGTGCAGAAGGAGAGGAGGCAGCCATCATTCCTGACCGTGCTGTCTGGGGCTGATGGGAGTTGTGGTCCACTAACTGCTGGGGGGGGCACAGGTCCTCGCTCCTGCTCCAGAGAGAGACTGGCTCCTTTCTGCCTACCTGCCCATTGTTCCTATCAGGGTATGAGGAGTGCAGGGTTGGGTTCCAAAACTCCGGGATAGCTTAATTGGTATAGCATGAGGCTCTTAATCTCAGGGTCATGGGTTCGAGCCCCACGTTGGGCAAAGGATTCCTGCACTGCAGGGGGTTGGACTAGATGATCCTTGTGGTCCCTTCCAACTCCACAATTCTATGATTCTATGAACGCTTTTCAGTGGGACGTTGCTGGCTGGGCTGCAGAGATACAACTTACTCAGGCACCGGACCAAAGGCAGGGATGGCTTTGGCCTCGGCAGCAAAGATCTTGCAGTATTCCCGACTCGAATTCTGGATCTTGCATTCCTACGGAAAGCAAACAAAGAATCCTCCATGAGACTTTCGGACTTTGCAGGCAGAATGGAGGGGTGATAGACTCGTGGACACGAAATGGGTAAGCCAGACCGGCAGGCAGAGAGGATGCTTAAGCAAAGCGACCAAGGACAGGCAGTGGTCTAAGCAGTTGCACAGCCTCTCCTGATTCAGATGGAATGGAGAGACAGATCTGGGCGGCATCTGCATACTGATGACAATCATCTCTGGGTGACACCCCGTAGAAGCTGCAGGTAGGTATTAAGCAACAATGTGTCAGGGACAGTATAGGGATTCAGGGATCCTGAATCTTCCCAGGAGCAGGTGGACAGTACAGATTTGGAATAGTGGTTTGCAGAGGGGCATAGTTCAGAAGGCAGAAGCTGGGAAATACTGGATGGGGGACAGCTAGGAGAAGAAACACTGGAAGGGAGAGGGTTGATAGATTCACAGTCTCTAGATAGCCTTCCTCCACTGCCCTCCCCAAAGTCAAGAAGGGCTCAGAAAGTGGCAGAACTGAAAGCACAGAGGGGACAAGCTCAGATTACGAGAGGTAGAAGTGACGTAGGTTCATAGGGACCAAAGGGGGTGGGCTCTTTAATTGGGAGCACTGCCATTACTAGGAGATGTGTTCTTCGTTCTCCCGCTGTGATTATTAAAGTTTCTAACTGGTAAGAAGACTCCTTTTCCTTTGTTCTGCTTCATCTATGGCCACGGGGGAGGAAGGTGATTCCCTGAAGCCTGACACAGTGGGAACAGAATGAAACCTTCGGCGAACCCAGAAGCCATGAAGCTACACAGATGCACTCCCAATGCTTTTTACCTGGGAACAACCCTGCAGAAAAGAGCGGAGTGACTGCAAAACAGCACCCCACAACACCCAGAGCCATTCCAGGAGGATACCTTGGCCAGGATCGAGCCTGGGACCTTCTGCATGCTAAGCAACTCTGAGCCAGCCAAGGGCATTTGGCAAGTGGCAGAGCACCAAGTCTCCCTCTACCCACCTGGATGGTGATGTCATAGTTCCTCTCCACCAGCGTGTTCTCACTGCGACCGCCAAAAGCGATGAGGTTGCGGACCTTGATGATGCCTGTGTGCCCAGACTCAAACACTGGCTCGAGGCCGTAGATGGCACGGGCGCGGCATGCCTTGCGCAGGAAACCTTGGCCCACCTCCAGGTCCTCCATCATGATCCGGCCAAAGAGCTTGTCCCCCCAGAAGCCGGAGTCAGCCAGGCCTTTGGCAAACACCATGGGCGTCATCTCGATCTCCTCGCCAACTGCAAGAGAGGGAGAAGGTGTGGGGCTCAAAGAGGGGGAAGGAGACGGTGCCCAACCTGACAGTTCTCATGGTGGAGACGGCGATGGGGGGAAAGGTCCACTGAATGATCATGGGAGCATGACTTGTTCTTCAGCAACAGGTGGAAGGGACTCTCTCCTTGGCACACCAACCAGTGCGCTTGTTCCTTGATGCTCAGATGCAGCTGTTGGGTGATAATAGGAATCCAATGGAGAACAAGGCAAGGGACAAGGAGAGATGTTGGGCAAAAGGCCCAAGGGACCCAAAGCCAGCCAGGTGAGTGGATGAGCAGGATGTCCTCCATCAAGTTCACGGAACAACATGGAGAGAAGAGGATGGGGAAGACAGAGAGCCCACCAAGGTATCTCTGGGTATTGTGGCTGTGGGGATGGAGGTCTTGCTAGGACCAGGCAGGACGACTGAAGATGTGTCACTTGGAGAAATAAGGAAGCTAAGAGGCTCACCTCAAAACAGCACCCTCTCTCTGCCTTTCACCCCAAAGAGGAGACCATCTCACTGATCTTTCCTACCCTTTTAATGCTAAACTTTGCACGCGATAGCGGCTACACAGCTGGAGCATGTGGGAAGGGGCCTTGTTACCTGGAGGGGCACAAGACTCGCCACGCCATCTGCGGGGCACAATTTACCTTCTATTTCTTCCTTGGAGATAAATCCCGATAGCACTGGGAAGAGAGAGAGAAATACACATTTATCACAGTTATGGAGCCCCACATACTTTCACACCATACACTGAAAGCACACGCTTTTCCTAAAGAATTCTGGGAACTGTGGTTTACCCCTCACAAAGCTACCATTCCTCACACCCTTAACAAACAACAGTCCCCAGGATTCTTTGGGGGAGACGCTGGGTGTTTTAAAAGACAGCTGAGAAAAGGGAGGAGGAATCTTTCAGCCCATTTAATCCAAATTTTAATCGTGGCCCAGCTCCCTTTTCTTGCTGGAAGGTCTGCATAAGTCTAGCTTCTCTTTGACCTTTTTCCCCAAACATCATATCTGCCGCCATCCTCAAAAGCACAAGTGTCTCTCGCAGCTGCTTTGCACCCTGAGATTTTGTACGCTGAACTGCTTTCCTGTATTCATGTACAATAACAATTCGTCTGCGTCTCTGCTGAGACTCCTGGCTGCGTGCCAGATTAGGATGCACTCATTATTATTATTATTATCACTATTGCTTCATTTATTTATATCCCACCTTTCCCCCACTCCAGAACCAGGACTCAAGGTGGCTCACAAAAAATAAAACAAATATGGATAAAACGCAGAAAGCAAGCAAGCAAGCAAGCAAACAAGCAAATGATAAGTTAACATGTGCTATTAAGGAAGACGGGCAATATGCAGGAGAAATTATTTTGAGAAGATACAGAAGGTGTTCGTAGAATTTGTACTGTTAAAATGGAAAAGGGTCAAGCCATCGCAAGAGGTGTTGAAATTTTGGGAGGTTGGATAGTTACAATGGAATGGTCTCGGGGGTGGGGTGCATATTTTTACTCTTAAAGGTAAAGGGACCCCTGACCGTTAGGTCCAGTCGTGGATGACTCTGGGGTTGCAGCGCTCATCTCGCTTTATTGGCCGAGAGCCGGCGTACAGCTTCCAGGTCATGTGGCCAGCATGACTAAGCCGCTTCTTTACTCTTCTTTACTCTTACTTATTTATTATTATTACTTTGTCAAAATAAAAAATAAAATTATAAAAAAGAAACAAGTATAAATGGCAGCTCTAAAATAAATGCAACTATTAAACTATTAAATAGTAAAGAAAACAGAAAGCTAAAAAAAGATAACAGATAATGGTTTAATTACTTTTTATCTATTAAGGTTTGCATGTTTTTAGCTTTCTGTGCATTACCCAGGAATAGAATAGAATCAGAACAATGTAACAGAATCAATACCATTCTAATTATAGAATTCTATAATTAAAATGATACCAAAACAAATCTAGAAGATCTAGCAAACCAGTCTAGTAGAAACAGCTCAGTACTACTAAAAGCCCTTTCCTTAAAAGCAGCCGGCTCCCAAAAGCCTGCCAGAACAAAACAGTCTTCACCTGCTTGGTGGAAGGACAACAAGGAGGGAGCCTGCCTAGTCTCCCTAGCAAGGGAGTTCCAAAGTTTGGGAGCAGCCACCAAGAAGGCCCAATCCTGTGTCCCCACCAGGCGTGGACTAAGAGCAAGGCGTCCCCTGAAGATCTCAGAGCTTGGGCCGGTTCGTATGAGAAAATGCGGCTGTACAGATAGCCCAAGCTGTTAATAATAATAATAATAATAATAATTTATTATTTGTACCCCGCCCATCTGGCCGGGTCCCCCCAGCCACTCTTTTTAACCACTGTTAAGGCTTTATATGTCCTATTGAGCCCTTTTTGCACATGCACATGCGTGCATTCAACATGCACCTCATGCTGTGCATTGTAGTGTGTGCGTGCGCAGCAAGCTCCCCACGAGAAGCCTTTGTGCTTCCAAACAGGTGCATCAGCAAAAAGCGGCCCAGCAGACCAACGCCGTGATGTGCGACGGGATGAAGCCAAGCCATAGCTGTCAACCCTCCCTTTTTTTGCAGGAAACTCCCTTATTCCAATGCCGTTTCCCGCTGCTATCCCGGATTGTTGATATCCCTTAAATTTCCCAGATTTCAAAGGAAGCAGCTCCTCTCCCTCCCTGCCGGCCAGGGAGGCTCCTCAGCTGCGTTGCTCGGCTGCCAATAAGGAGTCTGAGACCGACTGGGGGCGGAGCTTGCATGCCTTGTGCAGCCAGACCCTCACGCCCAACCATACAGATAGCCTGCCTGCCGTCTATGCTCTCGCTGTTTCGCTCTCCCCTTCACGCGCAGCCTCTGGAGTGCAGGGTGGCGAGGCTACTTGGTGCCATTGCACCACCCTCGCGGCATCCCCTATTTTCAAATCCAAAAGTTTGGAAAAAATCCCTTATTTTCAAATCCAAAAGTTGACAGCTATGAGCCAAGCGCCTGCGGAGCTCAAGCACCCTGTCCACAGCCCCAGGTGTTCTCCTCCGCTGCGCACGTCTTGCAAGGTGAGAACCGCCTCCGAGGAGCAGCCGGGCCTGGCAGCAAGGGACAGACTCACCTTCAGCGCTCAGCAGGAAGTCTGTGGAGTCGGTGCCATACTCGTTCTGGATGGTGCACTGGTAGACCCCGCAGTCCTTCAGGGAGACCTGCACGATGGCCAGCGCCGCTTGCCCTTCATCTCCAGAGCTGGAAGAGAGCCCACCGAGAGATTAGAGCAGGGCACGCTGCAAGGAAAATGGGTGCATGTGGCCTTCAAGTGGTCACGAGGCAGAAAGAGGGGAGATCATTGTCAGGCTTCGTGGGAATCGGCTTCCTCAGCGCCCCCCCCCCCCCGTGGCAGTAGATAAAAAGATCAAAGAAAGGCGTGTCTTACCAGTTAGAAACTTTAATAATCACAGTGAGAGAACAAAGAACGCATCTCCTAGAAATGGTGATGCTCCCAATTAAGGATCACACCCCCTTCCATCCCAATTGATCTATGTCACTCCTATGTTTTGTAATCTGAGCTTGTAGACTCTGTGCTTTCTGTTCTGACACTTTCTGAGTTCTTCTTGACCTTGGGCTGAGCAGAGGAACGCTGTCCAGAGACTGTGAATCTGTTAATTCACTCTCTTCTAGTGTTTCTTCTGCAAGCTGTTCCCCATCCAGTATCTCTGGAGCCCGACTGCCACTTCCCAGGTAAGCTACACCTTCTGTTGTGTGGTCAGGGCGGTCCCTGCCCTTACCTGGCCAATCCCCTGGCAACACCTCCCCAGCCGGGATTGGGCGGTTGACTGAGGTAGGCGGAGACCCCAGGTATCCTGCCTGGGGAGGATGAAGCCAGCCTGAACTACCAGGAGATCCACTGGGATCCAGGGGGCTGCGTGCGACCATGCAAAAGTCGCCCCCATTCTTCTGCAAGCTGTTCCCCATCCAGTATTTCCCAGCTTCTGCCTTTGAACTATGCCCCTCTGCAAACCACTGTTCCAAATCTATACTGTCCTCCTGATCCTAGGAAGATTCAGGATATGGATCAGGAGCAGGGGGAGGGGGAAGCTCCCACCATTGCTCCTCAGTGCAGCCCTCCTCAGCACGGTCCCTGACAATCATTGATCCGGCAGGACCCGCAAGCTCAACTAGGATGCTGTCACCCTGTTATGTACTGAGCTGAATCCTAGAACAATAGGATCCAAAATGCAGCAGTATGATTGGCCCTAGAACAATAGGATCCAGAATGCAGCAGTCTGATTGGTCTACAGGAGCCACCCAATCCAGCTCCAGGTGGAAGTGAATCAGCGACCTGATTGGCCTGCAAGAGCAGCCAATCAGGCTCCTGGATGAAGTGAATCCGCAACCTGATTGGCCTACAGGAGTAGCCTGGAATTAGCCAATCACGTGGGCCCCATTGTGTAAATAATGTATATATAGCAGACATTTTGGGAAAAGATTCATTCCTTGCTACTATGAGCTGAATAAAGAGCATGAAATTCACAGTTGACTCCGAGTATATTTCACACCCGCTACAGCAGCTCCTTTTCCTTCTGTCCACAGAGGACAGGTAGCTGCTGTGGCTTGCACCACTGCTGGCGAGTGTGACGAGCCGCTGCTGCCACCCGGAAGGGCGAGTGTCGGTGGCAGGACCTAGCTGCCGATCCCACTTGCTTACATAGGGGGAGCAAGTAGGCAAACAGGTGACCAGCAGCAAGGGCGAAGTGGCGGGTGGCTGTGCCTGCTTCTGGTGCATCAGGAGGAGGATATAAAATTTACAGCATGTTACTGTCTAAGAGAAAATATGGAAATTATATGGAAATTATATATCGATGGTACCTAACACCGAGTAAATTGGCAAAATGTATAAATCCAAATCAAATAAATGTTGGAAATGTCAAGAGAAAGAAGGTTCTTTTTATCCTATGTGGTGGTCTTGTAGTAAAGTTAAAGCTTACTGGGAAATGATATATAATGAATTGAAAAAGATGTTTAAAAAAAATGTTTGTAAAAAAACCAGAAGTCTTTTTTGGGGGGAATTATAGGGACAGAACTACCCAAACTGTATAGAAACTTATTCATGTATGTGACTACAGTGGCAAGAATGTTACTTGCCCAAAATTGAAAAGAAGAAGAAGTCCCAGCGAAAGAATGGATACAAAAACGTATGGAATATGCAGAAATGGCGAAACATACCGGAAAAATAAGAAACCAAGATAATAAACTTTTTTTTATCAAGAATGGAAATGGTTTTTGGAATATTTACAAACAAGCTGTAAACAGATAAGAACATTGGCAGGATTATTGTAATAACCTGCAGTTTTATAAAATTAGATATTTAAAGTAGATGAATAAATGAGCAAATTAAGTTAATTTGGATATGCAGAAAATATTAAAAATAAATTTAAGGAATCGCAGAAAGAGGGGGAAGGAAGTAAAATTTTGAAATGTTAAAAATGATTGTCAATTTATTGAAATGTATAAAACTCAGCTTTTCATTTTTTCCCAAATTTTAAGTTCAATTCTCAGCATTTTTTTTTAAAAGCCCTCAAAAATTCATCAGCATTGTGCTGCAAATTGATGAATTGGGGGGGGGGGGGAATGCGGCTCCCTTCTATGACTGGTTTGAAGACTTCTACAAACTCGCAACATATGAACAACTTGCATATAAACACAGACTTGCCAGGGACAAATTTAATGATATTTGCAATCCACAAATACTGTAATAGGTTAAGATCTGGTGAAGTACAATAACAACTTTGTAAAGTATACAATTGTACCTTGGAAGCCAAACGCCTTGGGAGTTGAACGTTTTGGCTCCCAAACCTGTAAATTATTGTTCCAGTTTGCGAAAGTCCGGAGCGGCTTCCACAGCTTCTGATCGGCTGCAGGATATTCCTGCAAAGACAGCTGTGTTGTGGCACGTGTGGCGTTTCAGAAAAGTGTGGATTTGGCAGGCCCGCCTTTAAACACGAACTGAATTGAATTTCTCCGCCACCCGAATCAGCACCGCTCACCTCCTTTTGGCATCCGTCACAGGAACCTCATCCTTATACCAGGTCAGCTTGGAGTCACCCAAAATGTTGAAGAACTGGCACCAAAGCTTCAGATTTCCAGAGGCATCTGAGAACTGCTCAGCTCGGATTTTGCGAATCACCTGGGGAGCTACAAAGAGACAGTGGCTGATTTATCGGTTAAGAAGAAGAAGAAGAAGAAGAAGTAATTTACCGGTATTACTTATACCCCACCCATCTGGGCGGCTTCCAACAAGAGATTAAAAATACATTAAAAATACATTTCCAGTTGACTAGAAAATGTGCGTCCTGGCAGACGAATAAATGAGCAAATTAAGTGAATTTGGATATGCAGAAAATTTTAAAGAGAAATTCAATTCAATCACTTTATTTCAGCTTTAAGCTCATAAGAACAACAGAACTACCGGTAGAACAAATACACAGCACAATTTGATTAAAAAATTTAAAACCAGTAAAAACTGGTTTTAATTAAAAAAAGTACAAATTAGAATTAGATACTATAAGGAATTTTCAGCTTCCAAACAGCAGTCCATTACGACGTTTATATGTCAAAATGGAAGTTAAAAATTAAATTTCGCCATTTGTACAGTTACATGCTGATCTGTATCTTGCAATAAAAAGGCCAGGCGAAAATCTGCCGGGTGCCCAGGCAACTTGTGGATTAATGGTAACAGTAAGTTCTTCCGGACAACTCAATATAAAGGACATATAAATACTATATGGTGAAGTGTTTCAATCGATCTATTATCACAGGAACATAAAGCCGAGATTTGGCCCCTAGAAAATCTATTAAAAAGGGAATTCTAAGGGAAAACATTAAAACATGTTTTGATAAAGGCAAAACGATGACTGGCAATAGAAAGAGATGATAGGTAAGATGGCACATGAGTTGGAGAAATAACTCCCAACTGACGCGGGGAACATAGCCCCCCACCAAGCATAAGATTGCGCTGCTAGTCTATGTCGTCCAGTCTTTGATTAATAATTTTCCTTGCTAAGGTAAGATCTTGGTTCAAGCGTTCTATGGGCGAGATTCCAATAGATAAAAGTTTAGCATGAATCTTATTGGCCCAAGGGCTGCTAAACTCATCGCGCCAAAGGCATAGGGCTATATAGTACTTAGGTAATCGAAACCAAAGTGTTAGCCAGTAACTAAAGACACGTTTCCACAGGAGTGTCTCTAGGGAAGGCATTAAAGAGAAATTTAAGGAATTGCAGAAAGAAGGGGAAGGAAGTCGAGTTTTGAAATGTTAAAATGATTGTAAAATTATTGAAACGCATAAAACTGAAAATCATGATGCGACTTTCCCTAGATGTGACTTTCCCTCTCAACCTGCAAGAAGAAACATTTCTCGGGGGGGGGGGGGCTAGATGCCCTCCCGGGAAGGCTGAAAACCAACATCCCTCCTGACCTTTAAATGGGTCGTTTGCTTTCCGCGATTCGCCTGCTTGCACTTCGGCCGTGGTCTCTTCCAGCTTCTCTGGCGCTCGCGGGGAGCCGTCTTCCACATTCTTGTTTTCCTCTGCTATTTCTTCATAGATCTTGGGCACTTCTAATGTCGCCATCTTCCTAGCCGTGGTAGGGGAGCGCTTCTCCACGGGAGGAGAAGCCGGGGCGGGGCTTTGCAAAAGTGCTGCGTTCTTGCGGCCCTGCTGTGGGGACACGGTGGGGCTGCCCCTTTTTGCCCGGGGCTGCCCATCTGGGGCCGCCCCTTCCATCTCGTCGGCCTGCTTGGCTTTGGTGAGGAATATTTTGCGCCGTGCCCCCGATGCCAGTTCCTGAGGCGTGGCGCTGGGCAGTGCCGCCGGTGCCTCGCCAGAAACCTCCGGAGTCGTATCTGGGGGCCCCGCCGGCTCGCTGGAGACGCTCCCCACCACAATCGAGGGGACGCAGGGCAATGGGGCGGCCTCGGGTTCAGCCACCAAGCCCTCTTTGCAAGCAAGCAGCTCCTGGTTGATCATCCCTGTGATCCTCCGGGAAGTCTTGGGAGTCAGCTGCAGACTCTCTGCGCTTTGGAAGAGCTGGTTGGTTTCTACCCGCTCAAAGATCTTCCTCGATGTCCTGGGGGTCAAGCCGGCTATGCCCACATCTGGCAAGTGCTTGGGAATGGCCGTCGGCGGGGTCCTTTCCTCCGCAGCCTTGACGTCTTGCTTCTTGCTGCCCTTGCTTTTGTCGGCCTCCGTGGTCATCTTTAAGAGCAGAAGCAAGTAATTTTTCAGGGAAGACACTAGGTTTGTGTTCTGCGCCTTATCTGCGGTTTTATCCTCCTCCATCGCGGTCTCTGTTTGGCGCAGGTCCTGTATTGCAGGTGCCTCGGAGACGTTTCTCTCCCTTTCCTTAGTTCTGATGTCAATCTTCTTGCCAGGGCCAAACGGCTCCTCATTTCCCTCACCCCTCAGTGGAGTTGGGGGCTCTTCCTGGACGCGGACCTCCGTGTTGCCGACCTGCCGTTGCTCCGATTCTGAAGCTGCCAGCTCTGACGGCCGCCAGGTTTCTATTTCTCTCTTCACATCCCTCAGCAAATGGGCCACAGACTGGTCCTTCTCAGCTGAGCCTTCTTCATTCGGAGAAAGTGGAGCGGATTCTTGGAATGCCAGAGGCATTGCTACTGTAGGAACCGGATGAGGTTCCTCCGAAATACTTTGATGGGCAACTGGGGCTTCTACAGCAGCTTCTGGGCCCAATAATGGCCTTGCTGCCACTGCGGGAGGCCTCTCGCCCTCAAGCCCTAAATCCATGTTTAGCCTAGACCTCTTGTCTCCCAGGACCTCAAAGGCTTCTTCTTGCTTTTCTTTGCTCACAGTGTCAATTTGAGGGGCATATCGCTCCAAGATGACTGCAGGTCTAGGCTCAAGACTGGATTCCTGAACCAATGACCCGGCAGCAGCCAGATCCTTACTCTCATGACTTGGAGCTGGTTTGGCTTGGGTTCTGTCACGTCCAAAACGCGGGGAACGCCTGTTCACATCTTCTCTCAAAACCAGCTGTTCCTTCCCAATGGGCTGTGTGGTGCCAAGGGAGAGAACTGGGGAGTTCTGGGAAGTCGCTGAGAAGTGCTGGCTGCCACCCTGGCTTAGCACCATCATGCTTGGTTCTGGGGCCTCTCGGCTAGGATCATCTTGCTCCTCAGCCTGTTTGGTCTCTGGCTCTCCTGGGGCACCTTCCCGTATTGCAAAGTGGCTTGGATCCTGGCTCGTTCCTTCTCCAAGACCCACATCTGGAGTTTGCAGGCTGTAGACAGTGGGAAATGCTGGCTTTAAGGTTTGTGGAGCCTGGGAATAAAGAGCACAGGGTTTATTAGTAGCAATGGGCACACCCCCCGTCCCTCATTTCAATTTAATACTAGCTTGGTATATGTGATTATTTTCAGAGAACACTTTGAAGGGAAAGCTCATCTTTTCTCTGGGAGTTCTCTCACGGCTTGTAAGGTTGGCACTCTCTTTTTAGCTCTGCTTTATTTATTTTTTAAAGAGCACTTCTGTTTTTCAACTGTGACTCAAAATTCCATCCAAACCCTTGAAACTAATCACAGCTCAGGCAAAGCTTGTGTTCGGAAAAAAGCTCATTACTTGATGCATTAATTTGTGTTCCAAACCAAAAACAGCAAAAGGTCAAGGATTCCCTCTTTATTGCAAAGTGTTTCACAGAGTTCTTCCCTACAGAGGAGAGAGCACTTAAAGCCGGGGTCAGCAACCTTTTCTAGCCGTGGGCCGGTCCACCATCCCTCAGACCATGTGGTGGGCCGGAATATATTATGAACAAATTCCTATGCCCCACAAATAACCCAGAGATGCATTTTAAATAAAAGGACACATTCTACTCATGTAAAAACACCAGGCAGGCCCCACAAATAACCCAGAGATGCATTTTAAATAAAAGGACACATTCTACTCATGTAAAAACATACTGAACCGTTGCAAGTAAAAGCCCAGAGACTTAGAAAGAAACACAAAGAACAACTTTTGTTGTTGTTCAAGGAGCAGGTGGCTGACCCTACGCCAAAGGATAAATGGACACAAATCTGACATCAGGAATCACAAGACAGAGAAACCAGTAGGAGAACACTTCAATCTCCCAGGACATTCTATACAAGATCTCAAAGTAGCTGCCTTATTGCAAAGGAATTTCAGAAATAGACTGGAAAGAGAAGTTGCTGAATTGCAACTCATTACCAAACTTAAAACCATGGAGAGACCTGGTCTGAATAGAGACATTGGATTCTTATCTCATTATACATGACAAAGCTATCTTTAGCCATCTCACCCCTTGCTTTTTCCTGCTAGACCAATTGCAGTCGTTAACAGTCGTCAACAGGTTTACCTCACCTATCAATCACCCATTCCCACCACCCTTCTGAGTAATACCCCTCCCCACCCTCTCACTATATATACGGGTCTGGTGACTTCTGTTTCAGTGTATCTGAAGAAGTGTGCATGCACACGAAAGCTCATACCAATAACAAACTTAGTGGGTCTCTAAGGTGCTACTGGGAGGAATTTTTTTTATTTTATTTCGACTACGGCAGACCAACACGGCTACCTACCTGTAACTGAAGTTTTGGATGGTTTGATGTGGCAGCTCACCTGACTTCCCGACAGCTGCTTACCAGAAAGGCAAGGGGCCAGGTGGAGGCAGCACGGATGTGGTGTAAAAGCACAGGCGGGCGCAGCAGGTGGGCAACGCTGGTGCGTTTGCACTGCACTGATCTCCCCACAGCCTCGGTCCTCCAAGCCTCCTTCCCAGTCAGCAGCAGAGACTCAGCTGTCCGGTCAGGTGAGTGCTTCCTCCCCATCACAACATCCACTACTGACCCCATCCCTCCCGACATCTCTCAATCCTCAGAGCTGTTCCACTGCAATCACAGCTCCTTCAAAGCCATCTTCTAAAGCCATATTGTAAAAGAGGATGTGAGGTTCTTTCTTCATGCTACAACAGCAGCAAGATTACTTCTTGCTAAAAACTGGAAATCCCAAGAGATACCAACTTTAGAAGAATGGCAAATGAAATTACTGGACTTTATGGAAATGGCCGAAATGACTGGACGAATCCGAGAACAGGAAGAGAGCGTTGAAGAAGATTGGAAGAAATCTAAAGACTATTTGAAAAAGTTTATTTGATTTGGTACAGGCAGCAGAAGTAGTTAAGCTTAGGTTAAGAAAATAAGATGTGATGCATAATAAAAACACGAGGTTGTAAGGTTTATTTTTTTAAAAAAGAAGAAAACTGTTAAAAGAGAATTACAATGAATGTCAGAAAAAGGGACTTGAGGAAGTAAAAAAAAAATTAGGCTATGTAAAAAAGAATTACTGGGTCTCGGATATGGAGAGGCCCAGGCTAAACAAAGATTTGATGTTGTTAATGATGTTTGTTAAGTTTGTTTTTAAATGAAAAAATCAATTATATATATATATATATATATATATATATATATATATATATATATATATTAAAAACCCATCTTCACCAAGATGGTGCCCTCCATCAGTTTTGAACTACAGCTCCCATCACGCCTGACCACTGGCTATGCCGGCTGGGGGATGATGGGACTTGTAGTCCAAAATATCTATATACAGAAAGAGCTGAGTTGGTGGGGGCTGCTTTAATGCGATCCTGAAACCTGACCAAAGAAGATTGGCAACTTAAGTTGACAGAATATGCACAACTTGCAAACTTAACATATAGAATAAGAGCACAAGAAGATTGGAAAACGTTTATTGAATATATGGGAAATAATTGTGTACAGCTGAAAATTCTGGCAGCATTAAGATAAATTCAACAGTGTAAATAAGTTTTGATGGATGTAATAATGGAAAACCGATTGGTATCGTTTTTGTAAAATATGCAGGGATATAAGACATGTAAAATGAACCATGGAAAGAGAAGAAGGGCAGTCATTGATATCTTAAGTATGCAAAATGTTTATCTGAAATTATAAAACAGAAAATTTAATAAAAATCATTTTAATGTAATCCTGAAACCTCACCTCCTTTGAATATCCCCAAAGCCTCCAATTGCACTGGGAATAAATTATCTAACTCTGGCTCAGGATTAATTCCTGGTTGTCGAATCAAGACCTTTTTTCATTTAAACAAATAAACAAAAATCTGGAGCCAGAGTATTGCCAAATCTCCATAGGAAATCAAAGGCTGCCATCCGGCTAGCGAAATGACCTGCGAGGGTCCATCTGTCAACTTTGAAGGCTGGTGCAATGGCACCAGGAATAGCTGCCCAGAGGATGGGCAACATCCAAGCCACACCGACCGACTGAACAGGAGCGTCGAGATCAGGTGGCTGGAAGGACTGACGTCTGGAAGAGATTAAAAGAGCTATATCTGTCCAGCCTGGCTGAGCAAGGGCGAAAAGGAATGGGGGGGGGGGTGTCCAGACTTGTGTGTGTGTGTCAAAAATACAGTCATCAAAGCAGAGCCAAGTAATCTGTGAGGCTAGGGGGGAGGAGGAATAAAAACAGAAAGAAAGAAAGAAAGAAAGAAAGAAAGAAAGAAAGAAAGAAAGAAAGAAGGAATCAGCAGTTTTCCCATCAATGGCTATTGAAACATGATAGCTGTATGCTCCCTCCATGTTCAGATGCACCTTAGCCTCTGAATACCTGTTGCTGTGGAACAACAGTGGAAGGGAACTTTGGCCTTCCTAGAATCATAGAATTGCAGAGTTGGAAGGGCACCCAAGGGTCATCTAGTCCAACCCTCTGCAATGCAGGAATCTCAACACGTGGTCCCCGCCTCCAATCTGAAACCTCACCAGACGCTGCTTAGCTTTGCAAATGGGTAAAAAGGACAATCACGGGAATGATAAACAGCAAAAAAGAAGGGAAATAACTCCGTGAAAGATCCCTGAAATGAGATGAACGTGTATTCAAAAAATGTGTTGAGTTACTCTCAAAAAAATACTTAGGGTTGTTCTTAAGCAATAGCTTCGTAAGAATAAGATCATGAAAGCTTTCTTAGCCTCTTTTGAAAGTACCGGTAATTTACAAGCTATGGGGCTTGTGTTTGAACCTTAGTGTAGGTTTTTACCTTGGAGAAGAAGCTAAATCAGGTGTTTTAGTGTGGACAATTACCACATATTGCTTGGGAGTTTTCTTTTTGAAGTCCTTTTGATTCTCCCCTTAGACTTAACAGCAATTATGCCTTTTTGAATTATATTAACGTATTACCCTCTTTTTTCCTTCTGAGGAAACTGTTAGATTTTCAGTGAAACGAGTTTATAGCCGGCACACAGAGTTATTTCCCTTCTTTTTAGCTTTGCAAATGTCCAGCTTGGGGTTCCCAGAGGATACTATGGATCTTCCCCACCACAAAATGACAAATGTGCTTGTGTGTGTGTGTGTGTGTGTGTGTGTGTGTGTGTGTGTGTGTTAGGGAGGGAGGAGAGACACCACTTGGCAATGCTGCTCTGCAAACCCAGGCAGATCCCACCCCCCACCCCAAACCCTACTTCCTGGTCAATGGGAACAGCAGAGAGCTAACATTGCTTGGCAGTGGGAGCGATGCTAAATCTCAAGACAAGAAGCTGGAAGATGAGCCTCAGGGGATCTCTGGGGCAGAAATGATGTTGCGCACACTTGTGAACGTCTCCATTCTGGCACTGCTCTTCAGTAGGGAGGGATGGGGCAAAGGAAGCTATAAAATGAGCTCTGCATTATGATGCCGTGATGTATTTAGCACTGCTTTGTGAAGTCTTGTCCTGAAAAGTGGGGTAGATGTGTCTTAAATAAATAAACACAGCCACAGTATCCAAAATAGGTGTTGGCAGAGCAGTCAGTTTCTGGTCCTTGGACAATTTCATTCGTAGGAAAATTTGTGGCTGAATATGTATTTTATCACAAAATGCACGTTTATAAAAGTATTTTATATCAATGCTTTTTTTAAAAAAAAAACCTTAGATTTATTCTAAAATATAGTTTTTTAGCGCATTAGGATACTTTAAAAAATGTTTCGAGCTAAGGTCTGTTTCACAAAATTCAGAGCAGTGTGAAATCCAAAGGATAATGAAGTTTCCATCTAAACATCTAGTACAGGAGGGGCAATTCGTGAGGGTTGAATAGGTGACTAAAGACTAAAGAGTCCGGAGAGAAAGGAAGGTCTGCCACACTGCCTGAAAAGTTGGGGTTGTATAGAGGTGATACATTTTAGCTTTCCTCTTCCCTGCCCATCCGTTTTTCCTTTTGTGTCATGTATGTAAGCCACTCTGGGAGCCTTTTGATCTTAAGTGCAGGGTCAAAGTTGCTTCATATATTTAAATAAATGCACAAGGAGCATGGGTTCCCCACATCATGTATGTTTTGACCCAGGCGTAGGCACATTCGGCCCTCTAGATGTTTTGGGACTACAATTCCCATCATCCCTGACCACTGGTCCTGTTAGCTAGGGATGATGGGAGTTGTAGTCCCAAAACATCTGGAGGGCTGAGTTTGCTTATGCCTGTAATTTGACCCATGGCCATTTTTTAATTTATTTATTTAAAAAAAACAACACCAGAATGTGGAATCAGCTCCCCCACCAGGGCTTCAACAGGCAAGCCAGGCCCTGTTCCCATTATTAGCTTAGAGGGTCTCTTGTCAAAGGCAGAGATTGTTTCGCATCTCCTAAAATGGAAACGCATCAAGCAAATTCCAACAGGACTGCGCTGCCGCTGCTAGCACCCGCCCAAGTGCTGAAAGCAACTCCAAGAGGCTGATAAGAGAGGGGGAAGTCAAGCGGCATGTTCTGAAACATTCTGAGACAAAGGCTTCCTTCCTTGCCTCTGTCTGCTCTCTGCAACATGCACACACAGCGAAAGTGTGTGCACAGCAAATACACCAAGGTGGGCAGTTGTCATAAAAGGGACAGCAGAAATTATACGCCATTGTTTTCTACATATGCAAATATTTTCACTATGTCTTTATGGCATTGTGAAATCAGAGATACTACACAGGAAGTGATTCATGAATGAAATTAAGGATGTTGCAGGAAGCTGAGAGTTAGAGCAGCTACACTGCAGAGCAGAGCAGATACATCTGGCCTTTCTGCTACAGAAGAAAGGGGCATGCATCAGAGTTTTGCTCTCTCTTTTTAACGCAGGCCTAGCAATGCATTTTTTAAAAAGCTGCTTCTAAATGATGGCCTGATTCAGCAGCTCTTTTTACGCTCTTAGATTTGGCTGCCCACCGAGTCCTGGAGTTCCCAGGCAGGGCAGGCTGACAACCTCTGGAAACATGAGCCAGAGTCTGTCTGCAGTTGCCGGGGCCTTGCAGCTCGTTGGACCACTCTGAAGTCCTGCACCCGGAGACCCAGGCCCACTCCTCGCCAGGGATCCTTCAAATACCAATCCCGTGAGGAGCAGCACGAAATCCCCCCCCCACAAGGACCCTGAATTAGGAAACCCCCTGTTAACAAGGCCCACACTTGTTCTTTCCTAATGAAGAATTACATGGAAAATGCTTCAGAATAAGCAGCAAAAAATAGACACCGACCAAACCAGGATCTTGAGTGTCAGGGACAGCTGCAGCCAAGACTGCAGGCCGGCAATGCAATGACGCCTGTGGGGAGGGCCGGCACATGAGGCTGGGTCCCAACTCCACACCAGCCTGTAAATAAACCCAAGTGCTTGCTGGCCACAGACCACCCGATGCATGTGGCTCATTTCTGACCAGCTGCAGAAATAATAATATTAAAAATTGGCCAATGCAACATTTTACAGTCAGGGGTCAGAGCTAGACTGGAGAAAGAGAGACCACCCTGCTTATTGCTAGTCATGTACATCCCCGCATTCCCAGCTATAAATAGGAGGCAGGGCTCTGGCAGTTGCTGCTTAACAGATTTGGGAAACATTTTGCATGAGGTCAGTCATAGAGGAAAAAAAATAGAACTTACAGTACCTCACAAGGCCCTTGGCCGGGCAGCTGCTCTCCCAAGGAGGCCTCCTTCGAGTCTCTCGCCGCTTCCTGAAAGCACAAAGACGGATCCAGCCCCGTGGTCTTCTGGGGCTGTGGGGGTGGCTCTGCTTCAGGGCAGAGAGAGTCCAGCAAGTCCGTTTCGCGGAGTTCGGCAACCATATCCTTCGAAAGGGGAGCCCACACCCCAAGGCCAGTCTCTGAAGCCTGGCTAGGATGCTGAAAATCTGTTTCAGGAATGTCGGCCACATTTCCCATCCGAAGGGAACCCTGCACCTCTTGCCCGGGCTCTGCGGTCCAGTTAGGATACTGGGATAAGTTTGCACTGACATCCCCGCCAGCATCCGTGGCTGCCATCGTTTTGGCTTCCTTTGCTTCCACAGCCTCCTTTTCCTCTGTTTTCTGCTCTTCGTGCGGCTCTTTTTGCCTTTCCTCTGCTTTTGCCCTTTTCAAAGCCGTAGGGGTTGCTGGGAGCATCTCTTGCAGAACAGAAGCATCCACACCTGGCTGGTTCCGATCAGCCTCACCTTCCGTGGCTTCCGGAGCCTTCTGCTTAGCCTCCGCTTTCACCCCCATATCAAAATACATATCTTTCAGAGAAAAGTACCCCTCTGCTTTAGGGGGCATTGAATAGGGTCGGGCAATGGGCTTCTCCGCCACCTGCCTCGGAGGTCCTCTAGGCTCCGTGCCCACCAGCCCATTTGTTGCAAAAGGTGGCGTGCTGTAGGCCAAGGTGTTAGGCGTGGCATCTTCATGCGCCGAGCTAATGCTCCTCTGTTGTGCCCCATCCTCTTCACGGCAAACATCCTGTCTTGCATTTGGCAGGGCAGTGATGACCTCCTCTTTCTTCTTCTTCTTCGCGGAAAACTCTTTGGCCGCCGTAGGCTTCGCTTTAATGATCTCCACCGTCTCATAGATATAGGTGAGAAAGCCGTTGGCGTTCTCGTCTCCGTTTTCCTCCCCGCTCTCCAGAGAAGAGTCCCCGTTGGTGGTCACCTCTGCCTCTAGGTGCCCTGTTATGAAGTTGTTTGGGAACAGGGTCTTGGCGTTCACAGAAGTCTCCTTGCTCTTCTCGTCCTCTCCAAATCGTGGTTTCCCATCTGGGATGCGCACCTTTGCCACCTCCTCCTTGTCCCAGAGGGAGGTGCCCGATCGCATGCCCACTTCGCCGGTCAAGCGGCGCTTCCGCTGGAACCTGTCCGGGCTCACCCTCCTCAGCTGCTCCAGCTCCACGTTCTCCTTCCCTCGCTTCCTGCTCTGCTCGATCTCGCGTAGCTTGGCTTCGGCGTTTCGCTTGAGCTTGGCAAACCATCGCTGGTGGATTTTGTACTCTGTCATCGTTCCCACCTCCAAGACCCCCGAACACGACACGATGCCCTTGTTGTTTCTGGCCGAGGCTTGGTAAATGGCTGCATCTTCCTCTCTGCACCTGGGGGGGGGGAAGCAACAGCGCCATGAAAAAAACAAAACTATTCAGGGAGCACATTGTTCTGAGCATTAGTGCACACAGGTGCCAAGCTTAAGGCTATGTACATACCATACATTTGAAGCACATCCTTCCCACCCCAAATAAACATGGGAACTGTAGTTAGTTTCCGGGCCCAATTCAAAGTGCTAGTTTTGGTCTATAAAGCCTTAAACCAGGGGTAGGCAACCTAAGGCCCATGGGCCAGATGCGGCCCAATTTGAGGAGTGGGAGAGATGCTTGGTGCCCACTAATTACTCTTTTAAAAATGGAAAACACCACCACACATGTCACATATTGAATTGATGTGCTAATGCAGGGGTAGGCAACCTAAGGCCCATGGGCGGGATGCGGCCCAATTGCCTTCTCAATCCAGCTCACGGAAGGTCTGGGAATCAGTGTGCTTTTACATGAGTAGAATGTGTCCTTTTATTTAAAATGCATCTCTGGGTTATTTGTGGGGCATAGGATTTGGTTAATTCCCCTCCCACCAAAAAAAAGATAGTCCGGCCCACCACATGGTCTGAGGGATGGTGGACCGGCCCACAGCTGAAAAAGGTTGCTGACCCCTGCCTTAAACGACTCAGGACCGCAATACCTTAAGGACCACCTATTTCCATATTAACCTACCCGGACCCTGAGATCATCCTCTGAGGCCCTCCTTTGTGTGCCTCCTCCTTGAGAGATCCAGAGGGTGGCAATACGAGAACGGGGCCTTCTCTGCAATGGCTCCCCATCTGTAGAATGCTCTCCCCAGGGACGTTCGCCTGGCGCCTTAATTATACACCTTTAGGCGCCAGGCAAAAACGTTCCTCTTTAACCAGACATTTGGTTGATCTGATTTACAGCATATGCCCTTTTAAAAATGTGGGTTTGGGGGGGGTATTGGGATGCTGTTTTCTTTTCATTAGGTATTTTGTGGTTTTATATCTTGATTCTATTCTGTGAACCGCCCTGAGACCCCCGGGTATAGGGCGGTATATAAATTCAATAAATAGTAATAATAATAATAGTTTGCTCCACATAGAGCCTCCAACACTCTTACGAAACTACAGTTCCCAGGTTTTAGAGGTGGAGACAATTGTGCATTTAATGTGCCTTAAATACTGTAGGTAGTCTCTATTATTTTCCCAGCTGCTCATCCATGAGCTGCTCCTATGTGTTTGGTAGAATGCTAGAAATGAGCCAGCCATGAGTAGAGGGCAATCTTGTGTGTTTCTCCATTACATTTGCCTCTGCTCTGGACTGCCATCTTCATGAGACAGGCTCATGCAACTGAGCAGAAGAGGATCATTCAGCTGACATGCACACATGACGGGGTCAATCAATCAATCAATACAGTTTATTCGACCGTCAGTCAGAGCACAATCATTATCCATACAAAAATTTAAAACATCTAAACATATCGTAAAGCTTTACACTAAAACATACAATGAGAAGTAGATTATACATTTAGACCCATGTCAATACTGTCAATTTTAACCTTACGGCGTTTAAAGGCCAAAAAAAAAGAAATTTGGCCACCAAGAGGGTTGTGGTACCAGTAAAATTGCTCAGCAAAAACAAAAGCTGTCTTTCTCTGTCTACTAGGTTAAGTTGGTGTAAAAGTGGAGCTATCAGTTTTTGTCTAAGATCTACATAAAATGGGCAGGTCAAAAGAATATGTTCAGTTGACTCAACCGTTCCCAGGGCACAGGGACAAAATCTCAGAGCATATGGAACTCCCCTGTATCTTCCCCACAAAACCGCCGTATCCAGAACGTTTAACCTAGCGGCTGTGAGGAGTCTACGGTATTCCACATAGTGGATTTCCGCCAGATAAGGGGCTGGTGAAATCTGGAATAGCTGATCCCAAAAAAACATCCCTGGTTTCACACGGGCAATGTCCTCTTGTCTAGCAATGTCCCTCAGTCTTTGAGAGATCACAAATTTAGCTTGACTGAATGACATAGATTCCAGGAAGAGATGTGACAGTCCGCAGGTCTGAACTTCGTTTAAAGTCTCTTTTCCCCACGATGATTGGAAGTCATCCCTCAGTATCAGGGGGCCATGCCCACCAGGTTAAAACAAAGTTTAAGCCCTAGCCAGAGTTTTTCCTTTAGGGCCACATATCGGAAGGCTTGCCAACCCACCTCTAATCTCGGGGTCATTTTGACTGCTCGGGGTTGCACAAAGGGGCATTCTCCTGACCCCCGCTTTATCGCAGGAAAGGACAGTCACAGCACCCAAGCTGGGAACCACAAAAACCTGTGGAAATCTACCCTGAGCACCATTTCTTAAAGCCAAACCAGACATCATGGCATTCACATAATTGGCAATTGTGTCCATAGCATCTGACCTCGTCTACTCTTCCACTTGTTCTTTTCCTAAAAAGCACAGGTCTGAGTGTTTTCCTCCTTGTCCCATGCTTTCCAGGCACGAGTCTGAGTGGTTTTGCTTTGGCCCCACTGCTTTCCCCTGGAAAACCCGCTCTTCCGTGTTAAATCGGAGCAGATGTCCATCTGGAGAAAACCCAATTGCTGTTTGCTCCAATTCAGCAGTAAAGATCGGGTTTTCCCAGGGGAAAGCAGTGGGCCAAGTCTGGAGGAGCCCTCGCAGAAGGGGGCAGGGGCGGGAACGTAACCCAAACTGGGACCGTGGCAGTAAGATCACTTTAATACCACACTGCTGTAACCCCAATTTGGGTTTAAAAAGCCACTCACACCATCTTCAGATGCAGGGAAAGTGCTGTGCCTAGTTTAGTGTGGGATTGATGCAGCCTCGCCTACAGTTCAGTTCGCCCTGTTCCGTGCTTCCCGTATGTCTTCACCCTCCATGAGCCCCATGGTACGTGAACATCGGACAATGCACCCAGAACACCATGACAACGCCGCCCGCGAGCAGCTAGGCGCAGCGACCTGCAACCCCCATACCTCAAACTCCATGCACAACATTCTTTTCCCATGAGAACTTGTCTAACGTCTGCATCCCTCAGCAGAATAAGTAAACCATACTGCCATACTCCTCAGTTTAATGTATAAACTATGATGGATACATGTCTTAATACACAAACCATGATGTATGGATGTGATCCTCAAAGGTACACTCCCTGGTTTAATACACAAGCCAAGATAAATGGTGTGTTAATAAGCAAATTATGATGAACTATGATAAATAGATGTGTGACGTAGATCAGAACACATGTGAGCATTGAGGCATTTCACTGATGCTATTGGATATTGCTGATATCACTGGATGGGCGGGCAACAATGATTGGTTGCTGTATGTGCATATGCTTGTGTTATGTCTAATAAATATATGGTCCCGAGAGTGCTCTAGGCTCTCGTCCCATGACTGATTGAACTTATCAATAGTCTGCCTCAATCCTTCATGAGAGCCCGCCGCTTGTGACCAGCCTCGCTGTTACAGTTTAGAAAGAGATTGTCTATATGGGAACCGAAAGGAACTAGTCTCTGGGCAAAATGTGGGGACCCCCAAATTATAGAATTCTGACCATAGTTGCTAATAATAATACTCACTGCTTTTTTTAGTAAGGAAAGAGGTGTCAGTACTCATATCTTGAAAAGGCACCACAGGCAACAAAAAGAGGAGCGTGTCCGGGGCCGGATTTAGGTTTAAGCTACTGAAGGTAATGGGGCCCTTTATATGTCCAGCTGTCCTTTGCCAACAAAAAATTGTCGCTGTTTTTTGTGTTGAATATATGCTATATGGTAATTGATGGACCTAATAGGTATCTAAAGCCATTTGCACATAACAAAATATGTATTTTATCAAAGTAATTGTTGAACTGAAATACAATTAAAAAGAAGTATATTAATAGTGATAGTGATATTTTAGGGAACAGGCTAGCAGGCTTACTTACTTATTATTACTTACATCATAGGAGCCTACACAACACAAAACACTGTTGCTCTATTTTTATTTTATTTGTTTTTTATCTTATATTTTGGAAATGTACATCCAGTCCCCCCCCTTTAAATTAAGCTATAGCTTGTTTATACGTAAATCTGGCACTGAGTGTGTCGGTACTCTGTACTGATGAGTACTGTCACAAAAAAAGCACCGATAATATATGTCTTCCTTTGTACCAGGCATGGGAAGCCTGTGGTCCCCCAAATGTTGTTCAACTACAGCTACCAACATTCATGGGTCATGCTGGTTGGGGCTGATGGGAGTTGGAGTCCAGCAATATCTGGAGGGCCACAGGTTCCCCAAGTCTGATGTAGGCTAAGCTGCAGAAACTGGGGAGCCTTGACCTATGTCAGGGTTGAGCCAGACGAGGAGGAGTGGTGGCAAGCCCCCCCTGGCGAGGCTGCACCCACGGAGGAATCTGGGGAAATGGAGGAATTCATACCTGAAGAAGACTGGTGGTGACACTCCTCAGAAGAGGAAGAAGCAGATGGGGAAGAGGGAAGACCAGAACAGGAGGAGGAAGAAGTTGAGCCAGAATCAGGCCCTTGTGAGGAGAGGAGCCAGAGGGCCCCCTCCCCTCCCAGCTGTAGAGCGTAGAGCTGAGAAACGGAGGGAGCAATTGGAGGCAGTTGCAGCTCGTAAAAGGCATGGTGACAAGCTGGCTACTCAAGGAAGGCTGGCTGCTTCCCTCACCAGCACCTGCAACTGCTGTGCTGAAGCATGTGGTTGTGCCTGCTCATCCTGCTCCAGATCCAGTGTACCTGACTTTGACTGGTTCCTGACTCGAACTGCTCCTGACCTCGGCTTCTCTTGACCCCTGGTACTGACACCTGACTTCGGCTGGTTCCTGACGTGGACTGCTCCTGACTTCGGCTTCTCTTGACCCCAGTACTGATACCTGGCTTCGGCACGCCATCCTGTTGGCGCCATAACAACCTAGATCCAGCCCTGCCCCCCCCAAACACACCCATTGCCAATCTACAGACAGAAGAGGGGTCTCAGTGAAGCGATATTTGTGTGGTAATAGCTGGGAAGCCACTATAGGAACTCTGTGGGACACATGGGTACGATTGTGCTCCTTCTGTAGCTTCATTCCAAGAAGCCAAGAGACATATCAAAATCCGTAATATATAGCACAGTCCTGAACATGTTTACTCAGAAGTCCCACGGAGTTCAGTGTGACTTACTGGGGAAGTGTGCACAGGACTTCAGCACACAGGGACATCTGTCGCCACACCTAAGTGCAATATCAATATGATAATACTTAGCATTCACGCAGTACTACCAAGGGTTCAAATTGCTTCGCATGCCTTCCCTAGTTCTAATGCTTACAAGTACCCAGTTATTAGTAGAAACGGAGGATCAAGAAGATCACTTAAAAGAGTTGTGGGAAAAGGAGACAACAGGGCAGATAAGTAGTCAAAGCTGGGGGTAAATATGGGAGAAACACTTTGAAAATGTTGTCTATAAGGATAAAAGAAAATTATTATTAGTTTGGAGATGGTATTTAACACCAGTCAGATTAAATCAAATAAACAAGGAATATTCGGTGTTACGTTGGAGGGGATGCCAGGAAACCGGCACTTACCCGGTATGTTCACATGTGGTGTACAATTTTTTGGGCAAAGGGTGTTTAAGGAGATAACAGAAACCACTGGGTTAAAGCTGACCGAAAGTCCAGAGGTAGCACTATTATCAATTTGGAATGGAAGGTTCACAGGCTATGAAGGACTCGCTCACAAATTTATTGACAGCTGCACTAGTTATTATAGCTAGGAAGTGGAAGGGGCAAGGTGAATATCAAATGGAAGAATGGTATAAAGAGGTGTGGCAATATGGCTAAAAATGATAAATTAACATGTGCTATTAAGGTAAGACGGGGAATATGCAGGAGAAATTATTTTGAGGAGATATGGAAGGTGTTTGTAGAATTTGGCTCTGCCAAGGCAAATGTTACTCATTTGCAGATACTAATAATAATAATAATAATTTTTTATTGTTTGTACCCCGCCCATCTGGCTGGGTCCCCCCAGCCACTCTGGGCAGCCTCCAACAGATATTAAAATACATTAAAATATCACAGGTGAAAAACTTCCCTAAACAGGGCTGCCTTCAGGTATTTTCTGAATGTCAGATAGTTGTTTATCTCTTTGACCTCTGCTGGGAGGGCGTTCCACAGGGCGGGCGCCACTACCGAGAAGGCCCTCTGCCTGGTTCCCTGTAGCTTTGCTTCTCGCAGTGAGGGAACCGCCAGAAGGCCCTCGGCGCTAGATCTCAGTGTCCGGGCTGAATGATGGGGGTGGAGATGCTCCTTCAGGTATACAGGACTGAGGCCGTTTAGGGCTTTAAAGGTCAGCACCAACACTTTGAATTGTGCTCGGAAACGTACTGGGAACCAATGTAGCTCTCTCAGGACCGGTGTTATGTGGTCCTGGCGGCCACTCCCAGTCACCAGTCTAGCTGCTGCATTCTGGATTAATTGCAGTTTACGGGTCACCTTCAAAGGTAGCCCCACGTAGAGCACATTGCAGTAGTCCAAGCGGGAGATAACTAGAGCATGCACCACTCTGGCAAAGAGCATTGTAGAACCAAAAGGGGGGCAGAAAGGGGCAACCGTAATGATCGGGGGTTCCTCCCATAGAGGGAAAGGCTGCAGAATAGAAACACAGGAGTGGCTCTCCTGGATGAGTCCAAAGGCCCATCTAGGCCAGCATCCTTTGCTCACAATAGTCAACCAGGTGCCCATGGGAAGCTCAGAAGGAGGAACGCAACGGCACTCTCCGCACTGATGGTTCCCAGCAGCTGATATTCAGAGGCACCCTGCCTCTGACTGTGGAGGGAGACCTTCGCCACCCTGCTTAGGATCCACGGACAGCCTTATCCTCCAGGAGATTGCCTCGCCCTCTTCTAAGCCATCCAAGGTGGTGACCATCACTAAAACATGAGGGCGGTTTTAATTTAGAGAAAAGGTGCCTTAAGAGTGGTGGGGGAGACATGACAGAAGCTTATATAATTGTCCTCTAAAAACACTAGAATAGAACTCAGAGTCATCTGAGGAAACTGACCGGCAGAAGATTCGGCAGAGACAAAAGCGGTCACTTCTTTACAGGGCAGGCCGTGAATTTATAGAATTGGCTGCAATAAGAGACTGTGACAGCTGACAGCTCAGATCAGGAGGGGGGAACCTGTGGCCCTCCAAAGGTCGCTGAGCTGCAACCCCCACCTGTCGCTGACCACTGGTCATGCTTGCTGGGGTGGCTGGGAGTACGTTTCCAAGCACAATTCAAAGTGTTGGTGCTGACCTTTAAAGCCCTAAACGGCCTTGGTCCAATATACCTGAAGGAGCGTCTCCACCCCCATCGATCTACCCGGACACTGAGGTCCAGTGCTGAGGGCTTTCTGGTGGTTCCCTTGCTGCGAGAAGCCAAGTTACAGGGAACCAGGCAGAGGGCCTTCTCGGTAGTGGCACCCGCCCTGTGGAACGCGCTCCCACCAGATGTCAAAGAGAAAAACAACTACCAGACTTTTAGAAGACATCTGAAGGCAGCCCTGTTTAGGGAAGCTTTAAATGTTTGATTGATTATTGTATTTTAATATTTTGTTGGAAGCCACTGAGAGTGGCTGGGGATATGAGATTGGGACGTCTAATCTCGTCTCCAGATGCTGTAGGCTTGAGTCTGTACACCCAACGACAGCTTACCACCTGCTTGCCCGCTGGAAGCGTCGTGGGAGTATACACACCCAAAGACCTCATTGAGTCCAACTCTTTACCCATTGCCTCCCACCACTTCTCAGCTTCCTCCTGAGACACCTGTTGAACCTCCTCATAGCTTTCTGGTTCACACTGAGACAGACAAGCCCACACACTAGTGGCTGTGAACCTTACTGGTGGAACCCCTTTCGTGGTCCTAGCAGACCGCCTAGGTACCGTTCCAGGTTCCTCCTCTGAGCCTGTCGCGCTGGCCTCGGCCTGCGTCTCTCTGCCTTCAGGCTCCTCACCTACTGACCTACTGCGCCTCTTGACTCTCACTGGACTACCTGTGGAGGGGAAACCCAGCCAGATGGGCGGGGTATAAATAATACATTATTATTATTATTATTATTATTATTATTATTATGAGTCCGGCAACATCTGGAAGGCCACAGGTTCCCTACCCCTGGCTCAGGCGTCTTCAAAAGGAGACGAGACAAAGTCACACAGGGCTCGTCTGCCAATGGCCAGTAGCCACCATATCTTCAAATGCAGGGGTTGGAAAGGGGGAGCCTGTCACTCAAAACCATTTTCTGGGGCGCAATGGTGGAGGTCACACACTTCACCCCGTTTGCGAGCTTCTCAGAGGTGTCTGGTGGAGCGCTGTGGAAAGCATAACACTCTGTGACAGCGCAATTCTTCCAAACAAGGTTTCCCCTCCTACTGATATGTGAATGAGACAGGCACATGGCTGGTGCTATTATCTGGTTTGTTCCTCTGGGCCACCAACCAAACCTGGCTGAGAAAGGAAGGAGAGGACTATTGAGGGCTACTAGTTGTTACGGCTAGGCTCTGTCTCCATAGCTAGAAGCAGCTGTGCTTCTGAACAGCAGTTGCTGGAAACCACAGGGGGAGAGAGGGTTCTTGTGCTCAAATCCTGGTTGGCCACTGTGAGAACAGGATGCTGGACTAGGTGGGCCATTGGGCTGATTCAGCAGGTTCAACTTAGGTTCTTATGTCTTCTGTGAAAAAGAAAAGGGAGTGTGCAGAAATGGCTAACCTGACCCGAAAAGTAAGAAATCAAGATAACAAACTTTTTTATGTACAGGTAGGTAGCCGTGTTGGTCTGTCATAGTCAAAACAAAATAAAAAAAATTCCTTCCAGTAGCACCTTAGAGACCAACTAAGTTTGTTCTTGGTATGAGCTTTCGTGTGCATGCACACTTCTTCAGATACCTTCAGATGCATGCACACGAAAGCTCATACCAAGAACAAACTTAGTTGGTCTCTAAGGTGCTACTGGAAGGAATTTTTTTATTTTTTATTTTGTTTAAACTTTTTTTATGAAAGAATGGAAATGGTTTATGGAATATTTACAAATAAACTTTAAACAGATAAGAACATTGGCAGGATTCTTGTGGTAAAGGTAAAGCTGACCATTAGGTCCAGTCACGGACAACTCTGGGGTTGCGGCGCTCATCTCGCTTTATTGGCCGAGGGAGCCGGCATATAGCTTCCAGGTCATGTGGCCAGCATGACAAAGCCGCTTCTGGCGAACCAGAGCAGCACACGGAAACGCCATTTACCTTCCTGCCGGAGCAGTACCTATTTATCTACTTGCACTTTGACGTGCTTTCGAACTGCTAGGTTGGCAGGGGCAGGGACCGAGCAACGGGAGCTCACCCCGTCGCAGGGATTCGAACCGCTGACCTTCTGATCGACAAGCCCTAGGCTCTGTGGTTTAACCCACAGTGCCACCCGTGTCCCTTTATTCTTGTGGTAACCTGCAGTTTTATAAGAGTAGATATTTAAAGTAGAAGAATAAATGAGCAAATTAATTTAATTTGGGTGTGCAGAAAGTATTAAAAATAAATTTAAGGAACAGCAGAAAGAGGGGGAAGGAAGTTGAGTTATGAAATGTTAAAATGATTGTGAAATTATTGAAATGTATAAAACTGAAAATAAATAATAATAGTAATAGTAATAATAATGAGGAGGAGAAGAAGAAGAAGAAGAAGAAGAAGAAGAAGAAGAAGAGGTGACTGGACCTCTGAAGCATGGCTTTTATTCTGTGATCTGCCCTGAGACCCCCGGGTATAGGGCAGTATATAAATTCAAATTATGATGATGGCAGTTCCATGGATCTGGGAATTTGTATCATCTCATGCATATGATGCAAGAGCCCCTTTCCCCTTGAGTCCTGGAAGCGGTAGAGACCTGAACAGATTGTATATTTCAGAAGGCCAATGTTCCTCAACATTCAAACCAGCCACAACTAGCTAACAGGTAACCCCAACACACACACACACACACACACACACACACACACACACACACACAAATGCACCCCCCCCCACACACACATTTTCCTTACTTGTACAACTGCAGTGTGTGTCGGTTCCCATGACGAAAGATCTCGTACTTTGGCAAGCCACAGTATCTGTCCATCTCTTCATCATCTTTGTACCAGGTCACTTCCGGTTGCGGGTAACCTGATTAGGACATGACACATTAGCAGGAATTGGGGCACGGGAGTCACGGAGCGCATTCCCCCGGCATGAACATCATTCCAAACTGCATGAGCGAAAGCCCCACATTCTGCAACATACAGCTTGATACCAGAAACTGCTCTGTTCTGCGTGGCTGTCCTGGTTTCAAAAAAGAGATTGATTCGAGCTGCAGAAATTTGGGGACATGGTCCAGTTTTTATAGGGCTGGGGCAAAGATGCAGCAACAAGGGCTGCAACTGAGCATGACTAAAGGAAAAGTCCGGGATCACCCACTATTGCTTGAGGCTCAAGTGGCCACAGAGGAACCGAGTGCCTTCCGTCAGCTTTGGCTGGTGCTCCAGCTCTGCCCCAATCTGGGCAAGGATAACCTAATTTCTATGGTTGACACTGGTAACCTTTAGGTTAAATTACTGCAATGTGTTATATGTGGGCTGCCTTTGAAGATGGTTCGGGAACTGCAACTGGCCCAGAATTTGGCAGCCAGGTTGCTCAATGGGGCAAGAAGGTCTGAGCACGTTAACACGGATCCTGGCCAAGAACTGGCTGCCAATTAGTTTCTGGGCCCAATTCCAAGTGTTGGTTTTGACCTATGAAGTCTTATGTAACAATAATAATAATATTTTGTTTGTTTGTTTGTTTGTTTGTACCCCGCCCATCTGGCTGGGTCTCCCCAGCCACTCTGGGCGGCTTCCAGCAGAATGTTAAAATACAACAATCTATTAAACATTAAAAGCTTCCCTAAACAGGGCTGCCTTCAGATGTCTTCTAAAAGTCTGGTAGTTGTATATCTCTTTGACATCTGGTGGGAGGGCGTTCCACAGGGCGGGCGCCACCACTGAGAAGGCCCTCTGCCTGGTTCCCTGTAACTTGGCTTCTCGTAGTGAGGGAACCGCCAGAAGGCCCTCGGCACTGGACCTCAGTGTCCGGGCAGAACGATGGGGGTGGAGACGCTCCTTCAGGTATACACTGGGCTGAGGCCATTTAGGGCTTTAAAGGTCAACACCAACACTTGGAATTGTGCTCAGAAACGTACTGTGGCTCAGGACCCTAATACCTCAAGGACCACTTTTCCCATATGAACTGACCTGGACCCCGAGATTGTTGTCAGAGGTGTTGCACCATGTGTCTCCTTCATGGGAGTTGCAGAGGGTAGCAACATAAGAATGTGTATTTTCTGCAGTGGCTCCCCATTTGTGGAATGCTCCCCCCAGAGAGGCTTGCAAGTCCTCAGCATTACCTATCTTTAGGCACCAGACTAAAACTTTTCTTTTCCGCAAACCCTTTGGCTTTTAATTATCTGTAGTCTTTTTACAGTGAGTGGATATTTTAATCCTGCCTTTAAAAAAATATGTCTGTTTAAAAAACTTTCATGTTTTATTTTGTGCTGGTTTTAATGAATGATTTATTTATTGTTGCAAGTCCCTTTGATTTATTCTGTAAAATTGTGCAACTAATAAGCTAAATAAACAAACAAACAAACAGCAACAATAATAAAAATGTAATGGCCCCTGTCCCCCCACCCCAAAGTTACAATTCTCAGAGTGGTTTAATAATCAATAGCTTTTCCCACAGAACTCTGGAAACTGTAGCTCTCTGGGAATAGGGGTCTCATAACTCTCAGTATCCTTAGCAAACTACAGTTCCCATCATGCTTTGGGAGAAGCCATGACTGTTTAAAGCGGTGTGATATTGCTTTGCATGCATCATGCAGATGAGACCCAAAATCCAGAGATTTGGGGGAGACAACAGAGGAAGGGGAAGGATATAAAGGCAGGAGTAAAACAAGGAAATAATATTCCTGACTGTCCAGATGCAAAAGGAGGGTAGAATCATAGAATCCTAGAGTTGGAAGAGACCACAAGGGCCATCCAGTCCAACCCCCTGCCAAGCAGGAAACACCATCAGAGCATTCCTGACAGGTGGCTGTCAAGCCTCTGCTTAAAGACCTCCAAAGAAGGAGACTCCACCACACTCCTTGGCAGCAAATTCCACTGTCGAACAGCTCTTACTGTCAGGAAGTTCTTTCTAATGTTTAGGTGGAATCTTCTTTCCTGTAGTTTGAATCCATTGCTCCGTGTCCGTTTCTCAGCAGAAAACAACTTTTCTCCTTCCTCTATATGACATCCTTTTATATATTTGAACATGGCTATCATATCGCCCCTTAACCTTCTCTTCTCCAGGCTAAACATACCCAGCTCCCTAAGCCGTTCCTCATAAGGCATCGTTTCCAGGCCTTTGACCATTTTGGTTCCCCTCCTCTGGACACGTTCCAGCTTGTCAGTATCCTTCTTGAACTGTGGTGCCCAGAACTGGACACAGTATTCCAGGTGAGGTCTGACCAGAGCGGAATACAGTGGTACTATTACTTCCCTTGATCTAGATTCTATACTCCTATTGATGCAGCCCAGAATTGCATTGGCTTTTTTAGCTGCTGCATCACACTGTTGACTCATGTCAAGTTTGTGGTCTACCAAGACTCCTAGATCCTTTTCACATGTACTGCTCTCAAGCCAGGTGTCACCCATCCTGTATTTGTGCCTTTCAAATTTTTTTGCCCAAGTGTAGTACTTTACATTTCTCCCTGTTAAAATTCATCTTGTTTGCTTTGGCCCAATTCTCTAATCTGTTAAGGTCATTTTGAAGTGTGATCCTGTCCTCTGGGGTATTAGCCACCCCTCCCAATTTGGTGTCATCTGCAAACTTGATCAGGATGCCCTCAAGCCCATCATCCAAGTCATTGATAAAGATGTTGAATAAGACTGGGCCCAAGACAGAACCCTGTGGCACCCCACTAGTCACTTCTCTCCAGGATGAAGAGGAGCCATTGATGAGCACCCTTTGGTTTCGAGTAGGTTGACAGCCTTACAAACTGTTATAGGAATATTAAGGTTGTATATATATAAAGGATTAACTTTTCATAACTATATGTGAACCACATGTTTGGGGCCCCACAGATTGGGCCCAGAACAGTTTCGCTGAAAGGTCAAAGTGGGAAAATCTCCCCATTGTCTCTTTCCTCAGAAATCCTGTCTTAAGGGCACACTCAAGATATGGACAGGGTGTGGGCCTGTGACCTGTGACCTAGATTCAGGAATTAGTGGTTATAATAACAAAGGAATGGCCGGACTGCACAGGAAAGGCAATCAGATAAGACATTATCATATGAAGTGGCAGTCAGGAGGTAAACAACACACCCAGATTTCTGCTGGAGACTGCCCTTTTCTGTGATGTAGCTGTGATGTATCTGGGGGGTGGTCCTGGGTTACACCCCTTTTTTGTGATGTATGTATGATGTATAGGGGGTTGGTCTTGAGGGGAAAGGGGGGAATTTCAAAGTCTATATAGGGGCTGGCACACCATTATTCTGGGTTCTCCTCACCGTACCTGCTACGTGGCGGGGAACCTCTGTTGCAACAGATTCAATAAATTGGAAGCTCCGCCTTGCTTTTGATAACTCCGGTGTGGTCTCTGTCTGTGGCACGAAGGGAAAGCTCTAAAATTCCAGCTCTTCCCAGGGAGAAAATTCTGGACTCCCCCTTGGGAAAACCGGACCCAACTTTTAGCCTTTTTCATGTTTAAATTTGCTTATAACATTATGTTGCATCAAATGTCCAGATTGCAACTGAACCACATGCTAAAATATCTCCCAAAAGCAGGTTAAATTGGGACATGGCAAGTTGCGATCTAGACATATCAAAAAGGTAAAAACAAACTACCCTCTGAAACCTGATTCATCGGGATTCCAACATGGCCTGCCAAAGTCAACCTGTGCTTAAATTAATTGCATGTTAAGGTGAAGAGGAAACCCCTATGCTGCTTAATCGTATGGGAAGTTTTTCACCATATGGCAGTTTTTCACCCGTCGGAACAAACAACCGTTCGTAAGCATGACTTTGGAAGAGTGTAGTGCAGATCAGGTGATCTTTTCTTGTCACATCTGACATAGATGGGAGATGAGAACATCCCCGCTGTTCTAGGAAGTGAGCCTGCTTTGGGGGGGGTGTGGAAACCTAAGGTTAAAAAACAGACACTTAGCAGAGGACCAGGAGCTCCATGGAGAACCAAGCATCACAGTCTGTAAACTGAACCCAAAGTTTCCATTGGACAGAAGCAACAGCAGTTGCATCACAGCCTGCTTGTGCCCTCCAGATGCCATTGGATGACAGATGCCATCTGCCTTTTTAGTACAATGACATCATGATAACATGTGTGACTGGCTGCTTCTGAGCCAAACAGGCTATATTTTTGCTAGGATCAGCTATGGGCATACGGAACTAAGATGGGCCAGAGGGGAGGGGAAGGAATCGCTCCTGGGAGAGTTGCCCGCTTGCCTTACAAAATAGCTTCCTCTGGGTCCAATCCTCCCTGCACCGACAAGTAGGGAGGGCACAGAGAGACGGCTGCTGCAGTGTAGCTTTTCCACCCATGGAGCAGGGGTTGGAGAACCGGTGACCTTCCGGACAGTGGAGGCTGATCCATGAGAGCAAATGGGGCAGTGCCCCACCAACCTCAGTCTGCCCTCACAGGTCTGCCTCCATATTTGCATCCAGTTTAGGGGGTGGCATTGCCTGCCAGCCAGGGGCGTAGCGAGGGAGGCGGGGGGCGGTCTGCCCCGGGCAGCGCCCTGCTGGGGGTGACACTCGGGGTGGGGGCCCTGCCCCCTGCGCCTCCCAAGCCTCCCTGGGCTTTTTCTTTTAAAGGCTATTTAAAATATAAAATAGCCTCCCCCCCTTTCAGCGGCTTTTTTCGCCGCTGGGCTATCTGGGCGGAACCGCGGCATGGAGGCAAGGGGCGGGCCAGCGAGGAGGGGTGTCACGCTTGACGCTGACGTGACACCCCTTGTCCCTCCTCGCTGGCCTGCCCCTCTCCATGCCGCGGCTCCGCCCAGGGAGCCCAGCGGCGAAAAAAGCCGCTGGAAGGGGGGGGGAGGAAAACAAAACAGGTGCATGGAGGCAAGGGGCAGAGGCGTCGGTCCGTGCGTATGCGCGTCATGACATCATGCGCACAGAGTGACGCCCCGCCCCCAGGGGTGCCGCTTGGCTTGACGCCCCCGGCAGCCAAGCAGCACGCTACGCCCCTGCGGCCAGCTTCTTCCTGCTTAGGCACTAGATGGGCCACCTCACTGCTCACCGCCACCCACTCATTGAACCCTCTTCAACTCATCCATGGCTGGCCCTCACCTAAATTCCTGGGACACACAGCTACTAGAAGATCTCACCCTTTGTGTTGTCGGCATGGAACTCGCTAGGGGGCAAAACTAGAACAGATTGGCTTTGTTTGTCCTTGGCTCTGGGCTCCATCTCCTGCCAGGCCCTCTGTCTTCTGTCTCACTAGTCCCAATGGGCACCATCCACCACAGATTCTAGACAGTTTTGGGATTCCAATACCCATCAGAACCCAGCATGGCCAATGTTCAGAGGTGATGGAGCTGTATCCCAGCAACACAGGTCCCCCCCCCCCACTCCTTCCTTACAGCCTAAATGGCCCCACGGGAACTGAGAGGACATTTGGGATCAGTGTGTGGTACACAATGCTAGACATGCCTTTGACTCAGAGGAGTCAAGGCTCATATTTCCCGACTTGCAAGCACAAGACTCGGGAGCTGATCATGCGTGTCTCAAATGCGCAACGAGCATCACACTCCTGAATTCTGATTATTCCCCACGGAGCCCCCACCCCACAAAAAAAACCTCATCTTGCCAGCCAGCCATATTTGCCCACCTCCGCCCCCCCCCCCGGGCCAATCCTACCCTCCTAGCAAACAGGAGGGAGGGAAGTACACCAAACAATCCCTGGGAAATGTAGTTTCCCCAAGGACTACAGCAATGTAAGGGACCGAGCAAGTGAATGTTGGCTTTGGAAATCAGTTTGGCTTGGCTCAGAAATCATTTGAGCTATTTCGTGATGTTTGAGGAAATAGTTACAGGTAGGTAGCCGTGTTGGTCCGCCATAGTCAAAACAAAATAAGAAATAAAAAAATTCCTTCCAGTAGCACCTTAGAGACCAACTAAGTTTTTTCTTGGTATGAGCTTTCGTGTGCATGCACACTTCTTCAGATACACTGAGACAGAAGTCACCAGACCCTTATATATAGTGAGAAGGGTGGTGAGGGGTATTACTCAGAAGGGTGGTGGGAATGGGTGATTAGCTGATAGGTGAGGTAAACCTGTTGACGACTGTTAACGACTGCCATTAGTCTTACAGGAAAAAGCAAATCTGACACCAGGAATCACAAGACAGAGAAATCAGTAGAACACTTCAATCTCCCAGGACACTCTATACAAGATCTCAAAGTAGCTGTCTTATTGCAAAGGAATTTCAGAAATAGACTGGAAAGAGAAGTTGCTGAATTGCAACTCATTACCAAGCTTAAAACCATGGAGAGACCTGGTCTGAACAAAGACATTGGATTCTTATCTCATTATACATGACAAAGCTATTTTTAACCTTCTCATCCCTTGCTTTTTCCTGTAAGACTAATTGCAGTCATTAACAGTCATCAACAGGTTTACCACAGCTATCAGCCTATCACCCATTCCCACTACCCTTCTGAGTAATACCCCTCCCACCCTCTCACTATATATAAGGGTCTGGTGACTTCTGTTTCAGTGTATCTGAAGAAGTGTGCATGCACACGAAAGCTCATACCAAGAACAAACTTAGTTGGTCTCTAAGGTGCTACTGGAAGGAATTTTTTTATTTTGTTTTGAGGAAATAGTTTGGCTTATCCTGAGCCGAGCCAAAGTGAGCAAAGAGGGGAGCTTGCCCGTAGCTAATTCTCAAAAGGCAGCGTTTCTCCAGCAAGTAATCTGCAGGCAACTGCTGCCTTCTCCTGCCTCTGGATTCGAGAAAAGCTCAGGCTGCATGAATCCACCCAAGGAAAGCAGCTCAATCCCAGACAGTTTCATCCTTAAGTGGCTCTTGAATAGCGCCCGTTCTGGGAACCTTAAGCTTGGATCATATTCTTGCAAAGCGCATTCAGCCTCCCCTCTAAGCTTCAGGGATGTTTGCACAGTGATAATTACAGCTTTAAACCCGAGGCATTAACATAAGACTCGTTTCCTAAACCCATTCCTATTGATTTACACACTGTTTGCACTGTGGGGGCAAAGCGTCCAGGGAGCAGCTTGGTTTTCCGCTGTGCTTCCCTGGTTATCTCTGGTCCACAAGAGGCAGGATTAAGCTCCTGCCAGAACACAAACACACCCACCCTGCTGAAACAGGAGTCAAACTTACAAGATACTGAATGGCTTTAGGAAACCAATTTGGAACAGTTCTGCAGCGACTTGTCCAGAGTGACTAAGGATCCCCAAGGTCACTCACTGGCTCTAAACTCTGACTTAGGGACTGTGGAAAAATAAGAGGACCAGAGCCTCTGGTCGCCTCTTGCTCCAAGCAGGTGCGCTTGGGAAATATGAGAGGTGAGCTTTGTAAATACAGCTCTGCGGACCTACACACACTATGCAAATACACAGATCTATCCGACTGCCATTATTTATTTCACACAGCCTTTCTAGGACCCTCGTACTTACGGGACCGCCTCTCCTGGTATGTCCCACAGAGGGCCCTAAGGTCCATGAATAATAATAGCTTAAGGGTCCCGGGCCCAAAAGAAGCCAGATTATCCTCCACCAGGGCCAGGGCTTTTTTAGTGATGGCTCCAACCTGGTGGAATGCCCTGTCCCACGAAACTAGGGCCCTGCAGGACCTGATCTCCTTCCGCAGGGCCTGTAACACAGAGCTACTCCGCCTGGCCTTCAATGTAGCCTGATCCTTCATTCCTTTTTCCCTTCCCTTTTTCTATGAAGAAACCCTTTCTGAGACATTTAAACTCTTCCCTGATCTCCTTGCTGGCCCTAGCAGGATTAACTTGGCAGTTAGCCCTGGCGATGCTACATTTATGTTGTACTTTATGCTGTTTTTAAGCTGTTTTTTTTTAAAGTCATTTTTTTAAATTAATTTTTTAAATTAATTTTACAGTTTTAAGCACATAACAACATATCGGTTAAATTTCCATACTTCCCCCCTCTCACTGTGGGAAGCAACGTTCATCCCCCTCTCTCACAGGGGTAGTAAATCATTGTACATTTAACCTTAATAACAATATTAATATCATTGCTTGGGCCTGGCCCCATTCTGTGGGCCAGGCATTCCTTCATCCTCTATTTCATATTTCGGTTGACTTCCTCAAGTCCCCCTCTGTTGAATTCACTATCATTCCTCTCTAACAGTTTTCATACTCATAAATTTTGAATCATCATATAACACAAACATCATTTTAAAACATCATAAAATATAAAATCAATCAGCTTACTCTAATCGTTTCTCCAAACCTCAGCCTCTTGGTACTTCTGCTCTTTCCCTATATTCTTATCCCTTTCCCTACTTCAAGCTAATTTCCACTCCAGATTTATACTTTTTACACCCTTACCTCCCTCTGGTCTCGGGATTTTTAGCTAAATTTCCCCCTCTTGACTCCTAATTTAAACCTATAATCATTTAAGCCAGTAACCATATCCGTACATCAAAGTCCATATAAAGTCATTTTTAATCAATGTTTTATATTTACTGTTAGCTGCCCTGAGCCTGGTTTTTAAATCGGGAAGGGCGGGGTATAAATATAAATTTATTATTATTATTATTATTTCTCTTAACCACAGAATCCCAGAGCCTGGATTTGCAGGACAGGATTCGGAGGCAACCAAAGAGCCAACAACGGCTCCTCCGCCAGAGCCCGTTTTCGCAGGAGATAGGGAGGCCAGATGCCAAGGAAAACGAGGCTCCTGTGCCCTTTTAAAGTCATGCAAAAGAATTTCAGGGGTGTAGATTTACCTGCTGAAATTCCCTCATCTCTACAGCTTTATATATAGAAAGAGGCACAAGCCCCTGTCCTCTTCCACATCTGGTTATGCAGTTATTGGGACATGGACTGGAAAGACCCAAATTCAAATCCCTTCAGCCATAAACCACACTGGGTGATCTTGAGCCACCATTGCTTCTCAACCTCGTCTACCTTGCAGGATTGTTGTGAGGATAAAATGAGGGCATCCACCCCAATGTGCATAGAGGTAAAGGTAAAGGGACCCCTGACCATTAGGTCCAGTCGTGACCGACTCTGGGGTTGCAGCGCTCATCTCGCATTATTGGCCGAGGGAACCGGCGTACTGCTTCCGGGTCATGTGGCCAGCATGACAAAGCCGCTTCTGGCGAACCAGAGCAGCACATGGAAACGCCGTTTACCTTCCCGCTGGCGTGGTACCTATTTATCTACTTGCACTTTGACGCGCTTTCGAACTGCTAGGTTGGCAGGAGCAGGGACCAAGCAATGGGAGCTCACCCTGTCGCGGGGATTCGAACTGCCGACCTTCTGATCGGCAAGCCCTAGGCTCTGTGGTTTAACCCACAGCGCCGCCACCATTGCTTCTCAACCTGGTCTACCTTGCAGGATTGTTGTGAGGATAAAATGAGGACATCCACCCACCCCAATGTGCATAGGCAGGGCAGGATAAAAACAAAGTGCACACATGTGCAAACAGGGGACGATCTAAACCTTGCCTGTTTTTCTTCTACCTCTCCCTTCCCAGTTTCCAAAACCAGCCTCTCTTGCGCAACTGTCCTTCCAATTTGCCACAACCAAGGTGACCTCCAGTGTCTCTCATTCCATCCTCTCCCTTCCCCTGCTTAGGTCTCTTGGGCGAAGTTCAAAAAGTTATCTCAGCTCACAGGCACACACCGCCTTGCAGAGAGGCCACGGCAGGGCTGCCTGGGGGGGCAGAAGTCCCCTCACACACAGAGGAATGCGCAAGAGAGACCCACAAACAGAGCAGGACTCTCTAGCCAGATTTGGAGCCATCCTCTGCACTGCAATGAGTCCTAGGCAGAGAGGGCAACTAGCCAGGAAGCAGTTCTGTCGCGGGAATGGCTTTTAAAAGATGCAATAGCAGCTCTTTTCCTAACTTTATTTTATTATTATTTTTCCCAAAAAAAATTATTCATTTTCTGATTTTAAAAACATACAAAACAAAACAACAACACAACAAAACATATAGTTATAAGTTTCATAATCCTTATTTTAGTATTCATCTTAAACGGACTTCCCCAAAGTCCCTCCTTTCTGATTTTCATTTTATATCATCTCTGGCAATTTTCCTTATCAAAGTTCTTAACATATTGAAATAAAATATACCCAAGCATTATCTTCTAACATTCCCAAATCATTTTTCCTCACATAATCATACAAAAAATACTAATCTTAATTTTTTATAATCCAATAATTAAATTTGCACATTACTAATCTAACAATACCTTCCCTACTACCTCCTCTCCCTTCTAGGGCTATCCATGTATCCTAATATCCATATAACATCATATATTTATTAACCTATTATTTAATCTTGAATCGCTGTCTCTTCCTCTGGTCCACAAGTCCCCCAATCTAGTCAGCAAGTCCCATAAATCAATCCTATTTCAAACCGAGTTATCTTATTCATCTTTAACCTTTATATTATCTTCACCCCACCCCCTTCCTGACATTTCTTACCATCCACCCACTGCCCCTCTTTTCCTAACTTTAATCCCCTCCTTCGAGGTTTCAGACCAAAATCCTTCGCCAATCTTTCCTGGAGGTGCCAGGGATTGAATCTGGAACCTTCTTTCCTTTGGGGAGTTATATGGACAGAACTATCCAAACTGTATAAAAATTTATTCATGTGTGCAGCTACAGCGGCAAGAATGTTACTTGCCCAAAAATAGAAAGGAGAAGTCCCAGCGAAAGAAGAATGGATACAAAAAAACTTACGAAATATGCAGAAATGGCGAAACTTACCGGAGCAATAAGAAATCAAGATGGCAAACTTTTTTTAATAAAAGAAAGGAAATGGTTTGTGGAATATTTACAAATAAATTGTAAACAGATAAGAACATTGGCAGGATTATTGTAATAACCTGCAGTTTTATAGGAGCATATATTTAAAGTGGATGAATAAATGAGTAAATTAAGTTAATTTGGATATTTAGGAAATAAAAATAAATTTAAGGAACCGCAGAAAGAGGGGAAGGAAGTCAAATTTTGAAATGTTAAAATGATTGAAATGTATAAAATTGAAAATCATCAATCAATCAATCATCTGGGACCTTCTGCCCACCAAGCAGGTGCTCTAATCTTCTCCAATTAAATCAGAAAGAGATCTTTGCCAACTACTCTAAGTGGGGTAGCAACAGGTCCATTTCCACGTCACATCGCCCATTAAAACCATCCTTTCAAAGGTGCCCTGGGAGGCTTGCCTTCCGTCTACCGAGATCTCTGACTGGTCCACGCGGACGCAGTGGCTACAGAATGTAGCAAAGAGACCAAAGTGAAGCAAAGGGCCGGCCGGTTTGCCATCGCTGCCCCTTCAGCAGTTCTTCGGGCCAAGAATCACAGGAGTGACGTGGTCAGAGGGAGCCGTAATAGGAGCTGCCTCTCCCCCCCCCCCCCCGCAGCATGTTGAAGATCTGCCCAAGAACTTGGTTAGACCGTTTCCCTCCAGGGAATCTGATTACATCTCTCAGACACATCCCCAGTAGTCACAGGTGCTGCTGGGATTCTCTATCACTGAGGATATCATGCGCAGATGAGGCTGCCAGGTTTGGCGTGGGGGAAGGGGAGGAACCATGCGCACACTTTGCATATACCATGGAGGGACTCCCACTGCGCACAACATGCACACACCATGCATTTAAAGAACATTTAAAGCCCTCTCCTGCCCAGGAATCCTGGGAACTGTAAGTTGCGAAGGGTGCTGGGAATTGCAGTTCTGTGGAAGGTAAACTACAGCTCCCAGAACTCTTGGGGGCATGTTTTGAATCTGTGGTGTGTACACAGCCAAAGCCCCCCCTCCCCCTCCACAGGTCCTTGGGCATGCATGATTATTTGTGCTCACGATGGTGCTGGGGGGGGGGGTTATACGTGACCCCACTTTCAACACTGTTCGCACCTGCAAAAGCTTTGGGGCAGACATATCGCTTTGTTTCCCATCAGTGCAGACAGTCCGGTAGAAATCTATCCACAAGTACTATTGTTGCACTCTGAATAAACCAACCATCTAGAGCAGTGCTCCCCAACCTTTTTATCGCCGCGGACCGGTCAACGTTTGATAATTTTACCGCGGCCCGCTGAGGGGGGGACATTGATTTTTTATATTTTAGATTGTTTTGATGTAATAATTTTAATTTAATTGTATTTAAACATGCCTTCAAAATAAAATACAGTTACACCAAAAAATGAATATAAAGTGATTTAACATTTTAACACCACAGTAAATAAAATGGAAATAATTTAATGTTCCTTGGGCGGCCTGGTACCATTTGATTCACGGACCGGTACCGGGCCACGGACCGGGGGTTGAGGACCACTAATCTAGAGGAGCCCATAAACCTGAGAAATTCATCTGCCCCCTGAGCCTTAAACTGCTCAAGACCTGAAGGACCGGCTCTCTCCATATGAACCTACCCAGACCCTGAGATGATCTTCTGAGGCCCTCCTTCGTGTGCCTCCTCCTCAAGAACTCCAGAGCATGGGTAGGCAAACTAAGGCCCAGGGGCCAGATCCGGATTTATCACACTTCTCGAAAATAAATTATGGTGGGGGAGTTGGACTGGAATTTAATTTCCTCTGCTTCTCCTTTGCAAATTGAGGCTAGGGAGGTGTGATTTGCAGCAAAAAGCAAAAAAAAAAAAAAAGTGTCAAGAGAGGAGGAGGCCACTTAACTCTTTTCTAGACGGCTAATTTCCCCCTCAAATCCCCCACCCTCCTGAATACACATTCAGTTTCAGGGGGTCCATGTTTACTTGCAAACATGGGCTTAGAGCCCAGTGAGGGAGACAATTATCCGCTTATATTTATTTACAAATTTCTATCTCACCATTCTACTATGAACAGCCCTTACGACAAATGGGGGAAAAAATATTACAGTATTATAAAAATCAAAAGACCAAGCCATGCATTAAAAGGACTGGAGAAAATTCATCAACATTTTACTGCAAATGTGTTCTAAAATACACACATTTGTGTGTGCAATTTTGTCTGTTATACATATGTTGCAAATCAATTTCCTCTAATACACTCTAGGGCTGGGCGATATAGCGATATATTGTCCAAAACAGGTTTGAAATCCATATTTTGTTATCGGTTTCATAATTTTTGACCTGGCGATACATTGCAAGTGTGTGTGTGTGTGTGTGTGTGTGTGTGCTGTGCAAAGATCACAATGTGGGGAAAACTGTGACGCTCCATCCTTATTTCAGACGTTGTGTTATATTAGTATATCAAAATATTTAGCTGGTGATATATCGTGATGTTGAAAGCCAGATATAGCCCAGTCCTAATACACTCCTCTTGCAAATAATAAATTTATGCTGCTGCTTCTTTTGCACATTTTACCCCAATATACACTTTTTTGTACACATTACTGCACTAGAGAACTGCACTGCGGAAAATGTAGCACAAATTATAGAAGATGGCTGCGTTTCAGTTCCTGTACTGTTTCAGAAAGTGCAAACTAGGGAGGCTTGCCTTTAAATGCAAACAATTGAATCTCTCTCCATCCTAGCTCTGGGCAGAGGAATATGACTCCAGGTGAGTTTGAGGTGTGTCAGCAGTTTGGTCCCATTCACACTAGCGGCTGATTCCTTGGAAGGTAAAGGTAAAGGGACCCCTGACCATTAGGTCCAGTCGTGTCCGACTCTGGGGTTGCGGCATTCATCTCGCTTTATTTGCCGAGGGAGCCGGCGTACAGCTTCCAGGTCATGTGGCCAGCATGACTAAGCCGCTTCTGGCGAACCAGAGCAGCACACGGAAACGCCGTTTACCTTCCCGCCGGAGCGGTACCTATTTATCTACTTGCACTTTGACGTGCTTTCGAACTGCTAGGTGGGCAGGAGCTGGGACCGAGCAATGGGAGCTCACCCCGTCACAGGGATTTGAACCGCCAACCTTCTGATCAGCAAGTCCTAGGCTCTGTGGTTTAACCCACAGCGCCACCTGGGTCCCTGGCCTTGGAAGGTACACAGGGTGAAATGAGAATCAGCAATTCCATATCCCTCGGGAAGCCTCTCCTATGACAGTGACTGCAGAAAGATGATGGCAATTCTCTGTAATCCCACAACATGCCAAGTGTTACTGAACCCACCAACATATATTGGGTACCATTTTTTTATTTATTGAAGCCATCTGTGTCCTGCTAAATGATGCACACCCAGCCCTAAAATGGAGGCAACTGGGAGGAAGGATAATTGAAATGTAATCTTGGAAGTGACCTTAATGGTCATCTGGCCCAACCCCTGTAATGCAGGAATCGTTTTGCTCAACATGGTGCTTTACTATGTTTTGATATGTGCTGTAATCCACCCAGAGTGGCTGGGGAAACCCAGCCAGATGGGTGGAGTATAATAACAACAACAACAACAACAACAACAACAACAACAACAACATGGCTGTTGAACCCACAACCCTCAAATTAAGCATGTTCTCTACTGTTTGAGAAAGGAGAAATATTATACCAGCCTTGCCCAACCTGGTACGCTCCATAAGTTGTGGGACTCCAGCTCCCATCAGCCCCAGCCAGCATGGCCAATGGTCAGAGACAATAAGAGTCAGATCCCAACAACATCTGGAGGTCACAAGGCTGGGGATGAGTGGATTATTCACTTGTCGATTTTGTATTTGTCTGCATAAACGTCAACAGGCATGCCTGTCTTCCCACCCCTCTTTGGCTGTGTGGAGGAAGGCGAATTCACTCTCCTTTGTCAGTGGTTTTAATGCAGATGCTGAACAGTCACTTATTAGAGATGCTGTGGCAGCAGATCTGCCTCGACACGGGTGGACTAGTTGCCCTTTGAAGTCCCTGAAAGCTCCAGGATCCTACACAAAAGATGCTAGTCATCACAGATACAATTGTGCCCTTGCCTAACCTCCCTCTCGCTGAGCAGAGACAATTTATTCCTGTCATTTCAGAGGAAGATACAGGCTGTCACTGAACTCTTAGGAGCAGTGAACAAGCACACTAGCCTCCCAAAAAGGAAGGAAATGCTTTTTTAAAACGGAAGGGGTGGGGATACTGTAAATTGTCTGGATATATGGGGAAAGCCAGACATGCATCGGGGAGGTGCTATTTTTACTTTGCTTTGGGGACAGCAGAGAGATCGAGACAGCAGCCGTTGGTCAAGGAATGAAAGCAACAGAAAGAGAGACAGACAGAATCCTGGAGCAGAAAGGGCATTTGAAGCCCACCAGGAGGCCAAGGGGAGAGAGGCGCTGATGAGGTCACCTGGGTGCAAAGGGTACACCAGGAGCATCCAAGTCCACAGTTGGTGTGCAGTAAAATCAAATTATAGACCGGCCCAAATAAAAAGCAAGGAAGTGTCAAGGAAATCTAGGTGCGGTGCAAATCTATTTCACTATTTGGGGGGAAATTATACCATTTGCAAAAGTGTGATTTTAAAGGGGTTTGGCATTGTTCTTTGAAACTAGAGGGGTTCCTCTCAAAGACTACCGTTCCACACAATCCCTATTTTTGGCTGAGAAACAGTCACAAACTGGCAAATTCAGGTTGGACAATTATAGTTGACTAGTAGATATGATGCCCGTTAAAATAACGGGCGCTAGAAGGTTAGTCTGCCCTGCGTCGCCATAGCCTCGGCCCCGGCCGCCTTTGCCCTCGGAGCGCCTCGGAGCAGCCGCCGCCGCCGCAGCAGCCGCGTCGGCCACCCCCGCCCGCCCGCCCAACCGCCCCTTCCCGCGCGTCGCCTCACGGCCGCCGCTCCTCTGTCCCCTCAGCCATGTTGGCAGCCGCTCAGCTCATCCTCCCCAGCTCCGTGCGAGGCAGCGGCACTGACCCAACTGACGACGCGCGTGTGCCGCCGCTGCCTCTCGGACACGCCCCCCTCTCCGTCCGCTCCAATCCCTGTGTCCGTGAGGCACATGCGCAGTAGCGCAATTCCACTGACACACGGACTGGACGCACAGACACAGGGACTTTATTATATAGGATTGGGAGGCCTTATGAACAAAAGATCAGACTTTTTAAGACAGGTGATGGGGAAATTCCCTGGGAAGTGTGGGGTAATACTTTCTTCGCCCCACAAACGAACTGGAACGAATGCTCATTAAATAGCCAAGTCAATCTGCCTGCAAACCAGTCAGGATTTATGCTCAATAAACAGATCATCTGGAAGTGCCCTAAGATGAAAAAAATGGCTGGAGGAAAAGAATGGTGCTGTGCTTGTTGCAGGGTGTATAAGTAGCAAAAAAGTGTGGTTCAAATGCAAGTAGCAGGAGGCATCAACTCTCTGCTCCAACTACCAGGTTTAGGAACTCAGCCACTTGGAAGGGGATTAAAAAAACAAAAACACCCTTGCACATTATTCCAAGCCATGAAAGAAGCTGTCACAAGCGCACAGATCCGGCCTGTTATCAGAAGAAGGGCTCCAGCCTGCAACCATTTATCTTGGTCTCTCAAGAGAAAACTGAAGCGCCTCTAAGAGATTCCGTCACAGGGAGACAGAAGCAAATATTTGAGACTGAGAGAACTGGCTGTGAGGTGTTTTCTTGCACCCAGAGCTAGGAAATTGACTGGAACTGGATAGTACCAGAAGCTCTTTAGGCAAGTGACTGGGTCACTTGCTGGGTGATTATCTCTTAAGACTTTTAAGAGAACAGATCCTGGTAACGGACAAAAAACTCTCAGGGCTGAACTGGGAAAGCTTCCAGACATTATTTTTTATCATGCATTCAAGATGATTTCTGCTCATGATGGTACCAGGACAGTTCTATGTGAACTGTTTGTTCACACAGAACAATACAAACAATACTGTTTGTGCTTATAAAAGTTTTGTGGTGGTCATACCACTTTGTTTCCAATTGGTGCATGCCCCGTAATTTCCTGCTAAACCCTTGTACCTCTTTATGCTGCAAATGTTCTGGTTTATTCAGTGCTAATTTTAGATCTGACATCATGCACAAATGGGGCAGACACACAAAACACGTCTGCCACCATCATGTCTAGCTGGACCCTGAGAAAGAGAGAGAGAGAGTGCTGAATTCGGCAGCAAGGTTGTTCACCAGGGTAAGAAGGTTTGAGCAAATAATGCCAATCCTGGCCCAACTGCAGGGTATGCCAATAAGTTTCCAGGCCCAGTTCAAAGTACTGGTTTTGACCTATAAAACCTTAAAGGGCTCAGGACCGCGATGCCTCAAGGACTGTCTCTCTCCATATGAACCTATCCAGACCCTGAGATCATCTTCCGAGGCTCACCATTTGTGGAATGTTCTCCCCAGGGAGACTCGCCTGGCACCTTCATTGTACACCTTTAGGCGTCAGGTGAAAACGTTCCTCTACAACCAGGCCTTTGGCTGATTGACATCCGATGCCTTTTTAAATGTGTTAGGGGAGTGGAGGTTACAGTGGTACCTCTGGTTAAGTACTTAATTCGTTCCGACGGTCCGTTCTTTACCTGAAACTGTTCTTAACCTGAAGCACCACTTTAGCTAATGGGGCCTCCCGCTGCCGCTGCACTGCCAGAGCACAATTTCTGTTCTTATCCTGAAGCAAAGTTCTTAACCTGAAGCATTATTTCTGGGTTAGCGGAGTTCTTATCCTGAAGCGTATGTAACCTGAGATACCACTGTATTGGTTTGTTCTCGTTCATATTTTTACTATAAAATAAAAAATAAAAAAATTCCTTCCAGTAGCACCTTAGAGACCAACTAAGTTTGTTCTTGGTATGAGCTTTTGTGTGCATGCACACTTCTTCAGTATCTGGTATCTGCATGCACACGAAAGCTCATACCAAGAACAAACTTAGTTGGTCTCTAAGGTGCTACTGGAAGGAATTTTTTTATTTTTTATTTTGTTTTGACTATGACAGACCAACACAGCTACCTACATATATTTTTACTATGTATTTCGTGGTTTATATATTGTCATTTCATGTCATGGACCACTCTGAGGTCTACGGCTGAAGGATGGTAAAGGTAAAGGGACCCCTGACCATTAGGTCCAGTCGTGTCCGACTCTGGGGTTGTGGCGCTCATCTCGCTTTATTGGCCAAGAGCCGGTGTACAGCTTCCAGGTCATGTGGCCAGCATGAAAAAGCCGCTTCTGGCGAACCAGAGCAGCGCACGGAAATGCTGTTTACCTTCCCGCCGGAGCGGTCCCTATTTATCTACTTGCACTTTGACGTGCTTTCGAACTGCTAGGTGGGCAGGAGCTGGGACCGAGCAACGGGAGCTCACCCCGTCGCAGGGATTCGAACCGCCGACCTTGTGATCAGCAAGCCCTAGGCTCTGTGGTTTAACCCACAGCGCCACCTGGGTCCTGAAGAATGGTGCACAAATTTAATTTAACAACAACATCCACCATTGTACTTTATCTGAATCCCTGCATCTTGCTGCTGGACAAAAAGCAAACAGTCTGTCCATCCCCACTGTGCTAACGTACCTGTCACGATGCAGGTGAACTTGGCATCTGCATCCTCGGAGACGGCGTACGACTTGAGAGTGGTTTCAAAAAGGGGCTGGGTTTCCTCGGTCAACTGAGCAATGATGGCACAGAAGGTGCTCCTGGAAGCAATACAAGGAACAATATGAGAACATGGTCGAGGGGCGTGGCGATGAAGTGCTGCGAAGGTATTCTGTGCCCTTGTCCCTCCTCCCCCCTCGTCCTCCCTGCTCACAAGGATCTACCTTACAAAGCAGCCTCACATCCCAGCTTGACTCCCATGGCTGAGAAACTGCTGGGTGAGTTAAAAGAGGCACGGCCCTGGGGAAACTGATCATGAAACTGCTCCCGTTGGTTATCAAACAATGATTGGGTCGCATCAAACTAAGGTTACACGCCATACATTTAAAGCTCATTTAAAGCACATCCAAAAGAAAAGAAAAAGCAGCCTGGGTACTAGTTTATCCCACACAGAGCTACAATTCTAAGAACCCTGAACAAACTACAGTTCCCAGGAATCTTGGGAAGGTATGTGTGCTTTAAATATATGTTGCACATGCAGCCGAAGCCCAACCATTGGTCCACCTAGGCTGTGTACGCACCATACACTTGAAGCACATCGTCCCCCTTGCAAAGAATCCTGGGAATTGTAGCCCTGTGAGAGGCAAACTACCGTTCCCATGATTCAGTGGGAGAACTGATGTGCTTCGAATATACAGAGTGCGTGGAACCCCACACTTTTAGTTTTAATTGAAAGGTCTTAGTCATGTCCATCCATTTAAATGGGTCTACTCTGATGAGGCGTAACCCTAACCCATTGGAATGATAGCATGGGGACTCATCCGTGTTATCAACATGGGCCAGAGTTCCGCTGCTGCCTCTCTTTGCAACATCCATCTCTGGGGGGAAAGGTTGAAGGGCTAGAATGAACCATAGGTTTTTTTATATTCAGACATGCCCTGACAGTCACCTGATCAAATCTGTGCACACATATCCTAACCACACCCATGCCTCTGATTTTACACCCAAAATACTTTTGATCCTGGAGCTCTTCATGGGTCTCGGAGGATCAAGAGGACATGCAACTGTTTCTGCACCAACATATTAGACAACACACGTCATGTGGACGTGTCCCTGAATTAACTCAGAGGTATGTCCACATGGTTGACAAAGACCTGTGGATGCACTTCAAGCCATCAAACTGGGTCCCGTCTGTGAATTCTTCTCCTGTCTATTGAAAAGAGACATGCAGTGGTCCAATCCTAGACATATTTATTCAGAGAAGTCAATCTAATGCAGTGCTTCTCAAACTTGGGTCCCCCGCTGTTGTTGGACTACAGATCCCAACGTCTCTGACCACTGGTCCTGCTAACTAGGGATGATGGGAATTGTAGTCCAACCACAGCTGGGGATCCAAGTTTGAGGAACAGTGGTCTAAGGGATTTCAGCAGACCTGACTCCAACTGGTAAGTGTACAGTGAATTGGGGGTGGGGTCCTCCCCCAAAGCAAATACCAGCGTTAGAGGTGGGGTTTTCCTTGGGACCATGCATAGAAGAGAAAGGGTTAACCCTCTCCCCAGCCCCATTGCTCTGGCTACAATATGCCTCCCGCTGATTTGCTATTTGCATTGAAAAAAATAATTAAGTGGAAAGCGAATGCCAGGTCTACTTTTGGCCCCCAGTTAGAAAGACTTAATTGCATCTAAGGAGGTAAAAGGTAAAGGTAAAAGACCCCTGACAGTTAAGTCCAGTCGCGAACGACTCTGGGGTTGCGCGGCTCATCTCGCTTTACTGGTCGAGGGAGCCAATGTTTGTCCGCAGACAGTTTTCCCGGGTCCTGTGGCCAGCATGAGTAAGCCGCTTCTGGCGAAACCAGAGCAGCGCACGGAAACGCCGCGCTTTGGAGCTCACCCCATCGCAGGGATTCAAACTACCTTCTCATCAGCAAGCCCAAGAGGCTCAGTGGTTTAGACCACAGCGCCACCCCAGGGGCGTAGCGGGGGGGGGCCGCCCCGGGCTCCATCCCAGAGGGGGGTGACACTTTTTTAAAAAAAAATTTTTTTAATTTTTTTTATTTTTTTATTTTTTTTTATTTTAACTTCATTGAAAAAAAGAGATAATAGACACACACACACAACCCCCCACACCTCACAAAGTGGCACCATCAGAGGGGGGGTAACACTTTTTAATTTTTTTTATTTTTATCATTTTTTTAATTATTATTTTTTATTTTAACTTTATTGGAAAAAAAGAGATAATAGACACACACACACACACACACAACCCCCACGCCTCACAAAGTGGCACCATCAGAGGGGGGTGACACTTTTTTTTTTTTTTTTTTTACATTTTTTTACAATTTTTATTTTATTTTAACTTTATTGGAAAAAAAGAGATAATAGACACACACACACAAAACCCCCACACCTCACAAAGTGGCACCATCAGAGGGTGGTGACACTTTTTATTTTTATTTTTATTTTTTTTTTAATTAAAGTGGTGGGGGGTGACAAAAAAAATTCCGCCCCGGGTACCACCTGGGCTTGCTACGCCTCTGCGCCACCCGCATCCCTTCTAAAGAGGTACCTGTTCATATTATTATCTCCTCCCAATTCACTGCTTCAGTCACCTGTGCTGCTGAGAAAAGCCACGAGGTATCACAAGTATCACAAGTTGCTCCCCATGGGACTGGGGGGGGGGGCAACACACCTATTTCTCCCCGTGGCTATTATGGAACTATGAAACAGCTGCAGTTGAAGCAGCCATGGCATCTAATGCACCGTCTGCACCATACATTTAAAGCAGTATTATACCACTTTAAACCGTCACAGCTTCCCCCGGATAATCTTTGGGACTGTGGTTTGTTAAGTGTGCTGAGAGAGTTCTTGGGAGACCCGTTGCAGAGCTATGATACCCGGAGTTCCCTGGAAAGAGAGACCGATTGTTGAGAATGCAGGTCACAAACAGCTAAGCCAGAAAAGCTGGAAAGAAAGAAACAAAAAAACCCAGCCCCCTAGAAATCTGATGCCGGTGGCCAAGAATTCAAAATATTTTTCAAGCCCCCACAACAAGCTTAGGGCTAAATATTTGCTTTGAGGAGGAAAAGATAAGCCACACGCGTGTCTCAGGGAGCCACATTCTTCATCCGCTATCAGATTCCCATGCAATTTGGTATGTGCAAAACTGCGGAGACCAATGGAGAATGCTCTTGGGGTGCATCCATACCACACACTTCATCACTGTTTTGTGCAGCATGTGTTTCCCAATCCCCACTTTCTTCCTTGGTTCCAGCCCATGCCATTTCCCCAGGACATTTCCCTTGCAAATTGCAGCCTGGAGCTTTGCTGAGTTGCATGATTCCTCTTGTGCGTCTATATACAGAGCCCAATCAGTTTGCTAGAAGGAAAGGTGGGAGGAAGCCAGGGAAATGGGGGGGGGGTGCAATCAGGCTCACCTTGCGTTTAAAGAAAATCAGCAGAAAGTCTAGGTAAATTGGTGCATGGATGGGATGGTGCAAATTTACCGTGGGTAGGCAGGATGGACAACAAGGAATGGCTTCGATCCAGCCTGCTCCATGGTGCAAAAATGCCTCTTACCTTAATAAGGTTCAGGATTTTGTGCAAAGACACACACACACAAACACGTCCAGTGCAAACCGTGGCAGATCAGGAAGTGTGTGGCCTGCTGAAGTTTTTCTTAAATGCATTTTAACTCATGAAACCTCCCTGCCTTTAACACAGCATAAGAGCCAAACTTTAATATACGCCATCAGAGAGCTGCTTCTCCCTTGTAAAGCCCCTTTTAGGAGATGGCCCACAGCTTAGTGGCAGAGCGCATGCTTGCATGCAGAAAAATCCCAGGGTCAATCTCTAGCATCTCCGAGTAAAAGGATCAGATGGCGGGAAAGGGGAAAGACCTCCGCCTGAGACCCTGTAAGCACTGCTGCCATTTATAGTGCAGGTCACTAAGTTAGATGAACAGATATTCTAACCTGTTGGAGGACAGCTTCCTATTTTTCTAGAAAGGGGTGGTAAAGAGTTGAGGGTGTGCTTAACGCAGACATAGGCAAGCTCGGCCCTCCAGATGTTTTGGGACTACAACTCCCATCATCCCTAGCTAACAGGACCAGTGGTCAGGGATGATGGGAGTTGTAGTCCCAAAACATCTGGAGGGCCAAGTTTGCCTATGCCTGGCTTAACACTTTCCCTTCCAGCCCTTTCTAGGGCAAGTTTGCCTATGCCTGGCTTAACACTTTCCCTTCCAGCCCTTTCCCTTCCCGCCATGGATCTCTGTCTCTACACACACACACTCCCCAGCCTTGTTGCGTGTCTCCAATCTCATTTTTATCTTTCGAACGCAGTTCAGGAACCCCACAGTAGAGAGAGTTTCAGGGGGGAAAGAGGTCTGGCAGGAAAAGGGTTCGGCATCCCCCTCCCCACTGCAAACTGGCCCTTCCTCAAGGTGCTTTGTAAAAGATAAGCAGTCCTCAGACTAATGTGCGTCTCATCTAGCTTGGAATTTACTCATCTCTCCTGCTCCTGTTGGGACAGGAAACAATCTGAAGAAGATGGGTCGTTTTATTCACAAAGGAGAAGTTTCTCCCTTCCCTATAAAATCAAACTCTCTGCTATTCTAGCATGCCCCTTGTCCAACGCAGAAGCATTGCCAACAGGAGATTTGGTGCCTGCTCCTCAGCGACTTGTGACAAATCTGGAAAAGCCAGGTAGCCTTCCATAAGTTCCTGGGATCTATAATTTCTCAAAACTTAAATTGGTCAGGCAACATCAATAGTATTATTAAAAAGGTCCACCAGAGGTTGTATTTCCTGCGTCAACTAAGGAAATTTAAATTGCCCCAGGAAGTGTTGATCCAATTTTACAGAGGCATCATTGAAACTGTTCTCTGTAATTCTATTACTGCTTGGTATGGCACAGCCTCCAAGATGGACAAGAAAAGGCTCCAACGAGCAGTAAGAATTGCAGAAAGGGTAATTGGTGCTAGCTTGCCTTCAACAGAGACACTCTATGCTACCCGAGTTAGGAAGTGAGCAGAGGGAATTGTCGCAGATCCTTTGCATCCAGCTCATCATCTGTTTGATTTACTTCCATCTGGATGTCGCTACAGGACTTTATACACACAAAAAATGGCCAGGCACAGGAACAGTTTTTCCCCTTGTGCCATTAAATTGTTAAATTCGTAGTTGTGTAGCGGAAGGGGAGGTCAGTTATGGGTGGGGTTTCTTTGCTGTGTCATTGTATTGTGAGTGGAACAGTGTTTGTATAAGGCAGGCATGTCCAACAGGTAGATCGTGATCTACTGGTAGATCACTGGACGTCTGCAGTAGATCACTGGTAGATCACTGGTTCCCCCCAAAGAAGCTGAACAACTGTGGCTCCCCTAAAAAAAGCTCAACATTTTACCTCCTCCCTGAAAAAACTCAACAACTTTGACCTGAACCCCCCAAAAGGGGGTAGATCACTGCCAGTTTTTAACTCTCTGAGTAGATCGCAGTCTCTTGGGAGTTGGCCACCCCTGGTATAAGGTATGTGTACATTGCATTGTAGCCGAAGCAAAATTCCAAGTATGTTGGAAAATGTACTTGGCCAATAAATTATTCCTGTTCCTATCATCTTTGTCAAGCCTAAGCCATTTCACATAGCAAGCACAACTTATTAAAGCCAGCCTCTCCCAACCTGGTTCCCTCTAGATGTAGTGGACAATGACCGCCAGCAGTGCTGGTGGTCTTGTAGTTCCAAACACCTGGAATAGTGTTGGGTGGTGCCCATAGGGTGGAATGGAGGGAGCAGGCCCCAGGTTCGAGCATAGCTGTCAACTTTCGGATTTGAAAATAAGGGATTTTTCCAAACTTTTGGATTTGAAAATAAGGGATGCCGCAAGGGCCCTGCAATGGCACCAAGTAGCCTCGCCACCCTGCGCTCCAGAGGCTGTGCGCAAAAGGGTGAGCAAAAGAGCGAGCGCGTAGACGGCAGGCAGGCTGTCTGGTTGGGCGTAAGGGTCTGGCTGCACAAGACATGCAAGCTCCGCCCCCAATCAGTCTCAGACTCCTTATTGGCAGCCGAGCAACGCAGCTGAGGAGCCTCCCTGGCCGGCAGGGAGGGAGAGGAGCTGCTTCCTTTGAAATCCGGGGAATTTAAGGGATATCAACAATCCGGGATAGCAGCGGGAAACGGCATTGGAATAAGGGAGTTTCCCACAAAAGAAGGGGGGGTTGACAGCTATGGGTTTGAGGGAGCTGACTTGAACCAAATAACAAAAGCATCTCAGAGTGGGGGGACAGCATCCTTCTTCTTTAAAACTATCCCGTTGTGTATTCCACACACCTTTACGGAGTTTCTTCAGTACAAGCAAGCATAAGCATGCAGGATCGAGGCAGCATTGTCAGTGCGGTTAGTACCCCTGAACTCAGTGGGTGAGTTGCACAGAAAGTCTTCTTGACCCCAGAAGTGTGCAGTCAGACAAGACTAGTACAATATCATTTACCTTCCAAAGTTGGAGGGAGATAACCGGCTGGTTGATAAGCTAAGCAGAGACAGCAAACAAAATAATTAGAATTTAAGAGTAATAATGAGAAAGCATAAAAGGGAGCTCAAAACAACAGTTATTGGGATGTATTAAATGAGTCCTCGCAACACAAGTCAAGAGACTATTAATAAGATTCAGCTGCCTTCCACCGCCTGCCAGTATAAACACACGGCGACGCTGTAAATTGCAACCAAAGGCTATGAATGAAAAGGGTCGTTAACAGCAGGGGAGAAAGGCAAGGGCAGTTCTGTATATCCCCAAAAATGCCACTTGGAAGCGTTAGGCAGGCGTCGCACAGTTGTGGGCACAAATCAGCGAGTTGTGGGCACAGTTGTCAGAATGAGATTTGGGGCAGTGGATTGGCAGCCCACCTTCTCCACAGTGAAGGATGAGGATGGGATTGGGTTGCCATTGGGGGCCAGGCCCCATTTCCTTGGTGCTGCAAGAGAGCAAACGGTGCTGGGTTCACCCAGGAGAAAGAGCCACAAGGGACTGCACACCGGCCGGGCTGGGTGACCTCTGCACAACTTGACCCCAAGGTGTCGACATACCTCTCGGGGAAACCAGAGACCTGTTGGAGCAGGATCTGGTAGTAGCTCAGCTGGAGCACGAAAGCATTCCAGAAAGCAGCTATATATAAATAGCCCAGCTCTTTCTTAGTCAGCTGTTCACCTCCCTAACAGCCCTGCTTGCGAGCCATTCCAGACAATAACGTCTCCTTGCAATAGAGCCGTCTTTATTAGCTCATTTATTAAGGTGGTTCCAGAAGTCCATCCCCTGGAGAAGTGCCACCATAGCACTTGGGACACAGGGTGGGTTGAAGGAATCAGGTGACACAAGGGGCTAATTGGGTTTCATTTGGTGATATGAAGTTTCCAGTTTTGACCTGCTTCTTCGGTTAGTGTCGTTCGTTGTTCATAGAATCATAGAATCATAGAGTTGGAGGAGACCACAAGGGCCATCCAGTCCAACCCCCTGCCAAGCAGGAAACACCATCAAAGCATTCCTGACAGGTGGCTGTCAAGCCTCTGCTTAAAGACCTCCAAAGAAGGAGACTCCACCACACTTCCTGGCAGCAAATTCCACTGTCGAACAGCTCTTACTGTCAGGAAGTTCTTCCTAATGTTTAGGTGGAATCTTCTTTCTTGTAGTTTGAATCCATTGCTTCGTGTCCTCTTCTCAGGACAGCAGAAAACAACCTTTCTCCCTCCTCTATATGACATCCTTTTATATATTTGAACATGGCTAAAATATCACCCCTTAACCTTCTCTTCTCCAGGCTAAACATACCCAGCTCCCTAAGCCGTTCCTCATAAGGCATCGCTTCCAGGCCTTTGACCATTTTGGTTGCCCTCCTATGGACACGTTCAGGTGCAGAAGAGACCAGGAAACCTGTTGGCCTCCAGATTGTTGGTGAACATCAACTCACACCAGTTCTAGCCTTCATGGCCAATAGCCCAGGGTGAAGGCAGTTGGATTCTCACATCTAGGAGGGGGTCATCACGTTCCCCATCTCTGAGCTACTGAGCTGCTCTCAAATGACCATCCCACCTTACCTTAGCTACTTACTTGACTGGTCCCAGCCTGCCTCCAGACTGTCAGCTCTATAGGATGAGCAAGTAAAATCCTCAATGATACACACTGGCCAATAGATATTGGTCATAATATAGATATGGAAGCATGGGAACGTTTGTGGGATATGGATATAGCATTTACGGCATGTTACAATCTAAGAGAAAATTATTTGAAAATGATATATCGATGGTACCTAACACCGAGTAAATTGGCAAAAATGTATAAATCCAAATCAATTAAATGTTGGAAATATAAAGAGAAAGAAGGTTCTTTGTATCATATGTGGTGATCTTGTAGTAAGGTTAAAGCTTACTGGGAAATGATATATAATGAATTGAAAAAGATGTTTAAAATAACGTTTGTAAAGAACAACAACCCAGAAGCCTTCCTTTTGGGAATTATAGGGACAGAACTACCCAAACTATATAGAAATTTATTTATGTATGTGACTACAGTGGCAAGAATGTTACTTGGCCAAAAATGGAAGAAGAAGTAGTCCCAGCGAAAGAAGAATGGATATAAAAACTTATGGAATGTGCAGAAATGGTGAAACTTACCGGAAAAATAAGAAATCAAGATGACAAACTTTTTATAAAAGAATGGAAATGGTTTATGGAATACTTACAAACCAACTGTAAACAGATAAGAACATTGACAGGATTATTGTGATAACCTGCAGTTTTATTGGAGTATATATTTAAAGTACCGGTAGATGAATAAATGAACAAATTAAGTTATCTTGGATATGCAGAAAATATTAAAAATAAATTTAAGGAACCGCAGAAAGAGGGGGAAGGAAGTCGAGTTTTGAAATATTGAAATGATTGTAAAATTATTGAAATGAATAAAATTGAAAATATAATCATCATCATCATCTGACTGTCACCTCTACCAGAATGTCTGATACAAATCTGAAGAAGATGAGTCACAAATGCTTCTAGTCACTGTCCTCTCCTCTGTTAAGAGCCAGTGTGGTGTCATGGATTAGGACGGAGGAAACTCAGGTTCAAAATCCCCATTCTGTCCTGAAGGTCAGAGTGTGACCATGGGCTGGGGACTTATCTCTCCCCATTGACTAGGGTGGCAAAGGATGATGGGGGCAGGAAGCCCAACCACATCTGGAGGGTAAATTCCCCATCCCGGCTGTCAATAAATACATACCTATCGCCAACCTCCACAACTCCAGCTGTGTATTCCCTGTCTGGGCTCAGAGACCCAGTGTAAACCTGGCTCAAAGGAACAACACAGCTGGGAAGAAGTGGTTGCAGGAGGAAAACCAGTGAGCAGGGGAGCTCAGCACCTCTGCTCTGCCCATCCCTTCCTTGCTTTGAATCACCCACTGTTGCAGCGTGACTGTCCCCATTTCTAAAGGCCAAAGTGGACATGACATTTGTCATGTCGTCTGGTGTTGCATATTTCATTTTTCTTCAACCAAGAGCTGGCACAGGGAGCAGGCGCTGAGCTTGATCAGGGCTGTGGCATGGAGGAGGGGGGCTGTAAGCCTTTCCCCACTGAGATTTCAACTGAAATCAGGGGGGGACAGGCTGGTGTCGATAGGAGCTTCCCCCCATTGCAAATGGGGGTGGGGTTCTGCTCAGGCCTGCATTGGACCCAAAGGGTTAACCCAGCTCGCCTCCTTCCCCAAAGGAAAATGGAACTCAGTGCTTAGAAAGTTTATTTTTTAAAGCATTTTTCCCCCAGGTCAAGTTCAAAAAGGAACGAGTTCCATTTCAGTTCAGTTCACAGTTCTGTCATGTGGTCCTCCGTGGGTTTTTTTCCTGCCTTCAGAAATGTACCAGCTGCTCTGCTAAAGTGCAAAATAGGCTTCAGAAGACTAAGAAAGCATCACAGAACGCACATGGGTACATATTGTGGACAACTGTTCTGTTTCATGTCTCCAACCATTATGATATTCAAGTCAAAACAGCAAAGCCACTTTTCAGATAGCTAAAATTGTAATTGCAATGGCCACAATCACACACAGCGAAGTGTGACGAAACCCCTATCTACCAACTATCTATCTGTGTGTCTATCTAGTATTCAATTAAAATTAAAATTGGATTGGATTAAATATCACCCAAAGTGCCACAGCAAATGGAACTTAATTCATGTTCAGTTCACCTGGGAATTATAGGAACTCATTTCAGGTAAACCGTAATTTCGAGATTTTCGAATTAATTCATCAAATTGAAGCACTGGTGGAACATCACAATGCCAAATGTCATGTCCAACATCATGTCTCTTTCGGCCCCATGACACAATTCGAGCTATTTCAGCTAGCTAAGGCTTTGGGGAAACAAGCCTGTCCCTTTAGTCCTTTGAAACAGGACCACTTGGTGGACAAGCCACGACATTCCCAGTTCCCAACATGGAAAGTGCAAGTGGAGGAGCCAGAAAGAGCGACTCCAAGGACAGCCTCGCGGGGGGCTGAGAGCCAGGGTGCTGACGCAAGAGGCATTCTACACAACAACCCTGGAGCATCAGCACTCCACAGGGCAAAGCTTAAAGTGGGTCTGGGTCAATCTGTTTGCAATGCAAATGTCTTTTTTTAAAAGCCAAAAATGCTCATCTCCATTACAGATATTTCTCTTCCACACCAAAAATTAATCCTCAGTTTGAGAGAAGCTCAAAGGGGATGCCCATAAATGTTCTTGGGTAGTAATGCAATCAACAACAACAACAATTTTATCATTGATATTATTATTTATTGCAGTGGGCAGCAACATGAGCATTCACATAGCTGCAAAGGCACTGGAGAAAAGAGAGTTGAGCTTTCGCAACGTGTTGACTCTTCTCTGTCAAGAGCAGGATTTGAATCCTATAGATCTTTGAAGCATGCAGACCATCTGGGAAGCATGTGATTGGGGGGTACAACCGGCTGAGGCATGCCCAGTGCATGTTTTCGCACATTTACAAGAGAGAGAAAGGCAATAACATGGCTTCTAATGAATCAGAAGACTGGTCCATCTAAGCCAGGCATCCCCAAACTTCGGCCCTCCAGATGTTTTGGACTACAATTCCCATCATCCCTGATCACTGGTCCTGTTAACTAGGGATCATGGGAGTTGTAGGCCAAAACATCTGGAGGGCCGCAGTTTGGGGATGCCTGATCTAAGCCAAACAGACTGGCAAGTGGTCTCTACGTCCTCCAGAGAATGGTCCCTCCTTGTCCTGGTAACTTGAACGTAGGAAGTTGCCTTACAGCAAGCGGGACCATCTAGTTCAGTAGCATCTATACCAGAAGTAGGGAGCCTGTGGCATTTCAGATGTTAGTACAGAGGTACAGAATCAGAGTTGGAAGAGACCAGTGTTCAAAATTCCCCGGGCACCAGGCGTGTTTTGTGACCACTGGCCACCATGGGGAGATCGCTGGATGCCAGGTTGGCAACTGGCTGGCTGGCGTTGCGGTGTCGGATGCGGCGGCAGCACCACAACAAAAGATGTGCATCAAAAGATGAGCATCTTGTGCTTCTGCACTGCTGCACAAGTCAGCTGGCTCACTACCATTTCCCCGAGAGCTTCCGATGCAGCAAAATTCTCAACATGTTTTATGTAGGAACATTTATTGCATCGCTATCCTGCCCTTCATCCAATTAGCTCGCAGCAGCATACGCACCGTCAACAACCCTGCCGGGTAAGTTAGGCTGGGGTATTTTAACTGGCCCAAGACCACACAATGAGCTAGATGGGGATTTGAATTCAGGCCTTCGCTACATACCCCTTGATTGCTACACTGGGGGTGCCTTTAGGGAAGAATGCCATAATATGTGAAGCAGCTCTTTATCTATAGACATCTTAGACCTAGGGGTGAATCAACAGATTCCAGAGAATGTGTGGCAGTCCATGTCTGGAATCCACAAGTTTGTCTTGCAACTTGAGCTAGTCTATGCCACACAGCATCGCTGGGGGGGAAAGGCTCCTTTAAAAAAAATTGAATCTACATCAAGTAGATACAGCTATTATACATTTTAAAGTCAAACCACCTCTGTGACTAAACCCGCATTCCCCAACCAGGTGTCCTCCAGATGTTGTTGGACTACAACTTCCATCATTCATTCATTTTCATTCATTTATTTATATTCAAACCATTTGTATATTACCGCTTCATCACAGCCGTCTCTAAATGCTGCGCAGTCAAACCCATTTCAAGAAGACCAAATACGAGTTAAAACTATAAAATCCAATTTTAAAGACTGCTGGATTTATTTTTGTTTAAGTTTTCAGTTGGCGCTGGACATTCAACAGGAACGAGACTGGTCTGACCTCAACTGGAAGGGAGATCCACAAAACTGGACCCACGACACTGAGCACACGCCTCCTTGTGAATGTGAGCCTTGCATCCAAGCCACCCACAGGAGATGGGGAGCCCTGGATCCCTGAAACACCCCCGTGATCAAGGAGGGATGCACCTGGACCCTCGGCCCATCTGGTGAACCACTGTGACTGCCAACTGGCTCTTACCACAAACGATGGGCAGGCGCCAAGAGAGCAAGATGCTGGTCGCATCATTGCAAGAGTCCTTTCCACAACATAGACCAATATGGATCCCATGGAGTGTGGAAAGGCATTGCATTGAACACCTCAGCTGAAAGTGCAATGAGAGGAGCAATGGAGCTGGGCAGCTTTATCCTCAGAGCGCCACGCAAATTGAACTTATCATGCTGCTGAGTGATCCATACACCACTGCTGGTACCACCAGCCTCCAGACCACCTGAAGCACCTCTGCTGGACGGCTCTTTGAGGATGCAACAGAGACAGCAAATTAATTCTTTGCCACCTTCTCTGCCGCTTGGTAGGCAGAGGTGTGACCTACAGGGTTCGAAATTCCCCGGGCACCAGGCACGCTTTACGACCGGCAAGGCTCCAACTGCGACCACGTGGAGATCTGTGGGTGGCAGGTTGGCCCCTGACATCTCCACCTGGCTGGCTGGCTAGCTGGCACTGTGGTGCTACGCATGGCAGCAAGGCGACAAAAGATGCACGTCTTGTGCTTCTGCGCTGCCCTGCAAGACAGCTGGCTTGGCCGGCAGCAAACTTTGCTCCTGCGCTGCCACGCGATCTGCAATCCTAGGCGCATTTTCTCGAGGGTCAGAAAGCCCCTCTGGATGCAGCGGGACTTACATCCCCGAAAAACGTGCCCAGGGAAAAAGAGGGCGAAGTGTGTTCATCCTTGTGCCTACACTGCCGAGCTTGCCCAGCCCGGTGCACCCATCTCTTTTCGTTGAAGCTTGAATTTGTTTTTCATTCCAGTTGCCTGCCAGCCTGCTGCATTGCCCACAGCTTTCCTCAGTAAACCAAGGAGCACAGCAAGCTCTGCAGCCCCAGAGAGGAGCCTCAGGAGGGATCATGTCAACAGCCCTCCACACCTCACCCTCCCAAAGCAAGACCAGGGCTGTAACAGGATCACCGGCTTGATCCACTGGGAAATCCAGCAGAGCATTTGGGAACATATCCAGTTTCATTAGTCTCCTGGGGCAGAGCATCCACATTGCCTGCAGGGTGAGGCTGCTGCCAAAAGTCCAGACTTCATCCCTGCTGATGGGAGTCGTACTTCAACAATACATGGAGAGTTCCAGATTGGACTCACCAGCTGCAACCACCTGATCAGTCACCAAACGCCAAAGCTGCCCAGGATTTTTGTAATCCAAATGTCCATTGACTCACTCAGGTGATGACCCTCCAGGCAGAGCAGGACTCACAGATCTAATCATCCTTAACCATTTGCCATTCTGCTTCCCCATCCCTGCTCAGACGTGCTCAATTTCTAGTCTTGCTGCCCCGAGCACAGCCTCACACGGCAAATCTTATATACGTCTACTCAAAAGTCAATGTGGCCCGTAAGTTGGTATAGGATTGCAGTCTTAAAACAGCTCTTCCAGCAACTGATCCAAGCACTAGGTAACACAGCACACCGTTCCCAAGACGGCGTGCCGTGGTCAGTCCAGAAACTCTTGGAAATGCCGGTAGTTGCTCACATAAGAAAAATGGTCAGCGCCGATGAGAAATCAGGACTGCAGGCTGGCATCGATTTGTGTTCTCTGAAGTTCAAAATAAGGTTACCAGATTGTTTTCAATGAATCCGGGGACACTGTTCAACTTCAATGGATTTTGTATGGGGGCTGATTTGTAAATCCGGGGACTGTCCCCGGAAAATGGGAACGTCTGGTAACCTTAGTTCAAAAACCACTTCAGTGATCTCAAAAGTTGCTAACAGTCCACAAGGATGACTCATTGGCTCACTCGTTAGGTTGAGTCACTACAAGGGACGGTGGCTAAGCTAAGACTTCTTATGCAAGCATGAACTGCAAAGTGCCACATGTTCCACACTCACAAGAAAGCAATCTTTTAGTGTGGCACAATTTCTCTGGAAATCCCTGTCTACACCTTCACTGTACTGCTTTTCAATGCCTGCTAAATACATTTTTTTGTTTCGGGAAGCCTAAACCCAGCCATTTAGTTCTATTATGTATAAAGTAAGGTAAAGGGACCCCTGACCATTCGGTCCAGTCGTGTCCGACTCTGGGGTTGCGGCGCTCATCTCGCTCTATAGGCCGAGAGCCGGCGTACAGCTTCCGGGTCATGTGGCCAGCATGACTAAGCCGCTTCTGGCGAACCACAGCAGCGCACGGAAACGCCGTTTACCTTCCCGCCAGAGCGGTTCCTATTTATCTACTTGCACTTCGAGGTGCTTTTGAATTGCTAGGTTGGCAGGAGCTGGGACCGAGCAACGGGAGCTCACCCCGTCGCAGGGATTCGAACCGCCGACCTTCTGATCAGCAAGCCCTAGGATCTGTGGTTTAACCCACAGCGCCACCTGCGTCCCTCTCTATTATGTATACTCTATTATGTATACGTGCTTTTAAAACTTGAGTTGGATCATTTTGTTGTGCCAATCGTTTTTAAAGTCTGTTTTTAACTGCTATCTTTACTATTTTATGAAAACCGCTTTGAGATTTATTTCACTGATTAAGTAGCACACAGTTCTCGCTTTAAAAGAGGGGAAGATACAATATCATCATTTGAACGAAGTATTTAAGAAAGATAAGATACAAGGGTTTGGGGAACCAATATCACAACTGGAGAGAGATCTGTTGGAATGGAATGTAAAAGTGCTGTCTAAAATGTAAAAGATATTATTGGAATGGGAGACAAAGGATGAGCAAGTAAAATCCTCAATGATACACACTGGGCAATAGATATTGGTCACAATATAGATATGGAAGCATGGGAACGATTGTGGGATATGGATATAAAATTTACAGCATGCTAAGGTCTAAGAGAAAATTATATGAAAATGATATATCGATGGTACCTAACACCAAGTAAATTGGCAAAAATGTATAAATCCAAATTAAATAAGTGTTGGAAATATAAAGAGAAAGAAGGTTCTTTTTATCATATGTTGTGGTCTTGTAGTAATAACTGTAATAACTGGGAAATGATATATGAATTGAAAAAGATGTTTAAAATAAAGTTTGTAAAAAACAAACCAGAAGCCTTCCTTTTGGGAATTATAGGGATAGAACTACCCAAACTATATAGAAATTTATGTATGTATGTGACTACAGCAGCAAGAATGTTACTTGCCCAAAATTGAAAAGAAGAAGAAGTCCCAGCGAAAGAAGAATGGATATAAAAACTTTCGGAATATGCAGAAATGGCTAAACTTACCGGAAAAATAAGAAATCAAGATGACAAACTTTTTATAAAAGAATGGAAATGGTTTATGGAATATTTACGAATAAACTGTAAACAGATCAGAACATTGGCAGGATTATTGTAACAACCTGCAGTTTTATAAGAATATATATTTAAAGTAGATGAATAAATGAGCAAATTAAGTTAATTTGGATATGCAGAAAATACTAAAAATAAATTTAAGGAACCGCAGAAAGAGGGGGAAGGAAATCGAGTTTTGAAATATTGAAATGATTGTAAAATTATTGAAATGTATAAAACTGAAAATCCTAATAAATATGAATAAAAAGAGGGGGAGAGAGAGTTCTCTAAATCAGCCCTTTTACTTGCATACATAGAGCTTCCATTATTGCCCCGCGGCTTAATAATAGCCATTTGGCAGCTGGCGCAGAGCCAATTCCGAATGGCCAGGCAGAAGTCGCCTCTGCAAGCCTTGGCTTGCCCCGGTTTCTCTCTGTCCTCCCAGGCGATTCTCCTCTTCCTCCTCTTCTCCTGGGTATCCCTCAAGGCCAGCGAGAATGCCAGGCGCATGTTGCCCGCTGATCAGCTAGGTCCTTTGCTAGCAGCAGGGAACGAAACAGACCTCTAGGAAATCGCTGTAATAAAACAGCTTCCTCCCTCCTCCTCCTCCTCCTGGTGCATTGGCCAAGTTCACCCCAGGGACAATAATCTGCTTTATCCCTTCGAGGAGGTTCATAGCCTCACAGAACTATCAACTGTCCACGAAACTGTAGATTTGTGCGTGCGCTGTTTACTTGTGCTTGCTCACGAGGAAGAGAGAGAAGGCCACTGCATTTTGCACATTCTCCAAGGCACTTTTTCCTTCATTTATAATTCCAGGGGAGGGAAGCAAGGCATGGGCGTACCCGGGGGGGGGCAGAGGGGGGCAGCTGCCCCCCCCAGAAGGCAGCCCTAGAAGCAAAAATGATCAGCGTCCATTCAAAGCAAACCTGAACGACCATGGCTTGCCCCCCCCCCCCTAGTTTTGATCCTGGGTACGCCCCTGAAGCAAGGCCCAACGCTGAAATCTGCACAATTTAAATACCTCTGGCACTTTAATAAGTACATAAGGTAAGAAGAGCCCTGCTGGATCAGGTCCATCTGTAGCCCAGGGCTGGGGAAGGGTGCTAGAATACACCTCCCATTATCCCTGGGTCCACGGGCCAAGCTGGCTGGGGCTGATGGGAGCTGGAGTCCAGCATCCAGAGAACCAAAGGTCCCCCCCCCTGGGAGGCCCACAAACCGATTTCATGCCCCAGGTCGCCTGATCCTATGAGATAGGCTGCCACTGGACGTCGAGGCTCCATGGAAGGACTGCCACGGCAGTTGCCGGTCCACCACTCCTCCTTTCCAAGCCCTCTAAGCGAGCGGCCCCCTCCCTACATCTGGTGGCGAAGAGTTCCACAGGTTCCTTCTCCCTTATTTCTACGAGCCCTTCCTCTGACCATCCGCAGTCTCTCCCCCGAGCATCAATTCGCTTCCCAACACGGAAGAAAAGCGCTTGGCGCCCACCTGTTTCGTGCCGCCTCGCCGGGAGGAATGCCCCCCGACGTAACCACAAACGCTTAGGGCGCCTCCACCTTTCCCCGACCCCCCACCCCACCTCCGGGCCTGGATGCCAACAACAGCACCCCACATCTCCCTCCAGGGCGCCGATTCCCCCCCGCCCCGACGGCGCGTACCTGTTCTCTGGACGCACGCTCAGGAAATAGCTGCGCCGCTCGGGCCGATGCTCCACCAGGGGCCCGTTGTCCTCGCCGTCGCTGCCCTGGCCGGGGCTGTACGCCGAGTAAGGGCCGTTGCCCGAGTAGGAGCGGCCCAGGGGCCTCCGCCTGGAGCCCATCTGCCCCGCAGCGAAGAGCGACGCTCCTTCTCTCCCGGCCGGGAAAAGTGGGGAGCTGGTGGCAGGGCGCGCGGGGGTCCCGGGCGGCTCCCAGTCCGCTTCGACGCCGCGCAGCGGGGCAGCCGTCAATCACGCGCGGCGGGCCGCCGAACCCGCTATTTATAGTCGTCCGCACATGGGGCTGTCACTCAGGGACCGCGGGGCGGACCCGCGCCCGGCGCTCTCCCTGCCCGTCGGGGCCCCCACGCAAGGCAGCTCGCTGTTGGCTTGCTGCAAGACGGAGCCGACGGCACGGCTGTCCTGGCGCAGTGCCCGATTTACATAGAAGCTAAACAAGCTATAGCTTAGGGTCCCACACTCTTGGGGTCCCCCAAAAAAATTAAAGGAGAAAAAAACCCTGGATGTACATTTCCAAAATATAAGAAAAAAAACCAAATAAAATAAAACCTGCATACAGCAACAGTGTTTTGTCTTGTGTTGTGTAGGCTCCTATGATGTAAGTAATGGGCCCTACCTGCTTTTATTAACTACAATTGCATTGTACAGGTTATAACACTTAATTTCATATTTATATAATAATAATAATAATAATAATAATAATAATAATAATAATAATAATAATAATAATAATTTATTATTTATACCCTGCCCATCAGGCTGGGTTTCCCCAGCCACTCTGGGCGGCTTCCAACAGAACATTAAAATACAATAATCTATTAAACATTAAAAGCCTCCTTAAACAGGGCTGCCTTCAGATGTCTTCTAAAGGTCTGGTAGTTGTTGTTCTCTTTGACATCTAAAGGGAGGGCGTTCCACAGGGCGGGTGCCACTACCGAGAAGGCCCTCTGCCTGGTTTATAAAGCTATTTATAATTATTAGTAGTTTGCAACATATATCACCAACATATTTCATGTTATAGCAAGTTTCTAGAGACTAGATTATAAGTCTCTGTAAACTGTGTTTCTAAAGGAACTTTTGTTACTGCCAAATGCCTATGTGTTTGCATTATTAAGTTTGTTATGAATAAAAAAACATTTTAAGTTAGAGCTTAATAATTATTTCACTATTAATATACTTCTTCTTAATTGTATTTCAGTTCAACAATTACTTTGATAAAATACAAATTTTGTTATGTGCAAATGACTTTAGATACCTATTAGGTCCATAAATTACCATATAGCAACAATTTGTTCTTGACAAAGGATAGCTGGACATATAAAATATGTCTATAAATAAAAATATCGATTAGTGCATGAGGAATTGAATGGGTGGAGTGGTGGGTGGAGGAGAGGTAGAAAGAAAAGCTAATTTGTCTGTGGCTAGGGGGCGCAATCTGGACAGTTCTTCCTGGGGGACAAGATCACCTAGCTACGGCTCTGGGTGCAAACCAATAACACGGGGCTCTAATTTTGAGAGAAATTCAATCCCTTTCGCCATAGTAGAGAAGACTCTCACTGAGAGTTGCATGCCGATTTGCACATGCTAATTTATAGGCACCGATGCAAAGAGATTAATATTTGCTACATTTTCGATAGAAATTTGATCCATGTCAGAAATGGGAAACTTGTTTGGGCAATAGATATTGGTCATAAGATATACTGTATATGAAAGCATGGGGACGATTATGGAATATGGACTAAGCTGCATCTGGCAAACCAGAGAAGTGCACGGAAACGCAGTTTACCTTCCCGTCGGAGCGGTACCTATTTATCTACTTGCACTTTGATGTGCTTTCGAACTGCTAGGTTGGCAGGAGCAGGGACAGAGCAACGGGAGCTCACCCCGTCGCAGGGATTCGAACCGCCGACCTTTTGATCATAAAGCCCTAGGCTCTGTGGTTCAACCCACAGCGCCACCCGCGTCCTTTTTATATATAATTAAAACAGTGCAGGAGCTAGGATGCTGCCCATTTGTAGAGCAACGCACTTTCAGCACAGTGTTTTTATATAGACATTTAATCAAGAACAATAATATTTTATCTGTATTTAAGAGTTCAACTAATCCCACAGTCTTACTCGAGAGATTGAATTGAATGCAGCTTTCAGATCAATGAAAGCTGCATATAGCACACCACCTGGTTTCTTTACATACTCATCTATAAAATGAACTAGTACAAAGCAATGGTCTATAGTGGATCTGCCTCGTCTAAAACCTGCTTGCTCTTCAGCAAGAATAGCTTCATCAGCTATCCAATCAATTAGCTTATTGTAAAGATGCAAAATGCTAGTAGATAAATAGGTACCACTCCGGCGGGAAGGTAAACGACGTTTCCGTGCGCTGCTCTGGTTCGCCAGAAGCGGTTTAGTCATGCTGGCCACATGACCCGGAAGCTGCACGCCGGCTCCCTCGGCCAGTAAAGCGAGATGAGCGCCGCAACCCCAGAGTCATCCGCGACTGGACCTAACGGTCAGGGGTCCCTTTACCTTAAGAGAGAGGCTTGAATTCAAGGACAATGGTAATGGCCCCAGACTGAGCCTTTAGACCAGGCATAGGCAAACTCCAGCCCTCCAGATGTTTGGGACTACAATTCCCATAATCCCTAGCTAACAGGTCAGGGATGATGGGAATTGTAGTCCCAAACATCTGGAGGGCCGGAGTTTGCCTATGCCTGCTTTAGGCAATGAGTTTAGAGCAGGCATCCCCAAACTGCGGCCCTCCAGATGTTTTGGCCTACAACTCCCATGATCCCTAGCTAACAGGACCAGTGGTCAGGGATGGTGGGAATTGTAGTCCAAAACATCTGGAGGGCCGAAGTTTGGGGGTGCCTGGTTTAGAGTCTTTCCAAGGGCTGGTTTTGAAGCATTAACAGGTGCTGCCCTCAGGTGGCAGTTGTGGAAATGATAGCAGGTCTTGCAAGCAGAGCACTGTACTCAGTATCGCCATGGCTACTATACAGTTTTCTCTTTGTCGCTGCCTCTCTCTTTAATGACAATTAAAGTGGCATAATGGTGCTTTACCTGTATAGCGCAGGTAGGACCACTGTTGAGGAAAAGCTAAAGGCAGCTGGTCTCTCAGCAGAACTGATGTAGTAACCTTGCTTGCCGGGATTCCCTCCCTCTGCTCTGCCCCCAAATATATGGCTGCTGTTAGAGAGGTCTGTGGATCCTTGCACAGGTGGTGGCAGCCCTTTTTACAGAATGTAATTTAAGAACATTGGAAGTGGCCTTAAAGCTGTTCAGACTATTGGTCTGCTGAGCCCAGTCTCGGACTGGTAGCAGCTCTCTAGTCTAGGGTGTCAAACAGAGGTCTTCCACGCAGGGCTGGCCCTATATATTTTGGCACCTAGGGAGAACCACAAAATGACATTCCCTTCTGCATCAGGAAAGAAGAGGTGGGGGGTAATGCACTGTGCGTGATTTCCCATTGTATTCTGATTGCTTCTCTTATTTCTTTTACATTGTATTTTATTACATTACAATTTGAAGTCCACAGAATAAAATGTAAAATGCAACAATATAAGAAATGCAAGACGCAATCAGAATACAATGGAAAATCAAGATGAATATGGGATTGTCTTCACCTGCTGTTCACGACGGTTGCTCCCCATGTTCTTCACAGACACACTGCAGATCACCTAAATGAAGCTTGCAAACCTCCTATAGAAGGTGCTGCGCGGATTTAAGTTTGCACCTGAAGCAGGAACATGAAACACAAACACGAATGGCTGAAATAGAATCATAGAATCATAGAATCATAGAGTTGGAAGAGACCACAAGGGCCATCCAGTCCAACCCCCTGCCAAGCAGGAAACACCATCAAAGCATTCCTGACAGGTGGCTGTCAAGCCTCTGCTTAAAGACCTCCAAAGAAGGAGACTCCACCACACTCCTTGGCAGCAAATTCCACTGTCGAACAGCTCTTACTGTCAGGAAGTTCTTCCTAATGTTTAGGTGGAATCTTCTTTCTTGTAGTTTGAATCCATTGCTCCGTGTCCGCTTCTCTGGAGCAGCAGAAAACAACCTTTCTCCCTCCTCTATATGACATCCTTTTATATATTTGAACATGGCTATCATATCGCCCCTTAACCTTCTCTTCTCCAGGCTAAACATACCCAGCTCCCTAAGCCGTTCCTCATAAGGCATCGTTTCCAGGCCTTTGACCATTTGCCCTCCTCTGGACACGTTCCAGCTTGTCAGTATCCTTCTTGAACTGTGGTGCCCAGAACTGGACACAGTATTCCAGGTGAGGTCTGACCAGAGCGGAATACAGTGGTACTATTACTTCCCTTGATCTAGATGCTATACTCCTATTGATGCAGCCCAGAATTGCATTGGCTTTTTTAGCTGCTGCATCACACTGTTGACTCATGTCAAGTTTGTGGTCTACCAAGACTCCTAGATCCTTTTCACTTGTACTGCTCTCAAGCCAAGTGTCACCCATCCTGTATTTGTGCATTTCATTTTTTTTGCCCAAGTGTAGTACTTTACATTTCTCCCTGTTAAAATTCATCCTGTTTGCCTTGGCCCAGTTCTCCAATCTGTCAAGGTCACCTTGAAGTGTGATCCTGTCCTCTGGGGTATTAGCCCAGAACTCAGACTTGAGCTTTCCAGCTCAGCAGTGATAGCCCCACGGAAGATTATTTGGGTTTCTGACCCATCTTCCCACTTGATCTTGCTGTCTGTGCAAGCAGAATGGAGAAAGGACAGGCGATTCAGAAAACTTTCTCCACTGTGCAAGTACTTGCTATATCTACACTTCCCGGCACTCATTAATGTCCATTACATCTTTTCCGAAACTACTTGACAAGTTAGGGAGATGCTTGAAGTGAGAGGCTTCGGTAGCAAAGATGCCAAGCCTGCTCTTCGAGGCCTGAGGTTCTTGGAGATAAAAGAAGTCATTAACAAGGCACAAACAAAGGACATCATCAGTGTGTCAATGCGCCCCTGGTCTGAAATGAATGAAATAACCTTTTACATAATCCCATTAGCATTTTCAGTGAAAATGATGGCATTTGAGCAGATAGTTAAAAGAATGCTTTTTCCTTCTGCTGCAGAAAGGCCAAAAGTATTTATCTGATTTAATATTTTAGGATTGATATTAAAGAATAGAGAAAAGCATGTGGCATGCTGTTAGTCAGCTGCAGACTACCCCAGCTTTTGCAAGGTGCTCCAGCTGTAGGAGTTATAGCAGGCAACTTCCCAGCAGGAGCGAAAACAATTCATGTCACCGGAGAACCATCTGCTGCTTCATTTGGTTCTGCCAAAATGTAACTCCATGGAGGGTTCTAAAAATGTCCCTTCTGTACATAATATTGATTACATTTGTATACTGCATATATAACTTGAGTTCTCTCAGTTGCATTTTTATGAATTAATTATTATTAATAAATAATAATATGCCTGCAAGTGTAAGTTAGTATCTGTATATTACAGCACTTACTACTTCGCCTTTTCAGAGAAAAAACAGAAGCTTTTTGAGCCAAGGTGCAAGGGAATATACACATGCAAACTGGTTGTGGGATCATAGCTGTCAACCCTCCCTTTTTTTGTGGGAAACCCCCTTATTCCAATGCCGTTTCCCGCTGCTATCCCGGATTGTTGATATCCCTTAAATTTCCCAGATTTCAAAGGAAGCAGCTCCTCTCCCTCCCTGCCGGCCAGGGAGGCTCCTCAGCTGCGTTGCTCGGCTGCCAATAAGGAGTCTGAGACCGACTGGGGGCGGAGCTTGCATGCCTTGGGCAGCCAGACCCTCACACCCAACCAGACAGACAGCCTGCCTGCCGTCTACGCGCTCGCTCTTTCGCTCACCCGTTCACGCGCAGCCTCTGGAGCGCAGGGTGGCGAGTCTACTTGGTGCCATTGCACCGCCCTGGCGGCATCCCTTATTTTCAAATCCGAAAGTTGACAGCTATGTGTGGGATATTGTTTAAAGAGTCAACTGGAATGTTACATGTGTGACCTAATTTGGAATTTTTGTCTGTGAAATGTTGCAGGGTATGCAGTCATTTTCATATGATTCTATGATTATTGAATGGAACCTGGTTGTATACCAGTCAATAAATCACTTCCAGTTCTGCTCTGCAACATCTCTACTTGGATTGATTGACATAACAAAGTCTTGCTTGGCCCAGCACTATAGCAGCCCTATATGAGGAAAGGGGGAAAAAACAAACCCAAATATACTGAGGGTCTGATTGTCAGTTGTTTCAACTCCAAGTTCTTGTCTGTTCCTTCTCTGCTGCTTCCTTTGGACTGCGTTGTCCAGACTTTGGTTTATCGCTGGACCTTGGGTTTAGATTATTGATTTCATCTTCTTATGAAACTTTTGGGGAACTGCCTGTTCTGTTAAATCTGACCCTTGGCTGCCTCTGCTCAGTCCTTGATCTGTCCCAGCTTATCTGAAGCATCTTTTCTTCAGACACAAATCCTACAAAGAAGAATGGGATTGCTCCATTCCCAACAGTAAAAGATATATTTAAGAATCTTTTAAAACTACAAAACCATGCACTATAAACACCGGGGGGCAGTTTTTTACTTAAAATCACTCATCACAACTGATAACAACATGAATTTACTGGAACCTGTTGAAATTTGAACTGACAACTGGATTTTTCATGGAGACCTGCAGATCAAAATGTGGAAACAAAACTGAAAGCCAGAAGTGCTTTAGTGGGCTGCACATATGAGTAAGAACTCCAAACTCCATGAACTTTGAGCACATAAAGCCACCACTGCTTATATAATCTCCCTTCTAGATACTAACACTAACCAGATACTAATACTAATACACCTGGCACCTTCATTATACCACTCAGCCAGGCAAAAACATCACCTGCTAACAGCATCTCAGCCTTGTCTGGATTAAGCATCAGTTTATTGACCCAGCCTATTATTGTATCCAAGCATGCCAAATAAATCCCCCACTAGCGATCACAACAACATCTCATTGCCCTTGTAGAAAATATTGCAGTTTGAATGCTGTGGAAATGCTGCGACGTTCCTCCTGTGCAGAAAGGGGCAGTGCTGATTGTACCCCATTGTCTACATATAGGCATCATTGTTGGTGGGGACCCCATGAGGGAAGCTGCATAACTTTGGGGGCAGAGGCAATTTCAGTGGTGTAACCTTGTTTGTGAAATGCTCTCTCTGGGGAGGTTTGCCTGGCAACTACCCTGTTATCTTCGTGGGGCCGCCCAAAACTCTTTCCTTTTCCCAGGCCTTTCATTATGCTTATTATGCCGTTTTCTTTTTTAAAATCTATTTTTCCCCCAGTGGAACAATTTAAAACAAAAGTTCATCAGCAATTTGTAGGGAATATGGCCGGGTTGGCACTGGCAAACCACGTTGACTCAGCCAAGGTTAGAAATACAGCGCTGGCAAACCACGCTGACCATAGAACGTCAGGATGGGAGACACAGGTCAGCGGGACAGCAAAACAAAGGAGTGGTGGGAAAGTACTGGAAAGTCACAAGATGAGCACAAGAGGGGTGCATGAGGGGTGCATGGAAGATGAGCACGTATGCAATGGAGATGTCATGTGGGGAATTTTTGGGGTGTTACCAAGGTACCCTGTGTATGAGCATTTCCTTATATGGTGTTGATGTACCACCATTAGGTTACCGGTATATGTTTCCTTATTTGGTCCTTGAAGTTGTTCCTGTGGGACTAATCATTAACCAGTATGTGAGATTGCTAATAAAAGGGAACCCTCGGGTGTGGTTCGAGGTTGCCTTCCCGTTGATACCATCCTGTCGTCATGTCGTTTCTTCGCCGGTGCAACAGCAATTAAAAAAATCTCACTGGAGCCCCTCACATGTTGAAATAGCAAGATCATGAGATCCAGTTGCAACGCCAACCTCTTGCCACACACATAAGGATCCTTCACACAGCAGTGAGTGGGGCAGTCAGTATACGGGGTATCCCTATTGTTTTTATTATGGAAAAATCAGGGGTTGGCTTTTGCTGCCCAACTCCTCAAGGGACTTTGAGTCCCCTAAGTCCACAAACGGTCAGGGAAGAATGGATGGAGGCAGGTTCCAGTGAAAGCGATGTTTATTTTTATTTTGCAGCAGATTCCCCCCTGCCCCACTGCAAGGGGGTGAGAGAGACCAAGCACAAAGGTGTGCAATCCCATTTAAAGACTTTGGAAATAGCCCACCCCTTAGCCAAAGACCACCCTAAAAGCAGCATACATACATCACAGAAAGAGGTGGAGAAATTTGAGAGGGTGGCTTCTCTCCTGTCATCAAGGTACCTGATAATGCTTTACTGATTGCATTTCCCGGGCAGACTGGCTATTCTTATTCTTTTATTTTTTATTTTGACAAAGTAATAAGAATAAATAAATAAGAATAAAAATGTGCACCCCACCCTGAAGTAAATTATGTCTACCACCCTGAACCCCTTGGAAGAACAACATAAATAAACTTGTTCCTATAACATTCGAAAGCTACCCTGGGGAAGGCTGGTCCCCCCCCCTCCTTTTAAGGTGGGTTATAAATGCTATTATAAGCAAAGTCATTAATTGCTTTCGGTGCCTTTCAGGGTTTATTATTGCAAATAACAAGAAAGGGCTTAAATGGTGAGGCTGCTGGAGGTGTAAAGAGGCAGAGGGAACATTCTTTCATATGTGGTGGACATGTAAAAGAGTAAGAGGATTGGGATTGGGAAATGATCTATAATGAATTGAAAAAAAGTTTAAAATTACTTTCCCAAAAAACCCAGAGTCCTTTCTGTTGGGGATAATTCAGACTGAAATTCTGTAGGTGTCATAAAAGGATATTTATGTACGCAACAACTGCGGCCCGTGTTTTGTTAGCCCTGTTATGAGAAAAAAATTGCTCCTTTTCCCTTATGGCAGGCACGTCCAACAGATAGATCGTGATCTACTGGTAGATCATTGAACGTCTGTGGTAGATCACTGGCTCCCCAAAGAAGCTCAACAACTTTGACCTGAACCCCCCAAAAGGGGGTAGATCACTGCCAGTTTTTAATTCTGTAAGTAGATCACAGTCTCTTGGGAGTTGGCCACCCCTGCCTTATGGGGTACCCAAGAGCCCATATAGAGTCCTTTTTTAGGTTCTCTATCGGTAGGAGAAAATAACAGAGTCCAACAAGAGAATATTGAGAAGCAAAGCAGCTAGTAAGCCTGATTAAAGCTGATGCAACAGGGTGCCCCCCCCTAAGGAGGGGGGAGGGACCCAGGACAAAGGTGTGCAAGCCCTTATACAGTGGTACATCTGGTTAAGTACTTAATTCGTTCCGGAGGTCCGTTCTTAACCTGAAACTGTTTTTAACCTGAAGCACCACTTTAGCTAACGGGGCCTCCCACTGTGCCGCCAGAGCACAATTTCTGTTCTTATCCTGAAGCAAAATTCTTAACCTGAAGCATTATTTCTGGGTTAGCAGAGTTCTTAACCTGAAGTGTATGTAACCTGAAGCGTATGTAACCCGAGGTACCACTGTATAGACTTGGAAATTGCCCACCCTGTAGCTCAAGACCACCCCCCAGATACATCATACCTACATCACAGAAGGGGTGTAGTCAAAGACCACCCTCTTAATACATCAGAGAAGGGGCGGACTACAACAGAACTCTGAGTGCAGGTGTTTTTATCCTATCTGCCATGTTACCTGATTGGATTACCTGGGCATCCTGGCCACTCTTTTGTTATAACTACTGGTACTCAACTCCTGAATCCAGGTCACAGGTTCATCCTTTTCATATCTTAAAAGTGCCCCTGAGACAGGATTTGTGAGCAAAGAGACAATGGGGAGATTTCCCATTTCCTTTGCAGAGAAATTTTTGAGGTCAATTTGGAAGAGAGAAAATGGTTTCAGAACTTTTCTGTGGGTTTCAGACATGTAGTTTACATATTTGTATGTGTTTGCTTGGTACATTTATGAACATCTATTATATATATATATATATAAGACCTTAAAATTCTTATAATAGCCCCAAAATGGAAAATCAGCGAGGTCTCAACCAAACAAGAATGGCAACTTAGATTAACAGAATATGCACAACTTGCAGACTTAACATGTAGACTAAGAGAACAAGAACATACGTTTAAAAGAGAGTGGGAAAACGTTTATTGAATATATGGAAAATAATTGTGTACAACTGAAAGCGCTGGCAGCGTTGAGATAAATTCAACAGTGTAAATAAGTTTTGATGGATGTAATAATGGAAAACCGATTGGTATAGCTTTTGTAAAATATGCAGGGATTTATGATATGTAAAATGAACCATGGAAAGAGAAGAAGTCACTGATATCTTAAGGATATGAAATGAATATTTGAAATTGTAAAACGGAAAACGGAATAAAAATTATACAAGAAAAGAAACGGCGAGGCTGCTGGAGTGAAGGCAAGCGGCTCCGAAGGAGGCTGGAGGGGGCGAGCTGGGTGGCAAAGCCGGGCCGCCAAGAGCTCAGGGGGTCGGGGCGGGCCTCCACTCCCAACCCGAGAGGCGCCGCTCCGGAGACGCGGCGGCGGCGGCGGCCCCTGAGGCATCCACCGAAGCCCGGCCGCCGCCCCCTCCCTGCCCGACCCGGGCGCTCTCCTTGTCCGCGTCCCGCTCACTGCGAGGCCGCCGGGGCGAGTGGGCCCGTCCTCCGAGGCCCCGCCCCGCGCTCAGCCCCTCCCGCGCCCTCCGCCGCCATGTTGAGGCAGCCGCTGCCCGGCGCTGGGTGAGGCCTGTGCGGGCCCGGGCGGCGACGGAGCCCACCGCGGAGCTGACGGTGTCGGTAAGTGCCGGCAGGGCGAGCGGGCCGGGGCACTGGCGGCCGGGCCTGGTAAGGGGCGCCTCCCTCGGCGCCTGGCCTAGCGCAGCCGCGGGCCCTTCGCTGGCGCAGGCCCCTCTCCTCGGGACTCGGGTAGGCGCGCAGGCAGGCGAAGCGGGCGGACGGGCGGGCAGACCGAGCCCCGTGGCAGGCGCGCGAGAGCCGCGACCCCGGGCATCCCAGAACCCCATTTCGCCCCGGCGGCGGCGGCGGCTCCAGGCAGGGTCCGTTCACGCCATGCTCTCCGCTGGGTTGCGGGGCTGGGGGATGCCTCCCCTATGGGGCAGACCCACGGGCAGCGTGCCTCTTGCCCATCGCCATCACCGGGAACCCGCCCCCGGGACCAGCCTGCGCCAGACCCAGGCAGCCTCCGTGCGCCACCCCACCGATTTGCACGTCCAGACGAGACGTCTGCGCCTTGCTCCCCCCCCGCCTCCGCCCTCTCCCCACTTTCGCAACCCACCCCAGTTGCATTTTATCATTTTATTTTTTTGGGGGGGATCAGAATACTAATAGGGTGCCAGTGCACCTCTCTCTCTCCCACAGCTGAGTGCAGTCCCGTCCTGTCTCCTCACTTTAGGGGCAGGGAGATGGGAAAGGTGGCCCTAGAGACCTCCCAGCGTTGGAGCGGGCATTGCCCTTGGCAAAATCTCTGCCTCGCTGACCTGCCCCAGAGGTCGGGCAAGGTGTCCTCTTGTGGGGATGCCCACAGACAGGCAGGCCAAATAGACGGGCAGTGCATCCCTCTGAATGGCTATTTCAGGATGCTGTTGCAGAACTACAACGTACCTCCCCCCCAATACTGGGATGATTTATTTGCCCCCACCCAGTTGTAGGGGTGCCCCACACTTCGCTCCCCTTTGTACTAGGGTCACTTTGCGCATTGGATTGACGCTTGTTTTTGCTGCTGTGTAGACATTTGGACAAGAGGACGCACAAGAGCCCGTCTTGATTCCCTGATGTATGCACCTGTTTAACCCATAGGTTTGCAAATAAACCTTGGTCACGCATGTGAATTTTCCATAGATGCAAAAGCATAAATTGCAAAGCGGACTGAGCTCACATTGATTTGGCAAAGAGCTGCCTTCTCAGTCTTAAATTCTAGATCTAATCGGAGCACCCTTGCAGAGCTGCCCACTTTTGGGTCTCTTACTCTTCTCAACCTTGACAGGTGCCTTATGTTGGTTTTTCTCCTGCTCCTGTGCCCTAAGCTTCAAAATACCTAACCTGCTATCAACACCACCTCCTTCTGGGCATGTTTACTAGGTTTCTACCCCCAAGTTGCAACATTCAGGAGCACTCCCCTGGGGAATTCAGTTGGTGAGTGCTGCCGAGCATTTCAGTTGGCCAGTGGAAAGCTCCTTGGGGATGCTAAGCCTCAGCTGATTCTCAGATTTCTTCAGAAAGACCAGTCACGTCTCAGAAAATATGCACAGTCTGGTACAAAACATGCTAAGAATCAAGTCCAGTAGATGATATTGGAACTTAATTTTGAGTAAATGTGTCTAGGGTAATTTGTTTACAATGGGTTGTATTCAACTAACATTCACAGTAGTGCATTGAAATTAATGGATGTAAATTAGTCATGGCCATTGATTTTAGTGGGTCTACTCCGAGTAAAAGTTAGTTGAATACAACCCTGTTTCTTTTTTTATCAAGAGCTGAAAGCATTCCCCATGCAGGGCTGTTGTAAGGATATTTTGGATAGACAGATACTATCACCATATTACAGACAGGGGTTGATTATTTATTTAGTTATTGGAGTATCTCAAGGCTACCCATGACTGAACTAATATTTAAGCTGGGAACTCATGATTTTGACATTGAACCAACTCATAGCCTTACAGGGCAATCAGTGATGTGGAACGGAAAATTTTCCAGTGCTTTATTTTTCCATGGAAAACTTTCAGTTTTATTCGTTCAGTACTAGCAGTGATTGGATGCCAATTACAAATATAGCATTTGGCAAGCTTGGCAGTTTCTAAATGTTTACTGTTGTTCGCTAAATGCAAGTAAAATAAGCATGCTAAATTAGATCACTCTTTAGCTCCTGCAAATTGAAAAGTATGCTTTACAAATTACCCTAATTTGCGGTGGAAAATTTTCTAGAAGACCCACATCACTGAGCACAATCCTATGCATGTTCACTCTGAAGTATCATCTCCCCCCTCCCAAATATATATATATATTCATTGAGGCTTATTTTCAGGTAAGTGTGTAGAGGATTTGTACTCACTTGCTATTTATTTATTACACTTATAATATTCCATTTCCCCCCTCTGCAATTGACCATGGGGACCCAGGCAGTCTCCCACCTAAGCACTGACCAGAAACAGGCTGACTTAGCCTTAGCAAGGTTGCTGCAGCAAATGCGTTCAAACCATGTCTATCATGGTCTGGAAGAATAATAACCCAAAGCTTCATTGCCTTGAAGTAAACCCTGCTAAAACTTATGAGATCTACTATCTGTGATATGTTTCAGGTCAGACTTAAAAAAGGTTTAACTTCCCTTGCTAGAATGACATTTTTAATTAGATATTGTGAGACAATTCAGCATTTTTCTTTTGGCGGGGTAGGGTGGGAAAATCACCTTGCAATTGAATGATTATGCCAAAATAGATGTATCAGTATGACAGGAGCAGAAAAATGATGCTTCGTGCAATGGTAACAATAATACCCGAAAATGATTGTAAACATTGGCAAGTTAATTGTCTAGGTAAAGCAGTGTTTAGGGGACACGGGTGGCGTGATCTAAACCACTGAGCCTAGGGCTTGCCGAAGGTTGGCGGTTCGAATCCCCGCAACGGGGTGAGGTCCCGTTGCTCGATCCGTGCTCCTGCCAACCTAGCAGTTTGAAAAGACGTCAATGTGCAAGTAGATAAATAGGTACCGCTCTAGCGGGAAGGTAAACGGCGTTTCCGTGTGCTGCTCTGGTTCGCCAGAAGCGGCTTAGTCATGCTGGCCACATGACCCAGAAGCTGTATGCCGGCTCCCTCGGCCAGTAAAGCGAGATGAGCGCTGCAACCCCAGAGTCATCCACGACTGGACCTAACGGTCAGGGGTCCCTTTACCTTTACCAAAAGCAGTGTTTATTAAATGGAGGTGTTTGGAGGTGGGTAGTTAGGACTCCACCAAGGAATGAGTATGTGTAAACAAATTTGGACATCATAATGGTGATAACAAGTACTCAGCAATTTCCAGTAGACTGAGCAAGAATACCCACTGTGGGTTTTCGGTTGGTGTTGATGGTGCGAATACCAAAGAGCCAGTAAGCTTAGAAATGAAGTGTGATTTTCAAAAAAATTGAGAGGTCATGAGAGCTAAGGGGTGTTATGATTATTCACTTACAGTTTGTGTGAAGACAAGTCCTTGCCCTGAAAAACTCAACACTTAGCAATTTGACACAGGCAGTAGAGGGAGGAGACAAAGGTGAAGATAATAGGAAAGAACGTTCTTTGGATTTTGTTATATGTGCTTAGGGTACTAGGTTAAAAAGGTAAAGGTACCCCTGACCATTAGGTCCAGTCGTGGACGACTCTGGGATTGCGGCGGTCATCTTGGTCTATAGGCCAAGGGAGCCGGCGTTTGTCCGCAGACAGCTTCCGGGTCATGTGGCCAGCATGACTAAGCCACTTCTGGTGAACCAGAGCAGAGCACGGAAACACTGTTTACCTTCCCACTGGAGCGGTACCTATTTATCTACTTGCACTTTGACATGCTTTTGAACTGTCAGGTTAGCAGGAGGGTACTAGGTTACTACTTGTGAATTTAGCTTTGAAAACAGAGCAACACTTTTTATAAGAAATGCTTGTCCAGTCTGTGACTTTATCATTGAGGCTGTTCCTTTCAAACTTGCACTTATAAATGTGTTTGCCACCAGCAAAATAAGAGCCTTTCCTTTGGTAGCATTTTTAGTGTCTTCAGTCTGCCCTCGGGGTGTTTTGCAGTGTTACACTTACTCTGTCCCTCTGTTTGACTTGACTATCGTTGGGAAAATTTAGCAAACTGTGACTGATGACCATTGCTGGTGGAAAAGTTTTTGAATTGTTTTCATGTCATCTTACACTTTGGCAATCTCTTTCCCTCTTTAATGAAGGCATTAAAATGCCTGCTTGTTTCTTAATAGCATTAAGATTCTTCAAATGAAGACAGTTTCAAAAGTGAACAGGCAGTTAAGTCTGTGAGTGAATTTAAATTGGACAGGTCATTTGCAGTGAATGCATAAAGCTGAACTTGTAATTTCTCTTTGTGTTGGGCCTTGTCTCATCTTGATGGGACTATAACTCATAATATTTATGATGATGGTATTAGTGTGCAGTCCTTATCTCCATTCAGCTTTTTAGTAACCTCCTAAGTTTCTTGCCATTTCCATTTGGTTGATGGGGCAATAAAACTGCACATTTTTGGAAAGGGTTAGGAGCACATATGTGAACCCAGTTGGAAAAGGACTGTAGCTCAGTGGTAGAGTGGATGTTTTTCATGCAAATGGTCTCGGGTTCGAGTCTCAGCTATCTCATGTCAGTGCTTGGAAAGTCTCCTTTTTGAAATCTTGGCGACTACCTGCCAGCCTGTTTAAACAATAGTGAGCTAGATGAACAAAGAGTCATCTAGTGTATACCCCTAAAACAAGGTATAATACAATATGTGGCATAAGCTAAGGAATGGCAAAACCCAGCCCTCAGGTATACAATTTCAATAAGGAATGAGGAGCCTGTAATCTTTCAGATATTGCTGGACTACAACTCCCACCATCCATGCCAGTGGCCATACTGGCTAGAGCTGATGGAAGTTGGAGTCCAGCAACAACTGGAGGGCCTCAGGCTCTCCATCTTTGATCTAAATAGACACACAAGGAAAAGGAAGGAATAAGTGGGTAAAGAATATCAACCCAGGATGTGTAGCGAATCCTAGAAGGCTTAACATTACCATCCCTTGGACATTTACAGTATTATGAATTGTAGGGCTGCATGGAATGCTCTTCTTTGCATATTTTGCAACTGCAAGGATACCAGATTATGATTGATGGATGCACACTTCTTCTTGGCTCTCATTGATGTGGTTTCCAAACTGAAGCTAGAGAGGGCAGTTCATAGAATATCTGAGAGATGACCAATGGGCCTCTTAAGACCCTGGTATTTAATGAAGGCAGTGCATATTTTCACTCCTGTATTTGGCATGATCAATTTAAGTGTGCTTCATGCTATATTTGCATATTTTAAATTTTGCAGATTATAGTGGAAGTCTCAATAGAGCCCTACAAGTAAAGGAGGGTGCTAGTATAACATAGGAGACTGAGCCAGACCACTGGTCAGTCTGGCCCAATATTGTTTAAAAATTCTGGTTAGCTATGGCTTTCCAGGGTCTTGGGATGAGACTTCCATATCACCTGTTACCAAATCCTTTTAAGAGGAGATATAAGGGAATTGACTTTTTGTTCTTCTGCTGAACTATGGTCCCTTCCCCATTTGTGATTATTCATTTATTTAAATAAATGGATAAAATATTTGCAAGTAACAGTTGTGAGCGCATTTGGAACGATAGCAACACCCACAGCTCCCACTTTTTGAGCTTTTCCAGCTGTTTCATGAGGATTTAGATTGTCTATGATGGCTTTGTGGTGTCTGAAATTTCTTGTTACTTAGCCTGATGCATTAGGAGCTCAAATGTTTCTATTGGTAGTGGATGCTACAATTCTCAGACTTCAGCAGAGAGAAAGACTACCATCCACAGACAAGTTGCGGCTTGAGTAATCTATCCGGACGTGTTATCTTATTGCCACAATATGAATATTGTATCATGGACACTTTAAGAAAGTTCTATACGTTGTAGTTTTCCCAAGAGGTCATACACTAATACTAGAGCATATATAGAAATAGGCACCTAAAATGATGATCATCCCTGTGAAGAAAAGCTTAATTTCAGTTCAGAGAAAAGGTTAGTAAGGAATGGCAGGGCAGGAAATATTGTATACTAGCCATGATGGCTCTGCTCTGCCTCCACACTTGGGTGTGCTTGATTAAAAGGTAAAGGACCCCTGGACGGTGAAGTCCAGTCAAAGGCGACTGTGGGGTTGTGGCACTCATCTCGATTCAGGCCAAGGGAGACTGCGTTTGTCCACAGACAGCTTTCCGAGTCATGTGGCCAGCAGGACTAAATTGCTTCTGGCGCAACGGAACTGTGACGTCAGCCAGAGCGCACGGAAACACCGTTTACCTCCCCGCTGCAGTGGTACCTATTTATCTACTTGCACTGGCATGCTTTTGAACTGCTGGTTGGCAGGAGCTGGGACTGAGCAATGGGATTACCATTTGCTAGAAACTGCAGGAGGGGAGAGTATTCAAGCTTGGGTCCTGCTTGCGGGTTTCTCAAGGGCCTCTGGTTGGCCACTGTGAGAACAGGATGCTGGCCTAGATCCAGCAGGGCTTCTTATGTTCTTATCATCATTAGAGTGCATAGAGAGAATTGCCTATCTCCCCAAACAAATCTGGCATTGCTTGGCAGCAGATTCAAGACAAATTAAGAAGTATCAGAGTATAGACTTAGAGCTTATTCTGATGCTACTGGCAGTTATTCAGGGGTGGACTTTGGTAATCTTTTGTAACACGGCGCTGTGTACGAGGCCAAAATTTGGTGTCCCCAAACCCCCAAATGGATCTTCTCAATTATGGATCTTCTCATTTTTGTACCCCCGTGGCTCAGCGCTCTGGGTGGGGGAACCACCTGCACCACCCTAAACCTGGCGCTGAAACTAGGAAAAACTTACTGATAAGCAGGGTGGATAAAAATCAATGATTTAAACAAAAATCGGATTTTTTAAAATTTAAATCGGATTTTTTTGATTTAAATTGGATTTTTAAAATAAAATGCTTTTGGAGGAAAAATCTTTCTAAATATAGTCTTCTATTTAAGTTACATTGTAGTCCAAAGGCTATTCATCAGGAAATAAGGATTTGTTTTAAGTTTATCAAGTGTGCTAAAACTCAGTCTAAGTTGTTGTGTTTTTTTTAATGTTTAACCACATCAGTTAACAAACATGGATACATATGCTATCATGTTATTGTTTTAGTTAAATAAATTGTTTAAATGGTTATTAAGGAAATTATTATTTTTCTCCTTCCAATAAAGTACAGCAGAAAAGTTGTCCAAATATAAACAGTTAACTTATTAAACCTCACCATAATTTCATAATTATCTGTCTATGTATTAAACCTCACCATAATTTCATAATTATCTGTCTATGTATTTCTAGTAGTATAACCAAATCAGTAATTTTTGATATAACTGTAAAAACTACTCTGAAAATTTATTATTCCAAAAATGAAACCTTCATATGGTTGTAAATATTAAGATTATACCAGCAAGAATGAGTCTTTCTGTAAAAAAAATATTTAAATCAAGTCTTACTGACTAGTGATTTAAATCAAGCCTTACTGACTAGTGATTTAAATCGTGATTTAAATCAATTTGATTTAAATCAAATCCACCCTGCTGATAAGTGACTAGATGGGAGGCTGTAGTGCTGATCCTGTCTCAGGTGGTGTGGGGACAACGATGACAAAGCAACAGTGAGATTTTGGAGAGCAGAGCTATGTTTCTCACATCCTCTGCCCATGCTGCCAAGCTAGTCAGCTGCCCTCTGGTGCTGTCCCATCACCAGTGCTAAAGAAGAAATTCAGTTGCCAGTCTGGTTGGCTTCTTGATGAGTAGTGGGGAGGGAGGGGCAAAATGCTTTGCATGGATCCTGAGAGGCTGCATTTAAGATGCTCTTATTAGTTATTTAATTTGTACATAAACAGTACTTATTGCAGGATGACCCGATGAAATCCTTCATCAAAAGATAATGGCCAGCAGAGTAAGAGAGCATTAAAGGAACATTAGACAAAACCATGTTGGCTAACTTATTATTAGCCTTGACACAGTGGACTATCCATATTCAAAGTCAATACAGTATACGTCTCAGATACTGGGGGGTGAATAACAATGGATGGCTGTAACTATTGTACTCTTTGCTTTTGAGCTCCCAAATGACAACTAGTTGACTATTGTTGGAAATGGAACACTCAATTGAGCTTTAGTCTTAACTATCAAATGCAGTTTTTAAGTATAACAAAAGTTTTAGAAGTGAAATTAAAACTGCACATAGCTTTATAGCCCTGGTTCAGATAACCCTGAAATCCACGTTTTGTAGACTTTGGAACAAGCTCGGCTTACACTCTCATGCGTAACTTTACAGTCTGTTTATTTTTTGCACAGCCTTCCCCAACTTGATGTCTTCTATATGTTTTGTACTCCAGTTCCCATCAGCACTAGTCAGCCTGACACTGGCCAGTGGTCAGTGATAGTAGAAGTTGTAGTCCAAAACATCTAGAGAACATCAAGTTGGGGAAGGCTGGCTTAGCAGAAACCATTATTTTCTGTGATGTCTGAGTTGGGCTTCCTGTCTAAAGCACTGGAAACCGTGGATTGTCTGAACTGCCCAGTCTTTCTAACCCTTACCGGTAGTTCATAGATTGGCAATCATTGACACCTGGGATGATCTTCTGTGCTTCTTAATCTTTGCAATCTTTGGTCTACACAAGAAAATCTGTTTCCCATCACAAGGGATCTTTTCAGACCCTTTCAAAGACATACCTGCATTCATCCCAGTCTTGTGAAGAATCATTAATTTTGGGTAGAGCACAGTACAATGTGGCTTAGGGTATTTTTCACACTTCAAGGCTTCCAACGGCAAAGCTCCAAAAGAAAAAAGAAAAAAAAGTGAACTTGCGTAGAAACCGTTAACCTTTCTTTATGAATCATCTGTGGTAGGCAAGATTCCCTAATGTAGAGTTTTTCAAACTTAGGTTCACAGACCACTTGTAAGTTTCAGTGAGGTGGTCTGCAGAAGAATTGCAGAACAAATTAAAAAATTCCTTCCAGTAGCACCTTAGAGACCAACTAAGTTTGTTATTGGTGTGAGCTTTTGTGTGCATGCACACTTCTTCAGATACATGCACACGAAAGCTCATACCAAGAACAAACTTAGTTCTCTAAGGTGCTACTGGAAGGAATTTTTTAATTTTGTTTCGACTACGGCAGACCAACACGGCTACCTACCTGTAATTGCAGAACAGTCAAGTACATCTATATTTTGCCCCATACTTGTTTTTCCCCCTTTCTGACAGTGCAGATGAAGGCTGTTTTCACCAGGGTTGGATGTATCTAACAGCTGGCAAGACTCTTGCTTAAGGCCTGTGGTTTTCATTGAATTGTAGAGTTTGGAGTCCAAAATATGAGGTGGTGCAGGGGTGGTGCCAGCCTAACTTCGAACCCTGCACTGCATCCTGGCCTAGCGCTCATGATTTTCATAACAAGGCACTTTTTTTTTATACTAGTTCTGCCTGAACATGGCTCATCCTGGGCCCTGTTCTTGCTAGTTCATCCATTTTTACAGTGAAGCAGCATGATCTTGGACCAGTCAGTCTCTCTCAGCCTAACCTTTCTGAAATGGTGGTTCTGAAAATAAAACAGGATGGTCCTTACATATGCTACTCTAAGCTCCTTGGAGAAAGGGGGGTATATAGATGAAATCTGTTTCTGTCTTTGCCAGTTTGGTTTTCCGCCATATTAAAATGAAAACATTACTTGAAGATGATGCTTTTCATACTGTAGCAGCTGACACACTCCTTGAAGCATTTGAACTGATGTCAAGAGAAGGCTGTCCAGTCTAGGAAGATGCCTTATGTCAAGTCAGATAATTGGTCCATCTAGCTCAGTATTGTCTACACTGATTGGCAGCAGCTCTCCAGGATTTTAGGCAGGGTTCTCTCTCAGCCAAACATGGAGATCCCGAACGTTTGCGAATGTTCTTTTGGAACCTGAACATCTGACGGGGCTTCCGTGACTTCTGATTGGCTGCAGGAGCCGCAATTTGGTTTTCGAACATTTTGGAAGTCGAACAGACTTCTGGAACGGATTCTGTTTGACTTCCAAGGTACGACTGTACAGTACGAGGGATCAAACTTGGGCCCTTCTACATGCAAAACAAGGGAGCTACAGTCCTTCCCTTATTGGCTGGGCAGCCAATAGGCAATGTAGACTTAGCCCCTGTTCTGGCTGGGGCTGGTGGGAATTGGAGCCCAAAACATCTGGAGGGCACCAGGTTGGCAAAGGCTGGAGTATAGGATACCGTACGCAGGCGCTCTTGTGCTATATAAAATGGTGTGAGTTTTAAGTTCCAGCTTCTGCAGTTGTGTTTGGCTTCTGCAGCAGGAGAATGGAAGAGTTTCCCCTTTAACTTTCTGTGTTGTCACACTTGACAGCTCTGGAGGGCACATCCCAGAAAGTGGACTTTGCTCTTTGTATGACCTTTGTGCAGTCTGGAGCAAAATAATTATTCCCTGTGTGTGCAACCCAGAAAGGCACGAGGTAAAGAGGAGTCATTGCCGTAAACCTTTCTATCAGCCAGGAAGGGATTGCTCTAATGCGTATTTTGGCACGGTTTCCCCTGGTGGCTGTAGACCAACTGCAAATAATCAGTTTATGCCACACTTTAGTCCCTTCCCTCCTTGGCTGGGCTTGCTGCAAGAAACGTACCAACCGTAACAACAACAAAAGCAAGGCAGCACCTGGTAAACGACACACAAGAAAAATGACGAGAACCTCAGGGTGCCAGGAATACAAGGATGTTTGTTTATTATATCTTATAACAAGAGGGAACCTGCAACAAAGTGTTGCAGTGTAGCTTCAGCCCTTAACAGGAATTCTCCTGTTCAGAGCTCTAGCCAGCCTGAAAAGATGCCTTGCAGTGCTGTCTAGGGCTTGTGGTATGGGGGGGAGCTTTTCTTTCCCACGCTCCTCAAACTTCCCCTCGCCATACTATAAAAGAGCTATTAGCCCTGAACTTGAGCACTTTTTTGCTATGATGTGCGAAGATAGAGGGGGAGGAGATTCTGGAGAGCGGGAAAAGGAAAATATATATACAGTGATCCCTCGACTTATGAGTGACCCGACTTCCATATTTTTCGAGTTACGATGGATCAAAGCGCCGCGCGGCTACGAATTTTTTTGACTTCCAAAAGGAAGTCGTGGCCGTTTTAGATAGGGTTTCCTCGACTTCCGAAGTTTAGGTGGGGTTTTTTTTGACGTACGATTTTTTTTCGCCCAATGCATTCCTCGACTTACGATTTTTTCGACATCTGATGGTCCAGTCGGAACGGATTACCTTCGTAAGTCGAGGGTCCACTGTACTGTTTTTCTTTTCCCCTATACTAAAACCTCACTGTATGGTGCAGGTATGAGATTTTTTAAAAATATCATGGCATGTCTCCTGTCCCCTCAGGATACAGTAAGCCACTTCCGAGTGGGGTAGCTGTGTTCCCTTAAAGATAAAGCTTCAACGGGCTGGAGCCTATTTGCATCTCTTGATGTGGGTTCTAGTCCACGAAAGCTTATGCCACAGTAGTTTCCTTTCAGCTGATGCACTCAACTTTCAGTAACCTATGGAAGCCATTGAGCGTCTTCAAGTCCTCATACAGCTGGGCTTTTTGAGGCTCTTTCCCCCTTTTAATTTACAAAAATGCATTTCTGCATACCTGGGGAGACCCCTTGACTGTGCATGAACGAATACCTTGTCTGTGGACGGTTCAACTGATAGGCACTTGTCAGGGATCTGCCTCCCCCTGCCAGTCCAGCTCTGAGTGTTTATAGGGAGCAGCCACCTGTTTTGACTACTGATTCATCTGCGAGTGAAACCAGCAGTTCCTCGGAGGAGAAGCAGTTAGTGGCTGGGAGAGAAGGAGTGCCAGGGCTCCAGAGATTGAGTGAGAGGCCTGGCACCAGCCAGCAGGCTAGATCGGAGGGAGAGTCGTCAGGTCCGGCGCAGAGGAGGAGGGGATTTCGGCTGCCAAGATTGTGGTGTTGGCGCCAAAACTGGAGGGAGGCACATCCGGATTCTGCTAGTGAGTGAACGGACATGGTAAGATTAAGCTCTGCACTGTATATAATTGAGCACTGATTAAAAGAACTAAAAGACAGATGGCGTGGCTCTCTTATTGAACAACCGACAAAGGGAAACCTGACAGCACTGGACCAAGACGTTTTGCTATTAGAAAGAGTGGCCTATTTCTCACATACCTGGGTTATCATTATTTTTAGTATATAATACTGCATCACGATCTGTAGAAGGAAAATCATAGGCTTTGGGTTTGAGTATCAGCAACAACAGGTAAATCCCCTGCTGAAAATTTGCAGGGTTTCCTGCCCCCTTCTTGCTGCAGCTGTGTGCAATGGGAAGGAAGTTAGAAAAGGCAAAGCATGCCTTAAGGTCTGTTCATTATAAATATATGCTTGTTCATATAAATATGCTTGTGGTCTGTTCATTATAAATATAACACCTTTCATTCCCATTCTAGAACGTGTGGGTGTGTAGTCTTCTGAAAAATCAATTGAATCCCTAGAGAAGCCTTCCCTAACACAGGGCCCTTCAAGATGTTTTGGGCTACAACTGCTACGGTATCATCCCCAGCCACCATGGGCAAGGAACAGGGTGGATTTGATTTAAATCAAATTGATTTAAATCACGATTTAAATCACTAGTCAGTAAGGCTTGATTTAAATCACTAGTCAGTAAGACTTGATTTAAATATTTTTTTTACAGAAAGACTCATTCTTGCTGGTATAATCTTAATATTTACAACCATATGAAGGTTTCATTTTTGGAATAATAAATTTTCAGAGTAGTTTTTACAGTTATATCAAAAATTACTGATTTGGTTATACTACTAGAAATACATAGACAGATAATTATGAAATTATGGTGAGGTTTAATAAGTTAACTGTTTATATTTGGACAACTTTTCTGCTGTACTTTATTGGAAGGAGAAAAATAATCATTCCCTTAATAACCATTTAAACAATTTATTTAACTAAAACAATAACATGATAGCATATGTATCCATGTTTGTTAACTGATGTGGTTAAACATTTTTTTTAAAAAACTTAGACTGAGTTTTAGCACACTTGATAAACTTAAAACAAATCCTTATTTCCTGATAAATAGCCTTTGGACTACAATGTAACTTAAACAGAAGACTATATTTAGAAAGATTTTTCCCCCAAAAGCATTTTATTTTAAAAATCCGATTTAAATCAAAAAAATCCGATTTTTTTGATTTTTTTTAAAAAAATCATTGATTTTTATCCACCCTGGCAAGGAATGTTGCAAATAGTAGTCCAAAACATCCAGAGAGAGAACCAGGTTGGAGAAGTTTTTCCTCGAGTATAGGAACTACTAATAGAGCAGCATGCATGTTTTTCTTTGGCATTTCTAGAAAGAAAGATAAATTCAGAAAATGCACACCGAGAATCCTTTTGACAATGTTTTGCTTTTTTGTAGTTTTCATCATGGGGGACATGAAAACTCCAGACTTTGATGACTTGCTGGCTGCTTTTGACATTCCTGACCCAACCAGCCTTGATGCCAAGGAAGCCATTCAGACAGCTGGTGAGGAGAATGAAAACCATCTCAAGCAGTCCGGGATTTGTATAGATGAAAGCGCATCCTTGTCCCATGCAGCGCCAGCTTCTGACATCCCAGTTGTGAGTGTCATTGTGAAGAACACGTGCCGGCAAGAGTCATTTGAAGCAGAAAAGGAAGGCAACCACCTAGGACCAGGCCTGCTGCACAATGGGTTCCGGGGGTCTGATCTTCCCCTGGAGACTCACAATTATGGGAAATTTGATTCCACTTTCATCAATGGTGATGGCTTGAGGAACTATCCTGAAAAGTTGGAACAGACAAAGTCAGAGCCCTTACCAACATTCAGTCAGTTCAGCCCCATCTCCAGCCCTGAGCCGGAGGATGCACTCAAAGAGAACAGTATTGTAGATAAACCTAAACATGTCCAAACTCCCTATTTTCCACCGCATCCAATGTATATCCCAACTGGATCATCTGTGTTAGATCTGCTTAGTAGGACCTTGCCAGAACCAGAGTTTAGTAGGTTTATGTCAACTGGGCCATCGCTGCTAGATCTGCTTAGTAAGAAGATAGCAGAACCAGAGTTAAGTATGTTTGATCAATACTGTAAAAGAGATCCAAAGATAGATATGCATGAACTGCAAGAAAGCAGGGTGGATGCTAGCAAGAGGGAACGCGACAAGAGCCCCGAGAAACGGGAAGGCCCTGTCAAAGATCTCGTGGACACCAATAACTTCCTCAGCGAAGGGCTGCAGCTTGGCAATTTCCATAGCAATAACTTGGGTGAAAGTAAAGGATCTGTGCCTGAAATGAACTACTCCTCTTCGTCAGTTCCACCTCGCCAGCGTATCAAACCTGCCCACTCCAAGCTCTCATCCTGCGTCGCTGCACTTGTAGCCCTTCAGGCCAAAAAGGTTGCAGGCATCTCGAAGGAGGACCAGGGAAACTTGCCGAAGGAGTCTTCCGGACCCTTTAAAGATGGCATCAAGGGAAGCCCCAAGATGCCAAAGTCACCAAAGAGTCCCAGAAGCCCCCTTGAGATGGCGAGAAAAGTCAGCAAGCAGCCTGAGTCTCCCCGGAGTGTGTGCAGTGACAGCAGTAGCAAAGGCTCTCCTTCGGTGGCAACTGGTTCACCCCCAGCAATTCCCAAAGTCAGGATCAAGACTATTAAAACCTCCTCCGGCGAAATTAAAAGAATGGTAACAAGGATCCTGCCGGAAGTCGATGACTTGGGCAGATCTCCTCAAGAATCACCTGTGGAGAGTTCAGCAACCGAAGAGTTTGTGAAATCCTTCCCTTCCCCAGAACCAAATGCATCCATGGACACTGAGTCATGCAAGGGCTTTGCTAAAGCCACTACTCAAGAGGCAAACCTAGCAAGCCCCCACGTTGACAGTATGAGTGCAGACATTCCTGTAAGTAGCACCCCTGGTGCATCCCTGCTGGCAAACAGCAGCAGCGGGACAGTAAAAGTAGGTATTGTGGGACAGCCGCCAAGCAAGAAGCAGCCGCCAGGTGTGGTGGCGCAGCCCTGTAACCCTGCCAGCCTCCTTCCTAAAGCCGTGCACCTGGCCAATCTCAACCTGGTTCCCCACAGCGTTGCAGCTTCTGTGGCGGCGAAATCTTCCGTGCAGCGGCGCGGCCCGTCCCAGCTCACGCAGATGTCTGTGCCGCTTGTGCACCAGGTAAAGAAAGCTGCTCCTCTTGTCGTCGAGGCATTCAACAAAGTGTTGCATGGTGCCAATCCTGTGCCAATCTATACTCCAAACCTCAGCCCTCCTTTTGACAGCAGTATTCACCTACCTGCGTCTGGGTATTGTTGCCTAGAATGTGGCGACTCGTTTGCCTTAGAGAAAAGCCTCACCCAACATTACAGCAGGAGAAGTGTCCACATTGAAGTCCTGTGCACTCAGTGTTCGGCAACGCTGCTGTTCTTTAACAAATGCAGCTTGCTCAAGCATGCGAGGGATCACAAGAGCAAAGGCTTTATCATGCAGTGTTCTCAGCTGTTCATGAAACCCATTTCCTTAGACCAAATGTTTTCACCTTCTCCAACAAGCTCTTCAACGTCTTCAGCATCTCAGACGTCACGGTTGCCCCCCCTTCCGCATAAGACTTGCGCCACGCCGGGAAGCGGGACTGGGAGCTCGACAAATGCTCAGCCAGCTTTGCCCCTGTATGCGGACCCGTTGAGACTAATTCGTCATGGATTAAAGTGTTTTGAATGTAATAAGCAGGCACTGGACTATGTTGCCCTAGCAGCACATTATCAGAGAACCTCGGAAGATAATGAGGGACTGGTAAGTCACTTCCTAAATAAAGATCAGAGCTATTTTCTGTTGGGCCTAGATTAAAAACAGCCAGACACTCCAAACGTACATTAAGATAGGCACACGAGATTAGTTAACTGCATCTTTCCATGTTCTTGGGAGCTATACACTATGTGCAAATCTAAGAAAGGTGGCAGGTGACTGAAAAGAGCATGGAGATGATGATCTATATGTGTGATTTATGATGATTGAATATACAGCATAAACCATTCAGTGCCAGAAATATATTGCTTCATCCCCTCAAGTTTCTGAGGGAGAGACGAAGAGATTGATGTATTTCAAAGCTTTTATTGTTATTATTGTATAGATTTATTTGGCTAGGGTTTTTTTAAGTAGCTTGCTCTACTCCATTTGTTGGCGCCGTGAACAGCCCATTTCAGTGTTCATTCAAAAATATTAACTGGACCTAGGCTTCAGTTCTCTTCCCAATGACATGTAGAGAATTATGCAGATGGAAGACTATGGTCTAAAATAACAGGTTTGCATAGCAGCCAATGTGTTGTGTGTCCCCCCCCTCCTGGTCCGCACACATTTCCCGTCTTCCTCCTACGTGGAAGGAGCTTTGTTTAGCCGTCCGAATTGATAAATTGACAAACCAATTTCAAACCATAGTTCCTGAAGCAGTCCTGTTTAAACTAACCATAGTTAAAATTAACCACATTTCTGAGTCTGGACAACATAGCGAGCTGTGATTACCGGTAATCAAAGACAGAAGCGGAAGCTTTGAAATGCTGCCTCTTTGACTGAAGGGTAGAGGGACCATGCAAGCCTGAGACTCGCTGCAGCTTGTTCCTGCTTGTTCATGTCACATGAAACTTTGGTTTAGTGTGACATGCAGGTACCGGTATGTCGTTACTCGGTATGTTTCCCTGGAAATATTTGCCTTCTTTTGGACCGAGATTGCAAAAGGTTTCTTTAAAATAATGGTTTTCTGCACACTTCCCCTCTTACCAATGCTGCTTTATACAATAAATGAAACTGAAATATGTTGCTACTTTCGCATATAAAAATTGGAGAAGCAAGAAGCAAAATAGCAGTTCTGGCACCAATGTTTTCAGCTCAAAAGCTGTAATACTTAGACAGACTGCAATCCTTGGCACATTTACATGGACATAAGTTATGTTGAAAACAGTATGTGATCATTCTAAGTAAAAGTGGTCAGGATTGTTAAGAACACAGTTAACTCCGATCCAACATTTTACATCTAAATGAGCTGTTGACCCATTTATTGGGTTGTTTTTGTTTTTATTATATATTTTGTGTTTTTATATTGTGATTTATGTTGTAACTGCCGTGAGACCTGCAAGTATAGGGCAGCATACACATTTTAACAATAACAATAACAATAATAACAATAACAATAATAATAAGTGGCAGGGCACCTCATCACACTTTCACTTCCCATCTTTATCTGCTGCTCTCTAGATTGCAGAATTGTTGAAATTCACAAAACAACCTTGGTTGTGTTATTGCACCCCATTGGTCATAGAGGATGTTTCAACAGCAACTTTCCCCCCAGCAGTACCTTTACTTACTTATAACCAGCAATAAAATTAAAGAGGAAAGAGAAACGAAACGAAAGGAAAATTCCATCAACAGGATTTCTGTCGCCCACTCACCTGCTGCATGCCTTCTGCAGCTTTATGTAGGCTTGCAATTTAGTTTTGGAGTAATGGACTATTAATTAACAACCATCTTCATGTTCTAACTCCCTTGCTTTATTTTATAAGCTGCGTGTTTTGAAAGCCTTTGGGATAGAACTATTGAAAAAAATAATGAAAAAGGTAGGAAGGCTTTGGGGTTAAAATATTGAAATACATTTACTGTTTAATCCAATAAACTTCATTACCTTTTCCAGTTCTGTTGGGCCCATGCAAGGGGCCAAGTGAAGTGTATTTTACATGTGCAAGTACGTCAGCTGACCAGGTATTATTGCCTGTGGCTGCCACTGGCTTTGTTGCTCTGACATCATCCTGTGATGTCATAAGATGCCTAGGAGCATTCTTGGAATTATTTCACTGGGAAAGGACAATGAGTTGTATTCAACTAGCTTTTACTCAGAGTAGCCTTTTGGCTAAGGTTATTGGTAGTGTTTTACTTAGAGTAAACCTATTGAAATTAATAACTATGAATATATTTTTGTTAAATTTCAGCAAAGATTTCCAAATGTGAGACAAAAATATTGGTTTTGACTGGTTTCTAGTTCAGGCTCGGCTTTACTATTTCTGAGCTTTTGAAGGTGTCTCCTGTGCTGTGGTGGGTGCATTGTTGTAGAAACACTATAATGTGCAGATTTCTATGTCAGGCTAGCATGTGATATATTATTGTAACTCTGTAAGAGAAGCCATCAATTTTCCCATTATAAAAACTGCAAATAACCCCAAACCCCTGAAAACAGATTAGCACCACTAAAGCTGCAGTTAGGGCATTAATCAGCCTCTCTGGCCTACAGGAGGACACAACAGCAACCTTTATTGTGTTGATTCATAGCCTGCAATGACAAGAGCAGCCAGGTGGCACCTGGGTGGCACCCACCATTCCAGTGGGCAATTCCAGGGCCCCCAAACTTTTGCATACGCTGCCTTTGTATTATTGGATTTGAGGAGCCTATCTACAATTGTTTTGCAGAATTCGATTTTCTAGAATTGCGCCGTACATGATAGAATCCATCTTGAGTTTTCCGTAGAAACAGAAAACACCGCCTTATACCGAGTCAGACCAACTGGTCCATCTAGCACACAGTATTGTCTCCTGCACTGACTGGCAGTGGATCTCCAGGGTTCCAGCCTTTACCTGGAGATGCCAGGGATTGAACTTAAGACTTTTTACTTGAGTGGGTGGGAGCTGAGCTGGTCAGATGGGCGGGGTACAAATATCATAATCATCATATTTGGGGGTTAATGCAGTTGCTCACTCTTACTCTGAAGCCTGCGGACTTCTAGAAGTCGTTGAACTGCTGCTCCTATCACCCGCCCTGACCATTGGCAATGCTGGTTGGTGCTGATGGGAGGTCAAAGGTCCCCCGTTCCTGCTTTCTTCTACGGCGCCATCTGTAGGTGGGGTTGAGTTACACTACCGGGGTTATTTGTGGCATACAGGCTGCCTATGGCCAGCAACTGCCAACATGTACAAAGTCATATAGAGAAATTGAAGAGGCGCAGGGAAGTTGTTAGAGAGCAATAAAATCTGGCTTTGGGTTTTTTAAAAAAAGCAAAATAAAGTGAACTCTTACAACGTTTCTGAAATAAACGAGTAAGCTAAAGAACTGGTTTTATCCAGTGGGTGTTTGCCAGTGAGTTATGCAGCTCTGTGCTGTTCTTGCCGCTTTCCCGCACGTAGGCTTTTCTTCAAGAAAATTAGTGTCTCATTGGTGAAGTTTTTGGCTTAATTAAAAACAAAAACAATGTGGTTAAACTTCAGTAATTGCCCAGAGACAACCTCTAAGTAGATGGCTGCCTTTCCGTAGCAGGGGAACCAGAGCAGGTCACCACACTATAAAACTCGGCCCTCCAGATTTTTGGGGACTACAATTCCCATCATCCCTGACCACTGGTCCTGTTAGCTAGGGATCATGGGAGTTGTAGTCCCAAAACATAGTTTGCCTCTGCCTGTTATAGGGAATACAAATAAAGGAAATACTGAGAACCCACAGTTGGTCAATACTTTCATTAGGACATGGCCCAGAATAGTGAGGAAGCTTTCCAGTACTTCAGAACTCTTTATCGGACAGAATGTTAAACAAGATGGGAGGATGGGAAGAAAAAGCTGGGAGCAGTGCTGTTGCTTCCATGTCCGCAGTTTATAGCAGTCTCTAGGTGGGACGCAGGAGGAATTTGGCAAGTATATTTGGACTGAGACAGAACTAAATAATTACTAGATTATTGACTGATAATAATCAATCTTTTTAGACCCACTTTTGTTTGAGATAGAAGTACCGCATCATCTGCGTGTAATAATATAGAGATGGCTTTTTTGACCAGTTTAGGGGCATGATACTCTGGGAATGCTAAACTCTGGACAATATCATTTATATATAATTAAAACAGTGCGGGAGCTAGGATGCAACCTTGCTTAACTCCCTTTGTGGCTGGTACAGATCCTGTGAGCTGCCCTTTTGTAGAGCAAAGCACTTTCAGCACAGTGTTTTTATATAGACATTCAATCAAGAACAATAATATTTTATCTGTATTTAAGAGTTCAACTAATCCCACAGTCTTACTCGAGAGATTGAATCGAATGCAGCTTTCAGATCAATGAAAGCTGCATATAGCACACCACCTGGTTTCTTTGCATACTCATCTATAAAATGAACTAGTACAAAGCAATGGTCTATAGTGGATCTGCCTCGTCTAAATACTGCTAGCTCTTCGCAAAAATAGCTTCATCAGTTATCCAATCAATTAGCTTATTGTAAAGATGCTTTGCATATAATTTGCTAATTACTGGTAGCAAACTAATTGGTCTATAACTAGCCAGATCGAATGTAAGGCCCTTTTTGAATATAGGGATGACTACCGCTGTGGCCCAAACTTCAGGAAATATCGATTTATCGTTTGTCTAAAAAAAAAACACGCTTCCATTCCTCTTATCAGTGGGAACCCATTCAACGGTGTTAGTACTGTATCCTTTTTGATTCTCGGGAGAGGACCTGTTTCATTTGGAGCTAATTTCTGATAGCTCAGCCAGGAATTTGTAGTCATGCCATCAGGATTGTCCCTCACCCTACCATATTCCAAGGGGGGTTGAGTTTGCAGCTCTGCATCTATACACTTAGAAGTTCCTCTGGTAGCCCTCTTTTTAACTATACATTTTGGAGAAACAGCTTATGGGCAAAAGGCTTGATTATCAATTGGTTCACCAATGGTTTGTTGTCCATGCTGTTGTATTTGGGTCAACCTGGACTGTAACTTAGCTAGTTTGGTGAGAATGTCACTTTGTTCTTTATTTGGTAGGTTAACAAAATTACTCAGCAAATCCTCTTCTTCTGGGACAGCCCAGTCTGCTGAATCTGGAGGATAATATTTATTCAGAACTGCAGTGGATTGATTAGACCTCTTGAATTTTCCTTGCATAATCTCTGGAGTTGCTGATAGTAATTCTTCCCATTGACTGTGATCTTCTTCGGCAATAGGACAAATGTCAGCTTTAGTTGGGTGACTTTGTTACTACAAACAGTGGCTTAAGTGATGTGTCTTCAAAATGCCGATAAAGGAAGACTCATTTCCGGGCTAAATGAGCCTTCTTTTTCATGATTATAGCTGGAATTCTATGGCTGCTGAAAGTTAGAAAATTTGTCTTGAGTATCCATCATTAAAGAGCCCCTTGGTTGATTTGGGCGATAAATGAAGCAGCTTTTTAAATTTTAAACTGTATTTTAACCTGTATTTTAATTAACGTTTTTTCTTTCTTTTATACTTTATTGTAATTTTATTGATGTTAGCCGCCCTGAGTTTCGGCTGGGAAGGGCGGGGTATAAATAAAATTTATTATTATTTTAAATTGATATTTCCAACATCACAACCTAGGAGTAAAGTTAGGAATTATTATTCTTTGTGTTTTCTGTAGACACATAACTGTGCAGAATCTTTGTTCATATTTGATGACATTTTGGTGCGTCAGATGCAGTGACAAACTGGTATAGGGTTATGTCAGAGGTGACAAATGTACAGCCCTCTGGATGTTGTTGGAGGCCAGTGGTGGGATTGTGGGAGTTGTAGTCCAGCAACAACTGGAGGGCTAAAGGGTAGTGTTATGTATATATGCCTGTTTCATCCGAACTGGCAAACTGTTGCATTTGTCCTGCAAATCAGGAGAAAAAGAGGCATGGAATTGTGGAGAACATGGGTCGGGTGTATTGAATAACTAAACTTTCATTATGGAAACTGTTAGTGGCAGATTAATTTACAACTATACAAATGAAAATGTAATTTTAATAGATAACACTAATACAGATAAATTTATTTTTAAATTTGGATAATTTAATGCTAAACCTGTCAGCTGACCACATTCCTTTGTATGCAGCTATAGTTGTATCATATCACAGTTTCTAATTGTATAAAGTCAAATATTTGATTACCGGTAAATACAAGCTACTGCAATGAAACACTAGGATGAGAGAGATTCAGAGTTGCAGATAAGGGATGTGCAAGTCTTTTGCTCAGGTAGCATTATGGGATGAGCAGCTGCCTCAATGGTAGCATTTACTTAAGGAAGGTAATCTCTTCACTTTAGAAATCTGAGAATATGTGTACTCTATTTACTTAATGCACACTTTAGTTTTATATTGCAGTGAAAGCCTCAAAGTCAGAAGTTACTTTTTCCTTTGGGAACATAAAACGGAAATACAGTACAACATTTGGTCCTGGGTTCTGCCTGATTATTTTTATCTATTTCCCTTCATTTAAACAGATAGTACCATTATAGTGTCTACCCAATTGCTAAGCATTATTCAGTAGTTCAGTATCTTCGTGGTTTTGCGGGAGATAGTGAGTGGGAACTGGTAAAACTGCTATTTTACCAACATCCTTTTCTAAACTAGTTTCTCTCCTCACCTAACCTCCCTCTCCCTGAAGATTTGCCTGACAGTTCACCAGATGTTTAGGAGGCTGGAAACAACAGAGACCCTGAAGTGCTACTTAGATCAGGCATCCCCAGCCTTCGGCCCTCCAGATGTTTTGGACTACAATTCCCATCATCCCTGACCACTGGTCTTGTTAGCTAGGGATGATGGGAGTTGTAGGCCTGACTTAGATGATCAAGGACCAGCACAACTGTTCCCCTATAGATTTATTTATTAATGTACTCTACTTTTCAACCAAAAAGTTTCAAGAGAGACTTACATAAGATTAATGAAACAAGACAGTTCCTACCCACAGATTTGCAGTCTAAAAGACACAGGACAAAGGAAATTTCTTTTGTCCCCCCACATCGACAGCTTCGGGTAGGCTTGGGAGTCGTGGGCAAGCACCGAATGTCCGCCCCCCCTTCCTACGCCTCTGACCCCCAACCCTCTTACAAGTGCTTCCTGTCTTCAGACGCCCCACACGCTTTTGCAAAAAAGAAAATGAAAGAAAAACGAGAACTCCAAAGTTTTGCCGAGTAAAAAGAAAGAGGGGGGGGGGAGCTGCACGGCTTTGCCGGCAAAGCCGAGCAGCTCGTCCTCCTCCTGCCTCCTCCTCCAGGCTCCAGCCAGGACTCAGGAGCAGGGGTAACGGCGTGCCGACCCCCCTCCCCACGCGACTCCCAAGTATCCAGCACGGGAGGCGGGGAGAGGACGAGCTGCTCGCCGACAGCGGAGGTGCAGCTGCGAGGGAGGCAAGGCGCTCTGCTCGTCGCTTCTGCCCTGACAGCAGGACCGCACTCGAGCCAAGTGAAAGAATTGGCACTGCGGCAGCTAGACTGGTGACTGGGAGTGGCCGCCGGGACCACATAACACCGGTCCTGAGAGATCTACATTGGCTCCCAGTACGTTTCCGAGCACAATTCAAAGTGTTGGTGCTGACTTTTAAAGCCCTAAACGGCCTCGGTCCTGTATACCTGAAGGAGCGTCTCCACCCCCAACGTTCAGCCCGGACACTGAGATCCAGTGCCGAGGGCCTTCTGGCGGTTCCCTCACTGCGAGAAGCAAAGCTACAGGGAACCAGGCAGAGGGCCTTTTCGGTAGTGGCGCCTGCCCTGTGGAACGCCCTCCCAGCAGAGGTTAAAGAGATAAACAACTATCTGACATTCAGAAAATACCTGAAGGCAGCCCTGTTTAGGGAAGTTTTTAACCTGTGATAATTTAATGTATTTTGATATTTGTTGGAAGCCGCCCAGAGTGGCTGGGGAGATCCGGCCAGATGGGCGAGGTACAAATAATAAATTATTATTATTATTATTATTATTATTATTATTATTATTATTATTATTATTAGAGGGAGCCGGCAACGTTGCCGCCCCCATCCCTCGTACTTGCGCAAGAAGGAAAAGCCCAATAGGTGCGATGGGGAGAGAAATGTGACCTAGGCTTGTAGCGCGCAAGAGAGAGAGAGAGATCAAGAGGCGCTGCCACACGGAGGATCCTTCACCCGCGGCTGCGGGCAGGGGCGTGATGGCACCCCCGCAGGGTGCCGTCTTGTCACCCCTTCAGAAATGGAACCTGGGGCGCTTCGCCCCTCCCTTCCTACACCACTGCTGCCAGGTGACAGTTGAGAGAGGGAGGGAGTCCTCATCAGCATTGTACTGACATTAACTAGGTGCTCCTTGTTGAGCTATTTTCTTCCCCTCTCAGATGGATGGATAATTGTGAAGTACATTTTAGGCCAATTCAGTTGTAATACCAATACCTAGTTTGGAGCCATATGAATGAGCCTGGCTAGGGCCCAGGGTGGATTTGATTTAAATCAAACTGATTTAAATCACGATTTAAATCACTAGCAGGGTGGATAAAAATCAACGATTTTTTAAAAATATATATATAAAAAATCCGATTTAAATTAAAAAAATCAGATTTTTTTTAAATCGTTGATTTTTATCCACCCTGCTAGTGATTTAAATCAGTTTGATTTAAATCAGTTTGATTTAAATCGGTTTGATTTAAATCAAACCCACCCTGCTAGGACCCCTTGGGCTTACATGCTCTTCCTTCCTTACCCTTGCATGCCACTATTCTATCATTGAGTAGAGGCAAGTTTCATCCAAACTGAAAATCTTTGGTTTGTGCTTGCCCTGAAGCCAGATAGCAATGCTTTCCAGCCCCGGTTTGCAGGGCAAGCGCAGAGCATAGTTTACCAGTTTGCATGAATCTTCTCATTGTGGTTTTCTGCAAACCAGAAAGGGGGGAAAGGGAGTGGAAGACTCATTTGTGCAGCACTAAACCATGACTTGCATTATGTCTGAATCAGCTACATGCCAGGATGCCAAATCCACATGGATTTTTGCTTCCCAGTGAAAAGTTGTCTTGTCTTTGTTCCTCCATGGAAGAAAAAAAAATGCATTGGGACCAGCCCTTTAAGCAGTTCGTGAGATTCTTCTTTTGTGTAGAAGAGAAAATAGAGGCAAACATGTTGGTTGAGATTGTAGGGCAGAACTATATGTTACTTGTTCTGCATTTTTTCTTTTTAGTACAGTGGTACCTCTGGATGCGAACAGGATCTGTTCCGGAGCCCCGTTCCCATCATGAGCAGCGCGTATCCTGAAGCGTCACGGCTGCGCATGTGCGAGACGCGATTCGGTGCTTCTGCACATGCGCATGACGTCATTTTGCGCATCTGCGCATGCGCGAACCGCCAAACCCGGAAGTAACCCGTTCCGGTACTTCCGGGTTCGGCGGGTTTGTAACCCGTGACGAACGCAACATGCAGCGTTCGTAACATGAGGTACGACTGTACGTGGCCACTGAGGTTGTACTGTGGCATAAAGGCCATCAGGTTGGTGGTGTACGTGTGCTTCTTAACCTTTTCCCCTTGTGTAAAAAATTCTTTCCGCCAGCTGTTTCCTCCGCTGCTGGATAGAAGCTACAGGTAGTGTAGTTCTAACACTAATTTCAGTTGCCTCCAAGGGGACATAGAAGTTGAATCCTTTCATTCACACAAACCAGCTTGTGAACATATTAAACTGGGATGCCACTGCAGTTCCAGAAGGGAAAGAAAATAAGACTGAAGGAATGGACCCCAAGAATGATTGCTTCTTTTGCCCTTTCCCTATCCTCAGATCCAGGAAGCTCCATGGCAAACCCATGGTCAGTTTTTTAAGAATTGCAAATGAATGGGTGCTTTGATGGGAACATAAGCGAAGAAGAGCTGAGGGTGAAAAGGAGATAAATGATAGTGGAGATTTGACTCCAGTGAAGCTCATGAGGCTTGGGAGGACCTTAGAATTTAAATGTTAAGATAAATTGGTAGCTTTCTTTGGCAAAACCGTCTTAAGTATTTCCCAGATACCAAGGGCATTCCAATGGCACTGTTGTGGTGCAAATTGGTTAATCTGTTTTGGAACCCTATTGATGAAAATAGACAGGCAATATTTGCTGTTTATGATGCATAATCATTTGTTTGCACATTTTGTTATACTGAGTCTCTGGGGACAAATTGGACATTAAATGGATTGTGTGTGTGTGTGTGTGCGCGCGCGCGCGCGTGTGTTGCCTGCTGTAAAATGCAGAATGAAGCCGTTGAGAGAAGGGGAAATTCCAAAACCATATGAAAAATAGGAATTTTATAGGTCTTTGAGACCAGGATAGAGTAAGAGTTTTGAAGTAAATGCTTTGATTATTATTTTTTTAAAAGAAAAATCAGCATGTCAGTTCATTGCCCATTCCTTCCAAAAGTTTACTTACCCAAAACTTAACCATCTGCAAAATATCATACAACAGTAGATTAAAAAAGCTTAAACCCACAACACTCAGAATTCGGTAGGAAAAACTTCTATGGCTTAAATGGATTATTACCCTAATTTTCCTCTTTTTTACTCACATTTCTTATCACAGCTTTTCAGTAACTTGCAAGAGGCAGGCTTGTAGGCTGTTGGAATTCTGGAATGTTGTTCCTGAGCTTTTAGTCTGGAATTTCAGTGTTTACTGTGTTTTGAGGCCCAAAGGTCCAAATTTTAGGGGGGGGGGTGATAACCGGTTATAATAACAATAACTAAAGGCTTTCTAAAAGCACAGAATAAAAATATAAATAGGTAACTATTTAAAACCACGCTGAGGCTATTAATAGAAACATATGTACACAAGTCTAGTAAACATTCAGTACTTGGATTGAAAGTCTTTCAGGGACAATGATAAGGCCTCTGATGAAATTGCTGTAACTTGTGTGTAGAAACATACGTAGAAAAATGGAATGATCAGTAGGAGAGCTGTCTTGCAGTGTCAGGGCACAATCCTCTGTCAAATCCAAATCATCTGTCTTGGCAACAAGCCATGACGTGGGCTTCAAGAATAGCCATGACTGGTGGGAGGCAGGAAACTGCAGACAGAGAGTGACAAGAGTTCAAGGGCAGAGAAAGGAAAGACGTTTAGGGTTGAATCAAAGCACAGATGGCCCAGGAAGCAGAAGTGCAGACTGTGTGCCCTGTTGTGTAGACCAGGAGTGGGTTGATGTCATTTGTGATCCACAGAAGCAAGAATGTGTACTTGGATTCTCTTTAATTGTTAAGGTCTAACTCAACTGATTTTATCTTAAGAAGCGCCTTGTTGGATCATAGAAGGCTACACATAGCAAACTGCATTCACTGCAAGAATCCCAGCAATAATAATAATAATTTATTATTTGTACCCGCCCATCTGGCTGGGTCTCCCCAGTCACTCTGGGCGGCTTCCAGCAAGCATTAAAATACATTAACACATCACAGATTAAAAACTTCCCTAAACAGGGCTGCCTTTAGGTATTTTCTGAATGTCAGATAGTTGTTTATCTCTTTGACCTCTGATGGGAGGGCGTTCCACAGGGCGGGCGCCACTACTGAGAAGGCCCTCTGCCTGGTTCCCTGTAGCTTTGCTTCTCGCAGTGAGGGAACCGCCAGAAGGCCCTCGACGCTGGATCTCAGTGTCCGGGCTGAATGGTGGGGGTGGAGATGCTCCTTCAGGTATATGAGCAGGTGCCAGTAGGTCCACCGCAAATTGGCTAGTGCTCCACTATCTACCCTTGCCTTCTTTGGTTGTACAGTGGTACCTCGGGTTACAAACGCTTTGGGTTACAAATTCCGCTAACCCGGAAGTAGTACCTCAGGTTGAGAACTTTGCCCCAGGATGGGAACGGAAATCGGCGGCGGCAGTGGGGGTGGCAGCAGGAGGCCCCATTAACTAAAGTGGTACCTCAGGTTAAGAACGGTTTCGAGTTAAGAACGGACCTCTGGAATGAATTGAGTTCGTAACCCGAGGTACCACTGCAGATGCTAGAGCCAACTGGAGTTAATGCCATCCAATCAATGTTTTTTGCAGGGTGTCTCTAGGAGTTTAGTTGCGCAGTGCTCAGCTGTCCTGGCTATCGCTGTAGGTAGGTCACCGGTCTTGGACACAGCCATCCCGGGTTCAGTTCTTGAAAGCTTGGCCACTAACCAAACTGTTTGGGTATGGGCATGATGCCTGAGCAGCTTCAGAAGTGATTGCTTCTTTGGTTCTCCAGCTCTTGAAAACTTGGGCGGTCTTACATTTTGAACTTGCAGGCATGAGCATTTGTTTAGGCCAGAGGGTCACTGTGGATGGCAACAGCATGTATATTAATGCTGTGTACAAATAGTTATCAAGACTTGGATGTTGGTTGAGGACACCAGATTATAGCTGGTAGGCGTGTTGCACTACTTGTGCTGTCCTAATGCTACAGTTCCAAGCGACATGGAGAGGCAAGTCTTGGGATGTTTTAGAAATGATAACCTGTTAACAGAGAGCTTGGAGTTGTAATTCAGCTGTGTGTATTCTCAGTCCTGCTGTAGCTGCTTGGGATTTGTGACTGGGAGCCAGCAGCATCGCCATTAATGCCACCTGGATTGGTTGTGACCCACAGTGGTTGGAAAGGCACAACTTGGAGGCATTGTCAGCTCATGGCTTGATCTGGAGACTGTGGGGTGCCCTTTATGCTGCTTGCAGAACCTCACATAAGAAAGTAGCCAGCACAGGGAGGAGAGCTGTGGGATGGTGGGAGTGGATGTTGTGCTACTGGCCTGTAAGCATGACGTGCCTGTTGGACTTGTCACTTGGAGATGGAGAGAGCACTCCATCCAAGAGTGCTCTCCAAGAGGTTCCTTCTTTCCCAAACCCATAAGGAAATGCAGTGGAAACTGGTTCAGGCCCAAGGAAGGAGTTGCTTTGGACCACAGCACATCATTTCATCTGCAGAACCAGTTGGCTAAAAAAGAGCACCCTTTAGAAAGCAAGGAGAGAGACCTCCAAGCCTAAGATCTCTGGTAAGCTTTTTCAGTAAATGGTTGCTAAGCCAGAGACATTTACCAGTCGTTTGGGCTATCCCTAATCACTGGGTTCAGAGAACTCTGGATATGAAATGTGTTGGTGTTCTACAGATGCTAAATAAAGAAATAAATAGATGATAGATAGATAGATATGTTTGGAATTCCATTATTTCATTTCCTGCTTCAAAGATAACACCATCATCACATCCTTGCTCAGCCATGTGTACCCAGCTCCTAGACCAGTGATGGCTAACCTTGACACTCCAGATGTTTTGGGACTACAACTCCCATCATCCCTGACGACTGGTCCTGTTAGCTAGGGATGATGGGAGTTGTAGTTCCAAAACATCTGGAGTGTCAAGGTTAGCCATCACTGTCCTAGACAGTTGCATTCATAATTCCCACTATCTGGATGTCCTGCTTTTGAACTCTGGGCCTTACAAACTATGGCAGTTGCAAAAGGGACCACTTTGGGTGGGGATCTGGGAGAGGCCTTGAAATTCCCTTGCTCAGGTGCCAGAAAACATGGTGCTAATGTTAAGCTGGCTTGGAAAGACAGTTGCCTGGCTTAAGTGCTTCCTCAAAATTCTTTCTACTGGTAAGTACATTAGGATTTGACTTTGGAATGACTTGTCACTGGAGAATCCTGACAGCTCTCTTTACAACATGGTCCTGGTGTTTGGAAAGTAGAATAAGCATTATGTTAGATCTCTCTCTTTTTTACACACACCCCTGGGGGGAAAACACTTGCAGAAGAAAGCCAAATTCTCATTTGTAGGGATGCCATTTAATGCCAGCAGTATATGGGCACCCTATAGAACACAGAAGTGGCATGACAAAGGTAAGAAGATAAAGGGAGAGCCTAGGATTTAGGCAAGAGGTTCTGTTGGTAGAAGTTCTCGTAACGGAAAGAAGCAGGAAAAAGGTGTGAAGAGTGCAGCAGGAATGGCTAATTGTGGCGTCTCCTTTTCTCCCTTTAGACTTGTCAAGTATGCCAGATGCTGTTGCCCAACAAGTGCAGTTACTGTGCTCATCAAAGAATCCATGCTCACAAATCCCCTTATTGCTGCCCAGAGTGTGGCGCCATTTGCCGGTCAGCCTATTTCCAAACCCACGTCAAGGAGAACTGCCTTCATTACTCGCGCAAAGTTGGCTACAGGTTTGTGCTAAATTGAGGGGCGGGGGGGGGGGCGCACGAGGAAGATGTGTCGTGACATTTAATGCACACCGAGCGGGGATGAATGGGGCGAGGGAGAATTGAGCTTAAACTCTTATCAAGTCCTTCTTACGCCACACAGCGTTGCTGCCAGCTTGTTTGGTGATCAGACAGGCTGACAATTTCAGGATATCAAATGCTGATAAGGCGTGTTTCTCCAGGGGGCACATCTTTATAGACACTTTGGCAATGAGTGTTCTTCTGTGCTTGCAAGGACGCAGGCTAAGACGGGGGAAATGCTGCAAATGCCAGGGCTTTTTCGATGGACTTTCACAGCCCTCTTAAAGGTTATGAAGTGGTGATGGCCTGATTCTGACACATAGTTTGCTTCCTCTGTATGCTTTATAGTTCTGTCGCTCTCTGGCTTCTCAGTTTTGTTGATTGCAAAGGAGGGTACTGTGGTGGGTTTTTTATTATATTGCATTTTTATTTTTATTCACTACCATTTGGATAAAGGGTGGATTAGACATTTTAAAAATAAATAGTATCCATAGGGGGGGAAACTGAATTGATCTAAAATTTGGTGTTTCTATGGCTTAACTGAAGAAGTACAGATGCGATACTGACTTTATGCTACAGGCAGGGAACCTATGGCCCTCTTGATGTGGCCATCTTGGCTGTGAGTCCTGGAAGGCCTGCTCCCTGCCTTGCAGGCCTTTTCCCACCTGGCCTGGAAAGGTGGTACTGACTGACTCCAGCTACAAAAGCTGAGGCTACTGAACAGACCCTTGGGTATTGCTTAGGGTCGGGGTTGTTAGCAGGGTTTGTTTCTGTTATTGATCTTTATTTTTTGTATCTTTATTTTTAGATCTTCTTATGATTTTATGTAGAACTTGTTCAATTTGGTTGTGTACTTCCTGATTTTTTTAATGTATTGTTTCTGACAATATTTGTTATATTTGTAATTATGCATTTTTCATGTTGTAAGCCTCCTTGAGCATAGTTTTAACCATGGAAAGCAGAATATAAATTGCTGGACTCTAGCTGCCATCATCACTGGCTGTTGGCCACGTTGGCTGGGGCTGATGCTAGTCCAGCAGCACTTGGAGAGACCACAGCTTCCTCACCCTTGATGTAAAACAGGACGTTTGGCAGCAATACTTTTTTATTGCTTAGGTGGAACAATGCAGCACGAATTAAAGGGTGCTTGGCAGACTCCAAAGTGACTTGGTTTGCTTGGAATAAAAGCACTGAAGCCCAGGCTAATGCAGGCAATAAATAGAAAGGGAATTTGGTCCTGCGCTTACTTGCCTTTGTGGCTAAGAACAGTTGCATTTTGATTTGAACACTCCTCAAATTGGAGTAACTTTGTCCAGCATCAGCTATATCACTGGAGGTTTTAAAACATTTTCAGTGTGCATTTCATTGGGACTTTGAGTGTCTATCAGAAAACAGGCTTTTCCCCCTGTTTCTTTTCATTCATTTTTGTCTTTACCACTGTTATCGATCACCCCTGGAACACTTTAATGCTGTGGATTTTACAAATGCTGTGGCTTTTACTACTCCCTCCAGGTCAATGAGGCAGACCTCAGTGGGTCCTTGTTTCCTGAACTTTCGCAGAAATCTCAGTGTGTGCTAATGAGTTTGTTTGTTTGTTTGTTTGTTTGTTTGTTTGTTTGTTTGTAGAGCTCAAGTTTAGCTCTCTGTCTCTCTCTTTCCAGGTGCACTCACTGTGGGGTTGTCTTCATGTCGCAAGCTATGCTGAAAGTGCACATCCACGAGAAGCACTGTGAAGTCTTCCACAAGTGTTCGTTCTGTCCTATGGCCTTCAAGTCTGCAGACAGCACCACTGCTCACATTACCAGTCAGCACCCTGCAGAACCTCATAAGACATCTCAGTAAGTGTCTGCCTGGTTAAATGAAAGTATTGCCCAATTTCTCTTCTTTATCCAGTTTGCCTTCTGTGCCCATCTCCACTGGGCTTAAAAGAACGTTGTTGTCCCAACTGTATGGAGAGAGACAGAGACAATAAACTGTGTTGTGGAGACAGTTCTTAGTAGGATCTGCACACCTTCTCTTTGGAAGAAATGAAGGGTTAGGCAGAAATCTTGTTTTCTAGTTATCTTAATATTTAGTTATGTAGCCCATCTGTTCCTAAGACTGTTCGCACTTGGAAAGAAGCAAGGGCAGATTTATCATCTGTTAGCGTACAGACAGCCCATGTGCTCTGCATGATGTTACGTGTTTCTCCAGAGGGCATCCTAAAACTAATGGGTGGTTATAGCACAGAAACCCATTTTATAATAATAATAATAATAATAATAATAATAATAATAATAATAATAATTTATTATTTGTACCCCGCCCATCTGGCTGGGTCCCCCCAGCCACTCTGGGCGGCCTCCAACAGATATCAAAATACATTAAAATATCACAGGTTTAAAACTTCCCTAAACAGGGCTGCCTTAAGGTATCTTCTGAATGTCAGATAGTTGTTTATCTCTTTGACCTCTGCTGGGAGGGCGTTCCACAGGGCAGGCGCCACCACCGAGAAGGCCCTCTGTCTAGTTCCCTGTAGCCTCGCCTCTCGCAGTGAGGGAACCGCCAGAAGGCCCTCGGCGCTGGATCTCAGTGTCCGGGCTGAACGATGGGGGTGGAGACACTCCTTCAGGTATACAGGACCGAGGCCGTTTAGGGCTTTAAAGGTCAGCACCAACACTTTGAATTGTGCTCGGAAACGTACTGGGAGCCAATGTAGTTCTCTCAGGACCGGTGTTATGTGGTCCCGGCGGCCACTCCCAGTCACCAGTCTAGCTGCCGCATTCTGGATTAATTGCAGTTTCCGGGTCACCTTCAAAGGTAGCCCCATGTAGAGCACATTGCAGTAGTCAAAGCGGGAGATAACTAGAGCATGCACCACTCTGGCAAGACAGTCTGCGGGCAGGTAGGGTCTTAGCCTGTGCACCAGATGGAGCTGGTAGACAGCTGCCCTGGATACAGAATTGACCTGCACCTCCATGGACAGCTGTGAGTCCAAAATGACTCCCAGGCTGCGAACCATGAGGAGAAACAATGGTAAGAGTTGTTTGACAGTGGAAACAGACTGTCTGTAGAGCTGTCGGGGTCTCCTTTACTGGTTATATTTAAGTTGGGCAGCCATCTGTTGGGAATGCTGTACTTGCATCCAGGATTTCAGGCCCTGCGTTGAGCAAGAGATTGGAAATAGATGCCCTCCAAGGTCCTTTTGATTCCATGTCTCTGTGAAATTGCTTTGTAACTCTTGTCTGCTAGAGAAGCAGTAATGGGAGCTTCAGGCAGAGCCTGTCGGGGAGAAATACAAATTAAAATAAATATCAGCACTTAGAGCAGGAGTGGAGAACCTTTTTGGCTCTGTGGGCCAAATCCTTATCAGGATTAGCTTCACGGGCCAAATTTGATAGGTGAGCGAGGCACCCCACATGATTGACAGGTGGGCAACACACCCACCCATCAAAAGTCCATGCTGGAGCAATGTTAAAATGAGCCCCCTCCCTGCTTTCTGAAGCGCGCGCGCGCGCACACACACACACACACACACACACTTAAAGATAGATCCAGCGGATGCATGAAGGAGAAATTGCAGCTCCCAGGTGATAGGGGGAAACCACTTGTGGAAGGCTGATCCTTGCAAAAGCAGTTCTTTCCCCACTCCCCCTGGGAGCTGTGTGCAGCAAAATGGAGCAGAATTTAACCCCTGCTTAGCACGTGCTTCCCAGGAAGGGGATGGGTAAACCCCCTTTGCAAGGGGATGGGGAAACTCCCTTTGCAAGGATCCACCTTCCCTAGTGGTTTCTCCCTCCCCCTCCCCTGGGAGGCATGGCTTTTTCATATAGTGATGCAGAATTAAGACAGGTCTGCTTTTGCTGAAGGCACCTCTTTCCATGGAGCAGGCACACACAGTGAAAGCAAGCAGACTCAGTGTTTTTCTTCTGCTTCCTTTGGCTTTATGCACCTGTTACAAAGAGGGAACAGATGAACTCAGCCAAATGGAGCAAGATTTAACCATCACCTGTAAGCTGTTCCTGCTGGGAACAGCCACTTGCAACAATACAGAATTGAGACCCACCCACCAGGTTTCCTGTTAAATACATGTTTCCAAGGCATTTTGTTGGAGTTTGGTTTCTAATGTTGTACGCTGACCTGAGATCTTCTGATAAAGGGGGTGGTATACCGGTATATGTTGAGGGACCCAGATGGCGCTGTGGGTTAAACCACAGAGCCTAGGGCTTGCTGATCAGAAGGTCGGCGGTTCGAATCCCTGCGACGGGGTGAGCTCCCGTTGCTCGGTCCCTGCTCCTGCCCACCTAGCAGTTCGAAAGCACGTCAAAGTGCAAGTAGATAAATAGGAACTGCTCTGGCGGGAAGGTAAACGGCGTTTCCGTGCGCTGCTCTGGTTCGCCAGAAGCAGCTTAGTCATGCTGGCCACATGACCTGGAAGCTGTATGCCGGCTTCCTCGGCCAATAAAGCGAGATGAGCGCCTCAACCCCAGAGTTGGACACGACTGGACCTAATGGTCAGGGGTACCTTTACCTTTACCTTTATATATGTTGAATAAATAATAATAATAATAATTAATGATGATGGTGATAAATTTTTCTACATTGGTGTTTTTTTGTTTAGAGTAAACTTTCATTGCAAATTCATTTTTCAATTGTTCCAGGGTGATCTACAAATGCTCTTGTGAGACGGTCTTTAACAAGAAGAGGCTTCTGCAGGAGCACTTCCAGCAGAATGCCAACAGGCTGATGGTGGGAGTGTTCAAGTGTCCACATTGTCAGCTGGTGTATATGCAGAAACTTCAGCTAATGCAGCACGTTAAGGTTGGTGACTGAAGAGGATACCATGCCTGTACGGAACACTTTTCTGCCTTCAGAATTGAGATTACTTTGCATGAAACACATCGGCTGCCTTTCTTTCTTTCTTTCTTTCTTTCTTTCTTTCTTTCTTTCTTTCTTTCTTTCTTTCTTTCTTTCTTTCTTTCCTTCCTTCCTTCCTTCCTTCCTTCCTTCCTTCCTTCCTTCCTTCCTTCCTTCCTTCCTTCCTTCCTTCCTTCCTTCCTTCCTTTTCCTTCCTTACTTACTTAACTTACCTACCGCTGGTGGATATCCTCACAAGCAACCTCAAAACCAATTCAAAGATTGTGTGTAAAACAGTCCTCCCAGACGTGTATTAAGAGTCCAAGTACCTACAGCAGCTAGGGACCAGGTGGCGCTGTGGGTTAAACCACAGGCTTGCTGATCAGAAGGTCAGCGGTTCGAATCCCTGCGACGGGGTGAGCTCCTGTTGTTCGGTCCCAGCTCCTGCCCACCTAGCAGTTCGAAAGCACGTCAAAGTGCGAGTAGATAAATAGGGACCGCCCCAGCGGGAAGGTAAACGGCGTTTCCGTGCGCTGCTCTGGTTCGCCAGAAGCAGCTTTGTCATGCTGGCCACATGACCCGGAGGCTGTCTTCGGACAAACGCCGGCTCCCTCGGCCTATAGAGCGAGATGAGCACGCAACCCCAGAGTCGGACACGACTGGACCTGATGGTCAGGGGTCCCTTTGCCTTTTTACCTACAGCAGCTAGATTTCTTACTGAGACTGGTGCTATACTGACTGCACTGCCTCCCAGTTCATTTCTGGGCACCAAATACAACCTAAAGCTTTTAAAATGCAGGTTTAAGCCTGTTAACTGTTTAATGCTGCTTTTATAATTTTGTGGGTTTTTAGCATATTGTGTATGTGTGCATTTCTGTATGTGCACATGCATGCCCCCCCCCCAATTTTATTGTTATTTGTGTAAATTGCCCCGAGAATATGATTGAAGGGCGAAAATAAAAATTCTTCTAATAAATGTCAGGCATGTGAATTCTCTTCATGCCTCCAAAATTCCCTGGAAAACTTAAGAGCTGCAAATTCTGTGACTCTCAAGTCTTGTTGGAGTCCAACTCCCATCAGTTCCAGCCAACAAGGCCAGTGGCAAAGATGATGGAAGTTGTAATCCACCGTCTAGAGGGCTACAGGTTCCTTCCTCTTGGGTTACAAGCTAGGCTTCTTTCCTTCCTGACGTTCAGGCTGTTCGCAAGCAAGGAAATATTTCACAGAAGCACTCTTCAAAACAGGTATTGGAGAGGCCGAATGGTTTAGCTGCAGCATCTAGTTTAATTTTGCCTGTGTCTTTCTATCTGAAAAGCAATAGTGACTACCTGCCACTTTTGTATTCAACGAAGAGCTTTCATGGCATTATGATTTCAGACTATATCATCAGCATTTGCCAAAGGGAGAGATGACAAAATTCAGAATCTCCCTCATCTGTACATACATTGCCTTTCATGATGCTACCAAGAGAGAAATATCACATCCTTATTATCTAGAAAGGCATCTTGGTTGAGCCAGCAAAAACTTGTCCATCTTTTGACAGGTATCGAAGGCATTGTTACAAATAGCACTGTTCAATTTGCCATAGCAGCAGCTAATGTATACAAGGATTATACAGCTCAGTCAAGTGTCTGATAAAGTAGACCCTTGTCTATAGAAGCTCAAGGCACAATGCATTTGTTTTCTTTAAAATGCCATGGGACTCTTAGGTTGAAATTCAAATCATCCTCTGAACCTACTCTTGGATTGACGAAGCTGACAAAGTGGTGCAAAGCTAACAACTTGCTCATAAATACAAAGAAAACAAAGGAGCTTGTGGTGGACTTCAGGAGAAAGAAGAACGATGTCCAACCACTTTTGATTGATGGAATCTGTGTTCAGATTTCTGGGCATTGAATTACAGGAGGATCTGTCCTGGAGTGCAAACATAAGGGGGCTTGTGAAGAAGGCGCAGCAGAGACTGTACTTCCTGAGAGTTCTAAGGAAAAACCATCTTCCACAAAAGCTGCTGCTTGCCTTCTATCACTGTGCCATTGAGAGCGTGCTCACTTATGGCTTATGTGTGTGGTACGGAAGCTGTACTACCAAGGACAGGATGGGGTTGTGCAGAGTTGTTAAGGCAGCAGAGAGCATTGTTGGCTGCTCGCTCTCCACCTTAGAGCAGATTTATGCCATGAGGTGCCACAGAAAGGCACTGGACCTAGTGAAAGATCCATCGCATCCTGGTCACTGTCTCTTTGAACTTTTGCCATCGGGACGGAGATACAGGACGATGACAACAAGAACAAGCCGTCTTAGAAACAGCTTCTTCTCCATAGCGATAGCGGCCTTGAATGGGAAGCCTGGACTTTGAAGTCATCTAATCTTACCTGTTATGTTTTATCATTGTATGGTTTTAATCAGTGTGTATGGTTTTAATCAGTGTTTTTGTAGTTGTTTTGTTTTTGCGTGGAGTGCCCTATCTGGGTGGATGGAGCAGCCAAGTAATTTCGTTGTCCCCGAAGGGGACAATGACAATAAATTCTATTCTATTCTATTCTATTCTATTCTATTCTATTCTATTCTATTCTATTCTATTCTATTCTATTTATTCTATTCTGTTCTATTCTGGATTGCAAATGAGGAGCACCAAGACTCAATTCAAACATGCACATATACATGCACCCTGCAACTTTGCATTGGTTCAAAGTTTAATTGAGTACAAACCGGGGTGCAGTTTCCCCAAATTACATCCTTGGGCCAAGCCTGATGTGGGTATTGAGGATTGTGAACAAACATTGCGCTCTCACACTCCCTTTTCCCTTGATCAAGCATTCCAAACTAGGATTTGCAATCCCTGTTTGGAGGGCTTGCTCAAACTTTAGTTTGCCAGTTCAGATGTAGCTGCAAACTAATACTTGGTTTGATCAAACCATAACGTGCTGCACACAGGCAGAGAAGGGAGCACTTCACAGCAGCAGCACTTTTTCACAATCCTCCAAACTGTGAATTCAGTCTTAAGTCTGCTGCAAACACACAGGCTGTTATAATTTAGTTAAGTGCATAGTTTCTCACTGTGTTGATGGGATGAATCACACTGTGTTGGCGTTAACATAGCCTATTGGCTATGGACATAATCTCTGTCTTAGTCCTGGGCTGTATAAAACAGAAGGAGGTGGGAAATGATATGTTTTTGTTAAGCAGTTTCCTGCTATTTTAGGAAAATAGGCAACTTCCCTTTGCCCTGCTATTATGCTGAGGCTTGATTTTTTGTTTTTTGTTCATTAGAGCGTCCATGGGGTCCCTGAGAATCCTGAAGATCTTGCAAGCTTCCGACAGAAGACAGAGACAGCAACTAACAGCAACGTTCTTCCAGCATCAAAAGAGCTGTCAGTAATCAATGGTACTTCCCAGACCTCTTTGCCCACAAAAGGGACGAGCCCAGAATCAAAACCCAAGCCAAAACCCTGCAGTTGGACATGTCGGGAGTGTTCGCAGTGCATCCCTGACCGAGAAACCTATGTGTCCCATATGAGGAAAAGCCATGGAAAGGTAAGGGTCTGGCGGCTATATTTTGTTCCTTTTCCCCACAGGATTCATCTAAAACTCTTCAGCAGCCGGCCTGTCCTTGTTTGAGCTCCAGGGGAACAAGTTTTTGTTTTCTTGCACATTTAGGCAGCACCAATGATATGGCTGTACTGTTGCATCTGTTTTTAATAATGGTTATGTGGAGTTTATTATTCTGTTTTTGTTTTGTTTGAAAATTATTTCAGGACCTTCTTAATAAGAAGCAATGTGCAAATCTAATCTAAACATCATAGCATACCTTTTTATGTTTGTTATAGCGGACAAACACCGGCTGCCTCGGCCAGTAAAGCGAGGTGAGCGCCGCAACCCCAGAGTCGTTCGCGACTGGACTTAACTGTCAGGGGTCCCTTTAAAGGTACAGGTAAAGGGACCCTGACCATTAGGTCCAGCCGTGACCGACTCTGGGGTTGCGCGCTCATCTCGCTTTATTGGCCGAGGGAGCCGGAGTACAGCTTCCAGGTCATGTGGCCAGCATGACAAAGCCGCTTCTGGCAAACCAGAGCAGCACACGGAAACGCCATTTACCTTTCCGCTGCAGCGGTTCCTATTGATCTACTTGCACTTTGACGTGCTTTCGAACTGCTAGGTTGGCAGGAGCAGGGACTGAGCAACGGGAGCTCACCCCGTCGCGGGGATTCGAACCGCCGACCTTCTGATCGGCAGGCCCTAGGCTCTGTGGTTTAACCCACAGCGCCACCTGCGTCCCTTTGTTATAGCTTACAGCTAAACAAATAAAATTGCTACTGCTTATTACATAAACCTTATAGCAGGGTGAGAGCCTGGGTACATGCTTCTGTCTTTTTGGTCTATGCAGTCCTATGGCAGCATCAGAGATAAACTTCAGAGTATGATTCTTTCTTTCTCTTCATGTGTTCCCCTTTTAATGTTTCTGAAACTGTATTGACTGCAAATGCATAAGTGTTATCTGGATTCTTCTCCACGAAAATCTTATAAATTAGATAATGAACATTCCCATTCTGCAGCTGGGGAACTGGCTCAAGGCAAGCTTATCAGGTTTATGGCCAAGGGCTGATTTATATGCTACAAGAGAGACATGTTTGTAGCAGGTCAATTGCATGTCTCTATGGTGAGCACAGCGACCCTCGAAGAAAAACATGTCTGGAGCCCAGTGATGGCTAACCTTGACACCCCAGATGTTTTGGAACTACAACTCCCATCATCCCTAGCTAACAGGATCAGTGGTCAAGGATGATGGGAGTTGTAGTCCCATAACATCTGGAGTGTCAAGGTTAGCCATCACTGCTGTAGCCCCTTGGGAAATGCACACCTAAGGGCCACAATTGGCCAGGACTCTTAAATTTGTTTACCATATTTCACAAAAGTACATTTTGTCAGATCAAGGATACAGGCAGGTGCATTACAGATGCTAGTACATGAATCTAGATTGTGTGGATTCTTTTGCACAGATCAAGACCAGAAAAAAAGAGGCAGCTCTTTCTTGCTGTCAGAACTAACGCTCCCATTCCTCTTGTAGAATGTGAAAAGATATCCCTGTCGGCAGTGTGAGCGGTCCTTCAACGCCTCCAATAGTCTGCACAGACATGTACGCAATAACCATGACACAGCAAAGAAAGTTTACACCTGCTGGTGAGTACACAACTGTTTTCCTGAAAATTTCTATGAGTCTTCCAGGCTAAAAAAGTGCTTTGTAATGGGCCATATCTAAGGCTTTTTAGGGCATAGCTTAGAACAAAGGATCTCGCACTAGCTCAGGTACATTTTTAGGTTTCACAGCTAGATTCCATGATAAGATTGCAGCACGTTAGGCATTAATGATGCAAGCACTGGGTTATATATAAGCAAATGTAGAATGCTTAGTAAAGGTAAAGGTACCCCTGACCATTAGGTCCAGTCGCGGACGACTCTGGGATTGCGGCGCTCATCTCTCTTTATTGGCTGAGGGAGCCAGCGTTTGTCCGCAGACAGCTTCCGGGTCATGTGGCCAGCATGACTAAGCTACTTCTGGCAAACCAGAGCAGCGCACGGAAACGCCATTTACCTTCCCACTGGAGCGGTACCTATTTATCTACTTGCACTTTGACGTGCTGGAAGCTGTATGCCGGCTCCCTTGGCCAATAATATGAGTTGAGTGCACAACCCCAGAATCATAGAATCATAGAGTTGGAAGAGACCACAAGGGCCATCCAGTCCAACCCCCTGCCAAGCAGGAAACACCATCAAAGCATTCCTGACAGGTGGCTGTCAAGCCTCTGCTTAAAGACCTCCAAAGAAGGAGACTCCACCACACTCCTTGGCAACAAATTCCACTGAGTCAGCCACGACTGGACCTAATGGTCAGGGGTCCCTTTACCTTTATTACACAAATGTGACACGTCTTCTCATGACATCCATGACCAAGGAGACTCCGATTCTGAGCAGGAATGTGACTTTCACTGATACACAATACATTTTGTTGTACAAGTACACCTGGCAATTTAGTCTTGAAAGTTCTAATGTGGGCACAAATGTTGACATTTCCCTCACAGACGAAACAGATTCTGCTCCTGCTTGATTCTTTTTTAAATTATTGATTCTCTAAAAGGGAAGCAGTTGTTATCCTTTGCAATAGAAGAGCTGTAAAAGGGGCCAAGTTTGCCATGGTGGTGCTGGAATAGAAATAGATGGCTCTTGGAAGTGAATGTATACATAGATTGCTTTTGGTCTTTTGTAGTAACTAAGAAGGAAAAATGTTTGAGAGGCCTCATGTCATCCAATGTATTATTGTTTTCCCCCTCTATTATTATGGTAGGTACTTTTGTGTTTTTAAAATGTAAACCACCCTGTGATCTTTTGATGATGGATGATATACAAATTTTAATAATAATAATAATAATACATTTGCAACCATTTGAGGGGGCAGAACTGGAATGGGTTATTCAGGTGGCTTGATGACTGTCCTAAAGCAAAACAAAAATGTCCATTTTTGAGCTACTTGCATAAGCAGAAAGATAAGGTCCCTGCCCCAAGAAACTTGCAATCAAAATATTGATAGTTGTGTGGAGCCAAAAGACAAGTGGGATAATAGGTAAGGGATGAGAGGCAGAATACTACTGATATAATGTTCATGCTTCATTATGCAGGGAGGTTTGGGTTTAACTTCTTGACATCCTTAAAAATGTCATAGATTTGTGAAAGAACCGTGTTTATCCTCTCTTTAACTTGTGATATAACACCTTTTCTTTTTCATGAATCTGTTTGGTCCTTTTGTTAGTTTTATATTGCATATTTTATTTTTATTCCTTTTCACCCTTTTCTACTTCTATATTTGTATAGACACCTACATTACCAAAATCCAATAAAAAAATTTTCCAAAAGAAAAGGAAAAAAAATACTACTTATATCTGATACTATTGATACTACTGATACTATTTTCCTTTGTATTTTTAAGGTACTGCACAGATGAAATCCAGACATTTCCTCAGCTGTCTATGCTAGAGAGCCACATCAGCCTCATGCACGGCATCAAAAACCCAGACCTTTCCCAGATATCCAAAACCAAAGCTCCAGCAGAAGACTTGACAAAAGTAATCTACCATGCTTTACTTAAATAATATATAATTCTATCTCATGTGCTTTTGCCCTCCCCAGTTTTGTGGCCTCCTTCAAGAACTATCCTTGTGTGGCCTGTGGAATTCATTTTCAGCTTTTTCTTTCCATCAGGATTTGAATTCTGTATAGCTATAGATTATATACAAAACTGAATCTCTTGGAGGAACTGCTAGATTTCCCATTAAAAATGTGGGTTGTTTTTTTACAAATCTGTAGGGAAGTTTCAGTCCATCTAGTTCCTCTATCCTCTGTGCACATGTTTCTTATAAATTAGCTCTCATCTTGTTTCCTTGTTAAATTACAATCCTGTGCACTGAAGAAACTTAAATTATAATCCGGGCTAATAGAGTAATTAAACTGAAGATAACCAGGCAGAATGTGAGGAGAAATTAAAGGCTTCTAGGGAGCTGGTAGCAGGTCATGTTGGACGTCTTTTGGCATCGTTAGAGATGGGACAGAGAATTTTCCACTTGGAGAACAATGAAATGCAGATCAGTCAATTAATACAATTAGTGATATCAGGAAGGAGCATCCACTTCCAGCAGCTTTAGTCCTTTTTTATGCAAAGCATTGGTGGCAGCAGTTGCTAAATCTTTCTTCCCATCTCCTCCCAAAACGCTGCTCCATTGCATTTGTGTTTCTGTCAGGGATGGAGAACTTCCAGAGGTTATTGGACTACAACTCCTATTAAGCTTAGCCAGTGGTCAGGGAGGATAGAAGCTACAGTCTAGCAGCCTCCAGAAGGCCACATGCTTCCCACCCCATGCAGTGGATGCTCAGGTTGCGAATATGATCCGTGCGGGAGGCACGTTCGCAACGCTCAGTGTTCGCAACCCGCAGCACTGCTTCTGCGCACGCGCTGGTTGCAATTTGGTGTTTCTGCGCAAGCGCCGAAACCCGGAAGTAACCCGTTCCAGTACTTCCAGGTTCGGCACGAGCACAACCCAAAAAACCGTAACCCTCAGCGTTCGCAACATGAGAATCAGAATCAGACTTTATTCACATAGCCAACAGGCCATAGCAACTAAAATACAGAAAAAACAGATAAAAACATTGGAAAACGACCAGTCAGGAACAGAAGTATATAGATGTACTGATAGATCATATAGAGGTCAATGAGGCCCCAGTTTGGCGGCCTGAGATGATCAGTGGGGATGGTAAGGTTCTCTCGTTCATCAGAGCTATAGAGATAAGCTGATCGTGACATCTATAAGCCTCAGGTACATGGGCTGGTCATATATACCGAGTTGACTTTCACATTGTGGCCCTTAATCTCATTGCCCTCTCGATGAATCTGGTTACTTTCTCTGTTGTCAGGATGTTCTGGTCCGATAACAAGTGAAACGTTGTGGCCGCTGATGAGCGACCTGGGATGGAAAGTAAAAGTGGGGTGATAATCTCACTCCTCAGGTCTTTATACAGAGGGCAGGCCAGAAGAACATGTGACACTGTCTCCATGCTTCCGTCTCCACATGGGCAAAGACGTTTTGCCCTGGGGAATTTCTGATATCGGCCTTCAAGCACGGTAGAGGGTAGCACGTCAAATCTTGCCAACGTAAAAGCACGTCTATACTTTGGGATGTTTAAATTGTACAGATGAGGCAACATGAGGTATGACTGTATATAGATCAGATCTGGGGAGTGGTCTATAGCCTGGTCTGGTCCACTGCACCCACATCTGAAGGGATCTGCTCTCCATAGGGTGTAATAGAGTTTTTTTGTGCTCTCGCTCCTCCCCCCCCCCCCACACACATCATGGTGAAAGCACTGTGCAAGGCCACTGTGGGCGTAGCATGTTCCTTGACCAGGCAGAAGGCTTGATCAGGGATACAGGAGTTGTGCACAGGCTTCCGCTGTCACATAGTAGCTTGGTTTGCTAAGCGAGGAGGCCAGGGAAGGGGACATGGATGTGATACCCTGTGTATCTGAAGACGTGTGCATGCACACGAAAGCTCATACCAATACCAAACTTAGTTGGTCTCTAAGGTGCTACTGGAAGGAATTTTGTTTTGTGATACCCTATGGCAGCCTTCCCAAACCGAACGCTCTCCAGGTCTTGTTGGGCTCCCATCAACCCTGAGCATTGGCCATGGTGGGTGGGTCCGACGGGAGTTGTGGTCCAACAGCATCTGGAGGGCTCCTGGTTGGGGAAAGATGCCCTTTGGGGATCTCTCTCTGTATTTGCATGGTGGGCGGGAACGTTGTCTTACGGTGCTGATTGGTGCAATAAAGCCATGTGTTCATTTCCTAGGCAAAATATCCAAAGAGGGTATCTGCAGGTGGTTTGGACCAAATGGAAACTGCGGCATCGGGATCTGAAGATCCACCAGCAAAAAAACTGAAGGCACACTGGAAGTGCGCCAAGTGTGGATTTGCAACAGCCGCTGAGAGTGAATTTCTGGAACACATACCTCAGCACAAGACAGACAGCTCCACGTACCAGTGCCAGCTCTGTGGCTTGTGCTACACGTCTCACATCTCTCTGAACAGGCACCTCTTCATTGTTCATAAAGTGAAAGATCCGGAGGAGGAACAGGAGGAGCCTGAGCCTGAGCCAGATTCTGAAAAAGAGGCTCTGCAAATGGAGACAAGCGAGAACGGACTTGCGGAGCCGAATGGCAAGATGAACACTGCGGGTGAGGAAGAAGGTGGTTCAAGGAGCCAAGACTCTGAGGGCGGCCCCGCGTCCTGTGATGCAGAAAAGCCCAGCACGCAGAACAAACACCCGAAATCTCCAAATATTTAAAGGGCGTGTTTTGCCTCACTCTAAAGGTTGATCGGAGGGGGGTGGGGTTCTTAAACATGCTGTTCGTTTCATGGAATGGGCGCGGCATTCCATTCACTTTAATTAGGAAGGGAAATCAAAACGGCAAACTGCCACCGTCTCTGTAGCACTGAATATGTAACAATTATGAGAGGGGGAAGTAGAATGTGATGAGGATGTCCAGCTGAACCATGTCTGAACCTTCAGGGTCAGGAGCACTTTTCTGCTTTGTGTGTGTGTGTCTGCCCCCCACCCCTTTTCCAGGAACAGCAGGACCACTCTTGTCCCACTAAAGCCCCCAGCCAACAGTTCCACCTCAGTTTTCCTGTTCTTTTTTTTTTCTTTCCCCATAACAAGCATTGCCTTCCACTTAAGTTCCTTGCCCAAGCCTGCCAGGCATTCTGCCTGGGCTGCAAAGCCTGCGTCAACTCTTTTTCTCTTGAGATGTGAAGCCACAGAGGCTTTCCTTCCCTAAAATCATGCTGGCTTCACCTTTCAGGCACTCCATGAGTCTGGTTCCCCACCCACCCAGAACACAAAAACAAAATTGGTCCTTTTTTTCCCCCTAGAAGAGATTCTGTGCCACTAAACATTCACCTTACGTGGGTTAAATTTTGCACAAATGGAGTTTCTAGGTTCCCACTGTGTGTTTATACAATAATCAGCCTCAACGTTGGCCCTTCAGATAGCTGCATCTTTACAGCAAGGCCCCAATTGGAGCTCTCCTGTGTTCAGAACTGGGCCAGGTTGTGCTGGAGCTTATTGCAAGCCAAAGTACAAGCTTGCGCTAATTACCCCACATGCACAAACCTAGCCTGGGAGTATTAGTGATATGTATGATAGACTGCAGGATGCCTTTTCCTCACTGGGCATATGACATTTAAATAAGAATTGGGTTGCATACGTGATAAAATTCTGCACGTGTAAATGTCTACACTAGAGGGTTTGCTCCTGCGTCGTCTCTCATGCCTGTGTGATCCTGCCCAGAGTCTCAAGATTCTCTCTCCTTGTAAGCTTATCCTATTGTTCTGCCTGTGTTTGGTTCCTTCTCTGGCTGTATCAGCCAGAGCAGGATCGTCCCGTATGAATTTCAATCATGTGTAAAGGGCGCTGCAGGAGAAGCAGTATTCAAGGAAGCAGAGTCTGTCTGTCTGTCTGTTGACATATCCAGTTGCCAGGTATAGCATGGCCGGCCGCCTGTCGTCGTTTCAGAATGGAGCTTTCCAGATCACCCCCAGCAAAGCGAGGGCAAGAAATCGGTTGGTGCCGAAGACGCTTGCTCCAAGAGATCTCCCTGCCCCGTCCTCTTCCAAGTGCTCCTGCTCTTGAGGAACTGCATTATATCTCTTCCCTGCCCCTCCCACCTTTGCTCAATTGGCCGAATTGATACTGGAGTTTCCTTTCCAGACTTGCATTGACTCGCCTCCCCCGTCTGTGCCGTCCCCCCCTCACCTGTGCTTATCCTCATGCTTTGTGTAATACTTAACTTTTTTTATACGGTTTTTATGTTTCGAGTCTGAACCCTGCTCATTGTTTACTATAAATAATTTTAAAAAAGGAAAAAAAACCTATTTATCTTATTGGATTTGAATCGCTCACTTTCTCGTCTGAAATGTGTTTTGATAAAAACCCTTTGTATTTTTTGATACTGTGTACATTTTAGTCTAGGGAATGTTTTACAAGGTAGCCTAGCTATAGTAACAATAGCAGGGGGTGGGGAGGGGGGGTGGCCCTCCCAAGCCATCACATATCTATTTAATCTGCAGTGGCATTTGTGCCTTGCTATAATGTTTACTTCAAAGTATTTCAAATAAAACCATCTAACAATGTGTGGCTGCCAGGCTCCATTCTCTAATACTGTGGTTCTTCCATGTGGGGGGCAGCAAGCCCTCCCTTAAGGAAGCAACGGCGCCTTCCCCACCCTCCTGAGTTCAGGGTTGGGGGGCCATGACTGGGGTCATAGGCAGGCAGTTCCTTTCAAGTCTGTAATTCATGCTGTGCATGTTGAGAAGATGCCCTCAATGGACATCTTCATTCGTGATATCTCTCCAGCAAGGACTTTGAATCTTAACTCTCAGCTATTACTAGGGAGACTGTTCTCTTGCCTTCCTCTTGTTTTATGAAATTTGCCGCATGAGAAGATCTCACGTGGGTCTAGTAGCGCAATAAGTGCAATCTGATCCTGTCACTTGCGGCTTTTAGCAGTTTTATGTTGTGTCCCGGTTTTCTCCCACCCGCCTTTGCCGTTTTCTAGCAGTGTAATCCTATGCATGTTTTACTCAAAAGGTAAGTTCTGCTGTGCCCAGTGGGCTTTATTCCCAGGTAAGTGTATAGGATTGCAGCTTGCCAACATTCAACAGTTGGGAAGGCTCAGCTGAATTTCATTGCCATACCCTACTTTAATGCCTCCAGATTACATCTCCTGTGCAATAAAATCTAGAAAGATTTGCTAGCAAAGTGGGGAGAGGGTGACTTGTCAGAGGTAGCATCTGAATGCTTCTGTCAGATTTAACGGCTGCCAATATCAGCATGTCCCTGCTCCCCGGTAAATACGAGGTTGCGCAATTGGAAACATGATCCCTCCAGCCAGTAGATAATTTGGGTTTCTTATGCAGCTACATGCGCACCTGAATATTAGATACACATTTAGTGTTCCAGAGGCAAACTCATGACCCTTGTACAGTATATGCCCTTTCCAAAAAGAAATCTGCAGTAGCTCCAGCTATGAACCAAAATGGCAATGCTCTCCAATATTATTTCCAATATATGTCGTCTTGGCATAATACTGCATTGTGTATTGTTCCTCGATAAGTCCAGTTCCTCAAACCGAACTGATCTCACCAACGTTAAGTTCCTTCTCAGATTTCAGTCTTACTTAATGCAGTGTTTCTCAACCTTTTCTGGGCAAAGGCACACTTGTTTCATGAAAAAAATCTCGCGGCACACCACCCACAAAATGGCGGCGGCAACGTCGCTATGGTAACGGAAATCACGTTAGCTCCATCGCAGGAAGAAGCCGAAGGCCGGGGAACCCGGGGATCGCCGCCGCCGCCGTTGAGAAGCTCCCGCCGCCTCCTGCAGCGCCTGCCGAAAGAAGCCCCCGCGCGCTGAACCAGGAAGCCCTCTGCGCGCCGGCAACAGAAGCCCCCGGCGCGCCGACAGCGGAAGCTCCCGGCACGCCGCCCCCATCGCCCAATGATCAGCTGTAGTGCGGCCGCCTTACAGCTGATTCACGGGCAGGAACTCCCCGCTCCTCCCCCGCCCGGCTGCACCGCGTCTCCTGACCCAGAGTTACCTCTGGGATCAGCTGTAGCGCGGCGTCCTTTCTCGGGATTCTCGCCTCGCCGCGGCTTCAAGTCTTGCCGCAGGGGAGCGACTTATCTCCGCTAGCCGGCACCAGCGTGGGCACTCCTTCCACGCTTCTCTTCCCGCCGTGGTGATTCTCGCCCCGCCGCGGCTTCACGTTTTGGAGCGGCCATCTGCACCAGCCTGCTGGAACGCGGACGCTCCTTCTACGCTCCTCATCTTCCCGCTGCAGAGCGGCGTGGGTCCTTAACGGTTTTCCCGCGGCACACCAGCCGACGTCTCGCGGCACAGTACTGTGCCGCGGAACACCGGTTGAGAAACGCTGACTTAATGTATTGTCTTGGTAATGTACTGGATGAGAGCCAACAAACTGAAACTCGATCCAGATAAGACGGAGGTACTGTTAGTGGGCGGTTGGCCTGTTCTTGATGAGGTTGCACTCCCTCTGAAGGAGTGGGTATATAGCTTGGGGTTACTCCTAGATCCTTGGCTCAGGTGGCCTCAGTGGTGCAGACTGCCTTCCTTCAGCTGCACCCCTATTTGGACAGGGATAGCCTAACTTCTGTCATCTGTGCTCGGATAACCTCTAGGTTAGATTACTGCAATGTGTCTCTGAATACAGTTCGGAAACTTCAGCTGGTGCAGATTTGGATGACCAGGTTGTTCACCAGGAGAAGATGGTTTGAGCATATTACACTGATCCTGGCCCGACTGCACTGGGCCCAAAAGCATGATGCTAACATATCAGGGCTCCTGTCTTTTAAATGCATTATGACAAGCAGAAAGTCGATAGGAGAAGCAGCAATGAGGCTCCACCTGATAATTTTCTGCCTGTCCAAGATTAAAACTAATGGAGCGCAAGGTGCATTGTGTTGTTCTGCTCTTAAAGCATAATTAGCAATATTTTCATTTTATTAAATGGGGGGTGCAGGTTTCTGCAGCCATCAAGATTCACTTACTAATCTCCTTTTACACTTCCCAACTCATCACATAACACTAATATTGTGTAGAGGAGGAATAATAATAATAATTTTGTTATTTATACCCTGCTCATCTGGCTGGGTTCCCTCAGCCACTCTGGGCCGCATCCAACACAAATAATTGTAAAACTAATATTAGACATTAAAAATTTCCCGATACAGCGTTGCCTTCAGATATCTTCTAAAAGTCAGTTGTTTATTTCCTTGGCATCTGATGGGAGGGTGTTCCACAGGGCGGGTGCCACTACCGAGAAGGCCCTCTGCCTGGTCCCCTGTAACCCCACTTCTCGCAGGTTAAAAGGCTGGACTTGGTTTTGGGAGACCTGACAAATCTTCACAGTTGCTTCTCTTAATCTATACTTTATTATTATTTAAAGTACCTAAAACAAGCACCGTAGAAATATTTTTGGCATATATACAGGACCTACCCTTGGGCATACAATGCAGGAGACACAATACATTGGAGCAGTTTGCAGGAAGAAGGAAACGAGCAAATGCAAGTCTCCAAACTTTAAATGGAAGGGACACTGCTTCTTAATGCTTCTTACATTCCTACATGTCTCCTTTCCCTCGGCTGCAGCCAGGTTTGCAAGAAAAGCCCAATGCCAGCCAGCCCCAGTGAAGCAAACAGAACAAGCCCTGCTGTCTCTCATCACTGCAAATGGGTGGAGCAGCCGCTGGGAGTTGCAACAGCAGTTTTGGTGATCATCGGGCGACCTTCAAGTCTCCGCCTCGCCTACTTTACAGGGATGTTGTGCTAATAAAAGAGCACAACGCTGCTCCTTTACCTCTTTGGACAGGATGGGGAAATGCAATTCATAAATGCTCTTTCCAAACCACTGCAATAAAAAAGGAAATGCGCTCTGTGAGTCCATAATTTACGAACACACACACATACACGAATAAAAAAAAGCACCTTGGGGAAGTGTAGAGGTAGAGGGAATGTGTGGTGGACATACAAAAGGGTAAATGAATATTGAGAAAATGATTTATAATGAATTGAAAAAAATGCTTAAAATGACAGAGTCCTATCCATTGGGGATAATTCAGACTTAAAATTTCCCCAGGTGTCAGAAAGTGTTATTTATGTGTGCAACAACTGCGGCCTGTCTTTTGTTAGTCCCAAAATGGAAAATGAGCGAGCTCCCAACTGAAGAACAATGGCAACTTAAGTTGACAGAATATGCATGTTGTAAACAAAAACTGCTCCCTTTCCCTTATGGGGTCCACAAGAGCCCTTATAGAGTCCTTTGTAGGTTCGCCATCAGTAGGAGAAAATAACAGAGGCCAACCGGAGAATATTGAGAAGCAAAGCAGCTAGTAAGTCTGATCTTCATTAAAGCTGTTGCAACAGGGTGCTCCCCCCACACGCAGGAGAGAGGAGGACCCAGGACAAAGGTGTGCCAGCCCTTATATAAAACATAATAAAAAAATTCCTTCCAGTAGCACCTTAGAGACCAACTAAGTTTGTTCTTGGTATGAGCTTTCATGTGCATGCAGACTTCTTCAGATACACTGAAACAGAAGTCACCAGACCCATATATATAGTGAGAGGGTGGGGAGGGGTATTACTCAGAGGGGTGGTGGGAATGGGTGAAAGGCTGATAGCTGTGGTAAACCTGTTGACCTGTTGACAGGAAAAATCAAGGGGTGAGAAGGTTAAAAAAGCTTTGTCATGTTTAATGAGATAAGAATCCAATGTCTTTGTTCAGACCAGGTCTCTCCATGGTTTTAAGCTTGGTAATGAGTTGCAATTCAGCAACTTCTCTTTCCAGTCTATTTCTGAAATTCCTTTGCAATAAGACAGCTACTTGGAGATCTTGCATAGAGTGTCCTGGGAGATTAAAGTGCTCTCCTACTGGTTTCTCTGTCTTGTGATTCCTGATGTCAGATTTATGTCCATTTATCCTTTGGCGTAGGGTTTGGCCTGTTTGTCCAATATAGAGAGCTGAAGGGCACTGTTGGCATTTGATGGCATACACAATGTTAGACGATGAGCAATTAAATAGTCCTGAGATGGTATGTTTGATGTTGTTGGGGCCAGTAATGGTGTTGTCCGGGTGTATTTGGCAGCAAAGTTGGCATCTGGGTTTATTGCAGGCTCTGGTGCCAGTGTCTGTGTTAAGTCTGGTTGTAGTATTGTTGTGGGTGAGGAGTTGTTTAAGATTGGGTGGCTGTCTGTAGGTGATGAAAGGTCTTCCTCCCAGAGCTTGAGAAAGAGAACTGTCATTGTCTAGGAGAGGTTGTAGATCTCTGATGATGCGTTGTACTGTTTTAACTTGGGAGCTGTACCTGATTACTAGTGGTGTTCTGCTGTTTTCTTTTTTGGGTCTGTCTTGCAGCAAGTTCTCTCTGTGTATCAGTCTGGCTCTGTTGATCTGTTGTTTAACTTCATCCGGTGGGTATTTTAGTTCTAAAAAGGTTTGCTGTAGATCTCTTAGGTGAGAGTCTCTGTCTGTAGAGTTGGAACAGATGCGGCTGTAACGTAGGGCCTGGCTATATACAATGGATTGTTTGGTATGTTTGGGGTGGTAGCTAGAAGCATGTAGATATGTTTATCGGTCAGTAGGTTTGCGGTATAAGGTGGTGTCTATGTGCCCATCCTGTATTTTTATAGTAGTGTCCAAAAAAATGTATTTCTTGCATAGATTGGTTCATAGTTAGATTGATGGTGGGGTGAAAGTCATTGAATTTCTGGTGGAAGGTGTCCAGGGTCTGTTGACCATGTGTCCAGATAATAAAAATATCACCAATGAATCGCAGGTACAAGAGAGGTTTGAGTGGATAGGAGTTTAGGAAGCGTTGTTCTAAATCTGCCATGAAGATGTTGGCATACTGTGGGGCCATGCGGGTGCCCATTGCTGTGCCACTGATCTGGAGGAACAGGTCATCACCAAATTTGAAGTTGTTGTGTGTAAGGACAAAATGGCAGAGTTTGGTAGCAAAGTTCGCTGTGGTTTTATCTGAAATGGTGTTCCTTATAGCTTGTAAACCATCGTTGTGTGGGATGTTGGTATACAGAGATTCCACATCCATCGTGGCTAATCTAGTATTGTTAGGAAGATTATTTAAAGATTGTATTTTCCTCAGAAAATCTGTGGTGTCACGTACGTAGCTTTGAATTTAAATAAACCTTTGAGGAGATTCTCTTGGGCGGCTTTGTCAAAGCGAACAGCAGAGAACCTGCACAAGCAACGCTGACACCAAACCCTACATATATATTAAGTAAAATAGAAATATCGTTGTTGCACGAGAATGGGAACTTACCAGGTAGAGCCTGGTACAAAGTCAATTCTAAGTCAGATCTCGGCCCTAAGCACACGTCCTGGTGCATACAGACCTCTTTATGAGAAAATGGTGAATCCAAGGAGCAACCCCCAGCAATCGCAGTCTGTGGTCAGCAAGATGACAAACGGTCCTCTCCAGCACAGTATCAATGGCTCAACCTTCCACACTTTCAGCCAGATGTCATCGCCAGGTAGTAGCTGGTGTGCTGGTTCAGAGAGGCCATCAAAGGGGTATGTCCAAGGACCCACCTATGTAGGAAACAAAACACGGGGAGGAAGAGAGACACTCCACATAATAATAATAATAATAATAATAATAATAATAATAATAATAATTTATTATTATTTATACCCCGCCCATCTGGCTGGGTTTCCCCAGCCACACTGGGTGGCTTTCAACAGAACATTAAAATACAATAATCTATTAAACATTAAAAGCTTCCCTAAACAGGGCTGCCTTCAGATGTCTTCTAAAGGTCTGGTAGTTGTTGTTCTCTTTGACATCTGAAGGGAGGGCGTTCCACAGGGCGGGTGCCACTGCCGAGAAGGCCCTCTGCCTGGTTCCCTGTAACTTGGCTTCTCGTAGTGAGGGAACCGCCAGAAGGCCCTCGGCACTGGACCTCAGTGCCCGGGCTGAACAATGGGGGTGGAGACGCTCCTTCAGGTGACGTAATGCATGTTCCCAACAACCATCAACTCACTGTTTCTTTGCAGAAGTAAAATGGGTAGGCCTGCAGTCAGGGCATTAAGGAGAGCCTCTGACTATTTCAGTACAGTATCCGAAGCATTTGCTGTGTGCACTCCTCCACTACCCCCGAAATCAGAGCCATCTTCAGGATCCTCTCATCGTCTCACGCTCCTGTGGCGGCTAGCTTGGCGGACTGCCAACTCCCTTCCACAGTGTTCCATGTAGACAATGGAGTCACCCTTCAGATGTGCTTATGCAGGGGCGTAGCAACGGGGGAGCGGGCCGCCCCGGGTTCCACCCCATAGGGGGGTGACACTTTAAAAAAAATTTATTTATTTTTATTTTTTTTTAAATTTTAACTTCATTGAAAAAAAGAGATAATAGACACACACACAACCCCCCACACCTCACAAAGTGGCACCATCAGAGGGGGGTGACACTTTTTTTAAATCATTTTTTATTATTTTTTATTTTAACTTTATTGAAAAAAAAGAGATAATAGACACACACAACCCCCCACACCTCACAAAGTGGCACCATCAGAGAGGGGTGACACTTTTTAATATTTTTTTAATTTTTTAAATTTATTATTATTTATTTTTTATTTTAACTTTATTGAAAAAAAGAGATAATAGACACACACACACACACACACACACACACACACACACACACACAAAAACCCCACACCTCACAAAGTGGCACCATCAGAGGGGGGGTGACACTTTTTATTTTTATTTTTTTACATTATTATTATTATTTATTATTATTTTATTTTAACTTTATTGGAAAAAAAGAGATAATAGACACACACACACAAAACCCCCACACCTCGCAAAGTGGCACCATCAGAGGGGGGTGACACTTTTTATTTTTATTTTTTTTATTTTTTTTTACATTTTTATTATTTTTTATTATTTTTTTATTTTGGTGGGGGGGGGTGACAAAAAAAATTCCGCCCCGGGTACCACCTAGGCTTGCTACGCCTCTGTGCTTCTGCAACATGGGCACAGAAGACTGTGAAAGCACATAAATCTGCTGATGATAAACATTTCTTCCAATGTATACACATCCTCTTTTCCACCCTTTTCTTTCATTCTGCAAACATCCAAATCTTTGTTACCTGTCTCCGCATCAGTTGCATCCACTCTCTTCTTCTTTTGGGGTTCCAAGTTCCCCATATCCCACAATGCCGGGGCTTCTACATGCAGCCGCTGCCACCATCCCATTCTTCACTTGCCACCCTTAGACCTTCATCTGCATACATTTACTGTACTCTGTTCACATGTACACTGATCCAGGGGCGTAGCGTGCCGCTTGGCTACCGGGGGCGGCAAGCCAAGCGGCACCCCTGGGGGCGTCGCTCCGTGCGCATGACGTCACGACACGCATGCGCACGGAGCGACGCCTCCATGCCGTGGCGAAAAGAGCTTGCGGCGCTGCGGCAAGGAGGAGAGGGACGGCTGGCCCGTCCCTTCCCTCCATGCCGTGGCTCCGCCCAAGGAGCCCAGCGGTTCTTTCGGCGCTGAAAGGGGGGGAATGAAGATAAAGCAGGCGTTTTAAAACAAGGGGCTGCGCTTAGCCTGTGTTGACCAAGCCCCAAGTTCCCGGCCAATGCACCAAATGTTGCACGAGAATGGGAACCTTAGTTCTTAGAATAATTACTAAAACGCAGTTTTCAGAGAAATTGAGAGTAAGTTTTTATTGCTGAGCAATAAGGTCCAGTGAGTAACCTCCAAAAATCTGGATGTTGTAGCGTAGGGTTAATGATTTCAGCAAGTGATTTCAGCTCTCTGACATAGCACGCAGGAGACAGCATCTTCATGTAACAACTCTTTATTCAGGCAACAAGACAAGACTGAGGGAACTGAGGGTAGGGAAGCAACATTTATAGGGACAGAGACTGGCAAGGAAAAGATACATTTTGGAGGGAACAATCTTAAGCAATCACACAGCAGCTTTTTGGTGGGAACCAATAAAGCTGAGGATCCAAATGCAGCAGCTTGAATGAACCAATAGTAGCTTTTCCTTCTGGAACAGGAATGCAGTTACTTTACAGACAATAGTAATACAGATATAACCTTTGAATCAATACACAACACTGGACATCGAAACAATGGTGTCCAGAGGTTTTCTAGATCTCTTCAGATATTACATATTCATATATAAACCAATAAGCATTGACATCGCCCTTCCTTTTGTCCTTTTAAAGATTACTTCTCTTTTCTTAATTTTAGTTACATTGACCATATTAGGCGTTCCTATGATATAATCAAACCAAGCCAAAAATCCCCTTCTGACACACTAAGCAAAAAGCCCCTTCCCTCCAGACATCCATTATGACCATGATGGACGTCTTTCCTTCCAGACTGGAAGCATAGCTAAATATATACATGTTATGCTAACGCAGCAATAAGGCACAGTGAGACACAGCATCTTGTTTCTTAAACAAAGCCCTTATTTTAAAGCATAGAGAATTAGTTTCAGTAATAAGGCATAAAAGTATGAGGTACAGGTGTACAATAATATGCTTTCTTCAGGTAGCCTTGCCACATCGTCACCGGACCCCACCCCCACCCATCTCCCCCCCCCTCCACCTCTTCCCCCCTTCCCCCTCTCATGTCTCAACAAATGAAACTGATTTGTAAAAATGTTACATGGGAAAAAATACGAGAGAGAGACATTGCACATACTTTTGTAAACCAAGAAAATCTTTAATAAAAATACATTAAAAAAACACCTCTAAAGAAGGAGAGTCCCCCACCATATGAGGGAGTCCGTTCCACTGTTGAACAGCTCAGTTCTTAATAATGTTTCGTCAGAATCTCCTTTCTTGTAACTTGAATCTATTGTTTCAGGTTCTAGCCTCCAGAGCAAGAAAAACCAAGCTTGCTCGCTCCATCTTCCATGTACTGTTGCAGCCTTTTAGATATTTGAAGATGGCAAGTTCTTAAAGAAATGGGAGTGCCTGATCACCTCATCTGTCTCCTGAGAAATCTCTATGTGGGACAAGAAGCTACAGTTAGAACTGGATATGGAATAACTGATTGGTTCAAAATTGGGAAAGGAGTACGACAAGGCTGTATATTGTCTCCCTGCTTATTTAACTTATGTGCAGAATTAATTATGCGAAAGGCTGGACTGGATGAATCCCAAACCGGAATTAAGATTGCCGGAAGAAATATCAACAATCTCAAATATGCTGATGATACAACCTTGATAGCAGAAAGTGAGGAGGAATTAAATAACCTTTTACTGAGGGTGAAAGAGGAGAGTGCAAAATATGGTCTGAAGCTCAACATCAAAAAAACTAAGATCATGGCCACTGGTCCCATCACCTCCTGGCAAATAGAAGGGGAAGAAATGGAGGCAGTGAGAGATTTCACTTTCTTGGGTTCCATGATCACTTCAGATGGTGACAGCAGTCACGAAATTAGAAGACGCCTGCTTCTTGGGAGAAAAGCAATGACAAACCTAGACAGCATCTTAAAAAGCAAAGACATCACCTTGCCGACAAAGGTCCGTATAGTTAAAGCTATGGTTTTCCCAGTAGTAATGTACGGAAGTGAGAGCTGAACCATAAAGAAGGCTGATCGCCAAAGAATTGATGCTTTTGAATTATGGTGCTGGAAGAGACTCTTGAGAGTCCCATGGACTGCAAGAAGATCAAACCTATCCATCCTTAAAGAAATCAGCCCTGCGTGCTCACTAGAAGGACAGATCCTGAAGTTGAGGCTCCAGTACTTTGGCCACCTCATGAGAAGAGAAGACTCCCTAGAAAAGACCCTGATGTTGGGAAAGATGGAGGGCACAAGGAGAAGGGGACGGCAGACGATGAGATGGTTGGACAGTGTTCTCGAAGCTACTAACATGAGTTTGGCCAAACTGCGAGAGGCAGTGAAGGATAGGCGTGCCTGGCGTACTCTGGTCCATGGGGTCACGAAGAGTCGGACATGACTGAACGACTGAACAACAACAACAACAACAACAAAATCCTATCTCCTCTCAGTCTCCTTTTTCCCCAGGCTAAACACACAACTACCCCTTCCAAGCAGAGATCTTTGTTTTAAAAGCAAATTCTTAGTCAGTTTTGTCATAAATTGGCTTATAACCATGACTCATGAAGCTGGTTCCTCCGCTGAGAATATATGTGCTAGGGGGGGGGGGAATAAAAGACAGGGTAGGACCACAATCAGGATCTGGAATACCTGAAGATGCTGTTTTCAACAAGAAAAAAAGGAAAGGAGCAGAAGTGAAAACCAGAAAGGAAGTCATATCCTCTGATCTGAAAACCCAAGTCCTTAGTTCCAGATGGTGGGAATGGTGGGCTCATTATTGGGGGTTTTCCTGTATAGAATTTATTTAAAATACATTTCATTGCCAATGTGTTTAGCACTGCAGCATGCAAGCAGATTTGAAGGCTCAGCCCTAGCAAGTACTATTATCCTAACAAACATTTGGGAGTATTGCAGAGTCTTTTGGTCTGAGGACTGATCCTGCTGATGGCTTAACTCACTGCCATTTGTTTATTGGAAATACTGAAAATCTTTCCACAACCGTTCAAGATAGCTCACAGCATCTATTTAAGACAATTTCATTCAGTGCAGAAAAGCCTAATGCTGAAATCATTTTTTTAAAAAAAATCTTTAAAAGAACATACAGTCGTACCTTGGATCTCGAACGCCTTGCGACTCGAACGTTTTGGCTCCCAAACGCCGCAAACCCGGAAGTGAGTGTTCTGGTTTGCAAACGTTCTTTGGAAGCCGAACATCCTACGCAGAGCCGGATTTAAGTTTGATGAAGCCCTAAGCAACTGAAGGCAATGGGGCCCTTTGTATGTCCAGCTGTCCTTTATCAACAACAAATTGCCGCTGTTTTTTGTGTTGCTATATGGTAATTGATGGACCTAATAGGCATCTCAAGCCATTTACTCATACCAAACATGACCCTACACAACACAAAACACTCTTGCTTTATGTAGGTTTTATTTTGTTTTTCATCTTATATTTTGGAAATGTACATTCAGGGGAGGGACCCAACTTTTGGAGCAATGTTTTATCCACCCTGCTCTGTGAAGTCACCCTGTTAGCAGCACTTGAGCTTCCAGTTCCTGGTTCCTAGGAAATTGGGGCAAGTGAGTTGCAGGTTCTCCTCCCAGGTGTCTTCCCCCTATAGGATCCTGGGAATTGTAGTTTGTTAGGGGTTCTGGGATCTGTAGGTCTGTGAGACCCTCTGGCCTGACCCATGGTGGCCTCATCCCAGCACACTTTGACCCCCCTGATTTTATTTTCCTTAATTCAGGTGCCTGACAACCCAGCAGCCTGGCCCCTGTTTGCCAGCTGATGTCACAAAGTGCTGCTTTTTAGGCAAGCCTTATAATGCCCTGCAAGGGGAGATGCCTGTCAGATGACAGAGAGAGTGACAGAGAGAGTGACAGAGAGAGTGACAGAGACAGAGAGATAGAATAAAAATATGGATGCATCAGGTAGGAGGCCTAGAGGATGATTATTATTATTATTATTATTATTATTATTATTATTATTATTTTATTCATGTGGTTTGTCTCCCTGGCTTGACTTGCTGACAGCTGTAGATAGCTTGCCAGGTTCCTGCCTCTCAGCCCAGGATATAGGTAGAACAATTTATCGAACCCAGTGGGATAATTTGTGCAATATTAGCATGACATTTACGGCTTGCACACAAATCAAGGAGAATAAGTTGAAATTAATATATAGATGGCACCTAACACCTGAGAAATTGGCAAAAATATATACATTAAAATCAGATAAATGTTGGAAATGCCATGATAAAGTGGGTAATTATTTTCATTGTTGGTGGACCTGTGTAAAAATTAAAGAATATTGGAATGTAATATATGAGAAAATGAAAAGATGCTAAAAATTACTTTTGGTAAAACACCGGAAGCATTGTTATTGAGTTTGGTTCCAGACAATATACCATAAGATAGGGGGGGGGAATTTATATGCGAGTGCGGCTGCTAGATTATTGATAGCGCAATACTGGAAAGGGGAAGAAATTCCGAAGGTTCAAGAGTGGCATATAAAATTGGTAGAATTCATGAATTTGGCAAGAATGACGGCAGAAATTAGGAATATAGCGAGACAAAATATTAAAGGAGAGTGGAAATATGTTGAAGATTATCTAAAGAAAGAAGGGGTGAAACCAGTGAAGGCGGTGAAGGTCCTGTTTGAGTGCCTGGAGGCGGTTGGAGGATGGATGGCGGTTAACATTGAGCTTGAATCCTGACAAGACAGAAGTACTGTTTTGGGGGGACAGGGTGCGAGCGGGTGTTGGGGAATCCCTGGTCCTGAATGGGGTAACTGTGCCCCTGAAGGACCAGGTGCGCAGCCTGGGAGTCATTTTGGACTCACAGCTGTCCATGGAGGCGCAGGTTAATTCTGTGTCCAAGGCAGCTGTCTACCAGCTCCATCTGGTGCGCAGGCTGAGACCCTACCTGCCCGCAGACTGTCTCGCCAGAGTGGTGCATGCTCTGGTTATCTCCCGCTTGGACTACTGCAATGCGCTCTACGTGGGGCTACCTTTGAAGCTGACCCGGAAAGTACAATTAATCCAGAATGCGGCAGCTAGACTGGTGACTGGGAGTGGCCGCTGGGACCACATAACACCGGTCCTGAGAGAACTACAGTGGTACCTTGACTTACGACGATAATGTGTTCCGACGCGATTTTCGTAAGTCGAAAAAATTCGTAAGTCGAATCCCCATAGGAATGCATTGGGGGGGGGGGGAATTTGTAAGTCAAAAAATCCGGGTCAAAAATTCGTAAGTCGAAAAAATCCTATTAAAAGCGGCCGCGACGTCTTTTCGTAAGTCGAAAAAATTCGGATGCGGCGGCCATTTTGTTTTACTGGAAGTCATTCGTAACTCAAAAAAACATAACTCGAGTTACTCGTAAGTCGAGGTACCACTGTACCTTGGCTCCCAGTACGTTTCCGAGCACAATTCAAAGTGTTGGTGCTGACCTTTAAAGCCCTAAACGGCCTCGGTCCTGTATACCTGAAGGAGCGTCTCCACCCCCCACCGTTCAGCCCGGAAACTGAGATCCAGCGCCGAGGGCCTTCAGGCGGTTCCCTCATTGCGAGAAGCAAAGCTACAGGGAACCAGGCAGAGGGCCTTCTCGGTGGTGGCGCCCGCCCTGTGGAACGCCCTCCCAGCAGAGGTTAAAGTGATAAACAACTATCCTACATTCAGAAAATACCTGAAGGCAGCCCTGTTTAGGGAAGTTTTTAACTTGTGATTTTGATGTATTTTAATATTTGTTGGAAGCCGCCCAGAGTGGCTGGGGAGACCCAGCCAGATGGGTGGGGTACAAATAAAAAAGTATTATTATAATTATTATAATAATTATAATTATTATTATTATTATTATTATTATTATGAAAACGGATTTGGTGATCTGCTTGGAATGAAACACATCCAGGGTTAATAATATCACAAAGAAATATAGATATAATGGAAATATAATTGAAATATAAGAAGGACTTATTTATTTAGGTATAAAGGGTAATGTTATTTTTTGTGTGTATTCTTCTTATACTGGAAAAATAGGTAAAAGTATATTAAAGATAGCATTAAAGGAAGCTTAATAGAAGGGACACGAAGTAGAACTTTAGGAAGTCATTTTTAAATTTTATGTTGTGTTTTCTGTTTTGGTTGTTTGTGTTGTTGTTGTTGTTGTTGTTGCTATTGTGGCTGTTGTTTATGTTGTTATTGTTTGTAAATTGTTTGCAATTGTGTTTGTTGTATTTGTGTTGTGATTTTTAAGAAATTTGAATAAAGTATTTTTTAAAAAAGGGGCTCTGTGTTAATGTATTTTAATGTTTGCTGGAAGCCGCCCAGAGTGGCTGGGGAGACCCAGCCAGATGGGCGGGGTACAAATAACAAATTATTGTTATTGTTATTATTATTTATTATTATTTATTAAATTATTATTATTATTATTATTATTATTATTATTTATTATTATTATTAGACTTTGGGAATCCTGGGCATTTCACCCCTGTAACCCCTTCCTTTGTTTCTCCTAGGTCATAAGAGATTGCTACAGCGGCGGCAGCAACTCGAGCCCCTGAAAGTTGTGGTAGGTTAATTCCATGGGGAACCCATTCCCCACATGTGCAGGGAGGTTGTGGCACTGACCTGAGTGGTTGGGGGGTTGCAGGCCCGTCTCGCCCCAGCCCCTCACCCCACTCCTTCCAAGCCAGGGGTCAGGCCAGGCAGGAGCAGCGACCATTGGCAGCCAGTGGTGACGTGGGCATGGGCAGCCTGGCAGGGGTGCTTGTTCTGTCCCCCTCCTTCCCTGGATCAGCTGTCCAGGCACCCTCGCCAGTGCTCAGGATGTCCCTACAGAAGTTTGGGGGCTTCTCCCCCCGGGGGCCCTATGTCTCCACCGCAGGAGGGCCCTGCCTCCACTGGCTTGCCTGCCCATGGGCTGATGCTTGTCTGCTCTTTTGCCATGCAGGAGAAGGAGGGATGTGGCTGGGGGGAGGCAGCAGAGGGAGGAAGATGGGAAGGCAGACGGGGGGGGGGAGAGAAAATATTGAGGGCAATGTGCCCCAGAAGGATGGCCCACAGGACCCCAGTCCCCTATTGAGTACAATGTCCTTCTTCCTTTGCAGGGCCGTGGGTTCAGGAGGGCACCAACACCCCAGCGGCAGCCCAGCGGTACAACAAATAAGCGGAGGTATGCTGTGACCTTCCATGGCAGGGGAAGTGTTTCCCTATCATTTTATGGAGAGGCTTTCTCTGTGGTCCATAGCTAGGGAGTGGTGAACCTTGGGATAAAATATATACTGATTATTATCAGACTAACTGAGCTTGTTTCTTCCTTAGGCGAGAGGCCGGCCAGAATGAGGCGGGGAAGGCTCCCACTACAAGTAAGTGGAAATGCCAATTGAGTGTCCTGCATTATAGGAATGCTTCCTTCCCATGTCCCCCCTCCCTCATGCGCCAGACTGGCGCTAGCATGGCTGGGAGCCAGGCGCTTGCTAATTCCTCCTTTTTTATTGCAGAGAGGGAGCCTTCCTTTACTCTCATTCTGGCCAAATCCCTGGAGCGACGTGGCAGACATCAGGTACTGGATCAGAAGGCAGGAAACTTCTTATGGGGGTCATAGATTCCCCGGGCTCTATCAAAAATGGGGCAGTAGTTTTGGGTCCGCCCCAGCCCCTTCTCATAAGATCTCCTGCTTCCTCCACAGAGCCACGCCTCCAGGGATGAGGCTCCATGTCCTGCTCCCGGGATGACGAACGTGACACCATCTCGGCGGTTCCCGGCCCCAGACCCTCGCTGGGCTTCCCCCCACCTCCGTGCGGGCATGGCTCCTTCCCGGCCCGACTTGGCACAGAAGCAGCAGCCAAGGTTTCCACCAATTCAAAACACTTCCTTGGCTGCTGCTTCTGTGCCAAGCGGGCCGGCACACAGCCAAGATGCCCGTACGGAGGTGGGCGAAAGGGGGAAGCCCGGAACACCAGGTAGGAGGAAATGCCCCCTTCCCAGGTCCCCCACCCTCCTGGCCCAGACTGGGGCTAGCGTGGCTGGGAGCCAGGCGCCTGCTGATGTCTCTGTTTGTTTTGCAGCGAGGGACTGGAACAGGCTGGGAGCCGCCGCATCCCGGGAGGGAATGGAGCCCAGGAGAAGGCCTCTCGCCTCAGAGGTAATGGGACAGGGGGAAGGAGGGGGGCCTTAGGAAACACACAAGGAGGGCCTGCAGGATCAGGCCAAGGGCCCGTCTGGTCCAGCCTCCTCTTCTCCCAGAGCCCAAGAGCCCTTTGCCCACCTCGGACTTCCTGCAAGAGCTTTTCTGAAGCTCTGTCCCTGGCGTTTGGAAGAATCTGGTCTCTGACAAAGATTCCTTCTTTCTTGCAGGAACATCGTGCTTATGTTGTACCGCTGCGGCTGCCAAGACCCCCGCCCCTCTGGACGAGGTAAGAGGAAGGGGAAAGTTGCATGGAGTGGGGAGAACACCCTCTAAGTTGAGAGTCGTGTTCATTCTCCATTTACATGCAAAGTTAACGGAGGTTGGGAACAAAAGGTGTTGATCTGCTTTTCCTTTCCAGCGGATCTTGACTAACAGTTCTGTTTTTCTTTAATTTTCAGGAAATAATCCGGATTCCCTCCATCGAGACAAGAACGGAGCTGTAGATAGTGAGGCAATGTGGAAACCAGCATATGACTTTATGCTCACATGGAGCAATCAGATGGGAGACAGTTACCGCGATGTGACACAAGAGCTGCACATTGGCCTTGACAAGATGAAAAATCCCATCACAAAACGCTGGAAGCATCTCACTGGAACACTAATTTTAGTCAACTCCCTGGAGATTTTGAGGGCATCTGCCTTCAGCCCACAAGACCATGATGACTATGCTATATGAGGAGGAGCCCTAACTTCTGGATGCTTCTCATTTTTATGTTTTAACTAAAACACAGTGGGAAGACACTTCTGCAAAGCCAAAGTTTTGAGCAATAGTTTCTGTGCTCAGACGGCAAACTTCTTACCGCTGCCTCTCCCTGGTGCAGAAGACACTCAAGACTATTGTTTTCTATGCTCTGTGGTTGACAGCTTTTCTTAATTTGTAACATTTAAAATGGAACTTTTTTAGGCATTTGCAGATATCAGCCTTGAAAGTTGATATTACTTTGGAGAGCTACCATTTCTGTGTAACATGAAACACATGAGTCATTGATATGCATTAAAGTGAAAGTGAATCCGGATTATCAGCGTAAAGTATTACAATTATTAAATTATACGTAAATAAAAACTTTAAAACTTCTTTCTATTGCAATTTGTGTGTATTCTTTTTTTAAATAATAAACTTTATTTATCTTTAAAAATTCCACAATTCCACAATAACACAACAACAAAATTCCAACATTCCATTTTCCGAAGAAAGAAGAAAAAAGAAAAAGAACATAAAGAACATAAAAAGAAGAAAGGAAATATATAAATTAAATTACAATGCAAGGGCCTAAGTATTACGTAAGTCTGTAAATACATTGTCCACATTACTCAGCATTTCTATGCTTTCCTTGCATTTACTGTATACAAATCTTAAACCTAATCAAAAGAAAAAAGATAATAATAGAAATAATGATGACTTCCACCTACCACACAGCACTCACTTTCAATCCTCTACTTTAATCCATTAGTTCCATTTTGGATATTGTCCTCCTCAATATCCTTTCCAATCCTCTTCACTCTACTGTATTCACAGTTTCACTCTGGGCGGCTTCCAAGAGAGATTAAAAGTACATTAAAACATAAGTCATTAAAAACTTCCCTAAACAGGGCTGCCTTCAGATGTCTTCTAAAAGTCAGATAGTTGTTTATTTCCTTGACATCTGATGGGAGGGCGTTCCACAGGGTGGGTGCCACTATCAAGAAGACCCTCTGCCTGGTTCCCTGTAACTTGGCGTCTTGCAGTGAGGGAACCGCCAGAAGGCCCTCGGCGCTGCATCTCAAGGTCCAGGCAGACCGATGGGGGTGGAGACGCTTCTTCAGGTATACAGGACCGCGGCCATTAGGGGTTTAAAGGTCAGCACCAACACTTTGAATTGTACTCAGAAACGTACTGGGAGCCAATGTAGGTCTTTCAGGACCGGTGTTATATGGTCTCGGCGGCCGCCCCCAGTCCCCAGTCTGGCTACCGCTGAAGCAGCGCCATACCCAGAGCCTCCGTCTGCTGTGGCCACCGTGGCACGAAGTGGCCAGCTGAGCCGGGAGGCGCCGCGTCCAGCCTCCGCCTCTTCCCCACCAGAAGAGCTGCCCTCCAGCCGCTGCCCGCCTCCTCCAGCCCTGCCGGCAAAGATGTCCTCTCTAAAAAAACTCTGGGAAACAAGGGGGTCACCGGAGGGAGCTTTGCACCACGGCGCCGGATATGCTTAAGACGACCCTGCCAGAAGTCTTGTTTTCCAGATCCTTGATTATCGTGGTTGCCCTCCTCTGCACATGCTCCAGCTTGTCAATATCCTTCTTAAATTGTGGTGCCTATAACTAATTTATGAAATTGTGGCATATAAATATTTTAATGAATGAATGAATAAATACGTTATATTTTTTCTATGTTTAAAGTATTTCTTAAATGCTGCTCATTTAAAAGTTTTAAGGTGGTGTGCCAAAGTATTACTAAAATTATTCACAATCATATATAGCAGGGGTGGCCAACTCCCAAGAGACTGCGATCTACTCACAGAGTTAAAGACTGGCAGTGATCTACCCCCTTTTGGGGGGTTCAGGTCAAAGTTGTTGAGCTTCTTTTAGGGAGAAGGAGAGGCCCGTTTTTGGGGGGTGAAGGGCCAAAATGTTTAGCTTTTTTTAGGGGAGCCAAAGTTGTTCAGCTTCTTTGGGGGGATCCACTGATCTAATAATAATAATAATAATAATAATAATAATAATAATTTATTATTTGTACCCTGCCCATCTGACCGGGTCCCCCCAGCCACTCTGGGCGGCCTCCAACAAACACTAAAATACATTAAAATATCACAGATTAAAAACTTCCCTAAACAGGGCTGCCTTCAGATCACTAGATCTACCAGTGATCTACCACAGATGTCCAGTGATCTACTGGTAGATCACGATCTACCTGTTGGACGTGCCTGGTATATAGTAAGTAGACTAGAAAAGGAGTATTTTCAACACACACAACAACAAGACAAAGCAGAACAAACAACATCTTCACAACACAAAATCTCTCAACCTACTGGGGAACAACAACCACCCTCCCAACAGAACAGTGACCACCAACTACCAACGAAAAAATGTTACACGAAAAGGGACTCCACATGGACCCCTCCTGATGGACGCAATACCACACTTGATCTGTACATCGATTGCTTCCGCCACAGAATCCAAACAGATGTGACCAGAAAACACCATCGCTTACAACAAAATCTAAACCATGCTGAAAGGAGAGCAATAGATAATATTAGGAACAACCCAGACATTATAATTAAAGAGGCGGACAAAGGTGGAGCTGTCGTCATCATGAACAAAACCGATGACATCCAGGAGGCTCACAGACAACTTTCCAATACCGCCTTTTACATAAAATTGGACTCAGACCCCACACAAGAATACAAAAAAGAACTGAACAAGATTGTTAAGGAGCTACCCCTACACATCCAAGAACAGACCCTCACAAACACACCAGCAGAACCTCGACCAGGAACTTTCTATCTTCTACCTAAAATACACAAACCAGGAAATCCAGGACGCCCCATCATCTCAGGTATTGGCACTATCAAGGTGGGTGTCTCCGGTTATATGGACTCTGTTCTGAAACCATATGCCATCAGTGCTCCCAGCTACGTACGTGACACCACAGATTTTCTGAGGAAAATACAATCTTTAAATAATCTTCCTAACAATACTATATTAGCCACGATGGATGTGGAATCTCTGTATACCAACATCCCACACAACGATGGTTTACAAGCTATAAGGAACACCATTTCAGATAAAACCACAGCGAACTTTGCTACCAAACTCTGCCATTTTGTCCTTACACACAACAACTTCAAATTTGGTGATGACCTGTTCCTCCAGATCAGTGGCACAGCAATGGGCACCCGCATGGCCCCACAGTATGCCAACATCTTCATGGCAGATTTAGAACAACGCTTCCTAAACTCCTATCCACTCAAACCTCTCTTGTACCTGCGATTCATTGATGATATTTTTATTATCTGGACACATGGTCAACAGACCCTGGACACCTTCCACCAGAAATTCAATGACTTTCACCCCACCATCAACCTATGAACCAATCTATGCAAGAAATACATTTTTTGGACACTACTATAAAAATACAGGATGGGCGCATAGACACCACCTTATACCGCAAACCTACTGACCGACAAACATATCTACATGCTTCTAGCTACCATCCCAAACATACCAAACAATCCATTGTATATAGCCAGGCCCTACGTTAGAGCCGCATCTGTTCCAACTCTACAGACAGAGACTCTCACCTAAGAGATCTACAGCAAACCTTTTTAGAACTAAAATACCCACCGGATGAAGTTAAACAACAGATCAACAGAGCCAGAGTGATACACAGAGAGAACTTGCTGCAAGACAGACCCAAAAAAGAAAACAGCAGATTACACCACTAGTAATCACGTACAGCTCCCAAGTTAAAACAGTACAACGCATCATCAGAGATCTACAACCTCTCCTAGACAATGACAGTTCTCTTTTCTCAAGCTCTGGGAGGAAGACCTTTCATCGCCTACAGACAGCCACCCAATCTTAAACAACTCCTCACCCACAACAATACTACAACCAGACTTAACACAGACACTGGCACCAGAGCCTGCAATAAACCCAGATGCCAACTTTGCTGCCACATACACCCGGACAACACCATTACTGAGCTTTTGTGTGCATGCAGACTTCTTCAGATAACTGAAACAGAAGTCACCAGACCCATATATATAGTGAGAGGGTGGGGAGGGGTATTACTCAGAGGGGTGGTGGGAATGGGTGAAAGGCTGATAGCTGTGGTAAACCTGTTGACAACTGTTAACGACTGCAATTAGTCTTACAGGAAAAAGCAAGGGGTGGGAAGGTTAAAAAAGCTTTGTCATGTATAATGAGATAAGAATCCAATGTTTTTGTTCAGACCAGGTCTCTCCATGGTTTTAAGCTTGGTAATGAGTTGCAATTCAGCAACTTCTCTTTCCAGTCTATTTCTGAAATTCCTTTGCAATAAGACAGCTACTTTGAGATCTTGCATAGAGTGTCCTGGGAGATTGAAGTGTTCTCCTACTGGTTTCTCTGTCTTGTGATTCCTGATGTCAGATTTATGTCCATTTATCCTTTGGCGTAGGGTTTGGCCTGTTTGTCCAATATAGAGAGCTGAAGGGCACTGGTGGCATTTGATGGCATAAACAATGTTAGACGATGAGCAATTAAATAGTCCTGAGATGGTATGTTTGATGTTGTTGGGGCCAGTAATGGTGTTGTCCGGGTGTATGTGGCAGCAAAGTTGGCATCTGGGTTTATTGCAGGCTCTGGTGCCAGTGTCCGTGTTAAGTCGGGTTGTAGTATTGTTGTGGGTGAGGAGCTGTTTAAGATTGGGTGGCTAAGATTGTAGGCGATGAAAGGTCTTCCTCCCAGAGCTTGAGAAAAGAGAACTGTCATTGTCTAGGAGAGGTTGTAGATCTCTGATGATGCGTTGTACTGTTTTAACTTGGGAGCTGTACGTGATTACTAGTGGTGTTCTGCTGTTTTCTTTTTTGGGTCTGTCTTGCAGCAAGTTCTCTCTGTGTATCAGTCTGGCTCTGTTGATCTGTTGTTTAACTTCATCCGGTGGGTATTTTAGTTCTAAAAAGGTTTGCTGTAGATCTCTCAGGTGAGAGTCTCTGTCTGTAGAGTTGGAACAGATGTGGCTGTAACGTAGGGCCTGGCTATATACAATGGATTGTTTGGTATGTTTGGGATGGTAGCTAGAAGCATGTAGATATGTTTGTCGGTCAGTAGGTTTGCGGTATAAGGTGGTGTCTATGCGCCCATCCTGTATTTTTATAGTAGTGTCCCAAAAATGTATTTCTTGCATAGATTGGTTCATAGTTAGATTGATGGTGGGGTGAAAGTCATTGAATTTCTGGTGGAAGGTGTCCAGGGTCTGTTGACCATGTGTCCAGATAATAAAAATATCATCAATGAATCGCAGGTACAAGAGAGGTTTGAGTGGATAGGAGTTTAGGAAGCGTTGTTCTAAATCTGCCATGAAGATGTTTGCATACTGTGGGGCCATGCGGGTGCCCATTGCTGTGCCACTGATCTGGAGGAACAGGTCATCACCAAATTTGAAGTTGTTGTGTTTAAGGACAAAATGGAAGAGTTTGGTAGCAAAGTCCACTGTGGTTTTATCTGAAATGGTGTTCCTTATAGCTTGTAAACCATCGTTGTGTGGGATGTTGGTATACATAGATTCCACATCCATCGTGGCTAATATAGTATTGTTAGGAAGATTATTTAAAGATTGTATTTTCCTCAGAAAATCTGTGGTGTCACGTACGTAGCTTTAAATTTAAATAAACCTTTGAGGAGATTCTCATGGAGAAGATTCTTTGTCAAAGCGAACAGCAGAGAACCTGCACAAGCAACGCTTGTACATATTTTACATATATTAAGTAAAATAGAAATATCGTTGTTGCACGAGAATGGGAACCTTGCCAGGTAGAGCCTGGTACAAAGTCAATTCTAAGTCAGAGTCTCGGCCCTAAGCACACGTCCTGGTGCATACAGACCTCTCTATGAGAAAATGGTGAATCCAAGGAGCAAACCCCAGCAATCGCAGTCTGTGGTCAGCAAGATGACAAACGGTCCTCTCCAGCACAGTATCAATGGCTCAACCTTCCACACTTTCAGCCAGATGTCATCGCCAGGTAGTAGCTGGTGTGCTGGTTCAGAGAGGCCGTCAAAGGGGTATGTCCAAGGACCCACCTATGTAGGAAACAAAACACGGGGAGGGAGGGAGACACTCCACATCATCATCATCATCATCATCATAATTTATTATTTAGACCCCGCCCATCTGGCTGGGTTTCCCCAGCCACTCTGGGCGGCTTCCAACAGAACATGAAAATACAATAATCTATTAAACACTAAAAGCCTCCCTAAACAGGGCTGCCTTCAGATGTCTTCTAAAGGTCTGGTAGTTGTTGTTCTCTTTGACATCTGAAGGGAGGGCGTTCCACAGGGCGGGTGCCACTGCCGAGAAGGCCCTCTGCCTGGTTCCCTGTAACTTGGCTTCTCGTAGTGAGGGAACCGCCAGAAGGCCCTCGGCACTGGACCTCAGTGTCCGGGCTGAACAATGGGGGTGGAGACGCTCCTTCAGGTGACGTAATGCATGTTCCCAACAACCATCAACTCACTGTTTCTTTGCAGAAGTAAAATGGGTGGGCCTGCAGTCAGGGCATTAAGGAGAGCCTCTGACTATTTCAGCACAGTATCCGAAGCATTTGCTGTGTCCACTCCTCCACTACCCCCGAAATCAGAGCCATCTTCAGGATCCTCTCATCGTCTCATGCTCCTGTGGCAGCTAGCTTGGTGGACTGCCAACTCCGTTCCAGTGTTCCATGTAGACAATGGAGTCACCCTTCAGATGTGCTTCTGCAACATGGGCACAGAAGACTGTGAAAGCACATAAAATCTGCTGAGGATAAACATTTCTTCCAATGTGTACACATCTTTCCCACCCTTTTCTTTCATTCTGCAAACATCCAAATCTTTGTCACCTGTCTCCGCATCAATTGCATCCACTCTCCTCCCTTCTTCTTTTGGGGTTCCAAGTTCCCCATATCCCACAATGCCGGGGCTTCTACATGCAGCCGCTGCCACCATCCCATTCTTCACTTGCCACCCTTAGACCTTCATCTGCATACATTTACTGTACTCTGTTCACATGTACACTGATCCAGGGCGTAGCGTGCCGCTTGGCTACTGGGGGCGGCAAGCCAAACGGCACCCCTGGGGGCGTCGCTCCGTGCGCATGACGTCACGACGCGCATGCGCACGGAGCGACGCCTCCATGCCGCGGTGAAAAGAGCTTGCGGCACTGCAGCAAGGAAGAGAGGGACCACTGGCCCGTCCCTCCCCTCCATGCCGCGGCTCCGCCCAAGGAGCCCAGCGGCTCTTTCGGCGCTGAAAGGGGGGGAATGAAGATAAAGCGGGCGTTTTAAAACAAGGGGCTGCGCTTAGCCTGTGTTGACCAAGCCCCAAGTGCACCAAATGTTGCACGAGAATGGGAACCTTAGTTCTTAGAATAATTACTAAAACGCAGTTTTCAGAGAAATTGAGAGTAAGTTTTTATTGCTGAGCAATAAGGTCCAGTGAGTAACCTCCCAAAATCTGGATGTTGTAGCGTAGGGTTAATGATTTCAGCAAGTGATTTCAGCTCTCTGACATAGCACGCAGGAGACAGCATCTTCATGTAACAACTCTTTATTCAGGCAACAAGACAAGACTGAGGGAACTGAGGGTAGGGAAGCTACATTTATAGGGACAGAGACTGGCAAGGAAAAGATACATTTTGGAGGGAACAATCTCAAGCAATCACACAGCAGCTTTTTGGTGGGAACCAATAAAGCTGAGGATCCAAATGCAGCAGCTTGAATGAACCAATAGTAGCTGTTCCTTCTGGAACAGGAATGCAGTTACTTTACAGACAATAGTAATACAGATATAACCTTTGAATCAATACACAACACTGGACATCGAAACAATGGTGTCCAGAAGTTTTTTAGATCTCTTCAGATATTACATATTCATATATAAACCAATAAGCGTTGACATCGCCCTTCCTTTTGTCCTTTTAAATATTACTTCTCTTTTCTTAATTTTAGTTACATTGACCATATTAGGCGTTCCTATTATATAATCAAACCAAGCCAAAAATCCCCTTCTGACACACTAAGCAAAAAGCCCCTTCCCTCCAGACATCGGTTATGACTATGATGGACATCTTTCCTTCCAGACTGAAAACATAGCTAAATATATACCGGTACATGTTCTGCTAACGCAGCAATAAGGCACAGTGAGACACAGCATCTTGATTTCTTAAACAAAGCCCTTATTTTAAAGCATAGAGAATTAGTTTCAGTAATAAGGCATAAAAGTATGAGGTACAGGTACAATAATATGCTTTCTTCAGGTAGCCTTGCCACATCGTCACCGGACCCCACCCCCACCCATCTCCCCCCCTCCACCTCTTTCCCCCTCCCCCCCCCCAATGTCTCAACAAATGAAACTGATTTGTAAAAATGTTACATGGAAAAAATATGAGAGAGAGACATTGCACATACTTTTGTAAATCAAGAAAATCTTTAATAAAAATACATTAAAAAAAAACACCTCTAAAGAAGGAGAGTCCACCACCATATGAGGGAGTCCGTTCCACTGTTGAACAGCTCAGTTCTTAATAATGTTTCGTCAGAATCTCCTTTCTTGTAACTTGAATCTATTGTTTTGGGTCCTAGCCTCCAGAGCAAGAAAAACCAAGCTTGCTCGCTCCATCTTCCATGTACTGTTGCAGCCTTTTAGATATTTGAAGATGGCAAGTTCTTAAAGAAATGGGAGTGCCTGATCACCTCATCTGTCTCCTGAGAAATCTCTATGTGGGACAAGAAGCTACAGTTAGAACTGGATATGGAATAACTGATTGGTTCAAAATTGGGAAAGGAGTACGACAAGGCTGTATATTGTCTCCCTGCTTATTTAACTTATGTGCAGAATTAATTATGCGAAAGGCTGGACTGGATGAATCCCAAACCGGAATTAAGATTGCCGGAAGAAATATCAAGAATCTCAAATATGCTGATGATACAACCTTGATAGCAGAAAGTGAGGAGGAATTAAATAACCTTTTACTGAGGGTGAAAGAGGAGAGTGCAAAATATGGTCTGAAGCTCAACATCAAAAAAACTAAGATCATGGATACTGGTCCCATCACCTCCTGGCAAATAGAAGGGGAAGAAATGGAGGCAGTGAGAGATTTCACTTTCTTGGGTTCCATGATCACTTCAGATGGTGACAGCAGTCACGAAATTAGAAGACGCCTGCTTCTTGGGAGAAAAGCAATGACAAACCTAGACAGCATCTTAAAAAGCAAAGACATCACCTTGCCGACAAAGGTCCGTATAGTTAAAGCTATGGTTTTCCCAGTAGTAATGTACGGAAGTGAGAGCTGGACCATAAAGAAGGCTGATCGCCAAAGAATTGATGCTTTTGAATTATGGTGCTGGAGGAGACTCTTGAGAGTCCCATGGACTGCAAGAAGATCAAACCTATCCATCCTTAAAGAAATCAGCCCTGCGTGCTCACTAGAAGGACAGATCCTGAAGTTGAGGCTCCAGTACTTTGGCCACCTCATGAGAAGAGAAGACTCCCTAGAAAAGACCCTGATGTTGGGAAAGGTTGAGGGCACAAGGAGAAGGGGACGGCAGAGGATGAGATGGTTGGACAGTGTTCTCGAAGCTACTAACATGCGTTTGGCCAAACTGTGAGAGGCAGTGAAGGATAGGCGTGCCTGGCGTACTCTGGTCCATGGGGTCACGAAGAGTCGGACATGACTGAACGACTGAACAACAACAACAACAAAATCCTATCTCCTCTCAGTCTCCTTTTTCCCCAGGCTAAACACACAACTACTCCTTCCAAGCAGAGATCTTTGTTTTAAAAGCAAATTCTTAGTCAGTTTTGTCATAAATCGGCTTATAACCATGGCTCATGAAGCTGGTTCCTCCGCTGAGAATATATGTGCTAGGGGGGGGGGGGGGAATAAAAGACAGGGTAGGACCACAATCAGGATCTGGAATACCTGAAGATGCTGTTTTCAACAAGAAAAAAAGGAAAGGAGCAGAAGTGAAAACCAGAAAGGAAGTCATATCCTCTGATCTGAAAACCCAAGTCCTTAGTTCCAGATGGTGGGAATGGGTGGGCTTATTATTGGGGGTTTTCCTGTATAGAATTTATTTAAAATACATTTCATTGCCAATGTGTTTAGCACTGCAGCATGCAAGCAGATTTGAAGGCTCAGCCCTAGCAAGTACTATTATCCTAACAAACATTTGGGAGTATTGCAGAGTCTTTTGGTCTGAGGACTGATCCTGCTGATGGCTTAACTCACTGCCATTTGTTTATTGGAAATACTGAAAATCTTTCCACAACCATTCAAGATAGCTCACAGCATCTATTTAAGACAATTTCATTCAGCGCAGAAAAACCTAATGCTGAAATCATTTTTTTAAAAAAAATCTTTAAAAGAACATACAGTCGTACCTTGGATCTCGAACGCCTTGCGACTCGAACGTTTTGGCTCCCAAACGCCGCAAACTCGGAAGTGAGTGTTCTGGTTTGCAAATGTTCTTTGGAAGCCGAACATCCTACGCAGAGCCGGATTTAAGTTTGATGAAGCCCTAAGCAACTGAAGGTAATGGAGACCTTTATATGTCCAGCTGTCCTTTATCAACAACAAATTGCCGCTGTTTTTTGTGTTGCTATATGGTAATTAATGGACCTAATAGGCATCTCAAGCCATTTGCTCATACCAAACAGGACCCTACACAACACAAAACACTCTTGCTTTATGTAGGTTTTATTTTGTTTTTCATCTTATATTTTGGAAATGTACATTCAGGGGAGGGACCCAACTTTTGGAGCAATGTTTTATCCACCCTGCTCTGTGAAGTCACCCTGTTAGCAGCACTTGAGCTTCCAGTTCCTGGTTCCTAGGAAATTGGGGCAAGTGAGTTGCAGGTTCTCCTCCCAGGTGTCTTCCCCCTATAGGATCCTGGGAATTGTAGTTTGTTAGGGGTTCTGGGATCTGTAGGTCTGTGAGACCCTCTGGCCTGACCCATGGTGGCCTCATCCCAGCACACTTTGACCCCCCTGATTTTATTTTCCTTAATTCAGGTGCCTGACAACCCAGCAGCCTGGCCCCTGTTTGCCAGCTGATGTCACAAAGTAGTGCTGCTTTTTAGGCAAGCCTTATAATGCCCTGCAAGGGGAGATGCCTGTCAGATGACAGAGAGAGTGACAGAGAGAGTGACAGAGAGAGTGACAGAGACAGAGAGATAGAATAAAAATATGGATGCATCAGGTAGGAGGCCTAGAGGATGATTATTATTATTATTATTATTATTATTATTATTATTATTATTTTATTCATGTGGTTTGTCTCCCTGGCTTGACTTGCTGACAGCTGTAGATAGCTTGCCAGGTTCCTGCCTCTCAGCCCAGGATATAGGTAGAACAATTTATCGAACCCAGTGGGATAATTTGTGCAATATTAGCATGACATTTACGGCTTGCACACAAATCAAGGAGAATATGTTGAAATTAATATATAGATGGCACCTAACACCTGAGAAATTGGCAAAAATATATACATTAAAATCAGATAAATGTTGGAAATGCCATGATAAAGTGGGTAATTATTTTCATTGTTGGTGGACCTGTGTAAAAATTAAAGAATATTGGAATGTAATATATGAGAAAATGAAAAGATGCTAAAAATTACTTTTGGTAAAACACCGGAAGCATTGTTATTGAGTTTGGTTCCAGACAATATACCATAAGATAGGGGGGGAAAATTTATATGCGAGTGCGGCTGCTAGATTATTGATAGTGCAATACTGGAAAGGGGAAGAAATTCCGAAGGTTCAAGAGTGGCATATAAAATTGGTAGAATTCATGAATTTGGCAATAATGTCGGCAGCAATTAGGAATATAGTGAGACAAAATATTAAAGGAGAGTGGAAATATGTTGAAGATTATCTAAAGAAAGAAGGGGTGAAACCAGTGAAGGCGGTGAAGGTCCTGTTTGAGTGCCTGGAGGCGGTTGGAGGATGGATGGCGGTTAACATTGAGCTTGAATCCTGACAAGACAGAAGTACTGTTTTGGGGGGACAGGGTGCGAGCGGGTGTTGGGGAATCCCTGGTCCTGAATGGGGTAACTGTGCCCCTGAAGGACCAGGTGCGCAGCCTGGGAGTCATTTTGGACTCACAGCTGTCCATGGAGGTGCAGGTTAATTCTGTGTCCAAGGCAGCTGTCTACCAGCTCCATCTGGTGCGCAGGCTGAGACCCTCCCTGCCCGCAGACTGTCTCGCCAGAGTGGTGCATGCTCTGGTTATCTCCCGCTTGGACTACTGCAATGCGCTCTACGTGGGGCTACCTTTGAAGCTGACCCGGAAAGTACAATTAATCCAGAATGCGGCAGCTAGACTGGTGACTGGGAGTGGCCGCTGGGACCACATAACACCGGTCCTGAGAGAACTACAGTGGTACCTCGACTTACGACGATAATGTGTTCCGACGCGATTTTCGTAAGTCGAAAAAATTCGTAAGTCGAATCCCCATAGGAATGCATTGGGGGGGGGGAATTTGTAAGTCAAAAAATCCGGGTCAAAAATTCGTAAGTCGAAAAAATCCTATTAAAAGCGGCCGCGACGTCTTTTCGTAAGTCGAAAAAATTCGGATGCGGCGGCCATTTTGTTTTACTGGAAGTCATTCGTAACTCAAAAAAACATAACTCGAGTTACTCGTAAGTCGAGGTACCACTGTACCTTGGCTCCCAGTACGTTTCCGAGCACAATTCAAAGTGTTGGTGCTGACCTTTAAAGCCCTAAACGGCCTCGGTCCTGTATACCTGAAGGAGCGTCTCCACCCCCCACCGTTCAGCCCGGAAACTGAGATCCAGCGCCGAGGGCCTTCAGGCGGTTCCCTCATTGCGAGAAGCAAAGCTACAGGGAACCAGGCAGAGGGCCTTCTCGGTGGTGGCGCCCGCCCTGTGGAACGCCCTCCCAGCAGAGGTTAAAGTGATAAACAACTATCCTACATTCAGAAAATACCTGAAGGCAGCCCTGTTTAGGGAAGTTTTTAACTTGTGATTTTGATGTATTTTAATATTTGTTGGAAGCCGCCCAGAGTGGCTGGGGAGACCCAGCCAGATGGGTGGGGTACAAATAAAAAAGTATTATTATAATTATAATTATAATTATAATTATAATTATAATTATAATTATAATTATAATTATAATAATTATAATTATAATTATAAATATAAATATAATTATAATTATAATTATAATTATTATTATTATTATTATTATTATTATTATGAAAACGGATTTGGTGATCTGCTTGGAATGAAACACATCCAGGGTTAATAATATCACAAAGAAATATAGATATAATGGAAATATAATTGAAATATAAGAGGGACTTATTTATTTAGGTATAAAGGGTAATGTTATTTTTTGTGTGTATTCTTCTTATACTGGAAAAATAGGTAAAAGTATATTAAAGATAGCATTAAAGGAAGCTTAATAGAAGGGACACGAAGTAGAACTTTAGGAAGTCATTTTTAAATTTTATGTTGTGTTTTCTGTTTTGGTTGTTTGTGTTGTTGTTGTTGTTGTTGCTATTGTGGGTGTTGTTTATGTTGTTATTGTTTGTAAATTGTTTGCAATTGTGTTTGTTGTATTTGTGTTGTGATTTTTAAGAAATTTGAATAAAGTATTTTTTAAAAAAGGGGCTCTGTGTTAATGTATTTTAATGTTTGCTGGAAGCCGCCCAGAGTGGCTGGGGAGACCCAGCCAGATGGGCGGGGTACAAATAACAAATTATTGTTATTGTTATTATTATTTATTATTATTTATTAAATTATTATTATTATTATTTATTATTATTATTATTATTATTAGACTTTGGGAATCCTGGGCATTTCACCCCTGTAACCCCTTCCTTTGTTTCTCCTAGGTCATAAGAGATTGCTACAGCGGCGGCAGCAACTCGAGCCCCTGAAAGTTGTGGTAGGTTAATTCCATGGGGAACCCATTCCCCACATGTGCAGGGAGGTTGTGGCACTGACCTGAGTGGTTGGGGGGTTGCAGGCCCGTCTCGCCCCAGCCCCTCACCCCACTCCTTCCAAGCCAGGGGTCAGGCCAGGCAGGAGCAGCGACCATTGGCAGCCAGTGGTGACGTGGGCATGGGCAGCCTGGCAGGGGTGCTTGTTCTGTCCCCCTCCTTCCCTGGATCAGCTGTCCAGGCACCCTCGCCAGTGCTCAGGATGTCCCTACAGAAGTTTGGGGGCTTCTCCCCCCGGGGGCCCTATGTCTCCACCGCAGGAGGGCCCTGCCTCCACTGGCTTGCCTGCCCATGGGCTGATGCTTGTCTGCTCTTTTGCCATGCAGGAGAAGGAGGGATGTGGCTGGGGGGAGGCAGCAGAGGGAGGAAGATGGGAAGGCAGACGGGGGGGGGGGGGAGAGAAAATATTGAGGGCAATGTGCCCCAGAAGGATGGCCCACAGGACCCCAGTCCCCTATTGAGTACAATGTCCTTCTTCCTTTGCAGGGCCGTGGGTTCAGGGCACCAACACCCCAGCGGCAGCCCAGCGGTACAACAAATAAGCGGAGGTATGCTGTGACCTTCCATGGCAGGGGAAGTGTTTCCCTATCATTTTATGGAGAGGCTTTCTCTGTGGTCCATAGCTAGGGAGTGGTGAACCTTGGGATAAAATATATACTGATTATTATCAGACTAACTGAGCTTGTTTCTTCCTTAGGCGAGAGGCCGGCCAGAATGAGGCGGGGAAGGCTCCCACTACAAGTAAGTGGAAATGCCAATTGAGTGTCCTGCATTATAGGAATGCTTCCTTCCCATGTCCCCCCTCCCTCATGCGCCAGACTGGCGCTAGCATGGCTGGGAGCCAGGCGCTTGCTAATTCCTCCTTTTTTATTGCAGAGAGGGAGCCTTCCTTTACTCTCATTCTGGCCAAATCCCTGGAGCGACGTGGCAGACATCAGGTACTGGATCAGAAGGCAGGAAACTTCTTATGGGGGTCATAGATTCCCCGGGCTCTATCAAAAATGGGGCAGTAGTTTTGGGTCCGCCCCAGCCCCTTCTCATAAGATCTCCTGCTTCCTCCACAGAGCCACGCCTCCAGGGATGAGGCTCCATGTCCTGCTCCCGGGATGACGAACGTGACACCATCTCGGCGGTTCCCGGCCCCAGACCCTCGCGGGGCTTCCCCCCTGCCCCACCTCCGTGCGGGCATGGCTCCTTCCCGGCCCGACTTGGCACAGAAGCAGCAGCCAAGGTTTCCACCAATTAAAAACACTTCCTTGGCTGCTGCTTCTGTGCCAAGCGGGCTGGGACACAACCAAGATGCCCGTACGGAGGTGGGCGAAAGGGGGAAGCCCGGAACACCAGGTAGGAGGAAATGCCCCCTTCCCAGGTCCCCCACCCTCCTGGCCCAGACTGGGGCTAGCGTGGCTGGGAGCCAGGCGCCTGCTGATGTCTCTGTTTGTTTTGCAGCGAGGGAATGGAACAGGCTGGGAGCCGCCGCATCCCGGGAGGGAATGGAGCCCAGGAGAAGGCCTCTCGCCTCAGAGGTAATGGGACAGGGGGAAGGAGGGGGGCCTTAGGAAACACACAAGGAGGGCCTGCAGGATCAGGCCAAGGGCCCGTCTGGTCCAGCCTCCTCTTCTCCCAGAGCCCAAGAGCCCTTTGCCCACCTCGGACTTCCTGCAAGAGCTTTTCTGAAGCTCTGTCCCTGGCGTTTGGAAGAATCTGGTCTCTGACAAAGATTCCTTCTTTCTTGCAGGAACATCGAGCTTATGTTGTACCGCTGCGGCTGCCAAGACCCCCGCCCCTCTGGACGAGGTAAGAGGAAGGGGAAAGTTGCATGGAGTGGGGAGAACACCCTCTAAGTTGAGAGTGCGTGTTCATTCTCCATTTACCGGTACATGCAAAGTTAAGGGAGGTTGGGAACAAAAGGTGTTGATCTGCTTTTCCTTTCCAGCAGATCTTGACTAACAGTTCTGTTTTTCTTTAATTTTCAGGAAATAATCCGGATTCCCCCCATCGAGACAAGAACGGAGCTGTAGATAGTGAGGCAATGTGGAAACCAGCATATGACTTTATGCTCACATGGAGCAATCAGATGGGAGACAGTTACCGCGATGTGACACAAGAGCTGCACATTGGCCTTGACAAGATGAAAAATCCCATCACAAAACGCTGGAAGCATCTCACTGGAACACTAATTTTAGTCAACTCCCTGGAGATTTTGAGGGCATCTGCCTTCAGCCCACAAGACCATGATGACTATGCTATATGAGGAGGAGCCCTAACTTCTGGATGCTTCTCATTTTTATGTTTTAACTAAAACACAGTGGGAAGACACTTCTGCAAAGCCAAAGTTTTGAGCAATAGTTTCTGTGCTCAGACGGCAAACTTCTTACCGCTGCCTCTCCCTGGTGCAGAAGACACTCAAGACTATTGTTTTCTATGCTCTGTGGTTGACAGCTTTTCTTAATTTGTAACATTTAAAATGGAACTTTTTTAGGCATTTGCAGATATCAGCCTTGAAAGTTGAAATTACTTTGGAGAGCTACCATTTCTGTGTAACATGAAACACATGAGTCATTGATATGCATTAAAGTGAAAGTGAATCCGGATTATCAGCGTAAAGTATTACAATTATTAAATTATACGTAAATAAAAACTTTAAAACTTCTTTCTATTGCAATTTGTGTGTATTCTTTTTTTAAATAATAAACTTTATTTATCTTTAAAAATTCCACAATTCCACAATAACACAACAACAAAATTCCAACATTCCATTTTCCGAAGAAAGAAGAAAAAAGAAAAAGAACATAAAGAACATAAAAAGAAGAAAGGAAATATATAAATTAAATTACAATGCAAGGGCCTAAGTATTACGTAAGTCTGTAAATACATTGTCCACATTACTCAGCATTTCTATGCTTTCCTTGCATTTACTGTATACAAATCTTAAACCTAATCAAAAGAAAAAAGATAATAATAGAAATAATGATGACTTCCACCTACCACACAGCACTCACTTTCAATCCTCTACTTTAATCCATTAGTTCCATTTTGGATATTGTCCTCCTCAATATCCTTTCCAATCCTCTTCACTCTACTGTATTCACAGTTTCACTCTGGGCGGCTTCCAAGAGAGATTAAAAGTACATTAAAACATAAGTCATTAAAAACTTCCCTAAACAGGGCTGCCTTCAGATGTCTTCTAAAAGTCAGATAGTTGTTTATTTCCTTGACATCTGATGGGAGGGCGTTCCACAGGGTGGGTGCCACTATCAAGAAGACCCTCTGCCTGGTTCCCTGTAACTTGGCGTCTTGCAGTGAGGGAACCGCCAGAAGGCCCTCGGCGCTGCATCTCAAGGTCCAGGCAGACCGATGGGGGTGGAGACGCTTCTTCAGGTATACAGGACCGCGGCCATTAGGGGTTTAAAGGTCAACACCAACACTTTGAATTGTACTCAGAAACGTACTGGGAGCCAATGTAGGTCTTTCAGGACCGGTGTTATATGGTCTCGGCGGCCGCCCCCAGTCCCCAGTCTGGCTACCGCTGAAGCAGCGCCATACCCAGAGCCTCCGTCTGCTGTGGCCACCGTGGCACGAAGTGGCCAGCTGAGCCGGGAGGCGCCGCGTCCAGCCTCCGCCTCTTCCCCACCAGAAGAGCTGCCCTCCAGCCGCTGCCCGCCTCCTCCAGCCCTGCCGGCAAAGATGTCCTCTCTAAAAAAACTCTGGGAAACAAGGGGGGGCACCGGAGGGAGCTTTGCACCACGGCGCCGGATATGCTTAAGACGACCCTGCCAGAAGTCTTGTTTTCCAGATCCTTGATTATCGTGGTTGCCCTCCTCTGCACATGCTCCAGCTTGTCAATATCCTTCTTAAATTGTGGTGCCTATAACTAATTTATGAAATTGTGGCATATAAATATTTTAATGAATGAATGAATAAATACGTTATATTTTTTCTATGTTTAAAGTATTTCTTAAATGCTGCTCATTTAAAAGTTTTAAGGTGGTGTGCCAAAGTATTACTAAAATTATTCACAATCATATATAGCAGGGGTGGCCAACTCCCAAGAGACTGCGATCTACTCACAGAGTTAAAGACTGGCAGTGATCTACCCCCTTTTGGGGGTTCAGGTCAAAGTTGTTGAGCTTCTTTTAGGGAGAAGGAGAGGCCCGTTTTTGGGGGGTGAAGGGCCAAAATGTTTAGCTTTTTTTAGGGGAGCCAAAGTTGTTCAGCTTCTTTGGGGGGATCCACTGATCTAATAATAATAATAATAATAATAATAATTTATTATTTGTACCCCGCCCATCTGACCGGGTCCCCCCAGCCACTCTGGGTGGCCTCCAACAAACACTAAAATACATTAAAATATCACAGATTAAAAACTTCCCTAAACAGGGCTGCCTTCAGATCACTAGATCTACCAGTGATCTACCACAGATGTCCAGTGATCTACTGGTAGATCACGATCTACCTGTTGGACGTGCCTGATATATAGTAAGTAGACTAGAAAAGGAGTATTTTCAACACACACAACAACAAGACAAAGCAGAACAAACAACATCTTCACAACACAAAATCTCTCAACCTACTGGGGAACAACAACCACCCTCCCAACAGAACAGTGACCACCAACTACCAACGAAAAAATGTTACACGAAAAGGGACTCCACATGGACCCCTCCTGATGGATGCAATACCACACTTGATCTGTACATTGATTGCTTCCGCCACAGAATCCAAACAGATGTGACCAGAAAACACCATCGCTTACAACAAAATCTAAACCATGCTGAAAGGAGAGGAATAGATAATCTTAGGAACAACCCAGACATTACAATTAAAAAGGCGGACAAAGGTGGAGCTGTCGTCATCATGAACAAAACCCATCATGTCAGGTATTATATTATTATGTCAGGACACCCCATCATGTCAGGTATTGGTACTATCACAGTGGGTGTCTCCAGTTATATGGACTCTGTTCTGAAACCATATGCCATCAGTGCTCCCAGCTACGTACGTGACACCAGATTTTATGAGGAAAATACAATCTTTAAATAATCTTCCTAACAATACTAGATTAGCCACGATGGATGTGGAATCTATGTATACCAACATCCCACACAACGATGGTTTTCAAGCTATAAGGAACACCATTTCAGATAAAACCACAGCGAACTTTGCTACCAAACTCTGCCATTTTGTCCTTACACACAACAACTTCAAATTTGGTGATGACCTGTTCCTCCAGATCAGTGGCACAGCAATGGGCACCCGCATGGCCCCACAGTATGCCAACATCTTCATGGCAGATTTAGAACAACGCTTCCTAAACTCCTATCCACTCAAACCTCTCTTGTACCTGCGATTCATTGATGATATTTTTATTATCTGGACACATGGTCAACAGACCCTGGACACCTTCCACCAGAAATTCAATGACTTTCACCCCACCATCAACCTATGAACCAATCTATGCAAGAAATACATTTTTTGGACACTACTATAAAAATACAGGATGGGCGCATAGACACCACCTTATACCGCAAACCTACTGACCAACAAACATATCTACATGCTTCTAGCTACCATCCCAAACATACCAAACAATCCATTGTATATAGCCAGGCCCTACGTTAGAGCCGCATCTGTTCCAACTCTACAGACAGAGACTCTCACCTAAGAGATCTACAGCAAACCATTTTAGAACTAAAATACCCACCGGATGAAGTTAAACAACAGATCAACAGAGCCAGAGTGATACACAGAGAGAACTTGCTGCAAGACAGACCCAAAAAAGAAAACAGCAGATTACACCACTAGTAATCACGTACAGCTCCCAAGTTAAAACAGTACAACGCATCATCAGAGATCTACAACCTCTCCTAGACAATGACAGTTCTCTTTCTCAAGCTCTGGGAGGAAGACCTTTCATCGCCTACAGACAGCCACCCAATCTTAAACAACTCCTCACCCACAACAATACTACAACCAGACTTAACACAGACACTGGCACCAGAGCCTGCAATAAACCCAGATGCCAACTTTGCTGCCACATACACCCGGACAACACCATTACTGAGCTTTTGTGTGCATGCAGACTTCTTCAGATAACTGAACAGAAGTCACCAGACCCATATATATAGTGAGAGGGTGGGGAGGGGTATTACTCAGAGGGGTGGTGGGAATGGGTGAAAGGCTGATAGCTGTGGTAAACCTGTTGACAACTGTTAACGACTGCAATTAGTCTTACAGGAAAAAGCAAGGGGTGGGAAGGTTAAAAAAGCTTTGTCATGTATAATGAGATAAGAATCCAATGTTTTTGTTCAGACCAGGTCTCTCCATGGTTTTAAGCTTGGTAATGAGTTGCAATTCAGCAACTTCTCTTTCCAGTCTATTTCTGAAATTCCTTTGCAATAAGACAGCTACTTGGAGATCTTGCATAGAGTGTCCTGGGAGATTGAAGTGTTCTCCTACTGGTTTCTCTGTCTTGTGATTCCTGATGTCAGATTTATGTCCATTTATCCTTTGGTGTAGGGTTTGGCCTGTTTGTCCAATATAGAGAGCTGAAGGGCACTGTTGGCATTTGATGGCATACACAATGTTAGACGATGAGCAATTAAATAGTCCTGAGATGGTATGTTTGATGTTGTTGGGGCCAGTAATGGTGTTGTCCGGGTGTACGTGGCAGCAAAGTTGGCATCTGGGTTTATTGCAGGCTCTGGTGCCAGTGTCAGTGTTAAGTCTGGTTGTAGTATTGTTGTGGGTGAGGAGCTGTTTAAGATTGGGTGGCTAAGATTGTAGGCGATGAAAGGTCTTCCTCCCAGAGCTTGAGAAAAGAGAACTGTCATTGTCTAGGAGAGGTTGTAGATCTCTGATGATGCGTTGTACTGTTTTAACTTGGGAGCTGTACGTGATTACTAGTGGTGTTCTGCTGTTTTCTTTTTTGGGTCTGTCTTGCAGCAAGTTCTCTCTGTGTATCAGTCTGGCTCTGTTGATCTGTTGTTTAACTTCATCCGGTGGGTATTTTAGTTCTAAAAAGGTTTGCTGTAGATCTCTCAGGTGAGAGTCTCTGTCTGTAGAGTTGGAACAGATGCGGCTGTAACGTAGGGCCTGGCTATATACAATGGATTATTTGGTATGTTTGGGGTGGTAGCTAGAAGCATGTAGATATGTTTGTCGGTCAGTAGGTTTGCGGTATAAGGTGGTGTCTATGCGCCCATCCTGTATTTTTATAGTAGTGTCCCAAAAATGTATTTCTTGCATAGATTGGTTCATAGTTAGATTGATGGTGGGGTGAAAGTCATTGAATTTCTGGTGGAAGGTGTCCAGGGTCTGTTGACCATGTGTCCAGATAATAAAAATATCATCAATGAATCGCAGGTACAAGAGAGGTTTGAGTGGATAGGAGTTTAGGAAGCGTTGTTCTAAATCTGCCATGAAGATGTTGGCATACTGTGGGGCCATGCGGGTGCCCATTGCTGTGCCACTGATCTGGAGGAACAGGTCATCACCAAATTTGAAGTTGTTGTGTTTAAGGACAAAATGGAAGAGTTTGGTAGCAAAGTCCACTGTGGTTTTATCTGAAATGGTGTTCCTTATAGCTTGTAAACCATCGTTGTGTGGGATGTTGGTATACATAGATTCCACATCCATCGTGGCTAATATAGTATTGTTAGGAAGATTATTTAAAGATTGTATTTTCCTCAGAAAATCTGTGGTGTCACGTACGTAGCTTTAAATTTAAATAAACCTTTGAGGAGATTCTCATGGAGAAGATTCTTTGTCAAAGCGAACAGCAGAGAACCTGCACAAGCAACGCTTGTACATATTTTACATATATTAAGTAAAATAGAAATATCGTTGTTGCACGAGAATGGGAACCTTGCCAGGTAGAGCCTGGTACAAAGTCAATTCTAAGTCAGAGTCTCGGCCCTAAGCACACGTCCTGGTGCATACAGACCTCTCTATGAGAAAATGGTGAATCCAAGGAGCAAACCCCAGCAATCGCAGTCTGTGGTCAGCAAGATGACAAACGGTCCTCTCCAGCACAGTATCAATGGCTCAACCTTCCACACTTTCAGCCAGATGTCATTGCCAGGTAGTAGCTGGTGTGCTGGTTCAGAGAGGCCATCAAAGGGGTATGTCCAAGGACCCACCTATGTAGGAAACAAAACACGGGGAGGGAGGGAGACACTCCACATCATCATCATCATCATCATAATTTATTATTTAGACCCCGCCCATCTGGCTGGGTTTCCCCAGCCACTCTGGGCGGCTTCCAACAGAACATTAAAATACAATAATCTATTAAACACTAAAAGCCTCCCTAAACAGGGCTGCCTTCAGATGTCTTCTAAAGGTCTGGTAGTTGTTGTTCTCTTTGACATCTGAAGGGAGGGCGTTCCACAGGGCGGGTGCCACTGCCAAGAAGGCCCTCTGCCTGGTTCCCTGTAACTTGGCTTCTCGTAGTGAGGGAACCGCCAGAAGGCCCTCGGCACTGGACCTCAGTGTCCGGGCTGAACAATGGGGGTGGAGACGCTCCTTCAGGTGACGTAATGCATGTTCCCAACAACCATCAACTCACTGTTTCTTTGCAGAAGTAAAATGGGTGGGCCTGCAGTCAGGGCATTAAGGAGAGCCTCTGACTATTTCAGCACAGTATCCGAAGCATTTGCTGTGTCCACTCCTCCACTACCCCCGAAATCAGAGCCATCTTCAGGATCCTCTCATCGTCTCATGCTCCTGTGGCAGCTAGCTTGGTGGACTGCCAACTCCGTTCCAGTGTTCCATGTAGACAATGGAGTCACCCTTCAGATGTGCTTCTGCAACATGGGCACAGAAGACTGTGAAAGCACATAAAATCTGCTGAGGATAAACATTTCTTCCAATGTGTACACATCTTTCCCACCCTTTTCTTTCATTCTGCAAACATCCAAATCTTTGTCACCTGTCTCCGCATCAATTGCATCCACTCTCCTCCCTTCTTCTTTTGGGGTTCCAAGTTCCCCATATCCCACAATGCCGGGGCTTCTACATGCAGCCGCTGCCACCATCCCATTCTTCACTTGCCACCCTTAGACCTTCATCTGCATACATTTACTGTACTCTGTTCACATGTACACTGATCCAGGGGCGTAGCGTGCCGCTTGGCTACTGGGGGCGGCAAGCCAAACGGCACCCCTGGGGGCGTCGCTCCGTGCGCATGACGTCACGACGCGCATGCGCACGGAGCGACGCCTCCATGCCGCGGTGAAAAGAGCTTGCGGCACTGCGGCAAGGAAGAGAGGGACCACTGGCCCGTCCCTCCCCTCCATGCCGCGGCTCCGCCCAAGGAGCCCAGCGGCTCTTTCGGCGCTGAAAGGGGGGGAATGAAGATAAAGCGGGCGTTTTAAAACAAGGGGCTGCGCTTAGCCTGTGTTGACCAAGCCCCAAGTGCACCAAATGTTGCACGAGAATGGGAACCTTAGTTCTTAGAATAATTACTAAAACACAGTTTTCAGTGAAATTGGGAGTAAGTTTTTATTGCTGAGCAATAAGGTCCAGTGAGTAACCTCCCAAAATCTGGATGTTGTAGCGTAGGGTTAATGATTTCAGCAAGTGATTTCAGCTCTCTGACATAGCACGCAGGAGACAGCATCTTCATGTAACAACTCTTTATTCAGGCAACAAGACAAGACTGAGGGAACTGAGGGTAGGGAAGCTACATTTATAGGGACAGAGACTGGCAAGGAAAAGATACATTTTGGAGGGAACAATCTCAAGCAATCACACAGCAGCTTTTTGGTGGGAACCAATAAAGCTGAGGATCCAAATGCAGCAGCTTGAATGAACCAATAGTAGCTGTTCCTTCTGGAACAGGAATGCAGTTACTTTACAGACAATAGTAATACAGATATAACCTTTGAATCAATACACAACACTGGACATCGAAACAATGGTGTCCAGAAGTTTTCTAGATCTCTTCAGATATTACATATTCATATATAAACCAATAAGCGTTGACATCGCCCTTCCTTTTGTCCTTTTAAAGATTACTTCTCTTTTCTTAATTTTAGTTACATTGACCATATTAGGCGTTCCTATTATATAATCAAACCAAGCCAAAAATCCCCTTCTGACACACTAAGCAAAAAGCCCCTTCCCTCCAGACATCGGTTATGACTATGATGGACATCTTTCCTTCCAGACTGAAAACATAGCTAAATATATACCGGTACATGTTCTGCTAACGCAGCAATAAGGCACAGTGAGACACAGCATCTTGATTTCTTAAACAAAGCCCTTATTTTAAAGCATAGAGAATTAGTTTCAGTAATAAGGCATAAAAGTATGAGGTACAGGTACAATAATATGCTTTCTTCAGGTAGCCTTGCCACATCGTCACCGGACCCCACCCCCACCCATCTCCCCCCCTCCACCTCTTTCCCCCTTCCCCCCCAATGCCTCAACAAATGAAACTGATTTGTAAAAATGTTACATGGAAAAAATATGAGAGAGAGACATTGCACATACTTTTGTAAATCAAGAAAATCTTTAATAAAAATACATTAAAAAAAAAACACCTCTAAAGAAGGAGAGTCCACCACCATATGAGGGAGTCCGTTCCACTGTTGAACAGCTCAGTTCTTAATAATGTTTCGTCAGAATCTCCTTTCTTGTAACTTGAATCTATTGTTTCAGGTTCTAGCCTCCAGAGCAAGAAAAACCAAGCTTGCTCGCTCCATCTTCCATGTACTGTTGCAGCCTTTTAGATATTTGAAGATGGCAAGTTCTTAAAGAAATGGGAGTGCCTGATCACCTCATCTGTCTCCTGAGAAATCTCTATGTGGGACAAGAAGCTACAGTTAGAACTGGATATGGAATAACTGATTGGTTCAAAATTGGGAAAGGAGTACGACAAGGCTGTATATTGTCTCCCTGCTTATTTAACTTATGTGCAGAATTAATTATGCGAAAGGCTGGACTGGATGAATCCCAAACCGGAATTAAGATTGCCGGAAGAAATATCAAGAATCTCAAATATGCTGATGATACAACCTTGATAGCAGAAAGTGAGGAGGAATTAAATAACCTTTTACTGAGGGTGAAAGAGGAGAGTGCAAAATATGGTCTGAAGCTCAACATCAAAAAAACTAAGATCATGGATACTGGTCCCATCACCTCCTGGCAAATAGAAGGGGAAGAAATGGAGGCAGTGAGAGATTTCACTTTCTTGGGTTCCATGATCACTTCAGATGGTGACAGCAGTCACGAAATTAGAAGACGCCTGCTTCTTGGGAGAAAAGCAATGACAAACCTAGACAGCATCTTAAAAAGCAAAGACATCACCTTGCCGACAAAGGTCCGTATAGTTAAAGCTATGGTTTTCCCAGTAGTAATGTACGGAAGTGAGAGCTGGACCATAAAGAAGGCTGATCGCCAAAGAATTGATGCTTTCGAATTATGGTGCTGGAGGAGACTCTTGAGAGTCCCATGGACTGCAAGAAGATCAAACCTATCCATTCTTAAAGAAATCAGTCCTGCGTGCTCACTAGAAGGACAGATCCTGAAGTTGAGGCTCCAGTACTTTGGCCACCTCATGAGAAGAGAAGACTCCCTAGAAAAGACCCTGATGTTGGGAAAGATGGAGGGCACAAGGAGAAGGGGACGGCAGACGATGAGATGGTTGGACAGTGTTCTCGAAGCTACTAACATGAGTTTGGCCAAACTGCGAGAGGCAGTGAAGGATAGGCGTGCCTGGCGTACTCTGGTCCATGGGGTCACGAAGAGTCGGACACGACTGAATGACTGAACAACAACAACAACAAAATCCTATCTCCTCTCAGTCTCCTTTTTCCCCAGGCTAAACACACAACTACTCCTTCCAAGCAGAGATCTTTGTTTTAAAAAGCAAATTCTTAGTCAGTTTTGACATAAATCGGCTTATAACCATGACTCATGAAGCTGGTTACTCCGCTGAGAATATATGTGCTAAGGGGGGGGGGAGAGATAAAAGACAGGGTAGGACCACAGCCAGGAACTGGAATACCTGAAGATGCCGTTTTCAACAAGAAAAAAAGGAAAGGAGCAGAAGTGAAAACCAGAAAGGAAGTCATATCCTCTGATCTGAAAACCCAGGTCCTTAGTTCCAGATGGTGGGAATGGGTGGGCTTATTATTGGGGGTTTTCCTGTATAGAATTTATTTAAAATACATTTCATTGCCAATGTGTTTAGCACTGCAGCATGCAAGCAGATTTGAAGGCTCAGCCCTAGCAAGTACTATTATCCTAACAAACATTTGGGAGTATTGCAGAGTCTTTTGGTCTGAGGACTGATCCTGCTGATGGCTTAACTCACTGCCATTTGTTTATTGGAAATACTGAAAATCTTTCCACAACCATTCAAGATAGCTCACAGCATCTATTTAAGACAATTTCATTCAGCGCAGAAAAACCTAATGCTGAAATCGTTTTTTTTAAAAAAATCTTTAAAAGAACATACAGTCGTACCTTGGATCTCGAACGCCTTGCGACTCGAACGTTTTGGCTCCCAAACGCCGCAAACTCGGAAGTGAGTGTTCTGGTTTGCAAATGTTCTTTGGAAGCCGAACATCCTACGCAGAGCCGGATTTAAGTTTGATGAAGCCCTAAGCAACTGAAGGCAATGGGGCCCTTTATATGTCCAGCTGTCCTTTATCAACAACAAATTGCCGCTGTTTTTTGTGTTGCTATATGGTAATTGATGGACCTAATAGGCATCTCAAGCCATTTGCTCATACCAAACAGGACCCTACACAACACAAAACACTCTTGCTTTATGTAGGTTTTATTTTGTTTTTCATCTTATATTTTGGAAATGTACATTCAGGGGAGGGACCCAACTTTTGGAGCAATGTTTTATCCACCCTGCTCTGTGAAGTCACCCTGTTAGCAGCACTTGAGCTTCCAGTTCCTGGTTCCTAGGAAATTGGGGCAAGTGAGTTGCAGGTTCTCCTCCCAGGTGTCTTCCCCCTATAGGATCCTGGGAATTGTAGTTTGTTAGGGGTTCTGGGATCTGTAGGTCTGTGAGACCCTCTGGCCTGACCCATGGTGGCCTCATCCCAGCACACTTTGACCCCCCTGATTTTATTTTCCTTAATTCAGGTGCCTGACAACCCAGCAGCCTGGCCCCTGTTTGCCAGCTGATGTCACAAAGTAGTGCTGCTTTTTAGGCAAGCCTTATAATGCCCTGCAAGGGGAGATGCCTGTCAGATGACAGAGAGAGAGAGTGACAGAGAGAGTGACAGAGACAGAGAGATAGAATAAAAATATGGATGCATCAGGTAGGAGGCCTAGAGGATTATTATTATTATTATTATTATTATTATTATTATTATTTTATTCATGTGGTTTGTCTCCCTGGCTTGACTTGCTGACAGCTGTAGATAGCTTGCCAGGTTCCTGCCTCTCAGCCCAGGATATAGGTAGAACAATTTATCGAACCCAGTGGGATAATTTGTGCAATATTAGCATGACATTTACGGCTTGCACACAATTAATCCAGAATGCGGCAGCTAGACTGGTGACTGGGAGTGGCCGCTGGGACCACATAACACCGGTCCTGAGAGAACTACAGTGGTACCTCGACTTACGACGATAATGTGTTCCGACGCAATTTTCGTAAGTCGAAAAAATTCGTAAGTCGAATCCCCATAGGAATGCATGGGGGGGGGAATTTGTAAGTCGAAAAATCCGGGTCAAAAATTCGTAAGTCGAAAAAATCCTATTAAAAGCGGCCGCGACGTCTTTTCGTAAGTCGAAAAAATTCGGATGCGGCGGCCATTTTGTTTTGCTGGAAGTCATTCGTAACTCAAAAAAACATAACTCGAGTTACTCGTAAGTCGAGGTACCACTGTACCTTGGCTCCCAGTACGTTTCCGAGCACAATTCAAAGTGTTGGTGCTGACCTTTAAAGCCCTAAACGGCCTCGGTCCTGTATACCTGAAGGAGCGTCTCCACCCCCACCGTTCAGCCCGGAAACTGAGATCCAGCGCTGAGGGCCTTCTGGCGGTTCCCTCACTGCAAGAAGCAAAGCTACAGGGAACCAGGCAGAGGGCCTTCTCGGTGGTGGCGCCCGCCCTGTGGAACGCCCTCCCAGCAGAGGTTAAAGTGATAAACAACTATCCTACATTCAGAAAATACCTGAAGGCAGCCCTGTTTAGGGAAGTTTTTAACTTGTGATTTTGATGTATTTTAATATTTGTTGGAAGCCGCCCAGAGTGGCTGGGGAGACCCAGCCAGATGGGTGGGGTACAAATAAAAAAGTATTATTATAATTATTATTATGAAAACGGATTTGGTGATCTGCTTGGAATGAAACACATCCAGGGTTAATAATATCACAAAGAAATATAGATATAATGGAAATATAATTGAAATATAAGAAGGACTTATTTATTTAGGTATAAAGGGTAATGTTATTTTTTGTGTGTATTCTTCTTATACTGGAAAAATAGGTAAAAGTATATTAAAGATAGCATTAAAGGAAGCTTAATAGAAGGGACACGAAGTAGAACTTTAGGAAGTCATTTTTAAATTTTATGTTGTGTTTTCTGTTTTGGTTGTTTGTGTTGTTGTTGTTGTTGCTATTGTGGGTGTTGTTTATGTTGTTATTGTTTGTAAATTGTTTGCAATTGTGTTTGTTGTATTTGTGTTGTGATTTTTAAGAAATTTGAATAAAGTATTTTTTAAAAAAGGAGCTCTGTGTTAATGTATTTTAATGTTTGCTGGAAGCCGACCAGAGTGGCTGGGGAGACCCAGCCAGATGGGCGGGGTACAAATAACAAATTATTGTTATTATTATTTATTATTATTATTATTATTATTATATTATTATTATTATTATTATTATTATTATTATTATTATTATTAGACTTTGGGAATCCTGGGCATTTCACCCCTGTAACCCCTTCCTTTGTTTCTCCTAGGTCATAAGAGATTGCTACAGCGGCGGCAGCAACTCGAGCCCCTGAAAGTTGTGGTAGGTTAATTCCATGGGGAACCCATTCCCCACATGTGCAGGGAGGTTGTGGCACTGACCTGAGTGGTTGGGGGGTTGCAGGCCCGTCTCGCCCCAGCCCCTCACCCCACTCCTTCCAAGCCAGGGGTCAGGCCAGGCAGGAGCAGCGACCATTGGCAGCCAGTGGTGACGTGGGCATGGGCAGCCTGGCAGGGGTGCTTGTTCTGTCCCCCTCCTTCCCTGGATCAGCTGTCCAGGCACCCTCGCCAGTGCTCAGGATGTTCCTACAGAAGTTTGGGGGCTTCTCCCCCCGGGGGCCCTATGTCTCCACCGCAGGAGGGCCCTGCCTCCACTGGCTTGCCTGCCCATGGGCTGATGCTTGTCTGCTCTTTGCCATGCAGGAGGAGGGATGTGGCTGGGGGGAGGCAGCAGAGGGAGGAAGATGGGAAGGCAGACGGGAGGGGGCGGGAGAAAATATTGAGGGCAATGTGCCCCAGAAGGATGGCCCACAGGACCCCAGTCCCCTATTGAGTACAATGTCCTTCTTCCTTTGCAGGGCCGTGGGTTCAGGGCACCAACACCCCAGCGGCAGCCCAGCGGTACAACAAATAAGCGGAGGTATGCTGTGACCTTCCATGGCAGGGGAAGTGTTTCCCTATCATTTTATGGAGAGGCTTTCTCTGTGGTCCATAGCTAGGGAGTGGTGAACCTTGGGATAAAATATATACTGATTATTATCAGACTAACTGAGCTTGTTTCTTCCTTAGGCGAGAGGCCGGCCAGAATGAGGCGGGGAAGGCTCCCACTACAAGTAAGTGGAAATGCCAATTGAGTGTCCTGCATTATAGGAATGCTTCCTTCCCATGTCCCCCCTCCCTCATGCGCCAGACTGGCGCTAGCATGGCTGGGAGCCAGGCGCTTGCTAATTCCTCCTTTTTTATTGCAGAGAGGGAGCCTTCCTTTACTCTCATTCTGGCCAAATCCCTGGAGCGACGTGGCAGACATCAGGTACTGGATCAGAAGGCAGGAAACTTCTTAGGGGGGTCATAGATTCCCCGGGCTCTATCAAAAATGGGGCAGTAGTTTTGGGTCCGCCCCAGCCCCTTCTCATAAGATCTCCTGCTTCCTCCACAGAGCCACGCCTCCAGGGATGAGGCTCCATGTCCTGCTCCCGGGATGACGAACGTGACACCATCTCGGCGGTTCCCGGCCCCAGACCCTCGCTGGGCTTCCCCCCTGCCCCACCTCCGTGCGGGCATGGCTCCTTCCCGGCCCGACTTGGCACAGAAGCAGCAGCCAAGGTTTCCACCAATTAAAAACACTTCCTTGGCTGCTGCTTCTGTGCCAAGCGGGCTGGGACACAACCAAGATGCCCGTACGGAGGTGGGCGAAAGGGGGAAGCCCGGAACACCAGGTAGGAGGAAATGCCCCCTTCCCAGGTCCCCCACCCTCCTGGCCCAGACTGGGGCTAGCGTGGCTGGGAGCCAGGCGCCTGCTGATGTCTCTGTTTGTTTTGCAGCGAGGGAATGGAACAGGCTGGGAGCCGCCGCATCCCGGGAGGGAATGGAGCCCAGGAGAAGGCCTCTCGCCTCAGAGGTAATGGGACAGGGGGAAGGAGGGGGGCCTTAGGAAACACACAAGGAGGGCCTGCAGGATCAGGCCAAGGGCCCGTCTGGTCCAGCCTCCTCTTCTCCCAGAGCCCAAGAGCCCTTTGCCCACCTCGGACTTCCTGCAAGAGCTTTTCTGAAGCTCTGTCCCTGGCGTTTGGAAGAATCTGGTCTCTGACAAAGATTCCTTCTTTCTTTCTTGCAGAAACATCGCGCTTTTGTTGTACCGCTGGTGCTGCCAAGACCCCCACCCTTATGGACTAGGTAAGAGCAAGGGGAAAGTTGCATGGAGTGGGGAGAACACCCTCTAAGTTGAGAGTCGTGTTCATTCTCCATTTACATGCAAAGTTAACGGAGGTTGGGAACAAAAGGTGTTGATCTGCTTTTCCTTTCCAGCGGATCTTGACTAACAGTTCTGTTTTTCTTTAATTTTCAGGAAATAATCCGGATTCCCTCCATCGAGACAAGAACGGAGCTGTAGATAGTGAGGCAATGTGGAAACCAGCATATGACTTTATGCTCACATGGAGCAATCAGATGGGAGACAGTTACCGCGATGTGACACAAGAGCTGCACATTGGCCTTGACAAGATGAAAAATCCCATCACAAAACGCTGGAAGCATCTCACTGGAACACTAATTTTAGTCAACTCCCTGGAGATTTTGAGGGCATCTGCCTTCAGCCCACAAGACCATGATGACTATGCTATATGAGGGGGAGCCCTAACTTCTGGATGCTTCTCATTTTTATGTTTTTAACTAAAACACAGTGGGAAGACACTTCTGCAAAGCCAAAGTTTTGAGCAATAGTTTCTGTGCTCAGACGGCAAACTTCTTACCGCTGCCTCTCCCTGGTGCAGAAGACACTCAAGACTATTGTTTTCTATGCTCTGTGGTTGACAGCTTTTCTTAATTTGTAACATTTAAAATGGAACTTTTTTAGGCATTTGCAGATATCAGCCTTGAAAGTTGAAATTACTTTGGAGAGCTACCATTTCTGTGTAACATGAAACACATTTTTGCCTCCTTTAAAACTATCATTCCTCAATGAGTCATTGATATGCATTAAAGTGAAAGTGAATCCGGATTATCAGCGTAAAGTATTACAATTATTAAATTATACGTAAATAAAAACTTTAAAACTTCTTTCTATTGCAATTTGTGTGTATTCTTTTTTTAAATAATAAACTTTATTTATCTTTAAAAATTCCACAATTCCACAATAACACAACAACAAAATTCCAACATTCCATTTTCCGAAGAAAGAAGAAAAAAGAAAAAGAACATAAAGAACATAAAAAGAAGAAAGGAAATATATAAATTAAATTACAATGCAAGGGCCTAAGTATTAAGTCTGTAAATACATTGTCCACATTACTCAGCATTTCTATGCTTTCCTTGCATTTACTGTATACAAATCTTAAACCTAAACAAAAGAAAAAAGATAATAATAGAAATAATGATGACTTCCACCTACCACACAGTACTCACTTTCAATCCTCTACTTTAATCCATTAGTTCCATTTTGGATACAGTAGTACCCCGCAAGACGAATGCCTCGCAAAACGAAAAACTCGCAAGACGAAAGAGTTTTTCGATTTTCGAGTTGCTTCGCAAGACGAATTTCCCTATGGGCTTGCCTCGCAAGACGAAAACGTCTTGCAAGTTTGTTTCCTTTTTCGTAAAACCGTTAATACCCAGAGTGCATTGCTTGAAGAGGTGCAGTTGCGACTTGACTTCAAGGGGCAACTCATAGCACGCGGTGTGGTAGCCTTTTTTGAAGACTGCTGATTTTTGCTGATTTTTGAAGATTTTCCGAAACTTTTTTTGCAGCCATTTGGTAAGTTAAACTTTTAAAACTTTTTTGGGGGTTTTTGGATTTTGGGTTGTGGTGTTTGGAATTCAAGGACTTGGTGTTGGGGAGGGGTTTGCAGGAATATGGAAGCTTCTGTGGGTTTTTTTTGGATTTTTATGGTTTTTGGTGATCTTTGGGCCACTTTGCTGTTTTTTTAAAAAAAAAAGATTTCTGGGTCTGGGTCTTGAATTTCTGTGTGGTGGGTGGCTGGGGGGTCAGGGAGATGTTGAGAAGGGGTTTGCAGGAATGTGGAAGCTTCTGTGGGGTTTTTTTTGGATTTTTATGGTTTTTGGTGATCTTTGGGCCACTTTGCTGTTGTTGTTTTTTTAAAAAAGATTTCTGGGTCTGGGTCTTGAATTTCTGTGTGGTGGGTGGCTGGGGGGTCAGGGAGATGTTGAGAAGGGGTTTGCAGGAATATGGAAGCTTCTGTGGTTTTTTTTGGATTTTTATGGTTTTTCGTGACCATTGGACCACTCTGCTGTTTTTTTAAAAAAAAAAAAGATTTCTGGGTCTGGGTCTTGAATTTCTGTGTGGTGGGTGGCTGGGGGGTCAGGGAGATGTTGAGAAGGGGTTTGCAGGAATATGGAAGCTTCTGTGGTTTTTTTTGGATTTTTATGGTTTTTGGTGACCATTGGACCACTCTGCTGGTTTTTTTTTTTAAAAAAAGATTTCTGGGTCTGGGTCTTGAATTTCTGTGTGGTGGGTGGCTGGGGGGTCAGGGAGATGTTGAGAAGGGGTTTGCAGGAATATGGAAGCTTCTGTGGTTTTTTTTGGATTTTTATGGTTTTTGGTGACCATTGGACCACTCTGCTGGTTTTTTTTTTTAAAAAAAGATTTCTGGGTCTGGGTCTTGAATTTCTGTGTGGTGGGTGGCTGGGGGGTCAGGGAGATGTTGAGAAGGGGTTTGCAGGAATATGGAAGCTTCTGTGGTTTTTTTTGGATTTTTATGGTTTTTGGTGACCATTGGACCACTCCGCTGTTTTTTTAAAAAAAAGATTTCTGGGTTTTGAATTTCTGTGTGGATTTCTTTGCAGTTGGTCTGCAGACTTTGAGGGACTGTGCTGTGCGTACAGGTGCTGTTCTGTGCTGTATAAAAAACTGCAGCCTTTTGGTAAGTTACACTTTAAAACATTTTTTTGGTTTTCTTTTGGGGGGGTGGGTTGCTTGGGAGTCTAGCAGTAGGGGGTGGGAAGGTTCTGGGAGGTTTGGTGCTTTCTTTTGAATTTTTTGCCAGTTGGAGTTGCTCTGCAACCATTGGGTGACACTGCTGTTTTTGGATGTGAAGCACTGATTTCTTTTTTTTGGGTTTGCGAAGGTAGGAGCTGTGCTGCCATGGGGCCCAAGAAGACTGCTGCTGCAGAGGCCGGCGAGAGGAAGAAGGAGAAGGTCACACTGGAAATGAAGAAGGAGATCATCCGGAAGCACGACGGTGGAATGCGTGTGACAGACCTCGCCAGGGAGTACGGGAGGAATCCATCGACCATCGGGACCATCCTGAAGATGAGGGAGAAGATCCTTGCGACTGATGTAGCCAAGGGAGTCACCAGGATCGTGAAGAACCGCCCACCTGTTCTGGAGGAGGTGGAGAAGTTGCTGCTCATCTGGATAGAAGAGAAGCAGCGTGCAGGGGACACAGTGACTGAGGCCGTCATTTGTGAGAAGGCCAAGGCCTTGCACGCAGACCTTGTCCGGCAACAGCCAGGAACCTCAGGCGAGCCAGAAGTCTTCAAGGCAAGCAGAGGCTGGTTTGACCGGTTCAAGACAAGATCTGGAATCCACAGCGTGGCCAGGCATGGAGAGGCTGCCAGTTCTGATGTTCCTGCGGCTGAAGACTTTGCAGCGGAGTTCCTGGAGGTTGTGACGACGGAGGGCTACGTTCCACAGCAGGTCTTCAACTGCGACGAGACCGGGCTGTTTTGGAAGAAGATGCCCAAAAGGACTTTCATTACCCAGGAGGAGGCCAAGTTGCCTGGCCACAAGCCCATGAAGGACCGTCTGACCCTGCTCTTCTGTGCCAACGCAAGCGGCGACCTGAAGATCAAGCCCCTGCTGGTGTACCACTCTGAGAACCCACGGGCCTTCAAGAAACACAAGGTCGACAAGGAGCAGCTGAGTGTTATGTGGCGATCCAACAGTAAGGCTTGGGTCACACGTGTGCTGTTTGTGGACTGGGTCAATCTTGCTTTTGGCCCTGCTGTCAAACAGTACCTGCTGGACAACGACCTGCCGCTGAAGGCTTTGCTTCTGATGGACAATGCTCCTGCTCATCCTAAAGGCCTTGAGGAGGACTTGTTGGAGGAGTTCAGCTTCATCCACATCATGTTCCTGCCGCCTAACACCACGCCACTGCTCCAGCCGATGGATCAGGAGCTCATCGCCAATTTCAAAAAACTCTACACCAAGGAGCTTTTCAGGCGATGCTTCGAGGTGACTGATTGCACAAACATCTCCCTGCGGGAATTCTGGAAGGACCACTTCGACATCGTCACCTGCTTGAAGATGATCACCACGGCCTGGGCCGGGATCAGCCAGAGAAATTTGAATTGCGCTTGGCGCAGCCTGTGGCCGGACTGTGTGGCACCAAGTGACTCTGATGCACCAGAGTCAACAGTGGTGCAGGACATTGTTTCCTTGGGGAGGACCATGGGCCTGGAGGTCACAGAGGAGGACGTCAGCGAGCTGGTTGAGGAGCACGACCACGAGCTGACCACCCAGGAGCTGGTCGAACTGCAGGCAGAGGCTGCGCAGGAGCAGGCCTCGCTGGAAGAGGAGGAAGCAACTGAGGAACGGCTGTCCTCCAAAGAACTGAGGGACATCTGCCAGAAGTGGAAAGATGTGCAGGCTTTTGCACAGCGGCACCACCCTGACAAGGACCTGACACGTGACCTTGGGAACACTTATGATAAGAGGGTCATGTCGTCTTTCAGGGAGGTGCTGAAAAGGCGGATGAAGCAGCAGACCATGGACAGGTTCTTCAGCAAGAAGCAAAGAGTGGAAGAGGAACCTTCTTCGAGCTGTCCCCCAGAGTCTTAGAAAAACATTTGGTGATTTTTACTGTACTGTAAATGCTTTTATGTCATGTTTAGAAACTTTAATTATTGTTCCTTCAGTTTTTGAAATGCTCTTTACAGTATGTGTGACTTTAAAGAGCACTCAATAAACTCTTTTTGTACCAAATTTGGCTTTGTTTGGACTTTTTTTGACCATAGGAACGCATTAATTGATTTTCAATGCATTCCTATGGGAAACTGTGCTTCGCAAGACGAAAAATTCGCTAGACGAAAAAACTCGCAGAACGAATTAATTTCGTCTTGCGGGGCACCACTGTATTGTCCTCCTCAATATCCTTTCCAATCCTCTTCACTCTACTGTATTCACAGTTTCACTCTGGGCGGCTTCCAAGAGAGATTAAAAGTACCGGTACATTAAAACGTAAGTCATTAAAAACTTCCCTAAACAGGGCTGCCTTCAGATGTCTTCTAAAAGTCAGATAGTTGTTTATTTCCTTGACATCTGATGGGAGGGCGTTCCACAGGGTGGGTGCCACTATCAAGAAGACCCTCTGCCTGGTTCCCTGTAACTTGGTGTCTTGCAGTGAGGGAACCGCCAGAAGGCCCTCGGCGCTGCATCTCAAGGTCCAGGCAGACCGATGGGGGTGGAGACGCTTCTTCAGGTATACAGGACCGCGGCCATTAGGGGTTTAAAGGTCAGCACCAACACTTTGAATTGTACTCAGAAACGTACTGGGAGCCAATGTAGGTCTTTCAGGACCGGTGTTATATGGTCTCGGCGGCCACCCCCAGTCCCCAGTCTGGCTACCGCTGAAGCAGCGCCGTACCCAGAGCCTCCGTCTGCTGTGGCCACCGTGGCACGAAGTGGCCAGCTGAGCCGGGAGGCGCCGCGTCCAGCCTCCGCCTCTTCCCCACCAGAAGAGCTGCCCTCCAGCCACTGCCTGCCTCCTCCAGCCCTGCCGCCAAAGATGTCCTCTCTAAAAAAAACTCTGGGAAACAAGGGGGGGATATGCTTAAGCTGGATATGCTTAAGACGACCCTGCCAGAAGTCTTGTTTTCCAGATCCTTGATTATCGTGGTTGCCCTCCTCTGCACATGCTCCAGCTTGTCAATATCCTTCTTAAATTGTGGTGCCCAAGACTAATTTATGAAATTGTGGCATATAAATATTTTAATGAATGAATGAATAAATATGTTATATTTTTTCTATGTTTAAAGTATTTCTTAAATGCTGCTCATTTAAAAGTTTTAAGGTGGTGTGCCAAAGTATTACTAAAATTATTCACAATCATATATAGCAGGGGTGGCCAACTCCCAAGAGACTGCGATCTACTCACAGAGTTAAAGACTGGCAGTGATCTATACCCCCTTTTGGGGGGTTCAGGTCAAAGTTGTTGAGCTTCTTTTAGGGAGAAGGGAAGGCCCGTTTTTGGGGGGATGAAGGGCCAAAATGGGAGCTTTTTTATGGGAGCCAAAGTTGTTCAGCTTCTTTGGGGGGATCCACTGATCTACCAGTGATCTACCACAGACGTCCAGTGATCTACCGGTAGATCACGATCTACCTGTGGGACGTGCCTGATATATAGCAAGTAGACTAGAAAAGGAGTATTTTCAACACACACAACAAGACAAAGCAGAACAAACAACATCTTCACAACACAACATCTCTCAACCTACTGGGGAACAACAACCACCCTCCCAACAGAACAGTGACCACCAACTACCACCGAAAAAATGTTACACGAAAAGGGACTCCACATGGACCCCTCCTGATGGACGCAATACCACACTTGATCTGTACATTGATTGCTTCCGCCACAGAATCCAAACAGATGTGACCAGAAAACACCATCGCTTACAACAAAATCTAAACCATGCTGAAAGGAGAGCAATAGATAATCTTAGGAACAACCCAGACATTATAATTAAAAAGGCGGACAAAGGTGGAGCTGTCGTCATCATGAACAAAACCGATTACATCCAGGAAGCTCACAGACAACTTTCCAATACCGCCTTTTACAGACCCCAAAAAAGAAAACAGCAGAACACCCCTAGTAATCACATACAGCTCCCAAGTTAAAACAGTACAACGCATCATCAGAGATCTACAACCTCTCCTAGACAATGACAGTTCTCTTTCTCAAGCTCTGGGAGGAAGACCTTTCATCGCCTACAGACAACCACCCAATCTTAAACAACTCCTCACCCACAACAATACTACAACCAGACTTAACACAGACACTGGCACCAGAGCCTGCAATAAACCCAGATGCCACGTACACCCGGACAACACCATTACTGGCCCCAACATCATCAAAAATACCATCTCAGGACTATTTAATTGCTCATCGTCTAACATTGTGTATGCCATCAAATGCCAACAGTGCCCTTCAGCTCTCTATATTGGACAAACAGGCCAAACCCTACGCCAAAGGATAAATGGACATAAATCTGACATCAGGATTCACAAGACAGAGAAACCAGTAGGAGAGCACTTTAATCTCCCAGGACACTCTATGCAAGATCTCAAAGTAGCTGTCTTATTGCAAAGGAATTTCAGAAATAGACTGGAAAGAGAAGTTGCTGAATTGCAACTCATTACCAAGCTTAAAACCATGGAGAGACCTGGTCTGAACAAAGACATTGGATTCTTATCTCATTATACATGACAAAGCTTTTTTAACCTTCTCACCCCTTGCTTTTTCCTGTAAGACTAATTGCAGTCGTTAACAGTCGTCAACAGGTTTACCACAGCTATCAGCCTTTCACCCATTCCCACCACCCCTCCGAGTAATACCCCTCCCCACCCTCTCACTATATATATGGGTCTGGTGACTTCTGTTTCAGTGTATCTGAAGACGTCTGCATGCACACGAAAGCTCATACCAAGAACAAACTTAGTTGGTCTCTAAGGTGCTACTGGAAGGAATTTTTTTATTATGTTTTGACTATGACAGAGCAACACGGCTATCTACCTGTAACCAGCCCTTATATAGACATTTGAACTGCCCATCCTGGAGCAGAAGACCACCCCTCCATGAACTCCAAAACGACATTTTTCCTTTTTTAGATGGAGCCCAGCTTCCTGGAACTTTTTAAGCACCATTCTGATGCGGCTTTCCAGCTCGTGGGGGTTCCTCCCCGATATTAGAACATCATCAAAATACACGAGGGTACCAGGCACTCCCCTTAATAACCTCTCCATAATGCCCTGAAATATCCCCGGGGCCACACTTACTCCGAATTGCAATCGGTTCACCTTAAATGCCCCTTTGTGGGTTACAATAGTCTGAGCTTCTGCTGTTTCTGGCGTTACAGGTAGCTGCTGGTACGCCTGGGCAAGGTCGATCTTCGCAAATACCTTGCCTCCAGCTAACTTTGCCAGCAGTTGAGACACCACTGGAATGGGATAAGAATTTCCCCGAATTGCCTTATTTATTGTGCATTTATAGTCTGCGCAGATACGCACTTCCCCGTTTGCCTTTAGCGGGGTCACTATTGGGGTTTCCCATCTTGCTGATTCAACTGGTGCCAATACCCCTTGCTGGACTAGTTTGTCGAGTTCTGCCTCTATTTTGGGCTGCAAGGCGAATGGCACGCGTCTTGGCTTGAAGCGAACTGGGGCCACCCCTTGGTCCAACTCGAAATCAATAGGAGGCCCTTTATAGCACCCCAGACTGCCATCAAATGATGCGAACTCCTCATAAATCTTCTCGAATGTTTTTGGGGCTATTGCTATTGCGTTCAGCCCAGATATGCCCAACCCTAGTGCAGGAAACCAGTCTGTTCCCAAGAGGCTAGTGCGCTTTCCCCTGGCAATCACCAGCTTAAGTACGGCCCTTTTGTCTCTAAAGTTAACATTCACAGAACACATTCCCAGGATGTGTATCCGGCCAGCTGAATAAGATTGTAATGTGGCGGGGAAAGGTTCCAAAGGAGGGAACTTACCCCCTGAGAAAAACGACCTCGCAGTCTCGTCCGAGATGATCGTGTATCCTGACCCGGAATCTACCTCCATCTGGCAAGGGCGGCCCTCAATGCTGACCTGGACAAACGCCTTCCCCTGAGCAGGAAACTGAACGGTCTTGCCCTCAATCTCGGTGAGGTAGTTGCAGTCGTCCAAAACGTGCGCCAATGAACTTGCCTGTCGCCGGGATGGTGATGGGGATCCCGATGTTCCCCTGGTAGCCGACCTGCATACCCGAGCGATGTGGCCCTTTTTATTACATGCGTGGCACGTGGCGTTCCGGAATCGGCAGTTCCGATGTTCATGCGCACCACCACAACCCGGGCATTCTAGCTTTCTTCCTTTTGTTCCCGATGAACCAACCCTCAGGGATCCAACTGCGCGAGATGGACTCTGGGACGGGCTGGACTCCTGGCTGCTCACAGCGTGAGCTATCTCCGCGGCCGGCCTGGTGCTTCGTTGTGGGGTTTTTTGCTTTTCCCCCTCTGCGGTTTCAGTGGCTATGGCTTCACGCACAGCCGTTGCCAGATCCACCTCTTCCCTTGCGACGATCTGACGACGGGCTTTACTGCTGCTCAGGCCGCCAATGAACTGGTCAAGCAGCGCCTCCTCGAGAGCCACGAATTGACAGTGCCTCGCCAGGACCTTCAGCTCAGCAAGGAATATGGAGACCGATTCACCATCCCTCTGCCTCCTGTTGTGGAACTCTATGCAGCGTGTTGTCTTGGTCGCTGCCGGGGCCAGGTGCCTTGTAAGTTGGTCCGTTATCTGTTTCAGCGTCGCCGTTTCTAACGTGAGAGGAGCCACCAAACCTCGGGCGAACTCAAAGACTTCGGCCCCGCAGCAACTCAGGAAGACTGCCTTCTTCCTGTCGTCGTTGGTGATTCCTTGCGCAGCAACAGCGAAACCAAAACGCTGGAGATACGAATCCCAAGCTTCTGCGGCTCCCGGTCTAAATGGCTCAAAGATTCTACTTCCTGCCATGGTGTAATCAGGAGTGTCCACGATTTCTCCCTCCTCTTCTTCTGACTCCGGATGCCGACCTCTGTCATCCATTCACAGCAAGCCGGATCCCATCCTCGTCGCCAGTATGTTATGTCGTGGGTCAATGACTGGAGGCGAGAATCAGGTACAACATATCTTTATTTCAGAAACAGGGAAGAGCCAGCCACAGGAATGGAGAAAACTGGGGTTTATATAATAACAGTAGGCTAGTAGGGAGAAGATACATTTTGGCGGGAACCAATGGCACGGATTCCCTCCTGCGGAAACCAATCCAGCAGAGGATCCAAATCCTGCTCTCTGAACCAGCAAATGATTGCCGTTCCCGCTGTAACTCATACATTCAAATAAGGTCTGTAATACAACACAATACTCTATATTAAAATGTCTTGACTGCGTTATTGCTTAATACACAACACGTACATCAGAGAAGGGGCGGACTACAACAGAAATCTGAGTGCGGTTGTTTTTATCCTATCTGCCAGGTTACCTGATTGGATTACCTGGACATCCTGGCCACTCTTTTGTTATGATAACTACTCAGCTCCTGAATCCAGGTCACAGGTTCATCCTATTCATATCTTAAATGTGCCCTTGAGACAGGATTTGTGAGCAAAGGGACAATGGGGAGATTTCCCGTTTCCTTCGACCTTGCAAATAAATATTTGAGGTCATTTGGGAGAGACAAAATGGTTTCAGGACTTTTTTTTTAATGTGGGGTTTTAGACATGTGGTTTATACATTTATGAATATTTATTATATATATATATGACCTTAAGATTCTTAAAACATGCACAACTTGCAGACTTGACATATAGAATAAGAGAACAAGAAGAACCAACGTTGAAAGACGTTTGGGAAACGTTTGTTGGATATACGGAAAATGATTGTGTACAGCTGAAAACGCTGGCAGCGTTAAGATAAATTCAACACTGTAAATGAGTTTTGATGGATGTAATAATGGAAAACCGATTGATATACCTTATCAATTATTTTTTAAAATAAGCGCCTCGGTTTCTTAAACGTTCTGCCTTGATCCCCCACCCGTTAATCTTCCTCCGCGCGTGCAGCTCCGGGATGCGCGCGGAGGACCAGCTTCCCTCGGGCCGCTCTGGGGAATGGAACTCCATGGTCTGGCTGGGCGGAAGCGGTGTCAGGAGACCGGAAGCGGAAGTGCGGGGCTCCATTGGTTTTCCCGGTGCTGGCAAATTTTTTTTTTTGTTCCCCCCGCCTCTCCCTCCCCAAGTCCCCTCGTGATGCTTTCTCTGGATTTCTTGGACGATGTTCGGCGGATGAATAAGCGGCAGGTGCGCGCGGACGCCCGGAGGGGACGGGGAGCTGCGGGCCACGAGGGAGGAGGGGGAGGGGAGGAGAAAAGGAAGGGGGGAGGGAAGGGGAGCTGCAGCCCTGGAAGGGAGGGGGGGAGAAAGGGGAGGGGAGGGGAGCTGCAGCCCCTGAGGGAGGAGAGGGGGAAGGGAGCTGGAGCTCCGGAGGGGGGAGAAAAGGGAGGGGGAGGGGTGCAGCAGCCCCTGAGGGGGGAGGGGTTGTGCAGCCTCGTAGGATCAAAGGCCTGGGGGGTCGCCTTGAGAAGCCTGTGCTCGAGGAAGTGGCAGGAGGGGCTTTGGGGAGGGAGGATTAATTAATTTAAACCCCGCCTTTTCCCCTGACAGGGACCCAAGGCGGCTTGCAGATACCGGTAAAACCAAAAAAGATAAAAACATAGGGGAGGCGGGGGGGGATCATTTAAAAAACAATTAAACATTAACCGAATCAATACTAGACTTTGATATCCCTCCCTCCCTTAATGGCAGAACTTGGAGGCAGGGAGGAGCCACCTAATGATGGAAAAAACCTTGCTGGCTTAGGACAGGCAGCATAGAGCCGTGGTTCTCAAACTTTGCTCGCACCACACCGACTTTTTTATTCATTGTAAATACATTGGACAACACAGCTAGGATTGTCCTCGGCATCACGTGGTGCTCTTGCTGTCATTTTGAAAAGATATCTATGCACATTCTGTAAATAAAAAGAATTATTTTGATACAGTGGTACCTCGTGTTACATACTGTCCCCCTTACGAATGCTGCGGGTTACGTGCTCCGCTAACCCAGAAGTTGCGACCTTTGCCCCGGGATGTGAGTGGAAGTCGCGCTCCGGTGGCACGGCAGCAGCAGGAGGCGCCATTGGAGAAAGCGCGCCTCCTGTTACGGGCAGTTTCCTGTTACGAACGGGTTAAGTACGTAACACGAGGTACCACTGTCCTGTGCTAAACTACACTGAAATGTTTGAATGTTTATTTGATTGCCCTTAAATCTTCCCACCACAACCTTTGAGAGCCACTGACACAGAGCATAGGAAGCTGGGAGTCAGTATACTCATTGGTCCATCTAGCCCATTATTGTCAGGACTAACAGGCAGTAGGGGGTCTTCAGGCAAGGAGCTTCCCGCAACCTGAAGATGCCATTGGAGATTGAACCTAGGACCTTGCGCGTGCAAAGCAGGTGCTTTGCGTGTTGGGTTGTGGCTTTCCCCCTACGCAATGGGCCTTCTTCACATAGCACATTGTTTTAAGGGCACAGGGGGCTTCCTTCTGCTAGGTTGACACCTGTATGTTTATCTAGCTCAGTAATGTCTGATTTGACAAGCAATGGATTTCCAGAGTCTTTCCAAATGAGCTGCTGCCTGATCCTTTATAGAAGATCAGTCTTTTTAGAATGATGTGCACTGTCAAGTAGAATTGCATGTTAGGAAGGAACCGTACTTCGAGTAGTATGCCTCTTGCTGTGTGCAAAGCAATTTTACTCAGAAATCAGTCGTGTCTAAGGTGGCAATCTTAGGAAATTTGATGTTACATGTGTCTCCCCTGGCTTACAGCCTGAGGATGTACATCTTTATTTAGAAAGAAACCCCATTGATTTCAATACAGCAGGCATGTCCAAAGTCCGTTTCGGGGACCTAATCCGACCCACTGGCTGGTTTAATCCAGCCCCTGTGGCTGTTTATTTCCTGGGGTAAAATCCTAAAAAAAATCTCAACAACTTCAATCCTAAAAAAAGCTCAAAAATTTCAATCCTAAGAAAAGCTCAACAACTTCAATCCTAAAAGAAGATCAATAACTTTGGTCGGCCCTCACGGCTCTTCACTTCATCAAATCTGGCCCTCTGAAAAAAAGTTTGGACACCACAACAATACAGTATGTGCTTATGATTGGCCTTAGATGGCTTTGAAATGGGGTTTGGCAGGTATCTTCAACCTTTTCCAACCTTGGACTCACCTTTAACCAAGCATGAATTTGAGGACAGATTTCTTAATTTTTTACCATATCTTTGCATCATTGCATGGTGATAATGCTGTTGTGACCCACCTTGGATCAGACTTGCTCCCACTATGCTTAAAGGTTGGTTTGTCCAGGTAAATGATGCTTTTTCCTTTTCCTTGGCTCAACTGGAGATTAAGAGCAAACAGGTTGTAGATAAGGCTATTTGGAAGTAAGACCTGCTGTGTTTAGTGGAGCTTGCTTCTGTTTGCAAAGGATTGAAGCCATGCAATATAAACTCATGCTTGTTTATTTAGAAGTAAGTGCTATCAATTGAAAAGAATTTATTTTCAAGTAAGTGTGGCTAAGATTGCAGCTTGAAGGTGTGGTGGGAAGGGGTGTTATCATGCGACACTTGCATGAAGCAGTGTTCAGCTGCTGGACTCAATGTGATTTGCTACCAGTAAATAGAGGAAGAGTTGAGCTGTTAGCATAGTGCCTATAAAGCCATCCAAAGTCCCAACATCCTGCTGCAAGATTGAATCTCCATTAATTGGCCACTGTGCACAAACTAGTCTTCAGTATCCTCCAAGGAGACAGCAGAGCACTGAAGGGCAAGTGTGACTAACCTGTTTTAGGGCAAAGGGCCACAAAACCCATGATCGACCCTCCAGATCTGATGTGTGATTGAAGTGCAAAAGTGGGCATAGTCATTAACATTCAAATCCAGTATGTTGACCTCCAGACGATATCGAATCTCGGAATATTCTGCTTTTTAAATTTAAAGCTGCCAGTTTAAAGCACTTTATTTGAACTGGGTTCCACTGTTTTGACAGTGCTTGAGAATTCAAACGTAAGTGTATGTCCGGGCAAGCTGCTGGTTGCACTCCACTCACTCCCAAGTAGTGCTGTTGACAGTGATGGGACTTGCAGAGGAAACAAGTTTGCCAACTGCATTTAAGAGAAAGCAGGGTGGGCTTTTTGGAGCAGGGTTTCTCTTGAGAGAGATCTTTGTGCCTATGTATCTTGGGCAGGGGGGGTGGCTTTTGTGTTCTCAGTGCCTGCCTCACCCTTGTCCCCTTCACCCCCTCCCAGCTGTATTACCAGGTGCTGAACTTTGGGATGATCGTTTCCTCAGCGCTGATGATCTGGAAGGGGCTGATGGTGGCAACGGGCAGTGAAAGCCCCATCGTGGTCGTGCTTAGGTAAAACTGTGCTGGGAATCTCTGGTTGCAGGGTGAGAGACCTCAAGGATTGCTGGAGCTCAGATAGCCTGGAATGGCTTGCCTGGGCTGGAGCATCTTCTGGGCATGGCCTCTGCCAACCAGCACAGACCCTTTCACCACTGCCAGCTTGACAGAAGGGCCTATGAAACCCAGAATAGCAAGAAACTGCTATTCACACATCTGTAAAAAGGCAGGGTGCAAACCCTAAAATATTCAAAAGCCCACCACGTAGTGGGGTGCGATTCTTGGGTGACAGAGTGCAAAAAGGCCTGTCCATTATTAAGTAAACTGTATTTTTCAAGACATGCATTACACTTTTAAGGTAGGGAGGGAGAGATCTTTTGAAGAAGAGAGTAATTGGCCCTTGAGGGGAGGCATTCTAGGAATATGAACAAATCTATTCAGCTCCTTGGGCTATCTAGTCCAGTGTTGACTAGTTTGATAGACAGCAGACCACAAAGACTTCCAGTGTAATACTTTCCCAGACGTGCCTCCTGAGGCCCTTTTAATGGGAGCGGGTTGGGCTTAAAACTGGGGCTGCAGAGCAGAAAGAGACAGTAAAGCTATCCAGAGTTCTGAACCTGCATTTTGCTGTGAGGTAGGCCAGACCATCTCCACTGGTGGCCACTTGAGCTATGGGGTTTCTAATAGCTTGATTATAGTAGTAAAATAGTTGGGCCAATGCTGGTAGATCTTCATATACTCCAGGATAGATTCCCAGGGTTACCTAGGTCTTCTACAGCTGCCTTTGAAGCTGCTTCTCTAATGGAGCCAGCAATGTGAATAATAAGTACTAAACTGTTAACGTAAAAGGGAAAATATGGACCCACAGCTTGAGAAGAGCCAAGATCCGTTTCTTGCTACCCACATATTAATGCGTATGAAATGAAAAGAAAGGCTGCCAAGAGATCAGTAGTCCAGGTCAGCTGGCAAGGAAGACTAAAACACAGAATAAAGTGTGCAGCTTCCTCAGTACAGACTTTCCTGAGAGAGCTGGCGGTGTATTTCTTTTCTCGCTCTTTTAGCTGCAAGGATAGAAGGCATTGTGAATTTTTATCTCTCTGCCTTCTGCACGCAGTTTGGTCCACTTAATGGGGAACCTTCAGCCCTCCAGATGTTCTTGGCCTCCAGCTTCTATCCAACGGTCAGGGATGATGGGAGTCCTGGTCCAATAGTATCTGGACAGCACAGGTTCCCCATCCCTGCTTTAAACATTAACAGCCATGCCATGAGATGGAGTCATGGAAAAGAGTGTAACATGTCGAGGACTCCTGTAGAGCTCATTACTTCTTGGAAAAGTTCCCATTGTCAGGTGTGGCTGTACAGTAAAGGAGCTTCAGATGGGCTGGATTTTATATACAGGCAACTCCCCATTTGTGTGGGGGTTGCGTTGCGGGTCATAGCATGATTGTGTGAAATAGTTTGTTAGCGGAACATCCATGGAAAAGCCTTCATACACCCTGTTCTGCCCCCTTTTTGTGACATTTTAGGGTCACTTCCTGGTTCGACATGATGCACACTTGTGCGGTTGTGCACATAGTGGACACACCTAAAACATTTGCTGCCTGTACTTATGATAACATGTCTGTACCAGCTTTCTTTGCTATGCAGACACAAGACACATAACAACAAACAAAATGAAACAATACCCTAACAATAAAACTGATTAAAATATAAACAAAGTCCTTAAAGATGGAACAAATTCTAAAATGCTTTAATTAAAACACACACACACACACACACACACACACTGAAAAGGAGCAGTCTTAGGATACCAAATACACCCATCTGAGGGTGTTGTTCCACAGTATGGGGCCACTACTGAGAAGGACATCTCTTGTGTTCCTATGAGCCAAACCTCCATCAGTTGTGGGACTGTAAGAAGGGCTTCAGATGCTGTGCAATTTTCTCTAAAATGTTTATACAGGAAGCAGCAGCTCTGGAGAAAACCCTGGTCTTAGACAGTAGGCCGATGTTCCCATTCAGATGTAGTTGTTTTCTATAAGGTTTGATGGGAGTTGTAGTCCAACAACATCTGGAGGGCCCCAGGTTGATGAAGATTGCAATAACCAAATAATATTCCGAGGCTTTATCCCTAAGCTTGCATCTCATATGGCTGATGACTTGCACTATCTGCAGATCTTCTGCCAGAGCTTGAAATGAGACACCAGAAGACTCCCTCTTTGCCTTTGCTTTCCTTGTCTGAATGTCAGTATTTCCTGGCGACTTCAGGCATAACATACAGATGCACAAAGTTCAGCATCTCTGCCTGCACTAGATCAATTATTGCAAAATTTGAAAGGTTAAGGATTTTGAATCACTTTGCCATTTCCCAGACATAAGTAATGGCCTAGCAGTGCCTGGGATAAAATAATGCTGGTGATGGAGAGAATCAATAACAGCCCCTTACTGCAGCACATGAGGAATTAGATTCCCGGGAGTATTTATTTGCATGCACATGAGGATTCCAGCTGTATTTCATTCTTAAAGTGATAGCTGGTGTAGTTTGAATAGTCCATTCTAGCAGTCCTGTAGCCCTTCAAAACCACCCTGGGTGATGATATCTCAGGACATAAACGCTGTGCTCATTAACCGATGGCTTTGTCTTCCAGTGGCAGTATGGAGCCTGCATTTCACAGAGGAGATCTCCTATTCTTAACCAATCGTATTGAGGAGCCAATCAGAGTGGGCGAAATCGTGGTCTTTAGGATAGAAGGAAGGGAAATTCCAATAGTGCATCGGGTTTTGAAAATCCATGAAAAGTATGTGTGCCTTTCTGGATGGCGATCGCTGCAAAAGTCTGTTGACATGTCGCTTTATGCTGGGATCCTTTTCCAGACAGCGGCTGTGTTCAGATATCACATCACCATGGTTTAGAGGATAGAGAACAAGTTCTGTGCTTGTGCAATCCCTTCTCCTCTTCTATGCTCAGTTTCATTTGTTACTTTGGGGTTTGAACAAACCACAGCCTGCCATTGCATCCCAACCATCAAGCTGGCTTGAGCAAACCCTCTGAACCAGGAGTGCAGTCATGATTTGATCCTCATTTTGAAATCGTATTTGAATGGCTTGTTCAAATCACAGGTTACTGATTCAGATCAGCAAACTGTAGTTTGGTTAAACCTGGAATAGTTTTATTAAGCCCAGTGCTTGAAGAGAAGAGGAAGCTTCTTCCTGATCCCTTAAAGATAACAAGATAAGGGTATGTGATGTCTGAATATGTTTGGCTGCCTTGGAAATAACACCGGAAATAGCATTCTGTCCTTGGGTTAGTGGGGTATTTGCAGTTCTGGAATAGCTGTGGAATCTAAACCATGGTTATTTTATGCTTTGGCACAGTTTACTGGATGTTTCTGTGTCCTGTCCCCCCCCCCCCCCCGCTGAGTTTATTGGACTGTTTTATTCTTTTAACCCATCTTGCATCCTATGTTTATAAGAAGGCCTCTCACATCTTTTCTCATAAAAGTATATATGCAATGACCAAATAAATTGTCTGTCTTTTTGATAGGAACTACTTTTAATGCGATCTCCTCCCCAATTGCTTGACTGTAACATTTTCTCTGTCCTTTAGCTTTGCAACATCCCTTAAAACCTGTAGTCTGCTCAGCCTGACAGTATCCCAATAGTGGTGTGTTTGTGTGTGTTTGTGCATGAGTGCATGCAACATGGCTGTCTCAGACTGAAGGTGCATAATTTATATTGTTAGTTGCTTTGGGGTGTCTCATGGGAAGTGACTAATAAACGAAAAGAAAATCAGTAATGATTAATATTGTAGAATCTCTCCCAGAATTGCATCCCATTCATTCACTCTCTCTGGGGCAGGCATGTTTTATTACATTTCTGACCTTTGCACACATCTGTAACCCTGTTGTGCAATGGCATCCTGTCAAGAGGAATGAGAGGCACACCGGGTTTTTTTTATTTAAAAAAAGATGCTGGATTCTGCCTTGGTTGTCCTTCAGCAGATACCTAACTCTGGTTTTTCCTCCCTAAGACAAAACGGAGACATCAAGTTCTTGACGAAGGGTGACAATAATGCTGTTGATGACAGAGGCTTGTACAAGCAAGGCCAGCACTGGCTGGAGAAGAAAGACGTGGTGGGGCGAGCAAGAGGGTAAGCTATGAGCGAGCAGGGGATGATGTGTAGCATACCTTGCATGTTCAATTTCCAGTGAAGTTGTCAGTCTTTACCTCACATTTTTTAACATTCCTCTTTGTTAAAAGTTAAAAGTTAACATTCCTCTTTGTTAAAATTGGGACCCAGGTGGCGCTGTGGGTTAAACCACAGAGCCTAGGGCTTGCTGATCAGAAGGTCGGCGGTTTGAATCCCTGGGACGGGGTGAGCTCCCGTTGCTCGGTCCCAGCTCCTGCCCACATAGCAGTTCGAAAGCACATCAAAGTGCAAGTAGATAAATAGGAACCGCTCTGGCGGGAAGGTAAACGGTGTTTCCGTGTGCTGCTCTGGTTCGCCAGAAGCGGCTTTGTCATGCTGGCCACATGACCTGGAAGCTGTACGCTGGCTCTTGGCCAATAAAGCGAGATGAGCGCCGCAACCCCAGAGTCGGACACGACTGGACCTAATGGTCAGGGGTGCCTTTACATTGTTAAAAGTAAAAAGAAACTCAGTGTGCTAACTTTTGACTTGCAGAATTTGTGGGGAGGAAGCATGCAAATGTTGCATTCCCCCACCTGCTCTCTGAAATGGTACCATTTCAGGAGTCTGCCATCTTGTTTTTCCTCCATGTGGCCAAAGCCTTGTCCTATCTATCAAATGCATCTTCGGAACCGACAGTCAACCCAATGAGTGTATAACAGGTGCATAATCTCTTTCTTTTTAGATTTGTGCCATACATTGGAATAGTAACCATCCTTATGAACGATTACCCAAAATTTAAGGTATGATCTTCCACTCAGTTTATCTGCTGGAGAAATTATCTTCTCCCTTATGCGGGAAGCTTTTATGTAGAAAAATTGTTAGTGGGATGGGGGGCATCTCTGCAGTTCTTCACAGTTCTTCCCACTTGTGCAACAGAATTCCTTCTCTTCCTCCCCCTGTATATCCCCTAAATTGGGTCTGGGTGTTCCCCCATCCCCATGGAGCAGATGTGGGGAGAGTGTGGGGGCGCATGGGGAGAGGAAAGGGGACAGGAAGTTCCATTGTGCAAGTGGAAATCCTTGCATTGGCAGGATGAGTGAGTCGGCTACCGTCCCAGATTGAGATCCTGAGCCCCTTTTAAACAGATCAGACAATGTGAATCTGCTTCTAATTATGTGATCGCAGTATTTGAGCCACCCCCTTTGCAGAGCTTGGAACTTTGTTTAGCTCTTTGGGCATGGACTGGGGGTGAGGAAAGGCCAGAATACATAAGGTGGGGAGGCATTGATGAGGACTTAGCATGATAGGGTAAGCCAAGGAATTGCAGCCCATCCCACACGAAGACTTGCTCTGACTTCCAAACGGGTAAAGAAACTATACATATTCTAGACATTTTCCATTGCCTCTCTTCAGGCTTGCTCCTCAAGGAGGTGATAACCCTGTGCCTGGGATGTCCCGCTTCAGATTGTGTGTGTGTGTGTGTGTGTGTTAGATGATTAACCCCTCCATTAAAAAATAAATCCCTGAACATAAAAAACTAGCACAGTCAGGGCGAAAGCTAAGCTAGAACCATTTCTCCTTTGACATCTAGCTTTTTGTGGGGAGGGAGGGAGGGAGGAGCAGGGGTGGGTTTGATCCCATCATGTAAACCCCACCTGCAGTCTGAAGGTGGTAGTATGGTCCACTGTCCAGGTATTAGTTTGCCATCTTGATGAGCATTATTAGTAGTAGTAGTAGTAGTAGTAGTATTCCACTCTATACCCGTAGGTCTCAGGGGGTTCACAGGATAAAATCACAATATAAAAACCAAAATTACATAATCAAAATAAAAACAAAAACAACTTATAACACCCCCCTAAAAAAACCAACCCACATTTTTAAAGGCGTTACTGTTAGGTTTTTGGTTTTGTTAAGCTGGGACATTGTGATTCTGTGAAATCTTGAGATCCCGTATAGTAGCCTGTCTTCCATTCTATTCTACAAATCACAATTGCGCATTCTTATATCTAAGCTATAAATGTGTTTGACAGCTCAAATCCTTTTGTCTTTTCCCCCCACAGTACACTGTCCTCTTTCTACTGGGCTTGTTTGTGCTGGTGCATCGAGAGTAGCCTGCCACCCAGGGAGGCCAGCTGGAGATGCCATTTGCTCTTGAGTAGACAGTGAGGTGTGATGTATGTACATTTCACTGCTTCTTAACCAAGTTCGGTTTGGCTTTTGTTTTTGTTTTTCAACAGCCGTGTAACAGGAGAGTCGATCCCAGTATTTTGAACAGTTTGTCACATTTTAGCATTTTTGTACATCAGTGAATTTTTATATTAAAAGATTTAAGCCAAATCATCTTGTCTTTCTATGAGCTTATGAGTTCCCTCTTCCCTCTTGCTGGTCACATTAAGTTAGACGGGAGCAGGACTTTGGCTACCAGCTTGAGGGCACCACAAGTGGATGAAACCATGGGGCAAGCAGGCTATATCAAGATCTGAATGAAACATCGTGAGGCACCCATAATCCCTATCATACCTTCTGATTTTAAAACTGTAAAAGTGTAGCAGCTTCTAAGGTCTCCTTTGAGAACTACAGGGAACAGCATTGAGTACTTGGCTTGGCATTTGAATAGCCATGCTTATTTTACCTGGCACAATACAATTCTCCTCCTCCACCTTTCCTTGAGTGAAAGGCTCCAATTTTTGTGGCACGTATATTTTCTATATGTTTGCAAGAACTCCCATTGGGATGACACAGTCCCTGCTGTGTTGTAGTGGAACATTATTTGACACAGCATGCAGACGCCAGTTGCAGTAGGAACATAAGAAGCTACCTTGTACTGAGTCAGACCACTGGTCAATCTAGCTCAGTCCTGTCTCCATTCACTGCCAGCAACTCTCCAGAATTTCAGGTGGGGGTCTTTTCCCAGCCCTACCGGGAGATGCTAGAAATTAAACCTAGAGCCTTCTGCATGGAAAGGAGATGCTGTGTAAAAACAATAAAATAAGGTAATCAAACAGAAAATTGGGAAAGAAACTTCTAACCCAGCTCATGCTTAGCTTTAATAATAATAATAATAATAATAATACCTTTATTGTCATTGTACAACCTGTGTACAGTGGACGCTCGGGTTGCGAACGTGATCCGTTCAGGAGGCACGTTCGCAACCCGCAGCGTTCGCAACCTGCAGTGCCGCGTCTGCGCATGCGCGGGTTGCGATTCGGCGCTTCTGCGCATGCGCAAAGCGCGATTTAGTGCTTCTGTGCATGTGCGAATGCCGAAACCCAGAAGTAACCCGTTTCGGTACTTCCGGGTTCGGCGCAGTGTGCAACCCGAAATCACACAACCTGAAGCAGCCTTAACTCGAGGTATGACTGTACAATGAAATTAAACGAGCCTCCCTCCCCCCCAAACACTGAATCTCTTATCAAACAACACACCACCTCGCAAGTCAATTTCGCTATGTTATTTTCTGTTTGCAGGGAAATGTTTAAGCAGGGCTTTTGTTCTTTAAAGAGCAGAACAGAGTACTTTGGACTCTGCTGCTTCATTGCTACAGGGATCTGTTGGGTGTGTAGAGCAGTTCAAGTATATTGCCATCACCAATGGCAAATACTCGAGTATTGGTGGGTGGGTGTGCAAAAAGGGCCTTTTGGTAGAAGCAAGAAAGACATGTCCGTGTGCAAGGATCTTGCATTCTAAAGCCGGACAAGTCTCGACATAGCAGAGGAAATGCGAAGGTGAGGCGAAACACAAAGGAACGTGAGCAAATGTAACTTCACAGACTTGGGGACAAAGATGGGTTAAGAAGAAGAAGAGTTTGGATTTGATATCCCGCTTTATCACTACCCGAAGGAGTCTCAAAGCGGCTAACATTCTCCTTTCCCTTCCTCCCCCACAACAAACACTCTGTGAGGTGAGTGAGGCTGAGAAACTTCAGAGAACTGTGACTAGCCCAAGGTCACCCAGCAGCTGCATGTGGAGGAGCGGAGACGCGAACCCGGTTCACCAGATTATGAGTCTACCACTCTTAACCACTACACTACATTGGCTCTGGTGTACCTCTTTGGGGAAGGAGCCATAGCTTGTTGGTAGAAGGCATGCTTTGCCTGCATAAATCCCTAGGTTCAATCCCTGGTATTTTCTGTTTAAAAAATCTGGTTTCAAGTGAAGAGAAAGAATGCACTGCCTGAAACTCTGGGGAGCTACCTCCAGATATAGATGAACAGACAATGATTGGGTAGATCAGGGATGGGGGGGACATGTTGGATTCCAACTCGACATCAACCTCGTCTGGAACGGTCAGGCATGAGGGGTTGTAGTCCAACTGAGAGAGAGAGAGAGATGTTTATTTACAGCCATAGGCCCATACAAAATAAAACACATAAAAACAAAATAAAACACATAAATAACAAACTTGTGCGAGGTAAATACATCAGTCGATATAACATATCACATACCACAGTCATTCCAAATGATATTTAAAAATACATAGGATAGATAAAAATAAATATGTATTTATAATAAATGGGATAACTTAATAAGCCTTTACTAATTATACAGTAAACCTTTACGTCGCTTTTGGGAGAGAACAGCGACCAAATACCTTGTCACTTGCACGGTCATATGAGTATCCTTATCTTGCAAGATTTGGGCAAGGTAGCATTGCCTTCCATGCTATGTACGTGATCTCTAAATGCTGTGATTTTATGCACTGAGTCACGTTTCTCTTTGTAGCTCCCCATTAAGAGAGCAGAGGGCGCTTTCTCATTAGTAACTTGACTCCTGCCCCAACAGCATCACACCTCCTCTAGAAAAGGTCACCAAAGACGTGTGTGTGCTTTAGCACAATCGCATCCTCATAGCCGTGACGGCGCGAGCTCCTTCGGCAGTTTCTAACGTGCTGGCTTGTTGCTTGCGTGCGCATCACCAGCTAAATGTGCTAATATTCCCACATCTGTCACTTTGCAGTGAATCCGGAATCCAGCCTGGCTTCAGGTTGAAACCCTTGGCGGAGTGGTATCTTTGCTCAGGGGTAGGGAACCTTTGGTGGCCCTTCAGATGCTGCTGAACTACAACTCCCATCATCCCTGGCCATTGCCCAAGCTTGCTGGGGCTGATTGGAGTTGTAGTTTGGCAGCACCTGGCAGGCTAAACATTCCCCATACTTGCCTCAGGTGGTACAATTTGGAAGCAGAAAGAAAGCCAGTGTGGTCTAGTAGTTAAGAGCAGTGAGTGCAAAGTTCAAATAACTCCTCACTTGGTCACAAAGTTGGCACTTGGTCAACATCTCAGCTTAACTTGATTCATAGGTTTGCTGGGAAGATAAAATGAAGATAAAACCTGGGTACACTCTGCTCCTAAGAACTTTGAAGTCAGCCTGCAGCTGGTCACCAAACATTTAATATTGTATCTTGGACCAAGTAAGCTATTGATAATGGCAACTCTTTTGACCCACATTTCGTGGGGGGGGGGGGAGGGAAGGGGAAATGATTATTTCAAGAGCAGTTGTGACATGCAGGAGTGTAAGCCAGGCATATTCGGCCCTTGCGAAGATATGTGTACCTTCTGCACTGTGCAATTTTTCATTTCTCACCCTGCAAAATGTAATGCTACTGCCAATGCAGTCCAGTAACACCATATTACTAGTTTTGGAGCATCTGAGACAGAGAGAGAGAGAAGCTTGCAACAACCCTACAACATAGTCTGCTGTTGCTATTACATGTTGGAGGCTGAGGCCAAGAGTGTTTCACAACAACCCCAGTCTACTGCTAGACCCTTATTGCAGATTGAAAATAGAAGAAGAAGAAGAAGAAGAAGAAGAAGAAGAAGAAGAAGAAGAAGAAGAAGGGAAGAAGAGTTTGGATTTGATATCCTGCTTTATCACTACCCGAAGGAGTCTCAAAGTGGCTCACATTCTCCTTTCCCTTCCTCCCCCACAACAAACACTCTGTGAGGTGAGTGGGGCTGAGAGACTTCAAAGAAGTGTGAGTACCCAAGGTCACCCAGCAGCTGCATGTGGAGGAGCGGAGACGCGAACCCGGTTCCCCAGATTACGAGTCTACCGCTCTTAACCACTATACCACACTGGCTCTCATATAAGGCAGATGAGGCTGAAAGAATAGCATACAACAACCCTGTTTGCCTAATATGTGGGCAAGTGGTGAGGAACTGGGTCTGATTGGTGTGCCAGTTCCTCCTTCACCCCTGTGGAGGTGACTTCTTTGAGGGGGCTCAACATCCATCACCTGATCTGCACTGAAAGCAGGCCCCACTGCCTGCACTACGGAGTTCCTGGTGGCTATGCATTTACCTGTCCACATACAATGTCCAGTATGGGGCAGGTGGGAATGGTTTGGGGGGGAAACAGCCTTCTGGGCTGAATTAAGCCCACAAGCCAGAGGTTGTGTGGAGGCCACAGGGGTGTGGAACCTTTTGCCCTATAGAGATTGCTGAACTACAGCTTCCAACAGCTCCAACAAGCATAGCCAATGGCCTGGGGTGATGGGAGTTGCAGTTTGGCATAGGATGATCACCATCGCCACTTTTTGCCAGTGGGCTGCAGCTCCATCGTAGAGCATCTGCTTTGCATGTGGAAAGTCACAGGTTCAATTCCTGGCATCTCCAGGTAGCGTTGGGAGACATGGCAGTCTAAAACCCTGGAGAGTTGCTACCAGTCAGTGCAGACAATACTGAGCTAGATGGACACAAGGGTCTGAATCAGTATAAGGCAGCTTTCTATAGTCCTATGACCCTTAAAGGTAAAGGTAAAGGGACCCCTGACCATTAGGTCCAGTCGTGTCCGACTCTGGGGTTGCGGCGCTCATCTCGCTTTATTGGCCGAGAGCCGGCATACAGCTTCCAGGTCATGTGGCCAGCATGACTAAGCTGCTTCTGGCGAACCAGAGCAGCGCACGGAAACGCCGTTTACCTTCCCGCCAGAGCGGTTCCTATTTATCTACTTGCACTTTGACATGCTTTCGAACTGCTAGGTGGGCAGGAGCTGGGAACCGAGCAACGGGAGCTCACCCCGTCGCAGGGATCGAACCACCGACCTTCTGATCAGCAAGCCCTAGGCTCTGTGGTTTAACCCACAGCGCCACCTGGGTCCCTCCTATGACCCTTAGTGCCACTTTAATATTCACTGTCTTCAGGTAAGTAAGGGAGTCAACTTGTCTGAAAAACAGGCTAAAAAGTTGTGTGTGTGTTTTAATAGTCCTTAGATTTGCTTCTGTGCCTTTTAAAAGTACCAGAAATGTGGTCCTCCGGCTGCATCCTTTTCTTGGGCATTTGTGTGTGTGTCCCCTGATGCAAATGTTGCTAATCAACACCTTGTTACACTGTGTTCAGATGCTGATATTCTGCATGTAGGCAACAGCTAATTGCTGCGAAGAGAGGTGTTACCCACAAGTATTGCCTAAGAATGGCACTTTTTTTTCAGAAAGCAAGGAAAAAAAGCATTAAGATTCTTTCGTCCCACGGGATTTAACTGTAACAAGAAGCCTACAGCAGACTTTGCTGGCAAAGAGGCAGGATTTGGGGAGGAGTGAAGTGAATCTTCTATCTATCTACCTCCCAGCATCCTTAAGAAGCCCCGGTTTCTGTGTGGCTGTTGCACACTTTCTCCCTCAAATACTGTTCCAGCAGCATTGTAGCCATTGCATGATAATTCTGCAATGGTAGGTAAAGATCTGTGCCTGTAAAAAAATGTGTGCAGCACATAGGAACCACATGTATGCTAAATGCAGGGTAAACTCTGTGTGTCAAAAGGGCCAGAGCAATCTCTAGCTGAGGCATGAGGAACTGGATCCTTAATCTCCCCCAGTCTAGGGGGGGGGGCTGACTTTGACAAATGTGCTGGGCCACTCACCTGTGACTCCTCTGAGGTCACAATGATGTTGGGTGACTACCCTTTGCAGAGCACTGTGCATGGGTGTCTTGCAAGACCCAGCGATCAGTTGTTTATTTGCCTGTACTACAAGCATTACTCCTGATTTCTGCTTTCACTTGAGATGGAAGCTTCTCTTGTGATGAACTGGCAGCTACTAAATTGGGCATATTAGCTTCAGAGGTGCCCTAGATACGTTCTTTGCTAATGTAAATCCAAGTTCTCTGATAAGCATAAATTAAGCAGATTTTGATTCTCTTTATATCATATAATTCTGCTTCCAAAATGCAAGCTTTTGATGTATTTTGCTTATTTTTTTTCCAGGCTTTGTATATTAAGAATTGAAAAATGAGGCTTCTGAGCTTTCTGATCATTATCAGGCCTCCCCAGCATTGGAGACTGTTTAAAAGGGAAATGCAAGAGCAGATTAAATCTCCAACTACTGAAAAATATCCATCAAAATGAGTTCTAGGGACCAAGGCAATGTCCATAGCTGATTGGATCGACATTTAAAAACATGGAGACATCAGAGCCAATGGGTAGTTCACCTTTGGCAGGCAGTGAGAGATAATACTTCAGAAATCTGAGCTGTCCTTTCACAGTTCTTAAGTTCCATCAGATTTGACTGGTCCCGTGCAAAGTATCCCCAGGTGGACTCCCTCCTCTCTCAACTGGGCCCTGGTGGGCTGAACTTGCTGTGTTGACAGCATCCCAAGCGATGCTGGGCAGCTGGGCATTCCAAGCTGCCCTTTGAATTTCCCACAATGCTCCAGGGTGGTGCTAGAGGTCAAGGGCATTGTGGGAAATTCAAAGCATGGCTAGATCCAGCCACCTGGCACTGCTGTGAGTGCCAGACTGGGTGCAAGAGGGTTAAAACGCATGGGGCATGCTCTGCCAGGGCAGTGGGCATGGGCAGGTGCCCAAAGATGCCAAGTGGTGTTGCCAACCTTGGATTAGACCATAAAGGAAACTGATTATTGCTCATGATTTAAAAAACAACAACAGAATGGTTAAGACAAAGACCTAAGAGTGTAATCCAAAACCAATGGAAAGATTTAAATGATTACTTAAATAGAAAAGGTGACAATATAAAATACCAGTTATGTTTGGAATAAAATGTATGAAAAGGTAACAAAATATAAAATACCGGGAAAAAGAATAACAGATAAAAATGGAGTTAGACGGACTTTAGGAAGTGCTATGGTCAATGATGGAAGTCACTTGTATTTCTTTGTTTATTGTATTTTGTTCTTTTCTTTTATAAACTTTTCTTTTCTGGGTATCTTCCTTCTTTTTTCTTTTTCTTTTCTTTTTCTTTTCTCCTTTTTCATTGTCCTCTCTGGGAGGACGAATTTTAAATGACGTAAAGGAGACTAACATAGGTATGTATAGGTATGTGTATATATGTAATGTTTGTAAGAGTGTGTATGTATGTGTAGTATGTATGTTTTTGTATATTTAATAAAACTTATTTTAACAACAACAACAACAACAACAGAAACAATGAATGACTGCTTATCATACTTGGACTGATCCTCCTGTGCTCTATAGAAAGGCACTCAACTTGTTGCATAGTCTCCCCGCACAGAGCGCAGATGGAAGCCTCCTTCCAGTCTTCCCCAAATGTCAGCCATGCTGTCACTCACAGGTACAATACTCAAGGAATATAAAAATATAAGAAGAGCCTGGTATTCAAATCCCCACAGCCATGAAGCTCATGGGGTGACCTTGGGCCAATCACAGCCTCTCAGCCTGACCTCCCTCGCAGGGTTGTTGTGAGGATAAAACGGGGGAAAGGAACTTGTGCTGCTTGGAGGGAAAGTGGGAGTAAATCAATAAAGAATTCTAACCCTGGGTCTTCTGAGGAGGTGCTCTGTAGTTAGAACACTGACCTTTCCCAGCAGTAATGATCGCCCTATTCACATAAACCTTTCAGGCCAACAAGGATTGGACATTTTGTATTTGCACAGAGGCTTCCTTTTCCTCCATGCTCTGAAACAAAGTCTGATTTAACAAAGACTGGGACATGTTTCAAGTGGTACGTAGCAGCCTTATACTGTTTCAGATCTAGATCAGAATCATCTGCACTGACTGGCAGCAGCTGTGCAGGTCTGGTCCTACCTAGAGCTAGATTAACCTGGGACCTTCTACATGCAAAGCAGATGTCCAGCCACTGAGCTAAAGCCCTGCTTCTTGAACATCACCGGGCATGCAAAGCAGACTTGCACTGAGCCAGACCATTGGCCTACCTTCCTCAGTATTACATACATGGACTGGTGCCTTTTGGGGGATTCCAGACAGGTGTCTTTCCCAGCCCTACCTGGAGATGCCCAGAAGAACAGAACTTTGTCCTTTTGCACGCAAAACGCTGTGCTGTGGCACTTCAAGCAAATCCACCCCACGTTTTTGCCACTGCATAGGATGTACCGATCTCCTGCTTCTTTTGCTCTAATACAGCCTCTTGCATCTCATCAGACACGCTTGGATGCAGCCAGTAATTTCCCCTGGGAATACAAGGCCCCACTGCTTCCTTTGGTCAGCCTGTACTTGGTATCAGTTAATCCCAGCTCCTTAGACGTATTCACTGTAATCCTTTCTAGTCTCTGGCCCTGTTCACTCTAACGCCCACCTACCCCTGCAAAAAAATAATCAACCAAATAACTCCACGCTGTAGGTGCTTCTCATTCGCCTGTACTCTGCATGCCCTGAAATCTTGGACACTAAATCCTCCCCAAAGTTGATGATCCACTGCTTGCTGAACAAGATGTAAGCATGAATAATGCAATCTTGGCTTCCTAGGTCTTCACGCAGCACAGTAGGGTTTTTGTTTGGTTGTGGGTTTTTTAAAGCTTTTTTTAAAGCTTGCACCCAGGGAGGTCACTTCAGTGATGCTAACACAGTGGTTTGACTTCACCCCCAGAGGCACACTCCATTGTCTCTTGAGACAGACAGATGCCACCAACAATTGTATTCGAAGTGTGTCCGCACCGTAGACATATGATACTGACAGTTTTGTTTTCAGTTCCTTTCCTAAGGATCCCCAGTATGGAGTCTGCCCTTTCATGGCTGTGCAGCCTGGGTGCTTGGCACTCTGCAGGTACAAAGGTCCCAGGTGAAGCTGGTAGTATTTCCGGTTGAAGGATCTCAGGTGGAAAGGATGGCAAAGACCTTCTGCCTGAGACCCTGGAGAGCTGCTGTCAGTCCAGGCAGGCTACTGGCCTAGGCTGACCCATGGCCAGGAGGCCTCCAAATAAACGTGGCTCTAGGCCTCACATCCTCTGCGTAGGTTGCGGCTATGTAACTGATGCAAGGCAGAATGAGAAACAAGGTGTTGTTCAACGCACTTGTAAAGCACATGGCTTCCTCCAAAGAATCCTGGGACCTGTCGTTTCCCTCTCATTAAGGGTAAAATTCCAGCACGATTAATGAATTACTGTTCCCAGGATTCTTTGGGGGGAATATGTGTGCTGTAAATGTGCACTGGATGCACTTGGATTGTATGGTGTGGACTGTAGTATACTCACATACCAGGGTTTCCCCCCACCCCAGCCCAGCATAAAAACTCTGCTCTCACAAGGAGGACTTTAAATATTTATTTTTAATGGGGCATTGTGAACATGAAAGTGGTGGGTGGGCTGCAACAGCTTCTGGGGACAATCTTAAATCACAGTCCCCCCCTTCTTCTTGACATGGGCATGTGTTAACCTATGTGTTAAGCCTCTGCTGCGTTTTGGGGGCCCTCAGACTCAGTCCACCCCTAGAGTTCTGCCCCTAAAGTCCTGTCCTGACAGCACCTCTGCCTGGCCGTCTACATTGCAGGGGCAGCAGATCTGTGGTCCTCCCCTTCGAACAAGGCTCTCCTTCCTGCACCTCCCTGTCCTGCCGCCAGCTTCGCCTCCTCACCTGGGCCGCTGCGCGTCTCTCTCGCCTCGGAGTCCGCGCGCCACCATCGCCGCCGCGTCTGTCCGGAATGCCGCCTGTCCCGTCGGAGCCGACCGGGGAGAGAGGGGCCGGTGGCAGGGCCGAGAGCCTCATTTGCATGACGCCGGCACGCCACCCTCCCGGCCGCTATATAAGGAGCACCGCCCCGCTATATAAGGAGCACCCGCCCACAGCTCAGCTTAGACGGCGCCGCCGAAGCCCCGCCGGTAAGTCTCCCGCGCAGCTCTGCTCAAGGCCGCGCGGAAGGGGGCGCTCGCCACGTAGCGGCTTTGCCTTTGCGCGACGGGACGGGCCCAAGCAGGGAGGAGGAGACGGCAAAGACCCCGCAAGTCTCTCCTCCGCGCCGCCACCTCCAGGGTCCCTAGACTGAGGCCCTATAGGAGACTTCTAATCACAGGTTAGACAGCATCTTAAAAACCTAGACAGCATCTTAAAAAGCAAAGACATCACCTTGCCAACAAAGGTCCGTATAGTTAAAGCTATGGTTTTCCCAGTAGTAATGTACGGAAGTGAGAGCTGGACCATCAAGAAGGCTGATCGCCGAAGAATTGATGCTTTTGAATTATGGTGCTGGAGGAGACTCTTGAGAGTCCCATGGACTGCAAGAAGATCAAACCTATCCATTCTTAAAGAAATCAGCCCTGAGTGCTCACTAGAAGGACAGATCCTGAGGTTAAGGCTCCAGTACTTTGGCCACCTCATGAGAAGAGAAGACTCCCTAGAAAAGACCCTGATGTTGGGAAAGATGGAGGGCACAAGGAGAAGGGGACGGCAGAGGATGAGATGGTTGGACAGTGTTCTCGAAGCTACTAACATGAGTTTGGACAAACTGCGAGAGGCAGTGAAGGATAGGCGTGCCTGGCGTGCTCTGGTCCATGGGGTCACGGAGAGTCGGACACGACTGAACGACTGAACAACAACAATCACAGGTTGGATGGCCACCTGTCATCCAGGCACATGCTGCGTCCCACAAAGGAATATTTCCCTGTGGTGGGTCCAGGACTCCTCGGTCAAAAGCAGAGGGAGAGACACAAACAAGCTCTTTCTATAGCCAAACGCAGCGTGTCGGCGGGAGGAACATCTTCCGGGCAGCTGTCCATTTATTTATCACTGAAACCTTTTTAATTTATTGTCACACAAGTGACAGACATCGTGATATACAGTATGCCATAGAATCGTATGATACATGAATATTCCATACGACATACTGGGAAAACAAAGACAACACAGTCCATCCCTAAAATTAATAATAAAATAATAATAATTAGAAAAATACTCAAACAATAAACTTAAACAATAAACAGAGCTATAGTCCCTCCCACTAACTAGCAGAGGAACATACAAACTCAGCACTGGCAACCCCCTTCCTAGCCCCCCCCCCAAAAACCCATTCCTATTCAACTGTTGAGTCCCTTCCCTTCCCCAGAAGTCTGCACACAGTGTAACAAGGTGTTGATTTGCAACATTTCCATCAGGGGACCCACATGCACGCCATTTTTGGGCAAGTAACAGTCTTGCCGCCGTAGTGCATACATGAATAAATTTCTATACACTGCCCCTATAATCCCCAAAAGGAAGGCTTCTGGGTTGTTGTTTTTACAAACTTTATTTTTAACCCTTGAAAGTTTTCCAAACAGAGGAAAGTGCAGGTTTGCGTTTGCTAGGTGGGGGAATGGCCCAAATCCATAGAAGCAGGGGTGCCAACTTGAATAAAATATTTGGGGCGGGTAGGTAAGCCCCGTCCCGCATAATCGACGATCACATGACATGGTGCACACCCACCATTTGAATGGCAATGCCCATCAACTTTGGGAGGCCTCAGCCCCTAGGAACTACCGGTAGCTCCTAGGCATGGAAGGTCCTGAACCCCCCAACCCTGCCCGTGTTCAAGCAATGGCCATCATTTGATTGACCCTCACATGCACACGTGGTTATACTCGGATGTAAGCCTCGCTGGATTCAATGGGACTTGACTAGAGGAAAGTGTCTCGGCGCAGGACACACACACACACACACACACACACACACCCTGCCAGAACATCTGCTTTCGTCTGAGTTCTGCCTCGTTGGCATTTGTAAGGGAAGCTCTCGTGGCTTATTTGACGGCAGCTTTTACCACATCCTTCCGTGGCTACCCAGTCGCTCTGCACTCTGTAGTAGGTACTCAGAGATACTGCCTTTCTGCTACTTCACGTGGTTCAGGATTGAGCCTGGCACTCCAAATAGGTCCGGGAGCAGGTGGGCTCGGATCAAACCCTAAGGTTTTCCATCTCCCTTGGATCCGTGCTTGCCCCGATTCCTTCTCCTTTTCTGCCCCCAAACCGTACCGGGGACACCCAAGCGTCCCCGTTGGGCCTCAAAGTCGTGACAAGGCAGGTCCAGGGCGATCCCTCCCTGGGCAAGCGCTGCTAAGGTGACGATGCCCCCGCGTCAGTCCCCGCCCCGACGGCTGGGCTATTTAAACAGCAGGACCGCACGCGGGGCGAAGACCAGGAAAGAGGCTTGGAGGAGAGGAGCCATCTAGTGGTCAGAGGAGGCGAGACAAGGGCGTCGCGTCCGCCTGTCGGTCCGTCGAAGTCCGCTTGCTGCCCGGAGAGAGAGCCATGGCGGCGGCAGGATTCGCCAACAGGAGCCTACAAGTGGGGAGCTTGGCTTATCTGCTCCTTTTCGCCACCTTTTCTGTCTCGCCCTCGCTCGGCGGACCCATCCGGCTCCGGGAAAACCTCTGGGCTACAGGTACGACCCCTGCGTCTCCCTGTGGCGCTGGAGGGGACGGTCTGCCAAGGGGGCAGCTTCCCAACGCAGACGGTGGGAAATGGTTGCCTGTTAGTAAAGATCCTGGCAGAAAAAAAGAGGCTGCGTGTGTGTGTTGAGAGGGTGGGGGACAACGAAGGACTGGAGCAGAGGCTGCAGAATTGTGCTCCTTACCTGGGTCCGTCTTTTAGACGACACCTGAAGGCAGCCCTGTACCGGGAAGCTTTTAATGCTTTCGTATGTGTAAAGATAATAAAGTTATGGGGAGGGCTTGGGGTGGGTGGGTAGAATCTGTGCTGCTAGATCAGTTAGTGGCCAGTTCCGTCCACCATCGAGGGCACATTTGGATCACCTCTGTCTGAAACATCTGGAGGGCACCAGGTTGGGGAAGGCTAGTCTAAAGGATCTGTGGAAATGGGGGTGGGATGAGGTGAGCCTGGGGGCACTTCCTACCACCGAGAAGCCGGTGGGTCACTCTGTGGGGCGAGAGAAGAAAAATTGTATGGGATTTGGTTAAACGGTGCCCTGCAGCCCTGTGATTCTATGGCCGAAAGTTACAGCGGCGGTGGTGATTTTTGCGCTGCATTTTAACACCGTATCCTTTAACTAAATGGCAAACCAATACATTGCTGTTTTGTTTTTAAGATTTTAATGCAGTGCTGGGTTTGATTTGGGTGTGGGGTTGTTTGGACAGAGGGTCAGAAAACAATGCTTTCAGCAGCAGGGGAGGGGACAGCTCCCCGTGTCATCAGGTTGAAAATCCAGTCTCCGTCCAGGATGGACAAATTAACAGAGCAACAATGATTTCACCACCGGTGATGCTTGGAACTTTATTGATTTGTTTATTAATCACCTTCCACACACATCCCAAGGGGATGCAAAAAATGCAACGAGAACAGCTAAAAACAGTTTAAAACAATGCAGAAAATAACAGATAATTTTTTTAAAAAAAATGCGAAGTAAATACACATGGCACATACCTGTTTATCCAGCCGTTGGAACAAAAATTTCTTCCTTTGTTTCTGGAAAGTGCAGGTATTGGGCGCCTGCCGTGCCTTGATGGGAATGCTGTTACACAGACTAACGGCAGCCACACTGATTGCCCGGCTCTGAGTCTATTTTATTTTGATTTGGTTTGATTTGATTTATATACCACCCTATACCTGCAGGTCTCAGGGTGGTATCCTGCCAAGCAGGATACAAACCACTCTGGAACTTGTAGAAGAAGCTCTGCCACAGACGGCAGCAATCTGCTGCATATATAAGAGATAATGCAGACTCTCTAGTAACCTGGTCCTGAGCTGCAGAGGGTCTTACAAGCTAGTACCAAGGTGTGCAGCCGGTGCAAATCCCACAAAGGGTTACATGATGGCGCTAGTTCGGCCCCTCAAGCAACCTGGCTGCTGCATTCGGCACCAGCTGAAGCTTCCGGACCAACCTTAATTGCAACAGAGCGCATTACAGGAATCCAATCTCCAGGTTACCAGTGCATGGACAACTGTGGTCAAGCTGTCCTGATCCAGAAAGAATCATAGCTGTCTTACTAGCCAAAGTTGGGAAAAAGTACTTTAGCCACCAAGGGCACCTGCGCGTCCAGTGGCAGCTGAATCCAGGCTCAGCACCAATGCGCCAGGGACAGCAACTCAACCCAAGGCAGGCAACTTGGGTCTGGAAACCACTTTTCTAGAGCAGTGTTTCTCAACCTTTTCTGGGCAAAGGCACACTTGTTTCATGAAAAAAATCTCGAGGCACACCACCATTAGAAGGGGTCCCAAGGATCATCCAAACCAACCCCCTGCAGTGCAGGAATCTCAAAACACTGCCCCCCTCACAATTTGAAACCATACCAGAGACCCTGCTTAGCTTTGCAAATGTGCCAGCAGTCAATTGTTTAGTCCCAGGCTAGAACCTGCGGACTTCAGCATCGCCCAGCCCTGCAAATTGCCAGTCGATAAAGGAGAGCTGTTCCCGGCTCATGTGCAGAGCGCTGTTCAATTCCCACCCAGGTCTCGCGAGTGAGCTGCGGACACTTTCGGGGATTATAGGGGTTACAGAAAAGGGATCTCCCACTCCCTTAGAAACAACCCTCCACTCTGTTATCTACCCCGCCTGCCCGGTGCCCGATCCTTTTCTCTCCCCAGGATCTACCTCCGCGGGCGCTCGCTTGCCGACACTGCTGCTGCTGCTACTCCCGCCGCGCCCGAGAGGCCGTTTCCTGGCGCGCGCCTCCGGCCCGGCTCCGCTTGGGGGCAACTGGGCCGAGGGAGTGCCCTTCCCCGCCAGGGCCTTCGGGAACTCGGCTGCCTTTGGTCCGCGCAGAGGCTGCCGGCCGCGGCTGCAACGCGCGACCTGGCTGGGCTCTCCTCGCCGCCGCCGCCCCGCAACCTCCTCCACCTTCTTCTTGCCAGGGAGGGAAGCAGCAGCAGCAGCGTCGGCGAGCGAGCGAGTGTGCACGTTGGGGGCGCGCGCGGCGGTTTATTCCCCTCGCTGTGTGAAGCGCCCGCCAAAGCCCCTCGCGCTGAAGCAGCAGCCGCTGCCGGGCCAGGGCGAGGCCGGGTTCGCCTCCCTCACAGGATCACACGGCACACCAGGCAACATCTCGCAGCACAGTAGTGTGCCGCGGAACAGCGGTTGAGAAACACTGTTCTAGAGACTCCAGCCTGTCAGGATGCAGACTTTATTATTGCTCACCAGCCCACCACTGCACCCCAACATTGGTCCTGGGCCTGCTCAGCCATTCCCAGTTCAGATGTTACTGAGAAATGGGAGTTGGGTATCATCAGTGTACTGATGACACCCTGCTCAAGATCTCCTCCTCACTGCTCCTGATGGGTTCATGTCAATGTTAAATAGCATCAGAGAGAGACAGTATAGTGCCTTACGACACCCCATCGTTTCTCTTGCAGGGCTTCCATGGTGTGGCGGTTGGGGCAGAGGGAAGGTCATGCAGTCCAGCTCTCCGCCTTGATTGTTACTTAAAAGTGTTTCCTTCCTCTGAAAACTTGCATCCTGGGAAGGCGATGGCCACAAGCTCCCTGGAAAAGTGGGAAGACGGGGTGGTTTTTTAAAAGCAGGGTTATTTATTTATTCATTTGTTTTTAAAGAGCACACCTGTGATATCCAATAAAATCCATTTTAAATAGCATATAATAAAAGGTGGGATCTGCAATAAAATGTTCTTGCATGGAGTTGTCCTTTGCAGATTTCCAGGCACTCGGTTCCATCCGCCCTGTTCAGAGGTGTATCTAGGCTGCCTTGTGCCCTTGACAAGGAGCTGTGTCTGCATGCCTCCATCCCTGGCACACTTTGCAAGGATGGCCCCCACTCTAAGGCAAAGTGGAGAGGCATGATTTTTGCATACACACCCCAGGCATGTGCCTTTGGCAGGGCCCAACTTGATGAACCCTAGGTATGCCCATACCCCTGTTGGAGCCCAAATGAAGAAAACAAGTCAATGGACCGACAACAGCAGCAAGGAAGAGGATATGGCAGTGATGAGACCCCTCGAACCATCGTGCACAAAAGCCCTCCTTCAATAATAATAATAATAATAATAATAATAATAATAATAATAGAGCCAGCACTGTACTGACTAGAATTGTAATAGTCATGATTGATTGGGCAAAAAATGTGGGCCATAATATTATGATGAAGGACTGGGAGAGATTGTGGAAAAATGGTATGAAATTTACTGCGTGTAACGTATTGAAAGAGAACATGTTAAAAATGATGTATAGATGGTATTTAACACTGGTGAAATTGGCAAAAATGCATCATGCAGTTGATAATAAGTGTTGGAAATGTAAAGAAAAAGAAGGTACCTTTTTCCACATGTGGTGGACATGCCCCAAGATAAAAGACTTTTGGGGAAAATTTTTATAATGAACTGAAAAAGGTATTCAAGAATACCTTCATTAAAAAGCCAGAAGCCTTTTTGCTTGGAATAGTAGATGAGATCCCAAAGAAAGATGGTATATTCTTTTTGTATGCCACAACAGCAGCTAGATTATTAATAGCCAAATATTGGAAAATGCAAGAAATTCCTACGATAAATGATTGGCAAATGAAAATGATTGAATATATGGAACTTGCTGAGATGACTGGAAGGATCTGCGACCAGAAAGAGGAGAAAGTAGAAGAAGATTGGAAGAAATTTAAAGAGTATTTGAAGAAGTGGTGTAATATATAGAACACCCTTAAGGAAGTGCAGCTAGGTTGTCGGTAATTTATATAATTTGATGTTTTGTAAAGAATTAATTTTATAATTAAGTTTAGAAGAAGAACCTGCTATAGGAGTTCAATGGACAATGAAGCTCAGAGGAGGGGATTGGGGAAAATCCTCATACAATGGAAAATGTCAATGTAATGGTCTGTGAAATATATGTGTTTTGTTTGTATGTTTTGTTTTTCTTATTGGTGTTTTGTTGTTGTCTTATAATAAAATATGCAATAAAAATTATTATTTTTTTAAATAAAAAAAATAGAATTGTAATAGTCACACTCTCCTCCCATATCTCCCTGGGTGGTGTCATTTCAGGGCATTTCATGGGGAAGAAGAGTATGCTGAGCTCTCCTCATGTCCAGTCTGTATTCTCAGAAAGTGCAGAGGCCAACAGCACCCCCAAGGCTTTCAGAGAGGGGATGAAAGACCTGATGATGAGCGAACTTCTTAAAATACTCCTGCAAGAGAAGCTGCTGGAGGATAACCGAGGGAAGCGTGATCCCAATGACCAGGTGAGCACCATCCTCTCTAGATGTCCTGAAGGGAACGAATGTGGTGGCTGGTGCCCAGTGGGACTGGTGGCACAGAAGACTAGGGGGCTGACAGTAGAGCCAGTGATAGGATCATAGTATGGTAGAGATGGAAGGGACCCCAAAGGTCATTTACTCCAACCCCCGCAATGCAGGAACCTCAACACATGGCCCCCAATCCATTTTGAAGCCATAGCTGACCCTACCTACCGGTAGCTTTGCAAATGTGCTAGCAATTTGATTGCTGCACCAGGTGGAGCCAGAGCCAATGGGAGGCAGAGTCAACTAATTCTAGTCTCATTTTGGAAAACAGAACCCCCTGTGAAATGTGGTCCATATTTGAGTTAGCTAACTGTGCTCAGACCATTGTGTGTTGCAGACAGTGCTTTTCCCCCCCTTTAAAAGTGTTTAGGAGTACTCTCCTTTTTACTCAAGAAAATCACCATTTTATAGTTCAAATCAGGGACAATAAATACAGTAAATGGACAAAAGCACAGAGATTCACAGAATGTTTAGGGGTATGCGTACCCCTGCGTCCCTCCAGAAAAAAACACTGGTTGCAGACACTCATGCGATGCATTGCAGCCATCAAAGGAAACTATGTAAGGAATCTGTAGGAAAGGAATAAAGTCGGTGTCTGTATTTTACAGTATATATTAATGTCTTCTCAATGTGTTTCCCTTGGTCCTCCTCCTAGTGGGGATTTGACTGTCAGGCCAGATTCTTGCCTCTTCCAAGTTTATCAGGTGGGCGGAGTCAGTGCTTCCTAGGTTCCTCCAGCTATTTCTTGTGGGCTGGTACAAGAACCCCTCTCCCTTTAATGCAGTTTGGCTTGGGCTAGAGAGCTCTCCAAGGTCCTGAACCCGACCCAGCTGCCTGATCTTAGTGACCACCAGATCTTTGTTGCTCATCACTCTCTGGTCTAGGTAGGTTCACTACCAGAGAGGTCTGAATGTAATAAACCCCATTTCAGTGCCAATTTGATGTCATCTTTGATGATAATAATAATATAATAAAAATAATTTATTATTTATACCCCGCCCATCTGGCTGGGTTTCCCCAGCCACTTTGGCGGCTTCCAACAGAACATTAAAATGCAGTAATCTACTAAACATTAAAAGCCTCCCTAAACAGGGCTGCCTTCAGATGTCTTCTAAAAGTTTGGTAGTTGTTTTTCCCTTTGACATCTGGTGGGAGGGCGTTCCACAGGGCGGGTGCCACTACTGAGAAGGCCCTCTGCCTGGTTCCCTGTAACTTGGCTTCTCGTAGTGAGGGAATCACCAGAAGGCCCTCGGCGCTGGATCTGTGTCCGGGCAGAACGATGGGGTTGGAGACGCTCCTACAGGTATACTGGACCGAGGCCGTTTAGGGCTTTAAAGGTCAGCGCCAACACTTTGAATTGTGCTCGGAAACGTACTGGGAGCCAATGTAGATCTTTCAAGAGTGGTGTTATGTGGTCTCGGCGGCCGCTCCCAGTCACCAGTCTAGCTGCCGCATTCTGGGTTACCTGAAGGCCTCAGAAGGGTGGGTGTCATCTTTCTCCATCGGCTGACTTACTAAAAGGATGAGATCATGTCACTTCCTTCCATAAGCAGAGCAAGTTATAAATCAAGGAACCCACAGAGCCCAGGAAGGGGTAAAACCCAGCCAGAGCAGTGATGGGGTAGCTATACTATTCTCTCATCAGTGGGGAAGGCCAGTTTGCTTTATATTATGTTGAAGTGTAAGCTACTGATGCATGTGTTTTTCATTACAGGAGACACCTTTCTTCACAAAGTACCTGGCAAAATACATTTAAATGGATGAACTGAGGAAAACACCACAGACTTGGGGGAAAGGGAGCACCTGAAGGGCTGTTCCCAATGAAAGCATCAAGAATACCAGAACTGTGGTGTAAAATATCAAATTTATAACTGTAATCCTAATACTGACCTCCCCCCCCCCCCGAAGAACCAAGTATTGACTGTATAGAAAATTCCTGGCATTTCCTTGTGCTGCAGCGGCTGGTGGAGGAGGCATGATGAATAAATGTCTCTCTTTGCACAGGTGAGAGGATTGTTTTCAGTCCGCAGTGCATCACTGTGTGCAGCGGGAGAAAGCAAGCAGCCACAGAAGGTCTAGCTCAGAAAGGGATGGAGAACCAGGGATGGAGAACCAGATGTGATTGGGCTACTACTCTCACCATCCCCAATTATTGGCCATGCTCTCTGGGACTGATAGGTGCTGCAGTCCAAGGAGATATGGAGGTTTCACATCTCTGTGAAAGAGAGTACTGTATTTCAACCAGTCTGTTCTAAGTTGTTGACAGCTGCTGTTGACAGAATGGACTGGTCTGTAAAGAAGGGCCATTGCTGGAGGACATGAGACACCTATTTGGGAGACAAACCCTAGCAATGGAACCATAGATGCCCCAATGACCCAGGCAGTATGTGGTCAGATGGGTAGGTTCAGGTACCTCACCCATATCTGCCAGTGCCTCCTCAGTCAGGGGATCTTTCATATTTCTCCTCTGCAGCCATGAAACTAGGAGTCATTGGTCTGCTTGCTAACAACAGCTTTCAGATCCCGCGATGCAGTGCAAGTAAGCAGATTAAATAACCCCCCACAAATAATTCTACACTCAAATATCTTAACCTGCATTGCTGACCTCTAATGGGTGGTTTGTGGATGTTTTCCGTGTGAGATTCCACCTGCTCCTGTGTGCACTTCCATATTGAAATTAATAGGTCCTAGTATTTCTTTATTTGCATATGCATCATTTGATAAGAGTTGCACTGCTTTACTGCTTGAGCAATATATGATAGGCCACAAAGGCAGTCGTCGCTTTGGTTGGCAACGTACATCAATAGTCCTGCTATGCATGCAGCTAAGAGACCTTCAAGGTCTCTCCTGTTTCCCAGGATGTTCTCAGGTATGGAGGGCTAATGACCACTTCTCCTTCCTGCTTCTGCTCCACCCAGCTCAGTGTGTCATAACCAAAGGCCAGAGCCCTTCCCACATCTTATTCCCTTCTAATAGGAAGCTACTGTACCTTATACCAATCAGATCATTGGACCATCTAGCTCACTAATGTCTGTTGTGACTGGCAGTGGCTCTCCTATGTTTTAGGCAGGGGGCATTTCCAGCCCTAACTGCCAATTCCAGAGGTTGAACCTGGGACCTTCTGCCTGCAAATCAGATGTTCTACTACTGAGTTATTGCCAAACGTAATAGGAAATGCCAACCATGTGTCCAAGAGACACCTTGATACCATAGTAGTGATGGGGAACCTGTAGCCCTCCAGATGTTGTTGGATGTCAGCTCCCATCAGCATTGCGGGCATGGCCAATAGTCAAGAGACATTGGATGTCGTAGTCCAGCATCACCTACGGTAGAGAGCCACATGTCCCCACCCTACTGTTGCTCTTGAGAGATATCTGAGCCTTGTTGGAAGTCATGCCGCAGCTGCCTTGATGGCTCAGACAGAGCAGATGATCAAACAGGAAACCTGGTTGCCCTTGATCACCCCAGATACCTCTTCTTCCCTTGGTAAACCTTCCTCCTTGCCTTGTTTGAAGTGAAAATTCAGTTGCATGTGCACATGTATAGAATGTAGTTGAGAACCTCTGCAGAAGATCCAGCACAAGTTTGGGGAACCTTTGGTCCTCCGTATGTTGCTGAACTACCGCTCTCATCAACCCCAGCAAGCATGCTCGAAAGCTAGGGGTTATGGGAGTTGTAGTTCAGTAACACCCGGAGAGCCAAAGCCCCCCCCCCATTTGATCTAGCAGAAGCTGCAGTGCTCAAGAAGAAATCCGAAGAAGCAAGCAAAGGCAAGGCTGTCCTGCTCTCCCATTCCAACGCTTTAGCCACAACCACTGCAGTGGTGCACATAATCTTACCGTACTTCACAAAGTGGGGAGAGCCAACCTGGTGGCCTCCAGCCAGGGGCGTAGGAAGCCGCCTCGCTACCCAGGGCGGCGACCGGAGGAGGCACCCCCCTGGGGGCGGGGCGTCGTGACGTCGCGTCGTGACGTCACGACGCAACGTCACTGCGGCTCCTCCCCTGCAGCGGGGGGGGAGCGCTTTTAAAAAAAGCGCTCTTTTTAAAAGCGCTTCCCCCCCCCCGCCGGGCGCCGCCGCCTACAGGCGCGAGGGGAGAGGCGGGGTGTCACCCCATCGCTGGGGTGATGGGGTGACACCCCAGCGCTGCTGCCTCCTCGCTCCCCGCCCCCGCAGCGGGGAGAAAAGCCCTTTAAAAAAGAGCAAAGGCGAGGCAAGCAGCCTGCTTGCCTTGCCTTTTTCTCTTTTTTAAAGGGCTTTCCTCCCCGCTGCCGGGCGCCGGGGCACAGCGGAGAGGCGGGGTGTCACCCCATCGCTGGGGTGATGGGGTGACACCCCAGCGCCGCTGCCTCCTCGCTCCTCTCCATGCCCTGGCTCCGCAAGCCGCTGGAGCTTCTGCTGGAGGGGGGCGCTCTGCTGGAGGGGGGGCTATTTTCGGCGTTGCCGGGGTGAAGCCGCAGGGGCGGCCCGCGAGGGGGGGGTGACACCGCTCCTCGCTGGCCGCCCCTGCGGCTCCACCCCGGCATTGCCGAAAATAGCCTTTAAAAAAAAAAATTTTTTTTTTAAAAAGCACCCAATTTGTCACCCTCCCCAGGGTGGCACCCGGGGCGGCCCGCCCCCCCGCCCCCTTGCTACGCCCCTGCCTCCAGCTATTGTGGACTCAACTCCCATCAGCCCAAAAAATTCCACACTGGGTACCACCTGACCTTGCTACACCTCTGCCAACTATACATAATTACATCAGGGATGGTACCTTATAAACCACGAATGGAAAAACTGTGGTCCTCTAAATGCTTGAGCTACATATTCCATTTTCCCTGACCATTGGGCTCTGCTGGCTAGGGCTGATGGGAGTTGGAATTCAATAATGTCAGAATGGCCACAGGCTATTCATGCTGGGTATAAACCAGCCTTCCCCAACCTGGTGCCCTCTGCGTGTTTTGGACTACATTTTGGGGGACGGCTAGAACAAACAAAAATGCTCCAATTGAGTATCAAAACAACAGGAGAAGCACTGGTACAACTATTTCCAAGGTACAAACCTCATGATGCTTCACCCACATTGACATACAGCACAAATGGTTTTTACAATTTTATTAAAAAGTCAGTTTACTACACAGAAACACAAAATGTAACATCAACGAGTTCCCAAGGGCATTTCCCAGGATGCACTCACTGTTTTCGAAGTGCAACATGGAGGTTCCTGCTAAACGAAAGCCGTGCCCAAGATTGAGATGCTTAGGGATCAGTCAAGGTGCAAGGGGGTGCAGCTCTACACCCTGTGTGAGACTTGAGAGCTACTTCTGACATTCAGCTTGGTGGGTTTTGTCTCCCACCAAGGCAGAGAGCAAAACAGCAATGCCTGCTTTATATATGTTGGTTCAGGCATATTTTTCAATAATATTTTGTTGCTCAGGCGAGGGGCAGGGAATCTTTGGCCCTCCAGATGCTGCTGAACTACAGATCTCCCACTGACCCCAGCCAGCAAGTATTCGGAGTCTTGTCCATTCACCTAACAGCACTCGCTTAACAGAACCCATCCTTGCAGCCTGCCTCTTCTGGACTCAATTGCCCCCTGCCTGTAAGGTCTCCATGCTCATCCCTTGGCTGGTGGCCTTGGAGATGGATCCATCAGGGCAAAAGGGGCACTACATCAACTGCAGTCTGCTCTTGGCTGGGTCCCTCTGCCCATCCACCCCAAGGAGCAGCCAGCCGGGAAGCAGCGGGCTTTGCCTAACATTCACTTTGGCTCTACTGCAGACCTCCCTGCTTCCCACCCTACCAGTCTCACTGGGCATCAGCCCCCACTGGTTGGAGGCATTACTTCCCCCAAACAAAACAAAGTGCTTTCCGATTGTTCTCCAGACTTAATAAAAACAAGCCTGTGGGCAGCGAGAGAAGCCCAGCTTCCAGCTGCCCCTTTTCAGGATCAGTGCATAGGATAGAGTCATTCTTCTCTACTGGCTACGCCAGGGCAGATCACAATCAACGTCCCTGTTGGAAGAACAGGTCCAGAAGGTCCCACCACCACCAGCTTCGCTCTAGCTGTCCATGATGGTCAGCCTCAAATTGGCTGGCGAAGGAGCTGGCTTCGTTCGAGCGTAGTGGGGGTTAATGTACACTTCTCCCAGCATCCCCTCTTCCTCCTCTTCATCCTCGCACAGGTCAAAGAAGGCTTTTAGGAGGTCAGGGCAGGTATAGTGAAGCGTTATCACCACGGCTCCGATCAGGAAGCAGAGCAGCCCTGGAAAACACAGACGGACAGTCAGTTAGTGAACCAAAGACAGACTTGGTTGCTGGCGAGGAAGGAAGCCGGAATGGCAGATTTGATGCTTTTACTTTATTCCTTTATTTGACCGATAGTCAGAAAAACATTTCTCAATAAAAACATCGAAAAGATACACAAGTAAAAAAAACCACGGGCAGCACTATTAACATTATACAGGTAAACCCACATCGAGGCATTCGATTTTACGCTTCCGACACTTAAGCGCCAGGAAGAGGAATTTAGCCACCGATAAGGCTATTTTCCCAGAGGGCTTGTTCAGCAGATATGCAACCTGCCTTTCTCTTGATCGAAAACTAAGATGGAATAAATATGGGGCTATGAGATATTGCCTTAGCTCAGCGTAAAAGGGGCAACTCAGTAGGATATGTTCCGTAGATTCTACCTCTCCTAAATCACAATGGCACGTTCTCTGACTATATGGAACTCCTCTGAATCTCCCTCTTAATACCGCCGAGTCAAGGACATTCAGCCTGGCCGCAGTGAGAAGTCTACGATATTCCAGATATTTAATATCCGCAAGATAGCGGGCTGGTACGGCCTGGTACACCTGCTCCCCCAGAAACATCCCAGGTTTCACGTGGGCTATGTCTTCTTGTCTGGCGATGTCCCCCAGTCTCTGAGCGATCACCACTTTGGCCTGACTATATGTCATAGACTCTATATAAAGGGAGGACAGTCCGCACTTCTGCACTTCCTCTAACACCTCCCCTTCCCATGGTGATTTGAAATTATCCTTCAGTATCAGGGGAGCCAAACCCACTGGTCTGAAGCATAGTTTAAGCCATAGCCATAATTTCGCCTTCAGGGCCACATACCTAAAGGCTTGACAACCAGTTTCTATTCTCATGACCACACCCGCAACAGAAGGGGGAATCCTGAGGACGGCCCTGAGAAATTGCGATTGAATCGATTCCACAGATTTGATGCATCTATGCTTGTTTTCATGCTAAGTTTAATAAAGTTGTAGAGCTCAGGCTCAAATGAAGTTCCTCCAGGCCTTCCTACAACATCTCCCCCTAGCCACAGCACTCTCTCTCTCTCTCTGTGTGTGTGTGTGTGTGTGTGTGTGTGTGTGTGTGTGTGTGTGTGTTAGTGTACCTCACAGGGTTGCTCTGAGGATAAAGGAAGGTGCTCTGAACCCCAGGCACTGAGGAGAAGCTCACCTGTGGCAAGCGTCAGCCAGAAGGATGCCCCATAGGCGAGCTGCAAGGAGGTGGGGCCAAACTGGATGACGCAGGAAGCACTCCTCCCGGTGGAGAAAGAGAGCAGAGCAAAGATGAGGAAGCCGCCTGTGACGAGGGTCATGTAGCCACCATAGACGGGGACGGGCATGGAGAAGAGCATGTTGGAGACCAGCCAGGCGCAGAAGGCAACCCTGCAGGGAAGAGACAAAGCGCCCGCCATTTATCACAGCTCAGGGAAGAAGAGACCCGCTCCACAGGCAGCAGGTCAACCGGTTTAGGGGCTGCATGGAGAGGGGAAGGTTTTCAAGTTGCGCAACAGAGAAAACCCAGCGCAGCATCTGCGGAGGAGGGAATTCGGGGCGCAATCCATTGCGCCACAAAGCGACCGCCAACCCGAAGCTGAATGTTGGGAGATTCAGGGGGGCAGGCAAAGGGGAAGGCCTTCTTCATGCAGTGCACGGCTGAACTATGGAACTCACTGCTGCAGGAGGCAGCTACAGCCACCAACTTGGATGGTTTTGAAAGAGGACGGGACAAATTTGAGGAGGAGGGGGCTCTTGATGGCTCCCAGCTACAATGGCTATGCTGTGCCTCCATGGACAGAAGCAGCATAGCTTCCGAATTCTGAGTAGGAGCCCGTGGTGGCTTAATGGTTAGAGTGTTGGACTAGGAGATGGGAGGCCAGGGTTCGAATCCCCACTTGGTCATGAAGCTCCCTGGGTGACCTTGGGCCAGTCACTGCCTCTCAGCCTAAAGCTACCTCGCAGGGTTGATGTGGGGATTAAATGGATGAGGGGGAGAACTATGTAAGTAACACCTTGAGCTTCACAGAGAAAAAGTTGGGATATAAATGCAAGAAATAATAATTTCAGTTGTTGGGAACCTCAGGAGGGGAGAGGGTTCTTGGGATCGGGGCCTGTTTGCGGGTTTCTCTCAGGCATCTGGCTGGCCACAGTGAGAACAGGATGCTGGACTAGATGGGCCAGGGGCCTGATCCTGCAGGGCCCTTCTTATGTTCTCATGCATTATCCTGCACAACAACATTCCACTGGTGCAAAACATTTCACGGCTAAATGACTTTAGACTACTTGACGCCACCTCAATTCGCAGCATCTCCATCCAAAAACTTAGCTAAGCAGCTTTTGGAAAGATCTTCTGTCTGAAGTCCTGGAAGCAGAGCCTACCAGCGAGTTGGCCTTCCTCACCCTAGTGCCCCCCCTGCAACTCCAGCACCCGTCACCCCCGACCATTGGTCATGCTGGCTGAGGCCGATGTCTGATCGCTTCAAGCTCCTTTCAAAGTGCAAAGCAGTGCTTTGAAAGGGGCTTCTGGAGACCCCCCCATGGGCAAAATAATATGACTTGATGATTGGGGGCAGGGTTCCACCCACAAGGCAATGGGGAGATAATGGGCTTGCTGGTCTCAAATGGTCCTCCACCCCCCCCCACCATCCCTTTTGGAGTCCCAAGCAGAGCTGTCAACTTTCGGATTTGAAAATAAGGGATTTTTCCGAACTTTCGGATTTCAAAATAAGGGATGCCGCCAGGGTGTTGCAATGGCACCAAGTAGCCTCGCCACCCTGCGCTCCAGAGGCTGCGCACGAACGGGAGAGCGAAAGAGCGAGCACATAGACGGCAGGCAGGCTGTCTGTCTGGTTGGGCGTGAGGGTCTGGCTGCACAAGGCATGCAAGCTCCGCCCCCAGTCGGTCTCAGACTCCTTATTGGCAGCCGAGCGACGCAGCTGAGGAGCCTCCCTGGCCGGCAGGGAGGGAGAGGAGCTGCTTCCTTTGAAATCCGGGAAATTTCAGGGATATCAACAATCCGGGATAGCAGCGGTAAACGGCATTTGAATAAGGGGGTTTCCCGCCAAAAAAAGAGGGAGAGTTGACAGCTATGGTCCCAAGATGTCTGGGGGAAGCAAGGTTGAAGGAAGGCAGTGAGGGCCCCCCGTTCAGGAGCCTGGCGAGGCCCACTCACCACAGGGTGGCCGACGCATAGTGCCCTGCCATTCTGTAGAGGTGATGGAGGCCGCAGGGGCTGTCCCCGGTGAACTTCTCTGCCACGTAGAGGATGGGGCTGGGCAGGCCGTGCTCCAAGCCTTCGTCGAAGTCGTGGTCGTAGTTTGCCCCAAACCACCAGGAGAAATGCTCATTGTAGTTGATGGTTTCATTGAGCTGCTCCACGGGGCTTCCTGCAGAGGCAAGATTGGTTAGTGTCTGTCAGGGATCTGCCCGCCCCTGCCAGTCCCGCTCTGAGTGTTTATAGAGAGCCGCCACCTGTGTTAACAACAGATTCATCTTCGAGCGAAACTGGCAGTCCCTTCTCGGGGGAGGAGCAGTTAGTGGCTGGGAGCCAGGGAGTGCCAGGTGTCCAGAGAGTTAGTGGGAGACCTGGCACCACCCAGCAGACTCGCTCGGAGGGGGGAGCATCAGTTCCGGCGCATATATCACGTAGGAGGAGAAGACGGCAATTTGGGCTGCCGAAACTTTGGTGCTGGCGCCAAAACAGGAGGGAGGCACTTCCAGATTCTGCTAGTGACTGAGCAGACATGATAAGACTGAGCTCTGCACTGTAAATAGCTTGGCACTGAATAAAAAGACCTAAAGACAAACGGCTTTTGGCATTTCTATTGAACAACCGATAAGAGAACCTGACAGTGTCCAAGGAAGGGCTGGGTTTTTGAAGCGGTAGCCATGCCAAGACTAGGGCGCTCTTGATCTTTCTCCCTTTTCCGTGGTTTCTTCCCAGCCATTCATGGCTCAACACAAACCTCGGCCATTTTACAACCCACGGACACATCCCTGCTTATTATGGGACGAGGAGGTGGATGTGCACTGCAGAAATGGCAGCACATATGCACATAATGCTTAAAGAGGTTTGGGTAGGAGCACACCTCAGAGGGACACCACAGGATGGCATAGGAGTAAGCAGGCCTGGGGAGACCGAGGTTCAAATCCCCACTCAGCCAGGAAGGTCACTGGTTGACTTTGGGCCTGTCACATTCTCTCAGCCTGACCTGACCTACCTCGCAGGGCTGTTGTGAGGATAAAATGGGGCCTTGAGCTCATGGAAGGAAAGGTGGGATATAACTGTAAGAAGCAGGTAACTGGCTTCAGAAACGCGCTGCTGACAACATGCTCTGAGAGTGGAGCTATGCTACCCTAGTAAACGCAAAGGGGGGCATTCAACATAACACGAAGTCTAGGTTTCTGTGAGTGCAAGCATTTCTCCTCACACAATGGAACATTCTGCCCCTCTCCTCTCCCCAAGCACCCCTAAAACTGTTCTGGGGTTCCCCAACACTCCAGAGCATATTTGAAGACGGTTTGGTCTGGCGGTTCCCTCGCTGTGAGAAGCTAAGTTACAGGGAACCAGGCAGAGGGCCTTCTCGGTAGTGGCACCCGCCCTACGCCCTCCCATCAGATGTCAAAGAGAAAAACAACTACCAGACATTTAGAAGACATCTGAAGGCAGCCCTGTTTAGGGAAGCTTTTAAGGATATCAGGCTGGCAGCTACTAGGGCCAGGGCGTTTTCAGTCATGGCCCCAACATGGTGGAATAGTCTGCCACAGGAGACGAGAGCCTTGCAGGATCTGGCATCCTTTCGCAAGGCCTGCAAGACTGAACTGTTTCGCCAGGCTTTTGGGTTGGGTGGAGTTTAATTGCCTTGTTATGTTATTCTGTTGGTCTGTTGGTGGACCGCTTAAAATGAGGTGACATTTTAAAATTGGAATTTTACATTGTATCTTAATCTGTGTTTTTAATTGATTGTTGTGGTTTTTATGATTGTTAGCCGCCCTGAGCCCGGTTTCTGACTGGGAAGGGCGGGGTATAAATAAAAGTTTATTATTATTATTATTATTAATGTTTAATAGACTACTGTATTTTAATATTCTGTTGGAAGCCGCCCTGAATGGCTGGGGAAACCCAGCCAGATGGGCGGGGTATAAATAATAAATCTATTTATTAATTAATTATTATTATTATTATTATTATTATTATGGGAGAGAGAAATGAGGTGAAGTCCTGTTGCGCTAGTAGGAATCCTTACACGCGTGCAGGAATTTCTCAGACTGCTGCTTAAGTTTCTGCCAAGGTGACACGAATGTGGTGCTAAAGTAGGCATTTGCAGAGAACAACAGGATGCTTGTTTTTTTATTTGAACAGTTCTGTGCTAAGAATTTAAGAAATATGAGCCTGCTGCTACAGATCCACCTTATTTCTCTGTCTGAAAGCTGTTTTTGAACTTATTTTAATACGGTGCTTTTAATTGTTGTAACCTGACTCTGGGACCTTAAGGTGAAGGCAGGAAATAAATTTTAACATCTAATAATAAACTCATGACGAAGTTTGTTTATTTATTTCTCACATTTTTAACCCACCTTTCCTCCAAGGAGCTCAAGGTGGCGTACATAATTCTCTCCCTCCTCTTTTAAATAATTGTATTATTTATATGATGTTAGCCGCTCTGAGCCCGGCTCCGGCCAGGGAGGGCGGGGTACAATTTATTATTATTATTATTATTATTATTCCCCTCAACAAGCCTGTGAGGTGGGCTAGGCTGAGAGGCAGCTGAGCTTCAGGGCCAAGCGAGGATTCGAACCCTGCTCTCCCCCCAAGTCCTAGTCCAGTGCTCTAACCGCTATACCACACGGGCTCGCAATGGTAAGGAACGTTACCTGGCAATGGTATTTGCAATACAGTATCTGGAACAGATAGGACTGTGAAATGTTGGGGCACATCCGGAAACGCGCTGTTAGGACTCCCTCCCCCCCATGTTGGCACCCCAGACTCACCAACTAGAGTGACGTTGAGTCCTGCCAGACCGACGTGCAGCCCAATCTCTGCATGGACCTTAGCTGGGCTGAAAGACTTGTACGTGGTGATCGCTGTTCCCTGTGCCCTCTCCCAGTCAGAGGTGAAGTGGACAGCTGCAAAGGTGCGGAAAGTCTCTGTGAGTGTCGGGCGCAGGAGAGTGTTGCCAGCCCTGTTTTGGGATGGCTGTTCCCCCAGAATTTACCCCTTTAGTTCCACACACCACCACCCTCTGCAATCACAGATTAGCAGCAGGGGTTTGCAAATGTGGGTCAGGTCGATACCATACTATTAAGGAACACGGCTTCTCACAAAGAATCCTGGGAAATTGCTGTTTTCCCCTGCTCAAAGCTGCAATTCCCAGCACCCTGAACATACTACAGTTCCCAGGATTCTTTCGGGGGAGGGGTAAAGGTAAAGGTAAAGGGACCCCTGACCATTAGGTCCAGTCATGACCGACTCTGGGGTTGCGGCGTTCATCTCGCTTTATTGGCAGAGGGAGCCGGCGTACAGTTTCCAGGTCATGTGGCCAGCATGACTAAGCCGCTTCTGGAGAACCAGAGCAGTGCACGGAAACGCCGTTTACCTTCCCACTGCAGCGGTACCTATTTATCTACTTGCACTTTGACGTGCTTTCGAACTGCTACCCTGTTTCCCCTATTTTAAGACGTAGTCATAAAATAAGCCATAGCAGGCTTTTTTCGCATTTGCGAAATATAAGCCGTACCCCGAAAATAAGCCACAGTGATAGGCGCAGTTCTGGAGGGCACCAAGGAAAAGGCTGGGCTGGGCTTACTTAATAAAAATGAGACATCCCCTCAAAATAAGCCATAGTGCGTTTTCTTGAGGGAAAAAAAAATATAAGACGGTGTCTTAAAATAGGGGAAACATGGGTAGGTTGGCAGGAGCAGGGACCAAGCAATGGGAGCTCACCCCGTCGCGGGGATTCGAACTGCCGACCTTCTGATCGGCAAGCCCTAGGCTCTGTGGTTTAACCCACAGCGCCACCCGCGTCCCTCGGGGGGGGGACTTTAAATGTACAGCGTGGATGTGAGCACAAATGAAGGCCAAAGACGGAGAGGTCTGCTGAGGTCAGGTGGAGAAGCGGACTCACCAACGATGACCCCTCCGATAAAAAGGCTTGCGATGACCCGGAAAAGCCAGTACAGCCTCTGCCAACAAAAGAGAACAGAATGTCAAAGGGGGAAAGAGTGTTTGCCTTTCGCTTGGGTTACAATTTCATCTCCCTTCCACCCCCTCCCACTGCCACCCAGCCCTACTTGCCGTGGGGGTGGGGAGGAGGGTTTGCAAGGGGCAGGGTGGGAACGTTCCAGGAGCCATATCTAGCCCATGAACTTGTGGCTCTACATCTCTGCTTTAAAGAAACAGTTTTGGGAGAGATTTCGTTTTTTTTTAACTGAGCAGCATCAGCAGGGTTGGGGTTTCCCTGAGCTAAACTCCCCCTCCCCCAGCTGCCAATTAATTAAAAGCATTTCCAAACTGCTTCATATTTCAGATAAAAACACCACTAAGCCATGCACAGCAAGTACAACATCCATTGAAATAAAGATACAGCCTCAAACCAATAACACAGAATAAAAACATCTAAAAGCCAATAAAGCAAGAGATCCAGAGAATTCAGACACGTAAAATGGGGTCCAATCTTAGAGATCAAGAAGGACCTGGGCAAAAAGATGCCTGAAGGAACCGATAGCTGCTGCTTCATGTATGTCCGAGAGAAGGGCATTCCACAGTACTGGGGCAACAGCAGAAAAGCCCCGTTTTGGGGGGTCCCCACCCTATAATGTTTTGCAAGGTGCATTGCAAAGTGTTGAAGGGATCTCAAAGGTCTACAGGGGCAGGCGGCCTTTAAAGTAACCCGGTCCTAAGCCACCCTGAATATGGCCCCATAGCTGTTTGACAGCCAGTACAGTTCCCTCTAGGGGACGCGGGTGGCGCTGTGGGTTAAACCACAGAGCCTAGGGCTTCCCGATCAGAAGGTTGGCGGTTCCATACAGGGTGAGCTCCCATTGTTCGGTCCCAGCTCCTGCCCACCTAGCAGTCCGAAAGCACGTCAAAGTGCAAGTTGATAAATAGGTACCACTGCAGCGGGAAGGTAAATGGCATTTCCGTGCGCTGCTCTTGTTCGCCAGAAGCGGCTTAGTCATGCTGGCCACATGACCCAGAAGCTGTACGCCGGCTCCCTCAGCCAATAATGCGAGATGAGCGCCGCAAACCAGGGTCGGTCACGACTGGACCTAATTCCCTCTACACAGGGGTAAGATATGTGTATCTGGGTGCTGTCAACCTATTAATCGTGTCCTGGAATATAGGCAGACATGATACTGATACCTGCATTTCCCCCCACCCTTCTGTGAGTTTAAGGGGTGGGGGTTAGATCAGGAAAATGCAGCAGGGGAGGGGAGATGGTTAAACACAGCCTACCCATCACTGCTTCCCCCTCACCAAAATAATGTTGCTGTAGTATGGGGGGGGGAGCGGGACAGATACCTGGAGATGCCACCACATGTCATGGGAAGCCCGACCCTAATTAATCAGCCAATACAAGGAACACCTGTTCATGAGTAGGGTGCTGAATTAAGAGTGTTGAATTAAGGCTGGACCTGGGTTCAAATCCCACTCAGCTACAAATCTCAGTCACTATCAGTCTGATCTACTTCGCTGGGGTGAGGACAGAGCAGAGGAGAAGGGAGAACCTTTCGCACATGCTACCTTGAGATCTTTGGAGGAAAGGCAGGATAGAAATGTAGTTCTAAAATCACAGTAATAATAAATACACAGCCTAGCACAGTGTCTGTCTCCCTCTGGTGGTCAAACTCCTGTGAATACACCATGCCAGTTCTAGAAGGAAGAGCCTGGAGGAAACGTGGCATCGTCTCCAGGCGCCAAGGGTCAAAAGACTCTCATCTCACACCCACCCACAGATCCATTTTATAGTTGAATTTTTCTACGCATCTTTTTAGAAGCTGCTTTCAGAGTCCATTTTGGTGGAAGGGTGTGAATACTCAAGCCAATACGGTGAAATGCTGTGCTGCCTGGCAAGCACTGCCAACTCCAGCAAGCTCATGCCAACATCCATCTGGCAAATGCAGCGCACACCAAAGGCTGCCGGAATCACTTTGCAGCAAAGAGTGGTTTTTGAGCCTGTTGCAGCAGCATGGCTGGGGATCTGGTTTTTGAACTGGAAGATTTCCCACTCCCTTAAATTGACGGGGCTCTGGTGAGCATTATGCCCAGTTAATTTGACAGGCTTTATAAAAAAATAAAATAAGGAAGAGTGCTTCTGATAGACAAAAATAGTTTAAAAGGGACCGCTGGAAACAACTGACTTTTGTTAGCACGCTGGGCATAGCTGTCAACCCTCCCTTTTTTGGGCGGGAAACTCCCTTATTCCAATGCCGTTTCCCGCTGCTCTCCCGGATTGTTGATATCCCTTAAATTTCCTGGATTTCAAAGGAAGCAGCTCCTCTCCCTCCCTGCTGGCCAGGGAGGCTCCTCAGCTGCGTTGCTCGGCTGCCAATAAGGAGTCTGAGACCGACTGGGGGCGGAGCTTGCATGCCTTGTGCAGCCAGACCCTCACACCCAACCAGACAGACAGCCTGCCTGCCGTCTACGCGCTCGCTCTTTCTTTCGCTCTCCGTTCGCGTGCAGCCTCTGGAGCGCAGGGTGGCGAGGCTACTTGGTGCCATTGCACTGCCCTCGCGGCATCCCTGAGCCGTCTGCCTGTTTGAGAAGGGCCCCCGAGCTCGCTCTGCTTCCCCTCCTCGCATCACCGTGGACAGGGTTACTTTGGAGTAACACCCACCGGACTCGGGGGCTTGTTTGCCCCCGGTAGCAAAACACGTGGAGGCTTAGCTTGCTTGGAGGTACCGGTAAATTTGCTCAGCCTTAGCTTGCCACTGGGGGGATTGCCGCAGCGTGGACTGTCCCCGAGAACCATAGACTGTCCCCGGGACAGGTGAGGCTGCTGCTGATCCATAGCTGTCAACTTTCCCCATTTTTTGTGGGAAATTCCCTTATTCCGAATAGGATTCCGCACGAGAAAAGGGAAAGGTTGACAGCTATGCTGATCCCTTATTTTCAAATCCGAAAGCTGACAGCTATGATGCTGGGGGCTGGGGGGGGGAGTTGTAGTCCAAAACAGTTGAAAGCCCCAGCTTGGCCAATGCCGCCTTAAATTGTGTTTAATTTGTTGGTTTTTTGTTGCGTGCGTGTACGTATGTATATTATGTATGTATATGTATATATGTATATATAACTTATTCTCATTTTTATCTCGAGAGCTGCCCAGGAAACTTTTCTTATGGGGCAGCCCATAATATAGAGAAATGAAATAAAAGCAGAAGAATTTCCACTTCCCATCCCTGTGTGCAACAGAGGCCGGTCCATGCTCAACTCAGTGTGTGCTCTTGGCACACTAACAAAGGCTTGAGCATGAACTACCCAAAACTAATTGCCAATGCAGTTGGAAGAATAGGCTGTGACATTCACTGTCTGGTGGGGGTGCAAATTCCTGGATCAGGTTCCTTATTTGTCATGTACAGCACTTGTAAAAAGTGCTCCCAAGGCGGCCGGCGGGAGACTGTTTTCTTGTGGTCTTATGCAAACACATCAGGACAGGAAAACCCTGCCCATTATATCTTAGGGTCTAGCTAATATCCCACAAGCCACTAAGAAGCACATCTTTGTGCATTATGTTCCCAGAAAGCAAACAGACTATTGGGAGCTATTAGAAAAGGGACTTTTAGGGTGGGGGACGGGGAAGGAAATGTACTCCTGAAAAGGTTGATAAAACTGCCAGGATTTTTTTGTTAAATGTTTCCTTTCCATTTTAAAAATGTGACATCATACCTTTGTATTCTGGCTCTAACCACTGTGGAGATTGCTACTGAGCCTCCCTTCCCCACTCCCAGGGTGGACTTCGATAATATGGCACCCTGAGTGAGGACAAAATTTGGCGCTTTCCTCCTAAGTATTCCCCCCCCCCACAATAATTCCTTTTGGTACAGTTGCTTAAGGGACCCAGGTGGCGCTGTGGGTTAAACCACAGAGCCTAGGGCTAGCTGATCAGAAGGACGGCGGTTCAAATCCCTGCGACGGGGTGAGCTCCCGTTGCTCAGTCCCTGCTCCTGCCCACCTAGCAGTTCGAAAGCACGTCAAAGTGCAAGTAGATAAATAGGAACCGCTCTGGCGGGAAGGTAAACGGCATTTCCATGCGCTGCTCTGGTTCGCCAGAAGCGGCTTTGTCATGCTGGCCACATGACCCGGAAGCTGTACGCCGGCTCTCGGCCAATAAAGCGAGATGAGCGCCGCAACCCCAGAGTTGGACATGACTGGACCTAATGGTCAGGGGTCCCTTTACCTTTACAGTTGCTTGTTTATAATTTTTCTCAGCAGGTATCCGTATTATTTATTTATTTATTTATTTATTTATTTGATGATGATGATAATGATGATGCACCCCCTCGGCTCAGCACCCTGTGTGAGAAACCTCCCGCACCACCCTAAATCCAGCGCTGATCACTCCCTCTCCTTTCCTGCATAAGCATTCCCTCACAGTTGCATCATGCAGCTGCAAGTCTCTGTGGTTTTATGGCTTTGCACACAAAAACAGGCACACCCACCCACTGCCTAATAGTTGTGTCGTCGTATGGAGATGGTGCTATGCAAAACAGGTTGTGAACACAGCTCCAATGTCCTTTTCTTTTTAAATACTAATTCCTTCTAATAGCAAAGTCGGGTACCACCTTTCCTTCCTGCCACCCCTTTGCTGCCTCTCCTTTGCTCAAAATCGCAGCCTCCTGAGGCTGCTTTTCATTTAAAACGAATGCAGGCGTATTGCAGGGATCAATAATATGCTCTTCTGAGCACAAAGGGCGACACAGGGAGCTGTCTTTTGTCCAGGGGAGGAATGATGGCCGGGAGGAGTGCAGAGAGAAGAAACATCATGGTGCGCCTGTAGCAGCACAACTGGATGCAACAAAACATGTCTCTCCTGTGTTGGTCTCTACAGCCACAGCAGGTGCTGTAATACTCCAATGGTTTGCTTTCGCCCCTGAAGGCTCACACTCCTCACAGATGGATGCCAACAACACTCTGACCCCTTATTATCAACACTGATTGGCAGCAGCTTCCCACCATTTTCAGGCGTGACTCTCTCTGAGCCCGACTAGGAGAAGCCAGGAATTGAACCTGGGACCACCTTCTAGCAAAGCTGATGGTCTACTGCTAAGCTTCAATAACAGTACTCACCGCTCTGCCCCGAATCCCAGGAAGGATGAGCAGGAAGCTGAAGGCAATTACAAGGAAGACAATAATTACAATGATGGTATCCACATCAAAGACAAAGGGCTTCCTGGGTTGGGGGTAAAAGGGATAGATGCCATCAAAGAGCGTCATTCTGAGGCAGGATACCTGCAAGACAGAGGTGAAAGGAGAGTCAGATGCTGCCCAGATCCAGACCTGCCAAGGCCTCATGTGCCTTTGGACCCATGCACAGATACCCTTTATGTCTCAAGTGGGCTAATTTGCCCCATCTAAAATACTTTGAGTGGAGCTGTGGGTTAAACCACAGAGCCTAGGGCTTGCCGATCAGAAGGTCAGCGGTTCGAATCCTTGTGATGGGGTGAGCTCCCGTTGCTCGGTCCCTGCTCCTGCCAACCTAGCAGTTCGAAAGCAAATCAAAGTGCAAGTAGATAAATAGGTACCACTCCGGCGGGAAGGTAAACAGCGTTTCCGTGCGCTGCTCTGATTCGCCAGAAGTGGCTTAGTCATGCTGGCCACATGACCTGGAAGCTGTACGCCGGCTCCCTAGGCCAATAAAGCGATATGAGTGCCGCAACCCCAGAGTCGGTCACGACTGGACCTAATGGGGTCCCTTTACCTTTACCTTAAAATACTGTTGCAAATCTGGGATAACAGAGTTTGGTGTGCAAAGGGCACCCATAACTGCCAGAGTTAGTAAATGTTAGAAAATAATACATGGTAGAATTTAGATAATATTTGGGAGTACTGAAGGGAAGATGCCTGGGAAGATAGAAGACAAAAGACATAGAAGCAAGTCATTAACCCTTCAATGGAAACCATCAACCAAGCAGGCAGGCTTGGTGAGAGGAGGAGGTTGCCAAGGTGATGGTAGCAAGGGTGTGTGATGTCACACAGAAAAAAATGTGGTCGGTTTAAAAAATAGGTCTGGAGAAGGGGTGAGCAAGACAGAGGGAGGAGCTGCTTGGAGCAGCGGTTCTTGGGAAGAACAAAAGTGGGACAAATTCCAGGCAGAGGCCATGCAGGAAGGATCATCTTGGCAGGCTGGGACAGAGGCACAGAGGTGGCATGCAGGATGCTTTGGACTCAGATGCTGCAGTGCTCTGGGCAACGTAATACTCCAAACTCTCTCCACAGATATAAATATGTGTACAATAAACCATATTTCTTAAAGGCACTGCTGTGCCTTGATTTCCCAACAGACACACAACCCCGGGTGAGCGCCTGGAACCCCCTGGAATCCTGCGGCGGCTTGGCAGAGTTTGGAGGGTGGCGCACAAACCTTGTAGCAATATGACGCGACTTGAGAGAGATTTTGCAGAAGAGGGCTAGTGTTTAACTCTTATGCCATCTTTACTCCAAAGAGCTTGAGGTGTGTCTCCCTTTAAAAACCCCAAAACAAACAAACCCAACAGCCCTGCAAGGTAGGTTCATAGCTGTCAACTTTCGGATTTGAAAATAAGGGATTTTTTCGAACTTTCGGATTTGAAAATAAGGGATGCCGCCAGGGCAGTGCAATGGCACCAAGTAGCCTCACCACCCTGCGCTCCAGAGGCTGCGAGCAAACGGGTGAGTGAAAGAGCGAGCGCGTAGACGGCAGGCAGGCTGTCTGTCTGGTTGGGCATGAGGGTCTGGCTGCACAAGGCATGCAAGCTCCGCCCCCAGTCGGTCTCAGACTCCTTATTGGCAGCCGAGCAACACAGCTGAGGAGCCTACCTGGCCGGCAGGGAGGGAGAGGAGCTGCTTCCTTTGAAATTCGGGAAATTTAAGGGATATCAACAATCCGGGATAGCAGCGGGAAACGGCATTGGAATAAGGGAGTTTCCCACAAAAAAAGGGAGGGTTGACAGCTATGGGTAGGTTAGCTGAAAAGTACAAACTTCAACAGGCAGCTTGGGCAGATGGCCAGCCAGCCAAAGAAAACAGAGGTCACACCCATCAGTCACGGACAAAGAGAAAGGCATGGCTACTGCCCCCCCCCCCAGCCCTGCTAATAATTCGCACCTGCCCCATGGCAAAAGGTTGGGTGGCCCTTCAAATCGGCTGAGAAATGTTTTAGCTCCATCACTGTCTGTTTCCCCAGCATCCTATAAAGTTTTTGATCATCTTCCCACGCTTTTGGAGAGGAAGTCTGGGTAGTGCCTGGAGTTGGGAGAGTCAGTGTGATGGTTTTAACATCAGATTAGGACCTCAGACTTCGAAATAAGGAAAGTTATGGGGAAAGGAACTGGAAAGGAACTGTGTGTGTAATTGTGTGCCACACCATAAAGCCCCCCCATGCCAAAAAAGAGAGAGAAAACCCCAATGTCACCTGACCTCCCTAGTCTTGAAGCACACAATAATATACAGGACACATGACAGCCACTGTAATTTTGAGAGCTAGTTTGGGGTGATAGTTGGGCTAGAACTGGGGAAATCAGGTTCAACTCTCCACCCAGCTATGACAGCAACTGGCCTTAGTCAATCACTGCCACTCGGTTTCGCCTACCTCACAGGGCTGTTGTAGTGATGAAAGAGGCCACCCTGAGATTGCGGTAGGAAGAGTGGGATGGAAAAGTAGTGAACAGAACTACACAGGAGGTCAGCTACTCAGATCTCCCACATCCTTGCTGGACATTTAAAGCACGTGTGCAGTTTCTCCCAAAGAATCCTGGGAACTGTAGTTTGATAAGGGCACTGGGAGGGACCCAGGTGGCGCTGTGGGTTAAACCACAGAGCCTAGGGCTTGCTGATCAGATGGTCGGCGGTTCGAATCCCTGTGATGGGGTGAGCTCCCGTTGCTCGGTCCCAGCTCCTGCCCACCTAGCAGTTCGAAAGCACATCAAGGTGCAAGTAGATAAATAGGAACCGCTCTGGCGGGAAGGTAAACGGCGTTTCCGTGTGCTGCTCTGGTTCGCCAGAAGCGGCTTAGTCATGCTGGCCACATGACCCAGAAGCTGTATGCAGGCTCTCGGCCAATAAAGCGAGATGAGCGCCGCAACCCCAGAGTCGGACACGACTGGACCTAATGGTCAGGGGTCCCTTTACCTTTTAAGGGCACTGGGATATGTAACTGAGGGATAAACTACAGTTCCCAGAGTTCTTATGGGGGGAGATTTAAATGTATGGTGAGGATCTATCACAAAAAAGTGTGTGCATGCTCATTTACACATCCAAGTAGCAGCGGGGCAGTGGCAGATGACGACTCAAAAGTTAACCCTCCCTGCTCACATCTGCTCCGTGATGCACATCTGCCCCCTTCCCTCAATCTGAAGTTAGCGCAGGTAACAAACAGTCAATACTTAAGAGGAAATCTGCTTGCCAAAACGGGCATTTTGGCGATCAGGATGCGCGAGCATGCACATTAAAAGCGGGGAGTGGCATTCCCCCCCCTAGCCCAGCGGTAGCCAACGTGGCGCCCGCCTTCACTGCTCAACTACATCTCCCATCATCTTTGACTACTTGGCGCGACGGAGGCTCAGGCGCTGCTGAGAGTCCTCACCACCCTCTTGGGAAAACCCTCCATACCTTACCCAAACCTGCGTCTGGAAAATCTGAGGCTGCAGACCGCGGGGAGCAGCGGTACCGCAGAATAGAGACGCCGCTGTTTGTCCTCCGTGCCGCGGCCACGCGGAGCCCGAAACGCGCGACGCCCCACCGCGCCCTGCAGGGTTGGGCAATGGGAAATGTTCGACGGGCGGGAGCCGCTCAAGAAAAGCCGGTCGCCTTAAGAACACAAGAAGAGCCCTGCTGGGCCAGCCCAAAGGGCAGGTCCCTCTCTGCCAAGCCGGCATCCCGTTCTCCCAGGGCCAAAACAGACGCCTGTGAGGAAGCCCTCCAGCAGGGCCCGAGCGCCGCAGCGCACCCCCCAGTCCCGGGTATGCACCGATCCTCGAGGTATTAGGGAGCCATTGCGCTTGGTAGCCCGCCGGTAAACGGGCCGGCAAGCGGCTTATAGAAAGGGAGGGAGGGGGGCTGCAGACGTATGAGGTGCGTGTCTTCCCCGACGGCAGAACGTCGTTTTTCAAAGGAGAGGCTCGGGAGCTTAAAAACACTCGGGTAATGTACTGACGGGCACCCACTGCCCCCAAGGCTCCCTGCTAATGGCAGAAAAAGGGGGGAGCGCTCTGCACACGCTCAGAGACAAAGCCTTCTATCTCCAACATATGGCTCGACGGGAATCCCCCCCTCCCCCACCGCGTCCCGTTTGGAGTCAAATTCACTTTTGAGAAAGGGATCTGGCAACAGTCACTCTGGCTGCCACCTTTGGAATCTCCCTGCATTAATAGATCCCATGGGGGCTCAAACCCTCTGGTGACGGTCTGCGGGCATCCATGAACACTAAACATCTTGCACATGATCCTGTGTGCACGCCCAGAGAGACTCGCTTCTATTGCCAGCGTGAGGCTTGAGGCAGTTGAGCATGAAAAGCGGCTCAAAGGGATGGATTTGCTCTGCCTTACAGAATCGCAGAGTTGCAGGGGAACCCGAGGGTCACCTAGTACAACCCCCTACCATGCAGGAATTTCTCCTAGAATCATACATGACAGGTGGCCATCATCCAACCTCTGATTAGAAGTCTCCAATAGGGCCTCAGTCTAGGGACCCTGGAAGTGGCGGCGCGGAGGAGAGACTTGCGGGGTCTTTGCCGTCTCCTCCTCCCTGCTTGGGCCCGTCCCGTCGGGCAAGGTCAAAGGCAAAGGCGCTACGCGGCGAGCGCCCCCTTCCGCGCGGCCGTGAGCAGAGCTGCGCGGGAGACTTACCGGCGGGGCTTCGGCGGTGCCGTCTAAGCTGAGTGCAGAGCGGGCTGTGGGCGCCTAGCGCGGGGCGGCGCTCTTATATAGCGGCCGGGAGGGTCGCGTGCCGGCGTCATGCAAATGAGGCTCTCGGCCCCGCCCCCGGCCCCTCCCTCCCCGCCCGGCTCCGACGGGACGGGCGGCATTCCGGACAGACGCGGCAGCGACGGCGGTGCGTGGACTCCGGGGCGAGAGAGAAGCGTCAGCGGCGGTGGCAAGGACGGCAGCAGCAGACGCAGCGGCCCAGGTGAGGTGGGCGAAGCCGGGGGCAGGACAGGGTGGGTGTGCCGCGAAATGCGTGTCCGGGGCGCTGGGCGAACAGCAGGGTTGGAGCGAGCGAGCGAGCGAGAGGGGGAGATTTTCACCTGGGGAAAGAAGGCAGGTCGCCTCCTCGGCTGCCGCGAGGATCCTGCATAGCTCTTTTTCGTTGCCCGAAGGCAAAGATCCCGAAAAAGGAAGCCGTGGGAAGTGCGCGTTGGGAACTTTTCTTCTCAGGGAAACCGGCTTGCTTCCCCACATCTGTGGCTCACGTCTGGGACTTCACTTGATCGCCCCCACCGTTCCGCTCAGACAGGGCTGGGTTTAGGTTTGATGAGGTTATGTGTGATATTTTAGGGCAGGAATAGGCAAACTCCGGCCCTCCAGATGTTTGGGACTACAATTCCCATCATCCCTAGCTAATAGGACCAGTGGTCAGGGATCATGGGAATTGTAGTCCCAAACATCTGGAGGGCCGGAGTTTGCCTATGGCTGTTTTAGGGAGCAGGCTAGCAGGCGGAGCCCATTACTTACATCATAGGAGCCTACACAACACAAAACACTGTTGCTGTATGTAGGTTTTATTTTATTTTATTTTTATCTTATATTTTGGAAATGTACATCCTGTTTTTTTCCCCTTTAATTTTTTGGGGAGCCCCCAAGAGAGTGGGGCCCTAAGCTATAGCTTGTTCAGCTTATACGTAAATCCGGCACTGCGCCCAGCACACACACACACACACACACACACACACACAGAGGACCTTTCAGACTCGTAACTCCTAAGGCAATTTTATTGTCTTCTACCTACCCATTGTTACTTTGGAAGGAAAAAGAAGCATGGCTAAGTTTCACCACTGGAGAATAACAGTGCAGGTGTTTTGCATATGATGCAATCTGGAATTTCTACCAAGGGTCTGCGTTTACATGCACATCCATGCATATTAGGGATAGTCAGTGTAGGACTACAACTCCCATCAGCCCCCTGCCAGCATATGCCTGCCAGCATCTGGAGGACATCACACTGGCTTTCCTTAATATTTATTCTATATGACGCCATCCTTTGGTCTACATACTATTTCATTCAGACTTGGAATTCATGTATATGTGCCAATCACATTTCAGGATCAACTGTGACACGTGTTGTGGTTCCCTTCCTGACTGCAAAGGCATCAGGTGTAAAGGACAGAGGGTGCATTCCTAGACACATTGGAACTTGTGCCAATCTGAAGTGGCTTGGTCCAGCATGTAGCACACCCTGCCTGCCACAGTGTAATTTTGGGATGATTTTTGATGTGGGAAGGCCTTAGCTTTCCTGCGTCACATGCGTCACATGCAGAAGGTCCCACATTCAATCCCTGGCATCACCAGGTCAGCCTGTCTGAAACCCTTGAGGCTGGCTACCATGTACACAATGATGAGCTAGATGGAGCCATGGTCTGACTCTGTAAAAGGCAGCTTCCTATGGAATGGTTGGTAAATCATATGCTTTGCAGGCAAATAGCCCCAGGTTCAATCCTTGTCATTTCAAGGTAGGACTGCAGAAAATCTCTTGTTCTGAAATCCCAAAGAACCACTGGGTGTTATAGTGGAGAGGATGAAGTGACTGTTGTTTATACATAGCGGCAGATGAAGAATTCTCTCTTAATTTCTCTTCTATCTTCTCTCGTTTTCTCCCTCATTTTTTCTTTTCTTTCCCCCCTCCTCCTTCCCTTTTGCTTTTCCTCTGTGTTTTTATTTTATTTAGATTAATGTTGGATTAAAATAAGATATTTGGTATTAAGTTTTGTATCTCTCTTTATAAAGTCTAATAAAATTTATTCAAAGAAGAAGAATAACTACTGCCAGCCAGTGTAAGACAATATTGAGTCAGATGGGCAGGTGGTCTTACTTAGAATAAGGCAGCTTTCCATGTACCATGCCCTAGACTTAAATCCCAGTGAGTTCAGTGAGATTGGTAAGCATGTTGAGGAGAGCAGCTGAGGATTTTTTAAGTGTGAATGTGACAAACATGGGTGCAGCATGGGTACATTGCTTGTTAGGGATCCAGGAACAGGTATGAATATTTGCCAAACAGACACTTGGTGGAAATTCCAGATTGCATGATATACAAAATGACCTTTGGGAGTTTTACTAGTGAAAGTATTGTAAAAATAAAAATAACCAAACACATAGAAGAACAAGCCCTACTGAAGCAGAGCCAGCATGGCTTCTGCAAGGGAAAGTCCTGTCTCCCAAACCTATTGCAAGTCTTTCAGAGTGTCAACAAGCATGTAGATAGAAGTGATCCTAGTGTACTTGGACTTTCAAAAAGCTTTTGGTAAAGTACCTTGCCAAAGAGTAAGCTTAGTAGTCAAGGAATAAGCGGAAAGGTCCTCCTGTGGATCAGGAATTGGTTAACTTGCAGGAAGCAAAGAGTAGCAATAAATGGACAATTCTCCAAATGGAGTAGAAAGTGGAGTCCCCCCCGGGATCGGTATTGGGACCTGTGTGTTCGAACTTGTTCATAAATGATATGGAGTTAGGAGTGAGGTGGCCAAGTTTGCAGGTGACACTAAATTGTTCAGAGTTGTTAAAGCAAAAAGAGATTGTGAAGAGCTCCAAAGACCTCTCCAAACTGAGTAAAGAAGTGGTAAAATGGCAAATGCAATTCAATGCAAAAAAATGTAACGTGATGCGTGTTGGAGCAAAAATAAATAAATCGTAATTTCACATACATGCTCATGGAGTCTGAACTGGAGGTGATATACCAGGAGGAAGACCTTGGGGTCATAGTAGATAGCTCAGTGAAGATATTGCCCAATGCCCATAAAAAAACAAAAAACTAATTCCATGCTAGGGATCATTAGGAAAGGAATTGAAAATAAAGCTGCCAATATCATAATGCCATTATACAAATCTATGGTGCGACCATACTTGGAGTACTGTGTACAGTTCTGGTCTCCTCAGCAAAAAAAGAAAATTAGATAAAAGGTGAATAACAGGCAACATGATAAAATTGATAACCTTATGCATAGCATAGAGGAAGTGGATAGAGAAATGTTTTTCTCCCTCTCTCATGATGCTAGAAATCGTGGGCATCCAATGAAGGTGAATTTTGGGAGATATCGGATAGATAAAAGAAAGCATTTCTTCATGCAGCACATAGTTAAGCTATGGGACTTGCTCCTGCGGTTCCCAGTGATAGCCACCAACTTGATGGAGGAGAAGGGTATCAATGGCTAGTAGCCATAGATCGTTGTGCTCTGCCTTCCAATGTTGTATGCAACATTGGAATTGCATTGTATGCAACAGTTGCTGGAAACCACAGGAGGGGAGAGGGCTCTTTGTGCTCATGTTGGGCTTGCTAGTTTTCCATTGGGGCATCTGATTGGCCATTGTGGGAACAGGATGGTGTACTAATGGTCCATTGGTCTGTTCCAGCAGGCTGTTCTTATGTTCTTACCTGAGTTTGCTTGCCTGCCTGAACTCTTGAGTGGTACCCAAGGTGAGGTAGCCCATGAGGTCTTCCGGCAAGTTGTGATGGATGTCGTCTTCCAGACATCCAGCTTTGCTAGTTCTTTCCACTTACTCGATGTTACACTTATAAGTACATACAATGCTGTCTTTGAGTGCATTGTATTTGGAATGCTGTAAGGAGATATTTGCCTTAAGCAAGAGGTTCCACTCCGGGTGAAAGCAGAAGGCTGGTGTTTTTCTAAACCATGGGTAGGTACCGGTAAACTAAGGCCCGGGGGCCGGATCTGGCCCAATCGCCTTCTCAATCCAACCCGCGGACGGTCCGGGAATCAGCGTGTTTTTACATGAGTAGAATGTGCCCTTTTATTTAAAATGCATCTCTGGGTTATTTGTGGGGCCTGCCTGGTGTTTTTCATGAGTAGAATGTGTGCTTTTATTTAAAATGCATCTTTGGGTTATTTGTGGGGCATAGGAATTCGTTCTTCTTCTTTTCAAAATATAATCTGGCCCCCCACAAGGTCTGAGGGACAGTGGACCGGCCCCCTGCTGAAAAAGTTTGCTGACTCCTGTTCTAAACCCAGGATCAACCCCCCCCCCCCACCTCTAAATGGATCTTCGTGCCTCTAACTGCATTTGCCAATCAGGTGCAATAACTTTGAAGGAATGTCCTGAATTTCTGGGATTTTTGTTTCAACATTTGCAAATGTACACACACCTTAGAATGACTCACACCTGTTGGTTATTTCAAAACATATTTATTCAACACAAATATAGTTGCTTGTGTGTGTGTGTTTGCTTCTATCTATACCCTTTCAGATTCTTTTGTGAAGAGTTGTGAATGAAGGGTGTGTGTTGCCAGTAGCAAAAGCAAAAAAACAGATGGAACTGCTTGTCTTCTGCTAGTGCATTTACGGAACTCATAATGTTTTGTCGTCATAGTACTGTATTTGCAAGTCTTAGAGGAGTCATAGGAAGTGCACCTACCTGTTAAGATCTACCTTCAAAGTAAATGCTTTTCTTGAATATGGAGCAAGGAAGGTCCCGTCTGCACTCTAAATTTTAAGCAGGATCATACCACCTTAAGCAGTCATGGCTTTGCCCCAATAATCCTGGGAACTGTAGGTTGTTAAGAGTGCTGAGAATTTTTAGGAGACTTATCTAACTACAGTTACCAGGATTCTTTTGGGGGGGGGGGATCGTGCACATTTAAAGTGCTGTGGTCATGCATTAAATGTATAGTTCAGACGGGACCCAAGAGGTTATAGTCAGTGGAAGACCCTTTTCAGAGTATGTGGAGCTCATTGGTATAGAATCCTATATACTAATAGGAAGCTCATTCTCTGAGTGAGGATTCTTAGAGTTGCCAATATTACTCCTACTAGGAACAGACACATTGAAATTAACGGGCCTGACTAATATAGGTCCATAATTTTCAGTGGCTCTACTCTGAGTAAAAGTTCATTGGCCACAACCTTTATGTAGCCATATCAGCACATCCGCGCTTGCACAAGAGGGAAGTAGCGGACATACAAAACATCCTTTTTGGTGGGGGCAGGTAGAGTGGAGGGAACAAAAAACATGGGGGACGAGCAACGTAATGGAGTACGAGGGCATGGCTGGCTGGCTGGAATCCTGAACAGGAGCAGTCTACGCTGTTTGAGGTTCCTTTTGCTTTGAGCATAAATATAACTTTTTTTTTTTAAAGAATTAAATAAATGCAAGGTGGATAGATGTCAGGACATTTACTGACTCTGGCAGGCAAAAACATGATATAGTGGGACTATATATTTGCCCAGAGCAGAGATGTAGAACTTTCTCAGCCTGAGGGCCACATTATTTTCTGGGGAACTTTCTGGGGGCCGCAGACGAAAGTGGTTAGAGTAATTAATATAAAATTTACCTTTGTATAACTGGCTCGTTTATCCGCACTGTCACACACTGTTCTCCATTCACCATCCAGTCAGGCAAGAGACATTGCCTGAAAGCAAGGACACATTCCAGGCAGACAAAAAACAAAAAACCTGCTTGAGGAGAGTGCAAAGCAGGGCCAGAGAGAAGGGATGTGGCCTGGGGAGAGAGGATGCGGCTTGGAAGAGTCCTGGTGACCGAGCAGAGAGGCCTGGAGGGCCACATTTGAACCAAGTACCAGGGGCTCCCCACCCCGATCCAGAGTCAGAAGAAGTCTAGGAAGCCAAACAAAAGGAGACATAGGGGGCGGTTGAAGCATCCTTACTGGTGGAGTGGAAAAGTTACAGTGGCCAAGGATGCTAGAAAAAGCAAAACCGTTCATGCTGCAGTATTCACTGGAGCAGAGCAGAAATCAGTTTGTCTTGCAAAAGAAAGCACACAGATGCAAATCTAGAAAGTGCAGGTATTCATGTTGCAGTTTTGAAGTTGACCAGCTAACTGGGTTCCCAGAGAAGACAGTAGAAGCTTTTAATGTGTGATGTTTTATTCTGTTTTTAATCTGTTGGCAGCTGCCCAGAGTGACTGGGGAAACCCAGCTGGATGGGCGGGTTATGAATAAATTATTATTATTATTATTAGTAGTAGTAGTAGTAGTAGTAGTAAGGATGGATTCCTAACTTCTATCCTCTGTGGCCATTTGCCACGCTGGCTGGGGCTGGCAGGAGTTGTGGTCCAACAATATATGGAAAGCCACAAGCTCGCCCATCCCTGCACTACAGAAATAATAATAATAATAATAATAATAATAATAATAATAATAATAATAATTTGTACCCCGCTCATCTGGCCGGGTCCCCCCAGCCACTCTGGGCGGCTTCCAACAAACATTAAAATACATCAAAATGGGAAGCAATCATCAAGCCTTTTGGCTGAGCAACCCTTTGAAATTTAAAAGCAGCTGAAAGGATCCCCATATCAAAGCCCTTGTGGGGTGGCCACTTGGGTGCCGAGGAGGTGTGGGGGAACTTGTGGTATACCCAGTGTTGCTGAACTACAACTCCCATCATCCCTGCCCATTGGCCATGCTTGCTAGGGCTGATGGGACTTGTAATTCAACAGCATGGGGCGGCGGTCGGTCAAAGGTTCCCTACTCCTGGTGCAGAACAACTAAGGGCTGATGTCTCTATGACAGCAGTGCACCTCCGCCTATTCATGCTGCTCATTTGCTGCCATCCTTATAGCATGGGAACCACAAGTGGCATAGGAGTGTTGGGTCCAGGAAGTCTTCCTGTTGGCCTGGCATAATATCAAACTTGCCCTTCCACAATGTGCTTCTGCTGGCATCTCTTCTCAGAAGACAAGAGAGGGAAAGCCACTACAAGGCATATGCTGCAGTGGTGCTGAGCCATACTTGGGAGGGGTTATCCACCCCACTGATTGAATGGCATGCAAAAAGTAAGGCTAGGAGCATCCCTTTGAGAAAGTTAATAATGACTGGTGAGTTTCACTTTCAGTATAATTAGGGGGGGGACTTTTTATAGTCCTTGTGAATGAATGAATGAGTGAATGAATGAATGAATGAATGGGGTAAATCACTGCTTTCCAGCTAACTTGGGGCAATTCTCACAAGCGATTCAGATTTTGTATACTGGAAAGTACCTTTGGGCAAGTTGGCTAGTCTCTGGGCTAGTGACAATTCTGGATTGCATTTGTGGGCTAGTAACTTTTCTGGACTCTCTTCCTTCTTATCTCTTCCTTCTTTTTGAGCCAGTGTTAGGAGGAGGGTTGTCATAGTGCCTCTATCAGCTCCCACTCCTCTTACTGTCACAGCTCTTGCTCATCGGTTAAGATACCGTGCCATGTACCTGTGTATGTAAATATTATCGCCTGTTTCCTTGTAGTTTGGACCTTGAAATTGGCGAGGAGATGATTGCCCAAGGCTTCTAAACTTGACCAGTAAATCTCAGCATCCCTTCCGCCACAACCCTGCAAATATTGCTGCAATAGACTGCAAATAACCTGCACTTCCCTTTTGCAGAATGGATATGGGAAAGCCCCAGATTTTCATCTCACTCTCCTTCTTCCTGCTTGGAGAGAGACTGGTTTTTCTCCTTTCTGCATTCCCTCCGTCCACCACCCCTATCTCTTTCTCCCACCCTCCTCTTGCCAACCACCTGACTAATCACTCAACAACCCAGTTAAGTAATAGAATCCTAGAGCTGGAAGGGACCCCATGGGTCATCTAGTCCAACCCTGTGCAATACAGTAATCTCAACGAAAGCATCCATGACGGTTGGCCATCCATCCCCTGCTTTAAAACCTCCAAGGAAGGAGAGTGAAAGCCTTTGTGAGCACCTGTGCACCCTAGGTGCCTTATTGGAGATCCCATAAGGCTTAACACATTGATGGCAGGATAATGCGGTTTATTGGAAGTTATACAAACTCTCTATTTTTATATTGCCAGAGATCCCAGGGCTGTTCGAGGCTGCAATTATGAAAAATTGTCTCCAGATGGAGCTAAACCTCTGTTCTCCACAAGGGCTGGTCAGGAAACTGCAAATTTCAAAGGGCAGCTGTGCTTTGGATTCTCACATTGAATCACAGAATCATAGAGTTGGAAGAGACCACAAGGGCCATCTAGTCTAGACCCCTGCCAAGCATTGTTTGGAAAGTATGAATTAAATAGGTTTGGCCTTTAAAAGTGAAATGGATTGAATTTTTAGCCCATCTGTACAGGGGTCTAGGTTAAAAATGGGAAATTCCCACTCATTCAATGATCAGTCGGATTATCAGTGAGGGGGCATATTACATTCTGTTAAGGATGCTGAGCTTGACAGAGCCCCAAGGCTATGTCTGTTTCAGTTTTTAAACTGTGATTTTGCTGTTGTAGCCACCAAAGGTGGGGCTTGATCTGGCCTCTGGGCTGGGGCTTAAAGGTAAAGTTAAAGGGACCCCTGAGCGGGACGCGGGTGGCGCTGTGGGTTAAACCACAGAGCCTAAGGCTTGCCGATCAGAAGGTCGGCGGTTCGAATCCCCGCGACGGGGTGAGCTCCCGTTGCTCGGTTCCCTGCTCCTGCCAACCTAGCAGTTCGAAAGCACGTCAAAGTGCAAGTAGATAAATAGGTACTGCTCTGGCGGGAAGGTAAACGGCGTTTCCGTGTGCTGCTCTGGTTCGCCAGAAGCGGCTTAGTCATGCTGGCCACATGACCCGGAAGCTGTACGCCGGCTCCCTCGGCCAATAATGTGAGATGAGCGCCGCAACCCCAGAGTCGGTCACGACTGGACCTAATGGTCAGGGGTCCCTTTACCTTTACCTTTAAAGGGACCCCTGACAGTTAAGTCCAGTCATCTCGCTTTACTGGCCGAGGGAGCCGGTGTTTGTCCGCAGACAGTTTTTCTGGGTCATGTGGCCAGCATGACTAAGCCGCTTTCTGGCGAACCAGAGCAGCCCACGGAAACACCGTTTACCTTCCCACCAGAGCAGTACCTATTTATCTACTTGCACTTTGACGTGCTTTCGAACTGCTAGGTGGGCAGGAGCAGGAACCAAGCAACGGGAGCTCACCCCGTCGCGGGGATTCGAACCGCCGACCTTCCGATCAGCAAGCCCTAGGCTCTGTGGTTGAACCCACTTAGTAGCTACTCCAATATAGGCACTCTCATGCCCATATAATAATATAGTGACGCACTGTCTCATTCTTCTGACACACACCCTGCCTCATTTTGATAACTTTTTAAAGAGGACTTTTGAAAGCTGCATGGGCTCTCAAGCGGAAACTGAGCATTCAGCCATGATACCACTCCAGCTGAAGTGTTCATGTAGCTATTTGAATTTTTTTTTTTTAATGGGGGACAAAAAGCAAATCTTGTAAATAACAAAACACAAAACTTGTGGTGTTCTGTTTTTTGTAATAATAATAAAAAACACTGGCTACATCTCCTTTCTTCTATGGCAGTTCTCTTCCAAAACTCTTGAATTGCTCTGCCTCCCCCCACCCCCAAAACCTTTTTTTTTAACAATCTGTCAAGAGAAGGATCAGGCTACTTCCAGACATATCATGTGACCCTCCCCCAAGTGGAACTCTAAAGCATTCTCAAAAACTTTGTGGGCACAAAATCTTGATTGCAGATAATTGCAACCCACAAGAAGTGTTAGGCTCACCACACTGGGTGGTCTCATCTGCTCTCATTCGTATTCATGGTTAATTATAGGAGGAACCCTCCTGTGTATAATTATTTGTAGAGGCATACTTGCATTGGTTGCTTTAGATATCGGCTTAGGATCCTTTCAAAAGAGATCTTAAATTTGCATCGTTTCTGCTGCATAGGAGGTATGGGAAAGATGCAAATTTTCCAGGTATGTTTAAGAGTATCTGCACTCTGTCTTTGCTACTTTCTTGGTTAAAAGGTAAAGGAACCCCTGACCATTAGGTCCAGTCGCGGATGACTCTGGGGTTGCGGCGCTCATCTCGCTTATTGGCCGAGGGAGCCGGCATACAGCTTCCCGGTCATGTGGCCAGCATGACTAAGCTGCTTCTGGCGAACCAGAGCAGCGCATGGAAACGCCGTTTACCTTCCTGCTGGAGTGGTACCTATTTATCTACTTGCACTTTGATGTGCTTTCGAACTGCTAGGTTGGCAGGAGCAGGGACCGAGCAACAGGAGCTCACCCTGTCACAGAGATTTGAACTGCCGACCTTCTGATCAGCAAGCCCTAGGCTCTGTGGTTTAGACCACAGCTCCACCCGCGTCCCTAATTGCCTGGTTAGTGTTTGTCAAGGGAGCAGTGGTCCAAGTGTGGGGCTTGTCCGTCCAGCCCCATAGCATTTGGCTTCCATTGCCCATCTTGAATGACCCGTGCTTCCTTTCTTTCCAACAATTATTCCCAAAATATTCCAAATTCTTCAACAAGTACTGATGTTTCCACCCAAATAAATGTGCATATTAGACCAGGTTTTATAGAATGTTTCTGAATTTAAATCAGATAAAGTATTTGGATTCTTTCTGGGGGGCAGATTTTAGGTATTTGCAATATATCTGCAGTGCAGGGGACCGGTGCAAAAATCAGTCTGTGAATCTGGACCACAGACACTTATTTGTACAAACAGCTGCGTGAGAAAAGGGCTTAGTTGAAATGTCTCTAGACCTAAAATTAATGTCTCTATCTCTGGCATCGTTTGTTTCCAGAGGGAAGCATCACTCACTTTGCTGGCGGGCAATACTACCAAGCCATCCCCTGATGAGGTTCCACCTGGGTCATTTTATATGTTTATATGTTGCATTTATATCCCACTTTTTTCTATAAGGAACTCAAGGTTTCCCCGCTCCTTGTTTAGTCCCCACAACAACCCTGTGAGGTAGGTTAGCCTGAGAGTCAGGGCTTCCCAATGAGCTTCATGGCTAAGTGGGAATTTGAACCCTGGTCTCCAAGGTCCTAGTCCAACACTTTAGCCGCTTCACCATAAAATGGAAATATGTGTATTCAGGCTTTCCAGGACTGTAAGATGCAACTACTTTTTATTTTTTGTCTTTCAGGAAAAAAAACTCCCCCAAAGAAATGTGGGCTGATCTCATGACTGGAACTAAAACCTTTATTTTGCTTTGGTTTGCCCTGGCAAGTTTATGGCACTTGACTGGTAAGTCTCTCCAACTTTTCCCTGTCCAGTTAACAATTGGTTTTCCTAAAAATTGATTTCCTCTTAGAGCCGTTACTTGACCGATGAAAACTTTTTTTGTTGAAGGCAAGCCTACCCAGACGTGCAATTTTATTATGTCTGTTTTGTTTTAGAAATCTGTCTCTATTATGATGCATTTTATGTTTTTAATGTTTGATTTCTATCTATATTTTAAGTGTATTTCACATTGTTTTATGGAAACTGCTTAGAGGTTTTTGTTGATTTAGCAGGGTGTAACTCTTGTTAGGATGGTATTGTGAGTCTTGGGGCTCACATGTAGACTTTGCTGCAGACTAGATCCAATTTTTGGTGCCTTCTCAAACAGACAATGTGGCCAAGTCTTCCATTTTCTTGGTCGTTAACAAGTGGCCAAAGCTATCAAATGATTTCCATTCCACTGGAATATAAGATGTGCACTTAAGAGTCATGGCTTCCCCAAAGAATCCTGGGAAATGGAGCATGTCAGGAATACTGGGGGCCACCAGGTATTCCTGACATGCCCAGGGCCAGGGCTTTTTCAGTGATGGCTCCGACCTGGTGGAATGTTCTGTCCCACGAGACTAGGGCCTGCAGGACTTGGTCTCCTTCCGCAGGGCCTGTAAGACAGCTATTCTGCTTGGCCTTCAATTTGAATTAGCCTGATCCTCTATCCCCTTTTCCTTTCCTCTTCTATGAAGAAACCCTTTCTGGGACCCCACATTTAAATTCTTCCCTGGTCTCCTTGCTGGCCCTAGTAGGACCAGCTTGGCCAGTTAGCCCTGGTGATCATTTGATGTCCACTGACTGGTCCCGTCCCCCCCCACCGAAATGATCCCTGAATTTTTTAGTTTTTTTAATAAATTGATAGTTTTGATCTTCTTGCAGTCCATGGAACTGTCAAGAGTCTCCTCCAGCACCACAATTCAAAAGTATCAATTCTTTGGTTATCAGCCTTCTTTATGGTCCAGCTCTCAGTTCCATACTGGTTATCATAAATACCGTTATATTTTGAACCAGAAGGGGCTGTTACAGAGTCCTGCCAGTTACGGCCACCATGAAGAGACATTGCCAGCTCACCACATATGAAAATTTGAGCATCTTCCAACATGCCGACACCCTAATCGGCCCTTATTTTTCATGAAAAACCAGCTCTGCTTCCAATAACTTCATTTCCTTCATGTGTGCTTTACTCTCAGGCGCCCAAGAGAATATCGGCTGGGAAATTCAGCGTTACGACGGCTGGTACAACAACCTTATGTACCACAGGCACAACTCAGCAGGTGAGAGCGTCCCTGAGGTTTTCAGGCCTCCAATGCTGTTGCAAATGCCATTTCTGATGCCAAGCATTGGGTCCATGCGTACTGGGGGTATTGGCAAATTCTGCGAAATGGTACTGTGCCAGTTCACACGTCGTTCTGCAAACAGGAATGGAAAATCAGTCAGGCGATCAACATTCGCTTTTTCATTCCCCCTCGCAGTCCTAAATTCACAGTTTTCCCCCGCCACCGGCGCCACGCTTATTGATGACGTTTCCACCACACTCATGGTGTGGAATAGCCGCACATCAATAATAGAATTAATCATATCATTAAATTTGGCTACAGCAAACAGCGAGTCAAACAGCGTTGTTTTTGGTGGACTGGAATCAGCACTGCATGCAATGGGTTGAGGTGGGATATATAAGAGCCCAGGTGATCCCTGAGGTACCCTGGGTTAGGGTTCACAACGCTGCCTTAAAGACCTTGTGCATTTCATATATTTTTCCTCCCAGCTGTTCACAGCAGCACATATGTGCACCAGAGCTCTGGGGAGCCTGCTTCCACAAGTGTGTCTTAAAGGAGCAGAATCGCAGCCTTAGTTATGGCTTCACTTTCAGAAAGGGTCCAGCTGCCCATCTCCTTCCTTGTTTCTCAGTACATACTTTGCACAGCACCTAAGACACACCCTAGGGACGCGGGTGGCGCTGTGGGTTAAACCACAGAGCCTAGGGCTTGCCGATCAGAAGGTTGGTGGTTCGAATCCCCGTGACGGGGTGAGCTCCCGTTGCTTGGTTCCTGCTTCTGCCAACCTAGCAGTTCGAAAGCACGTCAAAGTGCAAGTAGATAAATAGGTACCACTCCGGCGGGAAGGTAAACGGCGTTTTCGTGCGCTGCTCTGGTTCGCCAGAAGCAGCTTAATCATGCTGGCCACATGACCTGGAAGCTGTACGCCGTCTCCCTTGGCCTATAGAGCGAGATGAGCACCCCAACCCCAGAGTCTTCTGCGACTGGACCTAATGGTCAGGGGTCCCTTTACCTTTAAGACACATCCTACCTCAATAGGGTGTGTTGAATTTTTCAGCTTTCAGTTTCCAAAAATGAGGGGTGCTAAAAGGGTGTAACATCACTTTGGGAATTCAAAAGATATTTTGGTCAAATTAATATAATTTAGTTATGCTTGGTAAGTAAAATGTCTGTAAATTCCATAGAAATAATTAGAAATGCTTTGCCCCAAGTACTTGCAGTTATATTATATATTATAATTATTTATTATTATTAATATTATTTAGCATTACTGACGCTTTCAGAAGGTAAAATTTAAATTCTTTGGTTTTCCGAAAGCAGTGTATGAGCTTCTTCATCTAACGTAGACTTACCAAGCTAAATGTTCTCCAGTCACAAAAATAATTGCAGATTCCTCACCCCCAGAGACATATTTTTAAGGCCCCTTCACTGAAGAAATTTGCAAAAACTAAGTCTTGCCCGCGGCCGGCTACCTCAAGCTGACATGCTGGTTTCTCTCCACTAGGATCGTGGTTGTCGCGGCTCCTTCCTGCGAGCTACGCGGACGGCGTCTACCAGGCCCCCCAGGAACCAAATGTCCCCAGTGCACGGAGACTCAGCCATGTGGTGGCACGAGGGGACTCTGGATCACCCTCTCAGGAGAACAGAACTGTGCTGGGCGTCTTCTTTGGTAAGCTGAGGACTCTTAAGTCACAGCCTCCGTCAGCATCCATGCGTCTGAGGGAGGGGTGAGGCAGCAAGCCTCCTTCCATGTGTCCAATGGCCATTTGGCTCCTCCCTGATACAGCCAGGACCAGTGCCACGGATTTTGGCGCCCTAGGCGAGGGGGGCGGGGCACGTGGCGTCATTGCGCATGACATACGGTGCCCCGCCCCCGCCACTGCGGTTTTCGCCCTAAGCTGCTTGCTCCATCGCTGGTTGGGGCGGCAACGGGCAGCGGCGGGGGGCAGGCTGGCCAGCGCCCCCTCCATTTTGGCGCTCTAGGCAGCTGCCTAGTTCGCCTAAATGGACGCGCCGGCCCTGGATACAGTATAATAGAATCCTAGAACTGTACAGTTGGAAGGGACTCTTCCAGTTGAGTCCAACCCGCTACAATGCAGGAATACACAGCTGTCCCATACGGGGATCGAACCTGCAACCCTAACCCTAACTCTAACCCTAACCCATCCCAGTTCTGCTGCTTGCATGGCCATTGATGATTTAGAGGCTTCCAAGAGCAGGTTCCTGAGTTTGTGCGTGTCTTCTTTCTTCCTCCTCTTTTTGTGCCATGTTTCTTAAGATTCTAAGCAACAATCATAAAGCTCAAACTGCCGGGATGGTATAGGTAAAGATAAAGGGACCCCTGACCATTAGGTCCAGTCGTGTCCGACTCTGGGGTTGCGGCGCTCATCTCGCTTTACTGGCCAAGGGAGCCGGCGTACAGCTTCCAGGTCATGTGGCCAGCATGACTAAGCCACTTCTGGAAAACCAGAGCAGCGCACAGAAACACCGTTTACCTTCCCGCCGGAGCGGTACCTATTTATCTACTTGCACTTTGATGTGCTTTCGAACTGCTAGGTGGGCAGGAGCAGGGACCGAGCAATGGGAGCTCACCCCGTCATGGGGATTCGAACCGCCGACCTTCTGATCAGCAAGCCCTAGGCTCTGTGGTTTAACCCATAGCGCCACCTGCGTCCCTGGATGGTATAAGATGCAGTAAATAAACATTTTGGCCCCTTCAACAAATCTCCAGCCAAAGTCTTACGAAGGAACCGGCATCATTACAGGGAACAGGACTGTAACGTATCTCCTGAGAGCGCCTTTCAATCATGGAAAAAACCAGAATGGATTCTTGATTTCACAACTGCCCCCAAATTCCTTCGCCTTCACTCTGGCAATGTCTGCTCCAGACATTGACCAACCTGATGGCCTCCAGATGTTTTGGACTATAACTCCCATCAGCCCCATGCAGCATAGTGGCTGGAGCTGATGGGAGATGTAGTTCAAGGCACCTGGAAGGCCCCTAGTTGGGAAAGGCTGGCCTGCTCTGCTTTTCACAGCACTGACATCTTGGAGAAATGAGGTACTTTATATAGTCAAGGCCCGCTTTCTACCACAAATCGGGCCTCAAATCGATGCCTGTAACTAATGGAGTAATGTGCCTAATTCTTTCAATTACAGGATTTGGGGAGGTTCTGATCACAGAATTATAGTATTGGGGGTGAGGGATTAGCCAAGGTTTCCAGGCCTTGTGACAGCAACGCAGAGACTGTAATTCAAACCACAGTGTGCCCCCTTTCCTCTTCCTCTGGCTCAAACCCTTAGATAATAGGATTACCTCCAAGGGGATTACTAGGCTCTTGCATGACCGGTTTTGTGTCTTATTTTAGCAATGGTCATATTTGCCCCTCCTTGTGGATTTCTGCTCCAAACCCCAGAATTATTTAGCCACTTAAACCCGGGTTAGCTTTTGCCAGTGTGATCCGGGCATGTTTGGGAGCCTGGATGTTGCTAGGCATCTCTACTGAAGCCTGAGTAATGCTTGGAGCTTAATCCCTTGGAATATGTTCAAACAAGACTGTGGATTTCTCAGAAGCCTTGATGAGAGAGTAGGAAGAAGAGGAAATGGGTTCTTTGGCACTTCTGAGCCCCTTAGCGGTTGGGGAGGGGGAGGTTGGTAACCCAGGAGAAAACATTTTTTGTGGCAAACCCTTAAGTTGTAGAATTCCATCCCCTCAGAGGGGTGTTGTTACCTTCCTTTTTATGTAGTTCCTGTCATACGCTGAAGAGAAACACCTATTTATCTGGACTTTTGACATTTCTGACATATATATCATAGGACCCACCCTATTCTTTTGACTAATTTGTTTTAAACCAATTTTAATATTGTATTTTTAAATTGCTGTCACTTCACTTATTGTGAAAGGTGGATTAGAAACCTAGTTTGTAATAATAACATTAGTGATAATTAACAAGAATGTCACATGTTCTTACCACATTTGAACACATTTTTTATAAGCATCTCTTTTGTGTCAATACCGCTTTGGACAGTTGGATAGGTTATATTGATCCCTATGTTAAACATCCCTAGGTTGTTGTTTTCCTTCACTTTCTTCCTTTTTCCTTTGTCAAATTTGCTATATTATTATTATTATTATTATTATTATTATTGTAGTGGTAGTAGTCGCTGCTGCTGCTGCTGCTAGTTATTTCCTTCATAATTGCCACTGGCTGAGAGCTCTTTCCAGGGTTTGTAATACTTTCTGTCTGCTCCTATTTGGGGGAAATTGCCAGGCCTTAAAAACTGGGCTTAAAAGAGACTCAAAAAGTTTATGCACACATTATTCAACCTCACTGAAATTGATCCACAGAATAGTATCCCTTGTTACTATTGGATAGTCTATGGAATCATTGTCTGAGGAGAAGAGATTCCTCAGGTATCCACCAAGGAGGCAATGAGATATGATGGCATGTGGATGGATTAGACTCTGTGAGGAGGGCTGCCTCAAGACGTTGCTGCCTGAGGCAAGAAGGACAAGATGATGATGATGATGATTTTATTATTTATACTCCACCCATCTGATTGGATTTCCCCAGCCACTCTGGGCAGTTTACAGCACATAAAAAATTGTAAAACATTAGACATTAAAAATTTCCCGCTACAGGGTTGACTTCAGGTGTCTTCTAGAAGTCAGATAGTTCTTTATCTCCTTGACATCTGAAGGGAGAGTCACAGGGAGGGTGCCACTACTGAGAAGGCCCTCTGCCTGGCTCCCTGTAACCTCACTTCTCGCAGTGAGGGAACCGCCAGAAGGCCCTCGGAGCTGGACCTCAGTGTCCGGGCTGAACAATGGGGGTGGAGACGCTCCTTCAGGTATACTGGGCCGGGGCTGTTTAGGGCTTTAAAAGTCAACACCAACACTTTGAACTGTGCTTGGAAACGTAATGGGAGCCAATGTAGGTCTTTCAGGAACATACTTGCTATCCAAATATGCATTCTAAAATATAGGTAAAGGTAAAGGGACCCCTGACCATCAGGTCCAGTCGTGTCCGACTCTGGGGTTGCGTGCTCATCTCGCTCTATAGGCCGAGGGAGCCGGCGTTTGTCCGAAGACAGCCTCCGGGTCATGTGGCCAGCATGACAAAGCTGCTTCTGGTGAACCAGAGCAGCGCACGGAAACGCCGTTTACCTTCCCGCTGGAGCGGTCCCTATTTATCTACTTGCACTTTAACGTGCTTTCGAACTGCTAGGTGGGCAGGAGCTGGGAACCGAACAACGGGAGCTCACCCCGTCGCAGGGATTCTAAAATATATTTGGATACTTTTTTGAGGTTAGTAGGGGAGAACTACATTGGCACATTTGGGGAACTGGACACTCCGGTGGATAACTGAAGTTCTGATCTGCAGCTTAGTCTGAGAGGTGCAGATCAGGTCAGCGTGCATTGAAACTGGCAAATATTGAAGCTTCTCTCGATGCAACACTCTTAAGAGAAGACGCAGCAGGTTTTTCGTGGAGTGTGGTTTCAGCCCCTGTGAGTTCACGGAATTGAATTTCGTAGGTGTTATGGTTCACTAGATGTCGTGTTTCATCCACCCTCTGCTGGTTCTGTCTCTTTTGGTGTCTGCCAGGATTCCATGTGCTCTCGGAGATTCTGGAAGCCGACAAGCCCGGCTGCCCTGCCGAGTTCCTGAACATACAGGTCCCTGAAGGAGATCCTGTGTTTGACCCTGCTAGCTCAGGTGATGTTGTCCTGCCATTCCAGCGGATGCAGTGGGCTCCAGGTACAGGACAAAGCCCCAACAGGCCCCGGGAGCAGGTAAAATCCAGCTGGCTGCATATCAATGTATACCCCTTTGCACGTGTTTGCACAATACATTTCGCAGGGGAAAAGGGCAAATATAGGGCGTGTATCAGAGGATTCATGCAGTGGCAGCATTGCTGGGAGAGCAGTCAGATTCAGTTGCTAAGGGTGGTGTCTAGATGCAGAAAGGAATGCTCTGCAATGGTTTTCTGCCCGGGACATTTCAAAAATAAAACAGTGTGCCTTTGAAAACGAAAATGTTCTAAAATGAATAAACCGAATGGGCAAATCAGGGGATGGGTTTAAGATGTCCATCTTTGCAGAGAGCAGTCCTCTGTTTGAAAGGCTATCAGCAGTGCTAGTGAGGAAGGATTGGGGAGAAATTCAATTTAGTCCACGTTTAAAGGTGAACCTGCCTACCTTTCCTAAACTACGTGAGAACTGAAATTCCAGCCACCCTTCAAAATTTGCCCTCATCCGAATTTTGCAGTGCAGTTTGCCAGCTAAGTAATATGTTCAGAAATGCTTGTTTGGGGGCGATGGTTGGTTGGCAGCCATCTGTCTCGAGAGACAATGAAGTGCACCTCCGGCGGGTGAAGTCAAACCGCTGTGTTAGCAGCACCGAAGTAACCTCCCTGGACAGTGTGTATGGATATTCTGCGCTGCCCAGACAACAACCCCACCCCCTCTTGGCCTCACTGATGTAGTTCAGAGGAAAGCAAAGAGACACATTGGGGGGCAAAGTGTGCATTAAAAACACATAGACTAGTGATAACAGCATGCACCAATGCATCATGTTAGGGTAAATTGCTCTCAAAAAATGTGTATGTCAGGCAATATTGCATGCAAACGCTTATATTAGGAGAAATTCACTCTAGAATGCTGGTGAGTGTTCACAAGGACCAATGCAAATTGATATGGAAATGTGGAGTACTGAATGTAAGAATGGAAAAATGCTGGGATGGAACCAGGGATCTTCTGCATGCAAAGCTGATGTCCACCACTGAGCTGTGACCTTTCCCCCGTTTGCTTGAATTACCTGATTTAAAAGTTTATTAAGCAGTCCATAAATAAAAAAACACGCAATACCGTGTTTCCCCTATTTTAAGACACCGTCTTATATATTTTTTCCCTCAAGAAAACGCACTATGGCTTATTTTGAGGGGATGTCTTATTTTTATTAGGTAAGCCCAGCCCCGCGTTTTCCTTGGCGCCCTCCAGAACTGTGCCTATCACTATGGCTTATTTTCGGGGTATGGCTTATATTTCGCAAATGCGAAAAAATCCTGCTATGGCTTATTTTATGACTACGTCTTAAAATAGGGGAAACAGGGTAGGTGAGCCAGTGTGGTGTAGTGGTTAAGAGCGGTAGACTCTAATCTGGGAGACCGGGTTCGAGTCTCCACTCCTCCACATGCAGCTGCTGGGTGACCTTGGGCCAGTCACACTTCTTTGAAGTCTCTCAGCCCCACTCACCTCACAGAGTGTTTGTTGTGGGGGAGGAAGGGAAAGGAGAATGTTAGCCGCTTTGAGACTCCTTCGGGTAGTGATAAAGCGGGATATCAAATCCAAACTCTTCTTCTTGCATCTGAGGATCTTTCATCTCCCTTTGACTCCATTGACTCATTGCCTATGGAATAACCTGGCAGTATATCTATAGTACAGTCATTCTGGCAAGGGTAAAGGTAAAGGGACCCCTGACCATTAGGTCCAGTCATGTCCAACTCTGGGGTTGCGGCGCTCATCTCGCGTTACTGGCCGAGAGAGACGGCGTACAGCTTCCGGGTCATGTGGCCAGCATGACAAAGCCACTTCTGGCGAACCAGAGCAGCGCACGGAAACACCGTTTACCTTCCCGCCGGAGCGGTACCTATTCATCTACTTGCACTTTGACGTGCTTTCGAACTGCTAGGTGGGCAGGAGCTGGCACCGATCAACGGGAGCTCACCCCGTCGCAGGGATTTGATCCGCCGACCTTCTGATCAGCAAGCCCTAGGCTCTGTGGTTTAACCCACAGCGCCACCTGGGTCCCTGGCAAGGGTATGATAAGCTAAATCTTCTGTCCGTTCACCACCCTGCACAAAGCTGCTTTCTTCAAAGTCTCTGCGGTAGAGAATGCCTGATGGCCCCCTGGCCAAAGATTTAGAAGGAACTAACCCACCTGCTTCCACCCCATCTCCCCCTCTCTCTTTCACCAGCTAAATGGGGTGACAGGATGGCTCGATGGGAGTGCCATCTATGGCTCATCCCATTCCTGGAGTGATTCTCTGAGAAGTTTCTTGCGAGGGAAGCTGCTCTCTGGAGAAGATGGTTTCCCAAGGCAGACAAAGGCAAACAGCTTAATGTGGAAGGCTCTGGATCCGTCCACAGGACAAAGTGGACCACAGGGACTCTTTGGTAAGGAAGGTTGGTGGCGGCTGGTGCCCATTTGGGACTGGTAGGGTGGAAGGCCAGGAGGACAACAGTAGGGGGCGCCAGAGGGGATGGCCTGAAGGGTCAGCTGATTCTAGTTTTGTTTCCTCTTCTCTGCTGAGTTCTACAAAGGGCAACATGGAGCGCTGATCCAAACTTAACTTTTGTGCCGCTCTTTCCAGGCACAGGTTGGCACTTTAAAGCTCTCTTCTTTTCACACTGGAGCTTTCCCCGCGAAAAACCAACTCTTTGAAGCTGAAACGCAACAGATCAGTCTCCGTAATAGCTTCGTAAGAACGGGATCATGAAAGCTTTCTTAGCCTCTTTTGAAAATAATTAACAAGCTATGGGGCTTGTGTCAAAACCGTAGTGTAGGTTTTCACCTTGAAGAAGCTAAATCAAGTGTTTTGAGTGGATAATTACCACGTTGTGTTTAGGAGTTTTCTGTTTTAAGTCCTTTTGATTCTCCCCTTAAACTCAACAGCAATTATGCCTTATTTGAATTATGGTTAACATATTACCCTCTCTTTTTTCCTTCTGAGGAAACTGTTAGACTTTCAGTGAAACGAGTTTTATAGCTAGCACCTCGTTAAGGTTGTTTTGCAGTATTTTCATTATTTGTTATTTAGCAAGTTTGTTTTGTACATCAATTTAAGTTCAGTTGGAGGGCTCTTGCTGTTATTTACATCCTTTAAGCAGTTTACTACGATTTTGAGTAATTCTGTTCAGGAGCTACTCCAAAAAGTTTTTGAAAGCCACTTAGGCTGTATTACAGTTATTTTCATCATTTGAAGTTTTTTTGGAGGGTTCTTTTCATTATTTACAATCTTTTGAGTTAGTTACATGTGTCTGAGCATTTCTGTTTGAAAGCAACTTTAAAAATATTTTTTGAGAGTATTTAATACATTTAGTTACATGTGTCTAAGCATTTCTGTTTGAAATCAACTTTGAAAAGATTTTTTTGAGATTAATTTAACACATTATTTGAATTAACATTTACCTCGTTTTTCACGGGGTTATTTCCCTTCTCTTTTGCTGAAACGCAACAGATGGCAATTTGTGGTTTCCACAGATTGTTGTTTGCTCGGGTTCAACTCTAAACAGCGGGGTTTTGCAGGGAAAGCTCCAGGGCAGGGGTAGGCAACCTAAGGCCCGTGGGCCGGATGCGGCCCAATCGCCTTCTCAATCCGGCCCGTGGGCGGTCCGGGAATCAGCGTGTTTTTACATGAGTAGAATGTGTGATTTTATTTAAAATGCACCTCTGGGTTATTTGTGGGGCATAGGAATTCGTTCATCCCCCCCCCCCCAAATATAGTCTGGCCCACCACATGGTCTGAGGGATGGTGGACCGGCCCACAGCTGGAAAAGGTTGCTGACCCCTGCTCCAGGGCAATAAAAGGACACTTGAACATGGAGCTTTAAAGCACAGGCTGTGCCCAGAGCGTGCAGAGGAAAGGTCAGTGTGGATGAGCCCTGAGACTAAGCTGACAGGCAATGAGAGCAGACGAAGGTTGGTGGTCCAGAGCCTCGTTTGCTCTAATGAGTAATTTTGGATACAGTCTGAAGTTGAGAGCCTGTGAGAAAACAGAAATAGGGAGGGGAGAGGGTTCATCTCTTCAGACCCTCAGCCATAGTTTTCTGCACAAGATAAAAGAAAGTCCTGGCACCTTTCAGGTGGGAGCTATTGCCATTACAGTGGTACCTCGGGTTAAGTACGCTTCAGGTTAAGAACTCCGCTAAGAACAGAAATCGTGCTCTGGCGGCGCAGCAGCAGCAGGAGGTCCCATTAGCTAAAGTGGTGCTTCAGGTTAAGAATGGACCTCCAGAATGAATTAAGTACTTAACCAAGGAGGGGGGGGGGGGGGGGGGGGGGGGAGGGGGGGTGGGGAGGGGGGGGGGGGGGGGGTAAGGACAGGGAGCATTCATGGTGAGTTCTGGCACCCCTTTTTCTAGAAAAATAGCACTTATTATATTATTATTTGTACCCTGCCCATCTGACTGAGTTGCCCAAGCCATTCTGGGTGGCTTCCAGCATATATAAAAACATAATAAAACATTAAACATTAAAAACCTCCCTATAAGGGTTCCAGAATGTCAATAGCAAACAGTCCCATTGCACAGACAGGTAGAAAATATTGCACAGCCCTTAGGGTCCTGTATCTGTTAAATAGACATTGGAGAATCACTAGTTTGAAAGCACCAGCATGGCAAATTCTGAAGGTCAAAACAGCACATCATCTGCAAAGGCAAATGTACGGTATATAAGTGGTGTCTGATAGTACATTTGCTTGTTTTTTAGGAACCAGTTTGAGAACGGGCAATTAATAGCATAATAGTGGCAAGAGAGGGGTTTGTTCTTCCCTCCTCCAAGTCCTCCCCTTCCCCCCATTTGAAATACCGGTATATGTCTGTGACAACAAATGATATATGGAAACCTAAACCATTTGAAAGAAGGCTGGGTCATAAAATGTCCGTGTCTGATGTTTGTTTGACATCATTCCTATATTTACTATGAGATGGTGCACTCCTCTCATGAGGTCGTACCAGCAAATCTGTATCGGCTCTTAGGATCTGGAAGTAAGTTTAGAATTGGCTCTTTTTCTCTCTCTCCCCCCCCATCACTTCTAGACTTTGGAAATGCCAAAGGAAATGCAGACCTCTTCCTGCAAGCAGTGAGCATTGTCTGGTTCCGCTACCACAACATCCTGGCAGAAAAGCTTGCCCAAGAGCACCCTGGTTGGTCGGATGAAGATGTGTTTCAGCACGTGCGCAAGCGGGTTATTGCCACTTATCAGGTGAGCGAGGCATGGAAGAAAGACTCTGTGTGGCTGGGGGTGTGTGTGTGTGGATCCAGCAAACCTCTCTGGGCACATAAATCCCTAGACTGTATTTTGTGTCCTTGTTGTCTCTAAGCAAGGGACCATAGCTCAGTGGCAGAGCATGTGTTTATAATAATAATAATAATTTATTATTTGTACCCCGCCCATCTGGCTGGGTCTCCCCAGCCACTCTGGGTGGCTTCCAGCAAACATTAAAATACATTAACACATCACAGATTAAAAACTTCCCTGAACAGGGCTGCCTTCAGGTGTTTTCTAAATGTCATGTAGTTGTTGATCCTTTTAACCTCTGCTGGGAGGGCGTTCCACAGGGCGGGCGCCACTACCGAGAAGGCCCTCTGCCTGGTTCCCTGTAGCTTTGCTTCTCGCAGTGAGGGAACCGCCAGAAGGCCCTCGGCGCTGGATCTCAGTGTCCGGGCTGAACGGGCTGACAATACTTTCTCTTCCTAAGACCCTAGAGAAGGGGTGGATAATCTTCTTTTTCAGCCAGGGCAGTTGTGGCTAAAGACTAGAGCCAAAAGCAGGTAGAGCAATGCATGCAGATTTTACCTGTATACAGTAAGCAAATTTCTACACACCTTGAGCCAGGCAAGCAAAGGCATTCTCAGCGTTTAAAGACACATTCCAGCCAGGCAAAAACACTCAAGTAGGGTGTGAAGCAAGGGCAGTGAGGGGTGTGGTCTGTGGGAAAGAGGGTGTGGCTTGTGAGGTGGGTGTGGCCTGGGGAGAGTCCCAAGGGCCTGGAGCAGGCATAGGCAAACTCGGCCCTCCAGATGTTTTGAGACTACAATTCCCATCATCCCTGACCACTAGTCCTGATAGCTAGGGATGATGGGAGTTGTAGTCCCAAAATATCTGGGGGCCAGGTTTGCCTATGCCTGGCCTGGAGGGTTGCATTTTGTCCTTGGTCCTGAGCTTTTCCAACCCCACCCTAGCGAGAGAAGCCAATTACAGTAGACAAAACTGGGCTCAGCAGAGAACTAGAAAAACATGGCGTATGGCAAGTAGAGAGATGTTGTGGGAAATGGTATAATATAAGAGCTTATCATGGCAGCCTCCCAACCCCTAAAGAAAATACAAAAATGCAGGCGGTTGTGCTGATCCATTTTATAAAATATGGACCACCAGCGCCAGTCATAGAATTGTAAGCTGGTCTCAGTCTCTGACGTCATTCATGTTCATATGTCACAAGCAATAGCAGAACTTGAAAGCCTTGTTATCACCTCATTCATTTGCCCAGAGCAAGGAGGGTCTCTCCATTACTCTGATGCTCTGGCAGATGAAGAAATGACTCCAGGTTGTGGGGGGTGGGGGGACAAAACTCTTAGAGCTGAGATCCCATACGTTCTCCTCATTCAACACCTCTGCCTATTAAGCTTTATGGAAGAGTCCACACCTCAGTGGTAGCTCTTATGATTTTCATGCGGAAGGTCTTTCTAGTCCATGACATCTCCAAGTTCCTGTTTTTTTTCTAAAGAAAGAATGATGCCAGACGATTGGTACAGCTAGCTCAGTTTTGTTCACACTGACTGGCAGCGGTTCTCCAGGTTTCAGAGAAGAAGTCTCCCTGAACCCTACCTGGAGGTGCTGGGATTTGAACCTGAGACCTTCTGCATGCAAAGCCATGGCCCTTCCCGAAGATCTAGGACCCATATACCAGGAAAGATTTCTGCCTGCTATCGGAAGCCTATTTTAGCATCAAGAGATCTAAATAAATAAGGCTCGAACAGAACAGGGCTAGGTAGATACCGTATTTTTCCATGTATGATGCCCCATGTAAAAGACGACTCCTATTTTTTTTAAAGAATTATTAAGAAATTAAGTTGTTTAGCTTTGGGGTGTGTGTGTGGAGGAGGTCACTTCTGCCAATCGCTCACCCACCTGCCCGCCACTGCCGATCGCTTGCCACAGCCACTGCTGATTGCACACCTCGCCGCAGCCGCCAATTGTCTGCCCGTTCGCCACCAACAGCCCACCCACCCACCCACTTGCCGCAGCCGCCAATCGCCTGCTTGCCTCGCCACAGCCGTCAATCACCTGTCCAGTTGCCATAGCCAATCTCCAGCAGGCCTGCTTGCTGCTGCCATTAATCGCACGTTCCCCCTCTGCATTCACTATCTGTGTATAAGCCGACACCCAATTTTTGCCTCTCTCTTTTATAGCAAAAAGCATCGTCTTATACATGGAAAAATACGGTAACTAGTCAGTGGATTGTGGTCTATTAGGGCAGATGGGGCACTGTCCCATTGATCTCACCCTATCCCCATCTGAGTGCCCTTTTATTTACAACCAGTTTGGGGTGGCTCTTCCTGCCATTGGCTCTGACTCCACCTGCTGTTGGTCTTCCTGTCTTCTGCCCTACCTCTCCCAATGGGCACCAGCTACTGCAGCAGGTAGTCTGACTGGGCGTGGAGCAACTTCCTGTGTGCAGGGGTGTAGGAACCAGGGGGCGGGGGGGGGCACCCCAGATTCCATCATGGTGGGGGTGACAAATTATCAAGGAACAATTACTGCCCTACTAGGGTGGTTCATAAAAAACTTTTTTTTTTAAAAAAATGCCTGCTCCAAAGGTCTTATCTTACTACACTAGGGATTATATAGCTATATATGAAATTTCATGCATATCAGTTAATATCTTGACCCTCCTCCACGAAAATAGCTGTTTACTTGGCCGTTTTCCTATGCCGTGAAGCCTGAAATTTCAATTCAGTGGAGCACTTACTGCTCCCAACCCTAACCCTGCGGAAAGCCATCTAATTAGACTTTAATTTGATTTTGACATGTTTTTAGGAGGTAATTTAATTATTGTTTGATTTTATATCAATGTTATGTATCTGATGTTAGCCGCCCTGAGCCCGACTTCGGCCGGGGAGGGCAGGATATAAATAAAAGTTTAGTTTGACTTATTATTATTATTGTAAGAAAATATGAAATAACGTAAAACCATTTTTGCAGGCAAAAAAAAAAAAAAAAAATCAATGGGGGGGGGTGACAAGAAAATTTCCGCACCGGGTACCACCTGACCTTCCTATGCCTCTGCCTGTGTGTCACAGCTGCCTCTTCCTCTTTGTTCCCCTAGAACATTGTGCTCTACGAATGGCTGCCAGCCTTCGTTGGGAATGACCCTGCTGAACCCTACGCAGGTGAGGAGAGGGGTGCATACAAGGGGGTGCCATTCAATGGGAGCCAGCGGACTGAGCTGATTTTGTTCTGCTGTTAGTGTGCGGGGTTTTGGGCATGCATATGCGTTTAAATAAATATAAATGCACTAGGGGTTTACCCGAGCCTCTCCTGTTATTTAAAACCACCATTTTCCTCTCCGTTTTCACCTTTACTCAAACTTCGGCAGTTGTTTTAAACCACCACTTTCCCCTTGGAGACCTTGGTAGCAAGTGGCTAACAAGTCAAACCAAATCCAATTAATCAATAATCAAGCATGTTAATAAACACATTTTCTTTATTTTTTACGTTATACATTTCCATTTTGAAATTAATAACACATCCCCTTTTGTGTGGGGTGCAGTTTAGAATAATAGGGTATGTAGATTAATGAATAAATATCAAGGAAAGGAATTGGAATATCAGAAATAGTAAAAGGTATCAGAAGGGCTTGCTTGCATGTACAAAACAGGTAAAAAGGTAAAGGACCCCTGGATGGTTAAGTCCAGTCAAAGGCGACTATGGGGTTGCGGCGCTCATCTCGCTTTCAGGCCGAGGGAGCCGGCATTTGTCCACAGACAGCTTTCTGGGGCATGTGGCCAGCAGGACTGAACTGTTTCTAGCGCAATGGGACACCGTGACGGAAACCAGAGTGCATAGAAATGCCGCTTACCTCCCCGCTACAGCTGTACCTATTTATCTACTTGCACTGGTGTGCTTTTGAACTGCTAGGTTGGCAGAAGCTGGGACTGAGCAATGGGAGCTCACCCCGTCACGGGGATTCGAACCGCTGATCGGCAAGCCCAAGAGGCTCAGTGGTTTAGACCACAATAATCCAGTGACAAATAATATTTTTGTAATCAGCGAGAGAAGCTGAAGCTACAATCCTTTGCATGCTAACCTAGGGCTTGGTAGTGCATCTCAGTGAACTCAGTGGGGCTTTACTTCCGAGAAGACTGAGAATGGTTAGAAGACCCCCCTCACCGAGCTACAATTCTTAGAGGGGAAGTCATGAGTATTTAAAGTGGTAGAACAGTGTCTTAAATCTATAGTGCAGGCAGAGCCAGAATTGTATTTGGGGATTCTGCATACCTCTGCACTATAAACTATAGATTTCATTAACCAAACATGCAAACACTGTCCCAAAAGTGTGTCTGCACTTGACTGATCATCCATGCAGCAGTGGGGCCTCATTCTGCTGTAGTCGCCATCCCTGCTATTCATTGAGTATTGTTATTCAGAGCCGTCATCTCTGTTTCAGGTTACAAGCAACATGTGGATGCTAGGATCTCGCCTGAATTTGTAGTGACTACAGCGCTCTTTCTGGGCACCATGGTCCCTCCTGGCGTGTACATGAGGTAGGAATCTGCCTTACTTCTAGCCTTCTTATGGATTGGTTGATACATCAGTTGGATGAGCAGACCTTGGACCATGCATGCCAATTGTAGAATGGTAGCCTTGATGGAAGACACATTTCGCATGTGCAAGGTCCTAGGTCCAATTCCTGACCACCTCAAAGGATCTAGCAGCAGGTGATGGGAGAGATCCTGTAGAGTCACCACCAATTCAAGTAGACTCCGGAGAACCACTGTCAATCATAACAGACAGCTCTGATCCAGATGGACCAATGATCTGACTCGGTATAAGGCAGCTTTATATCTGCAAGGCCCTCTCATGTCCCAACCACCTGCTATTATCTCTGACAGTGGAGGGACTCTGATATTGATGTCAGTGCATGTATAGGTTTGCATGAGAGGAGGAGGTCCTTGAGATATTCTGCTACCAGATCATGTGGGGGTCTTCAAAGGTAAATAAATAAAAATAATAGTACTTTTTAATACCAAAAATGAGGTAACGGAACTCCTGTATTTATAAAAATGCGGGCCATTCCATTGTCACGGGTGGGACACTTTGACCATGTTTTTTGGTATTCACACATGTATAACAATGTAAATATACATAAAAATTAACAAACAAAATTTAAACTATGTTCTTAATAAGATACTGAACATTTTACTTATTTTTTTATTTTTTTTATGGATATTTTTGACAATTTTATTAAATGTTAAAGTATTGTCACGGGTGGGACAAAAAAAGGACACGGAGCTTGAGATAAGTTTGATTTATGGAAAAACTCTGTGAGTTGGGAGGTGAATCAATGATAAACTCAGCATATCTGTTTAAATCAATGTTTATTGGTTACAACTATGCAATCAGAAATTAAGTTTAAGAAATTTAACGATACAAAATTGAGGAAAAAATGCTGTCACGGGTGGGACAATCATCAGAAAACTTTTAACTTGAACACTTCTGTGAAGGCTACGTGGGTGGACTTTTGAAAAGAAGGTCCATAAACTAGACTTCTTTTGTCTTTAGCTTTAAAAAAATGGTTACACTGCGTGTTTGGAATCATGGAAGAAATTTTTTTTCATGGAAGAAAAAAATAATTTTTTTCTTATCAGGCTCATTTTTCATGGAATGGCCCGCCAGCAAAAGTATTGGCATGGGTAGGGGGGGAAATAGGAGACAACTGGCACTGAAAAAAACCCTGAATTCTAGAAACAAATAGGTTGTCAATGCAGATGGAATGATGCCGGAGTTATGTGCTCCAAGTAGGTATTCACTGGATGGCAATCTGCCTTGCTACATTCTGAAGAGACTGCAGTTGCTGAACGCTCTTTGAATGAAGCATTAGTGACTCTGGACAGTCCCGGTTCAAACCTCTCACTACCGTTCTCTCTTGACCTACTCACACCGTGTTAATAAGGAGAGGATTTGCTGTTCTGCCTTACAGGGTTGTTATAAGCAATACTTATGCATGAAACCCTTTTAGCTCTTAAGAAGCAATGCAATGAGCGTTTGTTTATTAAAAAGTCCCCCCATCCGTCTGCTTTTGTTGGTGCAGTAAGGTAAAGGTAAAGGGACCCCTGACCATTAGGTCCAGTCGTGACCGACTCTGGGGTTGCGGCGCTCATCTCGCATTATTGGCTGAGGGAGCCGGCGTACAGCTTCCGGGTCATGTGGCCAGCAGGACTAAGCCGCTTCTGGCGAACCAGAGCAGCACACGGAAACGCCGTTTACCTTCCCGCCGGAGCAGTACCTATTTATCTACTTGCACTTTGACATGCTTTCGAACTGCTAGGTTGGCAGGAGCAGGGACCAAGCAACGGGAGCTCACCCCGTCGTGGGGATTCGAACTGCCGACCTTCTGATCGGCAAGCCCTAGGCTTTGTGGTTTAACCCACAGCGCCACCTGCGTCATCGTAGACTCAACTTAATGGTCTTACAGAGGGCTCACTTTAGATGTTGATGTGTGATAAGGCTGCTGTGTTCTCTTCCTCACTCTGTTCAATGGAGCCCTGTTTGGTTTTCCCTCTTCCCCTTCTGGCTTCCTTAGGGCCCCTCCAAACATCTTTTGTTGTGCATTCACAATGTTTTGAGCTCATCGTGCTATTGGGGGAGTTGCGTGTGACCCTACTTTCAATACAGTTTGCACCTGCCAAAATTTGAGGGCAGAGCTCCATTCCCAATCAATCCAAGTCCTAGACCTCCAGATGGCAACAATGCAATAACCCGGGGAAGCGTCGCAGAACAACCAATAAAGTGGAATGACGTGCGGACAGTCCAGCATAGATCTACCACCAATGCACTATAGCTGTGTCAATAACAGGTTGCAGATTATACCTGGGGACACCGGGCTGGAGGGGCTCTTAGGCTCATGGGGTTGGATATCATTCCTTTTCTCCTTAGAGCATCGTTTCACTTATTTTGCTTTTCTTTCAGGAACTCAAGTTGTCACTTCCGAGAAGTGATTAACAGAGATGGCAGCCGCTCCCCGGTACTCCGGTTGTGCAACAGTTATTGGAGCAGAGAGGTAGGGGGCTTGCAACTAAGCATAAATTTCTAACCAAAGGGACACATTACATCACTCAAAAGGAAAATACCATATTTTTCGCTCCATAACGCGCACCGGACCATAACGCGCACCTCGTTTTTAGAGGAGGAAAACCAGAAAAATATTTTTTTCTGGTTTCCCTCCTCTAAAAGGCTGCGAGGGAGGGAGGGAGGGAAGAGAGAGAGAAGGAGGGAAGAGAGAGAGAGGAAGAGAGGGGGAAAGAAGGATGAGCATTTATTTATTTTTTAAGAACAAGGGCAAAAGAATAGCTGTGGTCTGCATTACAAATAAACAAAAGGGGGAGAAGAAGGAGAAGCAGCAAAAGGAGAGAGAGAGAGGAGCCTTGAGGCAAGATTGGGGCAGACCTACAAGACTGGGCAAAAAATAAATAAAACCACCTATATGGAGAGGGGGAAGAGATGAAGATTGGGCTGCTGCTGCTGCTGCTGCTGCTTTGTCTGCTCAGCAGCCTCTCCACAGATCCTATCTCCGGCTGCCTTCGCCGAGGAGCCAAGCGGGAGAGAGAGAGCATGCCACCGCGGCTTCCTGAGCCGGGGCTGAGAGAGGCACAGCCTCTCAGGGGAGCGTCAGAGCTGGGCAGCAGCAGAAGCGGCGCCCAGTGCCTTCGCTCCATAATGCGCACAGACTTTCCCCCTTTTTAGGAGGAAAAAAGTGTGCGTTATGGAGCGAAAAATACGGTAAATAGAGTAAATAGGTTTCTGTTGTTGGTACAGATACGCCATTGGTCACTGGTAGAGCACATGTTCTGCATGTAGAAAGTTCCAGGTTTAATTCCTGGCACCTCCAAGTTGAGGTGAGACTTCTGTCTAAAACCTTGGAGTGTCACTGCCAGTCGGTAATGACCAGGGATGGAGAACCTGTGGCCCTCCTGCGGTTAATAGACTACAACTCCCATCATTCCTGACCGTTGTGCATGTTGGCTAGGGTTGTTGGGAGTCCAACAGCATTCGCAGGGCCACAATTCCCTCCTCTCTGGTGTAGGCAATACTGAACTAGGTGGACCAACAGTCTGCCTTGGTGCCTGGCAGCTTCCTATATCACTGGTTAAGCAGGTGATCTCGGCAAGGCATGTATCAACTCTGGACCCAAATAATGTTTTCAATAAGGTTGTCTTGGTCTCTGTTAGCTGTGGGCCAGGCCACTGATCTAAAGATCTGAACTGGCGGCTTCCCTGCAGTGCTGCTAATACTAGCCACCCAGAGTGGCTGGGGAAACCCAGCCAGATGGGCGGGGTATAAATAATAAATTATTATTATTAAATTATTATAGCTCAGAACTGGCAATGGGTGTAGCTTTGTGGTGTGCTGATGCTGTATGCTGAGTCTTTTTATCTATCCTGTTCAGAATCCCAATATCAAAACAGATAAGGATGTTTCTGACCTGCTGCTGGGGATGGCTTCTCAAATTGCTGAGAAGGAAGACAACATAGTGGTTGAAGATCTCCAAGGTAGATTTTTCCTTCTTCCTTTATTCCTGCCAGTTTTTAATCCTTCTCCCTCTCCTCTCTCCCCCTCTCTCTGTTTTAATTGCAAAACAATTTGATCTCTTCTACAAAGGCAATAAAAAGCAAGGAATCTTCTGCTCAGGATCATTCTTGGAAGGGATACTTTGTGAGCTCAGCAGACTTGGGTTGCCATCATAGTGCTGTCCAGATGCTTTTTTTGGGGGGGGAAATATAAAGAATGGAAGACCAGGACAATCCTAACTGGTGTAGATCACCATCTCTTACACTCCTGTCCATTCCTCCATTACATTTACAGCCCAGGTTTTGCCTCTCTCTGCTTCCTTGTTGCACTGAAATGCAAGCAGTGCATGTAATTAATTCTCTCTACATCCTTAGGCTGAAACTGGAGAGGGTGAGGACTTGGTATTGCGCTGAACTGGGAGGGGTTTGCAAAACAGTGAAAGGTTTCACTGTGTTGCAAATCTCTCTGAGGCTCAGTGAAAGTGAAGGGATTTTCCACATGCAAACGTCTCTGAAAACATATGGAGCTTTGACTTCTCCCTCCTTGCATAGGCGCCAAGTGTGTGGGGCTGTGGGTGCTCCAACCCCCACAACATTCCCCATGAAGGGGCAGGGCACCCACAATTTCTTGTGCTGGGTGCGTGTGTGCCCGACGTCAGCATGCCCAGTGGTGGAGCGTCAGCTGATGAGAGGGGCGGCCAACTCCAGGAGGCCCTGGAGTGGCTCCACGCGCCACCACTACGTCCCTCCACCACATGCCTCCTTACCTTCTGGAGGCCCATTGTGGCCTCCGGAAGACCCAACGGGGCTCCCCACAGCTGTGGGAAGGCCCATGGTGGCTACAGGATGGCCTGCCGGGGCCTGTGGAAGGCCCGACGAGGCCATTGCCGCCGCGGGAAGGCCCGACGAGGCCCGTCATGGCTGTGGGAAGGCAGGCCTCGTGACGGGCCTCGTCGGGCCTTCCAGAAGCCGCAGTGGGCCCCATCAGGCCCTCCAGAGGCCACAACGGGCCCCGTTGAACCCCGTTTGGCCTTCTGGAGGCCACAACGGCTTCTCCAGTCATATGATGTCACACATGTACAACACATGTGACGTCACAGGCCTGTGCTGGGCACCCACAAAGTGGGGCAGGACCTGGCACCCATGCCTCCTTACATTGGGTTGTCTTGGAAAACCACAGGACTGACCTCACTGCAAGTCACAGAAGGGAGATTGGAATCCTTCTCCCTTGCAATGAGCCTTAGGCTGCTTTGCAATATATTGAGACATTTTTCCCTTCTGCAAAGTTTCGGTACAACAGGGAAGTGGGGGTGGGGGGTGGAACAGTTTAACTCTTTCTGCTGTTGTTCTCCTCAAATGTCCCCTCAGATCAGATGTCCCTTACTATCAGATAGGGATGGGAGAGGAATTTGATTCAGTTAAAATGTAAAGTTGAATTTACCTAATTCTCACATTGCAAAGCAAAAAAACCAGCTGGAACCTGGCCAGGTCTATTAATTCACCATGAACTTAGGTCCATTAGTTTCAGTGAGCCTATTATGAGTAAGGATGGCAAAGAAACTTGATTCAGTTCACATTTAAAGGCAAGCAAACTTGATTTGCCCCCCACATTCACCGTGGAACCACTTTTACATTTCCACTTACAGCTTAAAGCTGAACAGGGATGCCTTAGCACTAACACTAAGGAGTCCTAATGTGGAAGGAGGCCGGGTCCTTCCGGGTTCCTTCTAGAACAGATGCCTGCCTGAGCGCTCAGAGGTGCCTTGCCAAGGCCACCATCCTGCTCTCTGCCAGGATTCTACTGTGTTGCAGTGCCCTGATGGTCTTGTGTTGCACTTGTTCTCCAGATTACTGGTATGGGACCCTGAAGTACTCCCGTATGGACTTCGTAGCCAGCTGGATTCACCGTGGGCGAGACCTTGGATTAACTGCCTATAACAAAGCAAGGGAGTTCTTCAACCACTCTGTTGCTACCAGATGGCAGGACATCCACCCAAATGAAACGGTACTCTTGTCAGAGGTGTTGCAGGGGGTGGGGGCATAGATAAGCCAGGCATTAAACAGGGTGCATTTTTTCTCCTGTAAGCAGGACCATCCATGGAGATGGAGCATTTCCCCAAGTGCCTATAATAAGAGCAACCCTGCGTTTCTGTGCTGCACCCCATAGAAAATCAGACATTACCTAAGAAAATCCAGGCAGCTGAAACATTGCAGGAGAGGCAAAGCCTCACAATTTTGCAGCCCTTCAACTTGGTAGAAGAGGAGCACCTGTTTTGCAAACATCAGCTCCCGGGTTCAGTCCTTGACATTATATATTTTAAGAATCACATATCAGATGAGAGGAAAGTTGCCTCCTTGAGTTGCTGGGGATCCGTTGCTAGTCAGAGCAGACATTGCTAGATATAAATCATCTGACCTACTATAAGTCAGCCTCCATGGTCCTCTTGTCACATCACTGCTCCACAGCTTTCAGGCCTGCCAATTGCCCTCTCGAGAGGGCCTTCTCGGTAGTGGCACCCGCCCTGTGGAACGCCCTCCCTTCAGATGTCAAAGAGAACAACAACTATCAGACCTTTAGAAGACATCTGAAGGCAGCACTATTTAGGGAGGCTTTTAATGTTTAATAGATTATTCAATTCAATTATTCCTTTATTCGACCGATATTCAGAAATTTAATAGATTATTGTATTTTAATGTTCTGTTGGAAGCCGCCCAGAGTGGCTGGGGAAACCCAGCCAGATGGGCGGGGTATAAATAATAATTTATTTATTTATTTATTTATTTATTTATTTATTTATTTAAGACAGCCTTCCCTAGTCTCCAGTCCCCAGGTGTTGTTGAACTACAATTCCCATCATCCCTGACCATTAGCCCTGCTGTAGTCCAGCATCTTGACGCTGGTGGCGCTGTGGGTTAAACCACAGAGCCTAGGGCTTGCCTATCAGAAGGTCGGCAGTTTGAATCCCCTCGACCAGGTGAGCTCCCGTTGTTCGGTCCCTGCTCCTGTCAACCCTAGCAGTTCGAAAGCACGTCAAAGTGCAAGTAGATAAATAGGTACCGCTCCGGCGAGAAGGTAAACGGTGTTTCCGTGTGCTGCTCTGGTTCTCCAGAAGCGGCTTGGTCATGCTGGCCACATGACCCGGAAGCTGTACACCGGCTCCCTCGGCCTATAAAGCGAGATGAGCGCCACAACCCCAGAGTCGTCCGCAACTGGACTAATGGTCAGGGGGTCCCTTTACCTTTACCTAGTCCAGCATCTGAGGGCCCAAAGTTAAGGAAGGCTGCATTAAGGTCTTTAGGAGATGTGCAAGCTCAAAAAAGCTGCATAGCATTTTCTCTCCAAGCACTATAGCACTACTTCCATAGCACCTGCCGCTGCTCTGGAGAAAAATGTTTGGAAGGCTTTTGTGGTTTTACTGTGTGCTTTGGTTGACAGATTCAAAGCAGTCTCTCACTTTCTGTGCACATGCCATACATTTAAAGCACAATTCTTTCCACCAAAGGATTCTGAGAACTGTAATTTAGCCTTCATAAAGTCCCCAGGATTCTTTGAGGGAAGTCATGTGCTTTAAATGTACAGTGTCGATGCGGCCTGGAAAGCCTCCCGCTCGTCTTGACGCAGCAACCTAACCTTGCGGCTTGTTCCCAGCTTTGCAGAGAACTTGCAGAGATGCACGGCAATGACACAGACCGCCTGGAACTGCTGCTTGGGGGCCTGTTGGAAGCTGATAGAAAGCTCTTCCGCAGCATCATCCAGGACCAGTTTCTTCGCTTACGGGATGGAGACCGGTTCTGGTTTGAAAACACCAAGAATGGGTAACAGCTAACCAACTTTTTTTATATATATATAAATTTTTTATTGAGTTTTTCAAAAGAAACACATATTACTTCAACACAAACACAAATCATCATTTTCTTAACATCATTTCTAATATTTGGTCATACAGACAAACACAACATACATCATATTTTCCTCTCCATTTTTATATCATCTTTGGGGTGATTCCTCCCGTCCCCCCTGCTGCGTTTCATTTTATATCATCTTAGTAATCTCTTAACATCTTTGAATATCATTTATAATTCACACTATTGTTATTTCCTTAATCAACAGTCTTAACCTAAATCATCTATCATTAATACCTCATACTATCTATTTAATCTGCAGTCTCTTATATAATCCAACTTTTATATCCTTTTTTTTCTTAAATCATACAATACTTTTTAAAATAGTCTTTCAGTTTTTTCCAATCTTTTTCCACCGTTTCCTCCCTCTGGTCGCGGATTCTTCCGGTCATTTCGGCAAGTTCCATATAGTCCATCATTTTCATTTGCCAGTCTTCTATTGTAGGTATGTTCTGTGTTTTCCAGTTTTTCGCAATTAAAATTCTAGCTGCTGTTGTGGCATACATAAAGAAAGTTTGGTCTTCCTTGGGGACCATCTGGTTCGCCATTTCAAGTAAAAAAGCCTCTGTTTTTTTTTAACAAAGGTGTTTTTCAACACCTTTTTCATTTCATTTCAGCTTGCAGAAAGAGGGAGGGAATTTCTTGCCGTTACCCCCAAGTACTAGAAACTCTAGACAGATTCGCACTACAATTTTGCATCATATTTGTGACTCCTGGGAGCTATAGTTTCCTCCTCACAGAGCTACAGTGTGCAGCACCTTTATAACAAACCACAGTTTCGCAGGGCTCTCCAGCGGAAGTCATGTGCATTTAATATTCTTTAACCGTATCACGTGGATCCATACTCTGTGACAGAGGTTGGAAAGATGTGGCCACCCCCCCCAAGTGTCATTGGACTTGAACTCTCACCATCCCCTGCCAGCAAGACCAAAAGTCAGGGATGATGAGAGTTGTAGTCCAGCAATCTGGAGGACCACAGTTTCTCTCCCCACCCTGCTCTATAATGTCTCAAATACAGCCCCCCCCCCCAGGAGGGCCGCAGATTCCTCATCCCTGGCTTTCAGGTTTTGAGTTCAGCAAGGGCTTGAGTACAGCCACTTCCCTCTCCTCCTTTTCCTCCTATTCTTGCCTCATTCTGCAAATTCACTTGCCTTCTGTCTGCCCCCCCCCCCCGCAGGATGAGAGTGCAAACAAAATGTGTTGCGGTTACTGCTGTTCCTCCTCGTCCTTGCTCCTTCCCTGTTTAGGGAAGTTTTTAATCTGTGATGTGTTAATGTATTTTAATGTTTGCTGGAAGCCGCCCCGAGTGGCTGGGGAGACCTAGCCAGATGGGCGTGGCACAAATAATAAATTATTATTATTATTATTATTATTATTATTATTATTATTATTATTACTCCATCAGCAGCAGGGCCAGGAGGCTCCAGGGATTGGCAGTGGGCCTCTTAGTAGGATGTGAGCCTTTGGAAATGCCAAGCCCCAATGCTGTAGCTGTCTAAGTCAGGGATGGGGAACTTTGTTCAGCCTGAGGGCCACATTGCCTTCCGGGGGCCGCGTACCAGTGGTGGGTAGAGCCAGATGCAAAAGCGGGTGGAGCGTTATACAGTAAGTTACATTCCAGCCATGCAGAGGTCAGAGGTTTCTGTACCCACAGACACACTTTTATGTATCCAGGCAAACGCGGCATTCTCAGAGTGCAGGGGTCAGCAACCTTTTCCAGCCGTGGGCCGGTCCACCGTCCCTCAGACCATGTGGTTGGCCGAACTATATTTTTGGGGGGGAAATGAATGAATTTCTATGCCCCACAAATAACCCAGAGATGCATTTTAAATAAAAGCACACATTCTACTCATGTAAAAAAAGGCTGATTCCCAGACTGTCCGTGGACCGGATTGAGAAGGCGATTGGGCCGCATCTGGCCCACGGGCCTTAGGTTGCCTACCCCTGGTTCAAAGACACAGACCAGCCAGGCAAAAGCACTCCAGGAGGGTGTGGCTTTTGGAAGTGGGTGTGGCCTGTGGTGACAGACAGGGCTGTAGGACCAATATTGGTCCTCCGGTGCTGAGGTTCCCCAACCCTGGTCTAAAGGAATGGGCAGCCCTAGAGGTTATTGTGACAACAGTGATAAATCTTCTCAGTGCAGAGGGCAGTGGGGCAAGCTACTCTAAAAGGAAAGGGGGGAAATACACTGGGGCTGTGGATATGAGTAGGTTGGAAGTTCAGGGCTAATTGCTGAGTGGGAAGGATCACATTTTCACAGCAGCAGCAAATTAGAATAGAATAGAATAGAATAGATTTTATTGTCATTGTCCATTGCAGGCTGGGTGATGGGGAAATGTATTTCTCTTGAAACTGAGGCACTAGCTTGCGGAAAGATTGAACGCTCCTGACTTCATAACTGCACCGTCCCTGTGCAATATCTTTGTTTTTTGTTTTTTTTTAAAGCCAACATCAATAAGCTAATTTTCTTAAAAGTCATATATACCCAGGAGGTCCGCTACAGCCCTCGCGTCGGTATCTAGCGCCCGTTTTTAACGGGCTAAATTCACTAGTTGTATGATAAATTCCCCAGCTTTTGTGCTGGTACAAGGAATAGTTAAACGGGACATGGCAAGATTGTGTGCATGTTGCAAATCTGTACAAGCACAACATTTTGAATATTAGATGTAAAATGCAGCCACCTGAACATTTAACCCCCGAAAACTGCCCACGGTTCTAGACCTTATGGCTATAAAGGCACACTTGAAAATGCAGAGCAGTGCTGACTGAAATCTCCAAAGCCATAAGATGCCTCAATAGGATCTCCATTGGTTCAGGCCAGGGCTTCCATGTCCTGCATAATATCGTGATTCCCCCTACATATTGCAGAGCTTCACAAAAATTCCAAGCACGCACAAACATGCTTAATCTACACAGTGTACATACGGTAATTCATATCTGTTGGCACGGAATTTCAATCAATAAAATGTATTTGACCGTCAGTCAGAAAGCACATATTATCCATACAAAAGTTTAAAAATGTCTAAACATCTGGAAAAGTGTGACACTTAGAAACAGCGAAAAGTATATTATACATTTAGACCCGTGTCAATACAGTCAATTTTAGCCTTACGGCGCTTAAAGGCCCAAAAAAGAAATTTGGCCACCGAGAAGGTTGTTGTTCCAGTGAACTTGTTCAGCAAATACAAAACCAGTCTTTCTCTGTCTTACTGGGCTATGTTGGCATAGGAGTGGAGCTATAAGTTTTTGTCCAAGATCTGCATAGAATGGGCAGATCAAAAGAATATGTTCAGTTGACTCAACCACTCCCAGAGCACAGGGGCAAAGTCTCTGGGCGTATGGGACTCCCCTGAACCTTCCCCACAAAACCGCCGATTCCAGAACGTTTAACCTAGCGGCTGTAAGGAGCCTACGGTATTCTACATAGTGGATTTCCGCCAGATAAGGGGCTGGTGAAATCTGAGATATCTGTTCCCCCAAATACATCCCAGGTTTCACAAAAGCAATGTCCTCTTGCCTGGAATTTGGATCTGAAGCTTGGGGCCATAGGGCAGGGTAAATGGGTCACCAGTTTAAAGGGATCATGTATCAAGTACTAGCAGTGCGCTTCTGCCCCATAGACTGCAACAGGCTGGGGCTTCACTTAACCCTTTTGCTGACTCCTTGTTCCTTTCTCAGGTTATTCTCCTCTGACGAGATTAAAGAAATTAAAAGTACCACATTCCATGACATCCTGGAAGCTGTCACTGATGCAGAGTCAAAAGACATCCAGGCAAAAGTGTTTTTCTTGCATGATGGTGGGTTTTACGTTCTGGGCTGTTGACCAGTCAGTAGAGCAACCCTACAAGATCTGTTCCATAACCCTTGCCCACTTCTCCAAATAGACTAGGACCAGAAACCATGGTTTGGTGTTGCTTGTTCAGATAATCTGGAATTAAAACTAACTACAGGTCCAGTTTGTCATGATTTGGAAACAAAACAACAAACTGTGTTGAAACGGAAAGTGAATATTTCTGTTCTGTTCCCTGCAGCTGTGTTAGAGAAGGGGAGATGGGAGCATATAGGCCCAAGGGTTTGTTTGTTTGTTTGTTTTAAAAAACATTACATTAAGCTATGGTTGTTAGGGCTATGTCTGAATGCAGCCAGAGGTTTTAACCAGACTGAATATGATCCAGATTGAAAATGATCTGCTCCCATTCAAAAGGCTTGAAGCAATTGAAATATATCAAAATTTCATTTGAAAAAAAGGAATAATGTTCCAGGAGGAGATTTTGGATGGAAACCATGGTAGGGTGGGGTTGTTGTTGTTGTTTTGCACCTTGTGATATTTACAATGGGAGCATTTTTATGACATTCCTTCCATCTTGCTGCAAGAGCGGCTTTATTTATTTTGATGTTAGATGCCACAATCGCTTCAGTCCATTGTTGCGGTATGGAGTAATTTCCAGAATTTCAACACACGATCCCCTCTGCTTACCCACACCCGTAAACCCAGATCACCTGAGGTGCTTTCTGTCTGCTAGAGAGATAGAGAAGCAGTAAAAATGCAATTGCCATAGCAGGCTCCATCCCTTTTGGCCAGAGAACCTGGAGCAAGTTGGCACTTGGCCTGCATGGGAGTTGACATAAGATCAAAGTGTTTGGGGTGCGTCTGCGTATGAATTGCAACTACGGGGGAGGTAAATACTTGCTGCATTTATGCAATCTTCAGGAACTCTTGGGTGGGTGAGGGCACAAGGGATCAGTTTGGTCTAATGCCCCGGCCACTTTGTCTGTCTTCCCAGATGCTCCATGTTCTCAGCCCCAGCAAGTGACTTCACAACGGCTGCCTGTCTGTGTCAAGCTAACCGTACTGGATTACTTCGCAGGGAGTGTACCTGGATTTGTGATCACCATCATTGCTCTCTGTTGCTTCCCTCTAGGTTTGTTTCAGATCAGGTTTTGCTTACTTTTACATCCCAAGGAGGGGTTGGATTGGGGTCATGTCCTTGTCAGGATGTCCTACACACGAGTAGAACCTTGGCAGAGACACATGCTTGACTGGCATGTTCCCTCCCTCCTGGACGATCGTTCGGGAGCTTCAAAAGCATTCCTCAGGCCGAACATCACAGCGACTAATGCCAGAAGACATTAGCACACTAATGGATCCGCAGAGGTTTGCGTAGTTGCGTAACAGAACTCAGCAACTCAGCATTTTGGCTAATCTACTTTATTTACATATAAACACATGGAGCACTGCAACATGGCTCCCTCTCTCTCTAGCATCAGACAGCAAAGAGAGAGAACAAAGGACAATAGTCACACTTCAGGGAACACAGTAAGACAAACATCCTGTCTTCGTCACATCCCATTCCTGTGGAGTCAAAACACATAGACAACACACCCATGACTGCACATGGGGAACGAATCTCCAACAGTCCTTAGGGGTGCTGCATTGCTATCAAAAGTTTCTGCAAAGCATGGCCATGTTTATATGATGAGTCTTCCATGAGTCATTGGTACTGAGTCTAATCTAATCAGTGGGCGACCCCAAACACTGCCACCGGTTCTGCAGCTTCCAGGTGATGCGGCTGTTAACCTGTACTATTTTGAGGAGAGACCTGTGTTCATGCTGAAACAGATGGCTTAGCCACACCTTTTGCCTTCCTCCTTCCAAGCACAGGTCCCCACCTTAAAGCTCCATGTCTGAACACCTTTTTTTTTTTTTGCTCTGGAGCTTTCCCCATGAAAACCCACTCTTTGAAGCTGAATTGGAGCAAACAGCCATTTGGGTTTTCATTCAGTTCATTACGCATTAAAAGGCAAATTTACCAAATTCACAGTTTCCAAAATAATATTTGAACCGAGACAGTCATCCTCTGAAATTCACACTTCTCCAAATTTTGCTGTGTGGTTTTTCCAACCAAGTAACATGCTAGGATGAAAAGTGCATAAAATAAATGCATACCGGTATATTGCTGAACATAACCTATAGAAGTTCCTTATATTAGGGGAAATTGCTTTGCAAAAATGTAGGATATAAGGAAAAGCTGCCTCTTAAAATGTGTATATTTGGGGAAATTAACACAAAAATGCATTTTCACCTATCTCTAGGGCCAAATAACACTTTTAAAATCCCCATGGTTTCTTTATTTATTCTTTATTTCATAAAATGCATGGTTTGATCAAGAAAGGGGACTATGTGTATCCTGATGTTACTGGACCGCAGCACTCATCCTCCCTGAACATTGTCCCTGCTGGCTGTGGCTGATGAGAGTCGCGGCCCAAAAGACCTAGAGGGCACCAAGTTGAAGAAGTCTGCTTCAGGGATTGGCAGTGGGTTCCCTGCAGAGTGAGGGCTGCGGCAGGTGCCCCAAAATGCCAACCCCCCAGCACAGTCATTAGCGGCAGGCAACCCTGGCAGCTAGGGATTAGCTTTGCATCAAGTCATGTCTCATTGGTGTCTCTGCAGTGAGTCTGTTTGTCGCCTGGATCGTTGCTGCCTTTCGGAGGAGGGCGTTCAAGAAGCTGCAGAAGAAGAAGCAAAGCCCCTCGGTACAGGCAGAAATATCTGCAGATTCTATCCACGGTGAGGCATTTCCCAAAGCATCTGGCAACAAATGCTCCTGCAGATGCAGGAGTAGCGGGGAAAGTCTCCTTGAATATCTTTTGTTCTTTGATCAGCAAACAATATCATTACTTCCTCTCTACATCTGTGCTAGGGGTATATGGGGTGTTAGGGGAGGGCTGGTACTTCTGGTGGAGGACATACCATGCACCTTCTGGGGTAGTTTGTCCACCTTTGGTCCCCTGCCCTTAGCTCTCACCTGTGGCTCCTGTCAGCATGCGGCAGAGGCCACATCCTGGGAATGACTTTGACTGGCCAGCTAAACCAGGTGAGGGTAATATACAAAACCGTGAACAGCTATAGATGAAAATGTATTGAATCATGAACTAAACAGACAATGTCATACAAAAAGCATTCATAGGTATTTCCTCAGAGACAAAAGCCTGTACAGTGGGACCTCGACTTACGAGCGATTTGACTTATGTGTTTTTCGACTTACGAATGACTTCCGGGAGAAACAAAATGGCCGCCGCAACCGAATTTTTCGACTTACGAATGGAAGTCGTGGCCGCTTTGAATAGGATTTTTTCGACTTATGAATTTTGAATAGGATTTTTTCGACTTACGAATTTTTTTCGCTCAATGCATTCCTATGGGGATTCGACTTACGAATGTTTTCGACTTACGAAAATCGCGTCGGAACACATTATCATCGTAAGTCGAGGTCCCACTGTATATACTTTCAAACACTAAAGTGCTAATTCAAAGTGCAAAATATAGTGTTGGAGATGGTTGTGCAAAGTCCATCAGACGTATGGGTCTATCTTTGCAGTGTTAAAGATGGTTAAGCAAAGTCCATCAGACGTATGGGTCTGTCTTCCCGACGGGTGGCCAGCTTCGAATCTTCCCGTTTCACCAGCAGTTTCGTCAAGGACTGGACTTTATCTTAGATAACAACAGTACATACCATCAACTTTACCAAGAATATAAATAGAATATACATTAAAAAGGCTTATACATTAAAAAGACTCATGTACTCACCATCAACATAGAACAAGGATATTCCACATAGCTAAGCTATTCTAAGAAACTCAAACACTCATCATTCAAATAAAGCTAATACGGACTCAAACAACTCTCCAGGTTAAATACTTGCAGACAGGCTAACAGGCTACCAGGTGAGGGTAGCTGATGGATCTCAAACCCTGTGAGTTAGGGCTTTCTCTGCATACGAAGACAGGCTCCGGCGGATTGAGTGGACGAGACCAATAATTCAGGAATCAGCAAACTTTTTCAGCAGGGGGCCGGTCCACTGTCCCTCAGACCTTGTGGGGGGCCGGACTATATTTTGAAAAAAAAAATAAATGAACGAATTTCTATGCCCCACAAATAACCCAGAGATGCATTTTAAATAAAAGCACACATTCTACTCATGTAAAAACGCCAGGCAGGCCCCACAAATAACCCAGAGGCCCCACAAATAACCCAGAGATGCATTTTAAATAAAAGGACACATTCTACTCATGTAAAAACATGCTGATTCCCGGACCGTCTGCGGGCTGGATTTAGAAGGCGATTGGGCCGGCTCCGGCCCCCGGACCTTAGTTTGCCTATTGTTGTTTAGTCGTTTAGTCGTGTCCGACTCTTTGTGACCCCATGGGCCAGAGCACGCCAGGCACTCCTGTCTTCCACTGCCTCCTGCAGTTTGGTCAGACTCATGTTGGTAGCTTCGAGAACACTGTCCAACCATCTCATCCTCTGTCGTCCCCTTCTCCTTGTGCCCTCCATCTTTCCCAACATCAGGGTCTTTTCCAGGTAGTTTGCCTACCCATGCAATAATTGGTCGAACGGTGAAAAAGGCGGGATGCCTGACGGGCGGCGGCTTCGGGAGGCTCTGCAGCCCGCAGAGACCCCGAAGCCGCCACCGGGGCTCCATGGGCGGAGCGCAAGTCAGGGCAGGGAGAGGGGCGGGCCAGCGAGGAGGGGTGTCACCCTTCCTCGCTGGCCCGCCCCTTTCCATTCCCCGGCTCTGCAAGCCAGCGGCGGGAAAAGCCGCTGGAAGGGTGGGGGGTGCGTTTTTCGGCACTGCCGGGGCGGAGTCGCAGGGGCGGCCAGCGAGGGGGGTGACACCGCTCCTCGCTGGCGCCCCTGCAGGTCCACCCCGGCATTGCCGAAAATAGCCTTTAAAAAAAAACTTTTTAAAAAAAATTTTTTTTTAAGCGCCCAAAGTGTCACCCTCCCTCAGGGTGGCACCCGGGGCGGCCCGCCCCCCCGCCCCCCCATTGCTACGCCCCTGGATATAGCAATAAATCTATTCCTTTCTCCCAGCATTTGAATGGCAAGACCCCAAGACGGACAGCTCTCTAGTTTACCTTCAGCTGCAGGAAGACAAGGGGATCAGAGTTCTTGACTGCAAGTTGGCCGTGCTTCGGAGCATCTTCCTGAAAAGCCAGCAAAAGGTGGAGACCGTCCTTTCCAACAACAAGGGCAACAAAACATTGCTGTTGAAGATCCCCAAAGAATATGACCTGGTATGCAACTTGTACGGTGTCTGTCTGCTTGTTTGCTCATTCATTAACTATATCGAAAGCATTAGACTTGTTCACCTGCTGCTATCTGTACCCATGGACAAGTGTTGTACAGCTCAAATGTTGTGCACACAGACTGTATGCTCCTTGGACATTGTATGTGAATACAATGTGTGCACAGGCCCAGATTAAGACATGCTGAAGCCCTTAGCCAGGTGTGGGGAACCTTTGGCCCTCCAGATAGTGCTGAATTGCCACTTCCATCAGACCCAACAAGCATGCCAACAGCCCCAGGGATTATGGGAGTTGTAGTTCTGCAGCATCTGGAGGGTCAAAGGTTCCCAGCACCTGCTCTAAGCTGTGTCAAGTTTAAGAGGCCCTATTCAATTGCAAACTGCGAGAGGCAGTGAAGGATAGGCGTGCCTGGCGTGCTCTGGTCCATGGGGTCACGAAGAGTCGGACACGACTGAACGACTGAACAACAACAATTCAATTGCATTACCAAAAATATGCATCATTCTAACAGAAATGGAAATAGAAATAATAAAAAGTTATATTTGCCTTTATATACTGATACATAGATGAGGATGCATCTAAAACATTTTTCTTCCAGTAAGCATATCTGCATTTGAAATGCTTTCAAACAGAAATGCCTTCTGATTTCTTACTTAGCATATATGAAAACTGTTGACATACAGACAGACAATTATTTTAAACTTTAAATATAGTTTAAAAATGTATTTACAGGTCCTTTGAAATATTTAAGCTTCGGCTTCAATTCAGCACTGAGTGTGCAGCTCAGATATTTGTGTACACACATTGAACACTCATTGAATGCCATGTCTGTTGAAATCCTGACTTCCTATCAGCCATAATCCCCTATTAAGCCTCAATTTAAAATAAATCAATTAACAGCAGCTGAAGCAACGTTGTCCATCCACTGTTTTTAGTTGCTATGTAGAAAGGTCAAAAAAGGAGATATTCCTGAGAAGGGATTTCCACAATCAGAACTTCTCCATCTCATTTATTCATAGGTGTTGCAATTTGATGGAGAGGCAGAGCGAAAGGAGTTTCTTAATCGTCTGAAGGTCTACCTTGAAAGAAATGGACTCTCTCTCCACATATCCGACATGAAGGAACAGCAGCTGCTGAAGAAAGCTGTTACCAAGGAGCAGAGAAAGGATATCCTAGATATTTTCTTCAGGCATATATTTGCCCAGGTACTCTCATAACACTAGAACTTGGGGACATCCGAGAAGTTGACTGTGGAAAGATTCAGGACAGACAAAAGAGCACTGACTTCTGCTGGCGTACCAGGTTAATTGAATCTGGTGTCCTGGGTTGTATTCCACTAAATCCTATTCAGAGTAAACCCATTAAAAGGAAGGTACCTAAGTTAGCCATCGTCATTAACTGCAATAGGTCTACTCAGAGTAGGATTAGCATTGAATACCACCACCAGTGTTCAGAAACCTGGCAGCAAGGCCCTCTGAACACAATGGGACTTGTTTCAAAGAAAGCCATGCATCGAATAACCACCTAGCAGTTCGAAAGCACGTCAAAGTGCAAGTAGATAAATAGGAACCGCTCTGGCGGGAAGGTAAACGGCGTTTCCGTGTGCTGCTCTGGTTCGCCAGAAGCAGCTTTATCATGCTGGCCACATGACCTGGAAGCTGTACGCCGGCTCTCGGCCAATAAAGCGAGATGAGCGCCGCAACCCCAGAGTCGGACACGACTGGACCTAATGGTCAGGGGTCCCTTTACCTTTACCTAGAAGCATACATAAATAACCTTTTTTGACTCCTGAGTATTTCCATCTGAATTACCCCCAACAGGAAGGACTCTGGGTTTTATTGGAAAGTACTTTCAAACATTTTTAAAAATTCATTATGGATCATTTCCCAATACTCTTTTACCCTTTTACAAGTCCACCATATATGAAAGAACGTTCCCTTGCACTTCTTGCCACAAACCTTTGCCCAAACGTGGCATGAATAAGTCATTGCTCATTCTTCCTTACATCAGCTTGTCTCCCAATGTGAGAACTGTGTCCTTTTAATTGTTGGGGATTTCCTGCATTCTTTTTTGTTAACCATAAAATAGAAAGCATAATGCTTTCATGATCCGATCGATGTTCTGAACTATGGAGATAGAAATCAAACCTTGGTTGATAAGTTATTTTAAACTAATATTTGCAGAGCAGAGAGAAAGGTGTCCTGGGTTTGTTGCAGCTCTGCTATTCCTGGGAAGCCTGAGAAGTGTTATTCCAGGAAGCTCACCATGTGCCTTGTCCTTTTCAGGTTCTAGACATTGACAGATTAGACGCCGGGGAGCTCAACTTGGAAACTTCTCAGAAGGCCAAGGAAGCGTTGAAGTGTGAGCTGAGCAGGGCAGAGTTTGCAGATGCACTGGGGCTCAAGCCCCAGTCTGTGTTTGTGGACTCCATGTTCTCACTCGCTGACAAAGACGGCAATGGATATCTCTCCTTCCGGGAGTTCCTAGACATCTTGGTGGTCTTTATGAAAGGTGAAAATTGGGTATCAGCTTAAAAAGATTGGGAGGGAATGGAGCCTACTCAGGCCATTCAGAATTCTGCACGGGAAAACATTCCAGGTGTTTATCATGTGTACATCAAGGAACATCTCTCCTACGAGAGACCAGCAGACAGGTGGTCAAGGGGGAATCATGTTGGTTCAGCAGGAAGTGAGTCCTGCTCAGCCAACGTGAGAAGCTACTGCTCAAGATAATTATGGGAAGGCCATCCCCAATAAAGGTGGGAGAGAAATTTGATTCAGTTCACATTTAACAACCAATTCCAAACAGTATGCCAACCAAAACATAGCTGTTTCTTCAAAATTCACACCTACCCAAATTTTGCAATTTGGTCCTCCAACCAAATAATGTGTGGAAAAACCAACAGGGTAAAATGTGCCTAGAAATGCATATTTTAGTGAAAATAACATAAAAAAATGCATTGCATCAGAGGAAATTGCTTTCTAGGAATGTATACATTAAGTACGCGGGACGTGGGTGGCGCTGTGGGTTAAACCACAGAGCCTAGGGCTTGCTGATCAGAAGGTCGGCGGTTCGAATCCCCGTGACGGGGTGAGCTCCCGTTGCTTGGTCCCTGCTTCTGCCAACCTAGCAGTTCGAAAGCACGTCAATTACAAGTAGATAAATAGGTACCGCTCCGGTGGGAAGGTAAACTGCGTTTCCGTGCGCTGCTCTGGTCCGCCAGAAGCGGCTTAGTCATGCTGGCCACATGACCTGGAAGCTGTACGCTGGCTCCCTCGGCCAATAATGCGAGATGAGTGTCGCAACCCCAGAGTCAGTCACGACTGGACCTAATGGTCAGGGGTCCCTTTACCTTTATACATTAAGTGAAATTTCATTTCCAAATTGTATTCTGCACTAAAGTGCAGATAGATTTTTATGAGGATTTTAAATAAAATTGCCAGCTGATGTTGGGATGTGAAGAACCGAATCTAAAGAGTGAAAACAAGGAAAACGGAGAGATCTGCCTTATCCTCATGTGTCAGGCTGCAACAATAGTCTCTCCCACATCCTCTCACCCACCACTTTCCTGGAACACAAATCCCCTCCCTTCAGTTATCAGTTCCTCTGAGGTTATTGTGGGGCTGGAGAATTGGGCTCTCATAAAAATTCCTTATCAAATGAGCTTTATGATGAGCAATTTTATGGTAAGTATTTTTGATGTTAACTCATCTTACTCTGCCTCCACCAGGATCTCCCCAAGAGAAGTCAAAACTGATGTTCACCATGTACGATATAGATGGAAATGGCTTTCTTTCAAAGGAAGAATTCTTCAGGATGTTGAGGTATTGTCTAGTGCCGGGGAAGGGAGTCATTTTCAGCTGGAGGGCCACATTTTATTCTCCCAAGGGTGGGCAGGGCCAGAGCAAACAGGTCAAGAAATGTAAACAGTAACTTTGTACAACAGGCCAGTTTCTCTACCCTCCATCCAGCCAAGCAAAGTGTGTTATCCGAATGCAAGGACACATTCCTTCTAGGCAAAAGCCCTACAGGGTGAGGAACAAGACCAGTGAGTGGATTCTCCAGCCCCGGTTTTGAATTTGAAATTCACACGAGGTGACAGTTTCTCCCTAGTGGATTCTGATATTCTTTTTTAAAAAAAATTAATCAATGCTCAGTACACATATGACATCTGGTATCATAAACTCTCGCAATTGAGAACAGAATGCATAATCGAAACAAAATAAGGAAATTCCTTCCAGTAGCACCTTAGAGACCAACTAAGTTTGTTCTTGGTATGAGCTTTCATGTGTATCTGAAGAAGTGTGCATGCACACGAAAGCTCATACCAAGAACAAACTTAGTTGGTCTCTAAGGTGCTACTGGAAGGAATTTCCTTATTTTGTTTCGACTACGGCAGACCAACACGGCTACCTACCTGTAACTAGAATGCATAATGTAAGGGAAAATGGAGCAGGTAGAGGTTATGTTGTTGGTGACCAGAGATGCTTAGGGAGGACATCTGACTGCAAGGGTCTTAGTGAAGACTCAGATTTTCTGGACCCCTTTTCTGAACGTAATTTTACTCAGTACATTTTCCATGCGCCCATGCCACTTTGCCCATGGCCCTTTGATTCACGGGAGCTTTTGCAACAGGCTCCTTGTGTGCTGACCGCGTTGTCTTCTCTTGCCCCTTAGGTCTTTCATTGAGATCTCCAACAACTGCCTCTCGCGAGATCAGACTGAGAAGGTCATAGAGTCCTTGTTCAAGGAGTCAGGGTTCGAAGGCAAAGAGGAGCTCACCTGGGAAGATTTTAACTACATGCTGCGGGATCACGACCAGGAACTCCGCTTCACTCACCTCTGCGTTAAAGGTAATGGAAAAGGGAGAGCCCAGGCCCTAAGCTTGGGAGGGGGGCATAGAAAGGCAAAATTAAGCCGTGGCAGCTGAGTTGTTAGGTAAATTTGGAATTGCATGGCGATGTCCCTCCCCTCCCTCTGGAAGTAATGACACAGACACGTATAATTTTAATGGGCGTGGAGGCCACAACTTTATTGGTTACGGATGTTGAGTGGTATTAGCTTAGGCATTGGACCCTAACAGGCTATATCCGACCCCAACTCGTGTGTTGGAAGTCTGGGAAGGGTTAATCCCCAGTAAGGAGTCCCATTGATGTACATCGAATGGAACCCCCCACCCCACACTGTTGGGGCATGCTTTGGGCCCTAACCTCCCTAGGCTTCGGACATGGCCACGCCCCCGGAATCCTTTACCGGAATACCCTTCAAGATAGGGGCAGGTGATGGCGCTACCTCCCCTCCCCACCTCTATGACGAATTCTTCCAATGCCTAACCGCCAAACCAAAGTTGTGACAGATTGCTATGAGGTAGGTGAAAAAACCCAAATGGCTAATCCAAATGGGAAAAAGAACTACCAGGCCCCTTGGCCAACCAAGGCAACCAACCGAAGTCCATAGCAAGGTCAAGAGCTAGACTTAAGGGCGGGATGGTGGGTGAACCTAATCAGCTGGGGAGCGGGGCGAAAATGAAGGGTTTCCCGCCCGCTTCTTGCTTAAAGGAAGCAAGACACGCCCCCAGGTCGACCCGATTGGTCGGCCTGAGAGTGATGCGGGTGGGAAATCCCCCAATCGTACAGGGCTGATTCCCAGCCCCTGTACGCATGATTGGGTCGTGACGCCTGCAATTCCACCTCCTGGTTGAAGACGGAAGTGGGCTTCCCAACCCTCCCAACACTGGGGGAGGGTGGTTGGACTTGCAAGAGAGAATCCGCCTTCCTTCTACTCCACCGCTGGGGAATCTTTTTGGCTCCACATCTTTTCCTGGAGCCATCCTGTCGGCCAGCTTTGACAGGACAAACCACCTTCTGATCCCATGGCATCAATCATAATGCCCTTGTGTGGGTTTGCCAAGCACCCAACAGCCAGGTAGGTGGCTGTCTGCAGGGCCCTAGCTAGGGAGTGTTGAGGTGGGGTCCCTCCAGGGGCGTAGGCAGGCACAAAATGAGCTTTAAAATATGTCCATAAATATGTATATAAATAAAAATATTGATTATTGCCTCATAAGAAAAGGTTTTAAATCGAGGGTGAATTGAATGGGGGAGGGGTTTGGAGGAGAGGTGGAAAGAAGAGCTAATTTGTCAGTGGCTGGGGGCATAGCTGTCAACTTTCGGATTTGAAATAAGGGATTTTTTCCAAACTTTCGGATTTGAAAATAAGGGATGCCGCAAGGGCGGTGCAATGGCACCAAGTAGCCTCGCCACCCTGCGCTCCAGAGGCTGCGTGTGAACAGGAGAGCGAAAGAGCGAGCGCGTAGATGGCAGGCAGGCTGTCTGTCTGGTTGGGCGTGAGGGTCTGGCTGCACAAGGCATGCAAGCTCCGCCCCCCGTCGGTCTCAGACTCCTTATTGGCAGCCGAGCAACGCAGCTGAGGAGCCTCCCTGGCCGGCAGGGAGGGAGAGGAGCTGCTTCCTTTGAAATCCGGGAAATTTAAGGGATATCAACAATCCGGGATAGCAGCGGGAAACAGCATTGGAATAAGGGAGTTTCCCGCCAAAAAAGGGAGGGTTGACAGCTATGGCTGGGGGCGCAATCTGGACAGTTCTGCCAGGGGCGTAAGATCACCTAGCTATGACTCTTGGGTTAAGCAAAACAAAATAAAAAAATTCCTTCCAGTAGCACCTTAGAGACCAACTAAGTTTGTTCTTGGTATGAGCTTTCGTGTGCATGCACACTTCTTCAGATCTGAAGAAGTGTGCATGCACACGAAAGCTCATACCAAGAACAAACTTAGTTGGTCTCTAAGGTGCTACTGGAAGGAATTTTTTTATTTTGTTTTGACTATGACAGACCAACACGGCTATCTACCTGTATCTTGGGTTAAGCATCTCTTTCCATCACTGATTTCCTGCTAAAAATGCCTCTGTGTATGTGTTCATCCATCTCTATTTACAATGCCACTGTGTGAAACAGACTACGTGGACCTTTGGTGTGAGACGCAACCCTAAGAAGTTAGTGAGCTCTTTCTCTTCCCCTTATTCTGCAAAATCCTTCGTATGAACAGACATACCGGTAACTTTCCTTATTCTGTCCCTCAAAGGAATTCCTGACAGATTCAGACAAAATGTGAACAATCGAGTCTCCTTCATCGGCAAGGATAGAGGCAACAAGTAAGTTCTCTGCTCAGCACTGATCCTCTGTGAGGCGGGCTCATCTCAAGCGCCGTCCGGCACTCGCTCCACAGATACACAGCATACATTTAAAGCACATTTCCTCCTCTAAAGTATCCCAGGGACAATTCCCACCACCCTCAACAAACTACAGTTACAAGGATTAGGGGAGGGGGTCAGGGATGTGCCTCAAATGTGTTTTAAAATTATGCTGTGTATTCCGTTTCTCTGCTAAGCTTTTCGCTGTGGTTATAGTTCCATTCATCAGCCCATTCCTTACAGTTAAGTGAAAGAGTAAATTCACCTACTGGTTTTGAAAGAAATTCCCACACATTGCTGCTTGACAGTGAAACTTAGCGAGGTTTACAGGGTCACATATTTATTCTCGTTCATGAAACATAGCTCCGGAGGGTCTTTTAACCATTTCCTCACTCTCCATTTTCCAGCTGAAATCCTTGCCCTGCCAAAAAAAAACCCCTGCCACTTCCACTGGTTTTTAAATAGTTGCTATGTAAGGTGTTTAAATTGGTTTGGAGGAGGAAGGAAAGGTTGTGAGGTGAACTTGTTTCTGCATATTTAAGGTAGTGCAGAGAGATAGGAGGAAGAGACAAGTTAAGGTTCTTTAAACGGCACTGAGTGAATTTCCACTGTGTGTTTCCTGGAGAGAGGAGAGGGTGCTGAGGCCGTTATGCCCTCTGGGCTATTACTGTGCCAAAGATATGTCTAACTGCAACCTGCTCATTCCTCTGAACAGTGTGCCCCACCCCCAGGATTATTGCATGGGCTATGCAGCAGTTAACCTGAGATCTTTGTTTCCAAAGAGTAAACGACACTAGGCCTAAGGGCACTTCCAGACACGATGCCAATGAAAGTGCCGGGTGCATAAGTAGCTCCTTTAAAAGGGTGTCACCCAGCATGTGATGTTATTGTGGTGCTAGTAGCAGCCAGCCCAGACTACCAGTCACGTAGAAACAACCTGATCCGTAGAAACACTGATCCTGCCGGTCAGTGTCAAACCAATATGGTCTGGTTTGGTATAAGGCAGCCGCCCTATGTCTATATTTATTTTATTATATTTACACATAAAATTGCATGCTGAGGAAACAAGGGGGGGAAATATTCTCAAGAGTGGAAAAAATGGCATAAAACTCGCTCACATGACAGGGTAAATAAAATCATTTTAAGACAGCATATAAAACAAAACACAGACGACCCCTGTCTAATAATTGCAGCATTTTGCCACCAGCAAGACTCCTGGGAACTGTAGTTCACCCCCTCTCTGGCAGTAAAAATACAATTGCGAGCACATGCGCTGAACCCTGTCCGTGGAGCCTCCCCCTCCCCCAAGAATGAGACAAGAGACCAAATTATGGGTTCAAACTGGGCACAACTTTATTGAACTTTAGAATGTGGGAAACTTGGCATAGACCTTGGCATGTAACCCTCTCAGCCCGACTGGGACTGAGGATGTGCAGGGCAATGAGGTGCAGTGGTAGGGGACTGTAAAGCACACACTTACACAGTTTGCCCTTCCACGTTACCTTGGCCGGGCGTTTGACCTACATACCGCCGCTCTAGGGCCAGGGACTCCCGCAATCAACCCTTTAACGGGCCCTGCAAACGCCGCCGCGTGGGGTGTGTGTGCATGAAATGCCTCACCCCCCCCTCAAAAGGATACCTTGCCAAACAAAGTGAGGTTTGGCCGAGGGGTCGGCCTCTTTCCCTTGGCCCTCACCCCACCCCCAGCTGGCTGTCCATTGTCCTCCCAGGCCAGGGGTGGGACGATAGCATAGCTGTCAACTTTCGGATTTGAAAATAAGGGATGCCGAGAGGCCGGTCCAATGCCACCAAGTAGCCTCGCCACCCTGCGCTCCAGAGGCTGCGCGCGAACGGGTGAGCGAAAGAGCGAGCGCATAGACGGCAGGCAGGCTGGCTGTCTGGTTGGGCCTGAGGGTCTGGCTGCACAAGGCATGCAAGCTCCGCCCCCAGTCGGTCTCAGACTCCTTATTGGCAGCCGAGCAACGCAGCTGAGGAGCCTCCCTGGCTGGCAGGGAGGGAGAGGAGCTGCTTCCTTTGAAATCCAGGAAATTTAAGGGATATCAACAATCCAGGATAGCAGCGGGAAATTTATCTACTTGCACTTTCAAACTGCTAGGCTGGCAGGAGCAGGGACCGAGCAACGGGAGGTCACCGCATCGCGGGGATTCGAACCGCCAACCTTCTGATTGGCAAGCCCTAGGCCCTGTGGTTTAACCCACAGCGCCACCCGCGTCCCTTTATGATACATTAAATAACTTTCAATTTGCTGTCCCTATTCATGTCACAATTGGATTTTATCACGTATGATCTAGTTGAGATTCCTGCATTGCACAGGGTTGCACTAAATGACCCTCGGGTTCCCTTTCAGCTCCACAGTTCTGTGATTCTATTATTCTAAATCCTTCCCCTAACAGAACAACTTATTAATCACTGCATTATGAGCATAATGGGCATTCCTTCCACATAAGAAACTTTCTCCAAAATAAAGGAACAATGGGACTGAGATCTAGGCTCACATATGGGAATAAAATGACATGTATGCTCCACTTTCTCTAGAAGAGCTACAGCTGTTATTCAGAAAACAAAATGCTAAAGAAAATGAGTTGTTTCTTCTACCAGAAATGTGGCAGAACAAATAAGCTGGGCATGGGAAATATTTAGGGAGGCTGGTGTTATTCACTTGCAGTGGGCAATCTTTTCCTTCTAAGCAACCATAAAATCAAAGGGCCTGGGTCAGCTTTCTTGGTTCCAAGCCGTGTAATAGATAAGACTGTTCTCTGAAAGGCTATTATCTGCTTCCTTAAGCATCATCCTAAATCGGGAACAGCCCCTGATTCTGGAAGGAGTTGCGACTTCTGGGGGAATGCCAGGGCAAGACCTGCGGAGGAGGCCAGGAAAAAAGTAAGTGTCTGATTATATTTGTTAATAGCCTTCCAACATGACATCTGTTTAGAATTTATCATGGTGATCTCAAAACAGGCATTTTCTGCTACTGTAACTGCATTATGGAACTCCCTTCCCTCTGCCACATGTGAAGCAGAAACCATCAGTTACATCAGATCTCATGTAAGAGTCATATTGTTGTCCAGGGCCCTATTTTTGTTTCTCTCCACTTTCTGAATTCCTGCTTTCCACATGCCTTTGAACTGCTGTTTTATTCTGGATTTTTGCTTTAATAATATTGAGTTGTAGCCAAGTTGTACTCTGAGTAGCCCCAAGGGCACAAATTGACCTAAATTGGTCATATCCATCAATTTCAATGGGTCTAATCTGACTAGGAGTAGTATTGCATACAGCCCATTCATTTCAATAGATCTGTTCCTTAGAACTTAAAAAAGTAAAGGTAAAGTCCAGTCGCGAACGACTCTGGGGTTGCGGTGCTCATCTTATTTTACTGGCCCTAGGGAGCCGACGTTTGTCCGCAGACAGTTTTTCCGGGTCATGTGGCCAGCATGACTAAGCCGCTTTTGGCGAACCAGAGCAGCACACGGAAACGCCGTTTACCTTCCCGCCGGAATGGTACCTATTCATCCACTTGCACTTTGACATGCTTTCAAACTGCTAGGTTGGCAGGAGCAGGGACCGAGCAACGGGAGCTCACCCCTTCTCAAGGATTCGAACCGCCAACCTTCCGATCGGCAAGCCCTAGGCTCAGTGGTTTAGACCACAGCGCCACCCGTGTCCTTAGAACTTAGTTGGGTTTATTTACTTATTTTATCAACATTTCTATACCACCTGCTTGTAAAAAAAAATAATCAATGCAGTTTACAAAAAGAATAAAATTATCAGTGAAAACAACAATTTAAAACATTTTTTTTTAAAGTCCATGATTAAGCTAAAAACAAGATTAAAGCACATGTCATCTTTCTCTGGATAGGATTCCCTAAATAAAAATGTTTTTAGCAGGCACTGAAAAGAGTACAGTGAAGGTGCGTGCCTGATCAAATGGGAATCTGTTGGATCAAATGTTTATAAAGGCTTGTAATTAATTAATTTAAAACAGTGCTACCCTGAGAGCCAGTATAAAGTAATGGTTAGTGTTGGGCTGACGGCAGGATGAGCCACATTTAAATGTCCACCAAGCATGTTTTATAACCTTGAGTGATGGCACTTCCAGACTGTTGCTGCTTTTGAATGGGATCAATCGCATACCTGCAAATTCAAGTCAGGCAGTGAGAAAAGCAGATGGAAAATGCACCGGAAGATGTGGAATAACACTTGATTGGTGCAGCATCCCATCACACAAACCCCTGCAAACAAATTGGAACGAAGGCTCAATAAATAGCCAGCATTGCCTAACCTTTCCCTCAACCCTTTTGCAGACAATTTGGGGTGAATGCTCCACAAACAGGTCATACGGAAGCTGGTTGCTGTCCTTTCCTCATAACAAGTAGGGGTGAAATGGAATTGTTAAAGAGAGAGAGAGAACCATGTCTCCTGCTCTCAGCTCCTTGGGGGGAATTGTTTAATTAGAACGCAGTGCAGAAGCACCATTCTTAAAGGTGGATAGGCATCCTTCCATGCCAAGTCTCTGCTTTGTCTGAGGTTTGGCAAGAGATGCTACCTGAAGTGCCAAACGTCCAATAATGGCTGTTGCTATTGCCACGAGTCCATTTTGCATGCTATTCCAGATGCCCCAAAGGTAAGATTAGGACTGCAGCCCTGTACACGTTTACCTGGAATTGAACCCCATTGGACTCCATTGGGCTTACTTCTGAGTAGACATAGGCTTCTTGTATAGGACCATGTGATGCACTTTTATGTTTTTATACGTGGAAAAGGAAACTTATGAAACATACATGCAGATGACATCATTTCTTCTGAAGCTGCTACTTCATTCTGCTATAGTACAAAAGGGAAATAAAACAGTCCCTGGGGCAGGGGTGGGGGGTGGCAGATGTAAACATTTAGATAGCATCAGAGCTGATTTGCATTTTATGATTGTTCTCTGGAATGCCCAGAGAACGGCGTTTCCATGTGCTGCTCTGGTTCGCCAGAAGCGGCTTAGTCATGCTGGCCACATGACCCGGAAAAACTTTGTGTGCCTATAGCATCGTAATATTTCCATATTCCTGTAAATGTCTTCCACCTTATCACCTCTGCCTGTGATACAGCGCTTTGATGAGAATTGTTGTCAAATTCTGACGGACTCTCCCTTAAGCAAACACACAATGCTCATTTTATACGCTGCTGAGTTTTGTTGATATCAATGACTTGTTTGCCTTGTGGTCAGCTTTTAGGCCACAGGGCAAAATAAATCCCTGGAAGGTGTCCAAATATATCATTGTCTCGTCTGTGACAAAGCCTTGGCACTAACCTCAGAGGAAAGTACCCTATATACTCGAGTATAAGCCTAGTTTTTCAGCACATTTTTTGTGCTGAAAAAGCCGCCCTCGGCTTATAGGTAGTTAATGGACTTTATATCGTTGTGGTCTGAGGGCCAATGTACGTGTTGCATCAGTGCTCAGGTTGGCCTTGTGTACTTAATTAAAGGACTGCATCTCCCCTGTACCCTGCGCTTGCCATCTGAGGTGGCAACACGAGAACGGGCCTTTTCGGTGGTGCTTTGGCATCTTGCTGTGTTCCTCACAACAACAACAAAGTCCTGTGACTCACCCTCCCATGACCAAAATTAGTTTATATATTTCAGCTGTGCTCAAGAACTATTTCTGCAATGTGTTGAGTTGGCAAATAAACATTTAATGATGGGGCATAATCAGTTTCTGGATTTGCTCCATCTTGCAAACATCTTACACTGGGATTTCTGTCCAGTACATTATTCTGGCACTACAGTCAAATGCACTGGCAAATAATTAGCATAGATTTTTATTGCTGAGGAGTGCTGTGTGCACAACTAGCTGTTCTGGGATTCCTAGTTAGGTTAGGTTGTCCTGATATCTTAAATCAGTGCCTTAGTAAATATTTTGTTCAGTTCCTCAGAAGAAGGTTTTACATTTCCTTATGATACATTCTGAAGGTGTATTAAAGTAAGGCAATTCATTTTTACTAAGGTCAGTGGTCCATGTATGTAAATAATGTCTGCTATACATAAAACCATCACCTGCTCTGTAGATCTTCTTTCAGCTTTTGGTTATATACATAAACTTCATAATCTTTGACAAAGTCCAAGATACTTTAAGAACAAACTTATTGCTCATGGATATATCAGCTTGCCTGGTTCTTTCTCTGAGGACCAACTTTGTATCCTCCTGCCATCTCAGGTGTGATGGTGAGCCAAATGAGATGGTTTTTCTGGTGTTGGTGGTCAAAGATGATGGGTGTTGTGCCCCAACATCTGGAGGGCACTGGCCCCAGGATGGGTGGGGCTCTCCTAGTCAATTCATATCTTGGCGGCCTTGCAAGTCCTCATACGGACCTTCACTCCCTTGTTACAGGCTGTCCTTTCCCCAGCCATATCTCTACACGGAGGCACGGAGGGAGAAGTACCAGAGGAGCAAAGTTCACCAGAAAGTCCAGCAGTTCAAGCGCTTCATTGAGAATTACCGTCGCCACATCATCTGCGTGGTGATATTCTCAGCCATCACGGCTGGGGTCTTTGTGGAGAGGGCATACTGTGAGTTACCAGCCTATTTAGCTCCGCCAAGCCAACTGCTGCGCCCAGGACTTAGCGTGGCCAGCCAGGGCCGGAACTCCACATCCTCATTCATTGAGGAAGGAGAAATGCCTGTCTCCAGAGGAGGCAGTGAATGGCAGCCCCAGCTACGAATGCCACCATGTATGTATCTGCTTGCAGCACAAACTAACGCCAGACTCAAAAAAAAACCGAGACCCAAGACTGCTGCAAGTAGAGCTCATTAATTGCTAACGAGGGAAGTTTGTTGCTAAACTTCCCGGTCCTGCTTTTTAGTGGCTGCTTTAGAGACCCAGACCTATAGGGTCACAACTTTAGTTGCAGTGCTGTTGCTGTAAAATGAAGCTGAATAGCTCCACTATAACCCAGACCCCACCCCACTGAGCACACAGTAAGAAGCAGGAGGGAAGTTCTTTCAGGGTGTGAGTATATCTAGTACTAAACATATTATTTAGTGTCAGGGATGTGCCCTCTTCTGCCAGTCCAGCACTGAGTGGGTACCGGCAGCCTCAGCCTCTGTTGTCGACGGACACGTCTCCCATTGAGTCTGCCAGCTCCTCCCCGGGGGAGGAGGAGTTACCAGGGAGGAGCCAGGTGGGAAGGGGTCTCTAGGAGGGTGCAGAGAGACCTGGCACCGCTCAGCAGACCCACTCTGAGGGGGAGACACCATTTCCGGCGCCTGCTTTACGCAGAAGGGTCAGGGGAGAAAGGAGGCGGCACATTAGGGTGCCGAGACTCTGGTGTTGGCGTCACAACAGGAGGGGGGCACTTCCGGATTCTGCTAGCGACTAGATGGTCATGTTTTAGGATAGCTACGCACTGTACATACTTTGCACAATAAAATAGTTGAAAGACAAGACGGACTTGGTCTTTACTCATGACCAAGCCAGTGTGGTGTAGTGGTTAAGATAATAAGATAAGATAAGATAATTTATTGTCATTGCACAAGTACAAGCACAACGCTATACAAGTGCAACGAAATTGCATGCCATCCCGTTAAAAAAAACAGAAAGAAACAAAAAACAGCACAAAACACACACACACACACACCTATTGTTAACCTTTTTAAGGCAACGGGAACTGTATAGTTCTTCCAGAGATGGGAGAGGATGACCAATAATATTTTGGGCTGTGGTTATGACCTTCTGAAGTATATTCTTCTCCCTGGCTGTGCAGCTGGAGAAGCGGTAGACTCGTAATCTGGGGAACCGGGTTCGCGTCTCCGCTCCTCCACGTGCAGCTGCTGGGTGACCTTGGGCTAGTCACACTTCTCTGAAGTCTCTCAGCCCCACTCACCTCACAGAGTGTTTGTTGTGGGGGAGGAAGGGAAAGGAGAATGTTAGCCGCTTTGAGACTCCTTCGGGGAGTGATAAAGCGGGATATCAAATCCAAACTCTTCTTCTTCTTCTTCATGAGCAACCGCTAAGCGAATCTGACATTTAGCATGGCTTTGCATTGCCTTGCTCTTTCCCGGGAAGTAGTAACGGGCTTGTAAGGCATGCCAGCATGTTTATAACCCAAGCCTGCTGAGAGGGGGGAATGGGAGTGTGTAAGGTCCTTGTTCCTACAGCAAACCATTTCTCCCTTGTCTCTAGATTATGGATTTGCATCGCCACCCACAGGAATTGCAGATACCACCTTTGTGGGCATCCTCATCTCTCGGGGAGCAGGAGCCAGCATCTCCTTCATGTACTCGTTTATCCTGCTCACCATGTGTCGAAACCTCATCACTTTTCTGCGGGAGACCTTTTTCAATCGCTACATCCCTTTTGATTCTGCCGTGGACTTCCACCGTTGGATTGCAACCGGAGCACTGATCTTTTCAGGTAGGTTCTGAGAGGTCCTGCACAAATGTATTGCTTGGGTCGGCGAGGCGCCTCGTAAAATAAAATTTCCAGGAAAAATAAATTGCAACGATTAAATAATGATCCGAGGAAAGTGCACAGTAAACTTTATCCACATAAGAGCAAAATGCTGCCACGATAAAATACAATAAAAAGTACAAGAGCTGAGATCACCATCGAACACAGGAGCTGAAGACCACCAGCCGAAACACACAGACTGACAAACGACACCTTAAAACAGTGTTCCCCAGCCTTGGGCCTCCAGCTGTTTTTGGACTACAACTCCCATCATCCCTCGCTAGCAAGACCAGTGGTCAGGGATGATGGGAATTGTAGTCCGAAAACAGCTGGAGGCCCAAGGTTGGGGAACACTGCCTTAAAAGACCTAAGAGAAGTCCGCTTACCTCCTTTGGTGGGTGGCTTTGCGGCCAGGCCTCAGGCCCCCACGGTGATCCCGCCAGGGGGCAGAGACTGGCGTCCTGCTTGCTGGTGCTTGGCCACACCGATGGAGCTGGGTGGGGCTGCGCTTGGGGAGCGGGTTCAGCTGGGCGGTTCCGTGGGGAATTTAAAGCACAATGTGGCGGGGAATCGCACTCTCTTGCCCCTCGCTGGATCACTGCACGTCACGGGGCCTTGGCACATGACGGAAAAGTATTTGCTGAGTACCAAAAGGAGAGCGATGTAGGTGCCAAGTGAGGAACCTGGGGAGCTGCTTTGTAGTAAGTCAGTGTTTACTCTGACTGGCAGCAGCTCTCTCATGATCAACACTGTTTTGTAACAACAAAACAAATGCTTGCTTGCAAAGTGGGACTTTCCCCACATTTCATTTCTACTACAGCCCCTTCCACCCGCCAGAAAAGCCACTCCTGAGGGTTGCGGGTTCCAAACGGCATGCAGTTTATGTAAGGATGGATGAATTTGTTAATTTCCATTCCTTAAGTTTCTCATTTTTCCCGTCTAATATTCAGTTTTTCACATTTCCACAGCCATCTGCAATCTCAAAAAAATAAAAATAAAATCATAAAAATTCTTCTATCTCTCCTAATTTTATTTATTTCTCCTAATGAACATATCTTGCATGCAGTTTTGATTAATGCACACATTTTTGCAAGGAACTTGTATTAATAGAACGCATTTTATGTTATTTTTACAGTTATTTTTTATGCATGTTTCCCCCTAATATATTCCTTTAATTCATATATATTGTTTGGAGGGAAAACTGCACAATGAAGTTCAGAGAAGTGCAACTTTCAAAGAGTTAGCTGTGTTTCTGTTCAAGGACTGTGAATTTGCTTCTTCTTCTTTTTTAAAGAATGCAAACAGCCCGGAACAGATTTGAAATTGCTTTTTATAATTGTTGCTGTGGATGCATTCTCTCCCTACTTTTGCACCCTGCAGTTCTGCACACCTTGGGCCATATTGTGAATGTCTACATCTTCTCAGTCACCCCTCTCAGCGTCCTGTCCTGCCTCTTCTCCAGCACCTTTACAAACGATGGGTAAGTTGGGAGTGCCTTCCCCACCCCCCTTCATACATAATAGCCGAAGAACGCAAAGGAGAGCTGGGCAACCCAGATGGCTGGAGAAAGAACGGAAGCCATGATCTTTGAGCATTTGTGCAATTAGAACTTTTTCTTACCATGGGAAGCCCAAGACTTCGTTGGTGGATTTTGACATATTGAACCAGTCTTGTGAAAAAGGTGCTTTGAAACCAGCTGCATTGAATCGCAGTCTGTTATTGTTGTGGTGGTTTAGTCGTGTCCGACTCTTCGTGACCCCATGGACCAGAGCACGCCAGGCACTCCTGTCTTCCACTGCCTCCCGCAGTTTGGTCAGACTCATGTTGGTAGCTTCGAGAACACTGGTGTCCAACCATCTCGTCCTCTGCCGTCCCCTTCTCCTTGTGCCCTCCATCTTTCCCAACAGCAGGGTCTTTTCCAGGGAGTCTTCTCTTCTCATGAGGTGGCCAAAGTACTGGAGCCTCAGCTTCAGGAATCACAGTCTGCACAAACCCTATTTTCACAAGATTGCTTCAACTTGGGCCCAAAGGAGAGGTCAAGATTCCCTGCTTTAAAATAGTAATAATGATGACTCATACATGACTTTTGTAAAGATCACCCTTTCCTCTGTACTATTCCCCCAGTCTGTATCACTGCACCTCCAAAACTTTTATTTCCCCCCCAACCCTGTATAGTAAGAGGACGCGGGTGGCGCTGTGGTCTAAACCACAGAGCCTAGGGCTTGCCGATCAGAAGGTTGGCGGTTCGAATCCCCGCAACGGGGTGAGCTCCCGTTGCTTCGTCCCTGTTCCTGCCTACCTAGCAGTTCGAAAGCACATCAAAGTGCAAGTAGATAAATAGGTACCGCTCTGGTGGGAAGGTAAACGGCGTTTCTGTGCTCTGCTCTGGTTCGCCAGAAGCGGCTTAGTCATGCTGGCCCCATGACCCGGAAGCTGTACTCCGGCTCCCTCGGCCAGTAAAGCAAGATGAGCGCGCAACCCCAGAGTCGTTCACGACTGGACCAATGGTCAGGGGTCCCTTTACCTTTTACCTGTATACAGTGGTACCTCGGGTTAAGTACTTAATTCGTTCCAGAGGTCCGTACTTAACCTGAAACTGTTCTTAACCTGAAGCACCAGTTTAGCTAATGGGGCCTCCCGCTGCCACTGCGCTGCCAGAGCACAATTTCTGTTCTTATCCTGAAGCAAAGTTCTTAACCTGAAGCATTATTTCTGGGTTAGCGGAGTTCTTAACCTGAAGCATACTTAACCTGAAGCGTACTTAACCCTGGGTACCACTGTAAGCAATGACTTTGTGGGGAAACCGCACAGGACAAAGTCAAGGGTTCGCCTTCTCTCCTGCAGTTCCCCTCTTTTCAATGCCATCCCGTGGAGCTGCTTATTTCCAAAAGCAGCAGTTAAAATAAATGAATAACACTTGGGCTGCAATCCTAATTGCCAATAGCACTTTCGTTCCAGTCTGTGTTGCTTGTGCTTATCAAGGCTTTACATTGTGCCACGATTTCTTTTCTTCCCAGGTCACAGTTTCCTCGCAAATATTATTGGTGGTTTTTTGAGACTGTCCCAGGTAAGGGCAGGTGGAGGTGTGGGCGCTTGGGGGTGGACCACACGTGGCGGCCATTCTATTTTAACACGTGTTCCTCTTTTCCCCCTTTCTCTCTCTCTCTCAGGCATGACTGGGGTGCTGCTTCTCGTTGTCCTCGCCATTATGTATGTCTTTGCAACTCACTATTTCCGGCGAATCAGCTTCCAGGGATTCTGGATCACTCACCATCTCTATGTGGTTCTCTATGTCCTGGTAACTCACTCTGGAGCCCTGCCTCCATCCTAGTGCCATTGTAACAAAAGGCACACCCACACACCATCCATTTAAAGCACGCACAAAGCTGCAGTTCCCAGCACCCTTAATAAACTACAGTTCCCAGGATTCTTTGGAGGAAACCATGTGCTTTAAATGCATCGTGTGGATGTGACCAAATGTAAACAATATACAATGTGTCAGGATTTGGGGGAGTTTGGCATTTGCAGTTTCTGCAATGAGGAAGCCCACATTCTCCATTCTGCTGTGCTGGATGGATCAATGTTCTGGCTCAGCATAAGGCAGGTTTGGATGCTCATGGAGGCTTCTGGGTAGAAATATATACCGTATTTTTCACTCTATAAGGCACACCTGACCATAGGACGCACCTAGTTTTTAGAGGGGAAAAGCCCCATTTTTTTGAGGATCAGCTCAAATTTCTGTAGCTTCTTTTGCAAAGGTGAAAAGCCCCATTTTTTGAGGATCAGCTCAAAGTTGTTGAGCTTACTTTGCAAAGGGAAAAAATCCTGTTTTATGGGGTTTAACTCACAGTTCTGCAGCTTCAGGAAGCCATTTCTACAGTTTCCAGACAGATAATCTAATCAGCCAGTCACATGTCGCTGGGGAAACAGCCTCCCTCTGCAAGGGGGCAGGGCTGGAATCTCTCTCCCTTATCTCTCTCCCCGATTGTTTGCTGAGCAGCTGCTCAGCGGGCTTCCTTTGAACACCCCCTTCTCTCTCTCTCTCTTTTTTTTAAAAAGCACTATCTGCTTTTGCCCCATGGCAGTTCAGCTCCAGGGGCCACACATACGCTCCATAAGATGCACAGACATTTCCCCTTGCTTTTTAGGAGGAAAAAAGTGTGTCTTATGGAGCGAAAAATACGGTAGCTCTTTGCTTGTGTGAGATCCTTTGGTGCTCTGCCTGCCCACTTGAGCACAGTTGTGGAAGAAAAGGTTTTTCTTTTCTGCTCAATGCAATATAACTGAAGTTTTGGGTTGCGATGTCTCCTCCAGGTTATCATTCACGGCAGCTACGCTCTGATCCAGCAGCCCCGCTTCCACATTTATTTCATTGTCCCAGCCCTTATCTATGGGGCAGACAAACTCATCAGCCTGAGCAGGAAGAAGGTGGAAATGGCTGTTGTGAAGGCTGAACTTCTCCCATCAGGTACAACTTAGAAGCCTTCTGGTGGTGGCCCTCTCTCTGATTAAAATACGGTGGGAAGAACTCCCTGTCCTTGATCTATCACTAGTAACATCTAAGACAAGTGAGGAACAATTTCCAGCCCAGGGACCACATTCTGGGCAACCTTCCAAGAATCACAGGCCAGTGGTGGGTGGGGCCAGATGCAGAAGTGGGTGGAGCAAGTAATGTAAAATAGGGTGTGTTCTTCCACAGACCCCTCACAGTCCTTCATCTGGACAAGCAAGAAGCCCTGTCAGGGTTCACAGACACATTCCAGCCAGGCAGAAACACTCCTGATTTGAAGCAGGGCCAATGAGGGGGTGTGGCCTGGAGGAACTTCTGAGGGCTAGAGAGCTGCATTTGGCCTTGGGACTGAGGTTCCCCATCCCTGATCTAAGATGACCCTACCCTTCCTCTCTGGTGCTAGGCTGCCATATTTGTCAGTGGCAGGAGCTGTTCTTCAAGGCTGTGTTCCCCAACCTTGGGCCTCCAGCTGTTTTTGGACTACAACTCCCATCATCCCTCGCTAGCAAGACCAGTGGTCAGGGATGATGGGAATTGTAGTCCAAAAACAGCTGGAGGCCCAAGGTTGGGGAACACTGCTTCAAGGCAGCAGGGCTTTCTCAGCGGAGGGACAGGGAGGGAGGAAATGCTCCTTCTGGGCAGGAACAACTTAGGGCTCTGGGCTTAGGGCTCTTACTGGGCCCAGACAAGGGCAGCTCAGCCTGCTTAGCTGGGATTCGAGTGGAACGGTATTGGGACTGGATACCTTTAGCTGAGATTCCTGATGACTAGATGACCCTTGGAGTCGCTTCCAATTCTATGATTCTATGACTTGTGCCTTAATGGCAAACATGCTCAGGCCTCTCCTTTTTCTTTGCTCAGGAGTCACTCGCCTCCAGTTCCAAAGGCCCCAGGACTTTGACTACAGGTCTGGGCAATGGGTGCGGATTGCCTGCTTATCTCTGGGGACCACTGAGTACCACCCCTTCACATTGACCTCTGCCCCCCATGAGGACACATTGAGCCTGCACATTCGAGCAGCTGGGCCTTGGACAACTCGGCTGCGGGAGCTTTACTCCCCGGAAAGCGTAGCAGAAATTGGCAAATATCCCAAGGTAAGGCTATAGCGTCTTGTTCTCTCCACCTCACCCACCCTAGCATAGATTTAAAGAACCGCGGTACAGAAATGTCTTCAATAGATACTTAAAAGCACTTGTGCTTTCTGGTCCCAACCACAGAATTGCTTCCTCTGCTGCCATTTCAGAAAACAATACAAGAAGCAAAATGAACCCCTGTGTTGCAACTCAGCCAAGAACCAACAAACAGAGCAACACGAGACCCAGAGCAAAGGCACAATATCAGTTCTTGAAAAGTTCTTGGAATGACAATGATATGCAATAACATAAAGTACAATCGAGCAGAATAGCAAAGTTTGAAAAAGTCTCTGTAGCATCAAATACAACATTGGAGAAAGTCTCTATAACATGGATGAAACAGAAGGTCATGTAAATGTTCCAACATATCATTGTCATTACAAGAACTTTTCAAGAATTGATACTGTGCCTCCGCTCTGGGTCTCGTGTTGCTCTGTTTGTTGATTTCAGAAAACAAAACAGGGAAGAGGAATCTGTGGCCCACCAGATGTTGCTAGACTACAACTCCCATCACCCCTGACCATTGGCCATCATGGCTGGGGCTGATGGGAGTTGGAGTTCAGCGACACCTGGAGAGCCACAGGTTCCCCATTCCTGGCAAAAGCCATCCCTCCAATCCCACCCAACTATTAGTTGTAGGCCGAAGTCAGCTCTTGCTAACTAGACTTAGTGGGAGTCATCCTACTTTGTCATCTGAGCAAAGAAGCAAGCCGTGAGTGGGTCCCTCTTCCTCACGTCTCTTGAAATGATAATTCTGTTGCCCTCTCCTTCTGCAACCAGTCTACACCACTGCCTTAAGAGACCAGTCTGCACCTATGCTGTTTTCTTCTCTTGACCATGTCACTGTTTGAATGCTAAGACGGGGCAATGATGCCAAGCTCTGATGCCAGCCCTGGGAGCAAGTGAAGTTTTCTTTTCATCTCTCTCTCTCCAGCTCTACCTGGATGGACCTTTTGGAGAGGGGCACCAGGAATGGAACAAGTTTGAAGTGTCTGTGCTGGTGGGAGGAGGCATCGGGGTGACGCCCTTTGCTTCCATCCTCAAAGATCTCGTCTTCAAGTCATCAGTTGGGTCCAGGATCTTGTGCAAGAAGGTGAGGTTGAAGGAATGGAGAAATGGCTGGATTCTTGTCCTTGCTAGCCAGTGAGTCAGTGCTAAGGGGCTTGGTGTGGTTCTCAAAGCGTAAGATGTGTCTCCCATAGCAGTTAGCAGAAGAGATGTGAACTTTGAGTCCTCTTGCACCCTTTTAAAAATATCTCTAGAGAACCTAATACAGAGCACATATGCCGCCGCCACTACCATCCTGTTCCCATGGAGGTTTTGTGGACTATATAAGTAACAGAAAATGAGCAGTTGTATTTTTTCATAGTTTCCCCTGACTTTACAGTCTCTCCTTTGGAAGCCTTAAACCAGGCATAGGCAACCTTCGGCTCCCAGATGTTTTGGGACTACAACTCCCATCATCCCTGACCACTGGTCCTGTTAGCTAGGGATCATGGGAGTTGTAGTCCCAAAACATCTGGGAGCCAAAGATTGCCTACCCCTGCCTTAAACCAACCTCCCCCAAGCTGGTGCCGACCAGATATTGCAGGACCCCATTTCCCAGTAGCTTCAACCAGCATGACCAATGGTCAGAGTTGTAGTCCCGCAACATCTGGAGGACACCACATTCGCTACCCCAGCTATAGAAGCTTCAGCATGCTTTCTCCTAACACGGGGATGCTTAATATTCCCACGATGAAGAACTTGGGATGCATAATCACTTGGATTTAGACCTTGAAAACTGCAGGAGTTGCAACTCTACTGAGCTTAGCTTGGTATGCACACGCAATCACTGGGCTCGGATGAGAAGATCCAACAGGATCACAGCAAGTGATGGTGAAATGATAATGGATGCAGAGATAATAATAATAATAATAATAATAATAATAATAATAATAATAATTTATTTGTACCCCGCCCATCTGGCTGGGTCTCCCCAACCACTCTGGGCGGCTTCCAGCAAACATTAAAATACATTAACACATCACAGATTAAAAACTTCCCTAAACAGGGCTGCCTTCAGGTGTTTTCTAAATGTCATGTAGTTATTGATCCCTTTAACCTCTGATGGGAGGGCGTTCCACAGGGCGGGCACCACTACCGAGAAGGCCCTCTGCCTGGTTCCCTGTAGCGTTGCTTCTCGCAGTGAGGGAACCGCCAGAAGGCCCTCGGTGCTGGATCTCAGTGTCCGGGCTGAACGATGGGGGTGGAGACGCTCCTTCAGGTATACAGGACCGAGGCCGTTTAGGGCTTGAAAGGTCAGCACCAACACTTTGAATTGTGCTCGGAAACGTACTGGGAGCCAATGTAGATCTCTCAGGACCGGTGTTACGTGGTCCCGGCGGCCACTCCCAGTCACCAGTCTAGCTGCCGCATTCTGGATTAATTGCAGTTTCCGTGTCACCTTCAAAGGTAGCCCCACGTAGAGCGCATTGCAGTAGTCCAAGAGGTCAAAGCGTGAAGTTCTGACATGGCCCGGTGGGGTTTCCTGGTGCAGTTTAGAAGACCAAGGGAGGTCAATGACAGTCCTCTAGATTCAGCCCATGGAGTTGAAAGGATGAGAGGGGTCCAGGTGAGTGGAAAGGTTTTGATGCAAGAGCTTGGAAGGAGGAGCCCATTCAGCAGGTGCAGGTGTCGTTTCAGGGGATTTCCGATAACGGCCTTGCTCACTTTCCCCTTGTTCCCAGATCTATTTCATTTGGGTGACGCGGACTCAGCGGCAGTTTGAGTGGATGGCCGACATCATCCGAGAGGTGGAGGAGAACGATCAGTGCGACCTGGTCTCCGTGCACATCTACATCACACAGCTGGCGGAGAAGTTTGACCTGCGCACCACCATGCTGGTGAGCCCCTGCGTGCAAAAACTGCAGCGCAACCAGACACAAGGCCGTATGTGCGGAAAACCTGAACTGATGTTTGTTTTGATTCCGCTTTAAAGAGCAGGTTTTCGCAGGGAAAGCTCGGGGCAAAATAGAAAAAAAATGCTTGGACACGGAGTGTTAAAGTGGAAGGAGCAAGGCAAAAGGTTAAGTCTGGATAAGCCCTAAGTTTTTTACATAGGAAGATAAAAGCAAAAGCACAACACCAGTGACCTTCCCAGTTGCTCCTGCTGTTTCTTCTGCCAGACGAGAAAAACGGTGCTGCGCACGATTGACAAATACTAGAGCTGGTGTAGCATAGTGTATATGAGACTGGCTACAATTCAGGAAATCCCTGGTTTGAATTTCTCCTTTGGCATGAATGCTATCTCAGTCTCAGTCCCCGCATTTGCAAGATAGGGAGCAGAATAATAACAATGCCTGCCTTAAAAGGCTTGCAGTTGTGTGCAAAGGGCTTGGAACATGTGAAAGTGATATACTCTACAAGTATTATTAAGTAGTAGGTCCTTTTATGTATAAAATTCAATATTTATATTTAATAACTTTAGACATATTAGCTGAGCTGTTCTGGCTGTTACCTTATTAGTTTTCCCACCAACCCACATGGATTTTTTTAAAAAAAAATCATTAGTTTATGCATGAATTTATATACCACTTTTCACTTCCACATAGCTGCCCTCCCTGAAGCAGTTCACAAGGATAATAAAATAGTGAGAAGAAAGTAAATTTAAAGCCCATAATTAACACTGAAAATAGCAGTGTCATAAGCCTCCGAGCATGAAGAAGAATGGAAAGTGTGTCTAAACAAAACAGTTTTAATAATCTTTCTGAAAATGGGAAAGGAGGGGATTAAAGAAGCCCTCCAGAAGAGGGAGCTTCCAAACCTAGGTGCAGCCACCAAGAAGGCCCTGTCCTGTGTTTCCACCAAGCACACGTGAGACATTGGTGGGATTGTGCAGCAGAGCCTCCCCAAAGCTCTTAACAGGCAGGCAGAGTTGTGCCGAAGCTGGTGGTCCTTCAGATATTCTGGACACAAATTGTATATTAAATTAAAATGGTATACCCGTAGATCTCCACATCACGTTCCCGGCTATGTGCCTGGATCAGAACATTGCTTGTTCTAACAAGACCTGCTTCTACGTTGGGGGAATCTACAACGACAAAGTGGTGATAATGGTGGCCGTGGACAGTGGGTTCCTTCCCCCAACACAAGCCATACTCTGACCGTCACCGTCTCTCTTTCTAGTACATCTGCGAGCGGCACTTCCAGAAGGTCCTCAACCAGAGCTTGTTCACCGGCCTGCGCTCTGTCACCCACTTTGGGCGGCCCCCGTTTGTCCCTTTCTTCTGCTCACTGCAAGAGGTCCATCCTGAGGTCAGTGCTGGCAAATGGGCAGAGGGCTCCTGTGGGCAGTTGGGGGGTTCAGTTTTGGGCATTGCATATTAACAGGCTTCATGCGACAGAGGGGATCTTGCTTGCTAAATGGAACACAGGAAGCTGCCGCCTCCGAGCTCAGATGTTTGCTCACTGATACGTTTTCTGTCATGAAACGGTCTCTACTCACACGTAGAGCCTTGGCAGAGACACAAGCCCGACTGGCATGTTCCCTCCTTCCTGGGCGATCGTTCGGGAGCTTCTCAGCTTCTTCAGCCCGAACATCACAGTGACTGGTGTCAGAAGACAACCAGCACACTTAGGGATCCGCAGAGTGTGCGCAGTTGCGTAACAGACCACAACAACTCAGCATCTTGGCTAAATCTACTTTATTACATTTCTACACACATGGAGCTCTACATCATGGCTCCCTCTCTCTCTAGCATCAGGCAGCAAAGAGAAAGAACAAAGGACAATAGTCCTACTTCAGGGAAACACAGTAAGACAAACATCCTGTCTTCCGTCACTTCCCACTCTGTGGAATGAAAACACATACCCAGTCATGTGATAAACAATAAACCCATGACTGCACACGGGGAATGAATCTCACAACATCCTCCCCCAATTCATACACTGTCCTGCAGTCAACTGACATCAGTGTAACTGCAACAACCATACAGACATCATACTCAAGGTATACCTCTGTATCACCTGTTCCACCTTTGGAACTACATGCAACTGGATTGGCCTTGGGCCTTACCATCTTGCACTTCTGACTAGTCTTGGTGTCATAACCCTTTTGACTATCAGGAAATATCACACTTGGCTTTGTTGAGACTAAGCCTCGTTCCTAGCCTCGTTCCTAGCCTCGCCCTAGCCTCGTTCCTCTCTGAGGAATCAATGTTGGTGCACATGGCCTCTGGACTTGGTCCAGCTTCCTTCTCCAAGGAAATAGTGTCTACCCATACAGCCTTACACCAGGAAACCCCACCGGGCCATTATTTTAAATTGGGATCCTATGGGAATGAACCGGGGGCTTTTCTGCAAGCAAAGCAGCCACAGAGCTATGGCCCCTTCCTGAAAGAATGAGGAGAGCAACCACAACAAGCTTCCTAAAGAGTAATTAGCAGTGCTGCCTGTGACGTGTCATCACTTAGCATCCCTCTGGTGCAGGGGAGAGAACCTGATCCAGCCAGTGGGTCAGATTCCTATCTCTCCTGCTGTTGGGACAAAAAGCAACAATGCATGTAGACAGTTACCTGAACCAGGGATGGGTGACGATAGACCGAAAGGGAACCTATTTTTACTCCTGTTAGTTCCTTCTTGTTGGCGTATATATCACTTCCTTCCATGCTTTGACTTCTTCCTTCTTCTCCAGCCAGTCTTTCTTCCTTTGTCCTAGTGTTAGGACCCCTTTCCTTTAACCTCATGACTCCAAAGTGGGTGCCTGTGAGCTTGTGCTCTGAAGTTTGCCTGAAGTTAACTTTATTTTATTCTTTCAAGGCCCCCGTAGGGAATTCAGTTGTGCTGTTGATCCAGCCACAACTTTCTTTGCCCCTAACCTGACCTCAAGGGACGCGGGTGGTGCTGTGGGTTAAACCACAGATCAGAAGGTTGGCGGTTCGAATCCCCGCGATGGGGTGAGCTCCCGTTTCTTGGTCCCAGCTCCTGCCAACCTAGCAGTTCGAAAGCACGTCAAGTGCAAGTAGATAAATAGGTACAGCTCCGGTGGGAAGGTAAACGGCGTTTCCGTGTGCTGCTCTGCTTCGCCAGAAGCGGCATAGTCATGCTGATCACATGACCAGTATACCTGAAGGAGCGTCTCCACCCCCATCATTCTGCCCGGACACTGAGGTCCAGTGCCGAGGGCCTTCTGGCGGTTCCCTCACTACGAGAAGCCAAGTTACAGGAAACTAGGCAGAGGGCCTTCTCGGTAGTGGCATCCGCCCTGTGGAACGCCCTCCCACCAGATGTCAAAGAGAACAACTACCAGACCTTTAGAAGACATCTGAAGGCAGCCCTGTTTAGGGAGGCTTTTAATGTTTAATAGATTATTGTATTTTAATGTTCTGTTGGAAGCCGCCCAGAGTGGCTGGGGAAACCCAGCCAGATGGGCGAGGTAGAAATAATAAATTATTATTATTATGACCTGGAAGCTGTACGCCGGCTCCCTCGGCCAATAATGCGAGATGAGTGCCGCAACCCCAGAGTCGGACACGACTGGACATAACGGTCAGGGGTCCCTTTACCTTTACCTTTTAACCTGACCTCATGTACATGGATGTAAGCAGGCAGCAATTTCCATCCTTTCCTACATTTGTCACAGCCAGCACTTTCCCCCTTCCACTACACTCCGGCTTCTGCTAAAACCTGCTATTCTTCTCGCTATCCGCTATGCCTGAAACGTAACGCAGGGAATTACGTAATTAAATAGATAAATGGAAAGATAACTAGACGGATGAGAGACCATTGAACTTGTGCCAGGTTTTTTTTTTTTTTTTTTGGAACAGCATTCTCAGCTCGGATTGACCTTTATCACATAAAAAGTGTGCCATGAGTTAGCTCCTTTCCTCATTGCAGCGCTTCATTTGTATGTTGTGTAAAGAAAGAAAGATCAGCTGATGCAATGGAGGTTTTACAGCATGATGACACAATAGCAATCGTCGGTTGAAAATCGCCGGTCATGTCAAATCTACAAATCAGCTGCCTGCCTAGATGGCAAACATTGTGGGTCCTCCCTTATGTGTGTCTATCCCTGACTGAGGAAGCGATTTGCTCTTAAGGCACAGAAGCAGGGCCAGGAACACCAGGCGAGGTGTGTGTGTGTGTGTGTGTGTGTGTGTGTGTGTGTGTGTGTGTGTGGAGTTGCAGCCCTTACTGTGCAATTCTGGCGGACACACATCAAGTAGGTGGTTGGGTGCCTATAGAAATCTGCATTTAGGAGAGCCTTCCTCTAGATAAGATAATTTATTTATTGTCATTGCACAAGTACAAGCACAACACTATACAAGTGCAACGAAATTGCATGCCATCCCGTAAAAGGAAAAAAAGAAAAAAAGCACAAAACACACACACACCAAAAAGGCCACACATACATACACCCCCCACACACACACACATGCTGTAGAATGAGATGGTAAAAACTTGAGGTAGTAGAATAATTTTTTAAAAAATAAAAAGTAATAGAAGTAGGAAAGGAGTTGAGAGGTCCCTCTGGACTTCCATTTTATTCCGCATTTGTGATTTGGGGCCACCACACACACTCCCATTTCCAATTTTTGCACCTGCAGAAGTTTTGGGGCCGTCACACTGCTTCACTTCCAATCAGTGCATATCCTGTAACTTCCTGCGAAGATTCTGTAACTTTTTATACCACACATGTTCTGGAGCGTGTCCTTCGTTATGGCCTTTCTGGACAGCGGTAATGGGATATGGTTGGGGAAGGATCGCAGGAGAAACCAAAGCCGAATAAACACCCACTGATGCACTGTTGTTGTATCAAGAACGTGCTGCGGGATACATCCGCAATAAAACACCCATCTGGAGAGGGGCCCCTGGGTTTAATAATGTCCCCTCTGCTGTTCAAACATTGGGAGAGCTGTAGCTCAGTGGTGGAGCCCATGTTTTATATGCAAAAGGAGCAAGGTTCAATCCTCCGGTATCTGCAGTTAAAATTTGAAAGGATCAGCCAACAGATGACAGGGAAAGATATTCACACTGGTGGTTAGCCTGCAGTAAGTGCAGAGAATGCCAGGCTACGTAGATAAATAGTCTGACTTCTTATAAGGCAGCTTCCTATGATTTCTTTTGTTTTAAAACATATGGGAACATTTATTTATTTATTTATTTATTTAAAATCTTTTTATTGGGTTTTAACAGGATTACATAAACAAAAAACAAAAAAACATAGATCTTAACATAATATCGAATATTTGGTACAATTACACAAAGACAACACATATCAAATTTTCTCTTTCCATTTGCCTAATCATGTTGGGGTGACTTCCTCACGTCTCCCCTACTGCGTTTCATTTCCAATCATCTTTAGTAATTTCTTGACAACTTTAAATGTTATTCTTTATTCTAACTTATGTTCTTTTCTAATATAAGTCTTAACCTAAAATCAACAGTCTTTATTACTTAATTCTATTTTTCTAGTCTGTAAGCTATCGTTTCTTCCAACTTTTTTCAGTCTTTAAATCTTACAATAGTCCTTTAAATATACTTTAAATTTCTTCCAGTCTTGATCCACCGTCTCCTCCCTCTGGTCGTGTAGTTTCCCGGTCAGTTCGGGAAGTTCCATATAGTCCATCATTTTCATCTGCCAGTCTTCTATCGTAGGTAGTTCCTGTGTCTTCCAGTTCCTTGCAATCATATGGGAACATTTAAAGCTAGCGTCAAATGAGCCAGTTCATGTCTCAAATTTCTTCTGCTTCGTCTTCTCTTTCTTCTTCTAGAGCAGGCCTCTGCCATGGATGCATTTAGGCATAACCTGGAGCTTAGAGCCTGACCCAAGAAAGCAGGACTTGGTGCTCTCCTTTTTTGCTGCTCACTTATTTTGGGACATTCATTTATTTAAAGAATGCCTATTGAGATCAAGCAGGTTAATTAATTAATTTTAATTGATTAATTTCAGTAGTAGTTTTAAGAATAACGTGAGACCTAAGACTAACTAAGAAGCAGTTTAATCATGATAATAGTTTGTATCGACAACAAGTTTTGTGTATTTGAACTAAGTAGACGGGAAGTCATTTGTGTTTTTCATTTGGTTTTGTAATAACTTTATTTACTTTCTGTATGGTATGGGTGTAAAGGGTGTCTTTTTCCTTTTTCCTTTGTTCGTTCTCTCTATTTCTGTAATAATTCAATAAAAGAGAGAGAGAGAGAGAGAGAGAGAGAGAGAGAGAGAGAGCTCAAGCAAGTGCCTTCCCTGTATTATTTTTGGCGCCTTCTGAAAACATTCTTGGCTATACGAAGCTACCCAGATGCTTATAAAGTTGACGTGAATTTTAATCTATTTTACTATTTTAACTTTTTGTATGTTTTTAACAGATTTTACTGATTTTCTTGTTTTAGCTTTTTGTAAACTGCTTTAAGTCCTTGGGTTATTATTTTTTTTCTACAATCAAGTGGTGTATAAATTTCATGAAATAAATACATAAGATGCTCTTCTAATGACCCGCTGGAGTGGAAAAGCTTAAGAAGGAGCCCAAAGCTGCTGGTCCCTCAGCTGTGTCTGTTTCCTTTCTCTCCTCCCTTCTGCTACCGCCCAATGCATAGCTGTCAACCCTCCCTTTTTTTGCGGGAAACTCCCTTATTCCAATACTGTTTCCCACTGCTATCCCGGATTGTTGATATCCCTTAAATTTCCCGGATTTCAAAGGAAGCAGCCCCTCTCCCTCCCTGCCGGCCAGGGAGGCTCTTCAGCTGCGTTGCTCGGCTGCCAATAAGGAGTCTGAGACCGACTGGGGGCGGAGCTTGCATGCCTTGTGCAGCCAGACCCTCATGCCCAACCAGACAGACAGCCTGCCTGCCGTCTACTCGCTCGCTCTTTTGCTCACTCGTTTGCGCGCAGCCTCTGGAGCACAGGGTGGCGAGGCTACTTGGTCACATTGCACCGCCCTTGCGGCATCCCTTATTTTCAAATCCGAAAGTATGAAAAAAACCCCTTATTTTCAAATCCGAAAGTTGACAGCTGTGGCCCAATGTGTTGGGTTATGCCTGGTGACCAAGTTCTTTTGGTTTGTTGTTTGCAGGTGAGGAAGATTGGTGTGTTCAGCTGTGGCCCTCCAGGCATGACCAAGAATGTGGAGAAAGCATGCCAGAAGATCAACAAGCGCGATCAAGCCTATTTTGTCCATCACTATGAGAACTTTTAGCCCTTTAGCAGACTCTGCTGTGCTTCCGGGGGTGAATGCCCATCTCCCCAACCAGCTGTCTTCTTTCCAGTGTGCATTGTTGGACAATGGTTTACACTAGATTCTTACTTTTAGCACCATGAGGACAGCTTTACTTTTTATCCCTGCGTAGTATTTTAATGCCTCTGATGCCTGAGAAGTTACTGCTGCATGGACTGGAAACATAGCTCTAGCGCTCTCTTGTTTGTGTGTAGATGGAAAGTGATGTGACATCCTATTCATGGAGCATTAGTGCAGTGGTAAACCAGTGTGAAATTGGTTTAAGGGTCAAATTTACCTTAATGCTGCCAACGTTTTTAAGTGTACATAATTCCCCCCCCCATATATTCAATAAACATTTTCCAATCTTCTCTAAACGTACGTTCTTCTTGTTCTGTTATTCTATATGTTAAGTCTGCGAGCTGCACATAATTCCATCGGCTTAAGTTGCCATTCTTCTTTAGTTGATACCTCGTTCGTTTTCCATTTTGGGGACTAATAAAACACGGGCCGCACCAGTGGCATCCATAAATAACCTTTTATGATGGATGTAATAATGGAACACTGAATGGTTTAGTTTATGTAAAATATGCAGAGATTTATGATATGCAAAATGAACCATGGAAAGAGAAGAAGGGAAGTCATTGATATTTTAAGAATGTTTAAATGAGTATTCAAAATTGTAAAACAGAAAATTTAATAAAAATTATATATTCCTAGGGTTCTTTGCAGGAAGCCTAGACTCTTAAACCAATATATATTAATCTGTGTTGTTACTGGACTCCAACTCCTATCAGCCCCAACCACCAGGATTTCCCATTCCCTTCATACAACTACAGTTCCTAAGGTGAGAACCGAAATGGTTACGTAGCTTTTACCAGCTTAGGTGTCTGAACATCACCTAACTGCTTTGTTATGGCTTGAGTTTGTTTGCCTTTGTCATGTTTAGCTGATGGCTTTCACCTTTAGAAGGAGACTTATGGTGGATAACTCAGTCAATAACTACGGTACTACAGAAACAGTTTAGCTCTGAGGACCAGATGCTGAAGCCAAACAGCCAGTGATGTAGTGGAGTAAGAACTTGGGGGAGCACAACTTTGGTACAGTGCTTCTTTTTTCTTTCTGCAGAAAGTTCAACATCATGATCAGGAATAGTGTCTGCCAGTGTTGTAAAGCAGAGGGGTTATAATTAGAGGCGCATGAATCTGCCAGTTTTGGTTTTTCTCAATTTCCCATTCCCCCCCCCCCCAGTCTTAAATTCAGTTCTCATTTCTGCACCCGTTTGCAATTTCTTTTTAAAGTCCTTGTGAAAATTTCTCCCAACACACGCATTTTTGTCTGCAATTTTGCCTGATTATACGTATTTCTGCAAGCAATTTCCCCTAATGTACTGCATTTTCATAACTTACTTTCACTAATACCGGTATGTGCATTTCTATGCACACTTCCCCCTGATACAGCTTTTCGTACCCATTTTTTGTTTGGAAAACTGCATCACAAAATTCAAGGAAGTGCAAATTTCAAAGGATAGCTGTGTTTAGGTTCACATATTGTTTAGGTAAGTGCTAATTACTTAGGTCCACATTAAAAGTCAAATGGAACTGAGTTTCTACCCCATCCCTAGTTAGAATATAGGGCATGCTGTATTCATTAATCAACCTGACAATAGCCTTTCCTATTAAAATACACAAATGTCCTTCACTTTAATACCATATTTTTCGCTCTGTAAGGCGCACCTGACCATAGGACGCACCTAGTTTTTAGAGGGGGAAAGCCCCATTTTTTTGAGGATCAGCTCAAATTTCTGCAGCTTCTTTTGCAAAGGAGAAAAGCCCCATTTTTTGAGGATCAGCTCAAAGTTGTTAAGCTTACTTTGCAAAGGGAAAAAATCCTGTTTTATGGGGTTTAACTCACAGTTCTGCAGGAAAGGGAGCCATTTCTACAGTTTCCAGACAGATAATCTAATCAGCCAGTCACATGTCACTGGGGAAACAGCCTCCCTCTGCAAGGGGGCGGGGCTGGAATCTCTCTCCCTTATCTCTCTCCCAGATGGTTTGCTGAGCAGCTGCTCAGCAGGCTTCCTTTCAACACCCCCTTCTCTCTCTCTCTTTTTTTTTAAAAGCACGATCTGCTTTTGCCCCATGGCAGTTCAGCTTCAGGGACCACACATTTGCTCCATAAGACGCACAGACATTTCCCCTTGCTTTTTAGGAGGAAAAAAGTGCGTCTTATGGAGCGAAAAATATGGTAAATATTGGGGGAAACAGGTTGTCCTACTTTCTGTTATATGAACAGTTCATAAGGAGCCTCAACAGTATGTGAAATGCCAGGCTGTGCACTCTACATAGTACCTTATGTTTGTAGTTCTATTTCCATCCTTCCTCCATTGAACTGAGGGTGGCACACATGGGAATGACTGGGTGCAGCTCCAATAAGCTTCCAGTGACCTTACAAAATACACCCAACCTGAGTAAAATAAACCCAACCTGCCGCCTAGAACTTCTTGTCATTCAGACAAGTGTGATGGGCAGAATATGGTCCTGAGAACACACCGTCCGTCCCCCCCAAGAGGACAACCAGCAGCACGTTCTGTACCTGACCTACAATTCCTCCTTAAAACTCAAGTTTGCATCCTCTTGAAACCCACGTTTGCATGAGAGCTTGTGGACAGATGTTGCGCTGGCAAAGAAACACGACGTGACGACAGGATGGATGAACGGGAAGGCGACCTCGAACCACACCCGAGGGTTCCCTTTTATTGTCAATCTCACACATCAGTTAATGATTAGCCCCACAGGCAGGGCTTAAGGAACCAAATAAGGAAACATTCAACCAAATGGTGGTGCATAGCACCATGTAAGGAAATGCTTACAAACAGTGACACCCCAAACTTCCCCACATGACTTCTCCATTGTGTACGTGCTCACTCTCCATGCTCCCATCACATGCTCCCCTCATGCACCCCTCCCGTGCTCATCTTGTGACTTCTTCAGTACTTTTCCACCACCCCCTTTGTTATTTTGTGCTTCTGACCCGTGTCTGCCATCCTGACGTTACAATGCAGCGTGGCGTGCCAGCGCTGCATTTCCAGCCTTCGCAGGATTGACGCGGCTTGCCAGCGCCAATCCAGCTATAACTCCCACAGACATAGCTTTGGGAGTCCAGATCCAGCCTTTGCAATGATTCTTCCATTGAGGAGCTTCTGTGGCCCATCCTTTATTTCAATGAGCAAGAGCAGGCTTCCTCAACCTCGGCCCTCCAGATGTTTTGAGGCTACAATTCCCAGCATCCCTGGCCACTGGTCCTGCTAGCTAGGGATCATGGGAGTTGTAGGCCAAAAACACCTGGAGGGCCGAGGTTGAGGAAGCCTGAGCAAGAGCAATGCCAGGCAAGACTTGCTCCAAAATGCTGCTCTTCTCCAACCTCTTCCTGGCAAGGCCATCTGCAGAGCTGTTTCTATTGATGGCTTCTTGCTGGGAGCAGCTGCTATCCCTGCCAGCTCATGGGATGGCTATTGACTGGTATATGCCTCCTCTTGTGCTGAAGCCACATTCGTAAGCCCTGGGGCTCTCTGCTGCAAGGCAGGGTTATAATTTTCTAGACCAAAGGGCAGCTGGGCAAGTTTAGTCAGGATTCACTGAACACTTAGTTCAGAGCAGCTCAGGGTTTAGCGACTATTTCCACACAGTTGAGCATCCTAATTCTCTCAAATCCATGGGGTTTAGATGGTTGAGGTGAGGGTGCTGGGTGCTTTTACCCATGTGGCTTAAAACATTTTGCCCTAATTGTTTTGTTCTGCTCCAACTGGTTGGCCATGCAAGCAAAAAGCTCATGTTGTCAGATGACAAATGCCTCTCTTCCACTCTCTCGGCATGTGGTTTCAGGGGTCTGCAATCTGAGCTTACGGGGCCGGCCCTGTCAATAAGGCAGAGTGAAGCCACTGCCTCAGGTTGCATCCATACCATACTTTCAAAGCACACCCCCCCCCCAAGAATCCTGAGAACTGCCATTTGCTCCTCACAGAGCTCCAGTTCCCAGCACACTTAACAAAGCTCCGGTTTCCTGGATTCAGGGGCGGAGCAATGGGGGGCATTGTGGGCAGGCCACCCCAGGTGCCACCCTGGAGGGGGGTGACACTCGACGCCATTCCCCCGCGACTCCCAAGCCGAGCCCCGCTGCATGGCACCCCATCCGTACGGCGGTAGCTCGTAAGGTTGCCGCTCGCGCCCGGCAGCCCAGATGGACTGCGCATGTGCGGCAGCCCGGACAGACTGTGCATGTGCGGAATGTTGCACATGTGCAGTCCGTGCGGGATGCTACACTTGTGCAGTCCGTCCGGACTGCCGGGTGCGAGCGGCACCCCGTCCGTGTGGCGGCTGCTCACACCCGGAAACCTTGTGAGCGGCAGCCCGGACGGACTGCGCATGTGCAGAATGTCACACATGCTCAGTCTGTGCGGGATGCCGCACATGCGCAGTCCGTCCATGCTGGCGCTGCTGCTCCCGCGGCAACTTGTAAGGCTGCCGCACGCGAAAAGCAGCACGGACAGGGCAGCGGCAACTCGTAAGGTTGCCGTGGGAGCAGCAGCGCCAGCACGGACGGACTGCGCATGTGCGGCATCCCACACATGCGACGTTCGTCCTGATGCGTGCATCGTGATGTCACGACGCACGGGTCAGGACGAACAGTGCATGCGTGCTGCGGAGCAATGCCCCGCCCCTGGGGGGTGCCTCTGAATTTGCCGCCCTGGGCAGGCAAGCGGCTCCGTTCGCCACTGCCTGGATTAAATGTATGGTGTGGATGGTGACCAAATCTGAGCAATTTGTGTGAGGATTTGCGTTGGGGGTTCTGGAAGAGGCATATGCAGATTCTGCACATTCTTCAACTGGGAAATGAGTCCACTGTGGATAGCTGCTCAATTTGTTCTGGTTTGCAAAGTGTTTTGAAGAGGTGAGTTATATATCATCTGAAAGAAGAAGAAGAAGAAGAAGAAGAAGAAGAAGAAGAAGAGTTTGGATTTGATATCCCGCTTTATCACTACCCGAAGGAGTCTCAAAGCGGCTCACATTCTCCTTTCCCTTCCTCCCCCACAACAAACACTCTGCGAAGTGAGTGGGGCTGAGAGACTTCCAAGAAGTGTGACTAGCCCAAGGTCACCCAGCAGCTGCATGTGGAGGAGCGGAGACGCGAACCCGGTTCCCCAGATTACGAGTCTACCACTCTTAACCACTACACCACACTGGCTCTCTTGAAACTTCTACAAGCTTTTCTTGTCAGGCACTGGGCAAGGGAATGGGCCCCTCACTGGACATCACAATGACATCAGGGCACCTTTTGAAAGAAAACGCTTCTGGCTGCAGAGCAAAGGCTTTGGAAGCTCCTTTCAAAGAGCTATTTCATATGGCACCTGAAAGCAGCTTTGCAGGCAAAGGTTGGCAGTGCCTGCAAACACCCTTTCAGCCGAGCCAGATTTTTTTTAACCTGCCCCCCACCTGGATGAAAAGGTTGGTAGAGGTGCAGAGACACCATGTAACTGTATTCAGTGTAACATAAGAATAACCCTTTGGCCTATTATTGTGAGGTAAACTCAGTTTGTTTGATTAACACGAAAAACACATTTATTGGTGTCACTGTACATTTTATGACACCTCCCTTAATGAGAAAAGAACAAATTACTCACTTATTGACTGGTCTGTTTAAAAGGCTACGCTGGGTGACCCATGCTCCATATTTCTCGTTTGTAGCCTAACAAAATTTGAAAACCTGTGTCAGTGAGCCTCAGCTTCTGCCTTAGGCACCTTTAGAAAAACCCTCAGTTTCGATTTTCAGGTGTCTTTGGAAGATCTTTTTGTGCCCTCAGGCCTATCCAGTAGCTATTCGTTTTAGTGATTGTTTTATCCTGTTTTAAAAGGTTTATGACGTTGCTCTGAGGCTTTGTGAGCGGATGCCATATAACTACTTTTATGAATGACCAAGGCTTTGTCATCAATATAAATATAATTATAGTTGGCACTGATTGGGTCACCCTGACCCTCTTTAACACAAAACATGAGATAAGGCATCTGATTTGCATACAAATGGTCCCAGTTTCGATCCCTGGCATTTCCCTGAAACCCTGGAGAGCTTCTTCCAGTCAGTCCAGACCAGTAGCCTTTGACTTTCTCAAACCCAGGACCCACCTTCAACCAAAACATGCACATGGGGGCCCATTTCTTAATCTTTTACCATATATTGAAATGATGTCAAACGCTCCTGGTGCAACCCACCTCAGATCAGACCACCAGTGGTCTAGACCAAGATGGCCAAACTTTTTATACTAGGTGGGCCACAAGAGTACTTCGACACAGAACCCGCGAGCCGCACGCTGCCTTGTGAGGGGCAACAAGGCCCAAATTTGAAGCCCTTGCGCTGCCTTCCCAAAGTTGGGCAAGTGAGGCACTGGGCTTTGGGAAGGAGGTGAAAGGGAATGTGTAGCAGCCTGTATGCATCTGTTCTCCACCCCGACCACATGATCATGCATTTCCTGCATTGCTTTTGGGCTCAAATCAGGGTCAGGTTGGTCCCACATCACCCTGTGTTAGTTCAGAGCCACTCTGAAGTGCTGGATCAGGCCCAGATTGGATTGTGGGGTACCCAATCCAATTACAGCACCCATCACCGCTGATTATTGACCATGCTGGCTGATAGGTGTTAAAGAGTTCAACAATAACATCTCTCTCTCTGTGAGTGCATGATCAAACAAATATTAGGACTGCTTAGTTAAACATTTTGTGTCTAAAATCTTGGCCCAACTTTTCAGCTGCCCCTTATCCTATATAATAATCTTCAAGTGTCCCTGCGTCCACTTTCTGTGTGTCACGGAAGTGCGCTACTGCGCATGACACAGAGGGACGCAGGGATTGGAGCATACAGAGGAAAGGAGACCAATAGGCGCTGGCGGTTACGCCTCTTCCTGCCCACCCCCGCAGCTCCGAGTCCAATTGCAATCGTCGGCCAATTCCAGCTTGCCGACGCTCCCCCTGCAGCTGCCTGCTTGCAAAGCGCGGGGGAAGAGCCGCGAAGCGGCTCTCCCGCCGGCGCCTTTCTTTGCCTGCCGCCACCGGAGCCTCCCGTTACTGCAGGTTCCCGCCGCCTTTCCTTCCTTAGCAGGCTCGGAAGGCTGCCGCACGCGCTCCTCCTGCAGCCGCCTACACCATCGTCGGCCAAGTGCCTGTCGCCCGCACTCTTCCACCGGAGCCTCCCGTTACTGGAGGCTGCCGCCCCGCCAAGTCCCTCCAGGAGCCTGAGCAGCGTCTCCTGAGGGACTTTGCAGCCTCAACTGCGCAGCTTCCTGTAGCTGGTGAGCCACCAGCCCGGGCTCAGCCCCAACGCCTCGGGCTCGAAGGGCCGGTAGCCCGGTGGGCTGACGGGGCTGGCGGCCGCCGCCGCCGCGGCCAAAGAAGGAAGACCGGCCGAGGGGGAGCCTGCGAGCGCCGCCATTACACCGCCAGGCAAGCGGGGAGAGAGACCCGCTCGCCAGCTCCATCGCCCCGCCCTCAGCGAGGGAAGCTGCCGCTGCTGCCGCCGCCGCTCTTTTTCTCGGGGGGGGAACCTTCAATGGGGCGCCCTCCCCGGCCCGCAATGGTGGCGAGGTGGAGCAGCCGCCGCCACAGTTTCCGGCGCCCGCCGGGCAGGGCAAAGGGGAAGCGGGGAGGAGCACGCGGGAGAGGACCAGGGAGGGGAGGGGGTCGGGGGGAGGGAGAGAGAGAGGCGAGCTATTTGTGGAGGTGTGGGGGGGAGGTGGGTGTAGGGGGGAGGTGTGTGTGTGTGTGTGTGTGTGTGAGAGAGAGAGAGAGAGAGAGAGAGAGAGGTGTGTGTGTGTGTGTGTGTGTGTGTGTGTGTGTGTGTGTGTGGCAGGGAGAGAGAGAGGCGAGCTGTGTGTCGAGGTGGGGGGAAAATGGGTGGGGGGGCAAAATGGGTGGGGGGGAAGGGGGAGGGAGGGAGAGGCAAACTGTGTGTGGAGGTGGGGGAGATCGGTGTGGGGGAGGGGTGTGGGGGGAAGGGAGAGGGAGAGGGAGGCGAACTGTTTGTGGAGGTGTGGGAATTGGGGGGTGGGTGGGGGATTGACCGCGCGTGTGCGCGACGCGCTGAGCCAGGCCGCCTACATCGGCGGGAGGCCGGGCACCCTCTCAGCCCTCGCGTCGGAATGTAGCGCCCGTTTTTAATGGGCTAAATTCACTAGTTTATCTAATATTACTTATGAATCTTACAGATGGGCTTTTTCCAGAGCCCGATTTGAGGCACTGCCTACAGCTGTACTACACGCCAAATTCCTGTGGGTACCTATCCACGAGCACCCATGCATGACCAATAAGGTGGAATCTGTTACTCACATTCTTCTATTCTGTGAATTTTATAGTGAAGAACGGTCTCGTCTTATATTACCCCTTTTATCAAAATTTAAACCCTTGCAATATTATCTGGAATTTATTCCTGAAATCCTACGCAAATTCCTTTTGGAAGACCCTTTGAGCTCAGTATCCTATGCCGTGGCCAAGTTTTGCACCTTAGCCATCAAAAAACGTAAATCGCTTCTACTGGAAAATATACTATAATATTTTTTTTTGCGCCATTGGTTTCCCCCCCCTAATCCTTAGGATTTTGACGCCTTGTAGCGATATTCTGATCGCTGGTTTGGAATTATACTGTACTGTATTATATTGCTGGCTTTTGCTGTAATAAACTGAGTTGAGTTGAGTTAAACATTTTAGCTTCTTTCTTCTCAGAAATAAAGCTGAGGGTTCAAAATCAACACTGGGAGTCAAGGGTGTGTGTTTGTGTGCGTGTGTCAACATTGAATCATATACACAGTACGTGAATTTTGTATTTGGAGATCATACCTGCGTACGGAAAATATTTTATGAAGCAGCCCTAAATGTCATGAAGAAGATTATTCACTCTCACACATACACACAATCACAAGAAAGCTACAAAAGCGTCACACACCTTTAAGTTGCCAAGAAAGTTAAACAAGAGAACAAGTACGAGTGAATTTCGAACAGTAATCTATTGAGTATTGAAGCTATCAAAGATCAAAGCAGAAAAGGGTAGAAGAAAACAATTAAACTAGGAAAATGAGAAATACAAAAAGTTTCAGAAATCATGCAAAACTCAGAGCACAGTCATACCTTGGAAGTCGAACAGCTTAGTTCCCAAACGTTTTGGCTCCCAAACGTTGCAAACCCAGAAGTGACTGTTCCGGTTTGCAATCTATTTTTGGAAGCCGAATGTCTGACGGGGCTTCCACGGCTTCCGATTGGCTTCAGGAACTTCCTGCAGAAGCTGCGCTTTGGTTTTCGAACGTTTTGGAAGTCGAACGGACTTCTGGAACAGATTCTGTTCGACTTCCAAGGTACGACTACTTGATTTCGCTGGGCTCCTTCGAGAGAAAGAGTGGGAGACAAATTTAGGAAATAAATGTGAGGAAGACCATAATAATATATTCTCATAAGATAGAAAAAGAAATATACCGGTAGCCTATTTATTATTCCAAGATTAAGATCCATTCATTTTGATGAGTCTACTCTCAGTAAGAGTTAGCTGAATAAAACCCCATACATTCGAAGTATGACTCCTCCTGAAGTATCCTGGGGACAGTAGTTTGTTAAGGGTGCTGAGAATTGTGGCTCTATGAAGGGCAAACTATAGTTCCTATGACTTGGGTGCGGGGGGGGGAGGAAATATGCTCTAACTGTATGGTGTGTACATAGCTGCCCAGAGTGGCTGGGGAAACCCAGCCAGATGGGCAGGGTATAAATAATATATTATTATTATTATTATTATTATTATTATTATTATTATTATAGCCAAGGGTTGGCACAGAAGCTACAATATGAGTAGAGTTGGGCTTGTGTTCCTGACACTCTCCATTTCCTCTAACTGTCTTACCAATACCTAGCTCTGATGACCTTGTACCACTTATAGCAGGGGTCGGCAATTTTGTTTTTAGCAGCGGGCCTGTCCACTGTTCCTCAGACCTTGTGGCGGGCCAGAGAAGCAGCACCGGGGGGGGGGAGCTGGAAGAAGAGGTGAGGGGGGCAAGTAATCCTCCTCCCCACCCCCCAGCCGCAGCCTTCCCAGGGGCTGCCGCTGCCGCCGCCGCCACCACCACCGCTGCTGCTTCTCGTAGGTAGGCAGAGTGAGCTTGTCCTCTCTGCTCTCTGGCCCACAGGAGCACCAGGGTGGCGGTGGCGGGAGGAAGAGGCCGCGCTGCGGAGCTGGAACCTGCCGCGAAGTCGAGACTCTCGGCGATGGCGATGGGAGGAAGAGGCCAAACGGCGGCAGCTCTACCAATCAAAAGCTGTGCCCGGTTTACCTCAGCGCAGGGGCGTCTCTGCCAATCAAATGCCACTGAGGTAAACCAGGTGTGCAGGGGCGTCTCTGCCAATCAAACGCCACTGAGGTAAACCAGGCGTTTGAGTGGCAGAGCCGCTCGGCCTTGTCCTCCCATCGCCGGGAGTCTCGGCTTCGCGGCGGGTTCCGGCTTCGCGACGCCGGGCCAGATTTAAGAGCCTGCGATGCCACATCCGGCCCTGGAGGCTTAGTTTGCCGACCCCTGACTTATAGGGTTTGCTAGCAAATGTAAATGTGCCATCGAATCTAAGCGCACCTTAATTTTCGCAAAGTAATTTGGCCCCAAAAATGTGAGCATTAGATTCAAGTAAATACAGTATATAGCATGGGTAGGCAAACTAAGACCCGGGGGCCAGATCCGGCTCAATCGCCTTCTAAATCTGGCCTGCGGATGGTCTGGGAATCAGCGTGTTTTTACATGAGTAGAATGTGTTCTTTTATTTAAAATGCATCTCTGGGTTATTTGTGGAGCACAGGAATTCGTTCATTTCCCCCACCCCAAATATAGTCCGGCCCCCCACAAGGTCTGAGGGACGGTGGACCAGCCCCCTGCTGGAAAAGTTTGCTGACCCCTGGTATATTGAATTGCTATGGAAACTGGAGTTCTTGGTAATATATAGCAGTCTTCGAAACTGATTTTTAAACTGATTTTGCATGTTGTAACATCTATGATGTAGTACTGCTCTTTGAACCACTATATGGACCACACCTTATTTTCCTTTAAATAGTACAAACAGTGTTAGCTAGTTAGGCACACACAGAAGACACATTGGTACGCTTTGACCATGAAAATTTAGGTAAGCTGTTTTTGTTAACTTTACATTATGTAAATTATGGATGTATTGTTCTCACAAAAGAGTAGAATGTATATAAGCATTTATAAATATTATAAGAGTTATTTCTAACGTAGGATTTCTTAACATTCCAGCTGACGAAGAATTAACGAAACAGGGCCTTGTCCTGGAACAGGAATTTATTTCAACTGGAATTTGTTGCAATACTATAATATTAAAACTGTTTGAAGATTCAAAAACTGATCTACTGCCTGACCAGAGTTCTTGCATTCTATAATTTTGACCCCTGGTATATAGCAAATCAGTGCTAAATATAGACTGGGAATCATGGCTGGGGAGAATTAATGAGCCCCACCCAAGAGCACAGTTGTGATTTTACCCCATCTTACTCAATTCCACAAGGGCTGGAATTCCCCAGGCACATTTATAGCCCTCTTCCCGCTTGACGGTGGGTGGAAAGGAAGCACAGAGGTCATTGCTTTACAAGAAGTCATCTTTGTCTAATACTGAAGCAGCGCTGAGTCTTGCATACATTGGGTGTGTCCCTTCCCAGGGTGAAAGCTGTGCTGCTGTGCCCCGGGGCAAGAGGAAAGGTTCCTGCGGGGCTAGATTTTGAAGGAGAAATTCCCTTGGAAGGTGGGCAGCAAAGCACTTTCAGCGGAAGAAACTGGCATTTAACTCCTGCTCAGTCAGAACTTAGCCCTTGCGCTTGTTTTCACCTGCAGAGCTCAGTCTGGGACCATGCGATTAACTTGTCCCCATGGAATTCATGAAAACTTCAACCTGCAAACCCAGTTTTCATTTTCGGCTACAGTTAACTTGTTCAATATCATTTTAAAGATAATTTCCCAAAGTTTCATTATCTGGCAACAGTTTTTCAAAATGGCAAGATGATTTAGGATTTTTCCGTTTCCCAAAACTTTCAGTTAAAGACCTCTCCAAGAAAATAGACAATAGGTTAATGACCCTTTATTGTATTAATACCTTTGCTTTCTCATGTGGTGAACTGAGAATGAATTTTACATGAGTATCAAACTCAGATGAGCTTAGGACAATAAAAACATATGTTTCTTGAGTGCGTTACGTTGGTCACAAAAACATACTCTACCTCAATCAGTGAACTCTGTGATTTAAAGCTGTTATAGAGGGGAATCACTGAATATCACACTGTTCACGGTATTAGTTAAAAGATGCCTAGAAGATCTTCTTCGGTAGAAGTATAGAAAATATATTACCAGCAAATGCTGATAAAACGGAGGTCTCTTCCTCATTACATTCATAATTTGCATAAATAACAGTAAGGAAGATTTTTACTGTTTGCATAGAGTGAATCACCGGTGTCTACCCCGGGCGGTTTACTATTAATGTCAAAAGCAAAGTGTGATAAGGAAGGAACACATTTTCCCATCAGTCTTATTTAGTTAATAGCAAAATAAATATTACGGTAGGTTGCGTTTCAAAGGCTCCCCATTCAGAGTAGACTCATTTAAATAAATTGACATAACTAATGTACATTAATTTCAATGAGTCAAATTCCGAGCAGAACCTAGTCGGATACAGCCCATGACGACACATTTATGCTACCGGTATGTAAGTTTCTCATTGTGGTGTTACGTTGGTCACAAGAAATGTTGCATGCAAAACACATTTCAGGTAACATGTCCTCACATTTCCTTAAAGGAGAGAGGTTTCTTCGTAATAAAAATGTTATATATAGCAAATGTTATATGGAACCATTGTGCCATAAAGTAAACCAACCAATAAACAGATCCATCTATGATAGCTACATAGTTTGCATAGGAACAGTTAGCGTTGGGTTGGACCCAAAGCTTCCCTTCCTCTGTTGGAAGGAACCTGGCAGAATTCTGGGACTGATGCCTTGCCCACCCTCAATCTGCCATGCCCACTGCCACTTGGGACCCTTTGCTGGTGGCACTGCTGCAGCCCCTAGCCTCCCCCTTGTGCTCATGGGGCCCAGGAGTGTTGAGATAGGGTATGATTCTAATAAACAAGGACATCTATTCCCAATCACAGGCTGTTCCATGGAAGCTCCTGCTTTGGGCATGGAAAATGGGCTGGCATCCTCAGGTAGCTACCAAGGCCCCAGTGTCCTCGAGAAGGCCCAGTAACAACCAGAACCCCCTGGTACAGCTCCTCACTGATGTAGCCACTTGTTCTCTTGCCCATCCATTTGCTTGCACACCTGTTCCCTTGCTCTAGGCAGGAATGAGGATTGGACCCAGGGCAGGTAAAAGAGGATAGAGACACTACCGAATCACCTTCTCACCAACACCTGCTTGCGTGCTCATATACCTGGTAACTGATGGCAAATGTGGTGGCATGCAAGGAGGGAGGGGAGACCCACCCAAAGGGAGGGTGTGCAACAGGGGGGAGGGCATAATATTACCAAAGAGTTACTCTGGAATCGGCCCTGCATACACACTCCCCACCAGGCACACCTGTACCCTACATTTAATGCATACAACTTCCCCCAAAGAAGGCTGGGAACCGTAGTTAAGGATGATGGGAATTGTGGTCCTGTGAGGGGTAAACTACAGTTCCCAGAATTCTTTGGGTGGGAAGGAAGCCATGCGCTTCACATGTCAGTGTGGTCCTATACTTTCAGCTTTAGTTAGAAGTGAGGAAGAGTAAGTGTAGCTGAAGCTTCAGGTTTCCAAATACCAAACAATTTGCTTGTTGTAGGAAATGAGTCTACTTAACCCTCCTATTTAGGCAAAACAAAATAAAAAATAAAAAAATTCCTTCCAGTAGCACCTTAGAGACCAACTAAGTTTGTTCTTGGTATGAGCTTTCGTGTGCATGCACACTTCTTCACATACACTGAAACAGAAGTCACCAGACCCTTATATATAGTGAGAGGGTGGGGAGGGGTATTACTCAGAAGGGTGGTGGGAATGGGTGATAGGCTGATAGCTGTGGTAAACCTGTTGACGACAGTTAACGACTGCAATTAGTCTAGCAGGAAAAAGCAAGGGGTGAGAAAGTTAAAAATAGCTTTGTCATGTATAATGAGATAAGAATCCAATGTCTTTGTTCAGACCAGGTCTCTCCATGGTTTTAAGCTTGGTAATGAGTTCTGTTTGGTAATGAGTGACTTCTGTTTCAGTGTATCTGAAGAAGTGTGCATGCACACGAAAGCTCAGAACAAACTTAGTTGGTCTCTAAGGTGCTACTGGAAGGAATTTTTTTATTTTTTATTTTGTTTTGACTATGACAGACCAACACGGCTACCTACCGGTAACCTCCTATTTAGGGACAGGGCTGACTTAGTGAACCAGTTTCGCCCAATTTTCATGCCATGCTACAGCTGCAACACCAAATGCCTATGCCTACATAACTCGACCACTGAATTTGTGCCCTATTTATTTAAAATGGATCAAATAGTCAGTCATTCAGCAAGGTGGCATGGGCGAGTACCAAAGTAAAGAAAAAGGAATGGCTCTCTTAAGCTGTGGTTACCCACTCAAATCACCATTCCTTTCTGCAATGAGTTTCACTAACTTAGCAGAAGGAATTGCACAGGCCCAAGTTGTCTGAAGTGGTAGAGGCCATACTGAACTACATGGATCAGCTGGATTTGGGCACCATTTCCAGTGCATGGCAGTAATGGAGTCCACAAACTGACTTCAACTTGATTCTTGTCACTTGGTGACTTCAAAAGCTATCACCTGGTAGTTCAGAATCCACGCAGAGTCAAAGGGTTTCTGGTCTCTATTAAAAAGGAAAGCCAACCAGCCTTACATCCAGAAGCTACATAAGACAGTTCTACTTATTTCAATATTATAATTACTAATGAAAACCGATATGGGCAGCTTGCAAATTCTGTGAGAAACATGGCAAGGGGGACTGGTTGGAAAAATTGACAAAGATCAATGGAATAAAATGCGGACACCTTTAAAACCACCTTGGTCCACATTCAGGAGGCAAAATTATTTTACAATGGCATTGGACCCCAGTAAGGCTATCCTGTATCACACAATCTGTGTCTGCACCCCAACCATAGCTGTCAACTTTCGGATTTGAAAATAAGGGATTTTCCCCAATTTTAAGATTTGAAAATAAGGGATGCCGCCAGGGCAGTGCAATGGCACCAAGTAGCCTCACCACCCTGCGCTCCAGAGGCTGCGCACGAACGGGTGAGTGAAAGAGCGAGCACGTAGACGGCAGGCAGGCTGGCTGTCTGGTTGGGCGTGAGGGTCTGGCTGCACAAGGCATGCAAGCTCCGCCCCCAGTCGGTCTCAGACTCCTTATTGGCAGCCAAGCAATGCAGCTGAGGAGCCTCCCTGGCCAGCAGGGAGGGAGAGGAGCTGCTTCCTTTGAAATCCGGGAAATTTAAGGGATATCAACAATCCAGGATAGCAGCGGAAAACGGCATTGGAATAAGGGAGTTTCCCGCAAAAAAAGGGGGGGTTGACAGCTATGACCCCAATCAGCTGCGGGAGAGCAGCAGTAGCCGACTTAATTACAAAGCAGGTAAAACTTTTGCCATTGTCTTCCTGCTTTGCTTTCCTATTGCTCCTCCCCGAAGGAAGAGATGTCGGACCATCCCTGGGGGAACCTGGAGCTACCTACCACTGATCTGCTGCAGCTGGCCTTGACACCAGGTAGGAGGATAAATTCCCAGGCAAGCATGTCTGTTCTGCACCCCTACTCAGCCCCAGACAGAGGGTGGGCCATATGGGCCACTTGGCCCAGGCCTCCGATTCCAAAGGGGGCCTCGGTCAGCATACAGTATTCACAATCGCTCACCGAGGTGAATGTAAAAAATCAGGGGGGGGAACCCAGAAAACGTGAAGAGTGGGAGGGTGGTGCGTTTCAACCTGCTAATAGCACCCTCTGGTTGTGTTGGAGAGGTGAGGGATTGTGAATACGCCCTCGGTAAGCAAGTAAGGTCTTAGCCAAGTCAAGTGTTTCTGATGGTGGGCCATGTTTTTAATGCTGTTAAAAGTTGGTGAATTTTTCTTTGAAATTTTGTTGACTAGGCCAGGAATATTACTTACACCCGAGGAGTACATATAGCTCAATGAGGATAAAATTTGGTGGAAACCATGTTTTTTAAAGAAATAGTGGCTTACGAGCAATAGTGGCTTTCTCACAAGCATACATCTTTTTTAAGAGTAGAATAAGAAGATAATAAACAATAGTCAAAGTTGTCTACTTAAAAATAGATTTTTAAATACATTTTTGAACTATTAAAAATTGTATAATACATTTTAAAATAATGTATTTATTGTAAAATGTATTTACAATTATAATACATTATTTAAAAAATTATGTTATTGGAGATCCCCAGGGTAAAAAAAAGGGGGGGGGGCCACATTATCTACCTGGCCCGGGCCTCTGCCTGGCTCTGCAAGGGCCTGCCCCTACTAGTTTTTTTACCCACTTCAGAGATGGTCTCCATTTCACTCTTATGTGGTTCTTCCCTTTTTCTTTTAAAGGTAAAACTCCATCTTGCAACATTTGCACAGAGACACCGCTGCACTAAAGCAGCCAGGTGAAAACATTGATTCAGCCCAAGTAGTCCGGCCTGACCCACCCATGAGGCAAGGTGAGGCGACTGCCTCAGGCGGCAGGATTCACAGGGCAGCAGTTCCCAATGTAGGCATTTACTCCCCTCTTGTTCCTGATGTAGATCTTCACTCACCCCTTCTTCCCTGGTGGGGAGCCATTTTGTGGTTTGCCTCAGGTGTCAAAATGTCTTGGGCAGCCCTGCAAGTTGTGCTGCATACAGGTGCCCTTATTTGAGAATGAGGACATCTGTAGCTCAGGAATCAGAGAAGATGAGGACATGTGGAGGAGGGAATTCAGGAAAAGGGGCAAGTAAATCCTATTAAAGTAGCAGAACACGTGAAAAAGGTTGGGCCCAACGCCTGTGAAAATGCCTCATATAGAAAAATGCAGCTCATTGGAAACAATTGATCACTAATATCTGCCAACTCCTGCTTTCCCAATTGTGGTAAAGACATTCAGTTGAAAAAGAAATTTGCTCAATGCAGCTACTTTATTTCCAAGTTACTCCGAGTTTTAAAACAAAATAACATTTCCTAAAAATTCAAAGCAGTCCGAGCGGTATCTCCAGTCCCTTCCAACAGACTCTGCCTATTTGCATTTCCTTTTGATAGCTCAAGGTACGTCTGTGAACAGAGGCAGCCTAGTGGAAGACAAGACTCAGTATAACACGACCCTAGCGAATGAAATATATAATTAGTGGTTTCTGCCCTAGACCCTTGTTGAAGGCACAGGATCTTGGGTTGCCAGTTAAGTATGTGGCCACTTCACACTTCAGAATTACAGCCCAGCCTTTAATCTGGCTGCTTGCTGAAGCATGTCAACATCCCTTTCAAGCCTTTGATACTATGAGGAAGTGGCTCTCATTACAGCACTTGTGGAAAGGCAAGGGCTTAGGTAATCCCTGCAGGTTTCCAATGCAGAATATTTGAACATGAGAGATATGTTTGCACAGGGCTTCTGTGCACAGGCAAAGCGCCAAACATTCCTTGCTTTTGTTCCTAGTGGCAATAAATGGTTGAAGTCCCTGAGATGCTCCTAGAAATTTGGTTATCTATCTAATTCACACTTCCCAAAATGATGCATCTAGCTTTCAAAATTCTGTTATCTGAATTTTGCAATGCAGTTTTCCCATTAAAAAAAATGTGCACAAAATGAATATATCGGTGAAAACAACAGGTGAAAATAATATTAGGGTAAATTGCTTGCAAAAATGTGTATATTAAGAGAAATGTGCACTTAAATGCTGACCAATGTCCACAAGGACTTCCAAATATGTCACAAAGTGATGCAGATATGTGGTGATAAGGACTGGAAAAACTAGAAACTGAAACCGATAGATTCATCCACCTCTAGATACTCCAAGAGATATCCATCTGGGTTGGAATTGCATAAGTTTTCAAGCATAGGGCACATACAATTGCGTAATGGAGAAGTACATCCTCTGTTACTGAAATAGCCACATTTGGGGGTAGCTTTCGTCCAGAAATGAAATATCTGTGGAATGGAATGTAACTTTGCTAGTCAAATTTCCAAATGCCCCCAACTCTATCTCCTTCAGTGGTCATTGTGGAAAATAAGATTCTGGACTAGGGCTCTTCTTAGGCTCTTAGGATCTACATATATTTATCATAAAGAAGTTCTTACTGCTTAGGAAATGAATATAAGTGGGTGTAAAATCTGCATTAGTTGTGGGTGAGAGGGGGGAGATTATGAGAGGAACAAGTCCATAGTGTTATCTGATAGCAGAAACATATAATCAGAGCAGTGACGTAGTACAGCTCTTACTGGGCTGAACTATTTCAGACTACAGGTGGGTACTGCTTAGTTGAGTGTTCTGCCATATGAAACAACTCCCCAGACATACAAAGCTAGGTGGTTAGCCTAGAACCTTCCTCCTTGATGTACCGGTAACAGTTTTGTTTATCCAGGGAGTTTGTTATCTGGGGAACTCACACAGGAAGTGCAAAACAGAACTGCCCAGCAAAAGCTGCACTCCATGCCTGTTCTGTGTGTTTCAGCTCTAACACCTATAATCAAATTCCTCCTACTGATTTCAGCATTTCATCAAATTGCGCTAACTTTTCTAGGTAAGAGAGCATAAGGTTTATAATTTCACTGAAATTTGTTTCCTAGGTGATGCAGTTTTAAGGCTCTGAGTGTCCTTTAGAAACAAACTACCCTCATTGGCAGGACAGTAGAGCAGAGTGTTGCATTCTGGTTTTTTAAGGGTTTTTTTCAAGGATTCTGGTCGCTGGGATCGCACTTCAGCATAATTTTTACCCCAAGCCCCTTCTTGGTGGCCTCAAAAGCCTCCATAGCTTTTTCCAAAGGAAAGCGATGTGTCACCAGTGGTTGGACGTTCACTTTTTTTGCTGCAAGCATAGCAATTGCCATAGGCCACCTGCAAGAAAAGAGAAGGAAGGTTTTTGCAAAAGCACCAAGTTCCAAGTAGCCTCTTGCGACACAAATGGAGAGACGGAAGGACAGCAGCAGCTGGGAAAGTCAAGCGCCAGAACCAGCTAAACATGCCATGCCATTGAATTTCCTGCTACATCGATGGTTTACTTGTTTTAATTTTATTCATTTTACGAAAACTTCGATAAGAAAGTTCTGCTCAGGAATTCCAAGAAACCAAAAAAAGACAATGCAGTACTGAAAGGCTGAGCCAGCCATCTTGATTCAGAATGGTCTTCAGTTGTATCCAATCAGAGATGAAAACCTCCTCCTTGATCTCAGGAACCATCAAGCAGAATTTGGTGACTACCTGTACATCTAAAGAGGTATCGAAATGCACACACAGCCAACGGACAACTTTCCAAAATGTAAAGTAGGAGCATAGTTTGATTTTTATGGAGACATCTTAATGTCAGAGGGTCAAGTGATTAATTGTAAGAAGCAAAGGCATTTTCCAACAACAGTTCACATCATTTTTAAAGTCACTAGTTGGTTCACTATTTTCTTCTCCTCCTTTTTAACTTTGCAAGCTCAGTCACTAGATTGAATGCCTTTATAGGTAAAGGAAAAGGTAAAGTTGGGACGCGGGTGGTGCTGTGGGTTAAACTACAGAGCCTAGGGCTTGCCGACCAAAAGGTCGGCGGTTCGAATCCCTGCGACGGGGTGAGCTCCCGTTGCTCGGTCCCAGCTCCTGCCCATCTAGCAGTTAGAAAGCACGTCAAAGTGCAAGTAGATAAATAGGTACCGCTCCGGCGGGAAGGTAAACGGCGTTTCTGTGCGCTGCTCTGGTTCGCCAGAAGCAGCTTAGTCATGCAGGTCACATGACCCGGAAGCTGTACGCCGACTCCCTTGGCCAATAAAGCGAGATGAGCGCCGCAACCACAGAGTCGTCCGCAACTGGACCGAAAAGATAAAGGTACCCCTGACCGTTAGGTCGAGTTGCAGACGACTCTGGGGTTGCGGCGCTCATCTCGCTTTACTGGCCGAGGGAGCCAGCGTTTGTCCACAAACAGTTTTTCCGGGTCATGCGGCCAGCATGACTAAGCCGCTTCTGGCAAACCAGAGCAGCACACGGAAACGCCATTTACCTTCCTGCTGTAGTGGTACCTATTTATCTACTTGCACTCTGACATGCTTTCAAACTGCTAGGTTGGCAGGAGCAGGGACCGAGCAACGGGAGCTCACCCCATCACAGGGATTCGAACCGCCGACCTTCTGATTGGCAAGCCCTAGGCTCTGTGGTTTAGACCACTAGATTGAATGCCTTTATAGGTGTTACCATATTTTTTCACATTGAGCTGCATGCCACATTTGTTAGCAATGTACAATTAATTATGTTTGGTTCCTATTCAAATTTATGTTCTCATTTGCTTCCTGCTCACACCACCATGATAAAAGAGCTACAGGAGGCATGTTTCTTTAGTTATGAGATTTGTTTGATGAACTAACTCCTCTCTGTTGTTCACAGTTATAAACTGAGCAGACTCCTGTGGCTCTGGAATGGCAACTTTTACAAAACTGCATCCATTACTTTCATTACTTGTCTCCTGAGTTTTCATTCATATTTTTTTAAGGTTATGTTCTAGTGTGACTATGGTTCACCAATACAGCATTCTCTAATTACAAATGCTGCATTGCCCCATCCATTGTTTGTCAGCAAACCCCCAACCACAAAATGTGTTATATATGTATGGTAACAAGCGATGTTACATGTAAGAATAGAAAGTAGAATGAACTATAAAGTAGGAGGAAATGACAATGAAAACATGGCGAGCTAGCTATTGACACAAACTTCGCAGCACAGTTTTGAGCACTATGAAAAAAACTTTCATCAGCCTTTCCTGCTCTTCAAAAGTGCATGTTTTATCACTATGAGGACCCACCACAAAAGGAACTGGAAAACCACACTTACAGATTGTACCCTAACTGCTTCCATGACTAAAAACCCCCAAACAAAAACCTAATGTGTAGGAATGCCCTTAAAGAAATAGTTTCAAATAATAAAAAATAAAACACGTAGCAATTTCTTCATCTCTATGCTTCTCTAGATCATTTTTTTAAAATTAGTTTTCCAAATATAAAGACATTCCAATAGAAATAATGTACATGCTCCCCATCACAGATTTGTGAAAGCTATAAACTAGGGGTGGGGAAGCCATGACCCCCTAGATCCTGTTGGACTCTGTCGTTCCCAGCCAGCAGGGCCAATGGGGAGGGATGATGGAAGCTGTAGTTTAACAAGTTCTGGGAGGCCACAGACTCCAAGCCCATCTGCAAACTATAAAGTTGCACCCAGTTTTAACTCTGTGCTGTGGATAAGATCCTCATTTTCTTCTCTCCCAGCACTCTGGGCCAAATGCTTAGAGAGACGCTGGAGATATGCAAGCATATCTCATGTGTAGCTGTTAAATAACAGCTGATAGTGAGGGGGGCAACTTACAAATGGGGAAACAGCACAGAGGGAAAGGGTTAATAATAATAATAATAATAATAATAATAATTTTTTTATTTGTACCCCGCCCATCTGGCTGGGTCTCCCCAGCCACTCTGGGCGGCCTCCAACAGATATTAAAATACATTAAAATATCACAGGTTAAAAACTTCCCTAAATAGGGCTGCCTTCAGGTATTTTCTGAATGTCAGATAGTTGTTTATCTCCTTCCCTTGCATGCACTCCTGATCAAAATTCAAGCACTTTCCCCAGTGGCTGTTTAAATAACAACAACAACCAGGAGACTCTTTTACAAATGTCCAACACTTTGTCAAGCTTGGCCCTCTGTTGCTCACTGGAGGGATAAGGGCGGCTCTAAATCTCTTATACAGTTTTCACTGGCTAGCCCTATCCGAACTTGCACTGACACTGCTTTAATATTCTGCAATCTACACAAAAAAGACAGTCACGAGGAATATGACGAAAAAAAGGGAGAGCCTAGGCTCTATCGTGACACTCCCTGAAATGGGATATTAGAAACTAAAATGCTAAACCGAAGTGAATCTTTAGGTGGCAAATTAAAGGTGGCAAATTAAAAAAGGAACGGAAATGTTTCGAAGACTGTATGTTAAAATATTGTTCTAAGAAAGATATGCTATTATGCCTAGAATAAAAATGTAAAGTATATCTATGATTTGGAAAAGAGAAGAGATAAAAGAAATACAAAGAATGATACATTTGGAGAATGCAAAGATAAAGGTGGAAATAGAAAGTCAAAGAAGTCGAATTTTGGCGGAGGAACGCTGTGGGTGGGTGGGGGGAGTATTATATGATAAGTATGTAATATTTGCTTTCAATGTTTTTGGGTTGTTTTCAATCTTTCTTTCTTTCTTTCTTTCTTTCTTTCTTTCTTTCTTTCTTTCTTTCTTTCTTTTGCTGTACTACTTACTTAAACAAAATAAATAAAATAAAATTGGGGGGGGAAAGAAAAGTGGGGGGAAAATAAGGCACTCCCTTTTTCCTCCTTGCATCAGTTCAAAAAAACTACCATTTGTATCTCTAGAAAATACTCACGTATTGCAGTATCGAAATACCCCTCGGATGTCCACCTCCCGCACAGCAGCATTCACAATGGGCAACGTGGCCATCTCAGGTCCTAGCCCCACCAAAACCATTGTCCCTCCAGAACGTGTTGCCTGAAGACAAAAGGAGAGACCCAAAATAAATGTGCATCTCCAGTCAAGGATGGCATGAGAGGACTCTTTCCGCCAACTCTTTCTAGCCTTGCAAACTGAGACACAAAGTCCGAGGTGAGGATCTGAGGGCAGCTTCGTCGATGCAAACTAGCTTGTAAGAGAAACAGCAGCAGACGATGCATGCAAAGATCTCACCTAACCTCAGGAGGTTGGGGTCCCCTGGAGAAGGGCCCTTTTTGAAGTTCTTAAATGACAGGCAGCTTCATCACAGACAATACATTTGTCAGATGCTGTGATAAAGATCTCCCAGCATAAAAAGGATAATTTCCATGTGTGTTTTCTCTCATTTCCCCCAACAGCAATAATCTCCACATTGCAAGGAAAAATCAATGTGGGTGAGCTAAGAGAGACTCACATATATTCCAGCCTGGATAGAGGCCTGGGCCCCGGTGCATTCCACCGTGATGTCAGGCATGCAACCAAGTGCTTGTTCCACCAGGTGGGCCACCTCCTCTGGGCTCTCACTCTTTACCTGGACTGCGAAATCAGCCCCAATTTCCTTAGCCTTTTCAAGGCGGGGAGCTGATAAATCTATAGGGGGGTTGGGAAGACAAATAACAAAAACAATGGCAAGGATAGCATCAGAGCAGCATGCAGGTAACTGTGGATGTGCACACCCCATACATTTAAAGCACATAGGTAAAGGGACCCCTGACAATTAAGTCCAGTTGCGAACAACTCTGGGGTTGCGGTGCTCATCTCGCTTTACAGGCCAAGGGAGCCGGCATTTGTCCGTTTCCGCAGACAGTTTTTCCGGGTCATGTGGCCAGCATGACTAAGCCGCTTCTGGCGAAACCAGAGCAGTGCATGGAAATGCTGTTTACCTTCCCGCCGGAGGGGTACCTATTTATCTACTTGCACTGTGTGCTTTCGAACTGCTAGGTTGGCAGGAGCTGGGACCGAGCAACGGGAGCTCACCCCGTTGTGGGGATTCGAACCGCTGACCTTCTGATCGGCAAGCCCAAGCGGCACAGTGGTTTAACCCACAGCGCCACCCGTGTCCCTTTAAAGCACATGCCTTCCCCCAAAGGAACTGGGAACTATAATTTGTTAAGGGTGCTGGGAGTTGTAGCTCTGTATTCTGGGTTGCTGTCATAGACTTTGGTTTTTGAAGCTGGGTGAATCTTTGGGCGAAGAGAGCGAAGTGGGCGAAGAGAGAGAGGGGACTGTATATGTAACTTGGATGTATGCAATGTGAAATGTGGTGACGGCTTCTTGTTCCCCGTTCCTTATCCTTTGGGTTGAGCAATTATTAACAAAACCCACAGTATAGAATCAGATCTGCTGATAAATTGTTCTTATCTTGTGTCTATTTGAGCTTTGTACTGAAACATCAGGGACGCGGGTGGCGCTGTGGGTTAAACCACAGAGCCTAGGGCTTGCCAATCAGAAGGTTGGCAGTTCGAATCCCCGCGACGGGGTGAGCTCCCATTGTTCGGTCCCAGCTCCTGCCAACCTAGCAGTTCGAAAGCACATCAAAGTGCAAGTAGATAAATAGGAACCGCTCTGGTGGGAAGGTAAACGGCGTTTCCGTGCGCTGCTCTGGTTCGCCAGAAGCGGCTTAGTCATGCTGGCCACATGACCTGGAAGCTGTACGCCGGCTCCCTTGGCCAATAATGCGAGATGAGCGCCGCAACCCCAGAGTCGGTCACGACTGGACCTAATGGTCTGACCTACTGGTCAGGCCCCTTTACCTTTACCGAAACATCATCTCACCTTTTGCTTTACAAGGCGTTGCCCCCCTCCCCCGGTTAATATTTGCCAGCTTTGGATAATATTCAATGCATCTGACAAAGATGATAAGAACAACCCTCCTCAGTCAGGGAAAAGGCCCACCTAATCCAGCACCCTTTCCCCACCAATGGTCGACCTTTTTTAAAGAACCACAAGACATCTTGTAGTTGAGGCTTCAAAACCAAGACTTCAAATCAGTGAACTTCTGAGCCTCCTGCTCTCTCTTCATGAAACCAGGAACACCAAGGAATTCCGCTAGCACCGCACAGTGCAAGACGCTTCAGTGACACGGAATAATCTGCAGCAATTCTGAAAAATGCTAATTGCTGCTAACTGGTTATAGTTTGTAAATTATTATTCTGGGAGTTTGACTCTTCACGTGCAGGTGAGACTGGCCACTGGTGTCAGGGACTGGCCCGAGCCAGGAGGGGCGGTGGAAGGGCCAGGGGCATCAGGAGGCTACCCATGGACGCCGGAGGAGGTTTTGCGCGCATGGGATCAGGAAGAGGCAGCGCCCAGGCTGTCTCCAGAGGCAGGGAAGGAGGTGTGGAGAAGTGGGAGTGAAGGGCTGTCTCCGCCTGTGCTGACGGAAGAGCGGGTGGCGCAGGAGCCTATGGGGGCGGAGGAGAGCATGGAGACGGAGGGAGAGCAAGGGGTCGAGGATGTTGCTGGAGCCTCTGCAACAACCTCCAGGGAGGATGAAAGTGAAAGGGATGAGGGCGATGCAGGGGCCAGCAGGGTCAAGAAACGGAAAAGGAGGAGTGAAAGGAGGCGCTGGAGTTTCAATAGGCTCTTATGCTGGGGGGAAAAGCGGAAGCCTTTACTTGGAGAATCTGAGTTGTCGTCGTCGGAGGAGGAACTGTAAGCTTGTTTGGTGAAATAAACTTGTAAATAAGTTACATGGACTGCCGAGTCGCTTACTCTTGAGGAGGACCCTTGTCCACCTCACAACTGGCTTGCCTGATTCTGGTGATATGCGTGAGTGGAAAATATTGAGATAACACCAAAGTTTTTGTCAACCCCTTTTGCTTTTTCCACGATCTCTGAGAACTGGGCCTGACTGTCAAGGGGCAGTTAAGCACATTACACTTCATCTTTTCCTGGCACTTGCCTTGAAAACCCTAGTACAGTGGTACCTCGAGTTACAGATGCTTCAGGTTACAGACTCAGCTAACCCAGAAATAGTACCTCGGGTTAAGAACTTTGATTCAGGATGAGAACAGAAACCGTGTGGCGGTGGCATGGCGGCAGCGGGAGGCCCCATTAGCTAAAGTGGTACCTCAGGTTAAGAACAGTTTCAGGTCAAGAACGGACCTCCAGAATGAATTAAGTTCTTAACCCGAGGTACCACTGTACTTAACCCCATGTAAACCCAGGGGACCAAAATGAGAGTCATTACGGCACAAGGTGTCAAAGAGTTGGAAAATCTAACTTACCTGTTATCACCACTTGTGCAGCCCCCATTGCCTTAGCAATAAGCAAAGTCACAAGTCCAATAGGTCCTGGAAGACGAGCAAAAGAAAAAATCAGGAAGTGTTCTACTACCCTTTGACATTTGTTTCCAGGTTGGTTTACAAGATGAAGATCTTTCCTAATACATATTTTCCTAAGGATGTTGTCACGCTGCAGTTTGTGTGACTGCCAACAGGAGGCGCTGCAAACTGCAACATGACAACAAACTGGGCCATTGCAACAGCGCTGGGGGTTGAAGAGGAAGGACTCAGAAATGGATGCAGATGGGCGGGCAGCCCAGGCCAGCAAACGGAGGTTTGCCGAGGTCTATGGGGTGGAGTATGGGGAGAGGCAGCTTTGGTGAGGAGCAAACATGGGTGGCTTGGGCAAGGGGGTTGTGGTAGGTGGGGTTAGCAAGCAAGGAAATCATGGGCGCAGCCATTAGCAAAACAAGAAAAATGTATATAATTTTAAAGCACAATCCAAGGGTAGGGCAATGTGAATCTATGAGGCCTCATCTCTATATTGCTTCAGGTAGCTGGTGAAGACCTGGCTCTTTTAAAATTCCTTCACTTAAGGCTGTCACTAGTTCAGTTCCTTGTTTACCTTGTGCTGCTGGAATTGTCCTGAAAGATCTTCATTGGCTCCCAGTACATTTCCGAGCACAATTCAAAGTGTTGGTGCTGACCTTTAAAGCCCTAAACGGCCTCGGTCCAGTAGACCTGAAGGAGCGTCTCCACCCCCATCATTCAGCCCGGACACTGAGGTCCAGTGCCGAGGGCCTTCTGGCGGTTCCCTCACTGCGAGAAGTGAGGTTAGAGGGAACCAGACAGAGGGCCCTCTCAGTAGTGGCGCCTGCCCTGTGGAACGCCCTCCCAGCAGATGTCAAGGCAATAAGCAACTATTTTACTTTTAAAAGACAACTGAAGGCGGCCCAGTTTAGGGGAGTATTTAATATTTGATGCTGTGTTGTTTTTAATATTCAGTTGGAAGCCGCCCAGAGTGGCTGGGGAAACGCAGCCAGATGGGCGGGGTATAAATAATAAATTATTATTATTATTATTATTATTATTATTATTATTATTATTATTATTATTATTATTCAACCTGCTTGATATGGTTACGTTATTTTTTTGATTGTGGGAAGGGATCTTTGAGGATAGTGTTTGGTTTTACTGCTTTTAATACTAACTTATGTTAAGAATAGGGACGCGAGTGGTGCTGTGGGTTAAATCACAGAGCCTAGGGCTTGCCAATCAGAAGGTCGGCGGTTCAAATCCCCGTGACGGGGTGAGCTCCCAGTGCTCAGTCCCTGCTCCTGTCAACCTAGCAGTTCGAAAGCACATCAAAGTGCAAGTAGATAAATAGGTACCGCTCTGGTGGGAAAGTAAATGGCGTTTCCGTGCGCTGTTCTGGTTCGCCAGAAGTGGCTTAGTCATGCTGGCCACATGAACCGGAAGCTGTCTGCGGAAAACGCCGGCTCCCTTGGCCAATAAAGTGAGATGAGCACCGCAACCCCAGAGTTGTCCGCGACTGGACCTAATGGTCAGGGGTCCCTTTACCTTTATGTTAAGAATAAATGCATAAAGCAGCAATAATACAACAGTTGAAATAGTTTAAAAGGCCTGGGAGAATGAAAAGCTCTTTGTCTAGGGACAAATATAGAGTAGTGTTAAGCACCCATTGAGCCTCAGTGGGAAGAGTCAAGATGGAGCACCACAAGCCAGAAGGCTTTCTCCCTAATTGCCACAAACCTTAAGCCCATTGTATAGCGATTGAAGAGGCACCAAAATTATGGAAGTAGAGGTTTGGGGGTAAACTCTAGATCACATTTGGGTGTTTAAGCAGCAATGCTAACCATGTTTATTCAGAAGTAAGTTGAGTGAAGTCAATAGGTGTCATGGACTGGCTGGCTGGATGCACAGGGGTGGTGGGAGGCACCAGGTGGGAAACCCCCAAGGTAAGAAGGCTCAGAGCCCAAGGATTGGTGGTGGGACAACTATGAGTGGTCAGAGGGAGAAGACTGGGAGAAGGAGGTGACAGGAGCAGAAGAGGTGAGAGGGTTTAGTGAGCAGGAAGAGTCTGTGGCAGACAGAAATCCAGAAACAGAAACAGAGGCAGAAGCGGAAGCTAAAGCAGGTGAGGGGTCAGGGCTAAGAGGCAGAGATGAGTCCAGCTGGTGAAGAGGCATGCGTGTCTCCCCCTCCTGCTGAGAGGAGCTCCCCTTCCCCCAGCCTCCCAGAAACAGGAGAGGCATGAAGAGGAGACATTAGCTTCACACAGGCACAGTCTCTTAGATTGCTTGGGAAAAACTCTGGAGAGGAGGGCACTTAGGCAGCTATGGGGAGGCAGGGAGCTTCAGTCTCATCAACCGCTTCATGGGGGCAAGACCTACTGGAGATGAGTTGCTGTGCTCACTAGGCCAGTGTTTCCCAACCAGTGTGCCTCCAGATGTTTTGGGACTACAATTCCCATCATCCCTGACCACTGGTATTGCTAGCGAGGGATGATGGGAGTTGTAGTCCCAAAATATCTGGAGGCACACTGGTTGGGAAACACTGCACTAGGCTTGGCTTCCTGAGTCAACTTTGCTTTCTTGAATAGTTAACTTCACTGATGCAGTGTGATTTATTGCTGACCTGCTCCTGGCACCTGCTCCTGACCATAGAGTTTACACTTGGGTAAGTGGGATACACTAGGTATGCGGGTGGCACTGTGGGTTAAACCACAGAGCCTAGGGCTTGCCGATCAGAAGGTTGGCGGTTCGAATCCCTGCGACGGGGTGAGCTCCCGTTGCTCATTTCCAGCTCCTGCCCACCTAGCAGTTTGAAAGCACGTCAAAGTGCAAGTAGATAAATAGGTACCGCTCCGGCGGGAAGGTAAACGGCATTTCCATGCGCTGCTCTGGTTTGCCAGAAGCGGCTTAGTCATGCTGGCCCCATGACCCAGAAGCTGTCTGTGGACAAACGCCACCACCCTCGGCCTATAGAGCGAGATGAGCACACAACCCCAGAGTCGTCCGTGACTGGACCTAACGGTCAGGGGTACCTTTACCTTAAGTGGGATTAGGACTACAACCTAAGATTAGTCTATATGCAGATGATATTGCACTTTTTGTGCAAGATCCCGTAAACAACTTTGGGAAACTTCCAAATCTTTTTAAGGAATTCAGTACAATCTCTAGTTGCAACATAATTTTACAAAGTCTGAAAGAAAGGGTTTTAATTTGGATAAAAGAAAAAAGAAAAGCAAACAAAATGTTATTCAGTTCCATGGTGGGACTCTCCAGTTAAATATTTAGGGATCTGGACTGCGCAAAATGTTGAAAATCTGATTGTACTTAATCATAATATATTTATGTAGGCAGTTAAGGAAGATGTTATGCAATTGGCATATTTGAGTATTTCCAGGACTGGGAAAATGTCAGCTCTAAAAATGAGTATTACCGAAAAAATATTATTTCTGTTTTTGCATGTTCCTTTTAAAATAACCACCAGCTGGATTCTCTGGACCAGCCCAAGGGTAGTCCCACATAAAGCACATTGCAATAGTTGAGTCCTCATGACTTGTTATGAAAAAGCTGCTTCCTGACTTGCAACATATCCCCATGTGAGCATGATGCACTGCCCACTGGACTCGGAGATGGCTACTTAGCTTGGAAAAACAAAGAACTGCAAAACAGGGTATTCCATACCAGAACCACAAATGAAGACTTTGCTTCCCAGAGTCACCCCGGCTCTTCGGCAGGCATGGATTCCCACAGAAAGAGGTTCGATGAGGGCACCTTCCTCAAAGGTCACATTGTCTGGAAGTCTGCAGCAAGACAAAACGGAGAAACATGTCACACACAAAAATCAGAATGGTAATGGAAGAAAGTTACGATCTACCGCAGTGGTTCACAATTGGTGGTCCGCGGACCCCAGGGGGTCTGCATAACCCACCCAGGGGGTCCGCAGCACATACCTGTAAAATGTCTAAGCATCCCATGGCAGGGAAGGACAGGAGCCTGGTGTCAGGATTGTGGCCCCTGGATCTGGGGGAAGGGCTGCTCAGCTCAGTCACCTTTGGTAGATGGGGGCTGCCATCTCTGCTGCCATGGCTGCAGCCCCTCCTGCAGTGCCCTTGGGGCCACCTGGGAAAAGTGAGCAGGTGGGCCGCCCCCAGGAGGGACCTTTCATACTGGCACATAGCTTGGCTTTTCAAAAACAGGCGGTCAGCAGTACTTAGCTAATTAGGAACCACTGATCTACTGAATCAGAAACACCATTAGTGAGGCAGATTCCAGAATAACAAATATCCTCCCAAGTCCATTTAGACCCGGTCAAAGTTCCCACCTCTGCTTTGAAATGTCATCCTACACTAACTTGGATTTGGACTAGGTATTAATCTTAGAACTGCTGAAGCATAGCTGTTAAGTGTCTAAAGAAAGAGCAGGATTCCTCACTGCAAATTTTGACAAACACGTTGCTTGTGGCCTCCCAAGTTGACCAGTGGGCCTTGAAATTCACAAGTTAGTCTACTCATCTAAGGAGGGTGGAGTTTGTTTGGGTTGAGCATTGGCTAAAGCTTTGTTTTTCTGAGGAAGGATGTGAGGAGCCATTGGGCAAGGATCCATTATCCTCCCATTCATTACCAGCTGTTAGAGGCTCTGGGAACTGCTGCTCTGAGAGGGGCAGAGGGGTCTCCTAATGGATTTCAGCACCCTTAAGAAACTTCTTTGGGGGAAGCCATGACTGTTTAAAGTAGCACGATACTGCTTTAAATGTACAGTACAGATGGGGCCTAAGTAAGATTAGCATAATACCATATTTTGGAATTCCTTTACTCTAGTATTCATGATAAATATTTAGAAGACATAACTGCACTAATATAAAAATGGGTATCTATGATTGAAGACCCTTGGCAAAGAAAGGAGAACAGAAAGCGCCCCCCAAAAAAGTTTCTTTGTGAGAACACTGTATTTTCAGCATTTATATAAATGGGCCCAATGCAGAGATTCTCTGCATAATCCCAAAACACACAGTGCCCACCATAATTAGTAATGGCATACAATGGTGTTGTTGAGTTGCTTCAAGTCTACTGCGCAAAATTTAAAAGAATGATCTGTCAGATATCAATGAGAGGGGCCATAAAAGCTGATAGGAATTCTTAAATATCACCTGAATTAGAACTAAAAACAAGAAACCACCTGCAAAAATCACGCTCAAATTTCTCTATTCACTTGTTCGTTAAGCTACTGTTTCCCATTTTGTCACCCCAGTTATGATATTGTAAAGTCTAGATATGCAAGATCAAGACTTCCAGACCAGCAGACTTCCAGATCAACAATTACTATCCAATTTGCGCAAAACCACACACAGTGGAGAAAATCCCTTTGGCTAGAGTGTTTTCCCATAGCAGGTATTTGCAACTAACTTGTAGCAAAAGTTGGCATCGTGCTTGTAATAGCGGCACAGGTTCCCATCATCAGGAGGAGTTGCACAGAAGAAGATGGTTGGAGACAGGTTGTATCGGCCAGTTTTGCAGAATTCATCTATTTCTCGGGGAACTCCAGGCTCAATAGCCACTCGGTCACCTGGGACACATCAAGGATGCAACAAGATAAGAGACTGGACTAACTCTCATGTAAAGAGGTGATCTGCGTCTTGGGATCAGAGATCAGACTGCATAGCACAAGATATATCAAAACACATTAGGAAATAATAATAATAATAATTTTTTATTTGTACCCCGCCCATCTGGCCATGTCTCCCCAGCCACTCTGTGCGGCTTCCAACAAATATTAAAATACATCAATTAAAATTAAAATACATCACATTTTCAGACAATGCAGCTTAACATCCTATCATCCGTAGGTGAACTCCAAGCCATTTTCACATATATTATCTCAGTAAAACTTTCAACAGCCCCCAAAGTTGTGCCAGGACCATTACAGTGGTACCTCTGGTTACTAACTTAATTCGTTCCGGAGGTCCGTTCTTAAGCTGAAACTGTTCTTATCCTGAGGTACCACTTTGGCTAATGGGGCCTCCCACTGCGCGCGCGCCTCTGGCGCGTGATTTCCGTTCGCATCCTGGGACAAAGTTCGAAACCAGGAGCAGCTACTTCTGGGTTAGCGGAGCTCGTAACCTGAAGCGTTCGTAACCAGAAGCGTTTGTAACCAGAGGTACCACTGTACCTTTATATTTCAGGTGATGTGGCTTAGATAACAACCGAATGCCTAAGGTCACCTAGTGAGTACATGGTACAAGTCTGTAAGATTTCAAGTGAGCACAGGGATGGGGGACCTATCACCCTCCAGATGTTGTTGAACTCCAACTCACATTGGTGAACGTGGCCAAAGGTCAAGGAAGATGAGAGTTATAGTTCAGCAACATCTTGGGGGCTATATGTTCTCCACTGTAATATTAAAACATTCAAATCCACGGCCAGGTTTCCATCATTTCCAAACTCAGCAGGCAGATGTCTGACAAAGAGTTTCCTTTGAGGATTTCTGACATTTCATCCAAACACAAAAGTTTAGGATCAGAATTTTCCTTCTCCTGAATGGGCTACCTTCCCAGGTTGACAAGCCTCATAGAATCATAGAGTTGGAAGAGACCACAAGGGCCATCCAGTCCAACCCCCTGCCAAGCAGGACACACCATCAAAGCATTCCTGACAGGTGGCTGTCAAGCCTCTGCTTAAAGACCACCAAAGAAAGAGACTCCACCACGCTCCTTGGCAGCAAATTCCACTGTCGAACAGCTCTTACTGTCAGGAAGTTGTTTCTAATGTTTAGGTGGAATCTTCTTTCTTGTAGTTTGAATCCATTGCTCCGTGTCCTCTTCTTAGGAGCAGCAGAAAACAACTTTTCTCCCTCCTCTATATGACATCCTTTTATATATTTGAACATGGCTATCTTATCACCCCTTAACCTTCTCTTCTCCAGGCTAAACATACCCAGCTCCCTAAGCCGTTCCTCATAAGGCATCGTTTCCAGGCCTTTGACCATTTTGGTTGCCCTCCTCTGGACACGTTCCAGCTTGTCAGTATCCTTCTTGAACTGTGGTGCCCAAAGCTGGACACAGTATTCCAGGTGAGGTCTGACCAGAGCGGAATACAGTGGTACTATTACTTCCCTGCCCCTTACAGCATGTGCAGAAATCGCCTTCTTGACCGTTGGACCCACTATTGGCCTCGTCTGCTCAATCTGACGGAGCCTGCTTCCGCATGCAGGGAAAGTCCCTAACTCACTGAAGGTCTGAGACCTGTCAACTACCCTCACATGGTTCAACTGGCCAATCAAAGCTGTTTCCTGGGTGTGGCCGCTGTTGCATGCTGACAGCTTCCAGGAGCCACAAGTGAGAGTTGAGTGCAGGGTGGGGACCATAGGTAGACAAACTACACCAGAAGGTGTTTGACATGTCCCCCCACCAGAGGTCCTACCTCTCCCCTAACATCACATACACCCCGCTAAAAACATTAATATATCCAAGAGATCTCACCGGCCATCAAAAGGAGGTATGTAATCACCACGGTCACTTTGATCTGTGGATGAAGGTCTGTTTATGGTGCCACAAGCACCACATTGTATGCTGGGATTTGGTCATATGCTTGTAGCGCTGTGGCACCATTTCTCTGGAATTCTTTTCCATTAAAAGGGAAGGCCCGACATAGTCATGCTTTCAAAGTTCCATTTTTTTCCATCTCTCTAGTCTCCCTAAATTCGCCGGTTTTATTTCTGAAGTTTTAAATGCTTGTTGCTTTTTATGTCTTAATACTGTTTTTTATTTTATGGAATATGTTTTATATTCTGTTCTCCACTTTTAATGCATTTTTATTGTTTGGCTGTACTGTACTGTACTTTGTATTCTTATACAACACGGTCTGGTGGAGTTGCTTTTTACATGAGATTATAAGGTGCTCTGTGGAGGAAGTGGGGTATACATGTTTAAATAAAATGAATATGAATATGAATAAATGAAGGCCCCTGCTCACCTTTCTTTAATTTGGTAACTGCGGACCCAACTTTGACAACTGTTCCTGAAGCCTCGTGGCCCAGCACCATGGGGTTCTTCACAACAAAATCCCCAATTCGTCCATGTGTCCAATAATGGACATCAGAGCCACAAATCCCTACAGAATGCATCTTCAAAAGCACCTCTAGGAGAGAAGAGACAAATCAGAGAGTGAAATCTCCTCAGGGAAAATCTCTTACCTGCAATGCAAATACACCAATATCAAGAAAACAGTGGATGGCTTGGAAATCACTTGGCTTTTCAATATTTGTGTTTCTAGTTATTTTCTAAGTGGAAATGTCTGGAATATTGACATTTCTTTTCTGGTTTCTTGCCAGAAGGCTCCTAGAATGTTTCAAAGATGTAATATCTAGTGCAGGCATGTTTGAGTCATGGCCAGTTGAGTTTGACAGCCGTTGCCTAGATTACCTGTTTTCCATCTCACATTACCTGCAGAGTCATGTATGCCCATCAATCTACCTGCCTGTTATCTCATATCTGTTAAGAGTGGTTAAGAGTTACCATTTTCTGGAGGAAAGCCTTATTTCTTCAGAAGTACTGAGTTGTCCAGTGAGCAGCGTTCAAAATTCACCAGGCGCGAAGCACATTTTAAACCTGGCTATCGGTCACTTGTGAACAAATGAAGATGCCTTGACCCCAGGCTGGTGCCCGACATCTCCGTGTCTGCTGCATGCCTGGGGATCCTTGGATCTTGCCCATTTTCACACGGTAACAACACATCCTTTGGAATTCTATCCATGATATTTTATCTGCACAATCAGAACGAATTTCAGGAACCAAAAAGTCTCTTTGGTTTACCTCTTTCGGAGTGAAGTCTTCGACTTGGGGGAACTACTAACTTAGTCCCGCAAATCTCACTGCATTTCAGAGATGTACACGTTTTGCTGAATTACTTGTACAGTGAACAGAAATTTCAGAATCACATTTACTTGAGAAGTTAATTGGAATTCACCTCTGGGCCATTATTTGGGTCTTGTGTGAGCCAAATGCATGGGGCTTCAACACTGGGAGGAGAAGTCCATAATTTCCATACAACAATGGGTTAATGATTTGTACTCCCTACCCTGAGTTGAGCTGGCGATGAATCAACATAAGCACAAAGGAGAGAACTATGAGAAGGTTTTGCTAGCTTTTCTTGAGACTTACACATGCAGTCATAGGAAGCAACCCAGCACATCTGTATTACTAATTCAAAACACATGAATCCATGTCTCCCCTTTCTATGCTGACTTTCTGGCTTTTCGTTTGCCTGATACTTTGGTTGCTTTGAGAACTGTAAGAAAACACCTTCTGTTAAATGCAGTAACAGAAGGGTAACAAAAGAGCAGAGGCAAAGAGCAAAGTCCATCTGCTGCAAGAGCTGCACTTGTTCATAAGGCTTGCACAGGTGCTAATCTCACCAGCACCGCACATACCTCATTGGTTCACACCTGCGCAAACTGTGCTAATGCATTTGGAGGGGTTTAGACTGGGGTCTCCCTTCGATCATCCTCCATCTTAAAAATTAGGACCCACTTCACTCTAGAATCATAAAATCATAGAGTTGGAAGAGACCACAAGGGTCATCCAGTCCAACCCCCTGCCAAGCAGGAAACACCATCAAAGCATTCCTGACAGGTGGCTGTCAAGCCTCTGCTTAAAGACCTCCAAAGAAGGAGACTCCACCACACTCCTTGGCAGCAAATTCCACAGCTCTTACTGTCAGGAAGTTCTTTCTAATGTTTAGGTGGAATCTAGACAGGTGTCAATCCTATTTGTAGTCTGGCTACTTCCATCAACCACCCTGCTCAACTGGTTAAAATGGGGTGCTGATGACGGCAAGGTTGCAGGTTCGATCCCCGTATGGGACAGCTGAATTGCAGGGGGATGGACTAGATGATTCTCAGGGTCTCTTCCAACTCTACAATTCTATGCACCTATTAATCTAATTTGCCACTGCCACTGCTCTTCTTGCCTTCTGCTGCCTGCTATGTCTTGCTGCTCCTGCTTGGCTCTCAGCCAAATGATCATTCCCTCTTGAACCTCTTATTAGTGAATAACCAAAGGCAAGGCTTTTCCCGTTAACTCAAGTAATTCTGAATAGGACCTTTAGCACACAAATCAAGGGAACATTTTATGAAAGGCCAAACACATGGACAGCCATAGCAAATGTATCTATAACTCAGGCCACTCATTCCACCCATGAGACAGTACAGAAATGGCAGCATCTAACTAACCCCTGCAGCAGGTGAACCTTCATTCCAATGCACAAGCAGCAGAATATCTGAAATGGAGACATGTGAAAGATACAACAGCTGGTTCTTTGGCTGCAGAAATTGCAATGTGCTTTTTCCGCCTAGCCAGAGGTATCTACTGCAATCTTCTAAGAGCTCCATCTTTTATGTGTCAATTTAGAGAAAGAAGAACGTTCGAAATTTGCACCGGGGGTGGGGAACATTTCCCCTGAATATTATGACTGTCTTTGCCTTGAAGAGTTAATTGAGAATTGAAATGGTTACCATTATGCCTTTCACTGAACCAACTGTGTTGCTAAGGCAATAAATTAGCCTTTGGTGGAGGTTGAAGATTTAATCTGAATACTCAAGGAGCCTGACTTTATTTTGCACCAACATTGTGATGATTCATCTGACAAGAGGTATAAAATACGTTTTGTTAAAAAAAAAATCACAAGCTGAATGACAGCTAGCCTAAACACACCTACCGTTGGGACCTGGTTCAGGTATTGGCCGGTTTTCCTGCAAGGAAACAAAGCAGACAACATTCAGCTTTCTTGAAAACTTGCTGTTGCTTCCTCTAGTATTATATTGAAGGCTGGTTCAGGTGGCCATAGTAAATTTCTCACCATCCTAAAGGCCCACAGTGCTTGGCTTATACTGGAAGAACACTATTCAGAGGTAGAAAACTGGGAATAAAGCAAATAGAGGTACAGTATTTGAGCCACTTGTGGGTTGAAATATGAGCAACCTCTTCCAATTGCTGTGAAGCTGAGTCTACAAGCTTAGATGAACTGACTGGGTAGTGCTAATGAATCCAAAGGGGATGAACTTATTACATTGCTGGACAGCTTGAATCTAATCAGAATTAAATCCTACCAAGTTCAACTGATTATTATTTTTTAAACTATTAAGTACACTTAGGGTTGCAACATTAATCTTCCTAGCCTGATGTAAGATTTTGCCTAGTTGCTTCTCAATAATTTTTACACAGGGAAATAAGATTGCCAATATATCAGAACTCCTCTTTCCACTAGGCAAAAAAATGGTAAAGTTCATAACATGAGCAGAAAGGTTGTATGTTTCCTTCCAAGTCAATTCTGATTCTGCACCACTTTTATTCTGAGAAATGTTCAAAAATATAGCACTTTCAATGAAGACTCAAGTAGGGTTGCCTTCTGCCCTCATTGCAATAAGCTTTTGAACACTCTACATATGCAATGTTCAAATTGAAAAGCTTCAGAGAAAGTACACTCACAGGGCAATCCTATGCATGTCTATTCAGAATTAAGTCCCAGTGAGTTCCATAGGACTGCAAACTCAATCTTCACCATTTAAAGAGAAGTGAGTAATAAGTAAAAGGGATGTGTGATAAAATAGCTAAAATTGCTGTAGGGATGCAGTGGAGCATGCAAGTACCATAAGTCTTTAATGTTTAACCAGTGAGCAAACATAGTATTGATTGTGGGTGAGGGATACTTGTCCAAGATGACAAAATCTCAACTGGTGGCTTCCAACTTAACAATTCTGCTGGCACAAGGAGTTTTAACTACCGTATGTGATGGAATCTCCCTGCCCGCTCATCTCCCCGTGCACCCTGGAAATCAGCTCGTGTGTGTGTGTGTGTGTGTGTGTGTGTGTGTGTGTGTGTGTGTAAAAGGAACCTTTAGAGCGGAATGAGGGGTCACATGGGGAGGGGAGAGGGGGAGGAAGTTCCACTGTACAGCTAAAATTTCTTTTTGGTAGAGCTACCACCTAAAAAGCTAATCATCTGATTTTAAAGGTAAAGGTAAAGGGACCCCTGACCATTAGGTCCAGTCGTGTCCGACTCTGGGGTTGCGGTGCTCATATCGCGTTATTGGCCGAGGGAGCCGGCATACAGCTTCCGGGTCATGTGGCCAGCATGACTAAGCCGCTTCTGGCGAACCAGAGCAGCGCACGGAAACGCCGTTTACCTATTTATCTACTAGCACTTTGACGTGCTTTCGAACTGCTAGGTTGGCAGGAATCATCTGATTTTAGCCTGCTCTTAAAAAATGTGATCCTAGCATTAAGAAACCAAAAATATTTTCCCGCACCAAGATGTGGCCCTTATTGCAAATAGGTCACATCCAACCATAGTTGTTATGCATATGACTTCTTCCAAAGAATCCTGAGGGGTAAACTAATGTTTCCAGGATGCTTTGGGGGACAACATATGCTTTAAATGTATGGTGCATAAACTCATCATTACCTGTCTGTTGTGAGGAAGGCAACATTCCACAACCACAGAGAAAATGCTAATACAGTAGTTCACTAACAGCCCTGTGACTAAACTCCAGTGGTAAATCTTCTTCTCTTATCAGAATTCAAGACATCAGAGAGGTTAAGGTTAATTAAAATTCCACAGTAGCAGCCAAAGTTCTTGCAAGGAAAGCAGCACACGGGAAATGAGAAAAGAACACGACAACAGCTTAGGATACTTCACAGCAGTGGCTTAAAACACAGCAAAGTCATTCCCCACCTGCAGGGATGTATTTACCCAACGCGCATGACTTTTTTTGTTTCCCTGCCCCAGCAACCAACCCACTCTCGGATTGCCCATTCATAAAGCTGTCATAAGTGCATGCATGCTCTTTTGCGCATGTGCTATGGCTTGTCTCAAATGTGCACGCCATTATTAAATACAAAGTGAATGCAGCTTAAGTTTTCTAGTTGGATTGTAGATGGTTTAAGAAGAAAAAACCACATGAAACAAAAGTATTTGTCAAGAAACTACAGGATGGCTATGAATTGTGGCTAATGTATGTACATAGCTGCAAAAATAAGCCGTGAGAATGCACTGGATGTGGACATACCCTTAGAGCAATAGTGGTTGGTGGCAACTGCCTTCATTCCCTGTTCATAGCTTCCCATAGTAATCTAGTCAACTTCTATGGGATGAAGGATACTGGACCAAATCACCCTTCATTTTGATCCAGCTAGGTGCTCATGTTCTATCCCAAGTTGATCAACAGCACAAGATTTATCTGCATGCATTTATATACCACCTTGCTCCCAACATGGAACCCAAGGCGACATCCATGTGGTTCCCAGGCACTCGCCGGACCCGGACCTGCTTAGCTTCAGCAAGATGGTGGCCTCATGTGTCACACACTGGAGCTATTAAGGTTTGGGTCATAATACATAACTAATGAGCACGTGCTGTGTATCCACAGAGGGGGGGAAATCAGTGTTCACAAGCCGGGTAAAGGCAGACTGTACAACACCATGTCTCTGCAGTGTGCCCATTAAACTGTCATGCATAAAGGAACTCCCTTGCCCTGAACTGCAAGCGAGTTTTTGCAGCTATAATCCTAGGCACACTTACCTGGGATCAAATGCTACTAAACAGCACAGGACTCACTTATGAGTAAATACTCCATTTTTGCAAGTGGCATGGAATTCCCAATTCTATGCACATTTATTCAGAAGTAAGGCCCACAGCATTAGATGGGGTTATTCTCTAGGAGAGGCTGTCACTCATGAAAATAGTCCCTGGTGAAATCTCAAGGAAGGAGTGGGAAAGACCCCCTTCTGAAGACAAGGAGAGCTGCTGCCGTCAATAGGAGGCAATACAAACAGACCAATAATCCTACATTTTAGTATTTTTTAAAAAGCCCTATGCTACTCATGCTGACTCAGAATTAAAACGTTCTGCTAAATTCAATGGGTCTCCCAAGGACAATATTGCTTCCTGATGCTGCAATCCTACACCTGTTTACTCGAATGTCAGCATCGCTGTGCTCAACACCCTGGTAAGTGCGCACAGTCCTTTCTCAAAGCATTCTGGGCACTGTAGTTCGTTGAGCCTCGCAAGGCCATTGCAACTCTGGGAGGGGCAAACTACACTACCCAGAGTCCTTTGAGGGAAAAGCTGCGTTTAAATAAGGCCACGGCCACACCGCTCTCGCTTCAAGGGCGAGCTGGGGGCAAGTTTGCAGGCAGGCGACACCAGGGCCACACGCAGGCACGGCTCGAAAGCAAACACCCAGCAAAGCCAAAAGGCCCGGCCTGATTCAGCAGGCGCTTTTGCAACGTGCATGCATGAAAGCGGCTTAGGCTGCAGCCCCGGGCAAAAGTAAACCGAGCCCAACCGCCCCCCTCCCCGAGTTCGAGGCCGCCATGCAACGCCCGCCACCCCCCACCCCACGTTAAAGTCCAGCGGGGCCGTACCAGGCGCAAGTCGCCGGCTTTGTGCACCACCACCGACAGGTTCGCGCCGTCGGCTCCCTTCGCCGCCATCGCCGCGCGCTGAGGTGACGCGCCTCCCAATGCCGCCGCTGCAGCCGCTTCGCCTCCCCAGCAGCCGGCCGCCTCTCGCCGCCCTCCGCTTCGTCGGGGAACTTTGTCCTCGGCGGCCGGCGGTGAGCGGGAGAGCTCAGACTTCGCCCCCCGCGGCCGGGCCTCAGCTCAGTGGAGCGGGGAGCCGCATTCGCTATCGCCGACGGTGCTTATCTAGGGCACGTTGCCTATTGTGTGTTGCGCGTGTTGTTTGCTTATTACGCAAAAGGGGGTCCTCACACAAAACCCCACACAGAATAGAAGAATATTCCATTCTTAGAAGAATAGAAGCATGACCCACCCTACCCCACTCACCATTCCTTTCCCCCCTCTTTTCTTCCTAACCTAATACCATAGCTGTCAACTTTCGGATTTGAAAATAAGGGATTTCCCCCGAACTTTCAGATTTGAAAATAAGGGATGCCGCCAGGGCTGTGCAATGGCACCAAGTAGCCTCGCCACCCTGCGCTCCAGAGGCTGCGCGCGAACGGGTGAGCGAAAGAGCGAGTGCGTAGATGGCAGGCAGGCTGTCTGTCTGGTTGGGCGTGAGGGTCTGGCTGCACAAGGCATGCAAGCTCCGCCCCCAGTCGGTCTCAGACTCCTTATTGGCAGCCGAGCAACGCAGCTGAGGAGCCTCCCTGGCCGGCAGGGAGGGAGAGGAGCTGCTTCCTTTGAAATCCGGGAAATTGAAGGGAGATCAACAATCCGGGATAGCAGCGGGAAACGGCATTGGAATAAGGGAGTTTCCCGCAAAAAAAGGGAGGGTTGACAGCTATGCCTAATACTGTACTGCATGCAACACCTAATGTCTTACAACAAAGGAAACTGATCTGTAGAAAACACAACTTGAAAAAAGAGACAATGCATGTATTTTTGTAAACGACGAAATATTTAATAATTTTTTAAAAGGGGAGGTTAGGAGAAGACGTTCTGCGCAGCTCCAAGCATCTCTCTTCTTGCATTGTTTTCACTCACCTGTTCTGCATCAGTTGCCTGCAGCATTCAGTCAGTAATTCCCTGGCTACTGAACATACTCAGTCCTCTCTTTTGTTGGGGGGGGGGTTTACCCCACCACCCTTAGGGATTTTGTATGTGTGCTTTGTAAATCTGAGGCTCCCTACCGACCCTGCTTGTATCTTCCTCTTATGATTTTTCGATTTTGTATAAGGCAGTCCTTGGAGCAACCCCACAGTTGCCTCACCTTGGCTCCCATAGGTTCAAGTTGGGGGTCAGAAGCAAGAGACTTCAGCCAGGAGATAGAAGCAAAACAGCCAGTAGGCCTGATCTTTATTTACAAGACTTCACACTACCACATAGAAGAAGCAGAGAGAAGTCCCGAACAATGGTTACATCAACATCAGTATTTTAAAGTTTCCCAAAGTTTCCCAGAATATATTTCCAGAAGCATCATCAAGACATCATAGATCCGTCACAGAAAAAGGCGTGGTCTCATGTAGAACCTGAGATCCAGGCATGGCCCTGTCACTCAAATACACTCCATCACAGTATAAAGGAAAGCATTTATAGTTCCCGAGTCCCTGAGTCAAGTCAAATACCCCCCTTTGTCTTTTCTGGGCTTCATCCCACTATGGGGTGGGTAGGCATTGTGATTGAGATGGTTATCTGTCTGACACTTGGGGCAGGATATCACCCCTGGACTTCACTGTACATCTCAGAGATTATGGTGGGCTCACTCATCCCTCCCCTTACTTCCCTGGATCCTAAATGCCACTGGAACTGAGAAGATTGATACCACAGTGTGATTTCTTATGAATTTCTGAAGTTTTCCCATTGAGCCTTTACAAAGATAGGTTTATGAGTGAATTGCTACATTTGGTAATGTGCTCTTTGCCTCGTAGTGTGGAGAGGCAAGGCTTGGGGGGGGCAGTGGAAGGTCTCTAGCCCCCCTTCCAATTTCCCGGTAACAATTTAGAAGAATCAGCCACTGTAGATTGATCTATAGATATGCAATATGTATTTTTTTAAATTAAATTTTATTTATAGTTACATAACTCGCATTTTTACACTAGATAAATACAAGAAGTAAATATAAAAAAGAAAGAAAAATACATTATAAATTTAACATTACAATTAAATCACAGTATAGTATAATTAAATCACTTCTCAGAAAGAAGAAAAACAAGAATTAAAGAATAGAGATATGCAATATGTAATGCACCACCCATTTAAAGCACATGGGCACATGCACGCAAGGGTCATAGGAACTGCATTTTTTTAAAAGGAGCTTGGAATTGTAACTTGGAGATCAACTGCAGTTCCTGGGATGGTTTGGGAGATGGTGTGTGCTTCAAATGTATTAGAGGTTATTGTATATAAGAAATCCATCTATATCATATCTTTTTTGTATAAAAATTATATCGGACATTTACAAAAACAAGTTATATCGGGTATCTTACAGCGTTTCATAAAGTCTCTGCTGCACTATAACTGAATGAATGAAGGGCAGTATACAATTTTAATAAATAATAATGTCTAAAATCTATATAACATATCAGATAGTCTTATAAAAGTATAGACTATCATACACTGTACTATCATCATTTATACTAAGGGTGATTTCAATTGAAGCCAATATAGCATTGTCCTATTGAGAGAAACTGAAAGCTTTACAGAAGTACAAAACATATGTGGGGAACGGGTGTCTGTGAAAATCCTAAGGGGCCCCCTCCCTCAAAGCCCAGTAAGAACTGCACATTTTATATATGCAATAACCTCTAATACATTTGTAGCACACCCTCTCTCCCAAATAATCCCGGGATCTGCAGTTGACCTAGAATTTGTAGCTGACCTAGTTATCGTGCAACAGAGACTTTATAAAATACAGTGGTACCTCTGGTTACGTACTTAATTCGTTCCGGAGTTCCGTTCTTAACCTGAAAGCGTTCTTAACCTGAAGCACTACTTTAGCTAATGGGGCCTCCCGCTGCTGCTGCACTGATTTCTGTTCTCATCCTGTAGCAAAGTTCTTAAACCGAGGTAATATTTCTGGGTTAGCAGAGTCTGTAACCTGAAGCGTATGTAACCTGAAGCATATGTAACCCGAGGTACCACTATACCTGATACAGTATAATTTGTTTTTGTAGATATCTGAGATAGTTTTTATACAAAATGGATATGAGATATAGATGGATTTGCAGTGGTCATGAAATACTGATGGGGAGGGGGAGCAGGCAGTGGGAGGGAGCCCTTTTGGGGGACGGGGAATGGCTGTAACTGAAGAAAAGAACACATTTCATCGTTTAATCAAGTCACACTTGTCTATACAGTTAGCTGATCTCATGTCTTTGGGTGCTCATACTTAGGTAAAGATAAAGGGACCCCTGACCATTAGGTCCAGTCGTGTCCGACTCTGGGGTTGCGGCGCTCATCTGACTTTATTGGCCGAGAGCCGGCGTACAGCTTCCAGGTCATGTGACCAGCATGACAAATCCGCTTCTGGTGAAGCAGAGCAGCACACGGAAATGCCGTTTACCTTCCCGCTGGAGCGGTTCCTATTGATCTACTTGCACTGGTATACTTTCGAACTGCTAGGTGGGCAGGAGCTGGGACCGAGCAACGGGAGCTCACCCCGTCGCAGGGATTCGAACCGCCGACCTTCTGATCAGCAAGCCCTAGGCTCTGTGGTTTAACCCACAGCGCCACCTGGGTCTATGCTCATACTTAAAGTAAGCTAAAACACATGCGCACGGGTGGGTGTGGGACAGCAGATTCAAGGTAACTCCAATGTTTGCAAAAGCACGATGAATCTTCAGGAACTTAAGGTGGTGGAATGCTGACTGACTGTTCAGAGGGAGGGAAACTGAAAACAAGCAGGGAGGATTAATAGCATAGAGTAGCTGGAATCCTGAACTGGGAGTGCTCTACACCACAAATTAGAACCTCCGGTCTTCGATACTTACTTTATTTTTCAACCACAGGCTCAGGTAACACATGCACATTAGGGGTACACTGCAACATTTTGTTGGAGAGGCCCTCTTGTAGACTACCTGCTGTAGAATATCAACCCGGGAGTGTGTGCGTGTTATGAGTAATATTTTATGATCCATTTTATAGCCTTTGTACCGTATGCTATAATTTTACAGATTACCTGGCATAGGCTACTGTATATCCATTTTGTACACTATATTAGTCTGTCATGATCTGTCTGTTTCTCTAGTGGTTGTTTTATGGGCGCAGGATTGCCTCTCTCTACAATGAGCCATAGAGCACCTGCTCTGCATGCCAAAAATAGTTCAGGGTCAGTTGCTGATATAACAGCTCAGCTGGATCAGGTCAAAGGCGCACCTAATCCAGCATCCTATGTGGTCAACAAGATGCCCATGGGATAGCGTCATCAAGCAGGACCCAAGCACACTCTCCCTGCTTGGGACTCCCAGCCACCGGTTTTCAGAGGCACAAGGCCTCTGACAGCTGTAAGAATTTTAAGGTCTCAAATATAGAATAAATATTCATAAATGCACACATATTTAAATACAGTATATAAACCATGTGTCTGAAATAGTACAGGAGAGCAATCCTAAAGCCATTCTGACTCTCCCAATGATCTCAGATATTCCTCTGCAGTAAGGGAGGCAAATGGGGGCAGCTTTCCCATTGTCTTTTCGCTTACAAATCCTGTCTTAAGGGTGTATTTGTGTGTGAATAGGGTGAGCCTGTGACCTGGATTCAGCAACTATAGAATTCAACCATCACAAAAGAATGGTCAGACTGCCGAGGCAATGCAATCAGTGACCATTATCAGGTATCCTGGCAGACAGGACTTCTGCTGTAGACCGCCTCCTATGATGTATGTATGATGATTTTGGGGTGGTCTTTGGCTAAGGGCCAGCACCATAATTCAAAAGCATCAATTCTCCGGCGATCAGTCTTCTTTATGGTCCAGCTCTCACTTCCATACATAACTACTGGGAAAACCATAGCTTTAACTATACATCACCTTGCCGACAAAGGTCTGTATAGTTAAAGCTATGGTTTTCCCAGTAGTTATGTATGGAAGTGAGAGCTGGACCATAAAGAAGGCTGATCGCCGAAGAATTGATGCTTTTGAATTATGGTGCTGGAGGAGACTCTTGAGAGTCCCATGGACTGCAAGAAGATCAAACCTATCCATTCTTAAATAAATCAGCCCTGAGTGTTCACTGGAAGGACAGATCCTGAAGCTGAGACTCTAGTACTTTGGCCACCTCATGAGAAGAGAAGACTCCCTAGAAAAGACCCTGATGTTGGGAAAGATTGAGGGCACAAGGAGAAGGGGACGACAGAGGATGAGATGGTTGGACAGTGTTCTCGAAGCTACTAACATGAGTTTGGCCAAACTGCGAGAGGCAGTGAAGGATAGGCGTACCTGGCGTGCTCTGGTCCATGGGGTCACGAAGAGTCGGACATGACTGAACGACTGAACAACAACAATTGGCTAAGGGGGTTGGGCAATGACAAAAGTCTTTACATGTTCCTGCACACTTTTGTTCAGGGTCTCTCCCTCCTGGGAAGGAGGGGCGGGAACTCTGTTGCAACAGAACAATAAATATCTGCCTTGCTTTCTACTGGATCCTTTCTCCATCCATTTTTCTCTGACCGCTCATGGACTTAAGGGAATCAGAGTACCATGGCGAGTTAGGCAGCAACAGCCAAACCCCAATTTTTACATCAATTTGACAGTGGAGGTAGAACATAGCCATTGATTGCCTTATCCACCGTGAATTTGTCTAATCTTCTCTTAAAGCCATCCAAGTTGGTGGCCATTACCACTTGTGGGAGCAAATTCCATAGTTCGCCTGCGCTGTGTGAAGAACTACTTTCTTTTTTTGTCCTGGATTTTCCAGCATTCAACTTCATTGTATGTCTCTGGGTTCTAATAGAACAATGGATCATCAACATTTTCTTCAGGAAATCCAGTAATGAAAAAGGTATGGTTTTTTAAAGGCCTTCTTGAATACCAGAACTGATGGGGCCAAATGACACTGAACGGAAAGAGAGTTCCATATCTGTGGGGTCACCAGCCTCACTGATTTCACTGGCAGGCACACAAGTTATGGTAGTTTTATCATTTGCGTGTCGAGGTCCCCAAACCACCCCTCAAATAATTCACACATCAGTCAGAATTTTAGTTTTGGTTTTTGGCATGATTTTGGCCACAACTTTATTAAAATACAAACAATGTGAGTGGTTGCTTAGGCATTGGTTAAGACTATCTGTCCCACAGGGGACAGAACTGACAACCGTCAGTAAGGGGAAAACCCTCTGGAGAGAAAAAGGGAGCCGGGTGGTCTGACCCTCCCCTCTCCCCTCAGGCTCCCAGGGCTCTTGCACGGCCCTAGCCCCCGACCGGGGGTTCGGACAAAAAGCATCGAGCCCCTGGATTCCTTTAACGGAATTCCCCTAACACCAGCAACAAATGGAGGGGCAGGTGCAATCAATCATAACCCCTCCTCCAACCAACATAATAACCAATGCCTAACCGCAAACCTTACAGGTTGTGACTATTTGCTACGCAGTAGGCGAAAACCAGATGGCACCAGCCAATCAGCCAAATGGAAAAATTCCTACCAGGCGCCTGCCCCAACAGCAGACGACCCTATGACAGGCATAGCAATGCCAACGCAGAGGCCTAAAATATAGGGAGGGAGGGCGGGTGATCAGAAGCACGCAGCCAAGAGGGGGATCACGTTGCAAGCCCACCAATATATATCTGCTGGGCTGTCCATCAATAAATTGCAACATACAATTCTCCCCAACAATACCCAGGGTCCAATCACAACAGTGGCCGTCCATACGATTCCGCCCAGCACCAGAGGGGTGACTTGCTGGCCCCCACCGCAACACGTGCTCTCCATGAAGGAGAACACGCTTTGTGGCCCAAGCAAACGTTTGTTTCCTTTCCTAGGGAATGGCTTACATTGCAAAGGTCTTGGGTGGGAGGCAAGCTTTGACTTGTTCTTCTGCCTTCCTTTCACTAAGGACTCTGGCGTATCTGGGTTGCAGTTCTGCCTTGCAGATTGAACTGTGTGGCTCAAGGGCGCCGTCTAATCTGCAATGCCAAAGCAGGCCAGATCTTCAACAAACATTTGTCAGCTAACAGGATGGAGCAATCTGGTTGTAAACTTGAGCTTTCACTCTGAGCACAGTCCACGGCTGTCCTAGGATTTGGGGCCTGCCTGCCTTCAATTTCTCTCGTTTTCTGGCCCTTTCAACTTCAGCTCCTGATTATACTACTTGGCCTCCTGCATCTATTTAGGGATGGTCAGATCTGTCCATTTTGGTTCCTCGCCATTTCTTATTTTTCCAATCTTAAATTCAGTTTTCCACGTTTTTTAAACAAGTTCTTGTGAAAATTCATCTGCATTTTACAGCATGTTTCTCCTAATATACCTGCTTTTGTGTGCAATTTTGCCTAATGTAAACATTTTTACAAAGCAGTTCTCTGATATAATTCATATTTGCATGCCATTTTTTGAAATATATACACACTTTACACCAGTGTGTGCATTTTCACTCACATTACTTGGCTGGATAACTGCGTTGCAAAATCTGGAGAAGTGTGCATTTTCAGGGATGTCTATGTTTTTCTTCACATATTGTTTCAGGAAGTGTGAATTGGGTCGGTGTCAGGGCTGCCCCCCTTCGTCAGTCGTTCAATCAAGAGACTGAGTCATCTGGTTTTGAAGTTTTTATCTAAGCTAATTACTTTACAATGCAGAGCTAGTCATAAACATGTCTCATCAATCACTCGCAGATTCCGAAAGTGGGGAACTACGATTTTCCCGCCAACAAGCCCATCGGGGGAAGCGGAAGCATCTTTTCCTTTGCCTCCCCCTTTCCCCCGGACGTCCTCCCAAGAACCTCCCAGGTCTCTCCCTGCTTAACCCAAGCCCTGGCAAAACCTCCTCCCCTGGCTCACTGCTGCTCCCAGAGGCAGAAGAGGAGTCCGTTGTTAGAATTGGCAGCTGCTCTCTATAAGCACTTAACGCCGGGCTGGAAGGGGGAACAGATCCCTGATAGGGTCGGTTTGCCTTTACATGATAACTGAATCAAACTTCTCCCCCACCCCTCCCTGTGTGGCATCATCCACCTCTAATCTTGGAATTCTTGGCCTTAAACTTCTCACTTGGGGCCCCGTGGAACTGATAAATGGGTGCTCGCAGGGCCCTAAAACGTGTCCTGTGGGCCCAGCCCCTGTTGGCTTGTAGCAATGTTTAAATTGCAGTGTGAGATAATTTGTAAATGGAAGTGTTCCCGTCAGCAAACTAAGCAGCGAAGGCTGAATGAGATACAGGATGCAGTACTAATGTACAAGTTTACTCAACAGGTACAGTGGTCCGGGTGCTCCACCCAGAAAAAGTATGCCGCAGTGCTTTGCTTGCTTTTAAAAATATTGCACATCAGGTATTTACTAAGTGATCGGTGACCAAATAGACATATATTTAAACTAAGTTGGCTAGTATTGTCTGCCGTGTTTCCTATTCCATGTTTGTCATTGAATAATCACCCCTCAAAGGAACCATATCTAGATATGATGTAAGAGCCCTATGATAGCGTGATAGGCTTCACTGTCCAGAAACCCCACCAAATAAAAAAAATGCCATTGTGGTTTGGCATTTCATATGGTACAGTGAGTCCTTGCCAACCGATCAGTGAGTCCCAACCAAATATAAATGTGTGCCAACTGTGCCATGGAACTTGCACTCAACAAGCGCCACATTCTGCATTTGAAATGAGACATTCCTTTAGAGTGGCTGCAGCTGTACTGTGGAACTCCCTGCCTCTAGATATTAGGCTTTAGAAGCCTGCTGAAAATGTTTCTGTTTCGGCAGGCTTATCCAGACACATGATTTGCTGGTATCTGTTCTCAAATTTGTTTTAGATATTTTATTGCTTTTAGATGTTTTTGACATTTCTTAAATGTTTTCAATACTTTTTTAATTTTCAATTGTCTTCTTATTGCAGATGTGTTTAGAGCCTTGAGCGCCTTTGGGAGGAAGAATGGGATTTAAATGTAATAAACAAAACAAGCAATCATAATCAACGGACAATTTGAACTTTCCACTTTCATCGTATTAGTATTTCTCATATACACATGTCAGTACATTTGCATAATGTTTCCACTGCCCAAAGTGGACGCTTTCCTCCCTTTGCAAATAGCAGGCATGGAGTGGGGAATTCTGACTGCAACAGAGAGAAGGCTTTAAAGCTTCCCTTCCCTTGTGCCACGGTCCTGATGTGGATTATCCTGTCCCTACCTTGCCCTACTCAAGCAATTTCTTTCAGGAAAAAGGAACTTTGTCATGGCAAAATACACATCAGATGACATGCTTCCTTTTGCCCAGAGACACATTTTAAATTCATTAAGAAGTCACAGCTAGAATTTGGATTTGCAGTCACACTCACCCCTGAAAAAGCATAAGAACATAAGAAGTGCCTGCTGGATCACACCAATGGCCCACCTAGCGTGCTGTCTTGTTTTCACAATGGCCAGCCAGATGCCTATGGGAAGCCTGCAAGACAGACCTGAGCGCAACAGCATTCTCCCTACTTGTGATTCCCAGCAACTGGTATGCAAAGCCCTACTGCCTCTGACAGTGGACACAGACCATAGCCCTTGTGGCTAGTAGACATCGATAGCCTTAGCCTTATTGAAACACTTTGGCTTCATTCACAAACCACTGTAAGCCAGAGTTTATGGTTTACTATGAATGTTTTGGGACACGCGTCCCACAGAGCCTAGGGCTTGCCGGTCAGAAGGTCGGCGGTTCGAATCCCCGCAACGGGGTGAGCTCCCGTTGCTCGGTCCCTGCTCCTGCCAACCTAGCAGTTCGAAAGCACGTCAAAGTGCAAGTAGATAAATAGGTACCGTTCCGGCAGGAAGGTAAACGGCGTTTCCATGCACTGCTCTGGTTCGCCAGAAGCGGCTTTGTCATGCTGGCCACATGACCCGGAAGCTGTACGCTGGCTCCCACGGCCAATAAAGCGAGATGAACGCCGCAACCACAGAGTCGTCCGCAACTGGACCTAACGGTCAGGGGTCCCTTTACCTTTACTTATGCTGGGAGAGAAGGAAAGAACCCACCCAATTTCTGGCGTAGTGTTAGACACGAATGCAGGAGTGTGGCTTGTGTTGCTCCTCGAAAAGCATGGTCTATATATAGCCAAGGTTTGCTCTTGCACGATGACCAACTCCTTTCACACGTCACCATATTTGAAGAAGGCAAAGTTGAAAGATGGCATTTCCTTCCAGCAGGCATTCAAACCTAGCAAATGGTTTCTTTTTGGGGTCTGAAATTATAGTGGCTTTCACAATTAAACCACAGTCGAGTGAAGCAACTGGTGCTCACTAAGAATCAAAGCAATTTGTAACCCTGGACCTTCCAGAATGCCAACAAGCCTTGGTGCAGGTTTTAATTATTCTTGAGATATAGTTTTCAGCAGTGCATAAACTCTACAATAAACCAATATCAATGCCCAGGAATAAAACAGATTGTATCCAGTGCTGGTGAAAAGATGTCTTCGGTCAACAACTTCCGGTTTGGCTCGCCATGGCGGGGGCTGATTATAACATCAGAGCTGCTTCGCATGGAATGTTTTGAGGAGGAGATGGGAGTAATCATCCTCCCAACCCCTCCAGGGCCCCCAATCTGGAAAGGAATGAGGGGGCTGGGGGTGCTGGGTGGAAAGCACCGTGTGTCTCTTTGGCAACTCTCCAAAGTTGCTGCCATGAGCGAACGAACTCCCGTTTTTTAAGATAATAATTTGGATTTAATTAATGGGCATACTCTGAGTGAGGGGGGAATAAACTACTCTGCTAATTGATTCAGCCACTGAGGAGCTGAAAGATTCGAGTTGAAGAGGGATTATCATCACAACGGAGCTGGTATGTCGGATCGGAAGGGGGGGGTGAGCCTTCTTTGCTTCTTTTGATATATCCTGTATTTGCTATTATATTTGGCAAAAAAAAAAACCAGGAAGGACTGACTGCCGATGGACTATGTAAGCAAGTGAGATTGGAGTGTATCATAATATTTGAGACTTATTTTGACCTTATGATTTACCTGTGTGGAAAAGATTTATAAAGATGCAATTATTTTTAATGGATTTTCAAGAATGGACATGGGGAATTGGGGCTTCTAGCCAAAGTATGGGCTTCTCTGTTTTGGACAGACTTAAAACGAAGTCCAGATTTTCTCTATTTTGGGACATGTCGCAGCTAATAATTCTAGTTATGAAGAAATGAAAGTGAAAGACATGGAAGATAAACACCCACACAGGAACATATTGTTTGATTTAACTCGCTTGCTGGATGAACTCGGAGGCTGTGAAAAATGAACGAAGGATTAACATCGGATTGATTTATGGGGACCACGTGGACTAACTTTGAAGCAGAACAAATTTGAGATGATCGCCACCCCCCGACCTCAGAGCATGGGAAGCAAAACAAAGATTTATAATTTGGCATATTGTTTGGACTGTTTGATTATTTTATAATTTGGAATGTTTTAAATGTGGCTTTTATTGGATTGTTATACTGGAAAACTTAATAAATGTTGTTTAAAAAATAAAAATAAAAGATGTCCTCAGTACAGTGGTACCTCAGGTTAAGTACGCTTCAGGTTAAGTACGCTTCAGGTTAAAAACTCCGCTAAAAACAGAAATCGTGCTCTGGCGGCGTGGCGGCAGCAGGAGGTCCCATTAGCTAAAATGGTGCTTCAGGTTAAGTACGCTTCAGGTTAAGAACGGACCTCTGGAACAAATTAATTACTTAACCCGAGGTACCACTGTACTCTGTTTGCAGCTGATATTTCATGCTTTGATGTTTATATTATATCATTTGAATTCTGTTTGAAAAGCTTAATAAAAATGAATTTTCCTTTTTTTTAAAGAGCTAAGTGGAAGGAGAAATGCAAATGTTAAAAATAGCAGCTGCTCACAAGTATAATGTTCATTTAAGTGTGATGATTTACACAGCTAGTTATTAATTAGTCAGTTATGCCACTTAAACTATGACTATGTGACTCAGTGAACCTCTCAAGTTAATCATCATTGTATCCAACTTGCCACAAATCCAATCTATCCACACAATCTAACACATTACCCATTAAGAGAGGAGGAAGAGGAAAGGGAAACCCACACAAGAAATCTAATAATTAAACAAACTCATTAAAAAAATATCCTGTAACTTCCTGCTGAAACCCCCCAATTTTTTATTCCACAAATGTTCTGGTTTATTTTTGTCCCGCTTTTGTTATGCAATAGCCCCTCCAGACAGCAATAAGGTGGCAGCCCTGAGGGCAGTGGCGAACGGAGCTGCTTGGCCGCCGGGAGTGGCAAGCACGAGTGGGACCCCCGGGGGGCGGGGTGTCGCTCCATAGCGCACATGCGTCATGACATCATGATGCATGCGCGCTACGGAGCACAGTCCGGTCGGGCTGCCGGGCCTGAGTGGCCCCCCGTCCGTGCGGCGGCTGCTCGCGCCCGGCAACTCATAAGTGCAGCCTTATGAGTTGCCGGGCGCGAGCAGCTGACGCACAGACGGGGAGCCGTTCGTGCCCGGCCCGGCAGCCCGGACGGACTGCGCATGTGCTGACATGTACAGTCCATGTGGGATGCTGCACTTGCACAGTCCCTCCAGGTTGCCGGGCCCAAGCGGCCCCTTGTCTGTGTGGCGGCTGCTCGTGCGGAAGGGGTGCTGGGTGGCGGCTTGGGAGTCGCGAGGGGTGGCGCCGAGTGTCACCCCCCTCCAGGGTGGAACCCAGGGCGCTCCGCCCCCAACGCCCCACCCTTGCTACGCCACTGCCTGGGGGAGAATCTCAGAACAAGCTAAAGCAGAACAAATCTACCACTAATGCACTATTTTGTGTCAAGAGCATGTTGCAGAATACATCCTCAATACAACACCTCTCTGGAGGAGCCCATAGCCTAAAACAGGGGTCAGCAAACTTTTTCAGCAGGGGGCCAGTCCACTGTCCCTCAGACCTTGTGAGGGGCCAGACTATATTTTGAAAATAAAAATGAACGAATTCCTATGCCCCACAAATAACCCAGAGATGCATTTTAAATAAAAGGACACATTCTACTCATGTAAAAACATGCTGATTCCTGGACTGTCCGCGGGCTGGATTTAGAAGGCGATTGGGCCGGATCCAGCCCCTGGGCCTTAGTTTGCCTACCCATGGCCTAAAACATATGGAGGGGGGCAGGGGAATCAAGACCTATAGCTGACAGCGATCAAAGAATTTTTTAAAGCCAGGGTCTTCATCAACATGGAAATTCTTAAATTGGTTAAACCTGTCAGCTTAACCAGTTGACAGCCCTTGTTACAGCTGATGGTTTCATTAGTGGCTGTGGTATGATGAAATTTGTTATTGAAATTGAGAGGCATTGCAAATAAAGATAGGCATCAGGAACCTACCTGTGAGGAACAAGGTGAACTCATGCAATGAAATAACAAACAGAATGGAATTCAATATTACAAAATGAAAAGTCAATAGGTCATGCACCTAGGGATGAAATAACGAACATGATTGCTCTGTTCTGGAATTCATCAGCTAGAAATGCAAGAGGAAGAAATACAATGTACCCTATTTTGAGCTGGTTTATAACCATAATAATTGAATGAATGAACAGTAATGTGCCCTTCTTTGCGGAGGGCAGTTCTCTGTTTGAAGGGCTATTCAGTCCATGTCCAGTTTGAAGAGAAAGAACCCTAAGAAGGCAGAACAGGAGAGGCTTTTAAAAAAAGTTTTTATTTATACTTTTCAAGTGTATACATTTCATTAGTTTTACATTTCAAAATTTGACTTCCTTCCCCCTCTTTCTGTGGGTTCTTAATTTTTTTTTTAATCTTCTGCATATCCAAATTCATTTAATTTGCTCATTTAATTATCTACTTTAAATATATACTCTTATAAAACTGCAGGTAATTACAATAAATCTGCTAATGTTTTTATCTGTTTGCAATTTATCTGTAAATATTCAATAAACCATTTCCATTCTTTTATAAAAGGTTTCTTATCTTGATTTCTTATTCTTCCGGTAAGTTTTGCCATTTCTGCATATTCCACAAGTTTTTATATCCATTCTTCCTTTACTGGGACTTCTGCTTCTTTCCATTTTTGGGCAAGTAGCATTCTTGCTGCTGTAGTAAAAGGTAAAGGTAAAGGGACCCCTGACCATTAGGTCCAGTCGTGGAAGACTCTGGAGTTGTGGCGCTCATCTCGCTTTACTGGCCGAGGGAGCCGGCATACAGCTTCCAGATCATGTGGCCCGCATGACTAAGCCGCTTCTGGCGAACCAGGGCAGTGCACAGAAACGCCGTTTACCTTCCCGCCAAAGTGGTACCTACGGTATTTATCTACTTGCACTTTGACGTGCTTTCGAACTGCTAGGTTGGCAGGAGCTGGGACCGAGCAACGGGAGCTCACCCCGTCGCAGGGATTCGAACCGCCGACCTTCCAATCAGCAAGCCCTAGGCTCAATGGTTTAACCCACAGTGCCACCCGCATCCCTTGCTGCTGTAGTAGCATACATAAATAAATTTCTATACAATTTAGATAGTTCTGTCCCTATAATTCCCAAAATAAAAGCTTCTGTTTTTTTTTTTATTTTAAAAAAAGTTATTTTGAAGATCCTTTGCAATTCATTGTACAGTGGTACCTCGACTTACGATGATAATGCGTTCCGACGCGATTTTCGTAAGTCGAAAAAATTCGTAAGTCGAATCCCCATAGGAATGCATTGGGGGGGGGGGGGAAATTCGTAAGTCGAAAAATCCGGGTCAAAAATTCGTAAGTCGAAAAAATCCTATTAAAAGCGGCCGCGACGTCTTTTCGTAAGTTGGAAAAATTCGGATGCGGAGGCCATTTTGTTTTACCGGAAGTCACTCGTAACTCGAAAAAAACGTAAGTCGAGTTACTTGTAAGTCGAGGTACCACTGTATATCATTTCACAGCAGGAGAGGCTTTGAAGTTGCCCATCAACAGTTTGCACCTAGACAGCAGGGCCGGGCAGGCAAACAGGTCGCCCAATCACACAGTCAGGGGTCCCTTTACCTTTACCTTTTTAAATATTTCTAAAGCTACATGCGCTGCTCTGTTTCGCCAGAAGCGGCTTAGTCATGCTGGCCACATGACCCGGAAGCTGTACGCCGGCTCCCTCGGCCAGTAAAGCGAGATGAGCGCCGCAACCCCAGAGTCGTCAGCGACTGGACCTAATGGTCAGGGGTCCCTTTACCTTTTTAAAGCTACATCTATGCAGAAATAATATTGTAGGTGTGGAAAAGGGCAGCCAAAATGAACAAGGGGATGGAAGCGACTCCCCTCTGAGGGGGGGGGGTTGCAGCATTTGGGGTGTTTCAGGTGAGTAAGAGCTGACATGATAGAAGTTTATAAAATAATGCATGTCAAAGAGAATGTGCATACAGAAAAGTTTCTCTCCCTCTCTCCCATTGTGCTGGAGCTGAATATCAGAATATCTTTTTTAAAAATGAAAATGTATATTTGTGCTTTTCCGCATGTAATAAACATAAAATGTAGTGAACAACGACAATAGCAGCTAGTCCGTCATTTCTTTGAAAAGGGCATAAGATAAGATAAGATTTCTTTATTGTCATTGTTGCAAGTACAATGAAACAGCAGCTTAAAGTTGGAATCACTACTTAAAACCAGTTTATAATGCATATTAAAGACAAATCCAATAGGTCTCTCTAGGTGTTTCCATGGGTCTGGGGAGGTTGTCTCAACTGACCGTCACATATCATGTGGGAGATGGGAGATTCAGGACTGATAAAGGAAAGTTATTCTTCGCACAGCACATAGTTAAACCCTGGAACTTGCACCTGCAGGAGGCAGTGATGGCAACCGGCTTTGTTGTCGTTCAGTCGTTCAGTCATGTCCGACTCTCCGTGACCCCATGGACCAGAGCACGCCAGGCACGCCTATCCTTCACTGCCTCTCGCAGTTTGGCCAAACTCATGTTAGTAGCTTCGAGAACACTGTCCAACCATCTCATCCTCTGTCGTCCCCTTCTCCTTGTGCCCTCAACCTTTCCCAACATCAGGGTCTTTTCTAGGGAGTCTTCTCTTCTCATGAGGTGGCCAAAGTACTGGAGCCTCAACTTCAGGATCTGTCCTTCTAGTGAGCACTCAGGGCTGATTTCTTTAAGAATGGATAGGTTTTATCTTCTTGCAGTCCATGGGACTCTCAAGAGTCTCCTCCAGCACTATAATTCAAAAGCATCAATTCTTCGGCTTAGATGGTTTCAACCGGCTTAGATGGTTTCAAAAAGGGATTGGCCAGGATTATCTGTGGCTAGTAGCCACCTTGGTTTTGCTCTGCCTCCACAGTCAGAGGTAGCAATGCTTTGCTTTCTGGAACCAAAGAAGGGGAGAGTCTTGTGTTTAGGTCCTGCTTGCACGTTTCCCATAGGCATCTGGTCGGCCACTGTGAGAACAGGACACTGGACTAGATGGGCCATTGGCCTGATCCAGCAGGCTCTTCTTAATGTTTTTTTAGCAGTAAAAACAGTTTCAAAGAATTGAAAACATTTAAAAACAATTAGAATTAACAGTAAAACCAGGAGCAGATGCCGTGTGGTTGAGTAGGGAGGGAAAATATGGAGAGTTGTTGAAGTAAGAGATGTATCTGTGGAAGCCAAGTGACCTTGAAGTCCCTGGGTGTCTCTTTCTGGCACCAGGTCTCTTAGTGCAGACATAGGTCACTGATCCAGAACTTCCACAGTTGCCACCTGCCATGAACCACCCATGGCAGCAACAGCAGCAAATGCGTTCTCTGTTTAAGATAATGTTTTATTCTCTTGCTCATTGTGCTGTCTTAAATGTGCATTTTATATTTGACTTCCTTTAGTTATGTTTTATTTTGAAATGTTAAATATAGGGGTTTTTTGTTGTTAATTTTGTTATATTAAATGTGCTTATTTTGGAATCTCTTAAGGTAATATTTTAGTTTCCTGTTAATTGTGTCACTTTGGATATATGCTTCATATCTGATTTTCTTCTGTACTGCAGTGTTTTCTTTAGGATTGTTTTGTTTGATGTTTTAATGTAGGTTGTAAACCGCTATGAGATTTTTCTTTAAAATATAAAGCAGTATAGAAATGAAATGAATGACGACAACAACAACAACAAAACAACAACAACAACAACAACAACAACAACAAATAATAATAATAATAATAATAATAATAATAATAATAATCAACATCTATGTGTTGGGATAGGCTTGCTGAACAAAAATGTTCCATGGAGGTGCTTAAAAATATTTTAAGCTGTGATTGTTAAAGTGGTTTACTGGTGTGAATGTGGCCTTAAAAAAAACAACCAAAACAGCCACAACTTTCATATAGACATTTACAGAACCCCACAAATGCTCCAACGACTGTAGGGTTTCCATGACATACACGGTCATTTCTCCTAGAAAGGCACTTCCACTCGCTGTTTGGTTCTTGACAAAGAGTGGTTGTCATAATAATTGCAATTGCATAATAATGATGAAAGGTGGCATTCATAAGGGGATGGGGTGTGGCTTTCGAAGAGTGTTCTCGGGCTTTCCCCATCCATCTTTAGCATTTTCCTTTGCCAAAAAGACTGATGCTCAGGGCCTTAGAGCTGCCCTAATGAAGGGCTTAGGTCTGAAGCCAGGGTGAGCCTCGCCCACCACTCCAGAGTGATGACACAGGGCATTGGCACCATGAGAAAGCATTTGCTTAGCGATCACACCCAAATGAACCACAGCAAAATGAGGAAGTTGAACTCTGGCACTCAGTGGCCAATGAGAGCCAGCATGATTCAATGCCTAGAGGAGATGTGAGGGACCTTCCGCCTTCCCATCAGCAAGCACCATCAATGGCCATGGCTGATGGGAGATGTAGTTCAGCAGCATCTGGAGGGCTACAGGCCCGGCTTTCAGTGTAGGATTGGTACTGGGGAGACCCACATAGAAATCCCCACTCAGCCATGAAGTCTGCAGGGTGACCTTGAGCCAATCACTATCTCTCAGCCTAAACTGCCTCACCATGTATGCTGCCTTGAGATCCTTGGAGGAAAAGTGGGAGGTGAATGAATTGAAGCCTGAATGTTGCCCAACATGCTTCATTCCATGTCAGAGTTAGAAAACTGTCTTATGCCAAGTCATATCCTTGGTTTACCTAGCTCAGTGTTATCCACCCTGACTGGCCCTCCAAGATTTCAGATAAAGGTCTTACCTGGCAGTGCCAGCACGGGTGTAGGAAGTGGAAGACGGGGGGCAGTCCGCCCCAGGTTCCATCATGGTGGGGGTGACAAATTATCAAGGAACAATTACTGCCCTACTAGGGTGGTTCATAAAAAACTTTTTTTCTTTTTTGAAAATGCCTGCTCCAAAGGTCTTATCTTACTACACTAGGGATTATATAGCTACTGTATATATGAAATTTCATGCATATCAGTTAATATCTTGACCCTCCTCCATGAAAATAGCTGTTTACTTGGCCGTTTTCCTATGTCGTGAAGGCTGAAATTTCAATTCAGTGCAGCACTTACTGTTCCCAACCCTAACCCTGCGGAAAGCCATCTAATTAGACTTTAATTTAATTTTGACATGTTTTTAGGGGGTAATTTAATTATTGTTTGATTTTATACCCATGCTATGTATCTGATGTTAGTCGCCCTGAGCCCAACTTTGGCCCAGGAGGGCGGGATATAAATAAAAGTTTATTAATGCTTATTATTATTCCTTTGTAAGAAAATATGAAATAACGTAAAACCATTTTTGCAGGCAAAAATAAAAATAAAAATCAATGTGTGTGGGGGGGAAGAAATTTTCCGCACCGGGTACCACCTGACCTTCCTACGCCTCTGAGTGCTAGTAAATGAACCTGGGGCTTTTTTGATGCAAAGCAGAGTCTCTATCATTGGCAACTCACACCATCGTTTCCTCAGGGCTGATGGTAGCTGCAGTCCAAAATATTTGGGGAGGTCCCAGGTTGGGAAAGGATAGACTGTGTTCTGATTTTGACACCTGCATGCAATTTAGCAATGAAGGAATGTCCAGAAAGGTAAACTGAAAGCAAGTCTTCCATCCCACCTTGAGCACTGTGTGTAAAGTGAGGCCAGTGGGTCAAACGGGGAGATTGATCATCGCATAGGCTAGCTTGTCAGTTGCTCAAGGAATGCAAAGGCCTTAGAGGCAAAAGGATGCTGAACCCTTCAGGTATCTGGGCAGAGAGCAAGTTAAAGCCATTATTGAATCACACATTTTGACCTTGTCTGTGATGACTCCTGTGATTTTTGTGCTTGAAGGCAGGGCTACGTGTTTCATTGACTTCCCCATTCTATTATCTAAACTGAAAATGACTGTTTGGAAGACATTGGCTCAAGAGATGTCAAGAAACAAGGAGAGTGGCAGATGGAGGTCAAATACTTCTTAACCTTTGTGTTTCCTTTCTGCCTCTTGTGTCATCCGTGGTTCCCTGCAGGAGACACTTGGGGTGGGCATGTGGAGCATGTCCCCGAGGGGCACAGGGCAGGGAGGGAGCCCACTGCGGCCCCAGGGGTGGAACTGCCGCGGTCGGTGTGCCACAGCTAAGGAGAGTGGGCAGCAGCATTGCTGCGACTCTCCTCTCTCCAACCCCAGGTCAGGCTTGCTGAGGGTCAGGCTTGATGAGCCGATTCAGGCTTCGATAAGGGAACCTGTTGTGGTGGCACCTCATCGCGCCCCCTCAAAAAATGTGCACGGGGCCATGGCCCTCCACCCACCACCCACATTATCCCACTGTGCCCACCCACCCCTCACTCCCTGCTTTGCTGTCAGTGTGAGCTGACCTCTGAGCATTTGCACAAAGCTGTGGCAATCACTGATATTCTCGATCAGTTGGTTGATTCGCAGGCCAGCTTTTAGGATAAACCAGGATAAACCAAGGCAGGGAATATTTTTTCAGGTGGAGAGACACATTTCCTTCTGAGCAGGCTTCCACTGGAGGATGGGGCTAGAGGCAAAAGTGAACAGAGCCATAAATGTAAATTGCACCTATGTGCAGTCAGCTGGTTTCTACACCTGTCCTTCATTCAGGCAAGCAAGAAGCATTAGCAGACTTTAGGGGTTTTTCCTAGCCAGCCAAAAGCACTCAAGGAGGCTGCAAATCTGGGCTCATGAGGGGTATGGCTCAGGAGTCCTGAGGACAGACAGACAGGCCTGGAGTTTACTCCTTTGAGGTAGACAAGTTCACCTTTAAATGCAAACTGAATTGAATCCCCATCCTCTACAACAGGAGCCAACTCCTAGAGGCCAAGGCCCCTTTGGCCACCCCAATAGCATATTGCCCCCCCCCAAGTTGATGGTCATTGCCTTTTACTACCCCTTTCTCTCAACTAAAAATTCGTTAAACTCATCTTCAGGTTTGCGACTATAAAGACTGGTTCTCTTGATTTCTGCTATCAAAATAACAAGGAATCTATCATTTGTTTAAGGCGGGAGACACATCTGTGTAATTGGTAAACTTCTAAAAATGTAGGTCAGCCTGAAGTAAACAGAAATCTGCTCTTATTCCCTTATGGGGTACACAAGAGCCTTTCCAGGTTCTCCATCGGTAGGAACAGATTACAGAGGCCAACCAGAGAAAAATTGAGAAGCAAAATCTTTATTAAATCTGTTGCAACAGGGCCCTCACTCCCAAAATGGAGGAGGGAGGAGGAACCCAGAACAATGGTGTGCCAGCTCCTATATAGACTTTTGAAATTCCCCCCTCCCCCTCAAGACCACCCCCCTATACAACAAACATACATCATGAAAAGGGGTGTAACCCAGGACCACCTCCCAGATACATCACAGTTACATCACGAAAGGGGAGGTCTGGTAGCAGTAATCTGAGCATCCTTGACCCTCCCCATGCCTCCTCTTGCCCTCCACCAAAACCCCATCAAGTAAAATAAAAGAGATATTTACATTTCCCTGTTTCCCAGCCAAGTTAATCACACCCTTTTGACTGGCACTCAGGTATCAGGAAGCCAGGAATTATCACTGAGACAATCACCCCCTCCTTCCCTACAGAGAAATACTGATCAGCTGGGAGTCAAAAGCCTGTGGCCTGTCTTCAGACATGTGACCTTGTTTGCTTGGAACACTTATGAACATTATATATATATATATATATGACCTTAAAATTCTTACAACAAGCCATTGCCTCTTTGCCCCAGACTCTGAGGTGTATCCTGAGACTTGCAACACAAAAGCTAATCTAATCAAGTCTGCAATGTCCACATTATGGGACTGACCTCATGGTTACAACACCAACCCAATTTTGAGGGGTGGGGGAGGACAGGGTTCCTCCTCTTCCCCTTATCCCCTGCTTTGTGTAACTTCTACACCAGGGGTCAGCAAACTTTTTCAGCAGGTGGCCGGTTCACTGTCCCTCAGACCTTGTGGGGGGCCGGACTATATTTTGAAGGGGGGGAAAGAATGAATTCCTATGCCCCACAAATAACCCAGAAATGCATTTTAAATAAAAGGACACATTCTACTCATGTAAAAACACGCTGATTCCTGGACCATCCATGGGTTGGATTTAGAAGGCGAACGGGCTGGATCCGGACCCCGCGCATTAGTTTGCCTACCCATGGACTGATATAGATTGGAAAACTTGAAAACCGGCTCACTATTTTGTGACCTGTCAGTTGGTCCTAATAAAATTTGGAATGTGTGTGTGCATGTGTGCATAAAAAACAAAAAGATAATCTGTGAACTGAGGGCAATAAAATATGTTGTTTTTCTTATTGCAACAGTCTAACAAAGATACAGCCTTCTGGAATTTGTTGCACAGTTTTGGCATTTCCAACAAAAGGAAAGTTCTTAAACATTGATCAGAGTGGATGTTCAGTTTTTAACTGCACTTTGTAAATTACATGGACAACATTCAGAAGTGATGCAATTGCGATTTACAGCTATCCTTAGTATCTCCTGAGAAACCACGTTTCATTCATTGTCGTCGTCGCTCCCCCCCCCCCGCCATCCATCTTACTTTACATTTGTTTTCTCAGTGCTCCACCTAGAGGCCACTCTCACCCTTTACGAGTTGACCTTGGAAATGAGCTTGTCCACAATGTCTCCAGAAAAGTAAGAGGAGAAAGAGACTGTGGGGCCCCCTTCAGATGTGCATTCTTGATGATTTGTGCTCATGATGTTGTGGGGTGGTTATACACAATTCCACTTTCAGTAATATTTCTGCCTACAAAGGTGTCAGGGCAGGCAAACAGCTTTGCTTCCGATCGGTTCATGCGCTGCAACTTCCTGCTGAAATCCCGTAACTTTTCATCTCACAAGTGCTCTGATTTCCTCTTTTTGTTGTGTTATAGTGTCAGCGTGCCCCTCCAGACAGCAAAAAATGCAGTAACATCGGGGGAATAACTAAGAAGGTTGAATGATGTGTGGGGAGGCCAGTATAAGTCCACCATAATTAGTGCATTCCCCAAGAGAGCCAGTGTGTTGTAGTGGTTAAGAGCGGTAGACTCGTAATCTGGGGAACCGGCTTCGCATCTCCGCTCCTCCACATGCAGCTGCTGGGTGACCTTGGGCTAGTCACACTTCTCTGAAGTTTCTCAGCCCCACTCACCTCACAGAGTGTTTGTTGTGGGGGAGGAAGGGAAAGGAGAAGGTTAGCCGCTTTGAGACTCCTTCGGGTAGTGATCAAGCGGGATATAAAATCCAAACTCTTCTTCTTCATCATTGCTGTCGCATCAAGGATGTGGAATATACCTGCAAACAGCAGCAGTAGCCACAACCACAACAGTCTGGAGGGGCTCTGAGGCTGCTGCTTCTCCTCCAATCCAACCTTGCTGGAGTTGTCTCTACAACATCATGCCAAATCAGCAGAAAAAGTCACAATAGCTCATCACCCTATTCTGTCATTCTCCCACGCCCCAAGTTTACTGTTAGTATACAGGTATACATTGTCAGAACGGTGACTTTAAAAAATAAATAAATAAATGTATTTTTATTAAAGATTTATTGGTTTACAAAAGTGTGTGCAATGTCTCTTTTTTCAAGTTACATTTTCTACAGATCAGTTTCGTTTGTTGAGACAAGTGACTCTGATGTACAAACACACCGCATTTTGAGCCAGCCTTGTGGGCTTTTTCAGTCTCTGGCGCCAAATAACTTGACCAGACATTGGCAGTGTGCACCGTGAGTTGGAGAAATGGGTACCGTTTGCTACTCTGCCTCTGGCAGCAAAATGTCTTGAGCCAGCCCTCAGTTAGTTATATCTCCATCATTTAGTTCCCAGGCAAATCAAATCACTTGGCTAGGAAGAGGCCAATTCCCCCAAAACCTGAAGCTTTCTTGTTGGGTCTGATGGGTAACGAAATTGTAAAGGCAGATCAAAAACTTTTTATGTATGCCACAGTGGCAGCGAGAACTCTGTTGGCCCAAAAATGGAAATCACAAGATTTACCTACCATTGCGGAGTGGCAGGCGAAGATGCTGGAATACACGGAGATGGCCAAGCTGACCTGCAGAATTTGGGACCAGGACAATTTGAAATTCCATAGAGATTGAAATTCCATAGAGAAATTTGAAATTCCATAGAGAATTTTTGACTTACTTAAATGACAATTGTAAAAATTTAAAGACTCTAGCAGGATTGAAATAAATCCTACAACAAGGACTTTAGCTAAAGAATAAAGTGCGCGAAGAAATGGAAATAAAATACCTGCTGAAGGGTAGGAGGGAAGTCAAGACTCGGCAGAGTTATAGTTTGTATAGTCAACTTTATTTGTATGAAATATGTTAAAAGATGAAACTAATAAAAATTTATTCAAAAAAAGAAGAAGAAAAAAAGGAAGAGGCTAGTTCCTGTTGTGGGGGGGGGCGCTTATTAATGGAAGAAATGTTCCTGAGAAACGACTGTGTCTGCACCCCCACAGCCCTACCCCTTTCTCCTGTGTGTTAAACTTTTGGTGACTCTCTGTATCCTTGCCCACTGGTCTTCCAACGTGTTTGCATAAGAATACACAAACCCACCCAAGTCAGGAGAAGGGATCTTTGTTAAGCAAAATAAAGCTGCAGGGCAAATGCGCACACAAATAATAAAATCTTGTCAGGTGACTCCCAACAGTTGGGAAAAGACATCATCGTTAATGGGTTAACAGACACTCCCAAAGGCAATGACCACCTGGAAAAAACGCCTTTTGTTTCTAAACATGACCCTCCACCAGAGGAACCCTCTCTCTTCTGACACCTGGTCAAATCCCTTACCTCACCCACGTAATGCTATTATCTCTTTTGTTCTGTACTGTGTCAAAAGTGTATAAAAGTTCACCTGCTCTTTTGTTCTGGGTTCTTCTCCATCGCCTGTCATGTGAGCAAGAACCCTGTTGCCAACAGCTCTACACTTTAAAATAAACTGGTCAGGCTTAGCAGCCGCCTTGCTTTTCATTAGAACTCTGGTCTGGTCTCTGTTTTTCGACAGCAGGGGGGTTTCAAACAATGTCCTGCTGGGGTTTTGGGATTCCACCCGGAATCGGACCCGTTTACCTGGAAATGTCCACAAATTCTTACAACATTCCACCTTGGCCTTCTGTGAATTACCTAGAAACATCTGGGCCACTGGTGGTGGTGGTGGTGGTGGGAAGCTAGATTGTGTTCAGCTGAGGAGCAAAGAGAAGTAAGGGTGCTGTGATAGAGACCGTGGTGAGGGTGAAAGAAAGGGCCCACCCCCACCACTTTTACAGGTGGGGGCTCACGCACCAGGTGCATGGGGGACACACCCAGTCCTCCACCCCTAGATTCTGCATCCGGGGACATGACCCCTAGGGGTCCCCCAATTCAGTGGCGTAGGAAGGGTGGGGCGATGGGGGCGCTGCGCCCCTGGTTCCAGCCTGGGGGGGTGACACTCTGCGGCCCCCCCGCGAGTGCGACTCCCAAGCCGCCACCTGGCAGCCCTTCCGTGCAAGCAGCTGCCGCACAGAAGGGCTGCTGGGGCGGCGGCTTGGGAGTCGGGGCGGACTGTGCATGTCCACAGCAGCCTGGGCGGACTGCGCTCTGTAGTGCATGCGTCGTGACGTCACGACGCATACGTTACGGAGCGGCTCCCTACCCCCGAGGGGTGCCGCTTGGCTTGCTGCTCCCAGCAGCCAAGCGGCTCGGTACGCCACTGCCCCCATTGGCTACACCCCTGGCTGCCACCACCCTCCCTCTCCCTCTTGCAGCCTGGATGGGAGTGGACCTGTGATTCACCAAAGCAATTACGGTACTTTTTTAAAGGTTCTGAGCAAGTGCAGTGGAAGATACACAACATATTGACTTAGAGCACTGGTGGGGATGCAGGAAGAAGAAGAAGAAGAGTTTGGATTTGATATCCCGCTTTATCACTACCCGAAGGAGTCTCAAAGCGGCTAACCTTCTCCTTTCCCTTCCTCCTCCACAACACTTCAAAGAAGTGTGACTAGCCCAAGGTCACCCAGCAGCTGCATGTGGAGGAGTGGAGACGCAAACCCGGTTCCCCAGATTACGAGTCTACCACTCTTAACCACTACATCACACTGGCTCTCTTGGGGACCAAGGCTTTGTTGTTCAACAGCAACATCCTTGTACGTCTGGTGGAGGGGATCGATATTGTGTGATTGCCACAATCCGGGCCAGCACAACATAGCTGACTTTCCACTGTGAGCGCGAGGTGTTCCTGGGTTGCAGCAGTAAGTGCACTCTAATTCAGTTATGCCACACCTCATGCCAGCTATTTTACGTTACACCATACCCCTTATGGTAGCCATTTTGTGACTGCATCTATGGCGCTTCAACATTTCAAATGTACTCCCCACCCCCACCCCCGGCTCAAAAAGGTTGGTGACACCTGAGAGGGTTTTGACCTTTGCCAAAGGCTGGGGCTGCCTAGGAGTCTACTGGGCTGCAGGTATCATGAAGGTCCGAAGACATGTAGGCAGTCCAAGTTCTAAGGGGGCACCTCACAGAATTCATTTGTCTAATTTAGCCTTTCTGTTGAATTTGTGATGGCTTGTCGCAGTGTTTCTGTTCCCATGTCTCACTGGGAATGCATTTGGGTCAGGTCTGTCATTTTTGCACCCAAGGCCGGATTTAGGTTTGATGAGACCCTAAGCTACTGAAGGTAATGGGGCCCTTTATATGTCCAGCTGTCCTTTTTTTAATGTCCAAATGTCCTTTGTCAACAACAAATTGTCGCTGGTTTTTTTTTGGGTTGAATATATGCTATATGGTAATTTATGGACCTAATATGTATCTAAAGCCATTTGCACATAACAAAATATGTATTTTATCAAAGTAATTGTTGAACTGAAATATAAATAAGAAGTATATTAATAGTGAAATACAATTAAGAAGTATATTAATAGTGAAATAATTATTAAGCTCTAACTGTATGTAGGTTTTATTTTATTTGTTTTTTTCTTATATTTTGGAAATGTACATCCAGAGGTTTTTTTCCCTTTAATTTTTTTGGGGTCCCCCAAGAGAGTGGGGCCCTAAGCTATAGCTTGTTTAGCTTATATATAAATCCGGCACTGTTTGCACCCACACCTGTTTCTCCATGAATTTTGGAAGACTCAGACAAATGCAAGCAGCCTCTTTTCATTTACAGATCTTCGGTCATGAATGCCATTGACGAGACTAGGGGAGGCAACCTAAGGCCCATGGGCCACAAGCGGCCCATGGGGGTCGTTTAACCGGCCCCCGAGCTGCCCCCGAACCGAGCTGCCCGCTCGGTGTGTTTCCACATACTGCGCTAAACTGGCGCAGCGTGGCGCGGGGACTTGCTTTCGTGGCGCTGGAAACTGTGTCTGCACAGATGTAGATGACGGAAATCGTGGGCATGCGCGCTCATGCGCACACGCAATCCGGCCCACAGAGGGATCTCTGCTGGAGTGAACTGGCCCAGGCGAGGTAAACCTTGCCGACCCCTGGACGAGACTGTTTTCTAAGGGGGGCATCCCTGCAGGGTAGGAAAAAGTTTGCAAACATTTGCAGATTCCAGGTGGTTAGTTCCACCATCCCTCTGTTAACGGGTGTGTGTGTGTCACTTTTCTCCTAACCCTTTATCGTCATTGACCCTAGAAGTGGCCATTGGTGCTCCATGCTTCAATCCTAGGCAAACAGAAGAACGCAAGAGTCCACTAAATGTAAAGTGCTGGAAATTCCAACCTTTTATTTACTACATTTTTGTGACTACATAAATGCTGAAACATTTTTTTAACACTGAAAAGCATAATGACATCATTTGCTTTTGTTCTTTTCTATTTTTATTTTTGCTTAGCAAACACCGCCAATGGTATTGTAAGTCATAAAGTGAAATCAGTAGCAAAGCTTAAAAAGGAACAAAAATAAATCTGAAAACAGTGCAGGAGGTACAAGGAAACAATTCAAAATAATGCCTAGTACATTATCTTTTTCTTCCTGATGCACATGGAAGTACAGGAACAAATGCCTGGCAAAGAGGGGGAACTCAATAACTGGGAACAAGAGCCGTATCTTTTGAAACTGAAATGCAGTAGCAATTCATAAATGACAGTCGTTTTCTATAAAGAAAAGAGACAACTTATTTTTATTTTTTTTAAACTTCCTCCTGTTTTTCACTGCTATGGAAGAACATTCTCTAATTCAGGGAAATTCCCTTGGGTTGACTGATACTATATCTGTTGATTGTCTTTTGGCTTCCTCTATACTGTACATTTCAAACAATCAAACTAACTTGAGCATGGAAACTGACGGGTAGAGAAACAAACAGAAAAGAAGAAGGTTGTTGAAGAAGCCAGAAAATGCAATGAAGTTTACAAGAGAATATTAAAATCCAAATTTTTGAAGGCAGACGGATGGATGGATGGAAGTCTTTTGGCTGGACACAAAACACAAAAACGATGAACAAATGCCACACCAACTTGCAAGGACAATGTTTATTCTTTTACAGAGCAATCCCACATAGGCCTATTCTGAAATAAGTCCCATTGAGTTAGGATAATAAACCTAAAATGGTTGTGCATTTGGTGCCGAATGTAGTTTTTTTTAAAGTAACACGTGAAAGAGGCATCAGTCCTGCCTTCCCATGACTCTGCGTGAGTCTGTCTACCTCCTGGCCTTCACACGGCATCAATGTTGCTCCTACTGTGCCAAACAATCAGGAAAACCAAACCATGCTGCTGTATTTTATTTTATTTTATTTTTATTTTATTTTATTCTTCTGAGCCAGTTGCCATAATTTTGTGCTGGCTGCAGAATTGGCTGAGTTAATCTTTTCAGTAAACCTCAGACTCATCATTTTCACTCAGCCTGTTTATGCCAATTGTGTATTGCCGGGTTGTGAAGTGTGCCCTCAACTTGAGGGCTGGGGGTAGCGGTGGTAGCTGGGTGGGTGGGGGTTGCTCTCATTCCACTTGATGCACAACTCTTTTAGCTCACAGGAGAGCCCAAGCAAACATTCAGCCGCTTCTCTCTGCCTGCACCAACCACAAGAGCAAACAGAAAGCATTTGCTCTTGGCTCTGCTGCCGCCTGAAGTCCTTTGGTGCCCCCCTTTGGCAACCTGGCACCTTGGCATAAGGGCAGAATGGAAAGAGAGTTACACGATCCAGACTTGGGCTCTCTGTACATGGAAGGAGCAGGAAAACAGCCTGTATTTTACTTTGTACAGTTCTAATCCTGGACTAGTTGACAGACTGGCTACTTGATTCTATGCATGTTTACTCAGAAGTAAGTTCCGCCGAATTCAGTCTGACCTCTTGCCACATAAGCGTGCGTAGGATCGCACTCTAAAACTTTCTCACCCACAGTGAACTCACTGCACAGTGTTCATTTAAGGATTAAACAAAACAATGAGATTATTTTATGGTCATGAATGTCAGAGCCACTTTATTGCTCCACTTCACTAACCATTTCACTAAGGGACCCAGGTGGCGCTGTGGGTTAAACCACAGAACCTAGGGCTTGCTGATCAGAAGGTCGGCGGTTCGAATCCCTGCGACGGGGTGAGCTCCCGTTGCTCGGTCCCTGCTCCTGCCCACCTAGCAGTTCAAAAGCACGTCAAAGTGCAAGTAGATGAATAGGAACTGCTCCGGCGGGAAGGTAAACAGCGTTTCCGTGCGCTGCTCTGGTTCACCAGAAGCGGCTTTGTCATGCTGGCCACATGACCCGGAAGCTGTACGCCGTCTCTCGGCCAATAAAGCGAGATGAGCGCCGCAACCCCAGAGTCGGACACGACTGGACCTAATGGTCAGGGGTCCCTTAACCTTTACTTCACTAACCAAAGTGTAATATGATCATTTAAGGCTGCAATGCTGTTCCAGTCATACCACTGTTTAATTCAAGCAATATATTGAGTAAAATGCACAGGGAAAGAACAAATTGTGTGAATTTTGTATTATGTTGATATTTGACCTTTGAATGGAAGCATGTTTACTTAATTTATACCTTAGAATGATCAAGACCAGCTCTTTAAAAGCAATCAGCCTTTATAGTTCTAAAACTGTATAGGCAATGCAAACTTTAGAACGGTGACAACAGAATATACAAATAAATGTAACTCCTTGATCAGAGGCAAGGAAGTGATTGTTTATTTCCCACCTATTCTTTGTAACCAAGTCTCTCACCTTCTATATAGGCATTCAAACTTTTTAAGCTGAATTCACCCTAGTTAAGTAAATCTTTGCATTCCATGGTATTTTGGCCTTTTTCTTTAAAGGGATAGTTATCCACAGTGCATTCAGTGCCAGAAAGGAGACAGAGAGGATGTTATCCCTGACAGCCCAGCTGTAGTGGTCATCATCCCTCGTGCCACAATCCAGCAGAAACATGCCTGGAGACAGCCTTTGTGAGGGTGTATTACACCCCCACAGGATTCCCAAATGCCTAACATCTGAAATGAATTACAGTCTATATTAGTTTTGCCCCACTTGATGCAGGTTCTGAAATCCCTGTACTTCATTAGATTCTTGAAAACTTTCATGAAAACGTACCCTGCTGTGCGGTGTTCACTGTCCTGCTTTCTTCTGTGACTAAATAGTAAATGGAGGAAAATGAGCTATCTGTTCCCCAGGAGGTCGGGATCACCTAATCCAGGCACCCCCAAATTGCGGCCCTCCAGATGTTTTGGCCTACAACTCCCATGATCCCTAGCTAACAAGACCAGTGCTCAGGGATGATGGGAATTGTAGACCAAAACATCTGGAGGGCTGAAGTTTGGGGATGCCTGATAATCCTTAGCCTTATTTGAGCCTAGAGCCTGGGAGAATTTTTCTCCCTTGAAAGGCCAGAGTCCAGCCATGGGGTATTCAGCATAAATTGAGTTGGATTAAGGGCACTACAGGCTTCACCCTCCTCCTCCAATGTAGCAGCACCCAGGAGACAGAGATCACGGGCCTGGCATGGGCACCAGGAGGGACCTAAGTGCATCTTGTATATGCAGCCGGGGCACACCCTAGATGTGAGCTTGCACACAAACACACAGCCCACAGGCAGAATGTAAATCCCAGAGGACATTGTGGACACCCCCACCACCAGCATGCAAAATATTGCAGCTGGAGCATTTTTTGCATGCTAGTTTGTGATGGATACATTATTCTTCCAGGACATTCCTACAAGCTGATGAAAGGGAAATAATGTTCTCCCTCATTTTGAGATACCCATCCAGTAAAAGCAAGTGGGCTGCATTTCCTGGGATCCATGTTGCCTCCCCCCCCCAGGCCCCAGCCAGAGTAAATCTGAGTACATTGCCTTTGCCCTGTTTAAGATGTTTGCTGTTGCTCGTCTATTGAAGGATAGGTCCAATTTCACGTTGGCTTAGTTTCGTGCGTTCTGCTATTCTTATCTGTACGAATGAAGAACACAACCACCACCATCACAGCAACAACAAAAAGCAAAGTCTCTCACAAATGTGTGTGCTTTTAAAAACGTAACAAATGGCAAGCTCTTTGGATGGGCGGGTCTTGCCCACAAAATAACCTTTAACGGAAAATGCAAATAAATTAAAGGGAGGGGGAACTTCATTAAGAGTGCTGTTCTGCATTCTATGTGACAAAAGTACTACCATGAAACACTCATTTTGGCATGTACAAGTTATCTTGGAGGAAGGGAGGGGAACCTGGCAGTGTTCAGAATAACGCACATTGAAGCACTTGCTAAAACTGTGCTGAAGATCCAGTTGGAAAAAAACAGTCTTGTGAAGCACATGGAACTTCAGGTGGTTATAACATCAGAAACACAAAATATTGTAACATAAAATATTGGTTATTATATACAAGTTTGTCATAAGCTGCTCTGGTTTAATAAACATATATAAATCATAATTTTAATTAAAAGCATACAATATTAGAAAAAATAGGAACACATCTGTGTTTGTACCCTGTAAAAAGGACATTGACAAGTCAACAAAAAGTCTTCAAACCACGGGGTGGGGTGGGGTGGGGTGGGGTTGAGGGACCCCTTTCTTAAACTATTCAACAACAACAGCCTCGACATTCCAAACCCATTTTGAAGAAATATTTTTGTTGTGTTATTGAGCAGTTCTGGCAAAACAGATGGAGGAATGAAAATCCCAGCTCAAGCAAAATAATCCATACAAAGAAATCAAACTTCCCAAACAAACAAGATATAACATTCAAAACAACCTTGACAATTAGCAAACGAGTAACTTCTGCCTTAGCACATAGATTCTTTATACAACACAACCCTAATGATTTATTATTATATGAGGTATTTGGAGGAATTGATAAAAGTAAGGCACGGCCTGTCTAGGTAGAGGACTCAAGCTACTTGCAAGGGGAAAGAAGAAACCTTTGGTTTGTCAGCAAGGAAGTGGAAATCAAAACAAGTATTTTTCCTTTGGTATCAAAGAAAGTTTCATTGCATGATAGCATGGCAAAAAGCACCACGGTGAAGAATTATTCCGTTTATTTTTAATCAGTGGCCTTTCTATTAGGCTGAGGTATTCAAAGGTGAGATATAAAGAGGTCAAGAGCGGTTTAACACTTTGGTTCAAGCAAGGCACTCATCCTAGTTTATAAAGTTTGCAACATGGTTGCCTAGAGCTCTATTGTCACGGTTGCCGTCATGGTTGTGATAAGCCAGTGTGGTTATTACAGATATGAATGAAGACAAATTTACACACTAAGTAAATTGAAACGGAAGATTTAGCAGAATGAGTTCCCTTTTCAGACTCAGGCCGTGCATGAAAAATCTTTGGTATTCTTTGGTTTCATCAATGCGATCAAAATCACCAGTGGAAATTGAGTGAGGTAGCATCTTTGGTTCACACTATAAATAGTAGAGCTTTAACACACTTTTTCCTCTTCTTTTCTTTTTTTAAGGTGTAGTGTAAGTATTCCTTCCTTTCTGCTTCTTTGTTTAAAGGAAATAGTTACAAAATGCATTGTAAAACTAACCCACAATAAATAACCCATAAAGCCAAAGAAAGACTCCCAATTGGCTTCCAGTGCCATTGAATGCATCCCAAACACAGATAGAAAGGGCTTGTTGCTTTCTCTTTGTTCGTTAAATGCATAGTGTTCACATCCAAAGGAAGAAGAAATGAGGAGATGTGTCTACCCCTTTGTGAGGAACAGGTTTGTTCAACTCTGGTGAAGAACTGTGTCTTAGGACTCTTTGGTATAAGCAAAGCCAGCAATAGACTTTCAGTCCATTTGGGCAAAATGTTCATGTGGACTTGGACCAGATTCTGCAATTTTTAAGGCCAGTCTAGCTGACACCTGACAGTATATAAACACCTCACACACCCAATAGAATTGAATGTCATGAAAGTTCCTTTGCCATTAGTGGGGCCATTCATGTGGTTAAGGCAATGTGCTGCATGGGCCGACGCATGAGATACAGCTGTAGGGAGGCAACTTAAAAATAAAGAAGAAATTCTGCAGTTTTGCTTCATGTATGAAGAAAAATGAAAGCCTGTCCTTGCTGCAATGTTTGGGGCATTTAAAAAAGCATTTTTGTGTGGGTTGAGATAATTTGAGTTCAAAACTAACTTTTAACACTTTGGTGAGCAGTAAATTAAATGCCCAGGGACCCAGGTGGCGCTGTGGGTTAAACCACAGAGCCTAGGGCTTGCTGATCAGAAGGTTGGCGGTTCGAATCCCCGCGACGGGGTGAGCTCCCGTTGCTCGGTCCCTGCTCCTGCCCACCTAGCAGTTCGAAAGCACGTCAAAGTGCAAGTAGATATATAGGAACCGCTCTGGCGGGAAGGTAAACGGCATTTCCGTGCGCTGCTCTGGTTCGCCAGAAGCGGCTTTGTCATGCTCCCTCGGCCAGTAAAGCGAGATGAGCGCCGCAACCCCAGAGTTGTCCACGACTGGACCTAACGGTCAGGGGTAACTTTACCTTTACCTTTAAGAATTGTGGGGGAGAGGGCAGCCTATAGGAGGCTGGCTGTAAAGGTTTCTGCCAGAGTAAAATGAGATAACCAGCCTGTGCCACTTAATGGGCCATTTCAAATATTTGGAGTTAAATTCTGGTTTCAGGTTTGGCTTTACTAAAGATCCTTGGCCGACCTGAAAGACTGCAGACTAGCAAACATGGCCATTCAAAATGCACGGTGGCAAATTGCCTTGGGCAACATGAGAAGCGGGGTTTGGGAAAGTACAACCTTATGGGCCTGATCCGACCAATGTGCCTGCATAGACCTGGGAAGTGCATTGATTGGCAAGAGGGGAAGCAAGTTGCAAGAGCAGATTCTCACAGCAGATGACGTCAATGACGTTGGGGGATGATGCATGCAGAACCCAATTGCGCAACCCATTTCCCACCCAGAAGGACATACCTAGGGAAGCCAGCTCCCAAAGAAATGACTAGGACCTATTTGTGTGAGAAAAGCTATAAAATATATGGGGTGTTTCTCCAAGAGACATTTTCTTATACATACAATCAGCCCAGACATCAGCTGGCAGTGCTGCATGTACATGGATACAGAGATAAGCTGGCAGCAATTTCTGGCATTGTGATCCTTTTCTAGTTATTACGAAGGTTCAAATTGCTGACAGCGGCATCCACAACTGCTCAGTTGACATATTACATCTGTCCAAAGAGGATGGCCTGTATCTTGAACAGAGCATTTGGGGCGAATCAAATGATCGCTTGTGAAAGTCAATGAATTCTAAATATCTAGCGAGAGATACTGAAATTGCATAATTGGGTAAAAAATGTATGCTGGTATTATTCTCTTTGGTTTTAGCAAGTTGTCTCAAAATACATTACAGTGGAAATAACACTAGCCTGTGGTAATGTAGCTTAAATATTCCTCCATTTCTGAATTTTTGAGGTTTAACAAAAGCAACATTTTCCTAAATTTTAAAATTATAAAGTGAATTACAGTAGTCACAAATCATATCGCAAGTGAAAATTGGCTTATCTATTATTATTTTTTATAATGAACCCAACGGGGCGGGGCGGGAGGACGGACAGAAATATCAGACTAAATTGAGATTCAGTTACTTAAGTTAAGTTTTAGTTTATTCCATACCCTGAAATGTGCCCAGTCTCTATTGCATACTATATTTTCAAAGCATATTTGGAGGCAGAAATCTGTACACATCTGATCAGTATGACTGGTCAGAGTACATGGGACTGCAGTCTTAAAGACCTGACTGCAGTTCTAAACACCCATAGAATCACAGAATCGTAGAGTTGGAAGGGACACAAAGGGCCGTCTAGTCCCTGCAATGCAGAATCGCAACTTCTTTGGATTAAGCTGAAACCCTCAATCTGCTTCTTTCAGATACTTAATGAGCAACCCTGATGCTCTGGAACAAAGTGTAAGCCCTGTTTTCCAAATAAGTTATCCTAAGTGCTGCCAGTAAGTAGCCTCTTTAGGGAGAAAAGGTTTGCAGTGGAGAATTTGGTTCAGTTTCCCACAGTCAAAAGCTTTTCAAAATATTTAAGTGTCTCTGTAGAGTCACCCCAAGCTTATTTAATGGCCAAAATCTGGCCCTGTTGCATTGCACCCCGTAGGCCTCATCACACTCCTTTCATAGGAGTTTACCTTGGGGGCTGGGGGGATATGGATGTAACGTGACAATTTTTGTAACTTGTTCCTCTAACTCAGGCTTCCTCAACCTCGGCCCTCCAGATGTTTTTGGCCTACAACTCCCATGATCCCTAGCTAGCAGGACCAGTGGTCAGGGATGATGGGAATTGTAGTTTCAAAACATCTGGAGGGCCGAGGTTGAGGAAGCCTGCTCTAACTCCAACCCTGATTTACTGAAACAAAGTGTTTCATATCAATATCCCAGAATCTAAGAGATACACGTGCACATTTATATATCTGTTGTCCTATGCATTTTGTGTTTTTATCTTGTATTTTTTATGCTGCGGACTGCCCTGAGATCTACGGACAAAGGGGGGGGCGTAATACAAATTTGATATATAAATAAATAAGCGTAAGACAAGCCAAGTCACCAAACGTAAACACTGCTGCTTCCATTACATGTAAAATGGAAGTTTTCATTAGATGGGTGAACCATTACTTGCAACCATGCATTCAAAACTTTTCATTCACATAACAATGTGCCTGTTAAATCTTATCTGTATATAACTCTCTCAAATAAATAAATAAATAAATAAATAAATAAATAAATAAATAAATAAATAAGAGATGTGCAAAAACAAAACAAAACCCTGCACCTAGGGAACAACCTAGTAAGCACCAACAGAGGAATGGGCCAGATTCAGTTGTTCGCGATGCCTAAAAGAGGTTTGCTCTTGGTCTCTATGAGATATAATTCCCAAATGACAAGCTTATGTAGGCTTCAGTACAAACACACCATCTGATTCAGAACCCAGGAGATTCTGTATTTCAGTCGGCAATGAAATCCTGAGCTTACTGCGATGCCATCCTGTCATCCCTGCGACACTAGGGAAATGTCATGGTGCTGTTGACATTGCTCATCTCAGTGAGAAGAAGAAGAAGAAGAAGAAGAAGAAGAAGATTTTGGATTTGATATCCTGCTTTATCACTGAGAGCCAGTTTGCTGTAGTGGTTAAGAGCGGTAGACTCGTAATCTGGGGAACAGGGTTCGTGTCTCCACTCCTCCACATGCAGCTGCTGGGTGACCTTGGGCTAGTCACACTTCTCTGAAGTCTCTCAGCCCCACTCACCTCACAGAGTGTTTGTTGTGGGGGAGGAAGGGAAAGGAGATTGTTAGCCGCTTTGAGACTCCTTCGGGTAGTGATAAAGCGGGATATCAAATCCAAACTCTTCTACCCTAAGGAGTCTCAAAGCGGCTCACATTCTCCTTTCCCTTCCTCCCCCACAACAAACACTCTGTGAGGTGAGCAGCTGCATGTGGAGGAGCGGAGACGCGAACCCGGTTCACCAGATTACGAGTCTACAGCTCTTAACCACCACACCACGCTGGTGAGGGCCGCCTGGGTTGCTTATCTTGAGCAATAGGTCAAGTGGGTTTAAGTTAAATTTGGTTTAAGCTTTCATACAACTGGTGGCACTCCAAACTGCCTCTCCCCCTGCCATCCTAAAAGAACACATTGTGAGGCCTGCTTCCTAAGGGATGCAACAGAGGTTTCTTCATTTACTTTCAATATCATAAGAATTCCTTCCTAGTTTTAACCATATCTTCTTAAAAATATCTGCATGGACTTCAAAATAACTTCCTTCCATTGGTTTAAGATCATGGACTAGGATCCCACCCTAAGGTAGCAGGAGCCCCAACAACTCTCGGTTGCATTGTGGCTCACTTTAGCTAGGGCAGAAAAGTGGCTGCCTGTATTTTAAACAATTATAATTTAAATTTTGTGAGCATAAATATACATGTAAATAAAATGCACACACACTGTGTGCAACATTGATATTGTCTGGAAGCTAGACATAGCAGCTGTTTGCTTGGAATTTCTAGTAATAAAAAAGGTAGTTTGACACACATGGGCAATCTGAATTTCTGTAGTATATGCCTCTTTTCTGACTTGGGGAGACTATCAAGTATTCCTATTGAAGCCCTGGGTTTTCACATCAACAAATGCAGGGTCCTCCACAAAGTGGTTTTGTACCACTTGAATGGAGAGGAAATTGCCACAGCTGGAACAACCTGAAAACAATGAGGTGTTTACCCCTACATCTCTACATAGAATTTTGTGTAAAAATAGCTTTGGTGTATTAAAAGCATTGCAACAAAATACCTGCAATATAATTATAAACGTGTTCTTTGGTACCTACCTGATATTTTTACAATGAAATTGTGGGGTTGTTTTGGTTTGTTTGTTTGGTTTTTTTAAATGGACACATCCCTTAACAAACAAAGAGAATGCAATTGGTTCAGGAAGCATACGAATTTCTTTGCATTATCTGAACTTGTATCCAGGTATTGAACTGGAAAAGTTCAAACAATTAAAAGAGCAAAATCACACTACTTTTTAAAACGAACTCATGTGACTCAATGCTGCTATGGTTGTACTTTCTGAGACCAGCTCTGGCTATGTTCCTCGCTGCTGGTGGGCACCCGGAATCCTATGTACATCTTTCACCTCCATGGTGTTGCCGTAGAAACAAAGAGCCGTATCCGAGAGCATCCTCATCACTGGTAAGAAGCAATGGCTGCCCTCTAGATCACTAACCGGCCACATAGGGCGGAACAGATCATGGGCGAAGGTGTAAAGCCAGCAGTCTTTTCCCAGTCTCTTCATTTTGCAAGCCATCATCCCACTAAAGTGTGTTTCTTCTAGCCAAGTCATCATCAGGTGAAGTTAAGTCTTTGGTTTCTTTGGGGCTTATAAATAACATTTTAAAAAGAGTTGAAGTATAAACCTGCTTTCTTGAAGTCCTGTTCAGTTTTTTTTTTTTTAAAGCTTTTCCACCGAAGATTAGTTTGTGGTCAATTCTTTACGCTTTGGTACAAGTGCTTGATGAGGACGATGAGTTGCCTGAACTGGAGCTGCCCTCCTCTTGCCACTTATCCAGGCTCCTCCGTCGCGCGTTCATGAAAAAGTTACTGACTGTGCTGAGCTCCAGACCCAACTGCTGTGAAATGGTGATTTGCAAATCTTTGGAAGGGCGCTTGTTTTCCTTGAATATTGCGTGTAGAGTCCGGCGCTGGACGTCCGTAAAGACCAGCCTGGGCTTCTTGGGGGTGTTAGTTTTGTCCTTCCCATGCTCTTGCTCTTTCCGCTTGCAAGCTGAAATGAAAAAGAACACAGCGCTATGGCTTGACTTCTGTGCAAAGTGTGGGGTTTGCAGCCAAATCACAAACGCATGTTTTGCTAGAAAGGCACAGGGCCAGTACACAGAGAGTTCTTGAACTTCCTAGAGAGGACCCTCTATGTGGTCACTTCCCCTACCTCCTCTGGGCAGGATTTCTGTAACAAAGAGAGAATCTTTTACACTTCTTACCTGTACTGCATCTTTTTTGTTTATCTTACTAAAAACATGTGGTTCATTCTCTGCAAAGGAGGTGAAGAAGGGGAGGTCAACAGACCACAAATAAAAGGGATAAAATTGTGTAATTGCCTTATTCCTAAGATTTAGTAAACTGCAAAATGTATAACTGCTTTACTCTGCTAAAAAGGCTTCACAGCCCATTTATTTTCTGTATTTCTCCCACACATGAGGGATAGGAAGTTTAAATTTCTCAATCCCTGTCTCCCACAGGAAATGTTGGCAATGTGGTAACTGCTGACATTTGCAATAGTTCTGGATATTTTAGGATCAAAATTTGTCGTCCCCCCCAAATATATATATATATATATATATATATATATATATATATATATATATATATATATATTGATTGTAAGGGGGTGAGGAACCCTCAGAGCAGTTTACCAAACTCCTGTGCTCCTGGTATCTATGGCCCAGCCTTAAGGCTGGTGGAAGATAAAAGCCTCAGGAGGTCTTCAGTTGCTCTCTGGTGTTGTGGCTGAGTGGTTGGGGCCTGCTGTGCAGAGGGCAGATCAGGGAGGCCTGAAATCCACAACGGCTAAAGCTCTCCCTGCCATTCCTCAGAGATCCACCAGACTGCGGAGAAAAACCACACCAGCCCCGGGAGCTGACATGTCTGTTTTCGCTCCCATTGGAGAGAACTACTAAAGCTGGGAAGCACCCCACCCTCTGCCCTGGCTGGTGCAGCCTTCGCAGGATTAGGAAGTGGTCATGCTTCCAGTGTAGACTCCCCCTCCCCTTCCCTTCCCTCCCCACTCCACCCAGTCTCCATAGGATTTCTGGGGCCAGGAATGATTTTTAGACAGCATAAATATGATAAACACGCTTAGCCAGCTGCTCCCATAATGTTGCATGATTGTTCCCTTTGGTGGTCACTAGGTGGTGACCTTGTTCTCATTGATGAAGAATATTTAAGTACAGTAGGAGCATTCAGCTCCACCTGATTGTACTGGGCAAAAAAGACAATCACAGGAATAACTCAATTACAACAAAGGAAATCTACACCGTGAAAGATCCCTGAAACGAGATGAACGTATACCGTATTTTCCGGCGTATAAGACGACTGGGCGTATAAGACGACCCCCAACTTTTCCAGTTAAAATACAGAGTTTGGGATATACTCGCCGTATAAGAAATACGACCCGGCATATAAGACGACCCCCGACTTTTGAGAAGATTTTCCTGGGTTAAAAAGTAGTCTTATACGCAGGAATATACAGTATTTATATAGTGATACTCAAACAAACAATATGTTTAATGATTCAAGAGCAGAATTGCTCAAGAGCAAAATACTCAAAAACGTTGTAAACTAATTCCAAGAAATATAAATAACTCAAGAAAACCTTCCAAATAACTCCAAATTACAAAAAATAACTCAAGATAAACAAATAACCTTAACGAGTTGCCGGCTAAGATTCTCGTTTCACTGTTATGATCTATCAGTTTCCTCAGAAGGAAAAAAGTTAATGCATTTATATAACTCAAAGTAGCTTGTTTGCTATTAAATCTCGGGGGAGGATTAAAGAAACTTCAGAAAAGAAGAAGACGACTCCCAAACAGTAAGTGGTAATTATCCAAACTAGGAATTCTAATTTTGCTTCATCCAAAAGGTTAAAAACCTAAACTCAAGTTCAAAAACAAGCTCCATGGCTTGTAAAACAGTCTTTGCAATAGCTTCGTAACAATAAGATCGTGTGAGCTTTCATAGCCCCTCGTCGACGTGTTTTACAAGCCATGGAGCTTGTTTTTGAACTTGAGTTTAGGTTTTTAACCTGAGGCGAAAACACAAAATGCCACCCCACTTCCAGGGAAGAAGGAGTGAGTGGAGGCCTACATCAGGGACAAGAGGGGTGTGAAGATCTACTTCAGGAGCAAGCGAGGTAGTCAAATCAACCTTATGCAATGGTTGAAGTGTGCAGGGGTGGATGCACACCGGGTGGGTGCAGAGACCTGGAGACCCCCAGAGGGCACCCCACCTCCCTGGGGAGACCAGCAGTGCTGCTGTGGAGGTGTCATTTGGGGAGAAGGCTGCCAACGCGGTGGCAGATCCAGTCTCCAAGGAGTGTGTTGTCACTGTCCCTGCCAAAGCAGCAGTAGACAGTGTCTTCCTTGGAGGCCAGAGGATTCCTTATCATAAGTACAGATTCTAGACATGCAAAGTTTGCTCTGTTTAAAAACACTGCGAGGAACAAGTAAAAGAGTTTTTGCTCTTCCTGCATTTTTGATCGCTGCTCGATGCAGCTCCATATAGGAACCGAGCAGCTTGCATGCTTCATTCGTCTATGGAGTATACAAAAAAAGTATCAGGTGTTATAATAATTGTGATCAAACAAAACCAAAACTCCAAAACACCTAATTGGCTAATAAATATTGAGAACAGTTTACTCAATCAAACATGTTAAAATGAACATATTAAGGTGCAGCGTGCAAATCCAAGCCTGTAAAAACTTTATAAACTGATGGCATAATACTGAGACTAATGATAATGTCCTAGCGTAATCAAATTACGTAAAGGTGTTGCAAATGGTACTCTACTGAACGCGCAAAGTCTTTTGTGAGGGAACGGTCACAGTCAGGCAAGAAAACCTGGTCATGCATGATGGTAGTCGCAGATAGATATGTTTACAACACCTGTGCCTGTGAGAATCTATAATCTCATTGTATGGTGTTGTAAAAATAATACGATGAACTGAAGAAACTCCTGCGAAACCTGATTATATCCGGGATTCAGGTCTTCAGATCTATTTTCGCTGAGGGACGGCGAGGAGGGCCTATCTGCGACTACCATCACGCATGACCATGTTTTCTTGCCTGACTGTGACCGTTCCCTTACAAAAGACTTTGCGCGTTCAGTAGAGTACCATTTGCAACACTTTTGCGTAATTTGATTACGCTAGGACATTATCATTAGTCTCAGTATTATGCCATCAGTTTATTCAGTTTTTACAGGCTCATTCGTCTATGGGACATAAGAAAGTAAGAAGAGCTTGCTGGATCAGGCTAGGGGCCCATTGAGTCCAGCATCCTATTTGCACAGTGGGAAGCCAGCAAGCAGGAGCTGAGCACAAGGACATTACCACCACTGGTCATGGAGGCAGAGCAGATTTTAGGATGCTTAGAGGGCTTTGTTTTTTTGAGTACCGCCCCCTCCCCATGGAAGCCAGAGACAAAATAGTGGTTTGGGAAATAGAGCAGAGCCAGTTATAGACAGCAGTGCATGAGCCACACAGTGGGATAATGCCACTTCTACAATTGCAAATCTACAGCTATCCTTTCACCTTCATTTAGGGTGTTTTGGGTCAAATTTTGAGCCAAAGTACATCAGTTTCATGTATGTAACCATAAGACATGTGGATTTCTCCCCAATATTTCTCCCACCTGTTTGCACAAAGCAGTCAAGGTGATCAATAAACCAAATGTATGGCAGCACTAGCAGTCTCCTATTCAGCATTGCTTGGGAATTATGAGAACCCTCCCAAAAAGTCAGTGCAGCCTTGAAATCAGTGGTCAGAATCAACGTACTTTTGAAAGATTCAGTCTGCTTTCTTGATTCAAAATGGCGTCTGAATTTCTCCAGATATAGCCAAAAACATGGTCCTTGATGTCAGGAACCAGCATGCAAAATTTTGGTTATAACATCTCAAGTGCATAGAGAATAAAGTTTTGCATGAGATGCTCTAGCTTCCTGTGCTAGCTACTGCCGTCCACTAGATGGAACACGCTCTCTGCATAAAAGGAGGAGCACAGTCAAACAAAAGAGGGAAAGTGAGGCATCTGCTCAATGTGACTCATCTATTCCCATTTCAGTAGATGTTGGAGGTGTCAGAACAGCAATATTCTAGCAGCCCTCTACATATCATCACCACCATCATCATCATTATACCACCATTCATCTGAGCATCACAGGGTGGTTTACAGTACAAAAACACAAAAATACATAACATAATAACAAACTAAACAATAAAAAACCCACAGTTTAAAAGGCCATATACATACAAACAGATGTAAAGATTAATGGCATGTGCCTCTTTTTCTCTAGTGAAGTGTGCAGAATGAGGCCAACATTAGTGCCAGAAGTAGGAAATGCTAAACGAACCATTTCCTCTTAATAGCTGCTGGCAAAGTTGCCTTCTCTGAGCTCTGTTCTGAAACACCGGCAATGTGGCAAACGGAAAATAGGCAACCAATTGAACTGAATCGAAACTTCTGACAAAAGGTAATGGAGCTAGCTGGCATACTCTACCAGGTAAGAAGTGGAAATACTGACACCGTCACTACAATCTGCCTCTTTCGGTTGAACCAAGATAAACGACTGACCTCCAGTAACTCTAAATGGTTACTGATGCGCTGAGGGAGGAGCATAAATCCCAGATAAAACTTTCTCTTTTCAACAACAACAACAACGGCTCAAATATTTTGAGTTGACTTGATTTCAGGCTAGATGAAATGAAAACTTAGCCATGTGGTACAGATTCAAGGTTAGAGATGTTGCACCTGAACCGTTGCTGAGCATTGCTAGGTATTCTGGAACACCTTTCAAGAAATTACGGATGGTGGCAGTAGAGATCATTTTCTTCCCAGAATTCCTGCTTCCTCCCACAATGGCCAATCACCTGTTTTCTTTCCATTTTGGGGACCAACTCTCTCCCCTGCTTCCTCCATGCACCTGTGTGTCTCTTACAATATTTGACCAAGTGTAGATCAGTGCTGCTTCTGGTCTGAAACAGCCTCTCTCTTTGCAGAATAAAACATGGTGAGGGCCTAGGCCAGGCATCCCCAAACTTTGGCCCTCCAGATGTTTTGGCCTACAACTCCCATGATCCCTAGCTAACAGGACCAGTGGTCACGGATGATGGGAATTGTAGTCCAAAACATCTGGAGGGCCAAAGTTTGGGGATGCCTGGCCTAGGTGACTGGGAGCAGCCGCCGAGACCACATAACAACAGTCTTGAAAGACCTACACTGGCTCCCAGTACGTTTCCGAGCACAATTCAAAGTGTTGGTGCTGACCTTTAAAGCCCTAAATGGCTTCGGTCCAGTATACCTGAAGGAGCGTCTCCACCCCCATTGTTCAGCCCGGATACTGAGGTCCAGTGCCAAGGGCCTTCTGGCGGTTCCCTCACTACGAGAAGCCAAGTTACAGGGAACCAGGCAGAGGGCCTTCTCGGTAGTGGCACCCGCCCTGTGGAATGCCCTCCCTTCAAATGTCAAAGAGAACAACAACTACCAGACCTTTAGAAGACATCTGAAGGCAGCCCTGTTTAGGGAGGCTTTTAATGTTTTATAGATTATTGTATTTTAATGTTCTGTTGAAAGCCGCCCAGAGTGGCTGGGGAAACCCAGCCAGATGGGCGGGGTATAAATAATAAATTATTATTATTATAATTATTATAGGCAAGCACGCATGCACACGCACGCACGCACGCACGCACGCACGCACACACGCACACACACACACACACACACACCCTGGGTGATCTGGAGACACGCTCTGCCACTGGGCTAAAGGCAATCCATCATAATCCAGCGTGAGGAACAAAGGAAGTGCCTTATACTGAGTCAGACCATTGGCCCATCTTGCTTGGTATCGTCCATTTTTATATTATTTATTTTTACTTATTAAATCTGTATACTGCCCTTCACCAATAGATCTCAATAGATCACAGCATAAAAATACAAGATAAAAACACAAAATACGTAATAATAACAATAACCTCCTCCTCCCTGCACCTCCCCCCACAGTCCTCTTCCCCACTTGCCATTCCCAGCAACAGGTTTTCAGAGGTCAAGCATAGCCATATTGGCACCCCAGACTCTGGCAAATGCAAGCTGGAGAAGAAACATTTTGGATCGTTGCCTGGAATGAAGGTGTGTCTGAGCCCCCTCATTTCCCTATCAAAATAAGAAACGATGAGACACATGGCATTTGGCTGCAAGCAACGCATCTGGCAGCAGTTTCCAAAGTGGTCTTTTGGGGAGTCACTCGTGCAACCGAGGAGCCTCTCTGGGTGGGAGCAGAAGTGTCTCTTTTCACCACCACTCAGAATTTGGCGGTTTGGGTTTTATTTGCCACTGATGCTTATCTAAGTTCCGAATTAGGGCCCCGGTGACTTGTTCCCACTACTGGGCAACAACCTTCCAACCTCACTTGTAGACAAACATTAACAAAGAATAAATGAGCCCAAGGAGAGGAGGTTATAAATCAATCAGCCCCAAGGACGCTGCCAAAAAGCAACTGCAGATTCCCTTCTGGCACCAGTGCAGTTGCCATTAAAGCATCGAAGGAGGCCTGCATGTGGTTTTCGAAGGAGTGGGTGGCGAGAGGAGGAAGCGTTGGATAAAATACCCCTCCTCCTCTCCCCACAAACCAAAAAGGTATTTAACAAACGTTGCAAACTGAAAATCATCAGCACATGTCTAATATCAGCAGTGGGGGATGTGCCATACAGTGGGTGCCTCTGCGCTAAAGACCCCACTCTTGTAGCAGCTCCAGGAGGGCCTCTTCAGTGATGGCCTCATGACCTTAAGGGCAGCCCCACACAGAATGTATTGTACTAGTGCAGTGCGTGAACCACTCTGGCCAAGCTGTCTTAATGTCAGGCGGCAGTGGATCCAACCCCCATGGCAGGTCGCCAGGAATGGATAAGACAAGGAAAAGCTCTTACCAACTGCTTTTTATTCAATATTCACAGAGAGAGGCTTGGAAATGCAGCCTCTTGGAATAACGGCATTGCCCCTCCCTCTGTCTCCCATTATGCGTCATCAGTACAGGTGCTGAGATGTACCCTCTGCCTCTGAGCTCTCTGCTCTCCTGCTTTCAATGCTTGCCAGGTTCTGGGAAAGGGGGGAGGTCTGGAATGCTTTCTAAAGACACTGTGTCCATCAGCTGTCCCCCCTCTGGTGCTTCTTCCTCCTCCTCTCCCATTATTTCCCTGCTTTCCCCCTCATCTTCCTCTGAGCTGTGACCTCCCTCAAACCCCTGTTGTAAATCTGAACTGTCTTCTTCTTCTCTGGAAGGGTCAGGCTGGGGAGGCGGTTTCCACCATTCCTCCTCTGCCCAGTCCCTGACACTTAACCCAAGAATGGTAATACCTGGTGCATTAGCTAGAACAATGGTTGTCAGTTTGCTATGCCAAGTTTAAGTTTCTGCAGTTAGAATAAGGTAAAGGTAAAGGGACCCCTGACCATTAAGTCTAGTTGTGACCAACTCTGGGGTTGCGCACTCATCTCGCATTATTGGCCAAGGGAGCCGGCGTACAGCTTCCAGGTCATGTGGCCAGCATGACAAAGCTGCTTCTGGCGAACCAGAGCAGCACACGGAAACGCCGTTTACCTTCCCGCCAGAGCGGTACCTATTTATCTACTTGCACTTTGACGTGCTTTTGACTGCTAGGTGGGCAGGAGCAGGGACCGAGCAACGGGAGCTCACCCCGTCGCGGGGATTCGAACCGCCGACCTTCTGATCGGCAAGCCCTAGGCTCTGTGGTTTAACCCACAGCGCCACCCGTGTCCCTGCAGTTAGAATACTGAACTCTAAACAACTTGGGACTGAACATTGGGGACCAGAAGATACTCTGCAGCACCCCACAGCTCATTTGTCCTAGAATGATAGAACTGTAGAGTTGGAAGCGATCCTGCTATGCAGGAATCCTGCCCACAGCAGCCACCCAATGCCACTCTCTGAAACGGCATCCATAAGTAAAAGCAGAATCACAGAAGGATGGCACCTTGGACAGCCACCCCACAAAATCAGGGTAGCATGATCAGTGGTATTCAACGCCACTGAGACGTCAAGCAACAGTGACATGGCTTCACTCCCCATCTGCCTCTCCCAGTAAAGGTCATCCATGAGGGTAATTGGGGCTCTGTGATATGACCTGGCTATGTGCCCTACAAGATGCTCCAGAATCCCACACAAAGAGGCATGTATCCCTCTCACCCTCACTGGGTAAGACAAAGGGGAAGGGCATTCATTAAAAGTAGAAAGTTGGAAACAAACTGATGCTGGGGTTAAAAAGCCTCAAGGGTCTATCAAAATCTGAAGGTTTGGAAGAGATCCAGTTCCTCTTTCTGTTCTGCCAGTAGGTGCCTACAGCCAGGCACTCAGGTGAAGAAGAAAAAGAAGAAGAGGAGGAGGAGGAGTTTGGATTTGATATCCCGCTTTATCACTACCCTAAGGAGTCTCAAAGCGGCTAACCTTCTCCTTTCCCTTCCTCCCCCACAACAAACACTCTGTGAGGTGAGTGGGGCTGAGAGTCTTCAAAGAGGTGTGACTAGCCCAAGGTCACCCAGCAGCTGCTTGTGGAGGAGTGGAGACGCGAACCCGGTTCCCCAGATTACGAGTCCACCGCTCTTAGCCACTACACCATGCTGGCTGAAGAAGTATTTGGCAGGGCTGGGAATGCCATTTCCCTTTCCTTATTTCTTAACGTACCCCCAAAGGGCTGGAGTAAGTATGTGGTGGTGGGGAGGCTAGTAACTTTTGGGTACCCACTCTTCATACAGTAAAATCCCCGCACTGCACAAGGCCAGCAAGTCTCCTACAGACATTCTGCTGCAGAGCTTAAGCAGAAGCCAATGCTGCACCTGACCGAAATCGTTGGCGGGCGCAGACGAGCAAATTAATTATGCAATAATAACAGGATCCACTGCACCACATTACAATTTCATCTTAGGTCATAAAACATATTTATGGCACATGTCTGATGATCAGTGATTCCATCCAGTGTCCCCAAACTTTGATTGCAGCCTTTTTATTATTATTCTTGCTGTGCTGATGCCAAATAATCTGCCAGGAAAAAGTGACATTGGGGGAGAGAGCGTATTTGGAGGAGATCATGCGGAAATGACAGAGAGGAGGGGCAATGTGCCCCACCCTTCCTAAGCCCCCTCACAATTCACCTGAGGGTGCGGCAGACCAGACACTTTATATTGCAGCAGATTCTTGGCCAGTCCAGTTGAAGAAGACCAGGGAACGGGCGCTGGCTGAGAGACCCTGGAAGCAGAGGCACTGTGCAACTCAGAGGAGGTACAAAGAGTCCCAGCTGGCCGAATGCAGTCTTGGCATCTCAATGGCACAGAGCGGGGCATGGCAGGAAGCCGCCCCCATTCCCAGCACCCCTTCCTCCTGGAAGCAGCACAAGACCGGCTCTTGGCAGTAAAAGTGAATTCTGCTATCATTTTCGAGAGCGGTGATTGATTGTTGCCTTTAACGTATTGCTTTAATTACCTGTCCAAGGCTGGGAATATTTCAAGCTGCAGTGGCGTTCATTTCCTAACTTGTTACTAAAATACAAATGTCAGCACAAGCCTTCTCCATAGGCCAGCGATGGAACAGGCTGGTGACACCTCTCTCTCTATCTCCTCCCCAAAAGCTGCCTTAGAACATTGTCAGAGCATTGGTGTGAACCCTAAAGTGGCTGAAGGGGAACCCGAGTCCTCATTTGACCTCTTCCTGCAACTTGCTCATTGAGGAGGTATTAAAGGGTGCTGAAAGATATTCTGAACTTTCCAAATGAGGGCAGAAGCCCAAATAAATCGTTCAAGATAGAAACTGGGTAGATAGAAGGCTGCAGTGTGCTGTAGCAAAAATGTGTGCTGGGATGGCCTAGCCTAGAGATGCTCCAAAAAGCTGGAGAGGAGAACACACAGGAGGAAATTGGGGGGGGGGGATTTCACCAGACAGGTGTGGAAACCTGCATTTCTCTCTAACGACACCCACACCATAGAACAACAAGTGCAAAAGAGGCATTTAAAGTGAATTGAAGGGCTCCGTCAGCCAACAGCGACAAATCCATTTTTTTAAAAAGCCCCGGACCTTTTTGTAGTTTGGGAAAGGATGCATTGAAAAGCATGAGGTGAATTAGTGGCTAGTAGGAAGGTGTGTCAATGCGGGTGGCACTGTGGGTTAAACCACAGAGCCTAGGGCTTGCTGATCAGAAGGTCGGCAGTTCAAATCCCTGCAAGGGGTGAGCTCCCGTTGCTCGGTCCCAGCTCCTGCCCACCTAGCAGTTCGAAAGCACGTCAAAGTGCAAGTAGATAAATAGGTACTGCTCTGGCGGGAAGGTAAATGGCGTTTCCGTGTGCTGCTCTGGTTCGCCAGAAGCGGCTTAGTCATGCTGGCCACCAGAGGCGTAGCAAGCCCAGGTGGTACCCGGGGCGGAATTTTTTTTGTCACACCCCCCCCCACTCTAATTTAAAAAAATTTAAAAAGTGTCACCCCCCCTCTGGGGGTGCCACTTTGCGAGGTGTGGGGGTTTTGTGTGTGTGTGTCTATTATCTCTTTTTTTCCAATAAAGTTAAAATAATAAATAAATAAATAAATAAAAAATAAAAAAAAATAAAAAGTGTCCCCCCCTCTGATGGTGCCACTTTGTGAGGTGTGGGGGTTTTGTGTGTGTGTGTCTATTATCTCTTTTTTTCAATAAAGTTAAAATAAAAAAAAATAAAAAATAAAAATAAAAAAATAAAAAAAATAAAAAAAAAATAAAAAGTGTCCTCCCCCTCTGATGGTGCCACTTTGTGAGGTGTGGGGGTTTTGTGTGTGTGTGTCTATTATCTCTTTTTTTTCAATAAAGTTAAAATAAAAATAATAAAAAAAATAAAAAGTGTCACCCTCCTCTGATGGTGCCACTTTGTGAGGTGTGGGGGGTTGTGTGTGTGTGTGTGTCTATTATCTCTTTTTTTTCCAAGAAAGTTAAAATAAAAAATAAAATTAAAAAATTAAAAAAAATTAAAAAAATTAAAAAGTGTCACCCCCCCTCTGATGGTGCCACTTTGTGAGGTGTGGGGGTTGTGTGTGTGTGTGTCTATTATCTCTTTTTTTCAATGAAGTTAAAAAATTAAAAAAAAAATTAAAATTTTTTTTAAAAAAAGTGTCACCCCCCTCTGGGGTGGAACCCGGGGTGGCCCGCCCCCCCCGCTCCCCCCTTGCTACGCCCCTGCTGGCCACATGACCTGGAAGCTGTACGCCGGCTCCCACGGCCAATAATGCGAGATGAGCGCCGCAACCCCAGAGTCGGTCACGACTGGACCTAATGGTCAGGGGTCCCTTTACCTTTAGGAAGGTGTGTCAGCACCCCACAGGCAATTTGGATGAATGCTGTCTCCCATATAACCATCCTGTAAACAAATCTGAACAAATGCTCAACAAAGATGGCCTAACCTCCACGTAAGCTCTGGGCCAGCAAAAAGCTGAAAACTGCTCTATTTAGACAGGCCCTCGTGAGATTATTTTTTATCTAAAGCATTCAATATCTATTAATGTTTTAAATTATGTTTTGCATATACTTGTAGACTTATTTTGTTCCAGTTTATATGTTGTAAGCCATGTTGCTATACTCTAAGAAAGAGTGAATAATTTTCAAAAAAATGACATAAGCAAATCAGAACAAATGTTCAGTAGGTTGTCTGGAGGGGTCCAAAATGCACCTGGTTTGAAGTTCAGCTGAGAAATGGAGCCTAAAATACCTTCTGAGCCTTTTTGGTGGCATCAGTGCCACATGCGACCTAGATTAATGCAGGAAAGAAATCTAAACGTCAAGCTTTACATTTGCATAACAGGCTGACTGGAGGAACTGCTTTGAGGGTCATGTGTGAAGTTAGCGCTGTAAAACAGTGTTAAAGAGGATTCCCTGTTCAGGGAAGTTTTTAATGTGTGGTGTTTTATCGTATTTTTAATATTCTGTTGGGAGCCGCCCAGAGTGGCTGGGGAAACCCAGTCAGATGGGTGGGGTATAAATAATAAATCTAATTTTTTATGTTGTTGTTGTTGTTGTTGTTGTTGTTGTTATTATTCCCTCTCAGAATCATTCCCCTCCGTAGCCAATGAGAAACTAGTTCTGCAGGTTTCCTTTGATTTCCAAGTGATGATGTGGAAAAACTGGACCTTGGCCCGAGAAATTTCAATGACCAGCCCTAAATGTGCATTTTGATTATCGTCACCCATTGGATAATGCTAGTGTTGAGCACCTCCCTTCCTTGCATTCATACCCAAACAAGTTTCTAAACTCTCTTTCATTTTTTTAATTTTTTAAAATGCATAAAAGAACGGCCCCTTATCCTCACAAATGCTCACATAGCTAAGGAAGATGACACTGACTTGGAACAGCGCGTCACCCCCAGTTCTTGATTCAAGGGCATTCCCTTTGGGGCCGAGATTAATGGCCAAGCTGCTGAAGTCACCTCCTCTAGTCCATTTCTCATGCTCCATAGTTATGTGGGATTAGCAGAAGCTGCTACAGCAGGAAATTAGAAAACCAGAGCAGGCTTTTCAGCAAAGCAGGCCAGCTCCCGCACCCACCTCAATGATCCTGCCAGGTGGTTTACTACCAGGCCCTGCCCAGGCTGCTGGTTTTACCCTTCACTCTTCATAGAAGAACCATCTCCTCCAGCACCTCTCTGTGCTTGCCACCACCCATGTATAGGACACTGAGGGCACATGGGGCTCAGAGTCCCCACTACCTAGCTCAAGGGAAGTAATAGTACCACTGTATTCCGCTCTGGTCAGACCTCACCTGGAATACTGTGTCCAGTTCTGGGCACCACAGTTCAAGAAGGATACTGACAAGCTGGAACGTGTCCAGAGGAGGGCAACCAAAATGGTCAAAGGCCTGGAAACGATGCCTTATGAGGAACGGCTTAGGGAGCTGGGTATGTTTAGCCTGGAGAAGAGAAGGTTAAGGGGTGATAAGATAGCCATGTTCAAATATATAAAATGATGTCATATAGAGGAGGGAGAAAGGTTGTTTTCTGCTGCTCCAGAGATGCGGACACGGAGCAATGGATTCAAACTACAAGAAAGAAGATTCCACCTAAACATTAGAAAGAACTTCTTGACAGTAAGAGCTGTTCGACAGTGGAATTTGCTGCCAAGGAGGGTGGTGGAGTCTCCTTCTTTGGAGGTCTTTAAGCAGAGGCTTGACAGCCACCTGTCAGGAATGCTTTGATGGTGTTTCCTGCTTGGCAGGGGGTTGGACTGGATGGCCCTTGTGGTTTCTTCCAACTCTATGATTCTATGATTCTACCTTATGGTGGCCTCCTTAGGAGTAGGAAAACAGCCAGCTGAAGTCTCCTGCTTGGCGACCCCAGTCCATCTCCCCTTGCGCTTTCCCAGGTGCTTGGACCACCATCAGTAGCATGGCTCCAATGGTCCAAGCAATCAGCCCAGGAGTGTGTCCAGAAACCAGGACAGCCCAGAAATCCAGTTCAGCAGTTTTGAACAGAGTATAGGAAACAGGGGAATATGGAGATACAGTGAGCATGTAAATCAGGCACCCCCAACTCCAGATGTTTTGAGACTACAATTCCCATCATCCCTGACCACTGGTCCTGTTAGCTAGGGATGATGGGAGTTGTAGTCCCAAAACATCTGGAGGGCCGAGTTTGGGGATGCCTGAAAATCAAAAAGTATTTTTTAAAAACAAAAAAACCTATGCCAGAATCCTTCCAGAATCTCTTCCTACACTAGGCCAATAGCAGAACGTACTCACCTATCTTGGCAGTTCCAGGTTGAGCAGCCCAAGAGGGAGGGAGGTGGTGGGAACCATCCTAATTTAAAGGCTATGCAGCCACCCCCCTTTGCTCCCCAATGCCCCCAAACCTATAAAAACGTTATTCGGAATTTTGGTTTGCCCAACCCACTAAGTAACAGCAACGATTAATTGCACATTTATTCAAAATCCAATTAAAATTATTTCGTTTAATTAATTGAACAAAACTGATGAACTTGATTGAGTGACACCAGCCAGCTTTTCAAAGTCTGATACTCATTTACACCTCCAGCCCTCCCTTGGCAGCACCTCTTAGCCCAATGCACACCCCACTCAGTTTTGCAGATCAAGGTTCCTGTCAGAAAAGGGGCTGAGGGGTTGGCTCCCTCTGCTTGTTCTACAGCAAGGCGTGGGGATCTGGCGACCCTCCAGAATTTGCTGAACTCCAACCACCTCTGCATTGCAGAGCTGAGGTCAGACCCCAAATGGTGGCAGGTGGAGGTGGAGGTGCGTAGCCAGTTAGCATTTCCATTGGAAAGGCTAAGTTCTTGTCACCGTGATTTCCTTGTGGCAAGGAGTTCCATAGTTCAGTGTTCCCCGAGCTAAGTACAGGCATTGGCTCTGGAGGGATGGTGACACAGCCTTCTCATTTAAGACAGAATTTGCTGATCCAGAGGTTCTAAATAGGAAAGTCCATGTTTTACATTCCCCCCCATGCCTCTCAATTTTACTAGTCCACTGTGATCCCCCCCCTCTCCTCTCACACTTGAGCTATACTCTACCCAGATGGGTGGGGTATAAATAACAACAACAACAACAACAACAACAACAACAACAACAACAGCTAATTATTATTATTATTATTGCTCCTCCCCCACCCATTGCCAGTTTATTTCACATCTCCTCTCCTTTCCACTCACATTCCCTTCTTCCTCCTGCAACAGCTCTCCTCTCTCTATCCCCTTTCCTTCCTATTCCCAGGTGAAAATAGGAATCTTTTCTCTCTTCATCTTAATTCCTCTAGCACTGGGCCTTTTTCCAGTGGAAGACAAAGACCTTCTCCATCTGAAAGACCTGCCCCCTATACACCCGTGCAGTAGAAAGCCTAGGCAGCACAGCCAGGTGGATTTAGGAGCATCATTGCAGTGAGTCAGGGGCGCCAACTTGAATAAAATATTGAGGACCCAGGTAAGCCCTGCCCCATATAATTGATCACATGACCTGGTGGCGCATGCACACCATTTTAATGTCAATGCCCATCAACTGGAGGGCAGCACCCTCAAAGGGATCTTGGCCCCTAGAACCTGTCTCTAGCCATTGATTTACCTAGCTCAGCATGGGCAGCGGGTGGTTTCAGGCGGGGTTATCTGGCAGCCCTGCCTGGGGGTGCCGGGACTGACCCTTGGACCTTCTGCCTGCGAAGATGCAGATGCTGTCACTGAGCAGGCAGGGAGCCCCGAAACCCAGCTGAAGGAGGGGAGGGCAGAGGCCCTGGAAAAACCCACCCTTGGCTTGCTGCGGAAGCTTCTGCAATTCCTGGTTTGAGTGGACGTCGGAGGAGACCCAGCGGAAAGCCGCGGCAGGATTTCGCCTTACTCTGAAGAAGCTGCCAGGGCGAGGGGGAGGGGCGCGTTCAACGTCACCGGGGACACCCTGCCAGGAACAAAAACGCAAAGCCGCACCTCCGCACCCAGTCCAGGTTTCTTTTATAATAGCGCACCGGAAAGAAATAGACCCCCGTTTAGTGCAATTGTCTGGAAAGATCAAGAGGAGACACGAATTTAAATGCTTGCGAAATGCGCATATAGGATCCTCGGCCTTTTATTCCTATTTCAAGGATTCCGCCCCATTCGCTTGCCCAGTGAAACTTTTCCAAGGAACAGGTAGATAGCCGTGTTGGTCTGTCATAGTCAAAACAAAATAAAAAAATTCCTTCCAGTAGCACCTTAGAGACCAACTAAGTTTGTTCTTGGTATGAGCTTTCGTGTGCATGCACACTTCTTCAGATACATGCATGCACACGAAAGCTCATACCAAGAACAAACTTAGTTGGTCTCTAAGGTGCTACTGGAAGGAATTTTTTTATTTTGTTTTTTTCCAAGGAAGAAGAAGAAGAAGAAGACGAAACCCCGAGGTTCTTGCTCGCTCTTCTCCCCCCCATCCCCCAAGGGACCCTTTCTTGCGCCCCACTCCTAATCAATTGGGGTCCGCCATTTCTTCCTTTCGGTTCGCCAGGCTCTCTCCGGGAAAGGGCAACTTGGCCAAACTTTTCATCACCTGCCCAGCCCAGCCCCCCCCCTCCCTGGACTGTTAAGCCTAGGAGATGGCGAGCTGGGAGGCGCTGGATGGGCCCTGGAAGCCGCCTGCTTGTCATTCTGGGCCAGCTGGGCTGCCTCGCAGGGCGCTTCAAGGGGGGCGAGAGCAGCTTGGAGGGGCGGTTGCGGGGGTGGGGAGGGAGAGAGAGACCTCGGCAGATGCCACTTGTTTCGGACCACTGGCAAAAGCCGAGCGTTGGAAATGAGGGAAACGAAGGGGCGAGCTGCTGCTTCTGTGGGATCTTAATCGGCCCGATAATTCTTCCCTTAAATGCCGGAGAGCGAGTTATAATCCGGAGGCGAAATTTAATTTGCATTGCCTGGAGTAATTTACGACGTTTCGAACTGATGTTCATACATCAATATCAATCGGCGCAGATTTTTGCCACTTAGGAAGATCATCTCGCCTTTAAAACCTGCACAAAATAAAATCGATCGCGGGTGCATTTGCCGCAGATTGCTTGGCTTGGCTTTGCTCGAAGCCAGGAAAAGCGGCGGCAGAGAGAGGGGGCGCAGGAAGGCGGTCCAGAACCTGCCCGGCCCTCCCCGAGGAGCTACCGGGGAGGAAGGAGAAAGCCTTCCTCGAAGACGGAGACCTCTGGGCCGCCAGGAACCGCGGGGAAGCCGCCTCGGACGCTGCAGGCGCCTTCTCTGCTGCGTCTCGGGGGTGTCACTGCCTCGTGGCCACAATCCGCCCTGGAGCTGCCCGGGGCTGGTGGAGCAAAAATGGCCAAGCAGGGAGCTTCAGGCTCCTCGCCCGTCGTCCGTTCCCCGCAGAAATGATCAGGGGAGAAGCGGGGTATGAAATCCCGCAGTCTTATACAGCCTCGGCTGTAACATATAGGATGGACTCATAATTAGCATATAATAAAATATAATAAAAATAACGAAATGTATTTCATAACTGCATTACAAAAATACATGCAGCCTCCCAGTTCCAGCCACGAGGATTGCGTTGCGCGCGTGCACCGACTTCCCTCTCGAGGAAAGGGCGTGTCGAGTGATTCCGAGATCAAGGGTTGTTTCCTTCCAGTATCGATCTATGCAAATCCCCTCCCAATAATCGAAGGGGAACCTCTTCTCTCCCCGCCCAGCCGCCCTCCCCACGGAAGCAGCCTCTCGGCTGCAGTAGAGCGGTCCAAAGCGCCTCCAGCCGGGCGCTCGAGAAAGGCAGGATGGAGCCGTGAGTGATGCGCACGCTTTGCGCAACTTATGCCGCATCCTTCCACGACTTTCCCCGGCAAGCGCTGTTCTTGCTTGTGAGCCTTGACGGCTCGGGTCTCCTCAGCGGCTTGGACTTCCCCCAGTCAAAGGGTCATTCCGCCAGCCTCAGTTTTGCGGGCTGTTAAAAGCTTTTGCCGGGTTGCAGGCAGCTTGCCGACTAGAGCTATCTTCCAGGGCGAGAAACCAGCGCCTCCAAAAGCCAGGAGCTTCCTCGGCTCTTCCAGGCGCCTCTGCTCTGAAGCGCACAGGCGCCACCTGCGCGGGACATGCGCGCTCCTCCACCATCGCGCCAGGCCAGCCTTTCATCAAGGAGTTCAGCCCGAACAGCTCGCCTCGTTTCTCTTTCCCTCCACACAGCCAAGAGACGCTGCCTGCAGAGAGAGAGCCAGCTGTGCCCAACGCCTCTCCTGCGTAACAGAGACCTGTGGGGTCAAGGAGGCGGAAGAAACCCCTTCCCAGGCCAGCCTTTCGCTTGACCCTCCTCGCCCTCGGAGGTGCCAGCTAGGGAAGCTCCCGACTTTGGCTTCTGGAAAATTTTGTGGGCAAACCGTTGGCTATTAATTGTTGAAAAGCAAAGCAAAAGAACACGCCTAAAGCAAGGGGCGGTCGGTCCAAACAAAAATCAACACAGTAACGAGCTCGGTTTGCAAGGAACCATGCACTGAACGCGATCCAAAGGGACCTGCTGCAGCCACCACCTTGGACATTAATCCGGACAGACTGGAAGACACCCAGCGGCGCACGCGTGTAAGAGGAGGCATTCACACGAGAAGGAGCAGGACAGCAGGAGGACCGAGGACGTTTAGATGAAAACGCCAGAGCTGCAGCCACCGGCCGCCGCCTCTTGCAGCAGCCGCACGTGTGTGTGTGTGTGTGTGTGTGTGTGTGTGTGTGTGTGTGTGCTGCAGCCCCTTGGCACAACCGTGCGGCTCCGGACGCGAAAGAGCGCTTGGAGAACGCTTTCGGCGGGAGGAGGGGGGTTCCCACGTGGCCCCGATTCCTGCCCCATCCTGACGCGCCACAAAGCGCTGTAGGCCAGCTCTGCGCCTCGGAAGACCAGCCGGATCAGCGGCCAGGGAGCGACAAGAAAAAAAGGCCGCGCGGATGGGTCCCTCCCTCGCTCCTGAGTCCTGAAGGCACCGCAACGACACTACACACCCCTCTCCCCCAGTGGCCACCCACCCACTTCATCCTCAATCTTCGGGCTGGTGGGCCTTTGTTTAGGAACGGTGCAAGGGGCGTTTTGGCCGAGCTGGCCGAAGGGGAACAAAGCCGAGAGAGCCCCTTGCGTGTGCAGCCCCCCACCTGGCGTCGGCCCGCTGCTGCCCTCCCTCCCACCCCATCCCCACCGCTCACCTGCCAGCCTCAGCGCGGACATCCTCTGGAATTCGGGCTCCTGTAGCCACTTCCACATCCTGCGGAAAGTCTCTCTGCCGGACTTGAGCTTGCTCCAGGGCTTGGGGTTCCTCAGCAGGTCCGAGAGCGTCCCCTGGGAGCGGCAGAGGACGCGCTGGGCGAAGATGGCTTGAGGGATGCTGTAGCGCTTGAGCTCGGTGGTGATCCTCTGGGCGACTTCTTTGGTGTTGATCTCCTCCATCTGCCCGGAGCCGCTCCCGCCGCCGTTGAGCTGCCCGGAGGCCGCCGCCGCTGCTCCCGCCGCCGCCGCTCCCGGGTGGGCTTCCCGGGGCCCGGCACCCAGGATCTGCCCGTGGCCCGGCGCGCTCAGGTGGGCGTGGGGGTGGTGCGGGATCCCGTGGAGAGGCCCCATGCCGGGAGCAGAGGTCGGCGTCAGGTGCTGCTCGCCGTGCCTGGCCAGCAGGGCAGGGTGATGCGCTTCGTAGCCGTTGGGTGCCAGCATCTTCTCGGCGGCGGCGGCTCCCGGGTGAGCGTAATGGGGGAGCCCTTGCTGGGAGCCGTGCAGCCCGCCCAGGCCGGAGCCGGAGAGCGGAGAGAGGCGCTGCCCCATGCCGGGGACGTCTTTGGCGTGGTAGGGCGAGTACAGGTTGTTCATGGACGCGGCCAGGCTCCTTTCGTCCCGCATGAGGGTGAAGCTCCCGCTCACGTTGCCCGACAGCCGCTGGTGAGGATGATGAGGGTGCTGAGACGGGTGGTGGGGGTGGTGGGGGTGATGGTGATGGTGGGGGAATTTGTCCGCGACGGTCGAGATGGGCGGGAGCGGCTGCAAGGGCGTCAGGGTGGTGTAGGTGCTGCTCATGCTCAGGCCAGGCGGGGTCTCGCAAGCCATGGTGATGGTGGGGTGCAGAGGGCCGCCCAGAGGGTGCTCCGCGCCGCTCCGGTGGTGCGCGTAGTCCCCTCCGTCCAGGAGGGCGGCCATGCCCAGCGGGCGAGCGCCGTGGGCCAAGGGGTTGCTCTGGCCGCCGCCGCCGCCGCGGGGGTGGGCGCTCCGGAGGAGGTCGGGGCCCGGCTCATGGCTCACCCCGTGGAGGTCGCCCAGAGTCTCCATCGCCAGTTGGGTGTTCATGGTGGCCGCGCGGGCGGGCGGGCGGCGAGCACATCTATCTGGTTTGGGGTGGCCCGCGAGGCACCGAGGAAGCGCTTCCCTTTGCCGGCTCGCCTGCAACGCCGGCACCTTCCCTGCCCCCAGGCCGCTCCGAAGCTCGCTCGCTTGCTCACCCGGCCTGGGATGTTGCTGGCTAGAATTTGGGTTTTATTCCAGGGGGGAGACGCGGCTGGGGGGGCTTCCTTTGGTGTTGGGAATGAGCCCCCGGCAGGTGCCTCCCCGCCGGTCTCCCTATGACAGCCTCAGCCGCGCCGCCAGTCGGGCTCCGTGCGCCTCTCTCGCCATCGCCAGCTCTCCCGCTTACTGTTTCAGTGGCTTTGGTGACGGGCTCCGCGGTTGCAGCTGCCGGGGTTGGGAGAAAGCGGACATGCGCGCTGGAGGCTCACGCAGCGCCTCCCCCTTCTCTCTCTCTACGCCCCCCCCCACCTGCGCGCGCGCCAGGACCCACACACTCACACGTGCCTGCTGCTGGCGAGCGCACAAGACCGGCTAGCCCAGCTTGTTCTGGGCTGCTGCGCGCTCCCGTCGGAGGCTGAGAGTGCCAGGCACTGACCAAGAATGTGTGTTGGGGTGTGTCCATGGAGGAGGGCGCCCGGAAAGGCCGACCCTTATCCCCCCCCGCCCGCCCCAGGCTTGGAACTGTCCCCGAACTTCCCGCGGGTCGTGGCTCATCTTGCCCTGAGCTCCACGAGAAGGCGGCGTCTCCCTCCGGCGCCGCTGGGTGCTCCATCCCCTCGGCGACTTCGCGCTTCCAGCAGAGAAGCTGCGCGCAGCTCCGGGTGGCGGATGACTCCCTCGCGGGTTTTTCACGCCTGGGGAGCGCCGGTTCGGAGCGGATCGCAGTCTCCGCTGTTGCCGGCCGAGCAAGAGCGCCGAAGAAGCAAGAGTGGGCGGGGACGAAGACAGACGAAGCCGGGAAGAGGGAGTCAGAGGCGCCCCCGTGGTCACTCCTTCGCCATCAAGAAGGCTGCCATCCCGTGCCACACATTTACCTGGGAGGAGGTCTCCCGGCCTAGAAGTCAGTAGGCGTGGGAAGGGTAGCTTTCTTTGGCAACCCTTTTATCTAGCTCCGTATTACCAACACTGACTGGCAGCAGCGGCTGTCCAGAGGTTCAGGCAGGGTCCAGGGGGCCTCCGCAGGAGATTCCGGCGGAAATTGAACCTGGGACGCACAGCAGGCGCTCCTCCCACTGAGCCACCATGGGCGTAGCCAGGATTTATTAGGGGAACAGGCTTTATGTTAAGGGGGACCAAAACCAAGTTATCTGCGACGCAGTTAGATAAATATTTTTATATATTTATTTGATTTAGGGGGGCAGCTGCCCCCCTCCACTCCCCTGGCTACGCCCACGTGAGCCACAGGGCCCTCCCCCTTCTCTTCAGGCTGGTGTCCCTCCTCTTTCGCATCTCCTTCCAAAGAGTGCGAGGGTACCTGCCGCCCCTCCCCTGCTTTATTTTCACAACAACCCCATGGGGTAGGTTTGGGGCTGCAACCGGCTCACAAGCGTCCAGACATCCACTCCTCCATCTTACGCGCGGGGAGCTTGTGGTTGGTCTCTGCCCCTTTCTGTCACTAGAAAGAGCACTGAAAAGAAGTCATCGAGGCTTCCTCCCGGGTCTGATTTGCTTCCCGCCCACGCTTCCTGCTGAGCCCACCAACCTGTCTCTAAACCAGTGGTGGCCAACCTTGACACTCCATATGTTTTGGAACTGCAACTCCCATCATCCCTGACCACTGGTCCTGTTAGCTAGGGATGATGGGAGTTGTAGTTCCAAAACATCTGGAGTGTCAACCAAGCGGTGCGAGATATCAGGGCTTCCAGGATTGGAAGGACCTTGCACCGCACACTTCCTCCCCACCAAACCCGTAACGCTATGAAGACTGCTGGGAAACGTTTTTTGGTTCAGAGAACCAGGCTGGAGGAGGAATGGGCCCTTGTTGCCTTCTCCTTGGGCAGATGCACCTTACATGTTTAAAGAGGTTTCAGCCAACGTTTGAAACACATGACTTTCCCCCAGGGAATCCTGGGAAGTGTAGTCCTCTTGCAAGGGTGCTTCAGAAACATGTGGGATGGGCTTTAATGGGTAGGAGAGGATATATTAATTGCAATTCATTCCTCCAGGTGTCCACATGTGTGGGTTGAACAGAGTTTCAAAATCCCTTTCTTGGCAGCAAAATTTAAAGCATAGGAACCTTGTTTTGAGTAAGCCCATCTATGAAGTTAGCTGGGTTCCCCCATTCTTACCCGGCTTAACAAAGAATCAGGCAATAACTTGTGAAGTAAGTTTAAAAATAAGATTTACTTACTTTGGTTTACAGCAACAATAGCATTAAAAACTGTGCAGGCAAAACACTTATATTTACAGTATAACCAGCTTCAGCCAGATGCCTTGAAGCTGGAACAAGCAGAGGAATGTCTGCATCCAGTGCTGATCAAAAGGAGGGAGGGAGAGGAAGAGGAACAGCTATATGCTTCTTCCTCTCCAGGAGAGGAGGAGAAATGGCATCACACAGAGCCCTCTCTACCAATTGCATTTCTATGGTCTGAATGCCTATCAGTAAAACTGCTCTGTGGACCTGGCCCCTTCTCATGCTAACTAGCAAGAATATGCATTTGTTAAGTTTGGATGCTAAGTTTGGGCCAACCCAATCCATTGCATGGGCAAGACTCAGACTGAGAAGGAGGAGGAAGCTGCCAGCCAGGACCACCTCCTGGGCTGATTGTAAGAAAGAAGGCAGGAAGGTAGACTAGCTGAGGGCAAATTGAGGCTGGTGAGTCAGTGCCCCCATTCTCCTTACTGGGCCAGTCTCCGCTGCATCGGCACCAGTGTATGGGTGTGTGTGTGATGCTGCCATGTGGCATCCATAGCACTTTTCCTTTTGCAACAGCAAAAAAGGGGACATTCCACATGTGGAACACATTTATGTTATGAGCACAACAATGGGGCAACCAGGAAATGTTGAGAGCACAAGGTTTTCAGTTGGACAATAAGAGCATTTGGTGTGGGTGGGGGGCTCCAAGTCAGTTAAGGGTCATGGCCAATGGCTGTGCTAGACCTGTTATCCCAGGGATGGCCAAAGAGAACCTGAGGTGGACCCCAAAATGGTGTCTCCTCCCTGCCAGAGAAGAAGGGGTGAGGGTAAATTTACATTGGGACCAAGGGGTAAGAAGGGTGGTCATTAACAATCTGCTGCCCCAGTGGATCCAGCTGCCTGAGGCAATCACAGTCGCCTCACTTTGCCTCTTGGTTGGGCCAGCCCTGTGTCCTATGAAAGCCTGAGTGTTTTTTCACTACTGTGCTGTATTGCATTGTTTTCAGTGATCCTCCCTTCAGAAACACAAGACCAATTTCCTGCATAGACAGTCCAGACCCCATCAGCATAATGTGAAGTATGGGCTTGTTTATTTTGCCTGCATCATCTAGCACTTATTTGCTTTGACTATTGTCTTGCAATGTCCTTCCCACAGTGGCCAAGTTGGTGCTCTTTGCCATCGGCTTTGGATTCCTGTAACCCGGACTCCATGTCATGTATGCATGAGTTGAATACCACACTCCCTTCTATTAGGAAAACAGTCATTTAAATTTTTGCTGCTACATTGTACAATTTAAGCAGTTACTGATCCTTAAGAGAATCTTGTGGTTTCTCTTAGGAGCGATTGGTGAGAGAGAGGCTTCCTCAAAACCATTTGCAAAATTCAAATATTGAATGGGTACTATTGTCTGTTGTCATGGATGGATCACTCCCTCGTGACATTTGGATTGAATGTTTCAAGGGGACCACTCTCCATGCTCTGTACCACAGAGACTGATGGATTCCAGATTTCTTTGGGGGATTTTCCAGTTGACGTGGCTGGCATTTCTGTTGAGGCCATTGTCTCACGATGGAATGGTGAGATGCATAAGACCATCGATTCAGTTGCTCCTGAGTGCCATCCCTGTTGCAGTGGAGCATGCAGAGCACATTGGAGTGACCTGTATCTGATGGAACAGGAGGGCCAATGGCTGCAAAATAGGTGGTGTAAGTTGTGGGATGGGTTTTTTGGTAGGTTGGAGTGGATATATCAATTACAATTTATCCCTCCAGTCTCCCAGGTGTGTGGGTTTAAACCGAGTTTTTAAAATCCCATCCTTGACAGCATGAAATCTTAGAAAAATAAGCTGCAAAGCCTCCTTTTATTCTGAGCAATTGCAGCTTATGAAATAAGCTAGCTTTCCCTTTTTACCTTGCATAACAAAAAAAATCAGGCAACAACTTATGAAGTAAGTCTTAAAAATAGTGTTTTCTTAATGTTCTTGCATTGGTTCACAGCAAAGGCAGCAGTAAAAAATATGCAGGTACAGCATTCTTAATTACAAAAATACAGAGGTTAGTTTCTAAAGTCCGTCTGTGTACCTGGATCCCAGGAACACGTCCGATCAGCATCAGAATCATGGTGAAAAGAAGACAGGGAACAACAACAGGAAAAGGGTTTATATCTCCTGTTTCTTCCCATTACTAGAAACGGGAAATGACATCACACAGAGCTCTCTCTCCATCAGTTACATTCCTATGGCCTTGGTCTGCCTATCAAACTGCTCTGGTTGTTTGCCCTTAAACTTACTAACTAGCAAGGGTATGCATTTGTTTAGTTTGACTGCAATCTCCCACATAAATGCCCATCTGAGGCTGACCGAACATGGATGAGAGCACATTATAGCTCTTAACTATGTTAGTGGTGGTGAAGAAAGCTTACTTTTTCACCACCATTGTATCTGGCAGAGCTGTTTCAAGTGTAGAATGGGATTTTGCCATCTGATTGGGAAAGCATTGCTCTGCCCCCCCCCCCCCAAAGCTTGCTGTGACAATTTTGCAAAGCACTTGGGAAAAGGTTGTTCAGATTCAGGCAGAAATGGATGCCACAGTTAGAGTAAGTCCTACAGAGCATTGCCTGTTCCATCTGTACAGGATCACTTTCAGTTATTGCCGCCTGAGGATGAAGACTCACTCCTCGTAGGAGTGCAGCCAACCACCTGCCCAAGGGTATCCTTGCCCATCTTAGTTCACCAGAGCTCACCAAAATGGGGTGGGGAGGTACCATTCACCTTGAAGGAGCTGGTGGTGCCTCTCCTTCTTAAGAGAACCTCGTTATTATTGACAGCTGCATGAATTATGATAGCTAGGAAGTGGAAGGGCAAGCAGGATATAAAACGGAAGAATGGTACAAAGAGGTTTGTTTGGGATATAGGAGTTAATGATAAATTAACGTGTGCCACTAAGGTAAGAAGGGGAATAGGTAGGAGAAATGATTTTGAAGAAATATGGAGGGTGTTTGTAGAATTTGTATTGTTAAAACAGAAAGGGGCTAAACCAGCACAAGAGGTGTCAAAATTTTGGGAGGTTGGAGAGTTATAATGGAATGGTCTCGGTGGTGGGGTGCACATTTTTATGATTATTTATAATAATATTAATGATAATAATAATAATAATAATAATAATAATAATAAATTGTATTTATACCCCGCCCTTCCCAGCCGAAACAAGGGCTCAGGGCGGCTAACACCAATAAAAATTACAATAATATATAAAAGAAAGAAAAACCATTAATTAAAATACAGGTTAAAATACAATTTAAAATTTAAAGGCAGCTTCATTTATCGCCCAAAATCATGTATGATAAATACATAATAAATAATAAATAAATAAATGGGGGGGAAACACTTCCATCAGGGATAGGTGAGAAGAAGGGATAAAAGAAAGAAAGAAAGAAAGAAAGAAAGAAAGAAAGAAAGAAAGAAAGAAAGAAAGAAAGTGTGTATTAGCTGTTAAGTGTGTATTAGCTGTGAATATCACCCCTTGAGATTAATTCATTCTTATCCTGGGGCAGATTCCCCCCTCTTGCTCTGCCCTGTGCTTCTGTTAGATTGCATATTTCACATTAAGATGTGACGCTGCATTAAACTAAGCGGAACAATTAGGTATTACTTCTACGTTTCTGTGTGTACCTTTATTGCATTCTGTCCTGGCTTTTAAGTATTTTTAAATATTTGTCTTCTGAATGTCGGCAAATTTAGAGCTGCATATTGTAAAATTAATTAACATGTATAAATAAACAATTGGGGAGCGCCCTCTTCCCCCTCAAAGAGAGAGAGAGAGAAAGCGAGAACCTCATTAGAGTTCAAAGCATTTGACAATGATCTCCAGGTGGTGAATATCCCCTTTGGGGGCAAGGTGCTCAAGAGTGTGGGGTGACCCACCTGCAGTTAAGCTCGGAGGGAGCTAATTATCTGGACTCAGTTTCATTTTGAAATTGCCTTGGTCCTCCTGGCTGATGATCTGTGTCAGTAGTGTGTGTGTGTGTGTGTGTGTGTGTGTGTGTGTGTGTGTGTGTGTGTGTGTGTATGCTTGTTCTCCTTGACCTCTCAGCAGCTTTTGATGTCATTTACCACAATATCCTTCTAGAGTGGCTCCAGGAGGTGGGGGTTTGGGGCAGTGGTTATATTTCTGTTCTTTTGGGGGGTGTTTCCAGAAAGCAGTGAATAGGGGGCTATTGCTCGGCACCATGGGAGTCGTCCTGTTGTGTCCAACAGGATTCCATCTTGTCCCTCATGCTAGTTAACCATCTATTGTCATCGGGAAATTTGGAATGAGGCACCACAGATGACACCCAGCACCCCCCCTCTCTGTTCCATCTGAGTGAGGAGAGGTGGCTCAGGTAATAGATCTACCGTATGCTTAGAAGCAGTGGTGGGCTGGATATGGGCCAATAAACTAAAGTTGAAGCCTGATAAGACTAAGACGTTATGCTTCCTGAGTTCTTGGGTCCAAGAGGTGGGGAGATGCCTGTTCTGACTCCCCTGGAAGAAGCAGGTCTGTTGTTTGGGTTACTCCTGGAACCAACATTTTAAGTGGAGGACTCAAGTGGCACCTTTTGAATGAAAGTGACTAGGTACTCTATGACAGTGTTTCCCAACCAGTGTGCCTCCAGATGTTTTGGGACTACAACTCCCATCATCCCTCGCTAGCAATACCAGTGGTCAGGGATGATGGGAATTGTAGTCCCAAAACATCTGGAGGCACACTAGTTGGGAAACACTGCTCTATGATCTGGTAACTTTCAGATTGGATGATTGCAGTACACTCAACTTGGAACAGCCCTTGAAGACAACTTAGAAATGCCAGCTGGTCTAACAATGCAGTAGCCAGGCTACTGGCTGGGGCTCCTTTTAGAACCTGTTTGATTTGGGGGCCAATTCAAATGGCTCACATTAGTGTTTAAAGTCCTAAGCACCTAAAACCACAAATATAGATCAGCTCCTTTTCTATAGACCACCTCAAGTGTACAAAATCAGCAGAGGGGGCCTTATGGTAATTCCATCTCCCTTGGTGGCTTTTTTTTGGGTGGGGGACTGAAGAGAGGTCATTTGCTATGGAATTACCTCCTCACAGATGTACACCTTGCATTTCCATTGTATAGTTTTTGTCATTTGCTGAATGCACTCTTCTCTGCCCTTTGACATCTGAGAGAGATATTTGAGAACTCGCCATATTCTTCTGATTATGAATTGTTTCAACATTTAAATATTGCATTTTTACATTATTGTAACCCACCGTTCCTTAAGGTATAGGACAGGTAAGAGATAATATTAATATTAATCATCACCATCATCATCCCCTATCTAAATGTTTGCTGATACGCTTAACAAGAATTGTGAAATATTGGTGAGGTGGGCTTCCCCGTAGCCGAAGCTGAGCTGATTCTTCCTCAGGAAGAAATAGAAACATCCACAAGAGTATATTGTGGAGCTCTGTAGCTATAAAACCTGATCAATAGATAATAAATCACACACACATGTAGGAAAGCAGGCAACATCATGAGCACACGCAGAACATCTGCAAAGACCTGTAAGAGGTTCTTGCAGTCGATGTTATTTTAAAAGTGGATTTTTCATACAATTTGCATTCCAAGTAAGTTTCTCTACAGGTTAGTTTTACACAAACAATAGCTTTCACTGAAAAAACAAATTGTGCTCCCCTCCCCCAACTAACTCCTTTACTCTCCAACTGTTGTGTATGTGTTTGTTTGTTTGTTTGTTTGTTTGTACACAAAGCCTCCTGTGGGTGGGTCCATCCCCTCCAGGCAAGAGGTTGGTGGTAATGGACAGCTTCAGCCACTGACTTTCCCTGGCCAAACTGGCGAAAGGATACAGCTGCTGGAATTGTGCCCTTCCGTGTCTCTTGTCCTGGCCCCATGGTGCCCAGGCCATGGTACCTGTACTTGGAGATACCCATTTGTTCTCTCACCCTCCATGTTAAGGAGGCAAGAGTTGTGATCCATGCTGAGGAAAATTGTTTTGGTAAATGTTCAAGGCTGAAGCTCATTAGTAGTATTCTTGACTGTTGCCCAATGGTGAGGCTAATTTGGGGAACACATGGTGCCTTCCTAATATTTTAGTCTTGATGTTGTCTCTTATGGGACTGATCCAAGAGCGCAAACTTCTCACTTAGTTACTTGAACCAATTTCTATTTTGGTAGCGAAATACAATGCATTTAATAGAATGTTTGTTTGTTTAACAATTTTAACAATTTGTTTGTTTAACAAATTTAAGATGCTTAACAGCATCTTAAAAAGCAGAGACATCACCTTGCTGACAAAGGTCCATATAGTTAAAGCTATTGTTTTCCCAGTAGTGATGTATGGAAGTGAGAGCTGGACCATAAAGAAGGCTGATTGCCGAAGAATTGATGCTTTTGAATTATGGTGCTGGAGGAGACTCTTGAGAGTCCCATGGACTGCAAGAAGATCAAACCTATCCATTCTTAAAGAAATCAGCCCTGAGTGCTCACTGGAAGGACAGATCCTGAAGCTGAGGCTCCATTACTTTGGCCACCTCATGAGAAGCGAAGACTCCCTGGAAAAGACCCTGATGTTGGAAAAGAGCAATTGGAGAAGGGGACGACAGAGGATGAGATGGCTGGACAGTGTTCTCGAAGCTACTAACATGAGTGACCAAACTGCGGGAGGCAGTGGAAGACAGGAGTGCCTGGCGTGCTCTGGTCCATGGGGTCACGAAGAGTCGGACACGACTAAACGACTAAACAACAACACCTTGTTTGAGGGTCTCTTTGATCATCAGCTTTGAGAAGAACCTGATTAAGCTTGAATGCAGAAGCTTTGAGTTTCTCTGCTCCCAAACCCAAGTAGAGTGACCAGCCGGAGCCTGCAATTCCTCCACTTGAAACTGAGCAATGCTGCTATGTGAATTTCTATTGATGGCAGGCTTAAAAGAACAGCAAGGAAACATAACGTCCAGGTTATTATTATTCATTATTATTACAACCACAGCACAGGGGAAACAGAATCTCCCTCCCTCTCTCTCTCTCTCTCTCTCTCTCTCTCTCTCTCTCTCTCTCTCTGTGTGTGTGTGTGTGTGTGTGTGTGTGTGTGTGTGAAGGAGGGTCAAACAGTGCAAAGACAAAGGGGTAGTGGAGGGGAAGGCAAGTCAGTTCAATGGAAATGAAGCCTGGGTATTGTGTGACTCTCTGAAATCAGCGGGCCTTTCCAGCCTCTGGGTTTTGCAAGGGCTATTTATTCACAGCTGATAAAAGACTTCTTTGCTGTGCTTGGGATAGCGACAGCTTGCTGTGGTCAGTAGATAGAGGTTGTTTCCCTTTGCAAAGAAGGATATGTCAAAGGTGAAGCTTGAAGACTCCAAAAACCAACGGATGCCAGAAGGAGATTAGCACTGCTGACACTTTCCCCCATTGAGGAGGAGGAGGGGAAATGGTCAGGGGCAGAAATGGGAGCTTTATGAGGCTGGAACAAATGGGCGGGGGGGGGGGGTATCCACATTTGACACATGTAGCAATGAGTGCAGACAACTGGCCGGTGACCAACAAGGTTGAGCTCATTCTTTCTCCTAACCATGCAAGCCTTAGAGCAGTGATGGGAAACACCCAGCAAAATGAGGCCTGGCAGAGATATTAATTTGGTCCATTGGGCTATTTTCCCCAAGTCATGCATACACATGAAATCATTTATGATATCTTGTGTAAAGCAAGTAAAGACAAGCTCCTCAGTGGGTCCCTGACAAGTGGCACCTTGGCACCTTTTATACTTGGTACCAAATGCAAGCCCCACTGGAGCTAGGTTTCAGTCTTAATTGGTGCTGCCAAGGAGATCTGACTCCTGCCAAAAGCAGGGCTTAAAGTCCACAGTGCCAACCATCTGACCAGCAGTGCCCTTCATGCCCCACTTGAATCAGCTGTGACCTTCCCTTGCAGTGGGACTTGAACACCAGCCATGCTGAAAAGTTGGATTTCCAGTCAAAATCACAAATGCATGATTGCCAGACAGGCAGAAGAGTGACTGACACTCAGAGTTCCTGAATCAATATAGAAGGGACTGTATGAGGTCACTTCCTTAATGCTTTGGTGGGAATTTCTAACAAAGGAGGTAATCTTATGTACTTTCTCCCTGTCTGAGCTCTTTCTCTCTTCTTTCAAGCCAGCAATGGGAGCAGACGCACATGCCGGGGCTCTGCTCAGAGCCCAGACTCCATTTTGGAAACTCCTTTTGTATTTCGTAACTAAGAAGTAATTCTACCTGCATACTACTTTGATGTATTTGCTGCCTGCACTTAAATGTAAGTAAGCCCTTTTGTTTATCATACTAAAATTTGTGGTTCATTCTTAGCAATGGGGACAAAGAAGGGAAGGTCAGCAGACCACAAACAAGAATAAAAAATTTAGGAATTGCCTAAATACTAGCTTCCAGTAAGCTGCAAAAGCACATACGTGTTTTTACGCTGCTGAAAAGGTTTCACAGCCTGTTTGCTCTCATATTTCTCCCACACATTTGGGTTTAAAGGGTCTAATTCTGTTACCAGGCATTGTAAGCCTGAAGATAAGCCACCTCCTTCAGTACCATGGAACTGTCTAGTAGCATGACACTGGTGGTGTCTTAAAGCTTAGGAGGCAGAGGGTGTGATTGCTTTCATGGCAAAGGGTGCACTTAATCAAGTTATTTAAAAAGCAGAAATGCAGACACAGAAAATGCTAGCTAGCTAACTGTAAGGTATGGCTGATATTTGTTAGTTACTATAAGCTGAATCCAGTGCTCTGTGTCTACAAGCAGAAGGGCTCCAGCGCAACAGATGTGCTAATAGAACTCGTGGCACAATGGCTCTATCTGTTGTGCAACAACATTAATAGCAACCTGCTTCTGCATTCTGTTGTGCAACAGTGTTCCACTGGCGCAAAACATTTCACCGGAGGAGTGAGGAGGAGAAGCAACTTTAACTTAGCCCTACATTGGATTCCTCCAGACAAAAGGGAGCCCAATGACCTAGCAATTGGGAGACAAGTACAGTAACCTCGGGTTACAAACACTTCGGGTTACAGACTCCGCTAATCCAGAAGTAGTACCTCAGGTTAAGAACTTTACTTCAGGATGAGAACAGAAATCGTGCGCCGGTGGCGCAGCAGGAGGCCCCATTAGCTAAAGTGGTACCTCTGGTTAAGAACGGTTTCAGGTTAAGAACGGACCTCCGGAACGGATTAAGTTCGTAACCAGAGGTACCACTGTACTAGGATCCAGCTGCTGAGTCTGTTTTTAAAATATCACTAGAAGCAACCAGGATGAATGATTGAATGACATGACCATGTCTTCTTTCTTGAAGTGCATCATGTGAACCACATATTGAGGTTTCCAAGCAACAGGAGGTAAGCTCCTTTCGTACCAAAACCACAGGGACGACCAGAGTACAATCCTCACAGGAGACAAAAGAGCAAGCGATGTGGCTGTCTCAGCAGAGCTGATGAGTAGCAACTGGGCAGCCAAGGGACTCCTTCATGCACCGCATCTCACCTGTGTGCTGGCTGGAGTGGTGGTCTTCTGGCTTCTCGTCTTCTTAGTTTCCTGGGTGCCGGAAGCCCAGCGCCCGCCCAGCCTTTACCAGACAAAAGATTCTGGCACGTGCAAATATAAACCACCTGATTTGCAAATGTTGGAGCTGAGAAGTGAGGAATCGCAGCATGGAGTCTTTCTACCTCAGTTCTCTCCGTAAGTAGCAACAGCAGCAGCACGTGGCAGTAAACGGAGCCTGGTTTTCAAGGGACAGGCTGATCTGCTGCTTGTGACGTCATGAATAATGTCTCTCTGTTAGCGACGGACAAACACATACAAACCAGACCATTCAAACTGGAAGACACAAATACTTTTCCTGACAGCTTTCTTCGTGGATGTCTTCATAGGGCATCGTCATAAGATTAACATTCTATGACTTGAAATTTGTTTGTGGGAAGCGGGTTATTGTTATTGTTTAATTATGTATTTTGTATTCTCATTTTGTATCTTTCTGTTGTGAATTTAATGAAAAATAATAATAAGCTGCTGTAATTAACAATTTCCTTGCGTTGACCCTTTGGTATAGTATTGCTGGCTAACAACAAGGGGGAAATGTATATTATTATTATTTTGCTACACACTGTTTCCACTTAATATTAATATAAACAACAACAACAAGGAGAAATAGCCCCGGAACCTATTTTCCCCTGCTGGCTGAAAAACTGCAAGCAAGGCTCGTTCTGTCCCCCGCCTTTGGCGTGGAGAGACCAGCCGTGCCTGAGGTCCTGATGCCTCCACCAGCCTTTCAAAGGGGGCGGCAGGCAGCCCATGAACGAGCCCGCGGCGATGCGGACTCTCTCTGAACTCTTCCCGGGCCTTCCTGTCATTGAGGTCCCTCTCACTGGCAGAAGACAATGTCGCCCGCAGGTCGGTCTTCTTGGGCCAGTGGCGGAGAGTTATGACCAGCCTGCCTTCTCCCCGTGAAATCCTTGCTTGATGGAGTGGCAAAACGGGTCAGGTTTGAGCAAAGAGCAAATCCTGCCCTATGAAGGTCCAGACCTGGGGAATCTGGTAGATTACGCAAGCGGGGTGGTGCTGGAGAGGGGGGAATGGATCCCTTTTGCAGGAACTTCTGGGCTGTTCTTTTCAAGCAAGAATGGTCCTGCGTGTAACGATTCCGAAGCAAAGGACCGGATCACTTTCCCACCTAACCCGAGCCCCATTAGAACAAAGAAAGCCGAGCGTGAGAGAGACAGACAGACAGACAGAGAAACGAATGGGCTTAAAAACGCAAAGGGGCGGAGAAGCCACGGTTGTTTGCTTGAGAAAGAAAGACCCTGCCCCATTTGGAGTCAAGAGAAGTTCGGCTCTGTGGAGAATCAAGGCCATGATGTGCAGAAAGCGGCTTCTTCAGAAAACTTCACGCGGGGTTTTCTCAATGACAGCAACTATTACTCGGCAACATTTGCCTCCAGATCTTCTATGGGCCTTCTTTCTTTAGAGAACCATGCCAGTCCTCCTATAACTTATTTTAAAAATCTGGTGCTTATGTTGCTATCAGCAGCCAGATTGGCAATAGCCCATGCTGAAAATAATCAAAAGTTCCTATGCGGAAGAACGTGGAAGAAATTGCGCACCAAAGGCTGGCACTGTTGTCACGTTTGGCTTGTATGGAACATCGCTTTATTTGAAGGTCTGGTCAGACACTCCATTTTTTGAATACAGGAATAAATAGGGAGAGTATTATATAAGTCCTCCTATGACTTACTCCTCCTTCTGGCTGGGCTATAAAGACTCATCTTAGAATCTTGGCTATATGTTAACAGCATCTCTGTATTTTTAAAAAAATACTGAATATGCTCCGTGTGTGATTTTGTTATCGTTTGTTTGTGTTATGCGTTACTTTGTACTTACAGTATGTTTATGATAAATCAATAAACCTTATTTTCAAAAAGAGAAAAGGCTTTATGTTGCTTCCTCTGTGTGGGCAGCTATACAGAACGCGGAAGGGCAAAATCCTGCTGAGCCCGGTAGGCTCACTTTCGGAGGGGGCGACAGCTACCGGTATCTCCTCCACCCCCAACTTCCGAACCGTCCTTCTTCACAGCTTGCAAGAATCGAGGACGGCTCTTCCGGCGCTGCTGTCAGTGTGGCAGCCTCCACAGAGGAGGAGGAGGAGGAGGAGGAGGAAGAAGAAGGGCGTCAGTAGCAGAGCTAACAGCCAAACCCGGGGGTTTGGGGCTGACGGAGACTGAACCCCATTATCCAAGGGGGGAGTGGAAGGAGAACTCCAGCAGATCAGCGGAAGGAGGAAAACGAGGATTCGTAAATAAGTGTATTTAAGTGTAAATAAATAAGTGTATTCTAAACTCGCTGTTTAGAACACGGCTGCAATGTCAACTGACAGGATAATCGTTTTATTTTATTTTTTTAAAGAAAATACTCTGCAATCCTTGGTGTGTCTATCCAAAAGTAGGTTGCCCCGAGTTTTACCCTTAGGCATGCAGATAAAGGCAGCAGCAACAACAACAACTAAAAAGCAGGTTATTGTTTTGTAAAATGGTGTTCCTCTTAAAGACCTGGACTCCGTCTTCACGGCGGGGTGGCCCCCTTCCCCCAGCCCCACCGAGCAAGGCCTGCGAGATGGTTCTCTTCAGAGACCTGCAGTGACCAACTCGGGCCCGGCTCTCCAACAAAGCCAGTGCCTCGTCTTCGCAGCAGAACTCTTGCCTTTCGTTATGCGCAAATGTACGGGAATGTAATCGTTCCCTCGGCTGACCAATTCACCTAAAGGCACACGACCCATTCGATCAGGGGTGCTGCCTTGACCCGAGGGCCTGCGCAGGCATTTCGGAACGCCCCCCTTCCTCCACCGGCGTCTGCAGGAATTTCTAAGGGATCGATCAGCAGGGCGTGTTTTCATGCTCCTCCTAATTTGTAGCCACGCGCCCCTTTCATTTGGCAAAGCTGTTCCTTTTGGCTATTTCATGCTCCAGCTGCTCCGTTTTACAGATCCTTGCCTCGGTCCGGAAGCCCCTTTAGCCGCCCGACCAGCCTTCTGCCCTGCCAGTTACCAGTCCACCCTGGCGCGAGTTCATTTTGAAAAATAAGAATTGGCTGCCCCTCGCTCCGCCTATCTCTGCGAGGCCACCCCTTTGCCCTTCAACCTGCCCCCTGCCCCCCGTTCTTCCTGTGGCCCCTCTTGAGACACGGACGCCCCCTCGACCCGTCGTTGAGGACCCCGCAGTGGGAATGCTTAGAAAGAAAGGGCAGGGTTTGGCTAAAAGTGGGGGGAACGGACAGTGTCTTCAAAGAGTCTCCAAATATGAACTCTATGATGGCATCTAATTGCATCCGCCCTACTGAATCGGGGGGCGTTCATCTCCCCGCCCCCGCTGCAAACGGTGCCCCTCTGCAGTCCACAAGAGACACGCATGTCCATTCCTGCGCACGAGAAGAAATGGAGCCAAGACGGACAACTTCATCAATGGCTACGCCGTCGGCGGGGAACCTTTACGTCGGGCAGGAGGAAGCTGGACCGCTGCTGCTGTTGACCTCAGCGAAGGCACTGGACTTCAGTCCAAACGACTTTCGATGTTATCCGATGTGGACTTCAGCGCACAGGGATGGTGGGCTTCCCCACCGCGGGGACCGATGGCAAAATGGCCTAATTTGGTTCTAGTTCATGGAAGGCTTCTCGTCGCTTTGGCTGCAGGACCCAAACAGGACTATGCTGGAGAGGCTTTCATTATGCGAAAAGCGCATAAGGTGACCACCTTCAGAACATCCCCCCCACCCCTGACTGACCAGCTGCTACCTGCGGACAAAGGGCAGGTCCCTGTCAGTTCCAGCGACTGAAGCCCTCATCTATCCATACGGTCAGCCTCTAAAGAGGCACATTTCACTAGCTTTTCTGGTACTGCCACCATGCCACAAGAAAAAGGGTGTTTAGATTTTTTATTTTTTAAAAAACTAGGTAACTTCCTCAGGGGGTATTTCCAACAAGGTCCAATGAATTGCAGCCCACCAAAATTAGCGCTTCGCATTCCTGCTGCTAGCAACGATTCCAAAATCCGTAGGTGGGCAAGATCTTCGCTGGAACCAACCAGACAAGAGAGCGAGCTGCTCTGTTGAAAGCTGGCCCAGTATTTTATTGGTCCCAATCAAAAGCACTGCCCAGCTGTCTATTTTTGATTCCCCCACCCATTCACGGACCAACCCGGTCTCCTCCCCCCCCCCCTTTCATACTAGCAATAAAGTTTTCTGTTTCGTGATTCAAAGGCTAGGCATGAAGCTCTGTACTACCGGTATCTGCCTTTGTGTATTACGGCAATCACATTTCTTTTGCTTTCTTTTCCTGGAACCTGGGATATCTAGTCTGCGATCACCGTCTTCAATTTGCGAAGAGGCTCGAGTACAAATACTCAACACCGAAACAGCAGGTGCCTAGATGTGGGGGTGATTCACGCGGTCTCCCCTACACACCCAGAGTGAGGCGCCCGCCATCTAATCCAGCAGGAACCGGGTGGGGTTAAGTTAGTGCTAGGGACTAGGAACAGTGCTGGCCGCCTCCGCCGCCTTCTAGTCCTGCTCCAGGCGCTCCCTCCCCAGGTATGGCCTCTTCCCCTCCTCATCTCCCCCACTCATTCCGCGCCTAGCCCCCCAACCACCGCAAAGGGCCGAGTGCAGCATTTGATAATGAAGGAACTTATGGAAGCTTGCAAAACACTGTAAATAATTTAGCATTATATTTCAGGGGGAAATCGCTATCTTAAATCACCCCCATATAAATTGCAGGCTTATAGGAGGGGATGGTGAGCCCACGTTTTTAAAGCAGCCATATTCAAAGAGACATAGATGTCTGGATTAATTATTCATCGGCTGGTGCCTTCCTTCGTTTCTAACTTATTATTAATTAGGCGCCTCCAGTCTTTGCGCAGAAAGCTCCGCCGAGTCGGTTGCAGCTTTAAATATGAATTAAAAGCAAATCCAAGTGACTGTAATGCGAAAATTATTCCGTGTCTTCCTTGGCAGAGATGAAGAGGCCCACGGATCAATACGGTGGAACTCAGCTCCGAAAGGACAGCGGGGTTATTGATAGCTTATCTCCATGACGTTAATGATTGGAAAAGGGAAACAAAACCCCCAACCAACTTAGGAACTTTTTATCTGCCGTCGAAGTCCCGGCCATCAAGCATGAATTAAGTGGGCGGAGGAGAGTCGTCGGGGTATTATTTATGACCAGACCGGATAAACTCTTCTGCCCCGTGCCTCTGAACTTCTGGGGGCCTCGGCTCCACTAATGGGGCGGGGAGGAAGGAGGAAAGCAAGACCCCCCCCCCAAGCAACAGGTTGCAAGGGTAAGGAGGCAGGCAAGGAGCGAGGGAGGAGAGCCCAGGCGCGCCGCAGTCGAACCGGAGAAAACGACGGAAAGACGGAGGGAAAGAGTCGGGTCCCCAGGCCGGCTGTCGGCGCGATCCAAAAGGAAGGCAGCGGAGGAAAAGCGGGACCAGCCTGAGTAGGAATGGAAAGGTTCGCTTCTAGGAGTGAGAAAGATCAAATGAGCTCGTCCCGTCAACGCAAATTGTATCAAACAGGAACTGCACATTTATCAGCTGCTAGAACTGTTTTTCGTTGTTCCAGAGAACCCCAAAGGGCGCGCTGCTAGCAGAAGGTTTTTAGGAGCTAAGACTTCCGGTTCGAAAGCGGTGGCCTTCCCCATCCAAACTGGGCTGGGAACCGGGCAGAAATCACCGCGAATCTGCTTACAAAAAACAAAGCAAAGCAAAGCAAAACAAGCTCCCTTCCATAAAATGACAGACTACATTTTTCACCCGATCATCTTTATCGTTATTAATCCTATGCCCTTTGGAATCTGCCTTGTTGCCTTTCATACTTCCAGTACGCAATTTAATTTAATTTAATTTAATTTAGCAGTTTAAAACACAGAGACTGCCCAATATTTATGAGTAGCTCACAAAAGTTGAATGGCCAGATCCGAAACATCGGGGGTTTTTGAGTTGGCAAACCTGGAGACATGGAAATATTTGGATGTAAACCGATTTTGCTCTGTCGAACTTAGGGATCAGATTCAGAATTCCTAATACAGTACTATCAGCCGAGCGCGAAAGAAGAGATGACTTTATCAGAACGGGGTAACTGGAAGGCAAGGGTTTCAAAATGCTTAGAGGCCACAAGCACACACCCCTTTTCTCTGATAGTTAAAGGAATACCTCCGATGCAGACAAAGAGAGCCGTAGGCCACTTGTCCCGTTGATTGCTGCCCAACAGGAGGGCCGGGGCACCGCTTTTCTGAGTCAGGGATTGTGTCACGCAAACAACGTGAGTGACCACAGTCTTCTTTCCCCGTTACCCCGGGGTTCGCTGGGAGGCCCGCAAACCCCCATCTCTCCAGTCCTCCAGGAATGTGGGTGGCTGTGAAGCTGCCCGGGTCCCCTGTTCCCTATCGTTCCTCCCTCAGGCACAAGAAAATATAGATCTTGTCATAAACCAGCAAATGGACACGATTGTGCTTACAAATCTCTGGCTAGATTTCTCTTTATCCTCACTTTTGTATCTTTTAAAATATTTATGGCAATATAATTGCTCTACATAGATCTGTCTTCTGAAAATCAATTTTCTCTCTTTCTTTCCCGTAGGAAAAGTGAAAGGCTTTTGAGGTGCGGGGTGCCTAACATCGTTCGGTTGCTTATAATGACTGGGGTCGGGGTGGCGGCTGCAGAAATATTGCCTGGTGCGGGCTATGGAGGCCGGCTGGTCGCAATTCGGGATTTCCTCCGCCTGTCCTGTGGGGAGAGGAACAGCATTCGTTTCAAAACACCCTCGGACGTCCACATTTGGGGGTAAAACTGTATCATTCCCTTAGAAGGGAATTTTGGTGTCTGTCTAAACCAGGTAATCTGTGTTTGAATGTAAAACTAGTTGTTATACATCTGGGAAGGTTTGGTGACATTTCCTAGTTTTCGGGAGGTCCGAGGTTATTCGCGTTCCCTGGAGCATCAAGGGAGCTCCACCCCTGAGCTGGCAAGTCGTAGCCCCCTCCTCTCAAGAAGGACGGGGAGGGGCACTAGGACGGTGCCGTTTTCTTAAAGCGAGTTATGCGGAACCGACGAATCCGCCCCTCTTTTAAAATTCTCCATCGAACCTTCAAGCCCCTTTTAAACGTCCAACTAAGCTCTTTTGCACGGGGCACGCCAGAACAACCTTTCCCCCGATGTGGTTGAGACTAGCTAGAAAAATGGCTGTAATTTGCTGACCCTGATAAGGAGATCTAAAAACAGAGAGGAATTGAAAACTCACTCGTGCGCATTGAGTTTAATTATCACGACATTTTAATCGCAGGAGATTGCGTCACGTGCAAAGTTCCCTTTCCAACATTTACACCGGCCTTCGTTGCGGTAAGAACGGTTGCACTGGATTTGCAACGCTAATTAACGATGCAAATGCTTTGCAATTTACAATATCTGCCACCTTAAAACAATTAATTTCCTAACCCTTCATGTTTTAAAATCTGCTGTAGAAGACAGCGCTATTTCGACAACAACAACCAATAAGCAAAGGAAACTTCACATAATTCAGTCAAACCACAACAACTTGGAATTGGATTTATTTGGTGTTTGTCTTGCTGTGAAGCCGACGGAGCGCACGGATCTGTTTCTATAAATTCGAAAACATAAATTTGAATGTAGCTCCTTCAGCGTCACGTTGTGCATCAAAAGCAGAGGGGGGGGGAAGGGCGCTTTTATATCAGGTGGTGGGTTGAGGCTGGAGGAGGGGGCTGTGCTGCCACGTATAAACAAAGCCCCCAAACACTCTCCTCTCCTGAGTGTCCCCCCCCCTTTTTTAAATGATAGGAAACCTGCAATGGTTAGTGGTGGAAATCAGGTTTTTTGAGACATTCGCAAAGACTCTCCCGAAGAGATGCGTGGACGGCGAGCTGATTCGCTCCCGCGTCCATTTGAAGTGCATTCACAAGACCGCGAAGCGCCAGTGCGGCGTTTTGGTCTCAGCTCCTCGGTTCTTTCCAGGGGTAAAGAAGCTGAGCCGGCTGCCTGCCTGCGGATTAGCGGCTCCTACAAGAGCTGGAGGCCATCGCCCCGGGAGAAGGAGCCACAGGTGGCCCGCGAGGCCCTTTGCTGAAGCCTATGTGGCCCGCAGGAAGACGCGACGGACCGAGAAGTCCCCGCCTGCCCGGAGCTGGGCCCCTCACGCAGGTCCATACTACTCTGAACACGCCTGATCTGGTCTGATCTCGGAAGCTAAGCAGGGTCAGGCCTGGTTAGTACTTGGATCATGGGAGACCCTGTCTTCTCTTCCTCCGGGCGTGCAGAGCCCGCTGCGGCTCCACAACCAGCCGCATCCTCCTGCGGCCTTGCTGGAGCAGGGCAGAGGGCCGGTGAAGCTCGGGCAGAGCAGAAGTGGCTGCTCTGGGGCGGGCGAGCGGGACCTCCCCCTCGTGGCTAGTCTTCGAGGCGCTTCCACCTGCTTCTGTACTTCCCCTCGATCTTCGAAGGTCCCTGCTGCCTTTTAGTCTACTTCTCTTCTATTCAGAGCCCACCGGCTCGCGCCTGTGAAGGTCGGTGGTCCACTCGCCCATGTGGGGCTGTTTTGCGGCTGGGAATATTCTGTTAAAAGCGCAGCAAAGAGTGGGACAGGGCACTTGGGATTGGCTTTCTTTGCAAAGGGTAGGCGAGACGCACGCGACAAATACGGGGAGGCGGTGGGAGAGGAAGGCGAAAGCGGAGGCCCATCCCATGCTCGGGAAAAGCTCGCCCCCTCTGTCCCTGCGGGAAGCTTCCAGGAGCGCGGCGCTCGCGGCAGACCCGGAAGACTTTGCTGCCCGGAGGCCGAGGAAGGCGGCGAGGCGAGCGGCAAAGCCAGCGCAGGAGAGGGCGAGGACCCCCTGCTCCCTCCCGCCGGTTCCCCGCAAGTAATTTCTGCAACGGCTCTGCAAAATGCTCGGCCGGCTTTAGGGGGTAGAAGGAGCAGAAGAGGGGGGCAATCTCTGTAGATCTGCGGCCCCCGCTTTGCTGAAAACGCCGCCCCGACTGGAGCCATAACGGGTGGCAATACTGAGCCCCGCCTCAAGCCCTTTACTCCCAAGCGACTGGGCCTGGCTGCCTGACTCCGGATGAGCTTTCCTTGCCCGCAGGTCGGCTGCGGGGAAGCAGCGAGGAGCGGGCCCCTCCAGCCGAGCGCAGCACGCTATTGTCTGGCAGGGGTGGATTTCCAAGGGGACGCCGGCTGTCTTTTCCTCCTAGCCCAGGGGCTCCAGAGCCGCTCTCCACTCCAGGCCGAGCCCGAGGAGACTCCTTAAGCAGCCCATCAGGGCGCTGGAGAGTTTGGGGGGGGGCGGGCACGGCAGGGGGGTGTCTCGCACCCGAGGCAGGGCGCCCTCGAAGAGCCCCCCCCCCGCGCTCTCCCTGCCGGTCCTCAGGGGAAATCAGAAAAAAGCGCCTCAGACTTCATACCCGGAATTGCAGTGGGGCGGGGAGAGAAAGTGAGCGGAAGCACAGGCAAGGACCGCGGAGGTCGCCCCCTGGCCACCAGCTCCATCTCCTGGAAAGGGAGCTAACCCAACCCTTCTCAGCCTTGTTTTGGGCGCATCTGGGCTGCCCCCCCCGCCAATTGTCAGCAGCATTTCTGAAGGTCTTGACCCGGCTGGTCGTCGGTGCTTGTGAAACGCCTTCTCCGAGACAGCTTTTGTCCGGTTGGTTTCAAGCGTCGGCGAGGCGGCGATGGAACGAAAGCCACGTCGCGGCCAAGCCGAGGAGGAAGGCGGGCCCTCTCTCTCCCTCTCCTCTCCCCCACAGGCACGACAGCTCCAAGGGAAGGAAGCTTGGGGCGCTGGACCCTCCGGCCCCCCTCCCCGGCCGCCTGAGCGAAGCCTGCGCGCGCACTCGGTCTCTGCAGTGTCCGCGCCTGCGACTGGCAGAGGCTGAACCTCTCCTGAGGGCCCGCAGGAGAGGGAAGGAGTTCGCGACCCCGTCTCTCCTGAGCTTAGCTAAGAAACCCCCTCACCCCCCTACGTGCCCCTAACTCCCCGTTACCCCGCAGAGACGCTTACCCCCGAGGTCCTCTCCGTGACCCTTGAGCGGCACTGGCAGGCCGTCAGCATCGAAGGCCCTGGGCACAGGAGTAGGGCGTCCCATCCTGTCGGAAGTGGGGCGTGGGCTCTTCCAGGCGGCCCGGCGCAGTGGCCCTGGCTAAAGCCCCAGCCGCTAGGCTCCTGGGCTGCAGCCTGGACTCCGAGGCCGTCCAGTTAGGTCTCCTGCTCTCTCCCGTCGGTGCCGCGCGCAGACGGCCTCCTCCGGCTGCTGCCTGGTCTCTCCTGCTCGCCAGGCAGCTCTTTTTGGCCAGCCTCGCCTCGCCTGGGGAGAGAGGCGACGTGCCTGGGAATCGCCGCCCGCCTCGTTATGGATCTGCGAGGCTAAGCGAGGAGAGATCAGTATGCAAATAGGCTGAGCTGCAGCAATCGAAGCGTTCGATACCGAGGAGTCGCTGCTGCTGCTGGCTGCTGCTGCCCGACGGAAGGGGCTGCCAGGCGAGCTGGCGGGAGCTGCTCGCCTGGGCCGCCCCCTCCCGCCACGTCGGGCTGGGCAACGGGCTTCTCGGGGGCTTCCCCGGGCCCCTCGCTCGGCCTGCACGTTGGGTGGAGAGGCTTTGCCCTCCGGGATTCAGGGCTGCACGCGAGGGGGGGAGGGGGGAGCGAGAGTGTCAACGGCAGCGTCGGGGCCTCGGCTGAGGTGCTGCTGAGAGGCGGCCGGGAGCTGAGCTGCAGCCGGATCGATACCGGCGCGGTAATTGCAGAGCAGCTCCAGCGCCGCGGAGGATGGAAGGGGGGCCGGTGCGCTCAACAGCTGAGACTTGGGCTGGAGGCGCAGGCAGAGAAAGGGAGAGAAAAGGCTGGCTCAGGCCAGACGGAGGAGTCACCTTGAAACAGGGCCACCAGACTGCGCCTCAGCAAAGGGTCTCCTCTGTGTGCTCCAGGGGGTCTCCCCTCTGTCCCTCTCCTTCCAGGATTCATCCCATTCTGGAAACGACCTGGTTGTCCCCTTTCCCATTTGGTTTCTGCCCTGACCTCTGGCTCTTCCCATGCCTTTTCCAAGGAGCAGCGGTTCTGCTGAGGGGGCGCTTCAGAAGAGGAGGCCTCCCCGACTCTTGAGATTGTAGAAGAGTTTGGATTTGGATTTGATATCCCGCTTTATCACTACCCGAAGGAGTCTCAAAGCGGCTCACATTCTCCTTTCCCTTCCTCCCCCACAACAAACACTCTGTGAGGTGAGTGGGGCTGAGAGACTTCAGAGAAGTGTGACTAGCCCAAGGTCACCCAGCAGCTGCATGTGGAGGAGCGGAGACACGAACCCGGTTCCCCAGATTACGAGTCTACCGCTCTTAACCACTACACCACACTGGCTCCTGTAGCTTTGCCTCCAGGCTCTTCTGGCCTGTAGAAAGCCAGTTGGGTCTTCTGCTCCTCCTGGGTTTTTGCAAAGAGCCCCTATTTTCCAGGAGAGTAGGGAAAGGAGAGAGCCTTTGCCTCTGCTCTGTCACTGGCCGCTGTGAGAACAGGAAGCTCGCCTGGATGGGACAGATTCTGCAGCCAACAAAATCCAATAAAAGGCATATGATGGGGGGGGGATGATGTACCCTAAGCTTTATTATTATTATTAGTTATTTTTATTAAATTTGTATACTGCCCCTACACCCATAGATCTCAGGGAGGTTCACAACATAAAATCACACTATAGAAAACAGAAAATACATAATACAGTGGTAAAGGTAAAGGGACCCCTGACCATTAGGTCCAGTCATGTCCGACTCTGGGGTTGCGGCGCTCATCTCGCTTTATTGGCCGAGAGCCGGCATACAGCTTCCAGGTCATGTGACCAGCATGACAAAGCCGCTTCTGGCGAACCAGAGCAACGCACGGAAACACCGTTTACCTTCCCGCCAGAGTGGTACCTATTTATCTACTTGCACTTTGACGTGCTTTCGAACTGCTAGGTGGGCAGGAGCTGGGACCGAGCAACGGGAGCTCACCCCGTCGCAGGGATTTGAACCACCAACCTTCTGATCAGGAAGCCCTAGGTTCTGTGGTTTAACCCACAGCGCCACTCGGGTTAAGTACTTAATTCGTTCTGGAGGTCCGTTCTTAACCTGAAGAGTACTTAACCTGAAGCACCACTTTAGCTAATGGGACCTCCTGCTGCCGCTGCGCCGCCAGAGCACGATTTCTGTTCTTAGTGGAGTTCTTAACCTGAAGCGTACTTAACCCGAGGTACCACTGAAAAAACAAAGACAACCTAATAACCCTCCCCCTTCCACAACACACTTTAAAAGTGTACCTTATTGGATGTCAATCAGTCAAAGGCCTGTTTAAAGAGGAATGTTTTTGCCTGGCACCTAAAGGTGTATAATGAAGGTGCCATCCCAACTCCCCTGGGGAGAGCGTTCCTCAGACCCCCTGGGTTAGCCCTGCAGTGTGGTGTTGCATAAACTGAAAAAATGAACCTATGCTGTACTCATGGTAGACCGATATAACTTAAGCAACACATAAGCGGTGTACTCAAAATTACCAAACCATTTCACGTTCTTGAATCTTATATTGGTAGTCAAAGATGGAGAGAAATATATGCAAAATCTTATACAGAAGCCACAAATAGAAAACTCCTTAAAGTTTTTTCTTTTCAAAGACATCTCAGTTTTTAAGGTTTTCGTTGGCCAAACAAGCTATTGTTGAAAGTAAGTTGGATCAGATGATGTGTCGAAGATATTACGCACAAGTATTAGACAGGGTGCCGGCGTTTGTCACCTGTTTCGCCCACGAAGAGTTTCGGGCTTCTTCTTTCACATCCTTCCACACTGGGATAACTGTGCATTTATTCCTACTCTCCAATTCCTGTTCTTGAAACAGTTCCTGATTCCATAAGTGGACCTGTCTAAACTCACGAGGAGTTTGGGATGGGGAACGTTGGCAAAAGCTTTTTGAAAGTCTGGGTTCTCGGTGTAAGCCTGAAGGTGGCTCCCCAGCTGCGTTTGATCCTGCTGGCCACAGGATTTCTGCCACTGGCCACCTAGCCATTGGCCCAATTATTCCCTTGGCACCAGCTCCTTGGAATGCAATGGGGCTGACACAGCTCTATGCCTATTTCTGTTCACCTGCTTGGGGATTCTCTGATTGCAAAGTAGTTTATAAATTCTTAATAAATAAATCTGAAAGAAACCAATCTTGTAAGACAGAGGCACTTACAGGCAATTGCACACAGCCATTCCTTCCAAGAAAATAGGCAGAAGTGGAGTTAATTAGATTATTTTATATAAATTGAGAATTGGGGCACTAATAATAATTAAGTATCAACAAAAATGGTCTTAAATGCCTGTTTGTCTAATGGCCCCCCAGGGTGTCTTTGTTCTGAGCAGACTAAAAAAAACAAAACACCACTCTTTAACAGCAAAATAAGCCCGTTATCTGGATCAATACAGCTAGAGGACTCCATTGATTACAAGAACACCATTCTTTAATTATTAACCCTTAAGGCTGTTCTTGGCAGAAGCTGCACAGGACAATTCTGCATAGGACCATGGCTGCATGTGTTTAGAGGACCAGAGCACATGGAATGGGGGCGGGGCTGCAGTGGAAAGGGGCGGAGCTTGGAGGGATTTGATGTGTCCTTGGTGGACCTGGAGGTAGAATCTCACAGCTGGAGTTTGGAGCGGGATATTGTGATCTTACCAAGTCAACAGAGGGAAAGGACATGAAAGGACAAGATCAGGGAAGGTCCATAATAATAATAATAATAATAATAATAATAATAATAATAATTTATTATTTATACCCCGCCCATCTGGCTGGGTCTCCCCAGCCACTCTGGGCGGCTTCCAAAAGAACATTAAAATACAATAATCTATTAAACACTAAAAGCCTCCCTAAACAGGGCTGCCTTCAGATGTCTTCTAAAGCAGTGTTCCCCAACCTTGGGCCTCCAGCTGTTTTCAGACTACAATTCCCATCATCCCTGACCACTGGTCTTGCTAGCGAGGGATGATGGGAGTTGTAGGCCAAAAACAGCTGGAGGCCCAAGGTTGGGGAACACTGTTCTAAAGGTCTGGTAGTAGTTGTTCTCTTTGACATCTGAAGGGAGGGCGTTCCACAGGGCGGGCGCCACTACCGAGAAGGCCCTCTGCCTGGTTCCCTGTAACTTGGCTTCTCGTAGTGAGGGAACCGCCAGAAGGCCCTCGGCGCTGGACCTCAGTGTCCGGGCAGAATGATGGGGGTGGAGACGCTCCATGGGCATAGCAAGTGAAAAGAAGCTGCAGAGTGGCAAAGGGGAATGGGAGAAATCATAACCCAAAGTATCATATTTGCCAGAAGTGGCATGCAGATTGACAGAAGGAGGGGTACAAGTGCCTTACAGGGATTGGATGAGAGGCTCCCTTCTTCTTGGAGTAAAACTTCACACAAGGCCCAGGGATTTATGACAGGGCAGGATGCTGGTGCTAGGAAACCGGCTGCGGGGAGGCTTGGAATTAAGGGAAACACAAATCACAGCCCACTGTTGGTTCCTGCATTTGGCTATCCGTGTCAACTTCTTTTCAGCCATACATCCACACTGGAATTTAATGTGGATTTGAAGCTGTTTGTCTCTCTCTCTTTTTTGGGCAGGGGGTTAAGTTATTGGAGGGATTTTGGTAAGTAGCAGAGGATATATTTAAACTTAACTTATATTTCCAGTCTCATGCGAGTGAGGTTTAGATTCTGCCTAGCACAAGCCCCCCTGGGTTAGAACTTTTGTCCCCAGCTGGGACCATTTGCTGGGACAGAACATTGGGTTTCCAGCAACAAGGTATAATCCAGGCATCCCTCAGGCTATAAACTTGATCTTTCAGGGGGACTGAAATCCCTACAGAGTAGATGTAAGTCCCTGACAGGGAAGTGTCAGAACACAGTAGCTTCAACTTATTGATCCTCATCCCGACCATCACTGCCTCCAGACATGAGTCATGTGCCTGCACAGCTTCACTTGATTCAGATGACATGGAGAAGAGCTGGATGTCATCAGTGTAACTGGTGACACCTCACCCCTCATCCCCTGATGACTGTTTCCAATAGTTTACAACAATGTTTCAAAGTATGGAACGGGGAGGCATGATGTACATAGCAGTGCATCCAGCTCAACACTTTGTTTTGGTGTTACACCACCATCAAGCACACTGCCTATAACAGCCAATATGTGTATATATAAAGAAAGCACCAGGTCTGCGTATCCCACAATTTTTTTTGACCCACTCCAAATCATACACTGATGCAACCAGGAGATACACTATGCTAGAATAGGATGGAGAGTCAATTGTGTTAACTTGATGAATATGATTATTGCCTTCATTATTTAAAAGCTTGGTTTTGCTCTGGTTCTGCTGCAGGAAAGTCCTAATCCTGACTAATCAATCCTCTGTGTATGCTTTCAGAATTCATTTAGCAATGATGCCCTTTGTGGATGACTTCCATATTTTACATAGGGCAACCCATGCTAAAAAGACCAAATGTGTTTCTACTAGATATGCATTGTTGGTAGCAAATTTCTCTTCCATTATTGAATCATCTGTGCTTTTGAGAATTTCCCTCTCATTTTGAGGAGAGATTTAATCTTCAAAGGGCATTCTGCAGCTTGACATTTAGAGCTTACATGAACCCGCCTTAGGCCCAACTTTGCTGGCTGTGAGCTCTCCATTTTTGGATTGGAATAAAAACAGGCTTGGAGCTCTATTTGTTTCTATATCACCAGTCATAGGTGCTATCTCGTGTCAAAGATTGTGGGTGCCTGCAATGAAGGGCTTCGACTTTGCCCATTGACTTTGTGGGGGCCCAGCCCCACAAATATATTATTGTGGGTGCCGAAGCACCCATGGCCCCCTAGAGTTGGCTCCCGTGTCACCAGTGGGTTTGATACGGATCTGTCCAAGTCCATTCCATGGATGCCTCACATCCTACATGGAATCATTTGCAGCAATTGTCAGTTTTGCCTTGTACACAGAAGAAGGAATGGCTGTGCCCTACAGCAGTGGGTAGGGGAACTGACCAGTGCAGGGGAAACTCTGGATTTAATTTTCAGTGGTGCACTAGAATCGGAAAGCAAGAGAATGTTTGTGCAAGTCATGAGGCGACAGAGGAAGAAAAGAGCCACTGTATATTTGGAGGCACATACGTCCAGCTCTTCACAATGGATCCCATCATGGTCTAATTGTTGCTTTACCACAAACTGCAATCATGCTTAGGTAGCAAGGAAGGGACACATCTAGGCTGGAGGCTGCAAGAGCTGGTTCTGAGCTCCTACAGCAGGCAGGGATCAATAAATCAATATGAAATGTTTGTTGGCTCCAAAATGGGTAGAGAAGCAGCCAGTTTCAAGCTGCCTGGGGACGGATGAATAGTCAGCAGGAGGACCCAAGGCAATTGCTCACCTTGAAATGAGATCAGCAGAGCCTAGCAAGTTTTGAACTGGGCCTGGGCCAAAGGGTCAGAGAGTCTCAGCCTTGCCCTGATGGGCTGCCAGCTTATGCCTAGCAGCAGACAGCAGACTTCCCTCTCATGGCATTGCTCCTCCTGCCATCATTCCTTTGGGACTGAAAAGTAGACTGTGAAGTGTCATAAGTAAAAGAACCAACCAACACAATAACCCTCCAGGCAATAACTCACCAGGGGAGGCAACTCCAAGGCCACCACGGGTCTTGGCTCCAGGCAAGATCTTCGTCTTGGGCAGACACTGTCAATTTGGACCCTCTCAGAATCTATGTGATGGCAGGAGTTTTTGTTATGTTTCCCTAAGAAGAACAAGCCAGATCTGATCAGTGGCCCATCTGGCCCAGCATCCTGTTCTCATGGTGGCCAGCCAGATGCTTATGCTCACAAACAGGACCTGAGCATCTCTCATTACTTGTGTGCCTCAGCAGCTGATACATGGAAGCATACTGCCTCTGACAGTGCAGTCAGAGCATGGACTCCACTGTGCTCTAATCCTATTTTAAAGCCTTCCAAGTTGATGGCCACCACTGCCTCTTGGGGAAGTGAGCTCCACAGTTCAAATGCACACTGTGTGAAGAAGTGCTTTCTTCTGTGTGGCCTGAATTTTTCAGCATTAAGCTTTATTGGATGTCCATAAGTTCTAATGATACAAGAAAGGCAGAAAACCTTTTCTCTATCCATTTTCTCCACACCACACACAATTTACTTCACACCCAACTCTACAATATCTTTTGAACTGTACATAGGATTCCAAGTCCAGTTGCACCGTATAATGGCCTTATGAGATGGGCAGTTTTATTTTCAATCCCTTTCTTAATGAACCCCAGCATGGAATTTGCCCTTTTCACAGCTGCTGCACACTGAGTTGACGTCTACATCTAGCTATGCACTATGATACCAAGGTCTCATTCCTGGTCATTCACCACTGTAAAATTAAGGGTGGTCCCCCCCCCCCATGTACATTACTTTACATTTGCTTACATTGAATTGCATGTGCGATTTTACTGCCTCTTCCCCTGGTTTGGAGAGCTCCTTTGGGAGTTCTTTGTAACCTCTTATTGTTTTAATCACCCTGAACAATTTGGTATCATCCACAAACTTGGCTCCCTCAGTGTTCATCCTTAGCTCTAAAGTTTCAAAGCACAGGTCCCGATACACTTCTCAAATTCTTTTTTAGCACCTCATATTGGCTACTGGTCCCATCACCTCCTGGCAAATAGGAGGGGAAGAAATGGAGGCAGTGAGTGAATTTACTTTCTTAGGTTCCATGATCACTTCAGATGGTGACAGCAGTCACGAAATTAAAAGACGCCTGCTTCTTGGGAGAAAAGCGATGACAAACCTAGACAGCATCTTAAAAAGCAGAGACATCACCTTGCCAACAAAGGTCCGTATAGTTAAAGCTATGGTTTTCCCAGTAGTGATGTATGGAAGTGAGAGCTTGACCATAAAGAAGGCTGATCGCCGAAGAATTGATGCTTTTGAATTCTGGTACTGGAGGAGACTCTTGAGAGTCCCATGGACTGCAAGATGATCAAACCTATCCATTCTGAAGGAAATCAGCCCGGAGTGCTCACTGGAAGGACAGATCCTGAAGCTGAGGCTCCAGTACTTTGGCCACCTCATGAGAAGAGAAGACTCCCTGGAAAAGACCCTGACGTTGGGAAAGATGGAGGGCACAAGGAGAAGGGGACGACAGAGGATGAGATGGTTGGACAGTGTTCTCGAAGCTACCAACATGAGTCTGACCAAACTGCGGGAGGCAGTGGAAGACAGGATTGCCTGGCATGCTCTGGTCCATGGGGTCACAAAGAGTCGGACACGACTAAACGCTAAACAACAACATTGTCTTCTTGCATTTTGCCAAAGTTTGTGCTCCTTTTGTTTTCCTCATTTGGACAAGACTTTCATTTTCTCAATGAAGCCTTCTTGCCTCCAATTAGCTGCTGCGATGCTGCTTGTTAACCACACAGGGTTTCACTTGGTCCTGCTGATACCTTTCCTGATCTGAGGTATACACTTCAGATAAGCTTCTATTGCTGTGTTTTAAAACAACACCGAAGCATTTTGGAGACTTTGCCATTCATCTTCCTTTTTACCAGCCTCCTCCATTTTGCAGAAGTTCCCTCTCTTGAAGTTAAATACGATGGTGCTGAATTATTATTATTTTGTTTGCAACTGTTCATTACAAATATGTTGAATTTGATAACACTGCAGTCGCTGTTCCCATCACCAGCAACCATTAGACTAAGCCACCCCTCCTCTCATATCTATTTCCATGTTTACAACTCCCCCATGAATTGACATACAGCTGACTGAAATAATTGCCGAGCAATAAAGTAGCCCCCACTTCAGACTGGTGGGACCTGAGCAAGGGAGAATGATCTCCATGAAAAAAGAGGTTTGGAAATACATCATGGTACAAGCTTTGCTGTCTAAATCTGCTGGCTTATTTCCTCTTTCCCCAGAGGACTAATATGAATAGATAGGTCAGGTTGAATTAAATCAATTTATTAACATGAATCCACCACTCTATAGACTCAGGGCAGCTTGTATATATCATACTGCCTTTGCAGTCTGATTGTGGGAGGCAGAGAGAGAGATTGGGCAGCAAGCCAGGAAATGAAGGGAAGGTGAGCTGAGCTTGGGGGAAGCTGTGGAACCAGAAAGCCGCAGGGGAAGGGCCAAGCCCTGGGCCACTTTGAGCAACACAGTGTTCAGATTTGTTAATGATATTAATGTGGAAGGGGGTTGTCTTGCTCTTGAAGATTTGAACCCTGGTCCCTCAGGTCCTAAGGTAAAGGTAAAGGGACCCCTGACCATTAGGTCCATTCGTGTCTGACTCTGGGGTTGCGGTGCTCATCTCGCTTTATTGGCAGAGAGCCGGCGTACAGCTTCCAGGTCATGTGGCCAGCATGACAAAGCCGCTTCTGGCGAACCAGAGCAGTGCACGGAAACGCCGTTTACCTTCCCGCCAGAGCGGTTCCTATTTATCTACTTGCACTTTGATGTGCTTTTGAACTGCTAGGTTGGCAGGAGCAGGGACCGAGCAACGGGAGCTCACCCCGTTGCAGGGATTCAAACCGCCAACCTTCTGATCAGCAAGCCCTAGGCTCTGTGGTTTAACCCACAGCGCCACCTGGGTCCCTATCAGGTCCTAGTCCAACACTAACCACAGCACCACACTGGCTATTGCATTTTAAAAAAATCTGTACTTTGCTTTGGCAGGAGCTTGGGTGAAGGAGGGTAAAAGTTCACCAGCTTAGTCCACTCTTTTTACCTGGACAGCAAAGGGATTCATTGGCCTTCTGTGATTTACCTTGCTGGCCAGAGGCGGGGAATCCCTTTCCAGTCAGATAGCCAGAAAGTAGAGCCTCCTGCGGGCCGTTTAATTTGTGTGGGGCCTCCTGCATAGCCCACCTTCCCATTGATTGATATTCCTATTTTCAAAATCGACATTTTCATTCTTATTATTAGCATAAATGTAGAAGAAATCAGGTTCTTAACAAACCCATATTGATCCTTGCTAAGTACTAAAGAACTTCGACTGCACAACCCTGCCCCTTTTACATCAGGTCCTGGCCTGATGCTGACATCAATCTAATGCAAACTCAGGCTAGCAAAATGGCATCTATAATAACAATGATGTTGATTGAATATTATATGTCAAAGAGCTTTCCTTCCTTCCTTCCTTCCTTCCTTCCTTCCTTCCTTCCTTCCTTCCTTCCTTTCTTCTAGAACTGAAATGAATTTGGGGAAAACAACACAAGAAAAATCTCATTTACTCAAACATGTTTGCAAAAATAGAGTACAAATTCTGCAGCTTCAGCGACGGATGAAAGTCAACACAAACTCATAGCATTGTCCAAGGTGATGTCAACATCTCCTTTCTAGTCTCTTTACCAAACAGTGAGACACAGAACAACAACAATGGGGTGTGGCTTTCAGGTGGCCTGTTAGGATTCCAATTGGATGTAGAAAAGCCAAAAGGATTATTTGCATAATCGCACACACGGAATCACACCAAGGTCAGTTTTTTGGGCAGCTGTTTTTGAGAAATACAGATAAATAATGCACCTTGCTTTAAAAATGAGCTTCAATATTTGTAGAAATTGTAGAGTAGGGGGGGAAAAAATCAATGTCCCATTGACTACTGGGATGATCACATTCATTTTGCCCTTTGTGGCTGGCGAAATCCAGGCTGCAATTACAGCCTGGCTGGCAGCAGAGAGAGCAGCTCTGCTGGGCTTTTAGCTCCCCATTAATCCAAAGCTCACCATTCGAATGCAGATATAGATTGCCAGGAGTCAATACCTGACTACTTGAATTGTGAAGTAGCCGCTCTGTGCTGTATTGGCAGAAATTGGATTCAAGTCTGTTTGAATTTTCAAAGCATTTCTCAGGAAGGCAAAGAGCTTAATCAGCCTCAGAGCAGAAAGACTTTTGAACGAATCCCATTACAGTCTCCTTAGCTTCTTGGACCCACAACACACAGGATACTTGTAAAAAATAAATAAAAAACTCAACCTTAAGATGGATCAAATGTCTTTTTCATGCATACTTCGTGCAAGTATTTTCATGTAACCTGGGCAAACATGGGGCGGGGAGAGCTGGCATTCACCGGAGATGGTCCTCTAATTCCTGTTTACAGCTCCTGACATGCCAGATGGTTTTGGATGGCCTCTGCAGCAAGTTGGTGGCAGGAAGGGGCCAAGCAGGTCAGAAGCTGCCTAGGGTTGCCAGATGTCTGCTTTTTCCAGGACATGTCCTCTTTTTCATGGGTATGTGAAATGAGAGTTGTCATAGTGATTCATAGTTAAAAGTAAGGTAAAGGGACCCCTGACCATTAGGTCCAGTTGCGGATGACTCTGGGGTTGCGGCGCTCATCTCGCTTTACTGGCCAAGGGAGCCGGCGTACAGCTTCTGGGTCATGTGGCCAGCATGACTAAGCCACTTCTGGCGAACCAGAGCAGCGCACGGAAACGCCGTTTACCTTCCCGCTGCAGCAGTACCTATTTATCTACTTGCACTTTGACGTGTTTTCGAACTGCCAGGTTGGCAGGAGCAGGGACCGAGCAACGGGAGCTCACCCCGAATCATAGCTGTCAACTTTCAGATTTGAAAATAAGGGATGCCGCGAGGGTGGTGCAATGGCACCAAGTAGCCTCGCCACCCTGCGTTCCAGAGGCTGCGCACGAACGGGTGAGCAAAAGAGCGAGCACATAGACGGCAGGCAGGCTGGCTGTCTGGTTGGGCATGAAGGTCTGGCTGCACAAGGCATGCAAGCTCCGCCCCCAGTCGGTCTCAGACTCCTTATTGGCAGCCGAGCAACACAGCTGAGGAGCCTCCCTGGCCGGCACGGAGGGAGAGGAGCTGTTTCCTTTGAAATCCGGGAAATTTAAGGGATATCAACAATCCGGGATAGCAGCGGGAAACGGCATTGGAATAAGGGAGTTTCCCGCAAAAAAAGAGGGAGGGTTGATAGCTATGCACCCTGTCGCGGGGATTCGAACCGTCGACCTTCTGATCAGCAAGCCCTAGGCTCTGTGGTTTAGACCACAGCGCCACCCGCGCCCTGGCTTACTTTAAAGTATAAGTTGGTAAATGCGTCCTCTTTTTTGCTCTTCAAAATATGGCAACCCTACCTGGAGCCTCTTACATGATACTTCAGCTGGGGCAGGACCCTTCCTAGGTGAGAAAATCCCACCTCCCTTTCTAACTAGATAAAACACCTGGAGCTTTCTGTGCCTCTGGCACAACTGGTTGTGTTGTTGCAGATACTAGCCAGGATGGAAGCAAGACCCGCATACTCCTTCTTAATACCGTCTTTCCCCCTTTTTAAGACACCGTCTTATAATTTTTTTTCCTCAAAAAAACACAGGGTGGCTTATTTTCGGGGGGATGCCTTATTTTTATTACGTCAGTATGGTACGGTACAGCCTCCCCCTGCGCGCTGAGCAGGTGGGGCATAACTCCACAAGAGGCGTGTTTCCCCTCCGCGCCTCTCGCTGGTTCGCTGGCTCCCTGCGCACGGGGAACAGGCGGGGCAGGAAGAGGCGTCTTCCCCCCCCCACGCCTCTCCCTGCGTACTAAGCAGGCGGGGCAGAACTCCACAAGAGGCGCGTCCCCCCCCGTGCCTTTCACTGGCTCGCTGGCTCCCTGCGCACGCAGGAGGGGCTGAGGAGGCGACGGGAACAATGGCGGCACCACGGCTTACTTTTGGGGTACGTCTTACTTCTCACAAAGGTAAAAAACCCCTGGCATGGCTTACTTTATGACTACGTATTAAAAAAGGGGAAACAGGGTACTTTACCCTATTTGAATGTTGACATGCAATGGAATTTTTGTGTTATAGCATTTAATAGATAACATGCAGTGGCAATTATTTCTTTTTATATATTTAGGAATTTCTGTACCACCCTTCCCCATGCAATCACAGGACGGCATGCAACGGATGGAAAAACACAAGTACATATTCAGAAACTGATTAAAACATCAGTGCAAAAGGACCATAAATTGAAATAACATCAAATATCTGTGCCTGATAGTAGTTGACTGTTGCCAGCTTCTGAGAGTTCATATTTATAGCCAGTAGTCATGTGAGTGCTCTGGCTGGTTGCAACTGCTTTGTGGGTGTGGACAGTCCTACACACACACATACACACACACACACACACACACACACACACACACACACACACACACACACCCCTAGCCCTCCTCTCTACCAGGGATTTCCTGGGACTCAGTTGTCAGTTCTGATCCCAATGAAGGGAGGGGAAATCAACCACAGTGCAGGATTCTGCCCTAAAACAGAGGCCAGACTCCCGCACCCTGCTTTTTTCTTAATTACAGTGCCAGCAATTGCTAAAACCCCATAATACTTCCTGCCTAATCTTGAAAGAATGGATTTACCAGAACATAGCAATGCCTTTGAGTATGTTGCTTGGCAACCAGTTCCTAGTGGTTTATCAAAAAGCCGCATGATAAAGGAACTGCTGGTGGCAAATTTTCACCATATTTTGTTTCATCTTCAGCACTAACTTGATAGCAGTCCTGTTTGGCACAGGTATGACCACTACCCTTTCCCCATCTGAAGGATGCACAAGGCATAACTTAAACATATGGAAGACTTTTACATCCTTTAAGCCAGTGATGGTCAAACTTGGCCCTCCGCTCTTTTGGGACTACAACTCCCATCATGCCTAGCTAACAGGACTTGTGGTCAGGGATGATGGGAATTGTAGTCCCAAAACAGCTGGAGGGCCAAGATTGGCCATCACTGTTTTAAGCTGTACTGTAAATCTGGTGTTGCAGACATGTCTTCATTTTTCCAAGGAAATAAATATAGCTGGACCTGATCAGGGAACCCAATTTTAATTTCCCAATTTTTAATTGTGAGAATCTTCCAGCAACACCAAAAACAAAGGGTGGGTGGGTGTGCTTCAGGGGCTTCTTTTGAACTCTTAGGATGTGTTTCCATATTCTTTTTTGAAAGTTAGCATTCTTGCCTGCTGTTTTGGTATTAAATTCCCCAGAGCCCCTAAATCAATTCCGGCAGGCTAGGCAAGAGCACACACAGAGAGACACACGATTCCTTCATGATATGCTCTTAGGCCCACCCCCCACCCTCAACACCCCCGTCCCCTTAACACTGCTGTTTCTGCTCAATACTCTTGCCAAAAGCAAGGTGATCAACTGCTGGGGACTTGGTGCTTCCCTCTTAAAGCCTTCAGAAGCTCATCACAAAGGACCTGCTGTCTGGAGAGTAGCAATTCCAAGGAGAGACTTACATTATTTTCTGTGGCTCAACCCAACTCTGTCCAGGATGCCTTTGGCCACCTGAGGCCTAGTCCATGAACCCGACTGACACATAAAGTCATTTTGTGCTGCTGAGGTAGAAAAGCCACATCGCCTAAATAACCCCCTTTCTCCGTTTTCTCCCAATCCAACCCTTGCTGTGGGATCAGGTGACAATGGGGCTTTTAAGAAGAAATGTGAAGAAATGTCCCCTCAATGGGGAGTGTATCCAGTTTCATTTTTCCTCCTCTGTGTGCCATACCGGATGGGGCTTCCCTGAATGCCCCCTTGCACTCTCAGCGTGGAGTCAGCATCGCAGGCCTCTCAGTGGCCACCGCCTGACTCCTCGCTCTCGCATTACCACTCAGAGTGGCCATTTTCCAGCTAAAAGGTCACCCGCAGCTGCGCATCCCTGTGGAGACTGCCATTCGCCCTCGACCTCATCATCTTTGCCCATGGAGAGCTGAGAGCTCTCTGGGCAGCAGGCCTAGCATTGCAGATGGTCCTAATATGGGTGGGGGTCAAAGGAGGGGGTGTGCAGTTTCCCTTCAAGCCAAGGGCCACTTCCTCCATATGGCCATTTCCTGGGGCCACCTATAGTGCACATGTGTGGGAACAAGTGTGCTGTCTGTCTGTAACCTGGGAGACGGATCCATGTGCCGCATTTGAAAGGCAGTTACAGAACTAACAGTGAAACTCATGCATACATATTAAACCAATACATAACACCCACGGTGTTCCATTGCGCCAGAAGTGGTTTAGCCACGCTGGCCACATGACCCAGAAAGCTGTCTGTGGACAAACGCTGGCTCTCCTGGCCTGAAAGCGAGATGAGCGCTGCAACCTCATAGTCACCTTTGACTGGACTTAACTGTCCAGGGGTCCTTTACCTTTTTACCTTTTACCTACCCACCGAGGTGCAAAGTACATAAATTGGAGGCCCAAGGGCTCCCTTCAGTTTGGTGTTCTTGCACTTCATATTCTCTTCAGTGACTTCCCATCACCTGCCGCTAACCCGTTTTATGTCACCAATGCCCCATCCATTGGCCACAACCATATGGTGGCTCTCTGCAGAAAGCAAGAACAATCAAAATGCTACCGGCTTTACTAGAGGGGTTGCCATCTGATTTTATTCTGATTTTAAGCTGTATTTCAATCGATTGTTTGATCTTATGTTTTAATGTACCGGTATTATATATTTGATGTTAGCTGCCCTGAGCCCGGTCTTGGCCGGGGAGGGCGGGATATAAATAAAATTATATTATTATTATTATTATTATTATTATTCAGAATAAATTGCTAACATGGATGCAGAAGGAAGGAAGAAGGAAGCTGGCACATGGTCTGGCGAAAGCGAAGCACTTTTAGTAACCTTTTATTTCAGTGGGAAAGGGCCACCGATGGCTACCTCTGAAGTGTCTTCCAACCCTACGATACTAAATGTTTGAGACCTGTTTTGGGGAGCTTGGGCAGGAGGCCGGCCATGCCTGGGCCAGGAGGCCTGGAAGGCGCTGAGGAAGAAAGATGAGGGCGCCTTCTGCCCTTAGATGCATTTAGATTAAGGGGGAGGGCAAAATGCCATCTCAAATGCAATAACAATGGCTATATTTCCTGAATTTGGCCATTTGGATTCCCCCCTTGAGATGTGTTTACTGGTATTCTCTTGAACTCAAAGTGTTATGCTTCCTGTTTCAAAGCGTTGGTGGGGGGAATTTCTTAATAGGGTTTGTGAGAATCCAGAAGCGAGATTAGCAATGGGGTGAGAGTGGGGGTGGTGGGATGAGCTGGGCGGAGGACAGAGAAGCGCACCTTCTTGCCAGCCTTGCATGCATCATAGGGCTGTCAGACGATAAACGTTGCTCTCTGAAAAGCTTAATCTGGAAGTAACTCCCCTAGAATGGACTTACTTCTGAGTAGGTCTGCAGGGACCCAGGTGGCGCTGTGGGTTAAACCACAGAGCCTAGGGCTTGCTGATCAGAAGGTCAGCAGTTCGAATCCCTGCGACGGGGTGAGCTCCTGTTGGTCGGTCCCTGCTCCTGCCAACCTAGCAGTTTGAAAGCACCTCAAAGTGCAAGTAGATAAATAGGAACCGCTCTGGCGGGAAGGTAAACGGCATTTCCGTGCGCTGCTCTGGTTTGCCAGAAGCGGCTTAGTCATGCTGGCCACATGACCTGGAAGCTGTCTGCGGACAAATGCCAGCTCCCTCGGCCAACAAAGCGAGATGAGCGCTGCCACCCCAGAGTCGGACACGACTGGACCTAATGGTCAGGGGTCCCTTTACCTTTACCTTTAGGTCTGCATAGGCTTGCACAGCCAATGTATGCTTTTCAAGTTCTGGCTGCATCCTGCAGCTCACGGCTAATGCTGAATTGCCTTCATTTGTTCACAAAAGAACCGCTCACCTTAGTCAAGGGCAGCAGAGGCCTCACAGCCAATATCCCAAATGTGAATGTTTGAGTCTCTTGGGCTCTGAGGTCAACACAGCAACAGCTAATTACAGTATGCTGAAAAGGCAAGCCCATATATGCTAATAAGAAGGGAAGCTTATCTAAACCATAGAAATAACATGTCCCATAAATAGGGCCCTGGGAGAGTCAGAAACGTCCACTTGAAGAGGTTTAATTGTAAATGGTTCATAGGTGTGAGTGTGTGTGTGTGTGTGTGTTTATTTTAAAAAACAACAACAAACACTGGAAGTGTCTGTTCTCTAGCCTCCTGCAGAAGTGAGAAGAGCAACGTTTCCCTCTCCTGATTGAATTTTCACTTAATTTAATTTAATGGGAAACCACAGATGGTGTCATCAAGCAGCTGGGGGTTAAAAGGGGCACTTTACAAACTGAAAGACAACTTATGAAGTTATTATGAGCCAGCAGAGCAAATGGGGATGAAATTTTTACTGTAAATAATGTGCCGCGGGCCTCATTTCCTGTATATCAAGATTCCTGTACTTAGGTTTTTTCGCTTAGGTCATCAGAACACCCTTAGAAAAGTATGTCCTTTTGGGAGTACTTTCAGATTATCAGAAAAAGTCGAAACAGCCGCCCATCAACAATGGAACATTAAGCAACAACACTGCAACTTTTAAATGAAAATGGGTTCCTTTTAAGAGGTGGGATGCCTTTCAGTTCTCCAGAATTGCCTCTCCACATTTCCACATCAGTTCGTGATTTATTTATTTTTAAAAGTCCCTGGGGAAATTAACCAGCAGTTTCCTCCCCACTTACACAGAGGTTACATTGCCAGGTACCACGCAAAATCACTTATAGTGGGGAACACCATCTAAAAAGCCAAATTCCACCCAAAATCCACAAATATCTGCCAAACTCCACCACAATCGCTCCCTCCAAACCTCTTTTCTCAAACACTAACTATCCGCCTCAATGGTTGTTGCAAAGGCTCCTGGGATTCATAGGCATAGCCAGGATTTATTTTAGCGGGGGGGGGCAGGCTTTATGTTGGGGAGCAGAACTGAGTTATCTGCAATCCAATTGATCAGTTAGTTAAGCATTTTTATTTATTGATTTGATTGGGGGGCAGCTGCCCTCCCTGCACACCCCCTAGCTATGCCCATGCTTGGATAACTACAGTGGGACCTCGACTTACGAAGATAATGTGTTCCGACACGATCTTTGGTAGTCGAAAACACTCGTAAGTCGAGTCCCCATAGGGATGCATTGAGCGGAAAAAATTCATAAGTTGAAGAAATCCTATTCAAAAATTCATAAGTCGAAAAAATCATATTCAAAGCGGCTGCGACTTCCTTTCGCAAGTCGAAAAATTCGGTTGCGGCGGCCATTTTTTTTCTTCCGGAAGTCATTCGGAAGTCGAAAAACACGTAAGTCGGGTCACTTGTAAGTCGAGGTCCCACTGTAGTCCTTTTCCTGCTCTTTTGCACCATTTTTGCCGTTTTCACTCCTTTTGACAGTTTAAATCAATTTAATTATTTCCCAGCATCATGCATATATGTGGTTGTGCATGAGTCAAACACATGTACCAATTGGGGAGATGCCTGTACACATTTTTGCAAATCATTTCCCCTTGATGCGATGCATGTTCTTAGGTTGTTTTCATGCATATATGCATTTTTATGCACACTTTACCTTGGTATATGCATTTTTGGACACATGGCTTGGCTGGAGGACTGCATTGCAAAATTCAGAGGAGTGTGAAATTCAAAGGATGGCTGTGTTTCAGCTCACATTTTGTTTCAGAAAGAGCCTTTGACTCTGGAAGGTATAAAAAAAGGCCCAAGCACACAAAGAGTCTCCCACAGTCTGCCCAGATTCTGGTTTCTTTATGGGATTTTTCTCTGTGGGCTCTGCTGCCATCACCATTCTTTGGACTCCACAGGAGCTTGTGCCCTGAAGGCAGCCCTGTTCATGGAAGTTTGTAATCTGTGATGTGTTAATGTATTTTAATGTTGCTGGAAGCTGCCCAGAGTGGCTGGTGAGACCCAGCCAGATGGGCGGGGTACAAATAATAAATTATTATTATTATTATTATTATTATTATTATTATTATTATTTTGGCTTTTCTTTTTCTTTTCTTTTTTTTAATGTATTGTTTATAGACTTTTGCGTTTCTGAATATGTACTGTAAGTGGCACTCCTTCATTTTGAGGTGGCCCAGTTTGGAGTCCTAACTAATAGGCACTCACCCATCAGGATTCCCTATGAGAGGGGATGCTGATGCAACTCCCTCTAGCTCACAGAGCAAGCTCTCATCTGATGAAACATCAAGGTGAATTAAGCAGTGAGTGAGAGTGGACAGGGAGTTGGCCAAGTTTGCTGATGCTCGAAAGAAGAATGGCAAGCCAAGGTTATGGAATATGCAGAAATGGCGAAACTCACAGAAAGAATGAAAGACAATGACAATGAAGATTTTAAAAAAGACTGGGAACCCTTCATGATCGATTTACAGAAATACTGTAAAGAAGTGGACTCACTAGCAGGGTTTGATTAAACACTTACAACTAAGAAAACAAGTTGAAAGGTTAAGAAACAATAATATGAAATGTAATTGAGTGTAAGATGTAACTAGGAAAGGAAATTTGGTATAAAATTGATAAGAAAACAAGAGCATTTAGGTATAAGATCATAAAAAATAAGACAAAATTAAGTAGAAGCAGTAAATATTTTAAGAACCGGAAGGGGAAGTTGAGGGAAGGCATGGGGAGGGGGGATTTTTATATGATAAATGTTGTATCTTGTTATATGGTTGAATATTAAATTGTAAAATTCAATAAAAACTTTTTAAAAAGTTTGCTGATGCTACCAAATTATTCAGGGTTGTTCAACCAACCAGATATTGTGAAGAGTTCCAAAAGGACGCCTGCAAACAAAATGAATGGGCAGTAAAAGGGCAAATGCAATTCAATGTAAACAACTGATGCATGGCAGGGCAATAAATAAATAAATCTTGATTTCATATGCACACTGATGGGGTCCAAACTGGCAGCATGGACTAGGAACGAGACCTTTGGGTTGGAGTAGAAAGCTCAGTGAAAATGGCAACCCAGTGTGTAGCTGTGGCTAAAAAGGCAAACTAGATGCTAGAGATCATTAGGAAAAGAATCGAAAATAAAACTGCAGGTCATAGTAATGCTGTTATACGAATCTATGATGTGATTGCATTGGGAATACTGTGTACCGTTCTGGTCACCTCACCTCAAAAAGGATATTGTAGTTGGAAAAGATGATGGAGCAACTTCCCTATAAAGCGAAGTTGCAGATTTTGAGACTTCTTTTGGGAAAAGGCAAGTAAGAGATGACAGGTAAAATAATGCAAGACATGAAGAATGCGCATAGAGTTTTTCTCCTCTCATAATACTAGAACTCATAGTCATCCAACGAAGCTGAATGTTGGAAGATTTGGACAGATAAAAGAAAGGAATGAGTAGTTCCTACCTGCGGGACCCTACCTGCCCGCAGACTGTCTCGCCAGAGTGGTGCATGCTCTAGTTATCTCCCGCTTGGACTACTGCAAGGCGCTCTACGTGGGGCTACCTTTGAAGGTGACCTGGAAACTGCAATTAATCCAGAATGCGGCAGCTAGACTGGTGACTGGGAGTGGCCGCCGGGACCACATAATACCGGTCCTGAGAGAACTACATTGGCTCCCAGTACGTTTCCAAGCACAATTCAAAGTGTTGGTGCTGACTTTTAAAGCCCTAAACGGCCTCGGTCCTGTATACCTGAAGGAGTGTCTCCACCCCCACTGTTCAGCCCGGACACTGAGGTCCAGCGCCGAGGGCCTTCTGGCGGTTCCCTCACTGCGAGAAGCAAAGCTACAGGGAACCAGGCAGAGGGCCTTCTCGGTAGTGGCGCCCGCCCTGTGGAACGCCCTCTCATCAGAGGTCAAAGAGATAAACAACTATCTGACATTCAGAAAATACCTGAAGGCAGCCCTGTTTAGGGAAGTTTTTAATCTGTGATATTTTAATGTATTTTGCTATTTGTTGGAAGCCGCCCAGAGTGGCTGGGGAGACCCGGCCAGATGGACGGGGTACAAATAATAAATTCTTATTATTATAGTTAAACTCATTCCCATAGAAGGCAATGATGGCCACCAATTTCAATGGCTTTAAAAGAGTATTAGACAAATTCATGGAGGCGAAGGCTACCAAACCCTACTAGCAATGATGGCTGTTCTCTTCATTTTTTAAAAAATATTTTTTATTCATTTTATAAAAAGACATAGAAAAAAGAAACAAAAATAAAACAAAAGCATCTTGATATATCATAACATATTCTTTACATCAATAGGCGACTTCCTCCAGTCCCCTCCCTCTGATTTCACTAACCTAATCTTCTTTGGCAGTCTCTTTAAATTATTACCTCATATCATAATTCCATAAAACAACTTAGAAATTTAACCAATATCCTAAATAAATTCCGAAAAACCTATAGCTACCGGTACTTCTATTAGCATTACTGAATACTACAATATTTTTTCAAATGTAATTTAATTTTTTCCCAATCTTCTTCCACCGTCTCTTCTCCCTGATCGCGGAGTCTTCCAGTCAGTTCGGCAAGTTCCACGAAGTCCATTCGTCTATTGTTGGTAACTCTTGACTCTTCCATGTTCTCTGCCTCCACAGTCAGAGGTAGTAGTGCTTCTGAATCCCAATTGCTGGAGACTGCAAGAGGGGAGAGTGTTCTTGTGCTCAGGTCCTCTTGTGTGTGTCCCACAGGCATCTGATGGGCTACTGTGAATGGATGCTGGACTACATGGCCCATTGGCCTGATCCAGCAGGCTCTTCTTGCATTCTTAGGATGCTGGCTATATGCTTGCTCCATGGTCCGGGGCAGTTTGCCACTCAGTGCCAAAGGCTACTGTGCTCCAGCCCTACTTCGTGGGTTTTCCCACTGGTTGGCCATTGTGGTAAGAACCAGGCAGCTGGGCTAGAGGGTCCCCCCCTGGCCTAAATGGAACCCACCCTTATTAAAAAGAGGGGTGTGTTCTAGGGGATAGAGGGGTAGTACAAAATATAGCAGCCCGTATCTCCATTAAGACCTCAACCACCCCACAGTAGACTGGTGATCTGTCTTTATTTATCATTCTGCATAATCTGATTATCTCTCATTAGTCCAAAGCTGATTATTCCATTTATCTTTGTAAATGTGACAACAAAAAGTTCCATTAAGCAGATCAGCAATTAGTTGTTTTTATAGGCAGTCTTATGCAGCCTTGTATAGATAGCAGCGGACCCGATTGCAATCAACCATGTGGGAGGAATTGTGGATGGAGGAAGCACTTTGATTTACAGCACCGTTTGAGTTAAACCCGCCCGAACCAGAGGAAGCCCAGGCCAAAGGGAGACTTCAGAGCAGCAGCTAAGTCCATGTGGCAGTGCAAAGGAGCAGCCTTCCAGAAGAGGCATGGAGTGATGGTTCCTGTGACTGGCTTGGATTGCCTTTAGGGCTGCTGTTTCTTTCAGGCTATTTGGGCCAACCCCCATCTTGCACCACTCCTTGCGAAAGCACACCAGCACTTACATAATTTAGCAATTGCATAATCAACAGTGGCTTATTTTGGGCATTGGCTATGGTTCGCCCATGCCTGCCTCCCCTTCCACAGAGGACCCTGTGTCAAGCAAATTCACAATCGCCTTAAACCCATTAGATTTCAACTAAGCATTTTATTTACCTAAAAGGACAGGCTTTACATGTCCTTCATCTTTATATCCAAAGTTCTAAACATCTTTACTAAAATGTAGCTTTGGAAGATCACATTCTCTCTCTCTCTCTCTCTCTCTCTCTCTCTCTCTCTCTCTCTCTCTCTCTCTCTCTCTCTCTCTCACTCTCCTGCATGCTGGTAGGTTGCAAGTAACCTTATTTAAATATACAAACACTGGCAAGGTACATACTCAGACTGCACCTCTCCCCACTGTTTTAAGGTTTAACTCCTGACAAAATCAGGAGATGAGTCACAAGTTGACTTAACACACCCTACGGAAAAATACTGGTTACATGTCTCAAGCTTTCTTTTGCAACTATTTAAACACAATGCGTTTAAAAGCAGCATTCTATGGAAATTAAACTTATGACTTCAACAATTGGCTTGGAGAAGGCAGTTAAAGAAATGCCTCAACAGCCCTCCTCGGCTCCCAAGGTGGACATGTTACGCAGCCCAGCATAGTTCCTTGGGGCTGCCTAAACTGGAGCATGTTGTAACTGGGCCAAATGTGTCTTTCAACACTACATGCTCACCCCAGTTACTACTGAGCTGATGGATGACTTTCTGATTTTTGAAACAATGCTATCTCAATGGCCTTGTGGTTGCCGAGACCCAGGAAGGCTGTTCCCTGAGGGAGGCCAGTTATATTTTTTAGAATCAATACTTGCTCTCTGAGCATAGGATAATTCAGAAAACATCATTCAGAATTCTACCTTTCAGCATGTCGCTTTGATCAGAGTCAGCACAATGCCTGCCTGATCCAAGAATGCACAGATAAGGTTAAAGGGAAATGTGGAGAAGAAACCAGACACATACAGTGTATATTTGGGGGCAAGAACCATCTCCAGGTCTTTTCTGGAGTGAGCTGCTTTCCAGTCCAGGGGAAATCCCTCCCCGCTCCTTAGTGGGAGGAGTGACCTGTGCTGCTGTTGGTCATGTTCACCGGTGACAGCTGAGGACGCTGTGAGGCATCTTAAGCAATGGGCATTTGGAGGCATAGCTGTCAACCCTCCCTTTTTTTGCGGGAAACTCCCTTATTCCAATGCCATTTCCTGCTGCTATCCCGGATTGTTGGTATCCCTTAAATTTCCCGGATTTCAAAGGAAGCAGCTCCTCTCCCTCCCTGCCGGCCAGGGAGGCTCCTCAGCTGCATTGCTCGGCTGCCAATAAGGAGTCTGAGACCGACTGGGGGCAGAGCTTGCATGCCTTGTGCAGCCAGACCCTCACGCCCAACCAGACAGACAGCCTGCCTGCCATCTATGCACTCGCTCTTTCCCTCACCCGTTCACGCGCAGCCTCTGGAGCACAGGGTGGCGAGGCTACTTGATGCCATTGCACCGCCCTCGCGGCATCCCTTATTTTCAAATCTGAAAGTTCATAAAAATCCCTTATTTTCAAATCTGAAAGTTTGAAAAAATCCCTTATTTTCAAATTGGAAAGTTGACAACTATGTTTGGAGGATGTTGGTGGGTGAGCAACTGGTGCCAGTTGGGTGACTGGTAGCCCCCAGTCTGGATGGCTGCTGAGGGCTGGGCTGTTTCTACTAACATATGATGTGTCTTATGCCAGGAGGGCAGGTGACTATGCCAAACTCTCCAGCCCTTTAGATCACTCACTCTGACTTGCAGGGTGCTTCTGGGGGGGGGGGGGCTCTCAGGCAGAGGAAGGTCTTCTCTGTCCATGGGAGATGTTTCCAGAAATGGAACCTGGGACCTTCCATGGGACAAGCAGGATCTGGCTGGATCCTGTGGGACATAATTTGGTCTGATCCAGCATAAATGCTCTTAAAGGAGGGGTTGCCAATGTGGTGACTGCAGGTGCCAGTACCTCCTAGGATGCTATCAAGAAATATCCTCTCAGAAATCCATGATACACGAGAGATGGCTTACTCCTCCTGCTCAGTTCCTGTTTGTACTGGCTATGCTGTCCTAAACTTGAACAGGACCCCTTTAAACATGTTTAACTGGATGCCAGGATTGGTAGTTGTCTACAGAGGAGAGGGGCAAAGAGCTCATGTCTGGTGGTGACTGAAGTAGCTGCACTCCCTCCCCACTTTGATGGGACGACTGATGAAGGTGAGGGGCATGCTCCCACTATTTCCTGGGTTTTGTGTTCCTTTCTCTTTTTGGCCCCTTTAGATACGGCAGCCATTTTGCCACCACCACCACCCCAATCCATGACAGCCATTTTGTGAGCGGTGCTCACAGCACACTCTCAAAATTCCAGCTATGCCCTCTGGTCCAAAAAGGTTGCCTACTCCTGTATTAAGGTCACTACAAGATCAAGCATAATGTGTTTATGCTCTGCTGTATTGTTGCTGTTTTTATATTGCCCAGTTATAATTTTATTATTTAATTTTATTGTTTATAATTCAATTTTAGATTATAATATATAATGATATTGCCCCATTATATATAATTACACCCTGCGCTCCCAGGGTGGGTTACAACTGTTTAAAACACAACATTAAAAGGCATTTCGGACAACCCAGGTCTCGATCCCCCTCACTTCTCTCGTGAACCCCTTTCGAGAACAATCTTCCCCACCCCGCCGAGTCCTTCTGCCCATGGTGACAACAATGGCCTGAACTCTGTGTGGTTCCTTGGCCTGTGGCTGCTTCTGCTGCTGCTTCTATCAGCTCCCTCGGCCTCCATTGCCCTCCAGGCTTCTGCTGACCTTAAGCAAATGACCTCTGCTCCCTTTGCCTCCAAGGATTTGTGCCTTCTGGATGGGGCTGGCCCACGGCTGGCCCTCCGCTTCCTTTTCCGTAGATTCACAATCAAACGGGCAAATCAGCCCTGCCCCATCTGCTCTGGCCTCCTCAAGCTGACCCATGTAAGGAGAGAGGTTTTTAAAGCCGAGGCAATATTAATAGTGCCTTGTAATCCTTTGGGCTTTTAACGGGCTTGTCACAAGACAGCTGCCCCAAATAATGTGCTAAATGTGGCAATTTCACTGCCTTAATTCTGCCTGTGTCCCTCAACCCCAAAAGAGCAGGAAGCCCCCTATCCTAACCCCCCCATCCTGCTCTCATTGGTCATCCTGCATCCTCACAGTTTTCCCCAAGCAAGTCTGATGCTTTCCAAACTGCTGGGAAGGAACGTAGGACCCAAGTGATTATTTGCAGGCTGCCCTGCTGGGTGTCAGAACAGCCTGCCTGGCCCATCAGTGCCAACTCGGAGTTTATGTCCTGGGAATGCTATGACACATGCTGTGTATTTTGGTCTTTGTTTTTCCTCCTTGTTATATTAAGGCTTCACATTCAGGCACAGGCACGGTGCTAGGGGTTTTTGCGCCCTAGGCGAGGGGGCGGGGCACGTGACGTCATTGCGCATGACGTACGATGCCCCGCCCCCTGCCCGCCGTGCGCCCCGTGCCGCCGCGATTTTCGCCGCTGGTTGGGGTGGCACCGGGCGGCGGCGGGGGGCGAGGGGCAGGCTGGCCAGCGCCCCCTCCATTTTGGCGCTCCCGCCACCGCGGTTTTCGCCCCAACCTGCTCGCTCCACCGCTGGTTGGGGCGGCGGCGGGGGGCGGCGGGGGGCGGCGGGCAGGCTGGCCAGCGCCCCCTCCATTTTGGCGCCCTAGGCAGTTGCCTAGTTCGCCTAAATGGAAGCGCCGGGCCTGGGCACAGGGCAAATTGTGGAGTAAATCTCAACTTGATATCCTAAACTGTTTTACATCTTAAAGGGAAAAAAAAAACCCTTGCAGAATTTCCTCTCATCTCTCTGACTGCATAGACCACTAAATTCAGTGTAAAACAGAACAGGGGAGGGCAAACTGGAGGTACATCAAACAGGTCCAACAAACAGGTCCACAACAGGCTCTCCCACAGAGTTGTTGTGGGTGGTGATACCAGGCCCCAAGAAAAATTCAGCGCTGGGGACATGCTATCACAAACACACACCCCGATCAAAATGCTCAGGAAGATCTTCAGATGGAGAATGAAATCAAGGAAGAAAATGAAAGGGGAAATGTTGTAGTAGTGAGTGATTTCACTCCCCTTCATGTAGACTGGCTATATATGTGTTCCAGTTACAAGGAAGAGGAAAAATATCTGAATACCCTAAATGGCTGTGCCTTAGATCTGTTGGTGCTCGAACTGACAGGTGACCCTGGACTTGACTGGTACCCAGGACCTGGAGCAAGATGTAAGTGCTGTTGAACCAACTGGGAACAGTGACCTTACTGCTATTAAATTACCGGTAAATGTCCCTGCTAATAGCCAATTGCTAAGAAAATCCAACATGCTCATATTTGACTTCAAAAGAGGGAACTTCTCCAAAATGAGTGGGGCTGGGTAAAAGGAAGTTGAAAGGCAAAATTAAGAGAGTCAAATCTCTACAAAATGCTTTGAAAAACACATTATTAGACGTTCAACTGGAGTGTATCCCAGAGACCAGGAAAGGTACCATGAGAGCCAAAAGGATGCCAGCGTGGTTAATGAGCAGAGTCGAAGAAGCTATTAGAAGCAAGAAGGCTTCCTTTAGAGTGACAACTTCTCCTGCGCTGTACCCAGTGTGCTCAGAGTAGGCAATATGCCCTTCCACCATCCTTCCCACAATACAAAGAAAACAGTCTATCTGATATTTTTTCTCCTGCCTCCTCCTTTGTGCTGGCAACGGGTGTAATGGCAGAGTGCAGCACAGAAGATGCTTTCCATCCTCCACTGCATTTCCTTTTATAACCAGGGCCATTCCTTTTAATCCACAAATTAGCCACCTGAGGCTCACTGATCCAGAGTGATTGGAGAACAGGCTGATGAATACAATAGAGGAAATGTTGCTCTTGCAACAGCTAAAGAATTTAACTGAGAAATGTGTGTACTTCTCGCAACCACAGTACGATTTGACAGCATAAGAGCCTGTGTGTGTGTTTCAAAAGTAAGATGATGGTGATGATTTTAAAAGTAAGATTCTAGTCCTTATGACCATGGACTGGGGCTTAGAAATAGCTGGACAATAAGCAGTGAAATTCAGGAAGGGGCTTGCAGCAGTGACGGATCTTGGGGTCTCAAATTTCAGTGGCACCCTGTGTGATGCCAAAATTTGGTGCCCCTGGCCCTTGCCTTCCATTCTAAATAATAGTTGTGGCACCCGCTGTGGCACCTCCGAGGCTCCGCACCCAGTGCGACCGAATCGATTGTGCTCCCCTAAATCTACCTCTGTTAGCAGGATGTGTAGGAATTGGGTTATAATAGACTTGCACTCCACCCACGGCTCGCAGTCCCTCCTCCAACGCAGCTGTATATTAGCAAGTGGTGTCCCCACCTCCTCCTCCAAGCCTGCAGTCTGGCCTGTTGCTCAGTTCCTTGTACATCTTTGTGCAAAGGGATCTCTCTTCCCGGGAGCTCATTGAGATAATGCACCAGGCTCTTCATAACTCTGCAGAAGCTGCATCTGGAAAATAGAACCGACTGCTCCACTTACCAGTTTCAGTCCTGCCAAGGCTTGCCGCTTCATGTGATGGGATGACATCACATTCCCTGCAAGGGGAGGCACTGGAGTTGCCTGCCACTCTTTCCTCCGAACCCTGACAGCCTCCGGGGTTGTGAGAAGAGGACACTGGAATAGATGGGCTCCCTTTTGGCCTGATCCAGCTGCAGAAGCCAGACGCCCATTAGCATAGCTGTCAACTTTCAGATTTGAAAATAAGGGATTTTTTCAAACTTTTGGATTTGAAAATAAGGGATGCCGCGAGGGCAGTGCAATGGCACCAAGTAGCCTCGCCACCCTGCGCTCCAGAGGCTGTGCGCGAATGGGTGAGCGAAAGAGCGAGCGCATAGATGGCAGGCAGGCTGTCTGTCTGGTTGGGCATGAGGGTCTGGCTGCACAAGGCATGCAAGCTCCCCAGTCAGTCTCAGACTCCTTATTGGCAGCCGAGCAATGCAGCTGAGGAGCCTCCCTGGCCGGCAGGGAGGGAGAGGAGCTGCTTTCTTTGAAATCTGGGAAATTTAAGGGATATCAACAATCCGGGATAGCAGTGGGAAACAGCATTGGAATAAGGGAGTTTCCCACAAAAAAGGGAGGGTTGACAGCTATGCCCATTACGTTCCTATGAAGCTCCTCTTACCTGCCTTGCTGCAATATGATTGGGGGTGGTGGCAGAAAGTGCTCCTCCCACGTGTCCTGCCTGAAAGCAGGCTGAGGAGGAGGGTGCCTTTTGAGCCCAGTTTTTCTGGGACCCTGCAGAGTCCAGGGCTCACTGTGTGCACTGGCACAGCTTGTGGTTATCTCCCCCAACCTTCACCCTCTTTGCAGCCAAAGAGCAGCCACTTTGGGATTGCCCTAGCAAGGAAGCCTATTGCAGGCATTCTGTGGGGAGAAAGATATTGGGCTTCCTTTTAATGCAGTTAAACTTCAAGATTCATTTCCTGCATTGTTTAACATCTGGGTGAAGTAGAGGGTGTGTATTGAACTCTGTTATTGCATAATTCATCACACATTGTAATGCGATGCCCTTCGCCCAAAGATGTTGTACAATGTACATGCTCATTAAGGTTAACAAAAACTGCCGTGACTACACGATCATTATACTCTAATGCATGGTGCCAGAGTATTGTCTTGGCATCCAAAGTGCTCTTGCAATTCTCACACCCGAGGCAAAAGGGAAATCGTGCCTGACATTGGCCTGTGCAATGGCCAACAGCTGCGTTTTCCCCTCCCCTTGATGGGGGAGGGGGCTCTGTGCCAACAGAGATGAGCTGTGCCAGCTGCAGAAGCTCCTTCCTAAAGCAACAGCCAAGGAGCAGGATTCTTTCTTTAGTACTTGGCATCAGAGGCCTCAAGCCCAGGCATGTCTGATCACTTTGTGGTGCAGCGGCATGTCACAACAGCCCCTCTGGTTGGGTCTGTGTGGAATGCTTTGGCCCTTGGGGTGACCCTAGGGTGGAGCAGCTAGTCTTGCTTCTCTTCCTGTCATTTCTGCATCCATCCCCATATATAAAAAAGAAAGGTTCCCTGCTCCCCACTTCCCTTGCCTTGCCCACAGTGGCCCCTTTCCCCACCACTCTGCCTCCCTCCCCTTCCCTTTAGCTTCCTTTTCAAATGATTATGCTGCCTCCTCTCTGTCAAGTATAATTGTTTAACTAACACTGAAATGGAGAATGCCTGAATGTGTATTGCTAACATTCAGGATTTTCCATGGCAGCTCTCTGAGCTTTAACCAAGTTCATGATTAACTGAGAATGTTCTCTGCTCTGACACGTGAGTGTTTAACCTTAGATCACATGAGTAAGGCATTCAGTTGCAAATCACCAACCTTAAGGGAGTTGTCAGTCTTTCTCTGATGCCACAGAGACAACAAAGGATGTGATAATGGCTCTCCAGGAGCTGCATAGCCTTAGGCAGGATGCAGGCTAATGCAGGCTGGAATGGGAAAGAGACACAGATTTATTTCTGGAAGAAGTAAAGTTATTTCTTATAAGATGCTGAGCCTGTGCTGGACATGCGCAAAATATTGTATGCAACTATTTTTGATGTATCACTATGGGTTGTGTGTGTGTGTGTGTGTGTGTGTGTGTTTTACAGGAGCAAGGAAATGTTTTATTGAAATATAGGGAGTCAATTCCACATATGAATCTCTATGGTTTTTGTTCTGTTTTGAAGGAAGTTCTGCAAGTAAAGTTTTGAACAATACTGATGGGTCTGGACAATGTTTTATTCCAAAAGGAGTCAGTTTTTATGCATCCAGTTGCTTCAAGCTGCACATTATTAATATCTGCAGTACTCTCTCATGACATCTCTAGATGCTAATACAAATCCTTATTCTTAACCTGTTAGCAACTTCTGAAAAGCGGCTTGAGTTCCAAAGCTTTTTGGTTGCCTGAGCTCTGCAAGTGATAAGCTGGAAGGTCCAGCTTCCAAGCTTCTAAAGCTGTCTCTGTTTGTCCTAGAAGAATTTGTCTTGTGCTTTGAAAATCCATGCAAGCTGTGGGGCACATCATCACATATTATGGTTAAGGATCCCAAAAGCGAATCAAGCATTGCGAGAAGGACCCTTTCTTTCCTTTTAATGTTTTAAAAAAATATATAAAGAAATGGGGAAGGAGCTTGTGCTGGCTCTGTCTTCTTCATCTTGCCTCCTCCTGGATGTGAGGAAGTGAAGAGGTCCTCATGATGCAATTCAGGAGGAGAAAGTAGCATGTGGTGGATTGAGGGAGCTGTCAGCCTCTGTGCTCCAATATAATTGCAAGGGGCAGGAATGCCTGTGGCTGGTAAAAGACCAAGCAGAAAATGATCTCTGTGCTGCAGGCTGTGTGTGTGTGTGTGTGTGTGTGTGTGTGTGTGTGTCAGTTTTTAAGTCATAATACTGGGGAATCAATACCGCCACTGCTGGAAGATCTTTCCCTGTGTGCAATGGTTTGTGTCCGTGGCCAAATCCTAAATAACATGCTCAAAAATCAAATACGGGTGACCTGTCTGCCCGCCTTTTCCTGAACCACAGCATAAGCCCTAATTGTGGTGAGATTGAGCAGATTTATCCTCCGCTGGTTTGTGTTCTCTTGAGTTCACCCACAATGTAATTGGGAAGCAAATACAGCAACAGCTGCATCTGGAGGGGCAGAAGCGCTGGCCCTGGGAATGGGCTCTGAGATAATAGGAGGAGACTCATTTCAACCAACCCACGTCATTTACAGCTAATCAAAGAGTTGGCTTGAGCCCCAGCGACTCCTGCACAAGAATTAATCTTCAGTGGTTTGTCACCCCATTGAAGATTCCAAGAGGCATTTCATGATTACAAGGAGTCAAGAGCCCAAGGAAAAGGGGTTTTCATTCCTGATGATGGAACCTTGGGAAAGCTATTTTGCAATCTTGAGAAACCTGAATGTGGCATTCCACTTAGAGAGAAATGAACCACAAGCGCCAGCACATATTGTTTTTAAATGCTGCATGCAGAGCCACACAGATGGCATTGCATGGCCAAGCCCCCCTTTACACCTCACCAAACTCCCCTTGTAGATGTTAGCAAACGGAGAGGTTCACCAAGGCAAAAGGCACTCAGAGGACAGCAGAGCTGGAGGCTGCCCCATTTTACCCCCACCCATCTCCCCTCCTGTCCACCTCTTTCCCCCTATTCTTCTTAATGTCTCAACAAATGAAATTGATTTGTAAAAATGATACAGTGGTCCCTCGACTTACGAATTTAATCCGTTCCGACGGGACTTTCGTAGGTCGGAAAAAATCGTAAGCCGAGTCCCCATAGGAATGCATTGGGAGAAAAAAATTGTAAGTCGAAAAAACCCCCATCTAAAATTCGTAAGTCGAGGAAAGTGCATATAAAACGGCAACGATTTCCATTCGGAGGTCAAAAAAATTCGTAAGCGCGCGGCCACTTTTTTCACTCGTAACTCGAAAAATACGGAAGTCGGGTCATTCGTAAGTCGAGGGACCACTGTACATGGAAAAAATATGAGAGATAGACATTGCACATACTTCTGTAAATCAAGAAATCTTTAATAAAAATACTTAATAATAATAATAATAATAATAATAATAATAATAACCCTGCAAAGGAGATTAGCCTGTTCACTCACTGGGCTTCATATTCAGTCAGTCATTCATTCATGAACATATTTGTGCCCTGCCTTTTAGAAATAATACACATTTGTCTGTGTCTGCCTTTGTGTCTCTTTTGGAAGGTATCTTCCCATGGCAAACACCTTGCACTGGGGATCTGGCTTGTGCAGCTGGAGGAGAGAATGTTAGGCAACACAGCAAAACATCAGGTTTAAAACACTTTGCAAAGAATCCCTTGTAACAGTGGTTCCCAGTTAGCTAAGTAGTGTGGACCCCCTGTTCCCCCCAAAAGAAGTCAACCCATGGACTCCTACTTTTGAAATTTTTGATATCTGTATGGTAGTTTTTGTTATGTGAATGGTGCCATGGGCCCCCTGGGTGGGTTGGGAACCACATGGGCATGATGAGGAAGTTCTCTTGCATTAGCAACTTTGACCCCTCACTGTCCCTAACAGTGCAGTGATCGTCTCTCGGTGGCACTAAGTCGAGAGCCAGTGTGGTGTAGTGGTTAAGAGCGGTAGACTCATAATCTGGTGAATCGGGTTCGCGTCTCCACTCCTCCACATGCAGCTGCTGTGTGACCTTGGGCTAGTCACACTTCTTTGAAGTCTCTCAGCCCCACTCACCTCACAGAGAGTTTGTTGTGGGGGAGGAAGGGAAAGGAGAATGTTAGCCGCTTTGAGACTCCTTCGGGTAGTGATAAAGCAGGATATCAAATCCAAACTCTTCTTCTTCTACCTTGGAACAGCTTGTATCACTCCCAGGAGGAAACTGTCCAAAGAACTGCTGCCTTGTGTGTTCCACAATCCAGGGAATCTTAACTGCATTTCTGTGATAAAATAAGCCTTAGTTAACCATTTACACAAAATTTTAAAGGTGTATGACATTTGCGCACAGTCTTATGAGTAGTGCAGATTTCTTAGGGTGGATACCAAAGAGATCTTTCTTTAAAAATATCTCCTTCTTCCACTCTAAAACAATAATCAATTACCCTTATCCACCTGCACCATCTCATCTAAGTTCATTTTCAAGATGAAGTTTCTTCGTTGGATGGTGGCTGTCCAATTCTCTCTCTGTCCATCATGGACTACTTTAGAGCTGTTCCCAGATTGACAGCCTGAGAGTGAATCAATAATAATTATCAGGCTGCAACCACTGTGAGCAGAATAATCCTGCCATGGGATAGTAAGACTGAGCACCACTACCCCACTGGCCCACGGTTGCAGCTACCACATTCCACGTGTGCATTTCAGGGCCTCTGCCCAGCCCAGTTCCTGAAATCAGGCGATTAGTAGGAGGTGCACCCACTCCTCTGTCTGTCTGTCTGTCCATCCACCCCCCCAACAAAAACCTTTTAAATGGTGTGCCACTTTGGGTGATGGATGACAGATGGCATGCAGGCAGTGTTTCATTATATAAAAAGCTCTCTGCTGGTTGACACCAAATAAATCAGTGGGACAGAGAAGCAGATAATCACAATGGAGAAGGCTTTGCCTTGGTTTTTTTGCCTTCTGTGATGAAATGTGGGAGGGCAAAGGGGTCTTGTAGCCTGAAATGTGGCCTGGCTGTCCTTGTGTTTGCAACAGCAGCTACCTCCAACTCCAAATTTGGATGTTGTTCTCTGCTGTACTCCTGGATTGGGCTAGAAGGAGAGTCCAGCAGCTGGATCTCACCAAAAGGGGTCCATCTAATTTAGCATCCCCATTCCTCACCATGGCCTACCAGAAGCCCATTATAGGAAGCCCAGAGGTAGGTCATCATCAACTTTATTTCAGCTTTAAGCTCATAGCAAGACAGAAAACGCTGGAACAGCAGTTACACTCACACAATTGAATTTTAAAAATTGGTGACAATAAAATTAGTGGCAATAAAATACTAAACACACACACACACACACACACACACACACACACACACACACACAAATAATGTGAATGTTGCTTCCAAGCAATTTCAATTTCCCATTACGTCTCTTGTATGTCAGAACAGAAGTTAAATTTTTTGCCATTTGTAGGGTTACAAACTGGTCAGTATCTTGCAATAAAAAAGCAAGAAGGAAGTCAACCGGGTGCCCAGACAATTTTTGGATTAATGGTAGCACTAAATTCTTCCGGGCCAGAGGTAGGTCATGCAGGTGATAGCCCTTTCCTGCTGTTGCTCCATCTGGCCTTCAGAGGGTTGCTGCTGGTCCTGGTCCTGGAGGTAGAGCAACATCATAGTGACTCCTAGCCAATGATGGCCTTATTTGCCTGAACTCTATCTAATCCCCCTATAAAGTCATCTAAGGCTGCAACCCTATACAGTGGTACCTCGGATTACGAACTTAATCCATTCTGGAAATCCGTTCTTAAACCGAAACCGTTCTTAAACCGAGGCACGCTTTTCCTAATGAGGCCTCCCGTCGCCAGTGCCCTTCCACCATTCGGATTCCGTAAAGTTCGCAAACCGGGACACTACTTCCGGTTTTGCGGAGTTCGTAAACCGAGGTACCACTGTACCTACATACCTAGAAGTAAGTAGAAATGTTAAGATTTCATTGTAGGTTGGTGGTCAAAGTCACATATTGCGGTAGCAAATTCAATAGTCAAGCTAGGCACTGTGTAAATATGTACTTTCATTCGTCTTTCCTGAATCTTTCAAAAGACAGCTTCTCTAGAACTTCAGTTCTAGTGTCATTATATATACCGTATATACACACATACCCGTATATACTCGAGTATAAGCCGACCCGGATATAAGCCGAGGCACCCAATTTCACCACAAAAAAACCTGGGAAAGCTTCATAGGAGCCACTGCCTGCCTCACTCGAGTATAAGCCGAGGGCGGCTTTTTCAGCACAAAAAATGTGCTGAAAAACTAGGCTTATACTCGAGTATATAGGGTACATATCTCCCCAGCATGGAATCTATCTTTTTTGTAGCTGCTGCACACTGGGTTGACATTTCTATTGCAATCCCACAGTTTCATTCCTGGTCAGTCAGTGCCTAACCAGCCCTCATGAGACTATATGTGGAATTAAGAATTTTTGCCCCAACATGCAGAACATTAAACTTGTTTACACTGAGTGTTTATCCACATTTAGCTTTTGCCCCACTCTTTCCAGGCACAAGTCTGCACTTTGAAGCTCCTTGTCTGAGCGGTTCCCCCCCCCCCCATGAAAACCTGGTCTTTGGTGTTCAGTTGGAGCAAACATCAATTCGGGTGCTTGGACACAGAGCTTCAAATTGTGGACCATGCCTGGAAAGAGCAGAGGAAATATAAGTGTAGATAAGTCCTGAACTGTATTTGTGAGCTTCTTCTTCTTCTTTTCTTTTTTGCCATTTGAATAAGGTTTATTTATCCATATTATTATTATAACGTAAACGGCGTTTCCGTGCGCTGCTCTGGTTTGCCAGAAGCGGCTTTGTCATGCTGGCCACATGACCCGGAAGCTGTATGCCAGCTCTCGGCCGATAAAGCGAGATGAGCGCCGCAACCCCAGAGTCGGACACGACTGGACCTAATGGCCAGGGGTCCCTTTACCTTTTTATCCATATTACATTACATTTGTAATTTTCAACCTTGTACATTCCTGAACTTGTTACTGTCATTATTGTACAATTCATTTATACATACTTATACAATTCATAACATACATATTGTACTTGTAGTATTAATACTATATCATATTCACATTTCCTTATGTTATTAATATTCCCCATATCTTCTTTCCCCCTGTGTCTTCCCTTCACCTGTGTGTAACTTCCTTAGTCATTTTATTTATTGTTCTTATTGAGATTTATTTATTTATTACTTTTATTTATTGTTCTTATTGAGATTGTGTTTCTGTACCTTAATATTGTATAATCCTTGTTGTTTAATTACATGACAATTTGATCTGTCTTGTCTTGGTCCTTGCCACGGGACCACATTCATCCAGTGCTTTACCAGCTGCACTGGGTCCCGGTGGAGTACAGGATCAGGTTTAAGGTGCTGGTTTTGACCTTTAAAGCCCTATGCGGCCTAGGACCCTCGTACCTACGGGACCGCCTCTCCTGGTATGCCCCGCAGAGGACCTTAAGGTCCACAATTAACAACATTTTGGAGGTTCCGAGCCACAAGGTTGTTAGACTGGTCCCAACTAGGGCCAGGGCCTTTTCAGTACTGGCCCCAACTTGGTGGAACGCTCTGTCACAAGAGACCAGGGCCCTGCGGGATTTGACATCTTTCCACAGGGCCTGCAAGACAGAGCTGTTCCGCCTGGCCTTCGGGTTGGACTCAGTCTGATGTTTCCTCCCCTTATGGTTTTGATTATGGGCGATAAATGAAGCTGCATTTAAATTTTAAATTGTATTTTAACCTGTATTTTAATTAATGGTTTTTCTTTCTTTTATACTTTATTGTAATTTTTATTGGTGTTAGCCGCCCTGAACCCGGTTTCAGCTGGGAAGGGCAGGGTATAAATAAAAATTATTATTATTATTATTATTATTATTATTATTATTAATGAACTTAATCTAGGCATACCAATAAATTCTTGTTGACACCTCTTTTGTTCATGTATTCTTCTACACATTTCCATTCTTGTTTAAGATTTTGGTTAGATTACATTCTAATGCAATCTAACTGTATTTGTGATTATACCACCGCTCACCCAGTTTGGAGAGTTCCTTTTGTAATTTAACCACCTTAAACCATTTGGAATCATCAGCAACCCTGGCAGCCTCATTGCTCCCTTCTAATTCTAGATTATTTATGAAGAACTTAAAAAGCACAGGTCCCAATACTGATCCTTGGCGGACTTCACTTTCTACATCCCTTGATGGTTTATTTATTTCTAATTTCTGCTCTTTAACCAGTAACTGTTCCATAGGAGGACCTTCCCTCTTATTCCATGACTGCTTAGCTACTTTGTCAAAAGCTTTTTGAGAGACTAAGTACACAGTATCAACTGGATCACCCCAACCCATATGCTTATTGGAACTCTCAAAGAACTCTCAAAGGTTCTTCTTCAGCAACTCTGATCCTTTCCTAGGTTTGATCATTTTATCTTTAATGGTGCTTTCCACCAGCCCCCCCCCCCCAGCCAGTCTGTTTCATCAACTGCAGCTTCTCAGAATACTAAGGAGCAACGAGTCCTCTGCAGGACTGCAGCGGAGCCTCAGGCGTGATCATGCTGTTGGCCCTAAGCATTTTGCCATTCCACAGCGACACAAGTGCCTCAACAGGATTACCTGTTCTATCCACTGAAAACTCCCCCAGAGCAGTCAGGACTCTATCAGATATTGACCTTGACAGCACTCTATCTAAGAAAGCTCTGGGCACCCATTTCCCAAGGAGAGGTGCCCAGGAAACCCTGAGCAAGAGATGGCCAGTAAAGGCCACTTTATCTCTACTCTGACAAGGTTCAGGAAATCTGGATTGTTTCCTGCAAAAAAGTGCTAGCATATTAGGAGGAGGAGTGAAACCATATGAGATTCTAGGCTGTTGAAAGTGCTTACAACAGATCATCACTTTAATTTGAAGTCAAATCAAACTTTCTTTTATATGCCTGTTGTCTTTGTCCATGGAGTTTTCTTGGCAGGGATACTGGAGTGGCTTGCCAGTTCCTTCTCCAGGTGGATCACATTTGGTCCAAACTCTCCACTGTGACCTGTCCATCTTGACCTGTCCATAGCTTCCCCGAGAAATTCAAGCCCCTTCGCCACGACAAGGCAGTGATCCATGAAGGGGTCTGCAAGAAGACTGCAAGAAGATCAAACCTATCCATTCTTAAAGAAATCAGCCCTGAGTGCTCATTAGAAGGACAGATCCTGAAGTTGAGGCTCCAATACTTTGGCCACCTCATGAGAAGAGAAGACTCCCTAGAAAAGACCCTGATGTTGGGAAAGGTTGAGGGCACGAGGAGAAGGGGACGACAGAGGATGAGATGGTTGGACAGTGTTCTCGGAGCTACTAACATGAGTTTGGCCAAACTGCGAGAGGCAGTGAAGGATAGGCGTGCTCTGGTCCATGGGGTCACGAAGAGTCGGACACGACTGAACGACTGAACAACAACAACAACAAAGTTTCTTGCAGGGAGCTTTTATTCCCCTGCCCCCTCCTGCCTCCTGGAGCACCACATATTTTCCTGAATTCTTAAAGGAAACTATTTACCACTGTTGAACATTTATAAACCAACCACTGCATCCTGTTTGGAGAGGGGGTGAAATGAAATGGGAGCAGGCAAAAGCCCAACAAGAACACTGAGTGGATTAAAAGCGAGAATGATGGTCAGGAAGGGGCAGCGACAGAATCCATCACACACAGTTGGGCTCCATGTCATGTTGGAGAAAGAAAAATCACCCTGTTTACACTGAGATCAATCACAGCTTTTGCTCTTCTGCACAGCAGGCACATTCAGGCCTCCCCCCCCCACAACCCCATTATTACCAAAGTACTTGGAAACATTTCTTGTTTTCTGGTATTAATAAACCTCGTCTGATTGCATCACTTGGACAACAACTGAGTGGGCTATGTCCCAAAATATGGTTTATAAATAATTTCATGAATACACATTCTGCTGTTAAAAGCTGACACTAATTTCACAACTTCTTCTTCTCAAAAGCTCCACTAGTCTAAGGGGAGAGGGTAGATTTGACCAAAATCAGAGGAAGGCACCATGAAGCTTCTCAGGTCCCTTCTGGGATCAGGCTGCATAACCATAACTTCTAGTGATTCAGCTTCAAACTCAGTTGGTGGAGTCTCAGGATCATGGGTGCAAGCCCCATGTTGGGCAAAAGATTCCTGCATTGCAGGGGGTTGGACTAGATGCTCCTCATTGTCCCTTCCAACTCTACAATTCTATGATTCTGATTTATGATGAAATAATAATAATAATAATTTTTTATTTATACCCCGCCCTTCCCAGCCAAGACCGGGCTCAGAGCGGCTAACACCCATAAAATCACAACAAAACATACAAAACAATCAATTAAAATGCAAGTTAAAATATGATTTAAAATTTAAAATGCAGCCTCATCTTTAAGTAGCCCACCAATCAAACCATAAAGGAATGAAACAGGGTTAAACTAAAACCAACCCAAAGGCCAGGTGGAACAGCTCTGTCTTGCAGGCCCTGCTGAAAGATGCCAGATCCCGCAGGGCCCTAGTCTCTTCTGACAGACCGTTCCACCAAGTCGGGGCTAGTACTGAGAAGGCCCTGGCCCTAGTTGCGACCAGCCTAGCATCCTTATGGCTCGGGACCTCCAAAATGTTATTGTTTGAGGACCTTAAGGTCCTACACGGGGCATACCAGGAGAGGCAGTCCCTTAGGTATGAGGGTCCTAGGCCGCATAGGGCTTTAAAGGTCCAAACCAGCACCTTAAACCTGATCCTGTACTCCACCGGGAGCCAGTGCAGCTGGTAGAGCACTGGGCGAATGTGGTCCCGTGGCAAAACAACACAAAGACCCCACCCAGACAAGCGCCTTTGTTGCTCATCTGGAGCTGTCCGTGGTGCTGCAACTGCAATGCCCACCTTCTCTCATGGGCTGCAATGGGTCAGAAAGAGACCTCCAAGTCTCTGGGAACAACCAGGTGCCCGTCTAATGCCCGCAGGACTGGAAAGAGCCTTTCAGGCAGAACCAGGCAGGCAGCAGCAGAAATTTGTAGCAGCAATATAGTTCAGCATCAGATGCAGCCACCCCCACAACACGCTGATCACAGCCTTTAATAGTTCAGCTGCAACACTGTTTCTCCAGTATTTGATGTGTTCAGTGTAGGGCACAAACTTAATTGTGAAGGAGTAGGTTGACATGGGGGTGGGGGCTTCATCTTAATGACCCATTGGAGTAGAGGCACAGTACCTCTCACCCCTGCCCCCAAGTAGCCCCTACTCTCCACCCAGCTGATTTTGCTTTAATTGCTTTGTGTGGTGGTTGGATCACACTGGAAAAGGGAGAAATCCTCAGATCACTTACTGGAGAGCATAGAAATACTTCCAGCTGCACACCAGGAAGCGGCTCCCTTGCTTGGGGGATACTCCTCATTAGCACTGATGGATTATCTGGGATGCAAAATTTGGCCATCCTGTCAAAGTTGCTTCCTGTCATTTATTAATACTTCATTCAGGGAGGGAAGGATGCCCAAAGTCTCACCCCTGCAATTGTGTGGCTCCTGCACCATGAAACTTCTCTCCTGGATGTGGATTCCTTGACCAGTACAACTGCCCTTTCCTGCAGGAACAGTTTTTTTGGGGGGGCACTACAGTCATACCTCTGATTGCGTTCGCTGCGGGTTGCGTTCATCACGGGATATGAACGCGTTGAACCCGGAAGTATTGGAATGGGTTACTTCTGGGTTCGGCGCTTCGCACTTGCACAGAAGCGCCGAATTGCGCAGCGCACATGCGCAGATTCGGCGCTTCAGGTTGCTCTCTTTTCATGTTGCGAACGGGCCTCCGGAATGGATCACGTTCGCAACCAGAGGTACCACTGTATTATTCACTCCATTCACTCCTAAAGAAAACGACAAAAGCTGGTCCATTTGGAGAAGATCAGCATTCATTCAAAAAGTTCTGGAATTAAAAGATTCTGAAATGCTGCTGCTGCTGCTGTGAAATTAGTTCGCTGTCTAGGATGGCAAGGTTAATGTTGCTGCTGTTGCTAGGATATGCCACAATATCACTGCTGATCTTGATGGTTCGAATTGGTGCCTTAATTTCCCAGTGGCCTGAGCTGCTTGTGACTTCAGCCTCATTTCAGTTAATCACACTGTCATTCTGGCTGCAGGTTGCCTTTTGACATCTCCATCATCTCCATCAGCAAACTGAGCTGCTTCCATGGGCAGCTCCATCCTCCCATAGGTGGTCTTGCTTGCAGCAGTAAGAGACTCAGAATGCTTTTCCAAGTGGTGCTGAGAAGTCAATTTCGCATCTCATTTAACGTGTGTCTTTCAGTTTAATCCAGTTTAATGGGGCACAGGAAACAGCCATTTTAAATTCAGACTATATGGATATTCTATTTCTATGAATCCCTGCTGATCTCCTTAAATGTCCCTATGGTTTTTGGTGACAGGTGCCCTTGGACTGAGTTTGGTGCAGAATGTGACAGGTCCACCTGCTGGGGATGTGTGGGAGGGGCTCCACGGCCATGCCAGTATCCACCAGTATCCTAGAAGAAAAGCTTCTGGGTTGTTGTTGTTTTTAGAAAAGATTATTTTAAACATTTTTTTCAGTTCATTATATATCACCCCCCAAAATTCTTTTACTATTTTACAGGTCCACCACATGTGGTAGAAGGTGCCCTCCTTTTCCTTACATTTCCGGCACATATTTGACCTTGCTTTATACTGTACATTTTAGCTAATCTACTAGGGGTTAAATACAAGCGATACATCATTTTCATATAAATTTCTTTCAAAGTGTAGCATGCTGTAAACTTTAAATCCCAGTTCCATAACCTCTCCCATGCTGGTTGTGTTTTGGTTTCCTACCTCAACCCTACCAGGTGGGAAGGGCTGAAAAGAGCAATTAATCAATTAGCTATTTCTAAGGATGGACACAATGTCTTGAGTCTTATGCTGCATCAACAGAAGTATAGAAGTAATAGTCCTGCTGTATTATGCCTTGGTCAGACCCCACTGTTTGGGAGACAGTGAAAGGATACAATGACCCCCTGGCAGTGATAATTTGCCAGGTTACCCTTTTCAACAGTTGACAAAAGTCGTTTTAGCCAAGCTAATAGTTAATTAGCTGGTTTTTGACCGTTGGTTTTTTTTGTGTGTGTTTTTTTTTGCTGAAGACTGGCTGACTTTTGCTGTTTTTTATAGTTTTGATTGACATTTTGTTTTTCCTTTGAACTTTAAAATTGCTCTAATAAAACGCCAAGGTAAAAACAAGAGAGAGAGAGAAAGAGAGAAAGAGAGAAAGAGAGAAAGAGAGAAAGAGAGAGAGAGAGAGAGAGAGAGAGAGAGAGAGAGGACAAGGGGACCTTGTGGTGAAGACTTTCAGCAAGCAGACACAGAGCAGAGGGCCCATCGCTCTGGCATGGTTTGCCAACGAGGGTGTGAAGCCCGTCAGATTAGTGCCTTCCTTTCCCACACCCCTTCATCCCCCTCACTTTTGCTGCATGATTTACAACAGGAAGTGAGTGGCGTCATTAACCCCTGGGAACATTGTGAAATGGCTCCTAAAGTAGGATGACACTTTCAAATAATTAGATAATCATTATTAATTCATTTGTATTCATTTTAACAACTGTGATCGCAATCTGCTAATGTGACATTAGCAGGACACTAAAATGTGTGTCTAAAGGAATTCTGAAGAGAGTGAAAGATTGTGGGGCTGGCAGGAGTAGACTCAAAGATGGGCTTTATAATAATAATAATAATAATAATAATAATAATAATAATTTTTATTACTGATGTATAAAAATTATAAATGGCTTAATATGAAAAGAAATATCTAAGCGGATGGCATAATATCCTCACCATCAACACACAGTCATATAAAAATACAACCATCAAATAAAACCTATTAAAAGCTTAATAAAAACAGGGGTGTCTTGTTCGTGTCCTCAGGCATCATTAACTGCAACAGATTGCAGAGAACGGCACTGGATGCCTCAACAGAGAGTGTATCAACAGCAGTATTCATGTTTTTCTAGGAAGGAAAAAGAGAGAAGAATGAAGCAACTTCCAGTACAGTTTTCCTAAGGAGAGCTCAGCTCAGTCATTGAAGCAAATTGTGATGGCCTGGGATTCAGACTCAGATGCTGAACCTGAGGGATCCCAGCCTGCACAGGATTCCCCGCCTCCAGAACCAGCAGAGCCGGGGCTAGGGCTTGAGTCTGAAGGGTCCTCACCTGTGCTGGATCCTCAGGTGCAGGCATCTGCTGAGTCTGCTCTGGCTCCTGCTGGGATGGAGGACCCATTGCCTGCAGGTGCTCCACTCCCAGCCCCGTCAGGGGAAGCTGAGGTGGCCTCTGGGTCCGGTAACCCTCCAGCCTCTCCTGAGCTGCAGAGGCTCAGGGCAGAAAGGCGAAGGGAAGTGAGTTCCCGCAGGAGGAGTGCTCACCTCCAAACCAGGAGAGGCGAGTCACCAGAGGATCGGGGCTGCCCTATGCCTCTGGGCAGATAAAAGCCGGCCAGCCCCAGCCCCAAGTTGCAGGAGCAACATTGTTGGTGACCAGTTCCTGCTTGAAACCTGTCCTGCTTTCCTGCCTGAGTTCCTGACCCGCCCTGGTTCCCTGCTTGCCTACCTGTTCCTGACTTTGCCTGACTCCCTGCCCTGCACCCAGCTTCAGTGACTATGGACTGCCTTTACGTTGCACCTCTGACCATGGACCAGACTTGGACCTCGCATTTCAGGTAACCCACGGGACCAGCAGACAAATGCAACAAGAAGAGCCCCCAGGAACTGAAGTTGTTGAAGCAGCTCCTTCCTTGTTCTCACTGGGAACATGGACTGCACCAGAAAGTTGAAAGGAAGGTTGGGGAGGGGAGAGAGAAAAGAAAGCTGGAAGGAAAAGTCAAGAGAGTCAAAGCTTGGTCCATAATGCTTGGGAGCTGTTCAAAACCACAAGATTAGAAGCTCCGTTGAAATGTTAGCCACAGATCAAGAAAAGTACCGCCAGGGCTAAGAGGATGCCTTCCTTTAAAACCATGTGTGGATGAAGAAAACAAAAAGGAACACAAACTTTGGCAAATAGGTAATTGGAGAAGCACCGTGCTAGAAACATGAAGACCAACAAGAAGAAGAGACTGGCTAGGGAGGTGATTGGACTTTTAGATGACAGGGGAGGCAAGGGTTTGCTAAAGGGTATACCAGGTGCTCAGGGGCACAATTGGAGAAGATGCTTGTAGCCTTCTCAGAGGCATTGAGAACATGATGCTGGATAAGACAGACTTTAGCTGGCAAGTTGTTCTTACATGGAAGGCTTGTGAGCCTTCTGTGTGATGGCCTATTCAGAGCCAGAATTTCACTTTCCCCCCCTGGAACTATGGAACTGCTGTGAGGAACCTCTGCTGGCTGGAACCTTCATTTTGCTCCTTTGCAAGAGGATCTCTACGCGGGAGCTTTATATTTGGTAGATTGGTCTAGCTGGATGGGAGTTTGTAGTTCTCCCAAATTGTATTTTACATGCTCAGATTTTCACCATACAAACCATAGCCCTACATGGTCTCAATGATTTTCATATTATATCTGTTATCAGTGACATTCCTGCAGGGCAGAAACCCTCCTGCCCCCAGCATTCCATGATAAATGAATAAGACTCAAGCTGTGATTGTGCGTTAAACAAAACAAATGTAGTCGGGCATCTGGTTGCCTTGCAAGCATTTTTATCCCAGAATTGTCCAAGAAGATAGAAGCCTGCTCTAGGGAAGTCCTCCGTGCTCTGCGGAGGACACACTCTCTCCCTCTCTCTCTGTATTTGCTTCAGATATCTCCCGTTAAATAGCACCCAGCCTATAAAGGTCTCATTGGAGACTGAAGCAACATTAACTCATTAAGTCAATAATTCATGGATTCTTTTATCTAAAGTGGCAACATCACACCATCAATTCGCAAAACAGCCACTTCTCCAAAGTGTGTGTGATGATAATAATGGATTTTCTAACAATACACTCTTGGAACAAGGTCACTGAGCACAGGCACAGGCGGACACAGCAGGGATCTGACCTGGGTTGGCAAAACAAGCTTTCTTATTGAACCTAATTATGAACTATCAAGATAATGGCCCCACACTAAACTGTTTCCTGGGGGATTATTTAGAAATGTGTCAGCCTTTTTAGGCTTAAATATCTGCTGTAAAGATACAGCAGAAGCTGGGAGTACAGGACACATTACATCCTGACTACATCAGTGGAATTCCCAGCTCTCAAAAGCAGCCTCTCGAGCTTAACTTGCCAACAATGGAGTTAAGATATATTAAGGAAACCTTCCTTAATGCCTCCTCATGAGCAGATAAAACCGGGAAATAAATATAACTGCTTGATCACAGGTACCTTCACCTCCCATCCACCCACTTCCAACATCTTCTGTGGCCCAACACAGGAGCCATTGCAACCACATTGGCGGGGTGGGCAAGATAAGGTCCAAGGGAGAGGTTGCCAGTGTGCTGGTGCCTCTCCATCACTGTTCTTGGAGCAGGAGCAGGCAGAAGGGGATGGGCTGAGGCCACAAGGGCATTTTGTGATGCATTTACCTGTTAGAAGATGGCCAGGATCGGGTGTAACAGTTATGAAGGGCGGAACCATGCAGATTACCATGCATTCTGGAGGAGTCCTGCTTAGAAGAGGAATGAGGAGTTTGTGCCTGTGCTGGGTTGCATCTTTCGCAATGAGCTTCGAAAGGGTCTCCTCAGATGCATTTGCAGCAACACAGAATGGAATGCTTGGTGTTACCTGAAGGAATTATATGCCTATATGCCTCCTCTGTTTGGGTGGGGGTACTTGAATGGTTAAACCCACATGATCCTGCATGCACATTTACCTACATTCCCCAGGAAAACTCAATCCCAAAAAACATTAGGAAGCATCAGGTTGTAAAGTTGCTACAACCCAGTCAGGGTGTATTTACCTGAGAGCAAGCACCACCGTGGCAGAACCCATGAAGTGCAAAGGCGTTTGTTCATGTCCTTTGTTTTACTCTCGCCTAGTTTAGAGTCAGGGACGCGGGTGGCACTGTGGGTTAAACCACAGAGCCCAGGGCTTGCAGATCAGAAGGTCTGCGGTTCGAATCCCCGTGACGGGGTGAGCTCCTGTTGCTCGGTCCCAGCTCCTGCCAACCTAGCAGTTCGAAAGCACGTCAAAGTGCAAATAGATAAATAGGTAGCGGGAAGGTAAACAGCGTTTCTGTGCGCTGCTCTGGTTCGCCAGAAGCGGCTTAGTCATGCTGGCCACATGACCCGGAAGCTGTACGCCGGCTCCCTCGCCAATAATGCGAGATGAGCGCCGCAACCCCAGAGTCGTCCGCAACTGGACCTAATGGTCAGGGGTCCCTTTACCCTTAGTTTAGAGTCAAGTTTGAGCCTGTGCATCCCCTTTCCTGAGTGTGATGGCCTGGGATTCAGACTCAGAAGCTGAACCTGAGGGATCCCAGCCTGCACAGGATTCCCCGACTCCAGAATCAGCAGAGCCTGGGCTAGGGCTTGAGTCTGAAGGGTCCTCACCTGTGCTGGATCCTCAGGTGCAGGCATCTGCTGAGTCTGCTCTGGCTCCTGATGGGGCGGAGGACCCATTGCCTGCAGGTGCTCCACTCCCAGCCCTGTCAGAAGAAGCTGAGGTTGCCTCTGGGTCCGGTAACCCTCCAGCCTCTCCTGAGCTGCAGGAGTGCTCGCCTCCAGGCCAGGAGAGGCAAGTCACCAGAGGATCAGGGCTGCCCTCTGCCTCGGGGCAGATAAAAGCCGGCCAGCCCCAGCCCCAAGTTGCAGGAGCAACATTGTTGGTGACCAGTTCCTGCTTGAAACCTGTCCTGCTTTCCTGCCTGAGCTCCTGACCCGCCCTGGTTCCCTGCTTGCCCACCTGTTCCTGACTTTGCCTGACTCCCTGCCCTGCACCCAGTTTCAGTGACTACGGACTGCCTTTACGTTGTACCTCTGACCACGGACCGGACTTGGACCTCGCCTTTCGGGTAACCCACGGGACCAGCACACTGGGCAAGCCCTGGTCCACACCCCTTATTGACTTCCGCAGACCTGGCTTTCTGAGCTACAGTCTTAGCAGTACCCCTCCTTCCTTCCTTCCCCTCCTCTCTCCCCTGGAGCCCCCTGTGCTTTGAAGAGAAGGTCCTCCCATGGCAGAGTTCTCCTCCAGCTTACTTGGCCTGGCTCCAGAAGGCAGGCTGGCTGCCATTTGCCCTGCGGCAGCCTCCTCCTCCACTCCAGCCGCCCCTGCAGAGTGCCTGAGTGGTGCCCTCCGCCTGTGTGTTCACCTTCCTTCGCTTGGCCTGCCACACAATGTCACATTCCAGGTTTCCACATGAGAGCACAATGTGCATCCAAAACTTTAGACCTGGAAGCAGAGAGAGAGGAAAGCTGCCTCTTGACAACGATATGAGGCCGTTTGTTTACTCCTTAGAGCTGCTGATTCCACTCTGGATCTCAGAAACAGCTTCTGTCATGAGGACACTTTCATTTACTGGCCCTTTCTCTGAAAGTTTGCAGACAATGACAATTCTCTCACGTTTTACCACTGACAGGTGTGTAATGTGTTTTAAGAATTTTGCCTGTTTTCTGCATCCTGGCCTCCTGCAATTTGTGATGATAGAAAGGGCCCGATGGCCACACCCTCCGCTCATGGAAGTGAGTTAACAACAAGCATGTAGAGACCTGGACACAAACTGCAAGCAGAACTTTCTGAAACTGTGGATGGCATAGGATTCACTTCCACTGTTTGGAGTCCAGTAACAGGGACCATGAGCCAACCCCTCTGCAAGAGTTGGCTGACTGTGGGCAGATTCACATATCCAGTTACCAGCACTGCACTACTGCAATTGAAATTCCCCTATTCCCCCTCAACTCACAGTCCATTCAGCAGCCACGCAGCCATCTGCCCACCATCTGCAACATTTGCAGAGGACAGGGGGCAACCCACTGCTGATCCCTATATCCTGACTATAGCAGGTGAAAGAGGCAAACATCTGGTGGCAGAAATAGAGTGCCACCAGAACCAGGAGTTATGCAGAGGTTGGGGATCCCTTTGGTGCACAGAGACCTTCCATATCCTGCCCTCTCAACCCCATCCACAGAGTCTATGTTACAAGTTCACATTACCTTTTAAAGCATTCCCTTATTTGGGAAAGGAGATTAGATATTGAGTGCCTTTCAAGATGTGCCAGTGACACTGGGTTGTCCCCCAAAATTTTGGGGGGGCTGGCCAGCCTGCGTCACGTGTGTGTGTGTGTGATGCCATGCATGCATTGTGTGATGTCACACATGTCTCCCAATGCTGCACAGGCTGGTGCAGCCTTCCGCTAGGCCTGGTGACCTCACACCATGCACGCCAGTTCCTGCGGCATCTCCTGACACCATGGAGGCAGGTGAAGGCTTCCACAATGTTATGCTGGGCCTCCTCAATATGGGGGGGGGGGCTAGGCCTCCTTCAAACAAATCTTGAGAGGGCAGAAGACACCTCCGCCCCCTAGAATTGGCACGCCTGGAATCTGTTCACTGGTCCTGCTAGCTAGAATAATGGGAGTTGATTCCAACAACAGTTGGAGACCCACGTTTGAGAAACACTGGTTTACATGCTGCAATATGGTGGGCTAGGAAAAAACAACGGATGAGTCTGAATGCAGACACAAACAATGGGGAGCTATCCTTTGAAATGCAAACTCCTCCAAACTTTGTGATATAGTTCTCCAACCAAAAGCTGTGTGCAAAAGGACATATATCAGTGGAAATTGTGTGCAAAAGGGCATATATTAGTGGAAATTGTGTGCAAAAGTGGTGCTGACTACATAAATTCTTCACATTAAGGGAAATTGCATACAAAATCACATGTATTAAAAGGAATGCGCACACACATGAATTTTCATGAGACCTTTAAAAAAACATCCACAGATTGATGCAGAACTCAAGACTACTTCCGGTCTCAAGAAATGGGCAGACCAATCAATGGCTGGACCCCCCTCTGTGCTTGTAGCTCTAACACAGCAGCACTTCAGCATGTGAAAATCTAAGAATTTTTACAGAAATACGTGCTTGCATGAGGTTGTACTGCCTTAAATGAGACAAACAGAATGTTATTTGGTACACAAGAAAAGAGGTGAAGTCGCTTCACATACTGCTCAAAGAGGCCTCTATTAAAAAACAACAACACCCTAGCAATTTTGTGATGCTCTAAAGTGGCCCTGATGATTGCTGCCCTCCTGTTGACTGGAGCAGTTTGAACTTCATCTGACATTCCAAGCTAGTTTTCTAAGTCAATATTACCACTGAACGGCGCCCATTGATCAGCCAAGTGAAGCAGCAAGAAATGGATTTTGAGCCTGAGGAAAAACCATCACTGGGGAAGCTGCAAATGGGGCTGAGCTGGGAGGAATCCCTTGCCCTGTGAATGGGGCAACAATGTTCCATAGGCTGGTGAGGTAACTGTGAAGCAGGAAAAGAGAGGCAGAGATGCTTAAACCTGAAGGGAAGCTGTAACTCCCTCTTTGCCCTGAGCAGGGGACAACATTGGCCAACTGGAAGAAACCTGCCCCTGCTATTTATCCATGCTGTTGGCTAATCCCCCGCAGCCAAATGAAGGTTAAACCGGCTATTAACTTCCCGCTGGATGGACTCTCAGCAGTCCTCTTTGATTTCCTGCAGACCAAAAGGGATGTGGTCTCTCCCCCCCCCCCAAAAAAATGTTTTATTGGTTTTTACAATTTTTAAGCACATAACGTATCGGTTAAATTCCCATACTTCCCCCCGCTCACTGTGGGAAGCAACATTCATCCCCCTCTCTCACAAGTGTAGGCATAATCATTGTACATTTGACCTTACTAGCAGTGTTTAAAATCATTGCTTAGGCCCGGCCCAATTCTGTGGGCCAGGTATTCCTTCTTTCCTCAATTTCATATTTCGATTGACTTCCACAAGTCCCCCTCTGTTGAATTCATTATCATTCCTCTCTAACAGTTTACCTACTCCTAAATTTTAAAACATCATAAAATACAAAAATCATTTTACTTAAACCACTCCTTTTTCCAAACCCCAGCACCTTGGTACTTCTGCTCTTTTCCTATAATCTTATCCAATTCCCTTACTTTAACCTAATTTCAAACTCCTAATTTTGTACTTTTTGCACCCTTACCTCCCTCTGGTCTCGGGATTTTTAGCTAACTTTCCCCCTACTTAACTCTTAATTTAAACATATAATCATCTATGCCAATACCATATCCGAACTAAAAGGGATGTGGTCTCAGGGCTGGAGGAGAAAGACATTGCAAGGCAAATGCCCCCCTCAATTCCAAGTCAAGGTTTGCTTCATCATACTCAGGGCTGGTCAAGGTATTTGTGCCCTGGAGGCAGAAGTTCCCCTGAGGGCTTCTCCCCACCATGCCTGAAAGCAAAAATACAGGAATAATAAATTAAATGGGCATCATCTTGCTTCCCTTTCAAGTGCCCACGTCACTCTGCTTCATGGAAGGGGCAGCACTGTGTTTTCTGCCGCCCTCCTCCGAATTTAAAACACGACAGACCTACCTGAAAATTATATTAAGCACTTTCTCCTGCTTTAAAATGTTTAAGACCACAGCGTACATTTCCTTAAAAAGCAAGTTCCACTTAATGAATTCCTTAGAAATCCATCACAGTAGATAGAGTAGGCATGGGGGGCATAGATTGAACTCCTGTCCCCCACCCCACATTAGTAGTTTTTTTGTGGTGGGGTGGGGGACAGAATGAGACACAGAAGCCCAGCTAGTGCTTGCTTCCAATCCGTGGTGCTGAAGCTTGCCCATCGGCTAAATGTTGTTTGGTTCCCATTTTGAGCTCTGTGTTCAGATCCAAAGGGCAGGAGCAGCGCCTTGGCAAGTTGACAAGGCAGTTCAAAGCACACCTCTCAGTGTGGGCTTTGCTGCTGAATTTTAAGGTGTTTGTAGGACAAAGTGGCCACGGGTAGTGCTGTGGTCTAAACGACTGAGCCTCTTGGGCTTGCCGACCAGGAGGTTGGTGGTTCGAATCCCTGTGACGGGGTGAGCTCCCGTTGCTCAGTCCCTGCTCCTGCCAACCTAGCAGTTCAAAAGTAGATAAATAGGTACCGCTCCGGTGGGAAGGTAAACGGCATTTCCATGCGCTGCTCTGGTTTCGCCAGAAGTGGCTTAGTCATGCTGGCCACATGACCGGGGAAAACTGTCTGCGGACAAACGCCGGCTCCCTCAGCCAGTAAAGCGAAATGAGGGCCGCAACCCCAGAGTCGTTAATGACTGGACATAACTGTCAGGGGTCCTTTACCTTTACCTTTTTAGCGCAAAGTTAGTCTTGAGTATGAAGCCATTTCCTCATCACTGTCATGGGAATCAAGAGCTGCTACGCTGCCATTTGCCACAAATTTACAAGCCAGAAAAACAGTTGCTTTTGTTCTGATCCCATAACTCAAAAGATTGAACCAGAGACATGGAGGAATCTGCCCCCATTACATGTTTGTTGCAAACGATGCTCTAGTCACTGCCACACAAAGACCATTACCTGTAATGCTTATTCTGGAGCCTTACCTGCTCTTTTATCAAGGAGGATAATAGAATTATTGAATTGTAGAGTTGGAAGGGACCCTGAGGGTCATCTGGTCCAACACCCTGCAATGCAGGAATCTCAGCACATGGTCCCCCATCCAATTAGAAACCATACTGGACCCCGATTAGCTTTGCAAATGTGCCAGCAGTTTTATTGCTGCACCACTAGGAGGAACATACCAGGCATTAGCCATTAACTATAAGTTCCATTCACATAACAAAAACTACCATAGAGATATCAAAAGTTTCAAAAGTAGGGGGTGCATGGCTTGGCTTTTGAAAAATTAGTATTTAGCTAATTGGGAACCACTGCTCTAGTTCATTGTTAATATACATTTTCTGTGTTCTGAAATGATCATAAACATACTGGCCGTGGCTCCAAGAAGGATGGCTTCCACTCCTCTTCTCTCAGCCACCTCTGCCCACCCCCTTTGACCTTCACTTCCACTTGAGCACAGTACTGCTGAGCCTCTTCCACCTGCTTTCTTGGTCAACGGTTTGCATTTGCCTTGTGAGCCTTGAGCACCTGCTCTGTGCCTTGAGACAAAGGCAAGGTTACGATGGGCTTAGAAATGGGACTCAATGTGGCCAACAGGGCTTGCTCAGCCTCGCAGCACTGGCTGTTGTGTGAAAGGTTTCTTCTTTCAAGTTTTACAATTCCCATTGTTCTGCCATGGTGGGTGGGTGGCTATTTGCAGGGGCCTTCTGGGGCTACAATATTTACCGGATTCTTGAATAAAGTATGGGTTTGGTCTCAACAAGTCAAATGTAGAACAGAAGAAAAGGCAATTCCATCTCTAAACCCACCCACACCCCTTGTCTAACAATGTGTGAAGAGTTCAGGCAGAACTCAATTCTTCACTGTGAGGAAGCCTGTAGAGGAAATTGCAAAGAAAGAAGTCAGCAGAAGCCACTGCAAACAAACATTACTCAGGTGGGGCAGCGGCACATGGAAGTGCCTCAGCAGCTCCAAAAGACCCCAGGGATGTCAGAGGAAAACTCCAAAGCACATTGTTGGACCAGACCTGTGGATGATCTAGCCCAGTACTTTTCCTCTGATGAGGGCAAGACAGAGGTAAACCATGTTGCATTTTATTTCTACGTTTTGTTATTGTTTAGTCGTGTCCAACTCTTCGTGACCCCCATGGACCAGAGCACACCAGGCACTCCTGTCTTCCACTGCCTCCCACAGTTTGGTCAGACTCATGTTGGTAGTTTTGAGAACATTGTCTAACCATCTTGTCGTCCCCTTCTCCTTGTGCCCTCCATCTTTCCCAACATCAGGGTCTTTTCCAGGGAGTCTTCTCTTCTCATGAGGTGGCCAAAGTATTGGAGCCTCAGCTTCAGGATCTGTCCTTCTAGTGAGCACTCAGGGCTGATTTCCTTCAGAATGGATAGGTTTGATCTTCTTGCAGTCCATGGGACTCTCAAGAGTCTCCTCCAGCACCAGAATTCAAAAGCATCAATTCTTCGGCGATCAGCCTTCTTTATGGTCCAGCTCTCACTTCCATACATCACTACTGGGAAAACCATAGCTTTAACACTATACAGACCTTTGTCGGCAAGGTGATGTCTCTGCTTTTTAAGATGCTGTCTAGGTTTGTCATTGCTTTTCTCCCAAGAAGCAGGCGTCTTTTAATTTCATGAGTGCTGTCACCATCTGAAGTGATCATGGAACCCAAGAAAGTAAAATCACTCACTGCCTCCATTTCTTCCCCTTCTATTTGCCAGGAGGTGATGGGACCAGTGGCCATGATCTTAGTTTTTTTTAAAGTTGAGCTTCAGACCATATTTTGTGCTCTCCTCTTTCACCCTCATTAAAAGGTTCTTTAATTCCTCCTCACTTTCTGCTTCTACGTTTTATATTAGTTAATTTTTTTCTTAAGGAAGTAAATTGAAAATGTCAGTCTTGGCATGCACATAGATGCCGCTGTTTTATGAAAGGAAATAAGCGGGTGGCAAACTGTGGATTCAGCAAGCAAATGATAGAAATTCTAAACAATAGGGCTCCTCCTGCCTGTGCCCTGGTCAGGCACACCGCCCTCTCCCCCTTTCCCTGTCTCTGCAGAAGGAGACCAAAAGAGCCTGAGGATGCCAAGGCTCTGCCCTGTGCAGGAGACAAATTGGGATTCCCAGTTAGTCACAGATGTTTAATTTAATTACAATTAATGAATTACAGTTTACCCTGAGGGGAAATTGGCTTTCCTTGCCAAAGAGGTGTTTAGTGAAGAGCATTCAAATTCATGACCCAGACCTCAGATTAACAGGCTGCCCATTAAGAATGCATGAGTAGCTTTAAAGGCTGCATTTATCTGTTATGGTCCTTTTAATCACTTGTAATGTCTTAAAGAAGATCATCAAATGGTAAAATCCTATAAATTAGGATTCTAACCTTGCCATAGCTGTTAAAGGGGCACTTTCCCTACTGGCAAAAACCACCACTGAGGTGCCAAGGCTTTGCCAGTGTGGGAAGAAGAAGGAAGAGCCCTGGAGAGGAGTAGAGAAGCCACACAGGAACAGCAGAAGGGGCTGCCCTGTGAAATGCACAAATGTATTATTGTCACCAAGAATGGGGCACTCCGTAGTGATGGCATGAAAAGGCCTGCGTAAGAAGCTGGCAGCCTAACCCCTACATATTATAATAATTATTTCTTATTATTTATTAAATTTCTTTACCACCCTTCACCTGAAGATCACAAAGAAAGTCCCATGAAACCATCCCTGTCATCTCCAGTTCATAGAATCATAGAACTGCAGAGTTGGAAGGGACCACGAGGGTCATCTAGTCCAACCCCCTGCAATGCAGGAATATAAAAACATCGGAATACATAACACGCCTTTAGCACAAAATATCCCTTAAAGGTAAAGGGACCCCTGACCATTAGGTCCAGTCGTGTCCGACTCTGGGGTTGCGGCAATCATCTCGCTTTATTGGCTGAGGGAGCCGGCGTACAGCTTCCAGGTCATGTGGCCAGCATGACTAAGCTGCTTCTGGTGAACCAGAGCAGTGCACGGAAACGCCGTTTACCTTCCCGCCAGAGCAGTTCCTATTTATCTATTTGCACTTTGACGTGCTTTCGAACTGCTAGGTGGGCAGGAGCTGGGACCGAGCAACGGGAGCTCACCCCGTCACGGGGATTTGAACCGCCGACCTTCTGATCAGCAAGCCCTAGGCTCTGTGGTTTAACCCACAGCGCCACCTGGGTCCCCTAAAATATGCCTTAGCCTCCTCCATTTTGACTCTAAGGGGGACGGGGGGCACTGACTGGGCCACCAGGTGGCTCAAGGTGGAACAGGAAAGCAGGTAGAAAGTTGACAGGGGAGCCCTAAAATGGTACTAGGAAATTAGGGAGATCTGTCTCCATTTCTGAAGTGCAGGCCAGTTGTGGCTGCCACCACCCTCTGGCGTTTTGCCTCTGGCTAGGCAGGACAGGACCTAGGTGATGTATGGACCAAAGGGTTTAGTAGGAATCGATAGGCATAGAGAAACTTCCCACCCTAAAGCCAGAGTGAGGAAAGGTTTCATAAAGAATAAGCCTGAGAGACCAGGTTGGTAGTATAAGAAACTAAACGTGGACTTGCCGGAAGGGAGCAGCAGCCTGAAGTCAGAACTTGGCACCTCCCCGTGTCTATGATGACATGGCAGGGCTTGCTTGGCCTACCAGGAGCTCCTTGACTGGGCTGCTGTTTTCCTGCCAGCAGCCATTGCTTTTCTCTTCAAGACTCACTCAAAGGAGCAATAGGACCTTCCAACTCGGAGCAGCCAAAAAAGAACTGGCAATAGATAAGTCAGTCCAAAAAGATGAGTTTACGGCACGTTGAGTCCCTTGCGTTTCACATCCTCTTGCCATATCAATTTCATAATGCAGATTGGATGAAATAAGCCTGTCGAGCAAGTTCCAAGGCTCCCTCTGCCTTGAGACACGCAGCTCGGTTTCTGCTGCTTGAAGCCAACAAACTGATAGGCACCAGTCTTAGTTTCCCCATCCCCACCACCCGATTGAACCAGCTGCTACTTCTTAATTTCCCTCAGTCAAATACTTATTGAATCTCCGAATCACTTGGGTGAGGGAAATACTCACATTCAGAAGCAGACTTTTAAGCTGGAATGTGTTGAGTCCTTTGAACACTTCAAAAAATGCCAGGTTTTGTGATATGCAGCTTTCAGCTTCATTCACAGGTTAGCTGCCATGTGGGTGGAGCTCCTCCCAAAGCTGCTTCAGCAACAGGAGCCCATGGCTGGGAACTTTGGTCCATCTAGCTCAGTATTGTCTGCACTGCTCTCCAGAGCTTCAGGCAGGAGCCTCTCCCATCTCTACTGGAGATGCCAGGGACTGAACCTGGGACCTGCCACTTGCAAGGCAGACACTCCACCACTGAGCTACGGCTCACTCACCACCCCTGGAGAGCAATAAGGGATCCCAGCAACCAGCGGCATACCTAGCTGCTTGGCTGCCAGGGGCTGCAAGCCAAGCAGAACCCTCTGGGGGCGGGGCGTCACTCCGTAGCATATGTGTCATGACGTATGTGCTACGGAGCACAGTGTGCTCCTCGGCTGCCCTGCGAGTGAGCGAAGCCAGCTGCGGCAGCAAGCAAGGGTTTTGCCGGGCAGTGATCCACCGCCTGGCAAAAACCTCTCTTGCCGCCACGGCTGGCTTCGCTCACTCGGCCGCCGCAAGATTTTTTCTTCCCTTCCTTTCTGTCCCTTGGTTGGGCGGACCCGTGGGGGCAGGCCAGTGAGGGGCGTCATGCCAGCCACAAGCATGATGCCTTGCTGGCCCGCCCCTTGCCCCCGCGGCTCCGCCCAACCAGGGCACAGAAGGAAGGGAGGAAAAAACCGTGAGGCGGCCGAGCTAGCGAAGCCAGCCGTGGCGGCAAGCGAGGTTTTGGGGAGTCACCGGGGGGCACCCAGAGTGTCGCCCCATAGAGGCTGGAACCCAGGGCAACCCGCCCCCATTGTCCCGCCCTTACTCCACCCCTGACAGCAACCCCACTTGTGGCAACCTGATGGTGCAAGCTGTGGGAATGTTGTGGACAGTAGGAGAGGATATAGTGATATATATTGTCCTTCCTAACTCATGCTAGTGAGTCATACATATATAGCAGAGCTCATTCCCCTTTACACAGCAAGAAACTAGTTGCAGATTCGTTTTAATCTCTTTAGTTAAGCAAACCAATCTGGCATGCTCAGATTGGAGTATATTCCTGGTAAGACCCCTTTGATTCCCTCCTAAAAGAATAAAGACACAAGAGTCTTCCTTGTAAGTAATGAAAAGTTTACTCACATTCAGTTCACAGTATGATCCCTGAAGGCAGGCTTTAGCTTGTGATACAGCGTAGCTTACATCCTTGTAAGGATGGGTCCATGTGCTCCTGGCAGAGAGTCAGCAGACAGCATCAGAAGCAGTGGCCAAAATGGAAGAGAGAGCATCAAGAGAGGAAGATGACTGCATGACTGGACCTTATGTTAGGTGTGCAAGGGTCACGCCCACCTACCTGGTCACATGCAGGAGGAGGATGCTCCAGACCAGGTGGAACAAGAAATTCTACCTTGGCTGGAGTAACACCCCCGTCTGTGTCCACTCTAGGAAAACAAGGAATGTTGTATTTGACTGCTCCAATGGATTACATCCCACACAAGCAACCTCCTTGCTTCTCAGCAGGAGCAGAATTGCCTGGAGGATGTGATGATTTGCCTCGGTCTTTGAGTATCTATTTTTCTACTGTCTTTAGGCCCTCAAAGTGGCATGAAACCCTCACCTTCCCATCTGCATTCTGATTTGTCTGTCTTCCTTCCCTGGCCTTAGTAAAGGAACTTAGAACAGAATATCCCTGAGGTAAATTGCATTGACATGACTCTGGCAGCAAGTAATGTCTTGCTAATGAGATAAAAGGAGGGAAGCAAATAAGTCAATAGCAACTCCTGTGCTGGTTTTTCATGCCTGCCTTTCCTCTGATACATATATTTATAGAGCATATCTGTGAACAAGATTCTGTTGTTGTTCCAGCACAGGGAATAGTTTCAAAAAGGATACCAAGTGGCAGCAGCCAGAGGCTGCAAGGCTCTAACATAAGAACATATGAACAGCCTGCTAGGCATAGCTGTCAACCCTCCCTTTTTTGCAGGAAACTCCCTTATTCCAATGCCATTTCCCGCTGCTATCCCAGATTGTTGATATCCCTTAAATTTCCCGGATTTCCAAGGAAGCAGCTCCTCTCCCTCCCTGCCGGCCAGGGAGGCTCCTCAGCTGCGTTGCTCGGCTGCCAATAAGGAGTCTGAGACCGACTGGGGGCGGAGCTTGCATGCCTTGTGCAGCCAGACCCTCACGCCCAACCAGACAGACAGCCTGCCTGCCATTTACGCACTCGCTCTTTCGCTCACCCGTTCGCTTGCAGCCTCTGGAGCGCAGGGTGGCGAGGCTACTTGGTGCCATTGCACCGCCCTGGCGGCATCCCTTATTTTCAAATCCGAAAGTTTGAAAAAATCCCTTATTTTCAAATCCAAAAGTTGACAGCTGTGCTGCTGGGTGAGGCCAATGGCCCATCTAGTCCACCATCCTGTTCTCACGGTGGGGTGGCCAACCAGATGCCTGTGGGAAACCCACAAGCAGGATTTGGGCACAAGAGCATTCTCCCTTCCTGTGGATTCCAGCAACTGGTACTCAGAAGCATTGTTGCCTCCAACTGTGGAGGCAGAGCATAGTCACCATGGCTCTCTCTGCCTTGGCTAGCAAAGCTGCTTTCAGTTTTGTGGGATGTGAAACACGGGAGCAGTCAAGTACAACATTCCTAGAGTGGATATAGAAAGGGATGTCTGGTCCAGCCAGTAGAAGCTCCCTGTTTCTCCTGGGCTGGGACAGACTTCCTCTTCTACATGTAACTGGAGGTGGGTGTGGCCTCACCTGTGCAGGTAAAACAAAAGCACAGGGGCCAGGGGCCATCTTTCCTCTTTTGACTTCGCTCTTCAAGCAAGCAACATCTGCTTAGCTAAAGATGCTCTCTTAGCCAAGAGAGGACAAAATGAGCTATCTCCCCTATGGAATAGACTCCAGCAAGTACCGGTATGTTACTTTTTCTAAGCTAAAGTCTGCCTTCTGGGGATCCTTTTGTGAACAGATGTATGTAAGTAAACACTTTTTATACTTTTATGAGAACACTGTGTCGTGTCTTATCTTTTGACGGGGAATAGATGCTTTTGAATTATGGTGCTGGAGGAGAGTCTTGAGAGTCCCATGGACTGCAAGAAGATCAAACCTATCCATCCTTAAAGAAATCAGCCCTGCTTGCTCACTAGAAGGACAGATCCTGAAGTTGAGGCTCCAGTACTTTGGCCACCTCATGAGAAGAGAAGACTCCCTAGAAAAGACCCTGATGTTGGGAAAGATGGAGGGCACAAGAAGGGGACGGCAGAGGATGAGATGGTTGGACAGTGTTCTCGAAGCTACTAACATGAGTTTGGCCAAACTGCGAGAGGCAGTGAAGGATAGGCGTGCCTGGCGTGCTCTGGTCCATGGGGTCACGAAGAGTCGGACACGACTGAACGACTGAACAACAACAACCAGGACAGTATTATTATAGGTTTTAGCGAACCTGAGCAACGCATCCGCTGTGTGTGTTTAAAAGGGGAATGTAAACTCTGCTGATATTGTTGAACTTGTTAACACAAGATGGAATAGGATATAATAAATAATATATCCTCTCCTGCATCCCTGAACATTCCCACAAGTTTGTAGGAGAAGAAATGCACTTCCACATTGACCAAGAGAGCCAAGGGTGCAATATGCGTGCAATTGCCCTTTTATGTTTGGGGCTGTGGCATTGGGTGTGATTTTCCTGCTAGGTGTTCACTTGGATGTGGAGAGCGTGCAGCCAGAGGTTTGTAAGGGGCAGAAAATCCCTGGTCAGTGCACAGCATCAGAGGCGGGGTCACGACCTTCCCTTCTATTGATCCACCCTCTCTAATTTCCACAGCTTGCTGAGGTTTGTTCTTCCAACCTGCTGGTGTACATTAGAGCAGAAATCCATAACGCAGCCCTGTTCATCCAAGCACAGGAAGAAACTAAATTAAATGTTAAAAAACAATCTGAGGCCAGACTAGGGGACGATTCATCATGATCCTGGATGTCACCCAGGCAGGATGGCCAAGAGGGCTTTGGGCAAGGGGGACGGGGTTCAAGAGATGGTGGGCGGAGCCTGAAGGAGACCGTCATTTGCCACACCCAGAAGGAGAACTTAAGAAGTCAGTGCTATTCAAGGAAAGTTAAATGTAAACCTCTGTGCTTAAATAGTTTGTGGGCTCATGATGACATTACATGGCTCATCCACACTTCCATTTGTCAGTGATTTTTAGGCACAGGTCCGAGGGGTTTTTCTTTTGCCCTGCCACTTTCCCCAGGGAATCCCATGGTCTACTGCTGAATTGGGACAGATGTCAGTTGGGTTTTCTGCAGATGGACACCTGTTTCGTTGCAGCAATATGCAGAGGGTTTCCCCAGGGAAAGCAGCAGAACAAAAGAAAAACCTTGGGGATCCATGCCTTGAAATCACAGGAAAAGAGCATCTCCACCCCATCGTTCAGCCCGGAAACTGAGGTCCAGCGCCAAGGGCCTTCTGGCAGTTCCCTCACTGCGAGAAGTGAGGTTACAGGGAACCAGTCAGAGGGCCTTCTCGGCAGTGGCGACTGCCCTGTGGTTCACCCTCCCATCAGATGTCAAGGAAATAAACAACTATCTGACTTTTAGAAGACATCTGAAGGCAACCCTGTTTAGAGATGTTTTTAATGTTTGATGTTTTATTGTGTTTTTAATCTGCTGGGAGCAAGGTATAAAGAATAAAGAATAATAATTTATGATGATGATGATGATGATGACGCGGGTAGATGTAGTGCTGCTACACGGTTTTCTTCCATGTCCTTTCTGATACTCTAGAGCTGCTCCACAACTTCCAGCAAGACATCCAAATGTTTGTGCCTCCCTCTGCCCTTCTCTGGCTTCATTTGGTGCAGGGTTCTTGGAAGAAGCAACTTGCTGTTCAGGGCAGCAGGTTCATGCAATCTTTGGAGCATGAAACATGACCTGTGGGCTGAAAACCTGAACACTCCGCTGAAGTATGCACAAGGAAACTTTACTAACGAACACAGCAATTTCAAATAAACTTCCAGGGCAGTGATCTAACTCACCCTGTCAGCACACGGATTACTACTAGTGCAATGGGACTCCTCCCTCAGCTCAGAACAGCCATTAGCTAACCCAGCTCACTTCAGACAGTACATTAAAAAGAAAAAGGAAAAGCCACTGAGCTCAGCTTGGTACCTTAGGTGAGCGTTCAGCTCTCCCACCCATGCTACTGAGCCACTGAGGAAATGGGGAGCCTGGATGCAGACCTCCCAGATACCCTCCACATTAGAAATTAAAAGATTACACAAAACCCCACGACAGCTTTTTGATGAAAAGCGAACCCTGGTACAGCTTACAACACACAAGAGTGATGGCAACCCTTGGCTAGACGACTGTCTGTCCTTCCTTCCTTCCTTCCTTCCTTCCTTCCTTCCTTCCTTCCTTCCACTGCTCAATTTGTTGACCCAGCAGATATAAAAAGTTGTGAATTGGCTGGGATACCTGAGGACAGATTCAAATCTTTTCACAATTGTATGGCTTGCTTTTTCTTCACAAACCAGATAGGCTCCAACGTCCCTGAAAACTGTAGTTTTCACAATTGAAACTACAACATTTACCGTGGCTTTTATCAGAGATTTCAGTTCCCTTCATCTTAAGGAAAATAACCCTTTTATTTTGTTGTGGACATAAAATTATGGCCCTGGGAAAATTGGAAGCATTTCTGTTGCGGGAAATCAATTTTCTCACTGCCACGTATGCTCAATATGTCACTGCCATCACCCAGATAATAATGGGAAAGTATGGCGAAAATGATGGGTAGAAGAAGCCTCAGCACAGAGTGAGGCAACGCCCCCTCTCCCCGCCAGGTATAGTTGCTCTTCAAAAATAAAATAAAAATAAATGTAGATCCTCCACCCAACTTTCTTTTTGATTAAGTATTTCCAGCCACCATCCGTTTGAGATGCTGGTAACACTGCTGAGAAATTGACTGTCTAAGCCCTACTCTCTCTCTCTCTCTCTCTCTCTCTCCTCCCCTTAGTTCTGAGTACCAAATATGCTTTTCAAGTCTCCTCTGGGACTGCAGAAAGGTAGCTGAATTTTGCCGTATAATTTTATTCTCCCCAAAACATTTTCACAATAATCTTCATATCAAATAATTACATTGTTCATAAATTAACTTCCCACCTCCACAGTGTTGGAACCTGCTTTCAGATGGAGTATAAGCTTATTTTAATATACCTTTATTCATCTTTTTTAAAAATAATTTTTATGTGGTCTTACAAATTTGTTCACATTCATATTCACCCATAGTAATAAAATAAAATTCACAAGATTCTTCCGAATCTCAAGACTTCCCTTCTCCCCTACATGGGTTCTTTGAGTAAACTTTTAACTGCATATTATAAGTCCATCCAATTTACTGTCCTCCATTGTATCTGAAATCTATGTATCAATGCAAGAGTTATTGAAAACCTGCTAAAGAGTTCAAGTGTTTACAGTGGTCTTTCAAATATAATATAATTTTGTCCCAATCTTTATTGAAGTTTTGATCCTCCTGGTTTCTGATTTTCAGGTTGGCTGGAGCAGGGACCGAGCAACAGGAGCTCACCCCGTCACAGGGATTCGAACCGCCGACCTTCTGATCAGCAAGCCCTAGGCTCTGTGGTTTAACCCACAGTGCCACCTGGGTCCCTACAGTCCACCCTGGTAGGTACCTTTATTCTTTGTAAAGGGTACCTATGCATGAGCTGATACATTTTTATCCCTCTGGAGCTGTGCTGTATCTTTGTCCTTTTGTCCTTCTAGGCTGTGATGCCTTATGGTTTACATTTTTTATTCTTTTGGTTTGTTAGCTTACACTTTTCTTTTTTTTGTAACCAATCAATACACATATTTATATATAAGAGAAGAAGTTGTAGCCCCCTTCCTCTGGTCTGCCTGCCGCTAGAGGTGAGGCTGGGACTTCTTGGTTGTGGCTCTGGGAGGCTCACCTGGAAGACACCTCACCTGATCACCTTTCAGGACCCGAGGAAGACTACCTTCTGATTTCCCCAGGCCTTCACAGAGCATAGGAAATGGCCTTATGCCAGGCCCAAATCCAGGAGCATAGTGGAGGCAGGGGGACCATGGCCCCAGATACACAATTGTGAGGGGGTGTGAACCAGGTTCCCCCATGCAGGGATGCCTGTCCCACCCTGCCTGCCGCCAGGGGTCTCTGGGCCCCAGAACCTCGCCTGCGTCCCTGGCATCATCGCTGAATGGCTGTCCAACCAACTTTCTCTCTCTCCTTGCTTTGAGACTGAGCGGGTGCGAATGGATGGAGGGAGGTGGGCAAGGGGTGACCTGCAGTGTGGCTTGGCCTGGTACTCCTCTCCATGCCATGGGTGTCGGGGGGGATTTGCCCAGCAAGGGCCACAGGTGTCAGCCAGGCTCCCCCCTGCGCAGGCAGGCAGTGTAGGACAGCCCCACTTGGCTCCAGTAGTGGAAGATAGGCTGGTACGGAGGGCTCTGTTCACCCTCCGCGCCTCTCCCCTGTCCAGCATGTGCGCCTCGGGTGTTGGCAAACACCACTACTCAAATCTTTGTCTATCCAGCTCAGTATTTTTGTCTTCTGTCTTGTAGTGACCTTTCTGGGATCTCAGGCAGAGAGGAGATCCCTTACCCACTGACATGCTGCTCTCCCCTGGGTGCCTTTCAACCGGAGATGCTTCTAGGACAGTGATGGCTAACCTTGACACTCCAGATGTTTTGGAACTACAACTCCCATCATCCCTGACCACTAGTCCTGTTAGCTAGGGATGATGGGAGTTGTAGTTCCAAAACATCTGGAGTGTCAAGGTTAGCCATCACTGTTCTAGGACATAGCTGTCAACTTTCGGATTTGAAAATAAGGGATTTTTCCAAACTTTTGGATTTGAAAATAAGGGATGCCACAAGGGCCGTGCAATGGCACCAAGTAGCCTCGCCACCCTGCGCTCCAGAGGCTGCGCGTGAACGGGAGAGCGAAAGAGCGAGCGCGTAGACGGCAGGCAGCCTGGCTGGCTGGTTGGGCATGAGGGTCTGGCTGCACAAGCCATGCAAGTTCTGCCCCCAGTCGGTCTCAGACTCCTTATTGGCAGCCGAGCAACACAGCTGAGGAGCCTCCCTGGCCGGCAGGGAGGGAGAGGAGCTGCTTCCTTTGAAATCCGGGAAATTTAAGGGATATCAACAATCTGGGATAGCAGCGGGAAACGGCATTGGAATAAGGGAGTTTCCCACAAAAAAAGGGAGGGTTGACAGCTATGTTCTTGGAAAGAAACTTTGGCAATCTGCATGAAGAACAGGTGCTCTGCTGCTTAGCTCTAATCTTGTCCTATTTTGACCTCCCTCTTCTAGTGATTGGTTCATATCAATGAGATATTCTTTGAACCAAAGCATTTTCAGGCTCACCCAAAAAACCAGCTGCTGTCTGGATTGCAGTGAAATGCCCCAGGTTCTGAAGTCAAGGTATTTGCTCCTGGCTGTGCCAACCTCATGAATGTTCAGCTCCAATAGAAAATGCATTTCCCCCTCCCTTCAATCTTTTAATCTGGTGTTCCATTCTGCATTGATCCACAATGGCGTTTTGTATACACTTTGGGCTTTAGCCAGTAGAGAAGAGACCTCCTTACCTTTCCTAAACAGGGCAACAACATGCAACATGATCTCTGGCCTTGATGAAAATGAGATGAAGTCTGGTATATAATGAGGGTTGATGTTCTCCCCACCCCATATTACTGTCCTCTAGTCAGCTATTAATTTTTCATAGGAAATCAATCTGGTTGAGATTATGTTCAGGAACATTTCCTAACATTCTCATATTAAAAGGTAACATGAATCAAACATTTACAACATCTATTAGTTAGGACAAAGAACAAACACACTGCACTGGTAATAAGGTAGCAGTGAATTCCTGATAGGTAGCATTCAGACACTCATTAGCCAATGGGGTCTGGTCTCAGCCACTTTTGCCCACATCTTATGAGCAGCATCCATGACCTGCACCTCTCTCTTGGTTCTTGAGGTTGCTTTTGCTGCAGCTGGCCAACATGGCTGCTTTTCTCGGGTGCACAGAAACACGCGGCCTGAATTATGGCAGCCCCCTGCAGTGGCTGGAGCTGGGCCACTTCTGCAGGAAGCATTCCAAAGCATTGTTGCCAAATGGCTGGGATGTAAAATTAAAAGCAAGCTGTGAAACATGATGTTGCATCAATGTAATGATTTCCACAACGCCCAAGAACACTGTGGACAACTGCCAGTTGTGACTTGGCCACTGCCAGGCCTGATGAATTCTTAGCACCAGGGAAGGACTGCCTTGGAAACGGATCGTTGTGCTTTTCATATATTATGCATTGCATTGGTCAGAGACCAAGGGCTGAATTCAGCTAAATGACCTTACCAGTGGAAGCCCATATAAGGACTTCTGATAGCACAACGAGGTTTCCCACCCTCTCCCACTTCTGCCCCACCTAAATTGGGTCTGAGGGGGGCTTAGAAGAAACCCCAGAACAGTACCTGACCCCTGACAAGACAGAAGTACTGTTTTGGGGGGACAGGGTGCGAGCGGGTGTGGGGGACTCCCTAGTCCTGAATGGGGTAACTGTGCCCCTGAAGGACCAGGTGCGCAGCCTGGGAGTCATTTTGGACTCACAGCTGTCCATGGAGGCGCAGGTCAATTCTGTGTCCAGGGCGGCTGTCTACCAGCTCCATCTGGTACACAGGCTGAGACCCTACCTGCCCGCAGACTGTCTCGCCAGAGTGGTGCATGCTCTAGTTATCTCCCGCTTGGACTACTGCAATGCGCTCTACGTGGGGCTACCTTTGAAGGTGACCCGGAAACTGCAATTAATCCAGAATGCGGCAGCTAGACTGGATACTGGGAGTGGCCGCCGGGACCACATAACACCGGTCCTGAGAGAGCTACATTGGCTCCCATTACGTTTCCGAGCACAATTCAAAGTGTTGGTGCTGACCTTTAAAGCCCTAAACGGCCTCGGTCCTGTATATCTGAAGGAGTGTCTCCACTCCCATTATTCAGTCCGGACACTGAGGTCCAGCGCCAAGGGCCTTCTGGCAGTTCCCTCACTGCGAGAAGCAAAGCTACAGGGAACCAGGCAGAGGGCCTTCTCGGTAGTAGCGCCCGCCCTGTGGAACGCCCTCCCAGAAGAGGTCAAAGAGATAAATAACTATCTGACATTCAGAAAATACCTGAAGGCAGTCCTGTTTAGGGAAGTTTTTAACCTGTGATATTTTAATGTATTCCCCCCCCCCCAATAAATTTTTTAATGTATTTTGGAGGCCGCCCAGAGTGGCTGGGGGGACCCAGCCAGATTGCCGGGGTACAAATAATAAATTCTTATTATTATTATTATAGTACGTTAGGGGAGGAGAGGGGAGGAGAAATGTTTGTGCCGGAACAATCTCCTTAGCACTCCATTGAATTCCCTCAAAATATACTGTTATAGGTGAGGGGAAACCTCCCTGAACCTAGAAATTAATAAATGGTAGGATTTTGATTATTTGGGATGTGAAGGGAGAAATACAAGCTGCAGAGGAATTCCTGAGCTAGCCTATGCAAAGCGACCTGGCCAAACTAGGGCCATTAAGAAACAATACAGGGCCACTGAAAGCCATTGGCAATGCAAGAGAACTGTCCTTTCCCCCTTGCCCTGAGGTATGAACAAAGACAGAGAGTTGGAAGGTTGCCAGGTTAACTGGGTATGGGGTGACAGGAAAAGAGTGTTTTTTTTAGCAAGATGTTCTGGGAAGAGGAAGGGAGGAGGAGGACTGGGATCCATCTTGGGCAGGCTGGCTGCAGGCTGGCTGGGAGAGGTGCCCTGGTCTCCAGGGCTGCATTTCAAGGCTCTCTTGAAATGACAATGCTGTAAGATTTGGACTTCCTCCATGAGGACTAAAGGTGTAAATAGGTGAATAAACCATAATTCTTAAAGCCACAGCAGTCTCCGCCGTGTCTCAGTTCTCCAAAGGAACACAGACCCTGGGTGAGCATCTGGTACCCCCAGGAATCTTGCAGAGAGTAGGGGTGGCTCACAGCTTTTGCAACAATACTTTATTTAAACTCAAGTCAAACTTCTTTCTTCTAAGAACAGCCTGGCAGCTGGGTCAAGCCAAAGGGGGCCTGTCTAGTCCAGCTCCCAGATGCCCCCAAGAAAAGCCAAGAAGTGGTGCTACAAGTTCAAGATCTGCACCTGCCTCTCCACCCTCTTGTGATGCCCAGCTATTGCAACTGATATTCAGAAGGACAGGTTGCCCAGTTACTCGAAGTATTAAAAACAGCAGATTCTGAAACAGGGTGGTTGCTATGAAGATAGAGGAAATGTGAATGCACCATCACTGACTTTTATAAATAACAAAGTCTTATGGCATATTAGACTAATACAGCTATCTTTATTAAAAAAACATGCAGAATCAGGTGTTGGTGCTGAAACTGCATTTCTCACAAGACATCTCCAAGGCTTCCGATGACATTCATGTTCTCCTTGAAATTCTGTTTTTATTTTTGTGCCTTTTGGGGGGCAAACATAATGATCCAAAGCAGCTCACACTGAAAACCATTTTGTGTGTGTGGTAAACTCAGATAAACACTTTTGCATTGTCATGTGGTTCAAACATCTTAGCACTGTCTCACCATTGCCTTTTTTTAAGGGGGGAGTGGGGTGCCTAAATAATGAAAAATTGAAAGTAAAGGGGGAGAAAAATAGTACATGTTTTCCTCAGCAGAAACAGGAACTCTGCCCTGGTTATTTAGGGTAAATGTAGTAATGGGGAGAGGGATATGGAGTGGAGGCATGGAAGGATCAGAAGGTGCCATGAAATATGGCTAATGCAAAGCCCAAGAAATAGGCAGCCACACCAAAACATAGTGTGATTTTCCACTTTTGCTACAATTCTCCATCTTCTGCCTTCCTCAGGAGGGTGAGACCGACCTCTAACACAGTTTGCAAGAACACACCTTGAACAGCCAAGGGTGCGACTTCTTCTCATCTGCAAAACAAAAATGCCACATTAAAAAAAAAAAAACTTCCAATCCATTTTGCATGTTGTTGTTTTTAATAAAAGAATGGAAATGGTTTATTGTATAGTTACAGATAAATTATAAACAGATAAAAACATTGGCAGGATTATTGTAACAGCCTGAAGTTTTATAAGCGTATATATTTAAAGAAGATGAATAAATGAGTAAATTAAGTTAATTTGGATAGGTTCCCACGCACATGCAGGCACACAGAGCCAGTTGACTTTAGAACAACACATTTTCATAACCTTTAACAAACACCTGCAGAAATTAAGCCTTACGGTAAATAAATTTTACAGTGTTGTGGCCCAAAACAACACACACACCTCCATACCACAGACTGGTATCTGCGCAACTTCTTACCTCTCATATACCTAGAAAATGGAGGGGCAAGGAAAGTCCAGTTTAAGAAGTGTTTATGTGTGAATATTTCCCTCTCACTCTAGAGGTCAAGACCTGAAATTAGGTCACCTGCAGAGGCAAAAAGCCATGCAACAGTGAATGGAGTGGTACGTGGGACAATGGTTAATAGACTCCTCAACTTTTTAATTGCTTTACTGTAGCCTATGGGATCTGGTGGGTCAGGATCACAGATAAATCCTGGATTAATTTCTTGCTTGACCAAATTGATTTCAAAGCCCAACAGATGGATGGCAGACACATTATCTGGATTATCAGAAATTCCACAGAAAAGCTAGATAATACCAATAGATCAAATTATCATTTGACTTTAATGTGGTCGGCGTACATTATTTACCAAAATCTGGCTATTGTTTCAAATGCATTGTTCAAGCTTGGTTGGATGCTGTGCAAAATCCTTGGGTGTGACAAACTGAAATGCCGGCTCGATACATTCCTTATGCATTCCTCAAATTATTCAAATGTCATATGAATTGCCTGCTTGGCTGATAGGCTTACAAGCAAGGGAAAGGTAGTGATGACATTTTCATTATTTTCAAAACAAGCTATGGGTAAGGCTGGCCATTTCTGAAGAGCTTAACACACAGGAAAATGAAATAATAAGAAAAAGAAAGCATTGATATATAATAACAGAGAAGTCCCCCCTGCTGAATCAGACCAAAGGTCCATCATCGCCCAGAGAGCAGTCAGATGCCACTAGGGGGACCTTGGATAGCTCAACTGGTGAACTGGTGGAGCAAGAGACTCTTAATCTCATGGCCGTGGGTTTGAGCCCCAAATTGGGAAAAAGATTCCTACATTTCAGAGAGCTGGACTAGATGATCCTGTGGAGGAGGGAGGGAAGGCATGTGAGGCTCAGGTGACCCTGCAGTGAGGATCAGCTCAGCTGTGGGGCAGTAAAACACGCAGCTTGCTAGCCAGCACCCAGCTGCCAACCAGGTACTGTTGGTTAAGGTAACCTCTCACTTAGCCAAGCTTTGCTTTGGAGGGCAAAGAGATTTCGGCATCAGGGCTGGCCTGAAATGGACTGAAGCAGCCACCTCCAGTGGTGGAATCCTGCAGGGACCCTGTCTTGCCCGCTCCTACCACTTCCAGAGAAGTGGCAGTGGTGGCTTCAGCAGAGACCTACCGTATTTTTCGCTCTATAAGGCACACCTGACCATAGGACGCACCTAGTTTTTAGAGGGGGAAAGCCCCATTTTTTGAGGATCAGCTCAAATTTCTGCAGCTTCTTTTGCAAAGGAGAAAAGCCCCATTATTCGAGGATCAGCTCAAATTTCTGCAGCTTCTTTTGCAAACGAGAAAAGCCCCATTTTTTGAGGATCAGCTCAAATTTCTGCAGCTTCTTTTGCAAAGGAGAAAAGCCCCATGTTTTGAGGATCAGCTCAAAGTTGTTGAGCTTACTTTGCAAAGGGAAAAAACCCTGTTTTATGGGGTTTAACTCACAGTTCTGCAGCTTCAGGAAGCCATTTCTACAGTTTCCAGACAGATAATCTAATCAGCCAGTCACATGTCGCTGGGGAAACAGCCTCCCTCTGCAAGGGGGCGGGGCTGGAATCTCTCTCCCTTATCTGTCTCCCCGATGGTTTGCTGAGCAGCTGCTCAGCGGGCTTCCTTTCAACACCCCCTTCTCTCTCTCTCTTTTTTAAAAAAGCACGATCTGGTCTTGCCCCTGGGCAGTTCAGCTCCAGGGACCACACATTCGCTCCATAAGACGCACAGACACTTCCCCTTACTTTTTAGGAGGAAAAAAGTGCGTTTTATGGAGCGAAAAATACGGTAATCCTGGCTACCACTTCTCCTCACTTCTCCCATGGCACGGCAGGGCACCCAGAAGCCGCAGCCATGCCACCCTGGAAAGCAAGGCTTTGGCACAGGGGGCGGAGGTGGGTTGGCACCTTCCTGTTTCACCTCAAGCGGGATGGGCCGCCCCTGTTGGGCACCCTTCCCATCTCCCCGGGACGTAGATATAACTGCTGGGCTTTTGCTTGCCCAAGGATTAAGAGGCAGGCATCAAGAAGGACCTGGCTCCTCTCACCAGACCTCTCTTTTCAAACAAGGGCTTCTGTCAGAAGTGTCTCGGTTTCTTATCACATAATTCCATCCCTACAAGCAGCAATAAATAATTCATGTCCCCAGGTCTTTGTTGCGGGTCCCCCAAACTGGCCGGCAAGGGGAGGCTGACAGCTGTGTCAGGGCAAGCGCTGAAGATCTGGAGTGACAAGGCGACTAACAAGTCGTCATCCCTCCCCCCCCCGCCCCTCGCCCAGTCAACGGGGAAAGTCGACAATCGCACAAAGTGTGAAAACAAAACCCTGAAATGAAATGAAGCTGTCCCCTTTCTCTCCCTCTAGATGCTGGCTATGAGCTGATTTCCAGCCCCATAACCTCTGGTCACATTAGAGGACTCCCAGCCGCCCTCTTTATTCTTCACTCTCGCCTGTCCATTTACGCCTGTCCACGGATCAATATGAGCAATTCTTGGAGAAATACGACGTCGCCATGACAACCAAGCTACAAATTCTCAGTGGGAAGCAACGAGCCCCCGTAGAAAACTCTCTGGAGGTTTCCGGACCGAGGAGGAGGAGGAAAGTTCTTTAAAATGCAGGAATGGACAGAGGCCAAGGCTGGGGAAATTCATGACTCCTTGCAAAGGCAATGATTGCAAAGAGAGACAGGGCAGGCAGAGCTCTCAGATGCAGCGGAGAGGCTGTACCAGTAAACATATCCTCTGGCGCACCTCTGCCTGTGTGCTAAATCTCCCTTAACGCCTCTGCTGCTGACCTGACACCTCTTGGATTTCAAGTCGCACATCTCTGGGAGAGGGGGGAATGGGCTCCAATTCATGGGAGCTAATGGCAGAACCAATCAAAAGCCAGAATATACATTTCCTTCAAAGGGAAACAGTTCATGGAGAATATTTGCAACTGCATGCTGTTTGTCGTTACAACCAAATGAAGCCACGGGATATGCTCTTTTTGTTACTCAGATTGCTGACTTTTATTGTTTTTGAGCCAGTCTCAGAAGAAGCCACTGCCCTTCTCTAACTTAGTGGCATGAGAAGAGTTGTTCCTCCTACATTCCTGGGCAGCGCTAGAAACCAAGCCCAGCTCAGAGCAGGTAAATGGCGGCAGGCTCCTTTTCACCTCCCTCCCGGAGAATCCTGTGCTCTGAAATCCAATCGTGCAGCCCACAGCCTGAGGTGGGGTCTGAGATGACTTCAGGGACCTGACATGGATTTCAGGCTTCTGCACCCTTTCACTGAAAATTAAATCTCAGCAGTGCTCCTTGGGGAAGGATCAGGCCGCTCGGCAGCTGCCCTCTCAGCAGCACACATGCGTGGCTAGATTTGGGGAGCTTTTAACTAAGCTGACAGAACTCAGCTTATGGTTCACAGATTGGCACACAAAGATGTAGGAGAAGAAAATATATTGGCGGCGGTAGGGCGGGGGGGGGAGGGAATGGATGGACAAGGCTGCTTAGCCCTTTCATGAGTGAGAGACTCTGCAAATTCTCCTGAATACGGCCCTGGCTGACTGGGTCAAAGGAGGGACATGCCCACTACTTCAGTACTTTGTGCACAAATATATATCGGCCCATGGGATGCTCCAGGAGACTTTCCCCTCTCCCTTTATTAAAATATTAGGAAAATAATATTAGGAAAAAGATCGCTTTGGGAAGAGAAGCACAAACAGCATAAATAAATAGGAGGCTAAAATAATCACGAGCAGCTGTTGGAAAATTTAGCTTTATATCCAAAAACAAAAATATAACCTTAGATTTGAAAGCTGAAGTGTTTGAAATGTGCATATTATCTGGGATGGAGCGGAGAACTGGACCATGACACAGAGAAACGTGAACAGCTTCAGAACGGCACAGCATGCCATAGAGCAGGCGAGCTAAGAAAGATCATTAAAAGATAGAAAAGATAATAAATGGATATGACAAAGATCAAAAGTTGCAGATGTAGTGGGAAGTTAAAATGGGCATATGCAGGACATGTGACAAGAGATGAAACAATGGAGAGAACTTGGCATCTATCCAAAGATGGATGTGGGAGAAGAGGGAGAAGGAGAAATACAGTAGTTGCTGATCTGGAGAAAAAAAGAAATGCTACAATACTGCTTCCCATTAAATTTTCTCAAGAGCAGCATGATTGATAGTTGAACAGCATCCTGGTCCTTTTTTTCTGGGAAAGAAGAGATCACTATCTGGTCCATCCAACTTCTCATCTTAAGTCTATCACTAATTCTTATGGCAAACTTCTTATATCAGCTTTGCCCTGCCTGGCCCTGGATGAAAGGGGCTCCAAAATCTCCAGAGACAATTGGCCAGATGCAGGTAAAGGTAAAGGGACCCCTGACCATTAGGTTGAGTCGTGACCGACTCTGGGGTTGCGGCGCTCATCTCGCTCTATAAGCCGAGGGAGCCGGTGTTTTCCGCAGACAGCTTCCAGGTCATGTGGCCAGCATGACTAAGCCGCTTCTGGCGAACCAGAGCAGCGCACGGAAACACCGTTTACCTTCCCGCTGCAGCGGTACCTATTTATCTACTTGCACTTTGACGTGCTTTCGAACTGCTAGGTTGGCAGGAGCAGGGACCGAGCAACGGGAGCTCACCCCGTCGCAGGGATTCGAACCGCCGACCTTCTGATCGGCAAGCCCTAGGCTCTGTGGTTTAACCCACAGCGCCACCCGCATCCCAGATGCAGGCACTGCCCCAAAGGAAAGCACATTGCCTTGACCTGCTTTTTCACCCGGCTGCACCAGGCAGGCACCTAGGATTCTCTCACCTGGATTTTCCGACTCTTCCAAGACCTGCCTCTCAGCTGTGTCTTTTCCATCTGGGAGGTCTGCAGGTGTTGTGCAGTTGTCACAACTGGTGGCAGCTAAAAGAAAAAAGAGAAGAACAGTAACACTCTAGCAAATATCTAGCTTTCTTTCAGCTGCTCTTTCTATGCTGAGATCACATTTTCTTAGTTTGGATACTAAGCCCTCCCCATCCCAAATGTCCTGAGATTTAACAAAATAAATGTGAATATATGTCAAACCAGAAATGAAACAAGTATGAAACCATTCATCTTCCTTCTCTTTCCCAGTATCTGCACCCAGCACAACTGTATTCCCCAGTCACTGATACGCTCTAAGAACTGAGCCAGCTTTTAGGAATAAGAACTTCTGTGGCAATGGAGAAAGAAGCACCACAGTGAAGGTGCTGCCCGACAATTTGCAGGGAAATTCACGGGGGAACCTGGGAGAATGCAACATTCATAGCCTCTACTGCATATATACCAACACATACTGTACGGGAAACAAACAAGATGAGAAAGAAATCCTAACATCTACATCTCTATACAGTGGTACCTTGGTTCTCAAACTTAACCCATTCCAGAAGTCCGTTCCAAAACCAAAGCGTTCCAAAACCAAGGCATGCTTTCCCATAGAAAGTAATGCAAAATTGATTAATCCGTTCCAGACTTTTAAAAACAACCCCAAAAACAGCAATTTAACATGAATTTTACTATCTAACAAGACTATTGATCCATAAAATGAAAGCAATAAACAATGTACTGCAGTCACACAATCAATCAGTAGGTGAACTGGGTTCCACACAGTCTTTCCCTCTCTCTCTCTCTCTCTCTCTCTCTCTCTCTCTCTCTCACACACACACACACACACACACACAAAGAGCCACAAAAATGCAAAATAAATAGCAAAAACAAACAGACCTCAAACGGAAGTGTGGCACTCCAAACAGAAGTGTGGCACTCAAACCGGAAGTGTAACACTCCAAATGGAGCATGTTTGACTTCTGAAAAAAGTTCGCAAACTGGAACACTTACTTTGCAGTGTTTGAGTTCCAAGGCGTTTGAGAACCAAGGTACCACTTTATAAACTCTTTGCTGGTCTGTTGTTACACTGTGATAATAGTCTGAGCTCCCAAGGGGAGCAAGAGGCACATGGACTAAGCTGAGCCTTGGAAGACTGTCCTTCCAGGAATCCACCTCAGAGCCTGAATGGGTCACCTCAGGAGAAGGAGGAGAGGAGGGGGAGGGTAAATCTGATTGTCTTGCTGCTCTTAGCAGATCATAATTCTATTCAGGCTGCAATACAGCTAAGCACACCTTTTGAAAGTCAGGAGCATTTGGTAAACAGGCAAATCTATCTTGAACTAGTGAAAGCATTCAAAAGCTTCTGGGAACAAAGTGAATAAATATAATTGTAAATTAGCAAGCACGGCTTATCACTTGTAGCTATAACTTAATTTAAGTTGTGTTACAAGCTCAGCAAGACTTCTGAGCAGCTTCAAATCGAATTCGTCAAAACCATTTTCCCACCAAAGCTTGCAAGAAAACCACTAATGAAGTCTAGAGTGATTGTGTTCATTTTGACGGCTCTGTGAGGGAGCAGAATGCAAATAATCCCAGGTGAAACCTGCTCAAGGTTGCTCCATATCTCCAAAGGAACTCAGTAGCTGCATTGTGTCATTTGAGAGATGCTGAAAGCCTCATGCTGTGGCACAGATCAAAGAAGGGCTGGGAAATCACAGCTGGAAGTGACCTGTAAGGCTCTTTTGCTCAGTGGCTCAATCCTGGTACTGGGGCATTTGGTAATCTGGTGGTGTAGATTTTAAAAGGTAGGGAGGTTACTGAAATGTAGAGTTGGGGGTCTAATTGTGTAGTAAGCTCTTGCTGTTATACTGATTAAACGTCAGCGTCTTCATTACAATTTTTGGAGGGCAGATTAAAGAATTAATTCCAGAGGCCCTGAAATTAGGACTCTGAAGTGAGTAGAGCACCATATGGCAGTGGGGAATATCTCTTAGAGACACCGACATAGATGGGGTCAGCCAGGAGACTAGTGTCAACAGTTAGCTAGGGCAAAGCAGCAAGCACTAATAGGCACCCTGTGTAATTTCCAGAGAGCAAGATGACCTTTCTTCCTCCTTATGGACACAAAGACCATATCTGACAGCTGCACATGGCCTGAATGAAGTCAGAGAGATAGAAGAAGGGAAAGGGGAGCATGTTAACCCCTTATTAGACACCCACACCAGTACGTTTCCAAGCACAATTGAAAGTGTTGGTGCTGAACTTTAAAGCCCGAAATGGCCTCAATCCAGTATACCTGAAGGAGCGTCTCCACCCCCATCGTTCAGCCCAGACACTGAGATCCAGCGCCGAGGGTCTTCTGGCGGTTCCCCCACTATGAGAAGCAAAGCTACAGGGAACCAGGCAGAGGGCCTTCTCGGTAGTGGCGCCCGCCCCGTGGAATGCCCTCCCAGCAGAGGTCAAAGAGATAAACAACTATCTGACATTCAGAAAATACCTAAAGGCAGCCCTGTTTAGGGAAGTTTTTAACCTGTGATATTTTAATGTATTTTAATATCTGTTGGAGGCCGCCCAGAGTGGCTGGGGGCACCCGGCCAGATGGGTGGGGTACAAATAATAAATTATTATTATTATTATTATTATTATTATTATTATTATTATTATTATTATTATTCTAGGAAGTGACACATGGCTCCGAGAAGGCTGAATTCAAGCCTTGGTTACCCATGTCTATAACATGGGATCAATGTGACACCAAAACACCACATGCCTGCTCTATATAAAGCCAGTGTGACAAAGTCATCAGCACCCCTACCTCCTGAGAACTCATGTCACCAGGAGGCAGTTCCATGAAGCCAGACCCCCGACCGCCCTTCAGCACTGCCATCCGCAGATGCCAGGGGCACAAGCTCCAAAGCCATATCATGCCACATCCACACTCATGTTGGTGCAGTCAAAAGCCCCTAAAGCAATCAGGTCCCTTTTAAGGGTGATGGAGACCTTCATACTGGGGCCAAAAGCCAAAACCCTCCTTTGGGCTCAGTTTAGCTAGAGCTCTCCATGGTGCTGAAAACTACTTCTCTGCTCTGTGCTTTTGAGACCTGGCATTCCACTATGATCTGACCACACATTTTGGAGTACAAGACTTGCTTTTCTGGACTTTTGACTCTGGCTCTGCTCATTAGACCCTGGATGGATTTGGCTTCTCTGGAACCAGGGCCCAGCTGTGACCCCTCCATCAACCCCCCCAGCAGGGTCTTTTGCCTGAAACAGGACACTGGAGCACAAGTGTGATCTGTAAATGAAATTTAAATGATAGCAGTAAATGGGAAAGGAATGACTCACAGGATCCCAAAGCCAATAAGCAAAGGAAGTTCCAGCTGATGCTTTGCTGGCACTGTATCATCCCAGGCCAAAGGCATTGCCTGGGCAATGGAGACTTTGCTGCAAAATGGAAGAAGATCCATGCAAATTATGTCTGAAGCACAATCCAGATCTATGTAACACATTAAATTTTGAGCCCATTTGATTGGGAGAGGCTGAGGGACCCCTTAGGTCTTATTCAATTCTTAAAGAGGGGTCTTATATATTTACCCCTCCAAAGTGCTCAGGGCATACCATCCAGTGATCCCTCTTCCCAGAGCAACCCTGCAGGTAAGGTAAGATGACTGGCCAACCAACCAACCCAAGACCACACTGGGAGCTTCATGGGTGAGGATTTGAACCCAGCTCTCCCTAGTTCAATTCTGATCCTCCAGCCACTACACCACACAGCTGATCCAGTTGCAACTGATGACCCTACTTTGGGTGGGATGGCAGTTTCCCCCTAGATTTCAAGAGAAGACGACTTGTGCATTAGGGAAATACAGATTTTCTGAGAGCCATTGTACTCCCAAGAGGAAGCACCTGCTCCTCTCATTAAGGGTGGGTAGTTGGACTCTGGCACCCACAAAATGCAAAGGGGGCAAGAAACAGCTCTCTTAATTAAGGCCTTGTAATGAATTTGAAACTGGAATTGTTTTGCTTTAAATATATGTTGCCTATATATAGCTTTGAGGTGTTCTGCAGGAAGTGATTCGTGCATGAAAATGAACAAAGAGAGCAACTAAAGCGAAACTCACTTTTTTGGCCTGCAAATGTGGGCAAAGTAGAGCACAATTAAGAGATACGTTTGCAGTTTAAAAAACAACAGTGGCAGCACAAACTGGGATGATGAAGGGGCCTCGGTGTGAGCCTTCTTCGCATGCTCACGTTATCTGTCTGCTGCCCTAAGCTCTGCAAAACTGTTGGGATCATCTCCTTAGATTAGAGGCTCTAGCTCCAAGATGTTTCAGCAGCTCCCAATCCAATTAAACAGAAGTTAAATATACAGAAGGGTCTATTGAGCCCAATCATCTCCATTTCCCCCCCAACTGAAAAACCATGTAATTGTAGGTTATACAACAACTTAATCTGACTTAAAACCTAATATCAACCTCCTGCTTTATAAGTGCACTTGGTTAAGCTGGCTTGTGATACTGGTGTGCTCAGTTTGGGGGCCGTCATTATCCTTTATTAAGTTACTTGTAATCCTAAAAGCCTGTGACTGGGTCTAGATTTTTGGCAGAGATCCAGAGATTTCCCTTCTCAGAGGACAGGCTGATTGAACAGACCTCTATGGCAAGTCTGAAGTTTCTGAGTGAGCCACAGAGCAGAGTTTGATCAGCCAGCCCTGCCAGCTATGGGGCTCCTCCTTATGAGATCCTATTTGACCACCACATGGCATGGCAGAGCCTGGGAGGGATGTGTGTGTCAGAATATGACCGGGTTTAAATAATTTTCACAAAACCTCCTTCCAGCTTTGGAGAAACTCATTGTGGAGGAGGGACTCTTTCAAATGCCAGGTACGCCTCAAGACGAACAAGGCATTTAAATGGTCTGGAGTGACTTGTTTACAGCAGGGGTGTTACATTATGCACAGCCCTTGACTGCAGACTAAAATCATTTTCAAATACATACTAAATTTCATAATGAATTGGTGGCATTTAGGGAATACAATACTTATTTGGTTTCAGTGCTCTTTTAAAAGAAGTTCCTACTTTCTGTGATCTTTAATTCTACTGTCATCTGTGCTGGCAGGGTGGGGTAGGGAATATATATATAAACACACCAAAACAGCCTGGGGGTGTATTCAAAGGACATCAACAGCAAGCAGGATTACAGGACTGGAAACGTCTTACCCTTTTTCTCACCCCAAACAAAGCTTTCAATACTGTTTCCACAAGCAGGCGCTGATGGTGCTGGAACATGGGTGTAACAATGATTTATCTTAGGCGGGCAGGGTTTATATGTTTTGGGGGGCAGAACTGAGTTAACTAACTGACCAAATGTGTCACAGATGGCAGCTGCCCCCCTGCCATGTCCATGTGCTGGAAACAGAGACCAACATTTCCCTGCCTTCCCAGGCAGGGTCCCTCCATCAACCATCTACCACCCCAATAAGCACACAATTTCTGGCCCTTAATATAGGCCCCAAGCAGAGTACGCCAAAGTCGAAAGAGAAGAAAACAAATAAAAGAGATTACAAGGAAGGAAGGAAGGAAGGAAGGAAGGAAGGAAGGAAGGAAGGAAGGAAGGAGGAAGAGGAAAGGAGAGAGAAAGAGGAAAAAAGAAGAGGGAAAAGGGAAAGAAACAATAAAAAAAGATAAAAAGGACTTTTTCCATCTGCAAGTTACTTAAAAAAAGAACAAAATATTTAAGACATTCAGTCCATGATAACATTAACCTTCTCCACTTTCTGTTAAACCATATTTATTTTAAGTGTCTCAAAATCATTTGATTCCTCTCTGACTTTTGTTTTTTTTTTATAATAATTTTTATTAGGTTTTCCAATTTTTGTCCAGCCCCGATTCAGGCCAGATCACATACAATTTATACAATCTCTGATGACTTCCTCACGCCCCCCCTCATTGTTTTCATTTATCATAATTTACATTCTTACCAGGTTTCTATTTCCACATCATTAACATTTCCATAATTTCTTATTTTCCAATCGCTTACCAACCACTCACATCTTGAACATTCTTATCTTTTACTTTAATCAAATCCCTGTCCCCCCCCCCCAGTCCCCGGAGCAGATCATATCCTCAAAATTTCTTATCATTTATAACATCTATCAATCTTATATCATTCCTCTCTGACTTTTGACACCAGTTTCAGGGCAAACAAATTTAGTTATTGTTTACCTTTACAAGGACCCAGAGAGGTCAGGCCAGGACCAGATTTCTTCAGGACTGATGAGGAACTGAACCACAGAGAGCTGGGATGGGGGTGGAGGGAGGGAAGGAGGGAGAGAGCGAGAGAGCACTTGCGAGACTGCCTTATAGATGAAGATCATTGCCCCTGGCCCCAGCTTGGGCAACTTAAGCTGCTCCCAAATGTCCTGATTTTGTCTCCATTCATCCACCGTGTTGCAAAGGGATTTGATCCAATTCATTTGGCTGTTAATGCAGCTGACTTGACAACTAGCCTCCTGTTAATTCTGGTGGGGAAGCAGATGTGTTGAGACCAGGCAGCGACCTCTCCCAAATCAGCACGAGACAGCAGGTTGTGACATCAGGAATTGATTTTATTGTAATTGCCAGAACCCAAGAAAGGCCTACAGAGATGGGGGACCCAAAAACTAGGGTGGGGAGCTTGTGGTCTTCTAGATGTTGTTGGACCTCCATCACCCCCAGCAGTCAGCAAGGGCCATGGTCAGGGAGGAGGATGGGAGGTGTAGTCCAACAACAGGTGCCCCAACACAGCCTTTAAATTAATGTCAAACTTGGGGCCAGCCCAAGACCTTTTGCTTCCTCTAGCAAATGGGGCTTTCACCTCAAGTCAAGATGAATATGCTGAACACAACTCAACTTATTTTGTAACCTGATGCAGAAAACCCAACAGGTTCCTCTCTTTCTCCCTGACAATAAAATTACAATAATAAATGGAATAATCAATAATTTGCTGTCTTTTCATAATATGCCAAATCAGCCGCCTTATTCTGCCTAATAGTACAGCTGCCTCTGTTCAAACTGCAAGTGATTCATAAGAAGAGCGTTTTAAACATGCAAATGTTTGTATCTCATGAAGTGAGCTGTAGTTCAAAAAGCTTACACCATAATCACATGAAGGCAGTCAGATCTCCGGCCCATTATCTGAGTGACCTGATAAATCCCACATTATGAAGGGCCTTCACACTAGCACGATTCCACGCCATCCCTACAGCATTCCTACAGGGTGTATTTTCCAATACTCCGCTGGATCTTCGACTCTGCCCATGCAACAAGGGAAAGATAGAGGACTTTATCCATTTTTTCTTTTACTGCTCTCTATATGTTACAGTTAGACCCAGGCTTTTCCTCTTAATCCTGCCGACCATCGCCCGGGACGACGACCGCATGAAATACTTATTGGTAGACGCCAACCTCCTGGTCACACGTGTGGCTATCTACATTTTACAGGCACTGAAACTCAGGGCCACCTCTTCGGCTAACTTGCCCTAGACCTAGACCTATGTAACTTCCTGACATAGTCACTGTCAACATGCCCTGTTATTGCTTCTTATTTTATCTGTTTCATTCAGCATGATTTTATACTTAAAGTTTTTTAATGTATTTGTACAAAATGTATTAAATGTATCTGTTGTATTTTATGTACATTCGTGACAGGTGTCCGCCTGGTTTCTCATTATGTGTTATGGCCATATGGTTAATGCAATAAATAATATTTGAATACACCATAATCAATGTGTTAGTCTTTAAGGTGCCAAAAGACTCTTGGTTGTTCCCCAGACTTACGAGCTGTATGCAATAAGATTGGCCTTACAAGCAGACAGAGCAGGGATCTCTGTTGAGGATCAGAGCAATGAGCCCGAGACTTCCATCTGATTCAAACTGAGAGCTCTCTTTGAGTTTTGTCAAAAGCCAGAGGAGGCTTAAGCAGCTGTCATCTGCAAAATGTCATCATAGTGCCTCATCATAGGGACACTGTGGTGGTCAACTGCCACAACCATCAGTGTCAAACAGTAAAACTTCAGACCATGGAGATCTGCAAAGACTTGGACTTGATCTATAACTACAAACTATCTATCATATCTATCAGTCTCCTGAATCACTCAGTAGATTTGCAGGTGAAGCAATACACAGACTCCACAGCACTGCAATTATTTTCAAAATGCATATTTAGCAAGATGCATAAATCATTGTGCAAGAATCTTCAGGTTACTGTGCCTATGAGTAGGTGTATACAAGTAGACACAAATTTAGAGCAGTGATAAAAGAGTCAAACGCAAAAGAAACCAGCATTTGGTTACAGTTCATCCAACCAACCAGAAGACACCCCACCTCATTTGGCCTAGTGGAGAAAAGGTCAGAAAGCAATTTTGAATAATAAACGAGACCTCCTGACCTCCTGACCCAAGTCTGGCAGGGTCAGTGGCAGCCCTTTTCACCAAATGCTGATGGCAGAGACACAGACAGCTCCACTAATGAGCTCCTGGATAGAGCAATTGCCAATCTGGAGGTCACTGGCCTGCTGCTTCACAGGAAAGGGAAAGTGATGCTCTATTTGCCTGAAAGTGGAAGCCAAGGGGGTCAAGGAAACCCAGAATGGAGTTGTTCCTCCTAACGCCAATCCCAGTGTGGGCATGATCTCATGAGGAGGTAGCACATCACCAGGTCCACTGGAGAAAGACCACCACCACCACAAATCTGCAATGCTGCCTTAGCTCCCACTCAGTGTCCTGGACTGGCTAGATGCAGAGGAATGGTGGAAGGCACCAGTGGGGGAACCCCCAAGAGAAGAAGGCTCACAGCCTGGGGACTGGTAATTGGATGATGATTAGTGGTCAGAGGGAGAAGACTGGGAGGTGGTGATGTTGGAAGAGGTAACAGGGTTTAGTGAGCAGGGAGAGGCTGTGGCAGAAAGAAGTGCAGAAGCAGAAGTGGAAGCAGAAGAGGAGAGAGGCCAAGAGGCAGAGATGAGTCAGGCTGGTGAAGATGCCAGGGTGTCTCCCTCTCCTGCTACAACAAGCTCCCCGTCCCCCTGGGTCTCCCAGGACCAGTAGAGGTATGAAGTGGAAAGAGAAAAGACAGAAGCCTGTGTAGTCTCAGATTGCTTGGGAAGGAGGAGATTTAGTCAGCTGGGGGAATGTGAGGAACTTCAGTCTTCACAATTGCCTCGTAGGTGCAAGACCCACCAAGAAGAGTTGCTGAGCTCATTAGGCCTGGCACCCCCAAGCAGGCCTTGTTTCTTCTAATAGAGTTAACTTCACTTACTCAGCGTGATTTTTTTGCTGGTTGGCTCCTTGATGCTCAGCCTCTTCATCCCACATGTGTCAGGAAGAGACTGACAGGCTCTTTCTGATCTGCTTGCACTGGGTCAGATCCAGGGATCAGCTAGAAACCTCGGGGAAGCCCAGCACTGCAGCAGAATGGAAATAGCTGCATCCACACTCACGCATACCATATTAGTCTCCAGCCAAATATTAAGCATTGAATGGCCTCAGCACCTGTAATTTCTATCTGTATAATCACTGTGATTAATAGCCCAAAGTTGTCCATCTAGTTCAGCATCCTGCTTCTTCCTACAGCAGCCAGCCAGAGGCCCGAATGGGAGCCCCACAAGGATATGATGGCAACAGGCCCCCTCCTATTGTTTCCCCTTCAGAAAATGCCATTCAGTGGCACACACATCTCATGAACCAGGAGGTCCCATTCATGTGGTCATAACGGGCCTCTTCCATGAACTTGCCTAATTCTCTTTTCAAAGCCATCTGACCTTGTGGCTGTAGGCCAGGCCTCCTCAAACTCGGCCCTCCAGATGTTTTTGGCCTACAACTCCCATGATCCCTAGCTAGCAGGACCAGTAGTCATGGATGATGGGAATTGTAGTCTCAAAACACCTGGAGGGCCGAGTCTGAGGAAGCCTGCTGTAGACTCACCATGTGGCAGTGCATGAATGAGTGTGACGATTGACAAAAATGACACTGCTCTCTGCCCACTGTTTAAGCACCATGCCTGATTTTGCAACCTTCTACCATGTCCTCTCTTAGTTGCTCTGTTTTCTAAACCCCAAAATCCCCAAACGCTTTGGCCTTCCCTGCTCCAGCAGATGCTCCAGCCTCCCATAGAGGGGAGGATTTTCTAAATGCAGATTTTCTAACTAGAATAACCACTACCGTGTTTCCCCTATTTTAAGACACCGTCTTATATATTTTTTTCCTCAAGAAAACGCACTATGGCTTATTTTGAGGGGATGTCTTATTTTTATTACGTAAGCACGCCTTGGCAAGGCCACGCTCGAGTTCTGGGGCTGCGAAGGACAGGACGGGCGCGGAGCTCTTTGTTTCCTTGCTGGCAGCAGGGGGAGAATCCAAGCTGAGCTTTGAGGAAACGGGCACCAGAAAGACCCGCTTTCGCTGGACGCTCTCTACTGCTGCTCCTCTGCTGCCTTCCCTCTTCGAAACTCGACAGAAGCCTTGTTTTCCAAGGGGCCTCTTGGGCGGCTCGAGGGATTTTGTCGTGGCGGCGAGCAGAGAAAGCCCGTGCCACCTTCCCTCTCCACCACAGTGGCCGCCCCATGTGCTCTGCACCGAGCGGAGTTGGGCGAGCGTGCGGGCGAAGAGACCTTCAGAGTGCCTTTGTCGCGCCCGCTGCCCCTTCCTGTGCGCCCTCCTCTGCAGAGTTCCTGAGCGCTGCTTCTGGGGCTGACTGGTTTTGGTGGCGGGACTGGATGCCCAGCCCCGCCTCTTCCTTGGCGCCCTCCAGAACTGCGCCTATCACTATGGCTTATTTTCGGGGTACGGCTTATATTTGCTATAGCTTATTTTATGACTACGTCTTAAAATAGGGGAAACAGGGTATATTTTAAAAGTTCCCTGTCTCCTTACCATGGAACCCCTAAGCCTCATCAAAGCGGTTTGTAGCAGTTTGTTCCCCCCTTGTTGTTTAGGTCATTTGTGCCCCCCCCCCACCAAGAGTTCTGGTTCTTTTCCAGATTTCTGACCTCCTTGAATCTGAAGCCAGGCGCATTTGCAGACAGCTGCAACACGAGAGCCCCCTCGTCCTCCCCTGCCATTGACCTTCAACCTGATCTGAAAGAGCCACCTTCTTTCTGAGAGAGAAGTTATTCATTTACTGTAATAGCCTCCTGAGCAACGGCTTGCAATTGTGCCCAGATGGGATTCTGTGGGGTTTCCAACTCCAGAACCAGCAGGAGGCTGCAGTTGTATCAGCTGGGGCTGCAAAAGTTGATCTTTAAAAATATGACTGGTGTGTGAAATTAAAGGAAAAGAGTGTGTGTTTCAGTGCAAGCGGGGTGGGAGGAGGGATTCCTATCATTTTGCCTGCGTCTATTCTCCACTTACTGTTCCTAAGCGGAAATCTAATCTTCTCTGTTGGGGACGAATGGGGAATCTGCAGTGCAGCTTTTCCACTGGGCCAGATATATAAATGCGGCGGCTCTTAAATTTAAAAGTGCAAAGAAATGAAATGGACTGGATGGGGAAAAAAGGAAGCAGCAGCTCTGCAAAGCCGAGCTGCAGGTGGCGATGGAGGAGACAGTTTGTGAGGCATGGAGGGCATTTATCACAACCCCTAGACAAGTTATTGAGCTGTCTGTGAAAAACAGGAAGAGTTCTCGCAGAAGGCAGTGGCTGAGGCCCTTGATTGATAGAGTGAGATGATGCAAAGCTGTCTGATGGCCTCTCTGTGAAATAACGCAGAGGAACTCAAGGTCTTTCTTGACAATCCCTGACCACAGATGAACAGCTACTTTATTACAGCGCAGGGAAAGGTTGCACCTTGCTCCAGACTCACCCACCCGCCGATGCACACAGTTAACTTCGCCAACAACCCACTGTGTGTTTAAGGGGTCTGCAGACTTCGTAGGATTTAAAGGGACAGCAGATTGCGTTAGTTCAAAGGTGGGCTTCTTCCTTGCCCCCCAATGCAATGAAAGTAACTGGAAATAATATAGTCAATCCGTGCAATGCTGTTCTGGGAACAGGCAAGAATATCAGGGAGCTGTGTTTACGCCTTCTGAAACCTTGACATTGTCAGCCTCTATGAAATGCAGGATTTTTATTTGTCTTTAAGCCATTTTACAATAGAGAGTGATACCTGAGGGACACCATAGAGCAGTGGTGGCTAACCTTGGCACTCCAGATGTTTTGGAACTACAACTCCCATCATCCCTAGCTAACATGACCAGTGGTCAGGGATGATGGGAGTTGTAGTCCCAAAACATCTGGAGTGCCAAGGTTAGCCACCACTGCCATAGAGGGATCTTCCAAGGCAGAGGTGAATCTCAAGTGTCTGTGCTGCAGCTCCAGTGGCATTGATTTCAGGAACTCCTCCCGAGTCACTTTGGATGTTGCAGGGCATGTCTTCTTGGAGGGAGGCCTCTTTTTGCTAACTCCACTCCACTTGGTGGGGGTCAGGGGGGCTGCATCAGGCCTCCAGACTAGAGTAATGGCTCTGTGAGCAAGTCAAGTGCTTGACTGGCGTATCTCTTAGCACACACTGCTGTCCCTTTTGCACTGACTGTTTGGTGTATGAGAGAGCAAACTGAAGCAAGCAGCCTCTCCAGCCACTTAGGGATGGATGCAAGAGAAGACTGAACTTCCTGGCACCTGAGCCATCTCAGTCCAACTCAAATGATGGTGAGCAGCCACTCTACAGTTCACAGATTTGATTTTTAAAAAAATATTAGCCACTGAATTACAGTTTTATGGTTGGATTCCTAACACGGCCAACTTGATGCTTAAGTGAAAGGATCAGAAATGATACTTTCTGGTGACTGCAGCAATTTATGACTGGCAATTTTAGAAGAAGAGTTTGGATTTGATATCCCGCTTTATCACTACCCGAAGGAGTCTCAAAGCGGCTGACATTCTCCTTTCCCTTCCTCCCCCACAACAAACACTCTGCGAGGTGAGTGGGGCTGAGAGACTTCAGAGAAGTGTGACTAGCCCAAGGTCACCCAGCAGCTGCATGTGGAGGAGTGGAGACACGAACCCGGTTCCCCAGATTATGAGTCTACCGCTCTTAACCACTACACCACACTGGCACACTGGTTTGAGCTTATAGCTGCAATAAAGTTATCTATCTATCTATCTATCTGGCTCTCTAAGAGAATTCAACAAACAAGATTTTTAATGGGCTCTACCAGCTTGATTTTGAGAAACACAGGTGGACACAGCAGAGAAGCCACCTTAGCTGGCTGACTGCTGCTCCAGTGAGTTATTGGCAAAGTTAACTGTGTGCATCGGCAGGTGGGTGAGTCTCTTGGTGCCTCTTCTCATTCCTTGGTGCACTGGGAAAAGGGTCACATCAGATCCTGGGGAGGGTCTCTTTTACCTTCCTAGCAGCTGAGCTGTCACCTGCTCCAAGCTCTGCTCCTAGCTTCAGCTCCTCTGGCACACAACGGTTCTTAAAACCCATATGCTGGAGAGCACAGCCATTTGGATCAGGCCCAAAGAAGAAGACCCCTAGTTTAACCTGAGAAGGAGAAGACACTGGGAGCTTCTAAGAGAAATGGCTTCATAAAGTGCTGCTGTTATGCCCCTGCAAATGAGTCATCCTTACAGTAATGGCTGAGAGGCAAGTGGGCTTTCCCAGGCAGCACCTGAAGCCGGCAATCCCAAACCGTCAGGTCAGGTCAGCTCATCCTGGTTGTGGCACAGAGGAAAGGCATTACCTTTCCAGGTGGATTCTAAAAAGGCAGTTCATGATCTAGCAAAGGCAGAATGTCAAGGGGAGAGAGAAATGGATGAGGCTCAGCAGTGGAGACAGACGGAGGTTAGCTGTGGAAGGAGAGCAGCCGCCGAGCTACTGCAGAGGGAGCTTCCCATCTCCAGTTTCTGTTTGCTTGTTTGTAATTTATTTTTAGAGTTTCTAGCAGAATGGATTGATGGATGCATTATGTGCAGCAGATATCAGGCCCACGTGTGCAGCTGCTTAGTTGAGGTTTTTGAAAAATGAACGGAGTGCACAAAGCACAAATCTTGATGACCCCACCAAATGTCCGGTGGGACAAAATCTGTGCAATGCTTTCAGATGCCACAACACAACACCAGATCCAGTCATGTTCGCAAGATGAAGGAGCTAGAAGCAGCAAGTTCTGCAGCAAACCTAAGCACAAAAAGTTCAGGGCAACTTGGCTTCTTCTTCTCTTCCCAGCCCTCATTGGTAGAAGACAGTAAGATAAGTGTAGGGAAAGCAGGAAGGACCAAAATACCCCCATAAGACCTCAGCGCCAGCTTTTAGTTATTTCTTCTCTACCCTTGCACTTGATTCAGAAAGCACAACCAGTGCAAAGTGCAGCAGCTTCGGGGGGGACGACCCAGATTTACCCATCAGTGTTGAAAGTTCTATTAGCTACTGTCAGGGATCTGCCCGCCCCTGCCAGTCCAGATCTGGGTGTTTACAGAGAGCCGCAACCTGTGTTAACAACAGATTCATCTTCGAGTGAATCTGGCAGTCCTGTTTCGGGGGAGGAGCAGTTAGTGGCTGGGAGCCAGGGAGTGCCAGGTGTCCAGGGAATTACTGGGAGACCTGGCACCACCCAGCAGACTCGCTCGGAAGGGGAGGCGTCAGTTCCGGCGCATATCTCACGTAGGAGGAGAAGGCATCAATTTAGGATGCCGAGGCTTTGGTGTTGGCGCCAAAACAGGAGGGAGGCACTTCCGGATTCTGCTAGTGACTGAGCAGACATGATCAACTGAACTCTGCACTGTAAATAGTTTTGCACTGAAATAAAGAGACTTAAAGACAAGATGGCTTGGTGTTACTATTGAGCAACCGATAAGAGAACCTGACAGCTACTAAGCCAAGTTCAAGGTTTAGTTCTCAACATTTAAAGCCCCATTTGGGACCAGGGTCCTTAGTAAAGACCAAGCCAATCTCCAAGATCTTCCGAAGAGGATTGTCCTTGGTGGATTGCCACTTGGTGACAATGTGTAAGCGAGCCTCTGGAATGCCCTCCCTTGGGTAGTTTGTGAGACAGTCACAGTAACAACCTTTCAATGCTTCTTAAAAACGTAGGTTTATCTAGGTCTGTGTTTCCCAAAGTGGGCGATACTGTCCCCTGGGGGGGGCACTGGAACGATCCGGGGCGGGCGGAAGTAGCCTTGGGTGCAATTGGGGGGCATCGCATAAAAATAAGGGGGGGTGGAAATATAAAGAAAGAAGAGGAAAAAAGAAAAATTGTTTGTACATGTTTCATCTGTTGTGTACTGCCAGGCTGGGCACCATTACGGGACAACAATGCCTTCCCTGGATCCAGTGGATGTGCTGGAGGCGAGGGCCTTTCCTGGGCTTCGGTGGAGCCTTTTCAACTTCATCCAGGCCTGGGAAGTGGATTGCAGCTTGCCTGCCTACTTGGCCAATGGCAGGCTGTGGCACCAGACCCACCCCTGGGGCTGATCAGACTGAGATAGATTTCCAGGGAGGGGCTGAGTAATTTATTTTTTTCTGAAAAAGGGGTGGTAGGCCAAATAAGAATCTCTGATATAGGTTTTCCTGAACCGTAGTTCTTCAGTTTTGATTTGCACACTGTTCAGTGTTATTTGTATGAGAGAGTTGTACTTTGTTTTTACCAAGTTTCATTGAATGTTGTCTGTTAATTGTTTTTATACACATTGCTTAGAGACTTTTGTTACATCAAGTGGGATAATTTTTAATGAATAAATAATAGCTATCAGGATCATTCATCTTTCCCCAAAATCACCCACCAGAGATGGAGAGCAGATGGCACCACCTTTTAAAGTGGCACTTCCTGTGCCTTGGCATCCAAAGCGTTGCTGCTTCCATGTGGAGTTTCAACAATATCCTAGCAGAACTGTATCCTTTCTAATGTTTTGGATGAGCCTGGTATGGCGCCTGCACAATTGGATTTTGTGTAAAAATACACAACAAATCTGATTTCTGTTGCATTAAGGAGTTATGTCTGGTAAAATATATGAAGCAAAGAATGAAATAAGCTGCAGTTCTACAGAGTCTTCCATTTTGCTTCCTTCAATACTTGACCACTAATATTAGAGAATATTGGATCAAGGTACAGTTTTAAGTGAATGTCTATGAGATGATACAGTAGCCAAGTTAAACCACAGGTTGGATGATAAAATACAAAATTGAGTTGTGTTCCTTTACAGGAAAGGGCTGTAATATGAAACAAGGGTATAATGTCTTTCAGTGATGCATATTCCACAAGAGGAGGAGGAGAAGGAGAAGTGTGCTGGCAGGGACCTCTACCAAGGCAGTTCAAGAGCACAGTACTTCCATGGAACAATCATGGCTACGGACCGTTGTCAAACCATTTCCCTCTCTGTGAATTTGCCAAATCCGTTCTTTATAGCCACCGAAGTAAAGTGGCCTTCACCACTTCTGGTGGCAGGAGAAATCCCACACCTCAGCAGCTCAGAGTACTCTGCCTCTGTTCTGCCACATCCCCTTTCTGTAGCCAAGGAAGAACCTGAGAGTGAACACAGATATTCACTTCAGCAGAAGAAGATGATTGGCAGGCCATGGCTCAGTGCAGGAATGACAGTGGCCCAGGTCCCTCCTAGTCACCTTTTCTGATAGGACATTAGCCACAGGAGGAGGGGGCACCGTTTGCCTAAAATGGGAGGGTACTTATGGGTGGGGCTTGTAGATTTCATTAAGGGTCCTCTTGAGCTCTGGCAAGAATAAACTTGGCTAATGAGAACTTACAGCACCTAGACAGGGTTCTTTTAACATAGCAGTGTTGACTTGATAACTGAAGACAGAGTCATGCTGTCAGGTTCGCTTAACGGTTGCTCATGAGTAAAGACCAAGTCCTTCTTGTCTTTCAACTATTTTATTGTGCAAAATATGTACCGTCTAGTCGCTAGCAGAATCCGTCGACAACAGAGGCTGAGGCTGCCGGTAGCCACTCAGTGCCGGACTGGCAGGGGTGGGCACATCCCTGACACATGTCAATTGGCCCAGTGGGGTTTTGTGCAAAGACCAAACAGCAGATGAAAGGATGAAAGGATCATCAAGCCCAACCATCCTCATCCTCAAGCAGGACACCTTATGTCTGAAAACATACAACATGGATCCCTCTCCAGCCTTGGTACAAAAGGAAGGGAAAGGAGGAGATTCCAGGAAATAAGGAAATTGCTTATATATTTCAACAAGTTTTTTCTAATGTATTAGCATATATCTGCCTTAGTGAACAACGAACTGCCCACTTCTTGCTGAGATTCAACTGTCAACACCTTTCTTTTCAAGTGGGTTGACGCAGATGCTCTTCCTGAATGGTGCCTACCATATGACTTTAATAAAAATCTTAATACCAAAATATTGGTGTAGAATAGGGACAGGAGAGGGGAACCCAGATTAAACAAAAGATAATCCCACATGCATGTTCATATTAGCACTATTGCAACTATCAACTGTGTTCTTTATGGCTGAAATTTGTTAACTTTTCTTAGATTCCTGGAACAAACGTGCTAGCCACAAATCTTCATGACAGACACATGCACACCACGAGATTATGAATTAGCTATGACAGAGAAGACTCGCTAATAGGATTGGATGTAAACTTCAGGTCACTTAATTTTAAGGCTCAGCTAATGGCCTAAAGAAAATTGGATATCATCTCATAACATAAATTCTGAATCAGACTTTCCTGCCCATCAACAGGAACACCATTAAAAGTAACAGCAACTAGGCCTGCTGTAAAATGAAACGATGCAGCTGTAAAACTAATTTCCACAATGTGGATTATTCTACCACCAAAGCATAAAAACTCCACATTTCATATTATGACGTTATAAAATTGGAGCAGTAACATTTTTAGTATAAGTCTGATCTCATTGGTAAAAGATAAATCTGAAAACATCTGCTCATTTCCATATAATTTGTTTTCACTAATGTTATCTATAAAATGACATGCATCAATTGTTTGCAATCATATTTCCAATATACCCAACAAGAATGAAATACTAGAAGCATTTTGAACATTTACACAAAGCAACACCCTTTCCCCTCCATGCCTTAAATATGGAGATGATGAACAGGAATAGTAGGAGCAACCACCTGAGGGAGATCTGCAACACCAGGAACTCTGGGACGGAGAACCCTGGTCTTATCTCAGAAATTAAACGCTTCTCCATCTACCTTAACCTGCCCTCACACCAACAGATGAGACACTTACCCAGCAAGGGGTGGCTCTTTATTATCTCTGGCTCCTCGGTCCTTTGCTCCTCCACTTTGGCACTTGCTTGCCCATGACCGTTGGCCAACGTCTTCCGCCGGTTTCTCAGGCCCTGCCAAACCTCAGCCAGCAGAGCAGCCTGAATGGCTTCAGTCATCTGCCAGAGATGCAGGCTGTCAGTGAGGAGGGTGTTAGGCTGTCCTGCTCCAAGCCCAGGCCTCCTTCCCTCTCCCTCTTCTCCCAAACACAGCTTCAGGGAGGGGGCAGTGAACAGGGGAGGCCTCCTTACTTACCTATGCTTCTGAGCAGCTATGCTAGCATGCTCAGCGCAGAGGAAAGGCAAAGCTAGGCTGACCCTTTGCTCTGCTGCATTGCTCTATCAGTGGCAACTGGCTTCATGATAGGAGGGGGTGAAGAAGAGGGGCCTGAGGATGCTAAAGCTAGGTGGGGTTGAGGTGACTGGAACCTCTCCTGCCCATCAGACTGGGGAGGCTGAGAACTTTTCAACCACTTGTCACCTACACAGCAGCCAGTTCCTGATATTCTTTGACTTGGAACAGTCAAAAAGAAAAGAAAAAAATACCTTTTCACACACTGACACATCAGACGGATGGCTAGGCCAAAACGTTCCCCTAGATGCATCACCTTTTTATATGCAGAGTGCTTTCAGATGTTTGCATGGTCGTCCATGTCAGATAATTACTATACATGCAGAACTAACACAATATGCGAAAGGTTCAGGGCCAGCCTATTCCCTGACAAGATTGTCTTACACATGTGTAGGGCAATCACTGGAAACCCTACAGGCCAGCAACAAATATGTCACATGGAGGCTCATGGTTTCAGCAGGCTGTTTCTGTGTTGGGGAACTGGTACTGAATCAAGGCAGAGACCTGGAGGCTGTGGGCCTTCCTGATTCCCCCAGATCTGCAAAAGCTGCTTTGGTCTGGATTCCCTAGATGCCAAGGTGCCCCTGCAGGACACACTGTGCTGACAAGGAAGGTGATCCTGGCTGGATTTCGGCACCAAATGCATCACCAACAGATAACTGACTGTGGGCTTCTCTGTCACACCAAATGCCTCAGCTACCATATATTGTTCCCCATGCCAGCAGTCTGCAATGGATTGCTACCAACTATCCAAGGTCTCTCTGCCTACATAATGGTTCTCAATGGTTCTCAATGGCAGAGGAGCACCCACTTCCTACCTCTATGGATTGGTCTCTCCAAGAAGAAATAAGCTTGACAAGTGAACTGTTCTCTGGTTCATGGACAGGAAACCCAAGTATGTCTGAAAATAGAGGAAACACTCTTTGTCAGGCTGCATGCAGTTGAAGTATAACAATGCACCAGGCCTTTAAAACAGAACCACTTGTCTTGAAGGCCTTGTAAAAGATGATGACAGTATAAGAAAAGAAGTTACATGAAGCATTTGCAACTAAACAGGAAGCTTGTACACAAGTTAACAATCCTGGTAATGTTGACTACCTCTGAACTTTGTTTGCAATATACCACCCACTTAAATTTAATCCACTTGAAAATACACATATCAAATCACATGTAACTGAAGTTCCGGATTCCTCAGTTTTGATTTCCAAGGTCCCTCCCCTGAAGAAAATCCATCCTGGGGTGTAATGCAATATGCCCTACGGTCTCCAGTTTACTTACATAACATCAGCATAGGAGAGTATCTATTTCTCCCAGCTTTATAAAAACCAATACCTTATTTTTAGTCTTGGTTACCAATGGCTATTTTTCTTATCAGTAAAGAATTAAGGATATAGCTAAATTACCCATAAATCACCCACATATGAGCTATATAAAGCTAAACGGAAAAGGAGCAGTAAGGAATATCTTGAGGATGCTGGAACTGCTAATGGAGCTGGTATAGAAAAGAGAGGTTGGTATGGGGAGAAGCAAAGTGGGGCTGTGACTTAATGGCAGGGCAGAGGCCCCACACAGGCAGAAGGCTCCATGTTCAATCCTCACATGCCCTCCAAGTGTCCCAATTTCCCAGGAACAGTCCTGGAATTACAGAAGCCATCCCGGTTTCTGATTTGATCCTGGAATGTCCTGGTTTTTCTTTTTCCTTCCCTCCATGTCTCGGAGAACAATTGTTATTATTTTTTAATTGGTTTTATTCATAACAAACAATATAAAATAAACATCAACACAATATCACAGTGTGGGATTTCTCCAATCCCTTGACGTCCCTCTCCATGGTTCCATTATATTTATTATTCATTCATGCATGTCCAGATCTTATTTTCCATCTATATTCTCGGAGAACAATTAAAAGTGGTGTGTGCGCGTGTAGGTGCAAAATTGGAGTCCTGTTTATAGGGAAAATAAAATCCCTGCACCAAATGAAGGAAATGGTGAAGCTGGCATATGAAGCCCTTCCTTTAGTTTTGAAGAAAAAGGTCACCAATATACTTTAAATTCTTTAATTGCAATGCTTCTGTAGGCAGCCATTTATTAGGAAGCACACAGAATGTTGATTATTGTAAATGAAGGAAGTCTACTCAGAAGGAAGTCTCACTGTATTCAATGGAGCTTACTCTGGGTAAAAACTGAGCAGCTTTGTTCCCTGGGCCCTTTCAGACAACCAGCTCACACCTAATTGTTTCATATTCAGCATCCTTTTGGAGGAAGGGGACTGGTTATTTAAAGGATTCCCCATCTGACTATAATTTAGGACATGATGTAGGCCTTTTGCACTTCCTTGAGGAATCTGGCACCTGCCTGTCCACTCCTGAAATTTCTTCCACTGTTGATAACAACAAATGAATATTGACTTTTTGCAGGTCACATTGGGCAAACTTTCAAAAGGGGGAGCTTGTTTCATTTAGCTCTGAGCCAAAGGTCTATGGGTATACTGAAAAATCAAACATACCTGACCAGGTTGATGCTACAATAAATATATTAGGTGCTACAAGACTCATTGTTAAAAGATATGAAGAACAAAGACATGATCAGATTTTATGAGTTTATGACATGCTGCTTCTGGGGTGAGAGAAGCTACCAGGAACTGGGAGAAGTGAAATTGGCCAGCTTCTTCTTACATCAGCTGTATGTTTTTCTGCCTGCAACAGGTTATTCATAGCTTTATATGATCATGACATTAAAGCAGGGTTCAGCAAACTTTTTCAGCAGGGGGCCAGTTCACTGTCCCTCAGACCTTGCGGGGGGCCGGACTATATTTTGAAAAAAATAATGAACGAATTCCTATGCCCCACAAATAACCCAGAGATGCATTTTAAATAAAAGGACACATTCTACTCATGTAAAAACACGCTGATTCCTAGACCGTCTGCAGGCCAGATTTAGAAGGCTATTGGGCCGGATCCGGTCCCCGGGCTTTAGTTTGCCTACCCATGCATTAAAGCAGTGTTCCCCAACCTTGGGCCTCCAGCTGTTTTTGGACTACAACTCCCATCATCCCTCGCTAGCAAGACCAGTGGTCAGGGATGATGGGAATTGTAGTTCGAAAACAGCTGGAGGCCCAAGGTTAGGGAACACTGCATTAAAGCATAAAATTCCAGTTCTAGCTGAAATCAAGTCACAATGAAAATGATGAAACCCCAATGGTCACAAGGATAAGAATTTGTTACCAACAATGCTGAAGCTTTACTTGGGGGGATCTTACCCAAACAACAGTTTTGCTGGAAGAAGCGCTAACTTAGGTCTCTCTCTTTCCCTTTTACGATAATGGAAGTTTGAAATGTTCATATGGAGGGTGGTGCCGTTCACCACCTGTAAGTAAAAACCCCAAGTGGCATCGCTTAGCAGTCATACCTCACAAAACAGGAGGAAAGCCCACTTGTAGCAGCACTGAAATGATTTGCTGGCCCAACATCTTTCAAGTTCACAAGTCAGAGGCTGAGAAACAATTGCTGTGCCTCACACCAGTGCTTCAGGCGCATGGCTTAGCTGCCCTACCAGTTGAAAATAGATGATGGACCAGTCTTTTAAATGAAAGTAAGGATACCTGGGGCATCTTGAGTGTTGTGAGAAGTTCAAAGTTCAGAAGGTACTAGAGGAACATATGGAAACTCAGGCTCCCTTCTCACAACTCACAGGATGACATTAACGTTTCAGCACCTCGAAATGTGTTTTCAATTCTGTCATGCCTAGAAAGCAAACATGGGTTGTGTCTGCCGTAATTCTGCACTGTCTCCCGATACTCACGTTTAGTGGACTCTTCATAAGAGCTTGTGGTCCCAAGAGATGGTGTGGGTCTCCATTTGTTGCGTGCAGACTCCAGTTTCTGGCGGCTGAGGGAAAATGTTACTCAAAGAGATCAGTGCAGGCAAGCAGAGATACCACTAAGCAATCCTGGGCTATAGTAAACCTACTGACCTTTATGGACCTAAGTTAGTCATGCCTACTATCTTCAATGGGTCTACTCTGAGCAGGACCCACATCGTCTCTAACCCAATATACATATATAACTGGAGGAGGACACTCCCTTAGCGTACAGCTATCTTTCAGATGATCAAAGAGTGTGAAGCTGGGCAGCCTGCTAAGACTTCCCAAGAGCCATTTGTCCTCAGTGGCTAGCACAGAAAGCAGGCTGACTGTCTCGCCAGAGTGGTGCATGCTCTAGTTATCTCTCGCTTGGATTACTGCAATGCGCTCTACGTGGGGCTACCTTTGAAGGTGACCCGGAAACTACAACTAATGCAGAATGCGGCAGCTAGACTGGTGACTGGGAGCAGCCGCCGAGACCACATAACACCGGTCTTGAAAGACCTACATTGGCTCCCAGTACGTTTCCGAGCACAATTCAAAGTGTTGGAGCTGACCTTTAAAGCCTAAATGGCTTCGGTCCAGTATACCCGAAGGAGCGTCTCCACCCCCATCATTCTGCCCGGACACTAAGGTCCAGTGCCAAGGGCCTTCTGGCGGTTCCCTCACTACGAGAAGCCAAGTTACAGGGGACCAGGCAGAGGGCCTTCTCAGTAGTGGCACCCGCCCTGTGGCACGCCCTCCCTTCAGATGTCAAAGATAACAAGAACTATCAGACCTTTAGGAGACATCTGAAGGCAGCCCTGTTTAGGGAGGCTTTTAATGTTTAATAGATTATTGTATTTTAATGTTCTGTTGGAAGCCGCCCAGAGTGGCTGGGGAAACCCAGCCAGATGGGCGGGGTATAAATAATAAATTATTATTATTATAGACTCACTTGCTTAAAGCAACAAGGATCCAGTGTGAAAAATCATCTGCCTGGACCTTTTCTTGCCCACAGTCCACAGCTAAGCAACACCCACCCACCCACCCTCTTGCATGTGTTGACCAGTCAGGCTCAGTTCCCAGCATCCAAGGAAGCAGGCCTGGGAAAGGACTATGTGCTCATCAATATAAACTGCCAGTCATGGGAGGCCCTTGGCATAAAGCAGCCCCTTTGAAATAAATGGCAGCTGCACAGTTGCCACCTAGACGTCCTGCCTGCCTGCCACAGGCTCCTCCCTCACAGCCACCTTTCTTCTGGCCTTGACTCTTGGCAGAATCAGCAGTACAATCTCTCCCCTCTCACAACTTTCAAGTTAGTTGTCCTTAGAAGGTTGAATCCTGACAAGACAGAAGTACTGTTTTTGGGGGACAGGGTGCGAGCGGGTGTGGGGGACTCCCTGGTCCTGAATGGGGTAACTGTGCCCCTGAAGGACCAGGCGCACAGGCTGGGAGTCATTTTGGACTCACAGCTGTCCATGGAGGCGTAGGTTAATTCTGTATCCAGGGCAGCAGTCTACCAGCTCCATCTGGTACGCAGGCTGAGACCCTACCTGCCCGCGGACTGTATCGCCAGAGTGGTGCATGCTCTGGTTATCTCCCGCTTGGACTACTGCAATGCGCTGTACGTGGGGCTACCTTTGAAGGTGACCCGGAAACTACAACTAATCCAGAATGCGGCAGCTAGACTGGTGACTGGGAGCGGCCACCGAGACCACATAACACCGGTCCTGAGAGAGCTACATTGGCTCCCAGTACGTTTCCGAGCACAATTCAAAGTGTTGGTGCTGACCTTTAAAGCCCTAAATGACTTTGGTCCAGTATACCTGAAGGAGCGTCTCCACCCCCATCCTTCTGCCCGGACACTGAGGTCCAGTGCCGAGGGCATTCTCGCAGTGAGGGAACCGCCAGAAGGCCCTCGGCGCTGGATCTCAGTGTCTGGGCTGAACGGTGGGGGTGGAGACGCTCCTTCAAGTATACAGGACCGAGGCCGTTTAGCATGTCTAATTAGCATGCTCCATTTGGCTTGGCCAAAAACACGGCACATATTGTTTCTCTCCTGCCCAGATGCTGAAGGAGCAGCCAGCAAAATACCATATTTTCCGGCGTATAAGACGACTGGGTGTATAAGACGACCCCCAACTTTTCCAGTTAAAATATAGAGTTTGGGATATACTCGCCGCATAAGACTACCCCTCTTCCAACGCACACCAACACACACTGGAGGCAGCCTTTTTCAGCATGAGCGCCCGTCTCGTCTAGCGGCTGAGGCGGCGAAGGAGAGAGCGGCCGTGAGGGGAGGGGAGCGTGTCTCTCGCCTGCCTGCCTGTGTCTCGGGGGCGGGGCGTGCGCGCCAGGAGCAGGCCAGCCAAGACTGGGCGAGAGGTGTCTGTTTGTGCACCCCCCTGCCCGTCTCTCGCTCGCTGGCTCCCTGCGAGGGGGCACGAGAAGGGCTGAGGAGGCAGTGGGGCCGGGACGGGGACAATGGCGGCGTCTCCTCAGAGCCCGTGGCTTTTCAGCACCCGCCCTATAAGACGACACCCGGCATATAAGACGACCCCTGACTTTTGAGAAGATTTTCCTGGATTAAAAAGTAGTTTTATACGCCAGAAAATACAGTAAATGGGCCCTTGAGTGGGTATGAACATAACAAGCAAACCAACCAAACAACTTCATTTTGACATTCCTGTTTAACGGGCAGGAGTAATAAAAATGCAACTAATGGTGGACTTTCAAAAGGGTAGACCAAACATGGTGTGCGAGGAAGTGTCTGTCAACTATCCCTTCCCAAGGGCCTTCTTACTGCGACTTGGGAAGATGACTCCTGCAACTTGCCAATTACAACTCCTCAGTTTAATTAATTCTGGGAAATGCCAGTTTCCAAGGTCCAGTTTTTTAAATGCAAATAGAAAATCAGGAGTGCCCCAGCCAGGCATTTCCTGGTCTATATTTATATCTATAAGGTAGGGAGACTGAGGTTTCTCAAAATGTGCACTACAAATATTGTATGCCATTACATTTCAAGATCTTTGCTTGTTTCCAGGCTTATAATGCCTTATAAGGGAGAGGTGCTGAACAATGTCTGAGGTGGGTGGGCTCTGTCCTATTGACTGACTGTACTAGGTCCCAACTCTAAGGTCTGTGACACCCTTGAGCAGGAAGTGTTGATAGCATGGCAAATGGAAACTACTCTCAGGTTCCATTCCTGGTAGCAAGGAATGATTGCTGGTGATCTACTTTTCTCCTCCTCATAGCCCTTTCCATATTTTCTTCTCCCCTACCTGCAAGGACTTTGCAGAAGTATTTAGTGTGAGATGCTGCCATGATACCAATAGTATTCAGCTCTTCTTTCCTCATTAAAAAAAAAAAAAGAACCTGGTTGATGGCTTCAATGAAATTGAGGATTGGGACATGGGAATCTAGGCATGGGAGATGTCATTAGTTCCTTGGATATCAGCCCAATCATTATTTACAAAGTTCAGCCTCCCACATAAATCAAGGTTATGTGGAGACCCCCGTTTTCAACAGTGGCTTGGAATCTTTGTTCATGTCTTCAAGCCTACATGTAATCAAATGAAGCCTAAGCGATATGGGGCTGCCCTTGGTATTTTCTGAGACATTTGCTCCCCTTTTTGTGGCAGCCTATGGGATGTCAGAATATGTGGAATAAGCACTGTAAACCACAGTTCCATCACAATCATGGCCCAGAAAAATGGTCTGAAAGCAAAAGTGACTAAAGTTCAGTGACTAAAGCAAAGGATTTCTGCCCCTGAGCAGTGCCTAGCTGGGAGTCAACCAACTGAGAACCGTCCATAAGACCCTCTAGAAAGCAAGGAATAAACAGAGCAAGCAAAACAAATAAATGATGCAAATTATTATTCCCATTTCATGGAGATGAAATTAAAAGGAGCTAAAACCTAACTGGTACACCAAAGGATATAAATGTGGGTTAATTAAGAGTAATTTGAAAAGACTCTTAATGGGTTTCCAGGGCATGACACTAGGCTACACTATGAATGACAAATGATAGGCAGACAAAGGAATGTCTGCCTATCCATCTGTCCCAGCTAACATTTTTCCTGCTTGGGTTTAGAGAAACACCGGAAAATTGAAGTTCTTACCTGGTCTTTTCTAAGGGTCTGCCAAATATCCTTTGAACTAAATATATCCTTCTCAGTAAGTAACTCAGAGTCAGGGATCTCTCTGTGGTACGGATGCTTTTTGTGTGTCCGTTGATCCTTTCTGTTTGCTCTTGGGCCACACTAATGTACCTATGACACAAATCCAGCACTTTTCTGGAGAACAAGTGATTTGCCTCCTGCTGCTGTTCCGCCCCTGGGGAACTGGCATTGCGCCATCCCGGCAATGTCAGAGAGAGATGATTGTTCCTTGACATAAGTCCAAGTGAGACTGGATAGAGAAGTCTCAAGATATCTAAATACTGAACACAGAGATCATCCAACTCCCCATCCACGCCCCAAGGCAAGAGGCACGACAAGAGGAGCTTTGCTGCATCCATGACAACATTCACATTGACTTTTCCTGATGGCTGCCTCCGAACCTTCTTTGAACTCTTCGGCTTTTTGTGTCTTTTGATGCCGCCACTTTGTTCCAAAGAGCCAACTGCATTACTCTCCCCAAATGTTTGCTCTTCAGCTGGAGCTTTGACTTGTCCATCAAACGGAAAGAGTGACCCAGAAGTTCTGTTTCGTTTCAGCATTAGCATCCTTTTGTCAGCTGTGCTTTTGGCTCTCTTTAGAGCGTCGTAGCTGTGGAATGAGCTGGATGACTTCAGTCCCTTGAGCTGGGCTGAATGCAGCAGTTCTGCCAATTTTTCCAAATCAAAGAGAAGGACATAAAAATGGATGTTCCGTCGCTCTGTCTTCACAGGCAGGATGGTAAAAGGCCATTGGGTATGGCAGGCAGTGGGTAGCTGAAAATAATAAGAAGAAGGATAATGTATACTTTGGTCAGCCACTAAAAACATCTTTAATCTCTGGTGACCCATGGAAGGAGTCTGATGGGTTTCTCTTGGGAGAGCACTCCAGGCAAGGCCCTGTCTCTCATGCGTCTCCTCTCCCTTCATTCAGCCCGGACACTGAGGTCCAGCTCCGAGGGGCTTCTGGCGGCTCCCTCACTGCGAGAAGTGAGGTTACAGGGAACCAGGCAGAGGGCCTTCTCGGTAGTGGCACCTGCCCTGTGGAACACCCTCCCGTCAGATGTCAAGGAAATAAACAACTATCTTACTTTTAAAAGACATGTGAAGGCAGCCCTGTTTAGGGAAGTTTTTAATGTTTAATGCGTTTTAAACTATTAAAAATAGTGTTTGTAATATTCTGTTGTGAGCCGCCCAGAGTGGCTGGGGAAACCCAGCCAGATGGGTGGGGTATAAATATTATTATTATTATTATTATATTATTATTATTATTATTATTATTATTATTATTATTATTATTATTACATATTCCAAGATGGCACTGAGAGCAAAGCAACATCAACCAGGGCATGGCATTTCAGAGGTGGGCAGGTAGCAAAATGGATGTGTATGGTGGTGTTCTATTGTAATGTTAACTTTTTGTAAGCTGCCCTGGAAACCTGAAGGGGAAAGTATAAATTTTAAAAGCATGTTAGGAAATGCTCAGAGGAGGAATGCTTTCACACTCACCTGAAGCAAACTGCTTTCTTTGATGACTACCACAACTTCCAATGCCTTGTAAGACAGTTTTGGAAAATGTTTTGGAAGCTCCTTTTAAAAACAGGCAGAGCGAAATAAAAATACAACCCTCACATTTTAACTGTGAGGGGTGAAGTCAATTTGGGAGGAGGGTGTAAGTGGTGCCTGTGTCAGCTGCAATGGTGGGGGGGGAGTCTCTTTCACCATTTTTGCTCCTTCTGCTTCAGTTCCTCCATGTGCAATTCAACAAGAGCCAAGACTTTGCTGCTTCTGCTAGTGCTTACTGCACACTCAGTGACTAAAAAGGGGGAAAGAGTCTCTGGCAAAATTCAGCAGAGATAGGAGGCTAATCCCCTGCTTCCAGGGAAAAGGTCACTCTTCTCTTCCCTCTCATCCCCAAATACATCAATACAGGCTATTAACCTTAACTGGTCTAAGCCAGACCCACCACACAAACATTTTATGGAAAGTACAATGGAAATGCTATTTTACCAGGCGACCTTTTCATCTCTGCAGGCTCTTTGCCGCTGGGATTCACCTGCTTCTAGGAACTATGTCTTGCCCACTTAGAATGCACACGTCCATTAGGAAGCAGAGCACTTGAATTCTTCCTGATGCCAATGCATCCTACGGCAGGATTAGTGCTAAATCGAGAGACAACAGGAGCAACCAAAGCTTTCTCCTTCCACAAGGGAACCAAGAAATGGAATCATGTGGTAGTTTTGCAAAGAAAACCACCCTCCCTCCTCCATTAGAGGGAGAGGTCACCACACCCCTAGTGCTCTCTAAATAAAGGCTTGGTTTCCCAGTGGCACGGACACTGGAATGGTTATTTATACCTGTGGAAAACAAGGAAATCTGGATGCTTTTACACCTAGGTCTGCTAAGTCTGCAAATGAGAAACTGTTGACTTTTGATAAGAAACTTTGGATATGAAATAAAAGTCAGAAGCTGCAAGGAGGCTGCTCTGTCTGGAGTCAGGACAGGGCAGAAAGGCTCCAGAGATAGCCACGCCCAAAAAACTTGGGGGAATCAGAATGCCGAAGGTGAGCAACATACAGGCCCGCCAACTCATTTCTACTCAGGAGTAAATCTGAGGCCAAGTCCTTGCACATTCTACAAAGCACACATCTCTCCAGTACACATTTCACAGATCCCGCCTAGGAGAGATCTTCCAGATGCTATTTGAATATTCATATCTGCCTGATTTTCTCCCAACAAATCTGAACATTAATTAGATGTTCATACGCACCGTGAATAACCACACATTCCACACCAACATTTCTCCAATTGGTCCTAGAAGCTGGCACAGCCAATGGTCAGGGATGATGATGACGGCGGGAGTTGTAGTCCAGAACATCTGGAGGGCACCAGGGTTAGAGATGCCTCTTCTACATCTCAAGTAATATTGGTGCTATGCTTTTGCCATCGGATGCATTATTTGAAAAACTGAATGATTCTTGGGGCTGTTTCAGTCTTCCTTGAAAGCAGCCACTGTAGCAACTATTTTTTAAAAGGAATACTGAGAGGATCGGGGAAATTAGAGACTGGTTAGCTTAAAGTTTATTGCAGGAAAACCGGTGGATAGTGTTGTCAAAGAAAGGCCTATGAAGCATATAGAAGAATAAGTCCTGAAATGGAAGCAGCAGGGCTTCTGCAAGGTTCTATCTTACTAAACTCTTCAAGTTCTTTCAGAGTGTCAACAAGCATATAGAGAGCGGTGATAAGTTATAATAGAGAGTTATAATAATAATAATAATAATAATAATATTTATTATTTATAACCCTGCCCATCTGGCTGGGTTTCCCGAGCCACTCTGGGCGGTGTAAGGGCTCAGGATTGTCTCCTCGAGAGTAAAGAGCCAGAAACACCCGTTCTTCTAAAGCTAATACTTTATTTACAAACTATGTACATCCGAGCGTTTAAGATTCATGTCCGCTTGTGTCGGTTCCAGAATCCGGGAGTGGCTTTTGCCGGTTCCTCCCCCAGCATAGAAACTTTGGAATTCCAAAACGTTGCCTCCTTTCCTTACGCTTTTCCCCCCTACGCATTTGGGGCAACGGAAGTAGCTGCCCACTTTGCTTCTCAGACCACTCAGGTGGTGCTGAGGCTCTGTCCGCATCTCTGAACCTCAGCTCCACCGCAGCTCCTCACCACTGGGGCTTTCCTTGCTATCCCCGCTGGACTCCGAGCTGCTTCCCAAGAGAGGCTGCACTTCCCTCCACCCCTCCTTCCCCGTCTCAAAAGCCTTGCGTAAGGTCAGATCCCTGACAGGCGGCTTTCAACAAAATATTAAAATACAATAGTCCGTCAAACATTAAAAGCTTCCCTAAACAGGGCTGCTTTCAGATGTCTTCTAAAAGTCTGGTAGTTGTTTTTCTCTTTGACATCTGGAGGGAGGGCGTTCCACAGGGCGGGCGCCACTACTGAGAAGGCCCTCTGCCTGGTTCCCTGTAACTTGGCTTCTCGCAGTGAGGGAACCGCCAAAAGGCCCTCGGCGCTGGATCTCAGTGTCTGGGCAGAACGATGGGGGTGGAGACACTCCTTCAGGTATACTGGACTGAGGCTGTTTAGGGCTTTAAAGGTCAGCACCAGCACATTGAATTGTGTCTGGAAACGTACTGGGAGCCAATGTAGGTCTTTCAAGACCAGTGTTATGTGGTCTCAATGGCCGCTCCCAGTCACCAGTCTAGCTGCCGCATTCTGGATTAGTTGCAGTTTCCGGGTCACCTTCAAAGGTAGCCCCACATAGAGCGCATTGCAGTAATCCAAGCGAGAGATAACTAGAGCATGAACCACTCTGACGAGACAGTCTGTGGGCACATAGGGTCTTGGCCTGAATACCAGATGGAGCTGGTAAACAGCTGCCCTGGACACAGAATTAACCTGCGCCTCCATGGACAGCTGCGAGTCCAAAATGACTCCCAGGCTGCGCACCTGGTCCTTCATGGGCACAGTTAACCCATTCAGGACCAGGGAGTCCTCCACACCTGCCCGCCTCCTGTCCCCCCAAAACAGTACTTTTGTCTTGTCAGGATTCAACCTCAATCTGTTAGCCACCATCCATCCTCCAACCGCCTCCAGACACTCACACAGTTGTGTACGTAGGCTTTCAAAAAGCTTTTTATAAAACTTCCTCACCAAAGACTCCTCAAAGGCATGAAATAAGAGGGAAGGTCCTCTTTTGGATTAGCAAGTGGTTAAGGAACCAAAAGCAGAGAGCAGGAACAACTAGGCAGCTGAATCATGGACATGATTCAAAGTAGAACTAAACGAACCATACAAAATGGTTGGCAAGAGAACAAGTCCCTCCAACCACCGGCTATGTTGCTGGCTCTGGGAAGCAATGAGCAAGAATGCAAAGCAGGTTCCTTAAGATGTACCAGGTGGAGTAATGGCGCTGCAAGAATTGAATCGGTGTGGGGAGCCCGTGAGGCAGAGCACTACTCCATAGGGAGAAGCCAGTCCTGGTTGTTTATTGAAATGTGATTTATATTAGAGACTGGCACTCCTGGAAAGGGGTATGTGCAAAGCAAACGGGGGAGAGTAGCAGCGTGAAGAGGTTTGGTGAACAACAGGACGAGAAGATGGCGATGGTCGGAATGTGGCATTTGGAATTAAGAAGATCGACCTCATCCACACAGAGACATTGTTTATTATAATTTAGCCTGCTTGCTGGCATATATCAGCGGCTGTGGAAATATTGGAAAGAATTTTGAAAAGCAATCGACAGAGGTGATCAGGGAGCTTCCGGCGTCCGAGGCATGGGAAGTCCATATATAAAAAAATTATTATAATAATTAGGCATAATTGGAATGTTTCTTTTAATTGGGAATTGTATAATTAATTTGGATTGTAATTTGAAATGTAATTGGGAATAATTTCAATGTGATGTGTTGCGATTTGTATTGGAAAATTCAATAAATAGATTATATATATATAAAGATGTGCTTGGTGGACAGCAGCCTGATGAGCTACTCCCAGTGCTTCCCTTGGCCCTTCTCTGTTGAGCACCCTCACTCACCCCCCACTGGTGCCAACCCATATGCTCAAGAGGAGAGGCAGCTTTAGCGCTTGCCACAGCGCAGGCCACTGCCCAAAGAGGCTGCAGCAGCCCCTGGCACCTGTAAATGTGGGGCCAGAGGCACCCTGGGACAACACAGTTGACAGATGCACCTCTTTTGGCTCCACGGGCCCCAACATCTGCTCACCGTGCTGAGTGCTGACACCAGCTCAGCAGCCTGAAGATTGACAGAACAAATGGTAGGCGAACAAGCAAGCCGGAAATTGCAGCTGATGCACTGGAGAGCCGAGCCAACGAGCACAAATCCACGCTCCAACTAATAGCTGAGGCAATCTTCTTCCGAGCCCCACGCTGCCCTGCCGGCAGCAAGGCCTCCATTTTGCATTAAGTGCCGGAGCCTCTTTTTGCTCTCCGCGGCCACGGCAGGGGTAAAACAACCAAGCGGCTGAAGCCCAGCGACCGGTAATAAATTACTATATTGGATGCCTTTTGTTTTCTCCTGGCTGTGGCTTCGCTGTGTCTTCCCTGCTATCATTACCAATTAAAGTGGGGGCTGCTTTGCTGAGCAGCACCTCTTAATGGCACCCGGCTCCCTCTACTCCAATTGCTCCAGCAAGAAACACCCGAGGTCAAGAAGCCCCTTTGACCTCTCCCAGCTCACTCCCCCTGACCACTCGTGAGGGGAAGCAATCTCCGCCGAACAGATGGACACTTCGGCAGGCTCTATAAAGCTAAAGAATATCAAGATAAATGGAATTGCACTCCCACCTTGCAGCCAGTTTATGAGCATAAAATATTGCTTCACGAAATCAGCAAACATTTTGGACTGGAAAGGCCACAGCTACAGCTTAGTGAGCTGCTGGTTCTTGATTACAGAGGCTGGCAGAAATTGCATCTGGTGGCTTGGTGTTTTTGGTTGGTTTGTTTGATTGATTTAAACTGATATCACAAATTTAAAAATTTATCCAGAATGTATAAATTGTTGCTCGAGTGGCATACACAAGATGAAATGGTAAAATCAGCTATGATAGATTGGGCTAAGGATGTGGGGCACAACATCATGATGGAGGACTGGGAGAAACTGTGGAATTCAGGTATAAAATTTTCAGCATGCAATACTCTCAGAGAGAATGTCATGAAGATGATGTATAGGTGGTATTTAACACCGGTTAGATTGGCAAAAATGTATCATGTACAGAGTAATAAATGCTGGAAATGTAAAGAAGTAGAAGGAACCTTTTTCCATATGTGGTGGACGTGTCCAAAGGTGAAAGACTTCTGGGAAAGGATTTATAATGAATTGAAAAAGGTGTTGAGAAACACATTTAGTAAAAAACCAGAAGCCTTTCTACTTGGAATTGTAGAACAGGAAATCCCAAAAGTTGATAGGACTTTTTTAATGTATGCCACAACAGCTGCTAGAATTTTGTTAGCTAAAAACTGGAAGTCAGAGGAACTACCAACAATAGAAGAATGGCAGATGAAAATGATGGACTATATGGAACTTGCTGAGCTGACCAGGAAAATTCGTGACCAGAGGGAAGAAGCGGTGGAAGAAGATTGGAAGAAATTTAAATTATATTTTAAAAAGTATTGTAAGATTAAAGAGTAGAAATAAGCTGGAAGACAAAGGAGGCTGTAGAAGTAGAAGATAGATATAAGGTTTATGATAGTTGGAATGAATGATAAGGATTTTAGATAAGAAGAAATATTAAGGGCAATTAATTAAAATTGTTTTTAAATGATGTCAAGAAATTACTAAAGATGATATACAAGGAACGCAGGAAGGGAGGAGAGGAGGAAGTCAACCCACAATGAAAAGGAAGGAGGATTAGGTTAAAATGATGTATGTTTGTTTTTATGTTTATTATTGTTGTTTTCCTTTGTTAGTGTTGTATGATGATGTTTGTTTTTATTTGTTAAAAGTTAATAAAAAAATTTTTTTAAAAAAAGTAAAATAAACTGATATCACAAAAATGGGTCCGGATTCTTATGCCACAGAAAGTTCTACTTGTTAGAAGTGTATTTCAAGGCTGCTTTGACTGCTCTGCTCTCAGCGTGCTCACTTTTATGGTTTCGGTAGTTTTTAATTATGTTTTATATTTTATTGTTGTACCCTGATATTTTAAGTTATGGCAGCACAGTAATGCTTTTTAAAAAGGAAATATAAATGGCAATCTTATTAATTAATATATCGCTTATATTAATATATAAGCATTTTCAAGTGGAAAAAATAACCCCAGACCCAGCATAGTGTGTTCAGAGGCCCAGAAATAACTGAGCATGGAAATGAGCCTTTGTTTGGCATTCAAAAGGTTTAAATAGCTATGCTGCGTTATCTTCAAATGAAGCTTGAGTTAATTTCAGTGACAGTAAAATTCCATATAAAACCAGGTTCTTTGAATGTCAGTACAGCTTTCTCCTTTTCAAAGATGCCCGTGCCCTTGAAGAGAAGGGTTCTGTTTTGTTTTTAAAGTTCCCAGTCATTTGCGAAGGGTGGGGAGGACACTTGTGTGACCTCCTGACAGCCAAAGTCTCCCAGTGGGCTCACACGGCAGTGGGGCAGACATGGGACCTTGTGCCAAGAAGCTGTGGGGAGACAGGGGCAGGAGTATAGGGCACAGCACACCATGCACCCCCTCGCCCGCCCTGCCAACCTTCAAGCAACCTGATCCTGGGGTCAACTTTGAAGGCACCTACCTAGTCCTGCTGTCAGGCTCCGGGAGGCTGGACAGCTCCCTAGCGCAGCATATGGCTGTGGGAGCTGTCCAGCACCCAAAGCGCCAGAGCTGCTGGCTGTTGGCACCCAAGGTGGGAGCGGCAGGCCTATCAGCGCAGAGCTGAGACAGGAGGGTATCTATGTTCTCATTGACTGCTGCTCTCCACACACACGGCAATGCAAAACAGCATAGACAGCTCTGCTTCATTTAGCAATATGAGCAGAATTCATACAAATGTTGAAGGCTCTACCGGTGGCGGCGCTCAGGCTAGACCTTGGGGCCAAAGTCCAGCCTCCACCCTGCCCTCTACTACCAAACAACCACCCAGGGAGTGACAGACTGTGCGGGGCGGGGGGGGCAGCAGCAAGCAGGCCTGGTCTCAGCCCCACCAAGGTTGACAGTGGTTACCCCCACAGCGGCCTTTCATGCCTTTAAAACTATTTTATAAGCGGGCAGAGAAGGGAGAGCCAGGCAGGCAGGCAGGTGATTACAGATGCTCATTTCAATATTTTCCCTTTCACTTTAAAAATGCTTATCATCCTTTATTTTTACAAGTAAATGTGCTTAGCTTTAGGGCTGCAGAAGCAAACCTTGTTTTATTCCTGTAGTCTTGGAGATTTAAGTGAGTATAAAATGTGAAACGGCACCTGCTCAAAGTATTTCTTTTTTTAAAAAACCAGGTTGTCCAACCTTTAGTGTGTGCGTTTTGGTGGGGGGCTGTTTATTTTTTGCTCTCATGTGTCAGGAATGTAGGAGCATTTATAGACCCTGGCATGGCTGGAGAGAAGAGCAGTCTGCTTCCTAACCAGAGTAACACACATGACTGTTTAGTGTGTGTGTGTGTGTGTGTGTGTGTGTGTGTGTGTGTGTGTGTGCGCGCGCGCACGCGCACGCTAGAGGACCATTAAGTCCAGGGTCTAAAATTATCTAGCTGCAAGCCTGGCCTCTACACCAATTTTCTTGTCATTACATTGACTGGGAGGGGGCGGGACAGTGGAGGGGCAAGGAGCAGCAGAGACTTCCAAGATTGGGGGAGGGAGCATCGATCTGCTGCCTCCCCCCTTTGCATTGTCTGAAGCTGTCAGGGATAGTCTTTCCTTCCTTCTCTCAGTGAGGCTCACACACCTCCTCCCCAGCCAGGCACTTAAAGCTAGCAGCTCCTGACAACAGAAAGAGATGCTCATAATTGGGAGCTTTGAATCTGGAGGTGCCACTACGTTTGTGGGCCTAGATGCTGGACACATTTATTTCTGAAGCCATTTTAACTCCGGGGTGTTAGAGAACTATATCAATGCGCTGACATACAAGCTGTAGTTTATTACATGTTAAATTCACTCACAATTAAGCGTTGTTAATAATAATAATAATAATAATAATAATAATAATAATACTGTACTCAATTCACTTTCCATTTTCTGCTTCTATGTAATGAAAAATGAAAAACACAGAACCATAATAGGGGGAGGACTCTTGGTTTAGAAGAAAAATCAGCAACTCTAGGTTTAGCAGAAAAATCAGGACTCTAGGTTTAGGAGAAAAATCTCCTAAACCAAGAGTCCTCCCCCTATTGTTATGGTTCTGTGTTTTTCATTTTTCATTATATAGAAGCAGAAACTGGAAAATGGATTGAGCAAAGGAAATGTTTTCCTTTGCTGCATGCGCAGCACTGGACCTCTTCCTCTCTTCTGTTTTTTTGGGTGGTGGGGAGGAACGATCATTTTTAAAGGTTGGCTGGTACCTGCACAATCAACCCCTTGTGCTGTGAAATGGTTTAGGTGGTTTCCCCACACAGAGCATAGAGCCTTATAATTGAGCACATCCATAATTGAGAGATCCGTTTGGGTGAGTCAATTTTTGGCCTCGCACAGGGTGCCATATTATGAAAGCTTACCAAAGACCACCCCTTCTGTGGTGCCATGGAAGCCCGATGTCCAAGCTTTCTTGCTACCCCTAGCCCATAGCTGTCAACTTTCGGATTTGAAAATAAGGGATGCCGCGAGGGCGGTGCAATGGCACCAAGTAGCCTCGCCACCCTGCGCTCCAGAGGTTGCGCGCGAATGGGAGAGCGCATAGACGGCAGGCAGGCTGTCTGTCTGGTTGGGCGTGAGGATCTGGCTGCACAAGGCATGAAAGCTCCACCCCCAATCGGTCTCAGACTCCTTATTGGCAGCCGAGCAACGCAGCTGAGGAGCCTCCCTGGCCGGCAGGGAGGGAGAGGAGCTGCTTCCTTTGAAATCCGGGAAATTTCAGGGATATAAACAATCCGGGATAGCAGCGGGAAACGGCATCGGAATAAGGGAGTTCCCCGCAAAAAAGGGAGGGTTGACAGCTATGCCCTAGCCAGGTATTCTGTCACTAAGGAGTGTCAGGCCACAGCTTGGCTGGATGGGAATGATCAGCACCAGACCAGAGAAGAAGCCATACTGCCAGGGAGGCCAAGGAGCCCACAGAAGAGGAATCTGTTCTAAGAAGGAAAAATCACCCAGTAAAAAATTCAAAAATCCACAGTTGGGTGATGTCTTTATTAGGAGCAACGACAGCGTCACAGAATAGTGGCAGGCTTTTGGAAAGTTGGTTGGTACTAATAAATGTCTTACTGCCCAGCTGTGGATTTTGTAGGACTTTTAATAACAGTCAGGGGGGAAACAAGCAAAGTTAAACAGTCGTTCCAGCTCTAAAACTGAAGTACAGAGGCAATTGATTGTATGCAGAAATGCAATTGTAATGCCTCAAACCAAGGGGATTTCTTTGCTTTCAGGTGGATTTATGTGCAATCTCATTTAGGATCACAGATCTACTGATAGAAAAATATCTACTTTGCCAGCATTTGTTGCCTGTTTTAGTCTGCACACACACACACAAACCAACCCTGCTTTAAAACAGTAGCCATGTCTTCCTTTCTAAATGGCAGATCACCTTATATAAACCCGGAAGGAGAACTGAACAAGAAAAAGAGCAGGTTGCTTTGAACGAGAGGCCAGTATTGATTTTCTCTCCTCTGCAGCAAAGCACCTCCCCCCCCCCCAAATCCCATTCAGCGACTGTCAAAACCTCCCTTTAACAGCTGGAGTCAAATTGTGCTATTTACAGCAAGAGCCCTTGTCAAGTGGACCATAAGTATTCTAACAATACCCTATTCAAATAGGCTTCACCACACAAATTGCCGCCTCGCCCCCTGTCAGTGACTGAGGCAAGTGCTGAGGGTCTGATTTGGGGGAGAGGCCCCCTCACACCCGTTCAGGGTAGCACTTTCTCTGACAAGCAATGATGCCGCACATAAGGGGGCCTTTCGATGCTGGAAATAATTAAAACCTGTTTAAGTATATCAAGGGAATTTGACAACACACATGCTTCGTTTTGCACTGACGGCACTTGTCCCACCAGGAGGAACAGGGCCAACTTTATCTTCTGGGCACACGTCCCAGTTCCATACCAAAAAGCACCCAAGCAGCATGAAATCAGAGGCCTCGGGTCCTGGTGGCTGCAATTTCCATGAGGACTAGGGGCGTAGGAAGTGGGGAGCAGGGGGGGCGGGCCGACCCAGGTTCCATCATGGAGGGGGGTGACAAATTATCAAGGAACAATTACTGCCCTACTAGGGCGGTTCATAAAAAAAGGTTTTTTACAAAAAAAAATGCCTGCTCCAAAAGTCTTATCTTACTACACTAGGGATTATACAGCTATATATGAAATTTTATGCATATCAGTTAATATCTTGACCCTCCTCCACGAAAATAGCTGTTTACTTGGCCGTTTTCCTATGTTGTGAAGGCTGAAATTTCAATTCAGTGGAGCACTTACTGTTCCCAACCCTAACCCTGTGGAAAGCCATCTAATTAGACTTTAATTTGATTTTGACATGTTTTTAGAAGGTAATTTAATTATTGTTTGATTTTATACCAGTATTATGTATCTGATGATAGCTGCCCTGAGCGTGACTTTGGCTGGGAAGGGCAGGATATAAATAAAAGTTTATTATTATTATTATTACTATTATTATTACTCATTATTATTCCTTTGTAAGAAAATATGAAATAACGTAAAACCATTTTTGCAGGCAAAAAATAAAATAAAAAAATAAATGGGGGGGGGGTTGACAAGAAATTTTTCGCACCGGGTACCACCTGACCTTCCTATGCCTCTGATGAGGACAAATATGTTGATACAGGGAATCTGATTCAGAGGCTGGCCAGCCATGAGGTAAAAGAAAGGTGCCATGCAATCTGCCTCAAGGACTTAAAAGTTCCTTTTTTTCCATTTAAGCATGTGGTTAACTCTCCGTTTTCTGGAATTCAATGAGACTTTAAAGTGCTGGAGTGTGGCTGGATCATTCCCTGCCATTTCAGGGCTTTGTAGAGCTCTGTTTTCAGTGGAGACCTTTTCAGTCTCCCAGCAGAACCATTTTACGATTTGCAGAATTAAGCACCAAACCTGGTTCCAAATCTCATTCGCCACATTCATTTAAATAGCGTTGCTATCTAACTACTACTACTGTTGTTCATCAGTCACCACTTAGTCTATATGAGGCATGTCCAACAGGTAGATCGTGATCTACCGGTAGATCACTGGACGTCTGTGGTAGATCACAAAGCTCAACAACTCTGGCTGTCAATAACAATGGGTAGATCACAGCCAGTATTTTTATACTGTGAGTAGATCACAGCCTCTTGGGAGTTAGATATGCCTGGTCTATATAAATAGTGTTATATCAAAGAGGGTGATTATCATGCCTAATAGCTGCTCCTAATCAACAGGAGATGATGGGCAGTCACCATTAAATTCCTAAATACTAAATGATCATTCTACATGTTCAAAGACAGGGAACAATCGAGGCTCCTTCCCCACCAAAAAGCCAAAGCTTTTTGAGCCGCCGGTGTGTATGTAAAACAATATAGTTATATTTCGTATATTTACTGGTCAAAATGTCTTGTTAGAAGTGCTAGTTGCATCTGTAGTTGGTGGTTCTGAGCCATGATCAATAACAAATTGGAGGGGCTTCTATAGTTTAAGCAGCATTTACCATATTTTTCCATGTATAAGGCGACCTTTTTTCTTATTTTTTTTGTGATAAATTGAGGGTCGTCTTATACACGGGTTAATATGTTAAGTAAGCGAGGGCTGGTGCTGCCACGGTAGCAGGGAAATGTCGGAGAGGAGGCTGCTGACCCGCCCTTCCTGGCTTAGGAAGGGTATTTGGTGAGTGCCAGTATGTGGTGTATTACGGCACCAGTTCCATCTGCCAGAGAGAGGGATCGTCAAAAAGCTGCTCAACAGCTCAGTGAACTTACAAAAGAAGCTCAACAACTGTTGAAGGCTCCCAAAAATAGGGGTCGTCTTATACATGGGGGCGTGTTATACACGGGAAAATGCGGTATATGGACTTGCTATTTACAGAGCAAGTTCACTCCCAACTTTGGGTCGTGTGGCATCAAGGTAGGTTTCCTGAGTGCTGTCCAAGATCCATGGCAGGGGTTTGGACCTCCAACTCTACAATTCTGCGATTCTTTGATTCAAAGTTTCCCCTTTCTGTGCACTCACCTGATGGTGGGAAGACTTTTCTCGATGAGCGAGGCTGCTGTAGGAAAGAGTGCCGATTTTATAGGAGTTGGAAGATTGGCCATCCAGGTTTTCCTGCTTAGGTGTGTCTTCTTCAAAGACGGCCGACAGAGAATCTGCTGCTGCCATGACTGAGTCCTCACAGCAAGCGAGGATTGCCTGAGCAATTTCCCCAGTTTCATGGCGCTCAAGACTTCCTGGGCAGAGGAGAAATAGTGGTTTGAGAAATTCACAGGCAGCAGAGCATGACTTCACATAAGCAGAGCAGGAGCTCCAGGGCAGAATCAGGGCCAAGAAGGTAAGTTGTAGCTGGACAAGTTCATTCACCAAGGTGAGCATTAAGACTACCATGGATGGTTGTTTAATGGAACCAAGCAAAAAGCCAGCCACAGAATCATACTGCACCTGCCTGCTCAGATGGGAAGTCCCACTGTGCGCAATATTCCGAAGGAAGTTGGTATAGGATTTTGTCGGCTCTGTAAGTGACTTAAAGAACTTCCCAAAGGGCAGGGCCGGCGCGTCCATTTAGGTGAACTAGGCAATTGCCTAGGGTGCCAAAATGGAGGGGGCGCTGGCCAGCCTGCCCCCCGCCCCCCCGCCGCCGCCCGGTGCTGCCCCAACCAGCGGCGGAGCAAGCAAACCGCAGCGGCAAAGGGCGCCCGGCAGGGCAGGGGGCGGGGCACCGCTCCGCAACGTGCGTCATACGTAATGACGTCACGTGGCCAGCCCCCTCGCCTAGGGCGCCAAAATTGCCAGCACTGGTCCTGCCAAAGGGATTCTCTGCCAAAAGCTGAACCCACGTCAGGTATATAAACATACAAGGCCTATAGCATGACTACAGTCGCAAAGTTAAGAAGAAGAGCCATCCCTCACCGTTGTCATTCCTGCCTCCAGTTTATGCCAGGAATCACACCATTTAAGTTACCCACATGGTTGGTCCCCATACACAGCTGAAGAGAAGAAGAGTTTGGATTTGATATCCCGCTTCATCACTACCCGAAGGAGTCTCAAAGCAGCTAACATTCTCCTTTCCCTTCCTCCCCCACAACAAACACTCTGTGAGGTGAGTGGGGCTGAGAGACTTCAGGGAAGTGTGACTAGCCCAAGGTCACCCAGCAGCTGCATGTGGAGGAGCGGGGACGCGAACCTGGTTCACCAGATTACGAGTCCACCGCTCTTAACCACTACACCATGCTGGCTCTCCATTCACCAGCTGCTGTGAATGGCATAATTAATAACTGTAATAGGGAATAGTTATAGACGCACACTTAGATGATAAGAAATCAATTGATATAATCATCACATTTTATTCCCTTTCCGGTGAGCAGCTGATTAATTTAATTCTAATGTAGAAGCAGCATCTTATATCAAATCATATTGTAATGAGAAACAACAACAGGATTTCTTACCCACCCTTCATAAGGTCCCTGGGTGGGTTGTAACTCTATAGAAATGCAACATTAAAAGTAGTTTGAACCATTTACATTTGGTGCATCTGGTTCCATGTTTTCCGTGTGCTTCCAGGGGCTCTCCAGCATCTGAGATGCTGGTCAGGGCAACCAGAGTGTAAGGGAGGGGCATCATCAGGCTTGTTTCATTCTCCCATTTGTTTTTTACCCTGGAAGATGCCTGCCCATATCGCCATCAGTCTCTCAGCAGAAACACTTCATAACTTACAGGTTAGCATGGAGACTCCAATCAATAGTCAGCATCCATTCAGCATTTGAATGCTGTCCCCTAGTGTTCCAGGTATCAAATGACAAGAGGCAGGTGGTCCCTTTTTTGCTGTTTCTTTTCTTCACAAGTGCATCTTTCCCACCGCTCACTTATGCTCCATCCTATTTACATTTGCACAGATAGGAGGGACCAGGCCTCTGACTTCAGGAGACCAAGACTCTCCAGCTGACTCCTTAAATTGTTTTCACTGGAAGATCAAAGCCACTGAAGGCCTCCATTTTCCTCCTTCCCCTTCTGTAATATCCTATCCCTCTTTTCATTGAGAGAGGTCTTCCGCCTCCTCCTCTCTTCCTCTTTGGGACCATCCACACTTTCATTTGTCCCTGATTTCAAGTCACAGATCTGAGAGGTTTGTTTTTTGGGGTTTTTTTTGGTCCTGTGGCTTTTCCCAGGAAAACCTGAAATTTACTGCTGAATCGGAACAAATGTCAACCCACAGAAAACGTGATTGGTGGTTGTTCCAATTCAGCAATAAACAGTGGGGTTTCCCAGGGAAAGCAGCAGGACAAAACAAACAAAACACCCAGACCCATCACTTGAAATCATGGGACAATGACCGCTCCCCACATCAAATGGGGGGTGACTTTTGCGTAGTCACGCATAGCCCCCTGGATCCCAGTGCAGCTCCTGGTAGTTTGGGCTGGCTTCATCCTCCCCAAGCTGGATACCTGGGGTCAGGGGCATAGCGTGCCGCTTGGCTACCGGGGGCTGGTCCGCCCCTCGCCTCCATGCCGCAGCGCCACAAGCCAGCCAGCCAGCGGCGGAAAAAACCGCTGAAAGGGCCGGAAGGCTATTTTTGGCACTGCCGGGGCAGAGCTGCAGGGGCGGCCAGCGAGGGGGGGTGTCATGTCAGCGACAAGCATGACACCCCTCCTCGTTGGCCGCCCCTGCGGCTCCACCCCGGCAGCGCCGAAAATAGCCTTAAAAAAAAAAGCGTAGGGCGGCTGCGGGGGCAGGGCCCCCGCCCCAAGTGTCACCCCCACCAGGACGCTGCCCGGGGTGGACCGCCCCCCCACCCCCTTGCTACGCCCCTGCCTGGGGTCTCCGCCTACCTCAGTCAACCGCCCAATCCCACCTGGGGAGGCGTTGCCAGGGGATTGGCCAGGTAAGGGGAGGGACCGCCCTGCCCACACAATAGAAGGTGTAGCTTACCTGGGAAGCATCAATCGGCTCCAGAGCTTCTCCCACCCTCCACTCCCTCAATTAAGTCTTATTTTGCAGGTTAACCTCTTCTCCACAGGTACGCAGGCGCTGCTACGTCAAGGCCGCTGTTGAAGGGCCGGAAAGGAATTTCCCTGCATTGGCAGGTTTCGCCTTTCCCATAGCAATTCGTCACAACTTTGGTGGTTTCAGGCCTTGGGTGGAATCCTTTTATCTTCCTAAATGGGGGGGGGGTGAGGCAGTAACCCATGCCCCCTTTGCAGCAGCAATACCAGGGTTCCCCGTTAAAGGGGTTTGGGGGGAGGTATTGGCCATACGCCAAGAGGTTGTCATTGCTCTCCCCCTCCAGCGGCGGTGAACGGGGGGGCAGGCTCTCTGCTTGAACATATGTTCTCCAGAGCCAGCCCAATCCCCACACATTCTGGATAACCCTGAAGTCTCCCAGATCCCCGGCTGGGGACTGGGAAGGATAAACGCCCAATGCCTGAGCCAAGGTTTCCCTGCATCTGAATATTAATAAAGTTGTGGCCAATTTTAATCCCATAGCATGTTGTCTTGAGTCATTATTCCGCTCGGGGGTCTCCTGGGGTTTGGGGGATTCCCCCTGTCCACATAAATGAAAACGTGGAAGGTCCCTCTATTCTGCTAGACTTTCTTACAGCCATTCTGAGCTGGGATTTTCTTTTCTTTTCAAAAATACTGTTGCATGAAAATCCCAGCACAACAGTAAACTACCTCAGAAGGCACCAAGCATTTATCTATTCATTTAAGGAAGTTTTGATATAGAAAAATAAACCAGTAAGACAAAAGGCCTTCAGTTAAAACCAAAACATGGCCGAGTTTTCTGCTGATCTGGAGAAGGACAGTCTGATCATATATCCATAGCAGTGACCAGAGGAAGAATGACCGCTGGGAGGAGCACATAGAGAAGAAACGCCATGGTGTATCTACAGCAGCACAACCAGACACCTCAATCTGCCTCAGCTGCAACAAAACATGTCTCTCTCATATGATTCTCTACAGCCATAACAGGCACTGTAAACTTCCAATAATTTGACTTCACCCCGCAAACGGTGCACTCTTCCATTGTCTCCTGAGACCAATGGATGCCAGCTTCTGGTCTTCTTAAACATGGGCTTCCATTTCCAACAGGGCAGTGAGTGTGCCGGGAATGTTTGCTCTGATTTAGCACTAAAGAGTGGGTTTTCCCCTGGGAAGGTGGCAAGGCAAGCAGAAAGACCTGTGCTTTCTAGGCATGGGACAAGCAGAACTGTCGCTGAGCTCTCTGTTTTGATATATGTGTCGTGTGTGTGTGTGTACATGCATACTGATAATAATAAGGATCAAATAATGGTAAAAAGTGCAAAGAAGACATTTAAAAATCCAGCAAACCCAAACGTCCAGAATACAGACAGACTCATAGCCAAGCATCGCAGCACAGATATTTCCTTCATGCTCATTCCAACCAAAGCAGAGTGCAGGAAGGTGCCATAAGCTTACAGAGCTCCCTGAAAACACCTAATGGTTTCATAATTGGATTATATGCCTCTTTAAAGGGATGTCAGCTTTCCCTCAAGGCAAAGTTTGTTAACTTGGGGGAGGGGGTGGGGGAGAAGAGGGGAGGAGGAGAGATGAAGGCATGTGCCCAGTTTCTAAAGGCAATTCACTTGGTTCCTAGAAACGATGTTGCAATTTACTTTGGTGCCATGCTCTGACCCTTTCTTGGGTCCAGAGCATGAGAAATAATAGCAGAAATCTGAGCATGTACAGAGTTAATTTCCTTCGCTGCTGACTAGGTAAAGTAAAGGTAAAGGACCCTTGGATGGTTAAGTCCAGTCGAACTAGTCTATGGGATGTGGCGCTCATCTTCACTTTCAAGCCAAGGAAGCCAACGTTTGTCCACAGATAGAATCATAGAATCCTAGAGTTGGAAGAGACCCCAAGGGCCATCCAGTCCAACCCCCTGCCATGCAGGAAACACCATCAAAGCATTCCTGACAGGTGGCTGTCAAGCCTCTGCTTAAAGACCTCCAAAGAAGGAGACTCCACCACACTCCTTGGCAGCAAATTCCACTGTCAAACAGCTCTTACTGTCAGGAAGTTCTTCCTAATGTTTAGGTGGAATCTTCTTTCTTGTAGTTTGAATCCATTGCTCCGTGTCTGCTTCTCTGGAGCAGCAGAAAACAACCTTTCTCCCTCCTCTATATGACATCCTTTTATATATTTGAACATGGCTATCATATCACCCCTTAACCTTCTCTTCTCCAGGCCAAACGTACCCAGCTCCCTAAGCCGTTCCTCATAAGGCATCGTTTCCAGGCCTTTGACCATTTTGGTTGCCCTCCTCTGGACATGTTCCAGTTTGTCAGTATCCTTCTTGAACTGTGGTGCCCAGAACTGGACACAGTATTCCAGGTGAGGTCTGACCAGAGCGGAATACAGTGGTACTATTACTTCCCTTGATCTATTCCCTTGATAGATTTCTGGGTCACGTGGCCAGCGTGACTAAACCACTTCTGGTGCAACGGGACACCGTGATTCGTGCCAGAGCACAAAGAAATGCCATTTGCCTTCCTGTTGCAGTGGTGCCTATTTATCTACTCGCACTGGTATACTTTCAGACTGCTAGGTTGGCAGGAGCTTGGGCTTGCTGATCAGAAGGTGGGCAGTTTGAACTGCTGACTATGAACAATCAGTTCCTGCATGTCTCTGCTTAGGGTCCCAGAGTGTCTTGCATATGGGGTGGGCATGATAAGCCCCAAACATGTGGCCCGCTGCTGGACACCCCAATATTTCTCATTTAGAAACACAGCCTGAGTGTGATATGGCGGAGGTCTGACTCTTTCACCCAGTGCTAGGCTTGTCATAAAGACCTGTCATTTACTTGGAACCAGGAGAACTGTAGCTCAAATGAGTCTGTAGTTGGCTGTTTTCAAATTGGCAGAAAATGTCCCAACCATGTCAGAACATACATGGATTTATTTTATTTTTTTAAAAAAAACACATTGTTACAAGTCTACAGTGGGACCTTGACTTACGAGTTTTTCGACTTCCGAATGACTTCCGGAAGAAAAAAATGGCCGCCGCAACCGAATTTTTCGACTTCCAAAAGGAAATCGCGGCCACTTTGAATAGGATTTCTTCGACTTACGAATTTTTGATGCGGGTTTCTTCGACTTACGAATTTTTTTCGCTCAATGCATCCCTATGGGGATTCGACTTACGAGTGTTTTCGACTACCGAAGATCGCGTCGGAACGCATTATCTTCGTAAGTCGAGGTCCCACTGTATATTTTATGCAGTAGATACGCAAGCATGTCCAAAACAGTAAGTAAACTGTTTCAATAGCAATCATCCAGACTATAAAAGGACTCAAATTTTACATGGTGATTTATGTAGGATATGATTTCCTCAACCAGCCTTCTTTCCCATGCAAAATACAGCTAGGGGCCCTGATCCATGGATTCTTGCAGCAGAGCAGACTGTCTGCACACAATACTTGAAAAGTATGTTTTAAAAAGCAACTGGTTCTAGTTCAAGTTAATCCTTTTTAAAAAGGAACTAGTTCCTCTTTTTACAAAACAAACTAGTTCAAATTCATCCTAAAGGGGTTTTTTGTGCCCTTCCAGATGGCAAGAGCATAGTAGCATTGGGGAAGCATTGCAGAGCAGAATGACGTGTGGATGACCCAGTATAAATCTACCACTAAGGCACTATTGTTGCATCAGTGTCACAGTGCTGCAGAATGCACCCAGAGGAGAGGGAAAGCGCTAGAGGGACCCCAATGCTCAGCCTTTTCCAAGCATTTGTCTAAGTGGGATGCCTATATAGCAATGAGTCTTCATCCTGCAGAGTTGCTTATGGGGTGTTTACACGTCTTCCCATTATTAATGCATTTGCCCATTGCTTTCCAAACACCTAAAAGTCTGTGTTGTGTTTTGTTGTGTTTTTAAAGTGGATTTGTTATGGCAGGGTGTCAAGAGTGCTTTCATTTAAATCAGGGGTCGGCAAGGTTTACCTCGCCTGGGCCAATTCACTCCAGCGGAGATCCCTCCATGGGCCGGATCACATGCACGCGATTTCCAGTGTCTGCGTCTGTGCAGATGTGATTTCCGGCGCCACAGAATCAAGTCTCCGTGCCACACTGTGCCGGTTTAGCGCAGTGCAGGGGGACTCACTGAGCAGGCGGCTCGGTTCGGGGGCAGCTTGTGGGCTGGTTAAACGACCCCCATGGGCCGCTTGTGGCCCATGGGCCTTAGGTTGCTGACCCCTGATTTAAATGCAGAAAGTTCCGGTATGTGCTTGAATCACTCCTACAATAAAAGGACAGCCTGGAGACACCCTTTATCAGTGTCGACTAACTCAGTGTCAGGCAACTGGCCAGCACAGCAAGGCCTCCAAAGTCTAGCTAATCATTCACTATTCAGAGTCCAAGTTAAATTGCTGGCAGTTATTGCTGGCAGTTATTATTGGCCTTTTCTCTAACTTTGGCATTTCAAACAGAGTTTGCCTCTGCTAGCTGCTTCTCCAGGGTGGTGGGGTCCCTTGTGTTTTACAAACAAAAAACGGCGGGGAAAAAGAGAGGCCTTACCGGTCTCAATATCCCAGACGTAAACGGAATCATCTTCGCATCCAACCACCAAGAGATTTTCCACAGGGTGCCACCGTAGCCTCTTCACAGGGGAAAGGTGTTTCCTGGCCTGCATGAGGCAGGCTCGCTCTTGTATGTGCAGAAGCACCACAGCGTGGTCATCGCTACACAAGCAGCACACGATCCGGTGCCCTCTGAACTGCAAAGAAGGATAATGCCAAGGTGAGTTATTCAGAAGCCTGCGCAAACCCCAAAGTGTGCTAAGGGGAGCGTGTGTGGATGTGTGAAACATACAAAGGGAGCTGACTTCTCTTCTCGGTAGGAAGCCACTGTGAATGAGGCAAACACTAGAGTTTCTGAATGGACTGCGCTACACATGACACTCCAGGTGGAACAGAAATGCATTTACAAGTAGCAGAGGCAGCCTGAGCAAATCTGAGGAGGGGCTGAGCTCCTGCATCCAGCCAAGTTGCCTGTTTCTGTCTCCTGGGCAGGGCCGTCTTAAGCTTATCTGGCTCCGTGGTGCAAGGATCCCTCTGGCGCCCCCCACCCCCATGTTTCCCTCCAGGCAGGCAGCAGCTGGAGGGCAGCTCCTCCAGCGGGATGGAGGCGCTGGGCACGGCGCGGCATGCCGGAGGCGGGCGAGGGCGGCGAGCCGATGCCTGGAGGCGCCACGTCCAGCCTCCGCCTCTTCCCTGGCACCCTCCAGAATGTGGCACCGTGGTTCCCCGCGCCATTAGCCTCTATGGCTGAGACGCCCCTGCTCCTGGGATCCAGTCATATTTCTGCTCATCCTGTTCCCCCCCCCCTGCAAAATTGCTACAAGGAAATGTAGCCTGTTGCCCTTGGAATAGGACAGGAGGGGAAATAATAAAGCTGTAACACTGGGATTCCAATTACACACCTGTAGAGAAAGCAGACTTGAGCAAAATGAGTCCAATTTCACACCCTTAACAGCTTTACCTAATGGATGCTGAGCACAGGGTTTTAGTCTTCTAGAGGCACTGAAAATGCAATTGTGAAGCTCATTCCCTGCCTTAAGACAGGATCAGCTCCATACGAAGCACCTCCAGTAGACAAGTGCCTGCCCCTCCACTTCTTGAAATATCGAGGGAGGAGACGGTGCCACTGAACATCCTTAGCAACTGACCCCACATCTGAACCGCTTGACTCCTTCTCTCAGTAGAAAAGAAACCATCAATGGCAAGAAGATGACAGACACCTCTCTCTTCCCTAAGAACTCCTTTGTTGGTTGGTTCTGTGAAATCTAATTTAAAGCCTTGTGAAATCTAAATCTGGCCAGATGAGGGCACCATGGCAAGGCTGAATCACAGGAAGACGCAAAGGCTTCATTTAATAAATTCCACATAAATAAGGCCCTTCGTCCCTTATTTTGATTATAGACCTCCTTGTGCCAAGGGATCAGAACAAAGAGGCAAAAGCAGCTGCAGAGACCAACTGGGGCTGCTCTGGTGAAGTGAAGGTCTGGGTGGGCACCCTCTTTCCCCTCCCACTTCATGGTACCCAAAACTCACTGTCTTCACCGCCTCCAACCCCCTGGGGCTAGCACTGGCTGGCCAGCCTGGCTGGACCCCCATGCCGTGCCGTGCCCTGTGTTTGGGATTATCTGCAGTGGGTAGGTAATGTCTTGGGGGTTTTTTTGCTGAGGAGCAGAGAGAAATTGCTTTAAATCAGGGGTAGGCAACCTAAGGCCCAGGGGCCAGATGCGGCCCAATCACCTTCTCAATCCGGCCCACGAATCAGCGTGTTTTTACATGAGTAGAATGTGTGCTTTTATTTAAAATGCATCTCTGGGTTATTTGTGGGGCATAGGAATTCGTTCATTCCCCCCCCCCAAAAAAATATATAGTCCGGCCCACCATGTGGTCTGAGGGATGGTGGACTGGCCCATGGCTGAAAAAGGTTGCTGACCCCTGCTTTAAATAGTATGGGCTGCTTCTCTGGGGTAACTGAGCGGTGCCATTGACAGATTTTTAGTAAACAGAGGCAAATTGGCAGAGTTTGCATCCCTGGTCATCTACATGCAAAGAAGAGACAGATAAAAATGTTTTATTTGATAGAAAAAGTACAAAATACGTAATAAAATTAAGAACAACAAAAAACCAAAAACTAATTGCAAGCTCCATGGCATATGTCAAAAGTCAGGTGCAATTAAATCCTAGGTCAGTGAGCTGAGCAAGCAGTTTTGTCATATGTGGATAATGTATGCTGTTAATTATTAATTATTATTATTATTATTATTATTGAATTTATTTTGTTTACTGTCTGGTGGGTGCAAAGAATAGGGCTTTGCATCACTTGTCATGCTACGGAGTGCCGGATTTCCTTCTTCCCAGTGGGAAATAAAATCTGACCCTGCCTGTCGCTGTTGTCCTCTAAGATTTGCCCAAGAACTCAGGCAGGAGGGTAGACTAAGCCCTGTCTCTCCTCTCCTTCCAGGAAGACCCATCTCCTCTTTACCGGTACTTACCCTGTAGTTCTCTGAAGACAACAGCAGATTCGTGACGGGACCAGCTTGCAGTGAAAAGCAATGCAATAATTCCCCGGTAAAAATGTCCCACCAGACCACACTGGAGTCCTGGCTCCCTGACATCAGCCAGCTGGGATCAAACCGGGCTGATCGGCCATGGAGGTAAAGTAAGGAGGTCACGCTGGTGCTGTGGTGGCTGAGTATTCTGTGAGGCAGGGTGTCTGAAAGAACAAGGGGAGAGAGAAAGAAGTCAACAACAAAAGCAGTGTCCAACAGGGGCTTACTCTCTCCTGACAGAAAAGAGTGCAGTCGTCACCTGGCCAGAAACTGTGGCCACCTTTGCACAGGAGAAGTGTTAATAATGCGCCATGAGCAGAAGAAGAATTATAAGGAATTATAGGGATAGGTAAAGGTACCCTTGACCGTTAGGTCCAGTAGCGGATGACTCTGGGGTTGCGCGCTCATCTCGCTCTATAGGCCAAAGAGAGCAGGCGTTTGTCTGCAGACAGTTATTCCGGATCATGTGGCCAGCATTACTAAGCCACTTCTGGCAAACCAGAGCAGCACACGGAAACGCCGTTTACCTTCCCACCAGAGTGGTACCTATTTATCTACTTGCACTTCAACGTGCTTTCGAACTGCTAGGTTGGCAGGAGCAGGGACCGAGCAACGGGAGCTCACCCCGTTGCAGGGATTTGAACCGCCGACCTTCTGATCGGCAAGCCCTAGGTTCTGTGGTTTAGACCACAGCGCCACCTGCGTCCCAATTATAGGGATTATAGGGATAGAACTACCTAAATTGTATAGAAATTTATTTATGTACACGACTACAACTGCAAGAATGTTACTTGCCCAAAAATGGAAAGAAGTAGTCCCAGCAAAGGAAGAATGGATACAAAAACTTATGGAATATGCAGAAATGGTGAAACCTACCAGAAGAATAAGAAATCAAGGTAGCAAACTTTTTATAAAAGAATGGAAATGGTTTATTGTAAACAGATAAAAACACTGGCAGGATTATTGTAATAACCTGCAGTTTTATGAGTATATATTTAAGTAGATGAATAAATGAGCAAATTAAGTTAATTTGGATATGCAGACGTTATTAAAAATTTAAGGAACCACAGAAAGAGGGGGAAGGAAGTCAAGTTTTTAAATGTTGAAATGATTGTAAAATTAGTGATATGTTTCCTGCTTTAAATAGGAGCATCCATCCCTCTCTCTTCCTAGCTCAGTCAGTAGAGCATGAGACTCTTAATCTCAGGGTTGAGAGTTCAAACCCCATGTTGGGTAAGGAGTTGTGTATTGCAGGGGCTTGGACTAGATGACCCTCATGGTCCCTTCCAACTCTACAGTTCTATGATTCCATGATTACGTCATCTTCTAAAGAGGAGTACACCCCCTCCAAGTGTTTGCCTAGGGCTAGGGTGGTGACCACCCAGGTTGGTGCTTTGGCTTCCATGGGGGAGAGCAGCTTGCTCCCACTCCCAAAAGCAGAGCAGAGGAGGATTCTGGGATACCCTCCCTTGGGTAGTTTGTGAGCTCCCATTGCTCCTCCCTTGGGTAGTTTGTGAGCTCCCATTGCTCGGTCCCTGCTCCTGCCAACCTAGCAGTTCGAAAGCACATCACAGTGCAAGTAGATAAATAGGTACCACTCCGGCGGGAAGGTAAACAGTGTTTCCATGCGCTGCTCTGGTTCGCCAGAAGCGGCTTAGTCATGCTGGCCACATGACCTGGAAGCTGTACGCCGGCTCCCTCGGCCAATAATGCGAAATGACCGCTGCAACCTCAGAAAATAAAAATAGAAATACTTTGTTGTCACTGTACCACATGTTTACAGTGAGATTAAACGGCTGAGTGAGTCGTCCGTGACTGGACCTGGATTAACTTTACCTTTAATGACCTTTAAATGCCTCTTTAAAATGTGTCTGTTCACCCAAGCTTTCCTGGACCCCGATTCTTAATTTTTAATTCTTTTGTACACTGGTCATCTTTATTTGTGAAATACAGGTGCATTTGGGTTTTATTTCATTTTTATCTAGCTGTTAGAATTTTTTTATGGAATGCTGTTGTCATTTTAATGGGTTGTCTCCAACGTTTGACATACTGAAATTCTACATTGTAAACCGTACTGTGGTCTCTTGATGACGGGCAGTATGTAAATTTAATAAATAATAATAATAATGGATGTGTGTAACTGACAGGCCCATTGATTTCAATGGGTCTACTCTAAGTAGAGCTTCACTGGACACAAACCTATGCAAAGCACTTAGACAGATATATACCGGTAGTAAGTAGTGTAGCATTTTAGTTAATAAAATGAGCAACCCATTGCCAGCCAGACACTCAGGCAACCGGAGTGTCTGTAGGATTCTTACTCACCTTTCAGCAAGGAGTCCTTTCCCATCAGCCTGGCCTTGGCAGCCTGCAGAGCCAGCATGACGAAGATCCTGCCATCCGCAAACCCGCAAACCAGTTTATCAAGGCTGGGGATATAAATGGAGGAAGTGATGGCGTCACTCCCCATCCCATTCTCAGCTCCACAGAGGTGGTCGATGATGCCTTCGGCCGCAGGGCTGCAGCTGTCAAAGCTGTTCTGAAGAGTCCAGGATGTTGCTATAGGGATCTCTAGGGAGAAAAAGAAATAGGGGGTCGTCCACAGAGCCCAACTGCTTGAGAAGACGGAGGCAAAATTCAAAGACCTTGCTGATATTTGTCTTGCCACCTGTAGGTCATGGCTATAGAAATTAGGATGGGGGTCTTTCTCATCCTGTTTTCAAAGCAAGTCTTTGCCTCCTGGGAAACCCGGCAGGTTTTTCTTTCTAAGTGCTGCTTCCAGATTGTGGGTGGGGTGGGGTGGGGTGGGGTGGGAGCACATGTGGGCAGGATTCCTGCATTGCAGGAGGTTGGACTAGATGACCAAGGGGGTCCTTTCCAGCTCTATAATTTTCATAGAACCTATATGACATTGCTGGCATCAGTATGCCAGTCTGTATTTTTTTCTGTCTTTAAATTTCCCTTTCTAGGAAAAATCCAGTAAGTTCTTAAAAAAAAAAAAAAAAACCACTATTTTCAATGACATGTTGGTGATATGTGAACAACTCATTTTCAGTAATAGCCACCCTCTGTGTTATGTAACAGTCTTCTGTGTCCAATTTGAGGAATTCCTTAGTAAAGCACGCAAATGAAACATAAAATATTATATCTGTTGACAAGAGGCCATTCGTTGTTTGAGTACAGTGAGATCCCAGAGTCTAAAACATTTGCAAAGGTTTTCCTTTGTTTGAGTCATCATCCATCCTTCAATCAAATCAGGCCAAGGTGTTATTCCTCCTCCCCCTCCTCCCCTTCCTGGGGACCCCCAACCTTCCCCATTTCACTATCCTTTTAAGCCCCCCTGAATGATTCAAAAGTTGAGCCAACCTTTTGGAGAGCCGTCCAGAGTTGAAACTGGCACATCTGGAATATGCCACAGAGTGATTCTGCCTGATGCTGCTCCACAATAAAGGATCTTATAAAAAGGTTCCTTTCTTTCATTGATGAAGCCCATAATGTAAGAAAAACTCTATTAAAAACAAACAAACAAACCACACATTTAAATTGTATTAGTCGGTTGCAGCAAAAGCAACAAGGAGTTCAGTGGCACCTTAAAGACTAACTGTCAGGTTCCCTTCTCGGTTGTTCAATAGAAAAGCCAAGCCATACAGTGCAGAGCTTAATCTTATCACGTCTGTTCACTCACTAGCAGAATCCGGAAGTGCCTCCCTCCTGTTTTGGCACCAACACCACAATCTTGGCAGCCTAAATTGCCTCCTCCTCCTCCGTAATCTATGCGCCGGACCTGATGTCTCTCCCTCCGATCTAGCCTGCTGGGTGGTGCCAGGTCTCCCAGCCACTAATTGCTTCTCCCCGAGGGACTGCTGGTTTCACCAGATGAATCTGTAGTTAAAACAGGTGGCGGCTCTCTATAAACACTCAGAGCTGGACTAGCAGGGGCAGGCAGATCCCTGACACTAACATATTTAATGTTGCTTAGCTTTTGTGGGCCACTTTATCAGATGCATGAAGAATTATCCAGATTATATCTATCCACGGCCCTATTCAGATGGGGAGCAGGGTTTTGCCCACTAGTCCTCTGCCTTCTCTCAACATGACCCTCTGGTCATGCCCACAGCAACGGGGCAGAAGTCCCTGGTCACATCAGTATGGGCCTTATTCCTATCAAATGAACAGGGCTTTGATCTGCACACACAGAAGATGGCATGAGGTGTGTCTTTACAAAGTGAAGCTAGGAGACCTTGCAACTCAAGAGGGAAGCATGCCCCATTATTATGCCTAGTCAAATGCCAATAAAGTCCAATGGAAAAGGTGGAAGATCCAGTCACAGGGGCACAGGAAAGCTGCCCAGCTAACTCAGTGATTGGCCCACCTAACATCATCATCATCACCATCATCATCATCATCGTGTATCACCGCCTCCAGGATTCTGGACAGTAGTCTTCTCCAACACTTCCTGGGGCTGCCAAGAATTGAATCTGGGACTTCTCGCAAGCAACACCGGCAGTCTACCACTGTGAATTGGGGTTCGTACAAGAGGACTGGCTGTTCCCAGCAGATAATAAGCTGCCAAATCAAGATGAACACCATTTGCTAAACACCTGCTGCAGGACCACTCCCAGATATAGTGACTGTGAGGCAGCCATTGCCAGTCTCGCATGAGCTCAAGCCTGCATCTGAAATGCATCTCACGAGCCTCCTCTTGAAACTTTCTGCTTAAGCCCAGCCAGCTCTGATGTCTCTGAGTGAATGTCCAGGGAGATTTAAATGGTTTCCGAGTATCACCATTTTTAATGTCTCATTTGCCTCCATTTATTCTCTTGCATAATGCATACAGAATAATAGACCAATGTAAATACTAATGTAAATGGTATGGCCAATGTAAATAGCAGGAGGTCCCTGCTTGCACATATGATGGCATATATCATGCTAGTAGATGTGCAAAAGAACAAGCTCTTGGCAGGGATGGAGTCAACTCTGGGGTTTGTTGCAAGGGGGGGGTTGTAGGGTTATAGGGACGTGGGTGGTGCTGTGGTCTAAACCACTGAGCCTAGGGCTTGCCGATCAGAAGGTCGGCGGTTCGAATCCCTGCGACGGGGTGAGCTCCCGTTGTTCGGTCCCAGCTCCTGCCAACATAGCAGTTTGAAAGCACGTCAAAGTGCAAGTAGATAAATAGGTACTGCTCCGGCGGGAAGGTAAACAGCGTTTCGGTGCGCTGCTCTGGTTTGCCAGAAGCGGCTTAGTCATGCTAGCCACATGACCCAGAAGCTGTTTGCGGACAAACACTGGCTCCTTCGGCCAGTAAAGCAAGATGAGCGCCGCAACCCCAGAGTCGTTCGCGACTGGACTTAACTGGACTTTACCTTTACCTTTATCTCTATGGGATGGTCCATTGTTGCTCATGAGCAGTTAAGGTGGAGGGCAGTGTGTTTGGGACAATCACCTGGAGAATCTACCTCCAGCATTCTTAAAATTACAGTAGCTCTCAGTGAGACCAGCAAGTTGCCAGGACAGGCCCCAAAGAGGAAGTATAGCTCCCAACTGCCAAGATTTAACCATGGCATTCCTGGAAATGCAGAAGCCATCCTGTGCATTTCCCTGTTTTCCTTATTTTCATCTGTCAGACTTTGGAAGGTATGCTAGAGCCCCCTGCTAAAGTTCTCTCCAGTGCATCAAAAAGGATCTACAGCCTCTCTTGGAAGATTACCCTTTCATCCCACAAACCTAGAAGGAAGACCAGTACTTGTTTGCTAAAGATCTTCCAGTCTGAAGAAACTTCTCACCCATAATGGACTGCCTAACAGAGTTAAAAGCCCGAGAATTAGACCTTGCAGCAAGGCCCAGCATCAATTCTCTGATCCCACATTGGCTTCACCAATGTCATGACTCATCATGGGATCTGAGAACATCACACACAATGGAGGCCAAGGGTTCTTGAAGCAGCCCACCTCCCAGATAATGTCCCATAACGACACAGCTCAGGTGGTCAAAGAGCATCACACTCCCACTTTGAGTTCACTGGGAGGGTAAAATGATTCAGGATGAGGGGTTTTTCTTTGTTTAGACGTTACCTCAAGGGGGAAAATAGAGCTCTATATCAGCTGCCTATTTGGGGAGGGTTGATGTCTGAGTCTGCCACCGGTGAAATCACTTTCAGGCAGAAGTGCCAGCTTGGCCCCATGACTGTGGGTGCCCCGGGCCATGGGTGCCAAGCAGCATGCATGGCCCTGGCACTGAAATTTGTGGGTACCCAGTCCCTTCATGGGGAATTTTGTGGGTGCTCAGGCACCCAGGGCCCCAGGGAGTTGGCACCTATGCCTTCTTGTCACCTTTCAGTTTTTAATGCAGAAATCATTTTGGTAGCTCTTCTTTGGTAGCAGCTACTAGGGCCAGGGCTTTCTCGGTTCTGGCCCCAAGATGGTGGAATGATCTGCCACAGGAAACAAGGGCCCTGCAGGAGTTGGTATCCTTCCGCAGGGCCTGTAAAATGGAGCTGTTTCGCCTGGCTTTTGGGTTGGGTTGAGTGTAATCCCTGATGTTTTTATTCCGTTGGTTGTTGGTGGCTTTTAAACTTTTAAATTTTAAATTGTTTTAATTTGTATTTTTAACTGTTTGTTTTGTGGTTGTGTGGTTTTATTATTGTTAGCCGCCCTGAGCCCGGTTTCGGCTGGGAAGGGCGGGGTACAAATAAAAGTTATTATTATTATTATTATTATTTCCACAAAGGAAGAAGAGAGCCACTTTTCAAGCTGAGGCGGGCTATGTTCAGTGTTGCTCTTTTCTTCCATGCACGGAGGCAAGATATTCGAAAAGCAATCTCAAAGCCCTTGGTGAAGAAGATACCCTAAGCTGATGGGCAATGCCCGAGCCGAATTGCATTTGGTTTGCCACAGATTGCTGCCGCCAAGGTGGCTCTGGAGCCCAACTGCATTACCTTCTCATCTCCCACATCGGTAGAACAAAGTAAATGAGGGTGGAGGGTTTCTTTGAGCGGTCGTCCATTGCATGGCTGGATGCTCCGCGAAAGACCACTGGATAAGTAAAAGAGAAAGGTGGGAGGAGTGAATGTCAAAACTTTGGAAACGCATCAAGACGACAAGCAGGGAGTGTCTGAGACTCCCAGGTTCAGTTAAAAGTAATTATGGGGCATTTCCTTCTTGGAGGCATACACACACACCCCGGCCAGCTGACATGGCTCCTGACATGGCTCATCTCACCCCCTGCCAGGCCAAACAAAGGCTGGGGGCTGAGCATAGCATCTTGTGCTTCCATCGCTGTGACCGGGGGCTTTTCATCATGAGCCTCCCCAAGTTCAGCTGGTGCCTGAAACTTCTTTGTGTGCTTCCCATCTGAGCCCACCTGTTCAGCAGCTGGTAGATGAAGCCACGGCCGTCCTCCATCCAGATGATGAGCCTGTGAGCAGCGAGGACTTCGCCTCCAGCAAAGGACTGGCCACTCGGGCTGAATTCAGTCCACAGCAAGGAGAAGTCACAGTAATCGTATATCTAAAGTCAAAGAAAGAAATACTGGTTTCCCCATCGAGACACTGACATTGATAGCTGCTTCGGATGAGCAAAGGCTCAATAGTGTCCCAAAGGGAAAGAAGGGTTTTAACTGCAATTTCCATGTAAAATGGAATGTCTGGTACCAAGAGCCCCACATGGAGGCTCTTTATCAATGGCTGCTCCATTCATTCATTCATTCATTCATTCATTACTTCAGGAGGAACAGTTCTAATCATCCCATGGATAATTCAGTGTCCATAAAGAAGTGAAATCTGGCAATGGCAAAACATATTTGCCCTGCTCCACAAATGGTATGTAAGCTAATAAATAATAATAAATAATAATTTGTAGCGCTTGCTTGTGTGAGCTGCTAGGCTGCCTCCTCTGCTTTCTTCCTCTTAGCAGGGGCAGGTGGGAGAAGGGGGGGTAGTTATTTCAGGCCAGGGAGCATCATGCAAACATTGGAGCTCCTGGACAGAGCAAATTGCCAAGTCAAGGTGAAAACCTCTTGTACAACTCATTAATCGGCTCTAACAGAAGCTGTGCAGAGTCGCAGGCCTGATTTTGTAATATTGATACAAGTTCACGTAGCGGAAAGTCTGTTTCAATTCAGCGATGGGTAAAGAAATGGCAATTGAAGATGTTAGCCCTTATTCTGGTTTTATTTTGTTTTCCAACTTGGGCATATCTTGATCTTTTTAAAAATTAAAGCAACATAACAACAGTAGATTGCATGAGTTTGTCAACATATATGGATTTGGGGTTTTATTTTGCAATTTCACCCATGGAGAGTTCACTAATCATCTGGGATTCCACAAGCTCTTGAAGTTTTACAGGAAGGAGAGACACACAGAGAGAATATTCCATGGCATGATTCTGTAGCATGTACCTTCCAGCAGCTGGAAAACACAACGAGAAGAAGCCTTTCCGTAAAGGTGCAAAATCTGACGGTGCAGCAGGGAGCACAGTCCAGAGATTTGGATTCCCTTTCATGAATATTCTGCCTCTCCTGAAAGCAAAGTAAAACAAGGCATGGCTGTGTTGAACAAGAAAAAGCCAGTCGTCATCCTAATAAAAGGGTGCTCTTGGTATAAAGACCTTGGCCTTGCTATGAAAAGAACGAGGCAACAACTGCAGTCATTCCAGAGTCTGCAGAAAGAATTGCAGGAGCCAAATGACACTCTCACCATCTCTTAGCAGGGCAGCCAAATAATTCCCAGAGGCAGCAGGAGGGATGTCCAGCCAACCCAGGTGGTTCCTTGCAGGAAGATGTAAAGACTGCCTTTGCAACAGGCTGCATCAGCACAGGCTGAGGAGGCGGGGGGGATCCCCATCTTTAAGGCTCCCAGCACCATGCCTGCAATCTTCTTCTTCTAATGCTAGGGCATTATTTATTTATTTATTTATTTATTTATTTATTTATTTATTTATTTATTATTTTATTATGTCTGCTAGAAGGGGCATGGAGGAGAGAAATGCCATGGTGGTGCATCAGTAACAGCGAAACCAAACGCCTTCATCTGCAATAAAACATGTCTCTCCGCTATCGATATCTACAGCCGCTGTAACTCTCCAACGGTTTGACTTTACCCCCAAAGGCACACTCCTCCATTGTCCCTTGAGACAGATGGATGCCAGCAACAACATATTATATATTTATAATTATAATTATAATAATAATAATAATAATAATAATAATAATAATTTATTATTTGTACCCCGCCATTTTAAAAGCTTAAAAGTTTAGGGTAGCTTTTAATGTTTAATAGCAGGCATGTCCAACAGGTAGATCATGATCTACTGGTAGATCACTGGACGTCTGTGGTAGATCACTGGTAGATCACTGGCTCCCCCCAAAGAAGCTCACCAACTTTGGCTCCCCTAAAAAAAAGCTCTACATCTTTGCCCTGAAGCCCCCAAAACAGGGCTTTCCTTCCTAAAAAAACTCACCTTTGACCTGAACCCCCCAAAACATGGATGACTTTCCTTCCTAAAAAAAAGCTCAACAACCTCGACCTAAACCCCAAAAAATGGGTTTTTAACTCTGCCAGTTTTTAACTCTGTGAGTAGATCGCAGTCCCTTGGAAGTTGGCCACCCCTGGACTATTGTATTTTAATATTATGTTGGAAGCCATCCAGAGTGGCTGGGGAAACCCAGCCAGATGGGCGGGGTATAAATAATAAATTATTATATTATTATTATTATTATTATTTATTGAAAAAAGAATGGTGGAAAACATAGAAAAGGCAATCATTAAAAAACAATTAAACACTTATCTACTGTATCTATCACCCATACATGAAGTCGTGGACAGGATTTGAAATATAAGCAGTGGATTACTGAAAGATCTAATGATAGTGAAGTTTAGATATGTCTTGTAAAACAGCTGATAAAAAGTATTATTATTATTATTATTATTATTATTATTGCATTTATATACCGCCCTATACCCAGGGGTCTCAGTGCAGTTCACAGAATAAAATCAAGATATAAAACCACAAAATACATAATAAAAATAAAAACAACAACCCAAAGCAAACATTGGGAAAGGAGGGGTGGGAAATCAAGAAGAAATTTATGGGGGGGGGAGGGGAATTGTATATGATGATAAATCTTTTGGAATTTTTTTGGAGATTTAATAAAAAAAATTATACACACACACAATTAAACACTGATAGAATTAGAACTATATACATATATAAAATCTGTTTAAAACATACCAATAATTACACACACACACACACAAAACAGCATAGCACCAGACCTTTGGCAAAAAGTAGTCAGAGGGCCTGAGGCTGAGGAGGAGGAAGGAGGACTTGAAGCTCCATCATGAGTGCTTAAACTCTCCCTCACATCTCCATCTGAAGTTGCAAGAAGCCATGATGCTCTTGCTCCCATGTGGCTCTCCCCAGGTGCTCAGGTGCGCTGTCTGAAATTAGGGCCAGTTGCTACAGGGAGCTGCAGAGCCTTTTCAGGTGTGGCTCTCCATGAGGAATTCTCTCATGAAAGAGGCCAATCTAAGTTACTATTTGTGGCTTGAGTGGATCAGTCAAGGCCAGGCTTCCTCAACCTCGGCCCGCCAGATGTTTTTGGCCTACAACTCCCATGATCCCTAGCTAGTGGGACCAGTGGTCACGGATGATGGGAATTGTAGTCTCAAAACCTCTGGAGGGCCAAGGTTGAGGAAGCCCGGTCAAGGCTTTCATGTGATTCTTGACTATCAAAGCCCAGCATCCCAAGGTGTCTGGAGAGAAAGTTGCCGCAACTTTTTGAATTCAAGGCCCTCCCAATCCACGCACGTATTGCGCATACAATGCATTTATTTTCAGGCTCAAATTAAAGTGCTGGTATGACACTTTATATGCTCCCTAATATGCCTTGGGATCAGGCCACATGAAGGACCACCTAGAGCCACATGACGCTGCCCAGCCTAGAGGTCCAGCTTGGTGGTTCACTGCTACAATCAGGTTAGCAGGGCTTTTTTGGTGGTGACTCCACATCCCTCCAGCACTTCATATCCTCCTCCCCTGCCTCCCTTGTACTTTTCAAATGGATGTTTAAAAAGGTCTTGACTCCATCGAGTGTTCCACTGATGATTTTGTTGGCAGACTACTATTTTATGGATTGTTTTGCTATTAATCATATTAATGTTTTAATCAGAGTTCCTTAGGCTTGACCCTAAACGTCTGGCTGAAAATAAATAAATATAAATCTAGCATTCAGAATTGTGATGCTGTGCTGACTGCAGAAGCCTCCAAATTTAAGAGTCCCAAGGCCAGGCAGGCCCTTCCTTGTTCCTCTCGCCATAATCTGCATTATCCCCCTCTTCCTCTTCCAGCCACTCCTCACTGCAGATTATTTAAAAAAAATTGATTCTGAACAAAAGCTAAAAAAATCAAGTAACTGCAGAAAACTAGTACAACATTTCACAAGGGATAGAATTTAGAATTTTGACATGTGGGGCCTGCCAGCCCAGATTGTAGCTCCTTACCCGTATCCTGCTAACTGATGAGGACAGGTCCCAGACTTTAAGGGTTCCTGTTGCAGAGACGGCTATTAAGGAATCTTCTGTGGAAAAGCAACAGAGACATATTTTCAATGGGAAGAGCAATCCACACAGCAAGGGGATAGAGCCGAAACAAAAGGGCAAAGGGCATGGATGAGGGGGAGAGGCAGGAGGATATGGGCTGGTTGTGTGAAATGAAGGAGCAAAGATGCTTGTTAGGATGAAGCCATAGAACAGGATCTCTCCCAAATGCCAATGAGCCACCTTTCCTTCTGACTGTAAGCTGTTCCCCCCTCCCCCCAGCTATTTCCTTAAAGGTAAAGGGACCCCTGACCATTAGGTCCAGTTGCAGACGACTCTGGGGTTGCAGCGCTCATCTCGCTTTACTGGCCGAGGGAGCCGGCGTATAGCTTCCAGGTCATGTAGCCAGCATGACTAAGCCGCTTCTGGCAAACCAGAGCAGCACATGGAAACGCCATTTACCTTCCTGCCAGAGCGGTACCTATTTATCTACTTGCACTTTGACGTGCTTTCGAACTGCTAGGTTGGCAGGAGCAGGGACCGAGCAACGGGAGCTCACCCCATCGCGGGGATTTGAACCACCGACCTTCTGATCGGCAAGCCCTAGGCTCTGTGGTTTAACCCACAGCGCCACCCGCGTCCTAGCTCTTTCCTTATGGTTGCAAAAAATATTGGTTCTTGCAGCTGCCCGTTCACAATGATTCCCCTGATAACAGCAGTCTCCCAAGCATAAAAGCCAACTCCTAGGGGCCAAGATCCCTTCAGGCCCCCCAGAAGCTTAGCTTTCAAGTACGGTACTCTGCTGATCTCACTCACATGAGCAAGGAAGGGCAAGAACTAAGCCATATATCCTCTCCTAGTGCCGAAACCCATTCCTACGGAAAGGAACAGGGAAAAGTGGGGAAAGAAGGGCAGGGACTAGGGAGAAAGGTGCAGAGGGTGCAGCAGAGAGTAGCAAAAGGTGTCAAGGACATAGCTGTCAACTTTCGGATTTGAAAATAAGGGATGCCGCGAGGGCGGTGCAATGGCACCAAGTAGCCTCGCCACCCTGCGCTCCAGAGGCTGCGCGCAAGCGGGTGAGCGAAAGAGCGAGCGCATAGACGGCAGGCTGTCTGTCTGTCTGGTTGGGCGTGAGGGTCTGGCTGCACAAGGCATGCAAGCTCCACCCCCAGTCGGTCTCAGACTCCTTATTGGCAGCCGAGCAACGCAGCTGAGGAGCCTCCCTGGCCGGCAGGGAGGGAGAGGAGCTGCTTCCTTTGAAATCCGGGAAATTTAAGGGATATCAACAATCCGGGATAGCAGCAGGAAACGGCATTGGAATAAGGGAGTTTCCTGCAAAAAAAGGGAGGGTTGACAGCTATGGTCAAGGAGGAAGCTGCAGGCCTGGAGAAAGCAGGGCTCAGGTGAAAACCAGCTGGGGGGGGGCAAAGGAACAGACTGGTTGGCCAGCAGTTGCACACCCACTCAGCTGAGATCCTGCTTTGCAGCCGCAGGGTCTGTAGCCAGGATGCCACAGCCTGTCTTTTTGGTCCTGGCCCTGCCTTTGGCCTCAGTCCACAGAAACATCCAACTTGGGCCTACCTTGGATCCGAGGGGAATGCACTAAGCACATGCAGCTGATCCAATCTGAAGACTGAGAGGACGTCAAGGTGTGAAGCACAGACAGCGCTTTGGCATCGATGATGAGGATATCGTTGTACTGCCCACAGCAGAGGAGCCAGCCCTCTCCCGTCATGCGGAACGAGCTGTGGTAATACTGAGCAAAGGGGGAAAGCCACAACAGGTTAGCTACAGGAAGACCGTGCAAAGACCGCTGAGGGATTGCTTTCGGTCATGGGGCTCTGGTGTGCATGCTAGGGAACAAAATGTTGTCGCCCACATTAAAATGCCCTTTGGCTACTCTTAGGTGAAGATATGGAGATGGGGAATTTGCTGGCTCCAGCGAGGGCTGCAGCTTCTTAAGAGTTGGTTTGCACTGAGAACTCCCCAAAAAGACTGCCACCACTACCCTAGGGTGATCATTCCTATTCCAAAGCCCAAACCTCTTATGTTGTGACAAAAGTGGGCAAAAAAGAGACTCCTGGCACCTCCCTGGCAAATGAATAGACCTCCATTGGGAAGCCCATGCCATGGATTTACACCCCATTTGGGGCTGGTGCCCAGAGGGGAGAGGTCCTGTGCATGCAGTGGAAGAAATGGCACATGTGTCTCTCTCCTCACCCCCAGCCCTCTCCAACGCCATACAATAGACTTGTACAGCTTATGATAGAATCAGGACCCAAATAACCCCAAAGCGGCAAATGGAATACAACTCATACAAACAGCATGAGCATTGCGTACGCTTGACATTTGTAGAGAAATCCATGGGGAGAAGCCACACTGGACACACTTCAAAGCCCATGAAAAAATGCTAAAAGGTGCTCTGCCTGCACAGAAAAGGCACCTGCAGCTTTCCTGCAAGCAGCTGGATTGGGGCCAGCAGGTAAGACTTCTTGCCTGCCTGCTGTATCGCCCCAAGAGGTTTTGGAGCCTCCCTCATGGCTTGCTTTGATCTCTTTGAAAAGAGACTGCTGGGTTCCTCTGGTCCAGGTGCTCATCCTTGCCGTAAACTGAGGTCCTAAGCTGAGTTTGCCAGCAGGTGTGCATCTGCTCAGCCCCATGGGTGTGAGGGAGAAGATAGTCATGGGCAGCAGGTGTGGGGCCTTGATATGTTTCCTCAGCCACATCAGCCACCTCTCTAGCAGTTGCCCAGCTTGACCTGTTTTCCCTCCCTCCTCTCTGGCCTTCATTGGCCAGATGGGGGGAGGGGGCCACCAGTGGAGCTTCCACCTCTACCCAGCCCAATGATTTGCCCCTGCAGTGCTGGGGACAGCTAACTCCTGACGCTGAGGACGAAGACCTGCAGGAACAACTGCACCAATGAGACATTTCACAGCAAATACAGAGCTAGCCTGTATTCTGACAGCTCAGGGTGCTAGTACTAATGGTGGTTGTTTTGCTGAGATTCTCACAGGCATCCCCAAACTGTGGCCCTCCAGATGTTTTGGCCTACAACTCCCATGATCCCTAGCTAACAGGACCAGTGGTCAGGGATTATGGGAATTGTAGTCCAAAACATCTGGAGGGCCGAAGTTTGGGAATGCCTGTTCTAGTGACCCAATCAGCTCCAGGAAGGACAGCATTTCTGTGAATCTGTTTTTTATTTTTTTAAAAAAACATATGGAGGAAGAATCATCCAGGCTGGGTGCAGAGAGTCCAAATGGGCAGATGGACAGAAGTTCTTCACCATGAAGTTGGCTGTACTTACACAAATCGCTGTGTGCCGAAAGGGAAGCCTCGTGCTCTCCACACACTGCCCACAGATGACGTTCCAGATGCACATTTCCCTGTCAAAAAAAGAAAGAGCTTGTTGTTACTCTCCATCCGATATGATTTCTAGTCAAGTAGTCAGAATAATGGTGGCGCTGTGGGTTAAACCACAGAGCCTAGGGTTTGCCGATCAGAAGGTCGGCGGTTCGAATCCCCGCGACGGGGTGAGCTCCCGTTGCTCGGTCCCTGCTCCTACCAACCTAGCAGTTCAAAAGCACGTCAAAGTGCAAGTAGATAAATAGGAACCGCTGCAGCGGGAAGATAAACGGCATTTCCGTTCGCTGCTCTGGTTCTCCAGAAGCGGCTTAGTCATGCTGGCCACATGACCCGGAAGCTGTACGCTGGCTCCCTCGGCCATTAATGCGAGATGAGTGCCACAACCCCAGAGTCGGTCACAACTGGACCTAATGGTCACGGGTCTCTTTACCTTTACCTTTAGTCAGAATAATAGTTTCTTGTGGCTTGGGTGATTTTTCTCTGTGCAGAGGACCCGACCATTTGCGTGGCTGACTTGCAGAGGGAAACCTGAGGGGAAACTGCTGCTGTCTATTGGGGTGGAGGGAGGAGGCCAGACAGCAGGAGCAACAGCAGCACAGCCTCACTTTGCTTTGGAAATTGCAGCTGGCTGCTGCCATAGCTACCTGCAAGGGCACGACAGGCCTGTGACAAAAGCGGCCATTATGGCTCCCATTACAGCTCGTCAACTTGTCACCGCAGCTATCATTTATTGGAAGAGCAGAAAGTGATTTTCATTTCACTAAACTTGAACTGCCTGCTTTGCAAAAGCATCCCCCCCCCCCTTCTCTCTGCCCAGGATCAGGGCTCCTCAGGAAACGTGTCAATCTGGGCAAAGAACAAACAGTGACACCCTGAGGACAGCTGTGAGACGTGCGCCTAGGCCATTGCAGAACCATCAGTGTGAATTCAAGGGTTGTGAGCTCATATTGCTGAAGATTTATTGCTTTATGGTATTGTGCAAATTATTTTAAATTTGGTAAACATGGCTACTGTTAGGTCTATCATAATGTTTTCACAGAAGAAGAAGGAGGAGGAGGAGAAGGAGAAGGAGAAGGAGAAGGAGAAGGAGAAGGAGAAAAAGAAAAAGAGTTTGGATTTGATATCCCGCTTTATCACTACCCAAAGGAGTCTCAAAGCGGCTAACATTCTCCTTTCCCTTCCTCTCCCACAACAAACCCTCTGTGAGGTGAGTGGGGCTGAGAGACTTCAAAGAAGTGTGACTAACCCAAGGTCACCCAGCAGCTGCATGTGGAGGAGCGGGGACGCGAACCCGGTTCACCAGATTACCAGTCTACCTCTCTTAACCACTACACCACAATGGCTCTCACAGCCCAATCCTATGCACGTTTACTTGGAAATAAGTGCAGTATAAGAATGCAGCCTAAATCTATGTAATTTTGGCACTATTCTTTTGAAGAGCAATAAAACCCTAGTGCACCCATTCATGCAAACCCCTGGCAGCCTCTTTGTTTCTTTCTCAGCCCATTGTGATGTTATGCGGCTTGTCAGCACCATCACAAACATCCAGAAAGTTACATCTTGGACCTTGCAGACCACCTGAATGACCTTCTGTTAGAAATGTCCACAGATGCACCAGCCTCTGGTGAAGGGCCCCAAGATCATGTTTAAATATCTCCACCCTTTATCATACTTCAATTAATAATTTAATGCTGTATTGTTTTTAATACTCGATTGGGAGCCGCCCAGAGTGGCTGGGAAAACTCAGCCAGATGGGCAGGGTATGTATGTATGAATGAATGAATGAATGAATGAATGAATGAATGCCACTATGAAATTCATTCTGAAAAGTGAGGTTAGGAAGACACTGTGGATATTATGATGAAATCCAGTCACTTACCAAAATGTCCAAAGCCCAAACATTTCTTTACTGTCTCATCACATTATTGATAAACATCAACTTTCATCACATTTACTGGAACACATACAATTATAACCACACAAGCAGGAGCATAGCAAGGGGGGCGGGCCGCCCCGGGCAGCACCCTGGTGGGGGTGACACTCAGGGCAGGGCCCCCCGCCCCCCTGCAGCCGCCCTACACTTTTTTTAAAAAAAGGCTATTTTCGGCGCTGCCGGGGCAGAGCCGCAAGGGCAGCCAGCGAGGAGGGGTGTCACGCTTGTCGCTGACGTGACACCCCCTCCTCACTGGCCGCCCCTGCAGCTCCGCCCCGGCAGCGCCGAAAATAGCCTCCCCCCCCCACTTTCAGCGGCTTTTTTCCACCGCTGGGCTCCCTGGGCGGAGCCGCGGCATGGAGGAGAGGGGCGGGCCAGCCAGGAGGGGGCCCCTCTCCTCCATGCCGCAGCGCCGCAGGCCATCCAGCGACGGAAAAAGCCGCTGAAAGGGGGGGGAGGAAAACAAAGCAGGCGCTTTCAAGCGCCTGCTTTGTCTTCCTCCCCCCCCCATCAGCGGCTTTTTTCACCACGGCATGGGGCAAGGGGCGGAGGTGTCGCTCCGTGCGCATGCGCGTTGTGATGTCATGCGCACGGAGCGAGGCCCCGCCCCCAGGGGTGCCGCTTGGCTTGCCGCCCCCGGTAGCCAAGCGGCATGCTATGCCACTGCACACAAGCTACTTCACGGAAGCACATTGCAGTACTTAAACTGCTTCAGCCAGGTATTTTCATATTTTGAAAGCAAACAACATTGGCTGACTGGCTTCTGAGCCCAGGTCAAGAAGCTGGCATTAACCCAATTGCCTGAATTGGGTGTGCCACCTCTGGGTGTGCCAGCAGCTTGACTTAAAATGTCTCACAATCTTCAGCCACAATACCATGCTCTAGCAAACATTCTTGATGCATGAAGACAGGAGGACAAGGCCTTTTCTGTGGTGGCTTCAGAATGCCCTGCCCAAAGGGGTAAAACTGGGGCTGTCTCTACATCTTTTGGACGTTAGGTTAAGAAGACATTCTTATATGCCCAGGAATTTTAAATTATTATGTTGCTTTAGTCCTGCTCAGTAGTTTTTAGGGTTTTTGCCTTTCTGTTTGTTATGAAGGTCACTGATTTTATTATGTTTATGTTGTGTAAGAATATTTTATTCATGCCTATTGTAAACTGCCTAGGAATCCTTGGGTGAAAAGGTAAAGGGACCCCTGACCATTAGGTCCAGTCGTGTCCGACTCTGGGGTTGCGGCGCTCATCTCGCTTTATTGGCCAAGGGAACCGGCGTACAGCTTCCAGGTCATGTGGCCAGCATGACTAAACCGCTTCTGGCGAACCAGAGCAGCGCACGGAAACGCCGTTTACCTTCCCACCAGAGCGGTTCCTATTTATCTACTTGCACTTTGACATGCTTTTGAACTGTGAGGTTGGCAGGAGCAGGGACCAAGCAACAGGAGCTCACCCCGTCGCAGGGATTCGAACCGCTGAATCAGCAAGCCCTAGGCTTTGTGGTTTAACCCACAGCGCCACCTGGGTCACTTTTATTCATGCCTATTGTAAACTGCCTAGGAATCCTTGGGTGAAGGGTGGTTTTAAAATATTTTATCTCACACAGGCATTCATCATTCGCAGGTGCACATATTCAGAGCCCAAAGAGATCAAAAACATGTATTTTATATATGCCACACTTATGTTTACTAGCTGTGGCATATTGGAGAGCTTGTTTTGTTTTGCTTCATCTGCCAGACCTTCGTGTGCTGAGGACCCTCCCTCCAAGACTGTCCCCTGGGCAAGGAGTAGCAGAACTGGGCTGCTGTGCAGCTCCCACTATCTTCTATGGGGCTCCTCCAGGAGATGTTCCTGATGGATCCTGTCTAGCAAGGATCGCTTTTCCCCAAAGCCATGAATCGTCAGCCTACTGTTCGAGAAGAGATTGCATCCTTCCTTGCCACTCTGGGAATTCCCACCGTTGAAATGAAGAGATGGTTGCATGTCATGGGAAAGGCAAAGCGACTGACCCGTTCTCAGTAGCACTGACCACGTATGGATGCTTCTCAAAGTCCCTCGCCTTGGCCAAGCATGTCACTGACGCCGTGTGACCAAAGAGCATTTGCTTTGATGAAATCTAGAACAGCAAAACCAGGCAACAATGTCAGAGTGGCTGTTTTTTAAGGACACACGAGTAAAAATTCTTTCCTCGGCCACACAGAGCAGAGATGTCCTGCTGCTGAGAGGAGGAGAGGAGGACTGGTGCTTCTGGGGTTACTATGAGCCCTTCCGGGGAAGGAGATTCATACAACCTCTGGTATCTCATGACGTGTTCTAAAGTGGCTGTTCGAAAATAATACTGCTAATAGTTTTATATACCATGGGAAATATGTGAAGGGTTTCTTCCACAGGGATTTCTGATGTACTGATGTGGTATGTTTTGGGCAGGGTAGCTATAAGAGGCCTCATGGGAAGGAAAGAGGGAAGGAAGACATGATAGGATGGGGCAGCAAGATGGCTGACTCCCCTGCAATACCACAAACCTTCAGGTCTGATGATGACAAGTCCCAGAGGCAGATTTGTCCTTCTTGACTCCCTGTAACAATGGTTCTCTGGTCTTCCGTGATCAAGATGGCTGTGATGCTATGAGCTGGGGCTTGATTCCCCCACAACGTCACAAGCTGAACTGAGGTCTTCATGGTGAGCTAACCTAAAAACAAAAGGAAGGGCATTCAGAAGTCAGTTGAATAGAGAGATTATTATTATTTCGCTTTCTCAGTCATTGCACCACCCCTGTGGAACTCTCTCCCCTCAGAGGTCCACCTGGCCCCATTGTTTTGGGTGGTTTGACACCTGAGGAAGAAAAGGTGGTTATTCCAGAAACCTCTCTTATTTGTTGTTGTTTAGTTGTTCAGTCATGTCCGACTCTTTGTGACCCCATGGACCAGAGCACACCAGGCACTCCTGTCTTCCACTGCCTCCCGCAGTTTGGTCAGACTCATGTTGGTAGCTTCGAGAACACTGTCCAACCATCTCGTCCTCTGTCGTCCCCTTCTCCTTTCCCAACATCAGGGTCTTTTCCAGCGAGTCTTCTCTTCTCATGAGGTGGCCAAAGTATTGGAGCCTCAGCTTCAGGATCTGTCCTTCCAGTGAGTACTCAGGGCTGATTTCCTTAAGAATTGATAGATTTCATCTTCTTGCAGTCCCATGGGACTCTCAAGAGTCTCCACTCTTATTTACTGAATATATTTAGAGTCCACCTTCTTGCAAGGTGATTACCAATCACACAACAAAACAAGGCAATGTTTGTGCTGCCGCTGCCTCCCTTGGTCCTCTCACTCTTGACTTGGATGGTAGAACTACCTGTCTGGATGAGGACAGCTCCCTTCCTGCTCTGCAGGCCACAGCACAGCTCACTTTACATGGACTTGCCCCACCTTAGTTGGTGAAGGAGCACCATTCCTTCGGCCCATCAGAAAACTCACTCCAATACCAGATGAAAGAAACATTTTTTAGAATTAAGAATTGAATCTAAGAGACAAAAAAGATATAAAAAGCTATCTAAAGGTAAAGGGACCCCTGACCATTAGGTCCAGTCGTGTCCGACTCTGGGGTTGCGGCGCTCATCTCGCTTTATGGCCGAGAGCCGGCGTACAGCTTCCGGGTCATGTGGCCAGCATGACAAAGCCGCTTCTGGCGAACCTTCCCACCAGAGCGGTTCCTATTTATCTACTTGCACTTTGACGTGCTTTCGAACTGCTAGGTGGGCAGGAGCTGGGACTGAGCAACAGGAGCTCACCCCGTCGCAGGGATTCAAACTGCCGACCTTCTGATCAGCAAGCCCTAGGCTCTGTGGTTTAACCCACAGCGCCACCTGGGTCCCCAAAAAGCTATCTAGCTGCAGACTATAGCAGAGAGCCCCACAATGCTCACATACACCAGAGCAGGATGAATCAGGCAGCATCCTTAGCTGGTCAAAGGCAGGAAGAACAATGTTTGAGCTCAGGTGGCCATGAGTGACGGGATGCCTATTTGCCACAGTCAATGGGCAGAGTTTGCTCTTAGCAGGAAGGTGCTCTTAACAGGGGCGTAGCAACGGGGGGCGGGGGGGCGGGCCGCCCCGGGTTCCACCCCAGAGGGGGGTGACACTTAAAAAAAAAATTATTATTTTTAAATAATTTTTTTTAAAAAAATTTTTTTAACTTCATTGAAAAAAAGAGATAATACACACACACACACACACACACACACACACCACACACACACCTCACAAAGTGGCGCCATCAGAGGGGGGTGACAGTTTTAATTTTTTTAAAAAAAATTTAAATTAAAGTGGTGGGGGGGTGACAAAAAAGATTCCGCCCCGGGGACCACCGGGGCTTGCTACGCCTCTGGCTCTTAACACCTGTGGAGCCAGGAGATGCAGCTGAGTGGTTGTTAACTTAAAGGGAAGTTGTTCAGTCAACTCCTGGTAGATGGGGAGGGGCATCTTCAGAAGTGAGCAGTTGGGGGGACTTTAAGATGGAACATATCAGCTTTCATTTACAGAGACGGAAGAAGTCAGAAGTCACACAAGATGGAAATGCTGTGATTTCTGGGGAGGTGGGCCAGAAGAATGGCCTAGGAGGAGGAGGCCTAAACCCACAGGATGACCCATAGCTGTCAACCCTCCCTTTTTTTCTGCCTGAAGCTCCAACCTGCCGGGCTCCTGGGGCCCTGCAATGGCTGCCTTTTGATTGGCCAGAGAAGTCCCTGCTGAGTGACAGCCATCTCCCTCCCCCACCTCCAGGCCATCCAGGGGTGCCGCCTCTCCCCCCACCCTCACTCTGTCACAGTGAGCTGGATCCAGGGATCAATATAGGCTATTTCAACCAGCCAGGGTCCGCCAGTAATATCTTGTTTGTATTTCTAGGATGAGTGGCACCAGAAACACTTATTTCATTCCCCTCCATAATTCCCCACCATCAGAAGGAGCACCGCGAGGGCAAGACCATCCTCCAGCTGCTGATTACATCAAAGGTTTGGAGCACAAATTCAATTTTATGATGTTAATCTCGGCCTGCCACTCAGGAATTTTCTCGGGGGGATATGATTTTTCTCTGGATTGCATTTTAAGAATGATTTTCATCTTCAACAATCAATAAAGATATGTTTTCATCAAAATACTATATCTTGGTAGAATTCAATTGGCCATCTCAAGCCCCTTTTGGTGACACAATATTAATTAAAATAGTTTATGTTGCTTCTAAACTGGGGAACAGGGAAGTGAAAAGAGAAGAAGCACCTCTGAACACAACTTCTACAAGCCTCCAGGAAGGCACTACCAAAGCCTCTCTCTCTCTCTCTCTCTCTCTCTCTCTCTCTCTCTCTCTCTCTCTCTCACACACACACACACACACACACACACACACACACACCAGGCTTTCTCTCTTGCCATATAATTCAACTGTGGCTGATACATACGGCCCACACATGGCTACATGCAAAGTTTTGCAATTGTTACAAGACTTCTTTGCACACAGAATGCTTTAGGAAAAGGTGAAAGATCTCAGAATCATGGAATTGTAGAGTTTGAAGGGATTACAGGGATCATCTAGTCCCAGCCTATCACAATCTTGGGTCCCCAGATGTCGTTGGACTACACCTCCCATCATCCCTAGCTAGCAGGACTAGTGGTCAGGGATGATGGGAGTTGTAGTACAACAACATCTGGGGACCCAAGATTGAGAAAGACGGATCTAGTCCAACCCCGTGCAATGCAGGAATCTTTCACCCAACATGGGGATCAAACCCCAGACCCTGAGATTAAGAGTCTCATCCTCTACCAACTGAGCTATTCCTCAGGTTGAATATGATGAATTCCTGCAAATGATTAAAAGGGGCCCAGCTGTTTAACAGTGCTTCCCCCATGGTGATTCATAAATGTTGAACTTTTAAAGAAAAAGGCCATAAAAGAAAAATAATGGTCTCTCAAATGCTTAAACTATCGGACGGGACCTTGAATTTCCACAGGCTTCAACAGTACACAAGTTTAGCGTAGGGATCCTGGGACTGATCAGAGGTTGTTGGAATCCTTCCCTGACCATTGGCCATGCTGGCTGCCAAGGCTGAGGAGAGCTGGAGTTCAGCAATATCTGCACCCCAAATGGACAAAATGGGCTATAATCAAAGCAAAGGGGTCTGAAGCAAGTCAAGCAAGTGAGAAGACCCCAAATGCTCCCAGTTGTCAAGCAGAGGCACCGGCAGGAGCCTTCCTGTGACCTTGAACTCTCTTTACACTCAACCCTGCCAAGCAGATCTTACAGGCCATGTTTTGGTTCCTGCTCCTCAGAAGCATCCGGTCATGTTGAAACAGTACACAAGAGCAGCATTTATGGTCCACCAGGAAGGGAGAGCAGGAAGCAGAGCCACATTCCTGAAACACACACACACACAAACACACACAACCATGTGGCTCTGTCCAGCAGGGAAGGGAAACTGAATCCCCATATCATCAGAACTCAACTGTTTTGACTTGGCAATTCTCATGGCCCAAGTTTTCTGCCTGCTCCTTATTCTTCTCCATTGGGGAATGAGCTGCATTCCTCTCTCTCTCTCTCTCTCTCTCTCTCTTCTCTCTCTCTCTCTCTCTCTCACACACACACACACACACACACACACACACACCTCTCTTCCCTCTTCCTGTTAGGCAGCCACTGTTTGGGGTAAACACTCAGCAAGGACGACTAATGGGCTTTGCAAGGCATCTTGATGCAGGGCTGCTGCCTGCAGGGTGGAAAGAAGGGGAAAGGGCTGGAATGTCATTTGCCACACCCTACACAGGCATGCAACCTCCTTGCCCCCCCCCCAAAAAAAGAACAGTTTGAAAGCCAGAGGTTTAACAGTAATCCCATAGAAGAGAGTGCCTCTTTACACATGCAGAGTGCTTTTTTCTGTCTGGGACCTGCGGGAGAGATGGGGCTTGCAGGCAGGTCCAAGCCTCAGAACCTCTCTTTTTAAAGAAAGGAATCCCAAAATGAAAATGCATGCTGGCCACCTCTTGCCAACACAGCCCCTCCATGGCACCAGCGTGGAATTAGAAGGAGGACCAGAGACCTCCTTGATTTATGCCCAGGTGGGTACTGGCAGACAGAGCATCTGGAGCCCCTCCCAAAACAAAGGATGCAGCTGCATCACCTCCTCTGCAATCAGCAGCAGGGTCAGGGGGAGGTGGAGAATAGTGCCAGAAACTGAAAATGGGGGGGGGGGGATGTTAGTTTCTGGCACTAAATTTCCAAGAAAGGCAAACCTGAATTTGGCCCTGCAAGGAGGCTATTAAGTGCCTGCCTCTGCCCACCCCAAAGATCCAGGGAGGGGAGGGCACAGGGGTCAGGTAGGGGCCTGCACAAATCCCTCCACTGAATCCATGCTGGGGTCCCCCTGCCCCAACACTAGCAAAACCTCCTTGCCAGCCCAGAGGAGAGCTCATGGCAGTTGGCATGAGTGGGCTGTGAGTTACTCGGTGCCCAGATGGGACCCCCCTTTCTGTTGACTCCCCTGGGCTGATGCTGACCCAGAGTCAGGGAGGCTTTGGGGGGCAGGGGAAGACAGAGGGGGAGAGGGGGGGATCCTGGCTCTTTTCCAGGACTGGGTTCTGCAACCCCAACTCACCAGCATCGAGGCTCTTCACAAGGCTGGGGATGTGTGCTCCTATCCAGTCTCTTCCCTCTCCTCAGCCAGGTGCTGGGAAATGGGTCTAGCCTGCTGCTCTTAGAGCTCTTCTCAGTTCACAGGAGGAGGAGCTCTCCCTGTGTCTCCACCTGCTGCTGCTGGCTGAGCCCAGAAGACGCTCCCTCCACCCCTTGCCTGCTCTGGCAGAGACTGACCTTGGCTGAGGGTTGGGCACCTTTTGTCCCAGCTGGCCGGAACTGGGCTTGGCTCACCCAGCCTTCTCCTCCCCACTTTGCTGGGCAGCTCTGGGCGGGTCTTGCCTCTCCCAGCCCTGAGCTTCTCCCTGGAGCTGCAGTGGAATAGCTGAGCCTGCTTTGGGGGGGACTTGGCATTGCCAGGAAGGTGGGTGCATGTCAGTCCCCACTACCACAAGGTGACTGTGCACACTCTCTCTTTCCTAAGACGAAAGACGGGGCTTCAGGATTGGCGCATTTAATTCTGAACACAAACAGCATATCACAGTGGTGATAATATAACCCGAGAACAACAAAAAAACCACCACACAATGGCTGAAGATAGAATGAAAGTTACATCAAAAACTCTTATGAGGAACTAATAATCTGTCAATAAAGCCAACTAATAAATGAAGCCATGTATATATTATATGTATAACAGAATGTATACAGTTTATATACTAGAACCATTCAGCAATGGATAGGTGTAACAACGAAATCCCAGTGCCAACAAATGTTCATGTTAGGTCGATGGTGAATGTGCCACGGAGTACTTCGGCAGATGAATAAAACAATGTCCTGAACACGACGATAGAAGAAAAATATTGTATGAGTCTAGTAGTGTCATCATCCACACAAACTCAGTCCGAGTGGCACATGGGAAGAAGAAAACCTGTCCCTCCGGATATAGCTCAGGTTTCGCTCTGAGGCTTCATCAGTTCTAGGTATTACATTCTGGTCAACAGAACATGCGAATATCACAGGCACAGCATTTAATTCTGACAAATGAAGCAGCATGCCTTCCTTTTTCAGCCAGAGTTCAGTCCTTACTAGGGTGAAGAGTACGGTAGCAGATTCTGGAAAAGGTGAAGTTTAGTTGGAATGGTGGCAAACCCCAGGCCAATGACCAGACCTATCATCTATTAGATCACAGGGGGGAGTCAGATTCTTTTCACCCCAGTGGGTGCGCTGCTGCCCCTGCCGCATGCTTCCCCTCCCAACTGGGTTCCCTCTAGATTCCATGGGGCCCACCACCACCACCCTCCCTGACCATTGGCCATGCTGGCCACCAGCAATATCTGAAGGGCTGCTCAAATGTCTCACGATATATTGTATCCTGGGCCACCTCTCGTTCTCGGCTACCTTCCGGCCTGAGACACCTGCAGTTAAACACCTCCAAGTCCCTCGGCTTCCCAAAGGAGACAGACCATGGAGTCCCACCAAGTTTCCAGTAGTCAGTCTGTGGGAACTTTTGCCCTCCAGGAGGGGAGGGGAGGGGATGAAATCCACCAGGCAGGAACACTTCAACAGCCTCAGTTTCCACTTTCCCAGGGGCCGACAGCACCCAGCAGTGGCTGGTGGGCAGAAGGCAGGGAGCAGGGGCAGAGGAAGCCTCCTCGCTACCCGGGGCGGCGAACGGAGGCTTCCCCCCCCGGGGGCGGGGCATCGTGACATCGCGTTGTGACGTCCCGGCACACTGTCCCAACGGAGTGCATATGCGCACTCTGTTGCCAGGCCGCCACTGCTCCCGCGGCGCCCTTGCGAGCCGCCGCGCCAAAATTGGCGGCAGTGGGGCAACCCCATTGGCTGCCGCACGCGATCGGCGGCTCGTAGGGCTGCCCTGCTGCTGCCGCTTTTGGCGCGGTGGCTCACAAGGGCGCTGCGGGAGCATCAGCAGCCCGGCCACGAGCTGTCGAACGCGCGCCGCAGCACCGGCGGGTAGGCCCCGGGCGGGGCGGGGTCAGCCAAAATGTCACCCCCCTCCCCTGGAACCCAGGGTGTACCGCCCCCGCCCCCTTGCGACGCCACTGGCAGGGAGACCAACAGTCAATGGAGAAAGAGCCAATGGCAGACAGAGCCAACTGGCTCTCATTTTGCCCTCATCCTCTGAGTTCTACAGGGAAACACTGAGACAGAGGAGGAGGAGGAGGAGGAGGAGGAGGAGGAGGAGGAGGAGGAGGAGGAGAAAGAAGAAGAAGAAGAAGAAGAAGAAGAAGAAGAAGAAGAAGAAGAAGAAGAAGAAGAAGCTGGCAGCCAGGACCACCCCCTGGACTGGGCACGAGCAAGAAGGCACACAGTTGGGGGCTGGCTGAGGGCAGGCTAAGGTTGGTGGGGCAGCACACATTTGCCATAATAGGCCACTGACAGCACCTTCCTTGGCCTTCATTCTATTGACTAGACAGATCCACCTGTCAGTCAGAGCTTGGCAGGGTCAGGGGCCCTTAAAAGCTGACATGTTGCCAACTCCCTGTCTCCCCTCAATGTCTTTCTGAACATACAAGGATGCTATGTTATTCACGAGGAGTCTCTTTGTGAAGTAGCTGTGTTAGGACAGATAAAGGTAAAGGGTAAAGGGACCCCTGACCATTCGGTCCAGTCGCCGACGACTCTGGGGTAGCGGTGCTCATCTCGCTTTACTAGCCAAGGGAGCCGGCATACAGCTTCCGGGTCATGTGGCCAGCATGACTAAGCCGCTTCTGGCGAACCAGAGCAGTGCGCGGAAACGCCGTTTACCTTCCCGCTGGAGCGGTACCTATTTATCTACTTGCACTTTGACGTGCTTTCAAACTGCTAGGCTGGCAGATAGATAGAGCTCAGCTATTTATTTATTTCATGTGCCTTTGCTTTATTGCCTGTTTAAACCTTTCATAAACCTCTTAAAACCAGCTTTTGGGCCTCTTGTGCATGTTTGTGCAAAGGGATATGTTCCCCCTCACCTGCTTTGACTGTTCCTGTTACATTTGTGTGTCAGTGGGATTTTGATGGAGGAAAGGAAGCTCCCTTCTTCCCTCCGGTATCGTGGAACCTTTTCAAACGAAGCTGCCTTCTCTACTTTCCAAGTGTCTGAAAAGGAGGTCAGTTTTGTGATAAGCTCCAAATTTGAACACTGGGCAATTTGTGAAGGGCTGAGAGGGTATGACTTTGCCCAGCGCTCTTTGTCAAACCTTGAGGATCTCTACTAAGGGTTCCTTTGCTGGCCCACTTTTGCCTCACCCGCAAGTTGGGAGGGGGGTAGCTTCTTGGGCTGCAGAAGGCTAATTAGTGGTTAACAACCTTGTTGACAGATGTCAACACTACTGAAAGACAAAACAGCTCAGATTCCTTCAGGGAAGACATGTCAAGGGCAAAGGATTTATTGTGTCATCTTTTGCAGAATGTGATGGAGTATTGATGAAAAATCCCCCCTTTTGTATCAACATTTTACCTTGTTTTGGAAACATAAATGGGAGGCCTGCTCCCCAACTCTCGCCCTGCAAACCCTCCAGGGCATAAGCCCTCATTGTTGTCTGTGAAAATAGATAGAATTTCACAAATGGTGACAAGGCAAATGGTGCGGGGGATGGGGGTGGGGTTGCATCTCTCCTCATCATCACGGCCAGCCTGTGCCTTGCAATGAGAAGCGTGGAGAAAGGGCACATGCCATTTTGCAGCAAAGAGCCTCAGAATAGGAGGCCAGCCTTGACCCTGCCAGACTCTCCCTCTCCCTCCCTCCTTTCCTGCCAGGAAGCTACCAGGCATCCACCAGCTGGAAAGGGATCAGTCTGCCCTTCCAGAACCTTCCACAGGCTCAAAACAGTATAGGAAGTGAGTTCTCCCCAATACACCCACCCCCCCAACACAAATCGTCATGAATGCACCATAAGAAGGGATGCCTGGAGGGGCCCAGTGTCATATTCAAAGTGGACCATTCACACCAGTGGCCTCCTTAACATACCCTCCAACATTTTTCCGATGAAAACAGGGGCAGCCTATTCCATGATGATGATGATGATGATGATGAATACCCCAGCCATCTGACTGGGTTGCCCCAGCCACTCTGGGCAGCTTCTAACATATATAAAAACATAATAAAACATTAAACGTTAAAAAACTTCCCTATACAGGACAGCCTTCAGGTGTCTTCTAAAGGTTGTATAGTTACTTATCTCCTTGGCTCAGTTATCGCATAACTTAGCCCATTCGTTGCAATGGGCCTACTCTGAATATGATTTAGGATTGTGTCCAGCTATGTATTTGCGTTTAGCATTCTGGCAAACATATTTATTTTGCAGGAGTGGTGGGGGGGGGGCCGGGGGGAGTTTGTGCATTATTTGTATTTCAGCTCTTTGTTTTCCTCACTAGGCCCGTTTTCCCGTTTTCTTCTGGAAGGCGCAATTCTCTGCAGATCCACCAGAGGTCACTCTGACATCACCTTTCGAGACGTGATTCTGTTTGCCAGAGGAATTCAGCACTGGGGTTCATTATGTCTGTGGGTCACAAAGATCTGAGGCCCCCCATGGCGCTTTTGTGCATGTTCATCCACACACGAGCACTTTCAACTGAGCTCTTATCAAATGAACTTTTTTCATTGAGTGGTCTCAGTATTCCAGGTCCCCAGTAGCAGGCATTGCTGGGATGGGGTGCCTTTACACTGTGGGTTGGGGACCCCTCCCCTCAATTAGCCCCCCCCCATGTTCTGGGAACCTGAGGCATGTTGGCAGGTATTTGCTTACCTGTGTGGGTGGCCAGTTTTTTTTTTTTTTTTAATTTTTGAGATACAAGTTTTTCAATATGCCAGACTTGCACACAGCAATGGGTTATCATTGTGGGGTTGTTGTTGTTGTTGTTGTTGTTGTTGTTGTTGTTGTTGTTTTAAAAAAGAAGTGTGTATCACACCTCACCCAACCAGGGCTCCACCAAGGAGCACCTTCCCAACAGAAGTAGGGGGTGTGGTTATGGCACCCAGCAAAATCACCACACACACACACACATTTCAATAATAATTTAAAAAACTTGTTTACACAATGCATTTCAGGACATCCACAGTTGGGTAACATGTGATTTTATATTGGGTCGTCCCCATCCCCCCGCACTTTACTACATTATCCATATATCAGGCTGCCACTTGGATGTAAAGGTAAAGGTAAAGGGACCCCTGACCATTAGGTCCAGTCGTGACCGACTCTGGGGTTGCGGCGCTCATCTCGCTTTATTGGCTGAGAGCCGGCGTACAGCTTCCAGGTCATGTGGCCAGCATGACAAAGCCGCTTCTGGTGAACCAAAGCAGCGCACGGAAACGCCGTTTACCTTCCCGCTGCAGCGGTACCTATTTATCTACTTGCACTTTGACATGCTTTTGAACTGCTAGGTTGGCAGGAGCAGGGACCGAGCAACAGGAGCTCACCCCGTCGCAGGGATTCGTACCGCTGACCTTCTGATCGGCAGGCCCTAGGCTCTGTGGTTTAACCCACAGCGCCAACGCAAAAAACAACAACACCTGGACGTGTTCAACTGCCTTTGTCTCCCTGTTCTTTGTGACTTGAGGGTGCTGAGCGCAGCATTCAAAGCAGAGACCTGCCAGGTAAGCTCCTTGAGGCTGAGTCCATCCTGGAAAGATGAGAGGCTGATTAAAGGGCTCCCTGGATGCCAAACCACAAGAGTGAGGGGGTTGGGAGCAGCGGGCAGAGGAAGAGAAAGAAAGAAACTTCTGAAGAAGTTGACGAGGCAACTTGCATCCTGTTTTATGATGGGCAGCCATGAAGCAACCGCATATTTTGACTCAGGGCATGGTGGAGTGCCAAACCACTGGCTGCTGAAGGATGCGCAGGTTGCCTTCCACACGGTGTTCAGTTGTGAGGAGCTTTCTTTGGTTCCTGTGTATATAATAATAATAATAATAATAATAATAATAATAATTTACTATTTGTACCCCACCCATCTGGCTGGGTCTCCCCAGCCACTCTGGGTGGCTTCCAGCAAATATTAAAATATATTAACATGTTACAGATTAAAAACGTCCCTAAACAGGGCTGCCTTCAGGTATTTCCTAAATGTTATGTAGCTGTTGATCCCTTTGACCTCTGCTGGGAGGGCGTTCCACAGGGCGGGCGCCACTACCGAGAAGGCCCTCTGCCTGGTTCCCTGTAGCTTTGCTTCTCGCAGTGAGGGAACCGCCAGAAGGCCCTCGGCGCTGGATCTCAGTGTCTGGGCTGAACGATGGGGGTGGAGACGCTCCTTCAGGTATAAAGTACCGAGGCCGTTGAGGGCTTTCAAGGTCAGCACCAACACTTTGAATTGTGCTTGAAAACGTACTGGGAGCCAATGTAGATCTCTCATAAAGAAGCAATGATGGCTCCTCTGACCAACTGATGCCATGGACAAGCCAGCAAGGATCGCTTCACATGCTCCATCAACTGCCTTCTAGGGGTCAGGCAGGAAGCAGATCAGCTGCCATCCCAGAACCTCTCACACGCTCCCCTTACCCTTTGGGGGGGCCATTTCAACCCCTCCGCTTGATGCTTTTCATTTTTCCATATTCCCAGGAGGGCATCTTTGGTGGCACAGCCCAAGTCCACCTCGGCTGCCAGCATTGCATTAATGGCCAGTTGGTGGGGAAAGAGGTGTGGAGGTTCCCAGAGTGGGTGGAGGGACAGACCCAGGCAGGAGGGTTGGCCAGGGGCAGTGGAGTGCCACAAGCACGGCCCCCAGGATTCCCAGCCAGGTTGCAAGACCTCATGGCGCCTCAGGTAAGGGCAGGGCTTTTTTCCAGCTGGAACTCAGAGGAACTCAGTTCCAGCACCTCTCAGGTGGGAACCATTGCCATTCCAACAGAACAAGAGAGGTGTTCATAGTGAGTTTAGACACCTCTTTTTTCTAGGAAAATAGCACTGGATAGCGGAAGGGGCTCTGGTGGCTGCTCCTATGAGACCCACAGAAAGAGGGAGATGGCTGGTTGTGGAGACCCCTTGGGCAAGAGACCCTTTGTTAGGGTTGCCGTATGTCCTAGACAGCATCTTTAAAAGCAGAGACATCACCTTTCCAACAAAGGTCCGTATAGTTAAAGCTATGGTTTTCCCAGTAGTGATGTATGGAAGTGAGAGCTGGACCATAAAGAAGGCTGATCGCCGAAGAATTGATGATTTTGAATTATGGTGCTGGAGGAGACTCTTGAGAGTCCCATGGACTGCAAGATGATCAAACCTATCAATTCTTAAGGAAATCAGCCCTGAGTGCTCACTGGAAGGACAGATCCTGAAGCTGAGGCTCCAATACTTTGGCCACCTCATGAGAAGAGAATACTCCCTGGAAAAGACCCTGATGTTGGGAAAGATTGAGGGCAGAAGGAGAAGGGGATGACAGAGGACAAGATGGTTGGACAGTGTTCTCGAAGCTACTAACATGAGTTTGGCCAAACTGCGGGAGGCAGTGAAGGATAGGCGTGCCTGGCGTGCTCTGGTCCATGGGGTCACGAAGAGTCGGACATGACTAAACGACTAAACAACAACAACATGTCCAAAATTCCCAGACATAGCTGAGATTCGCCTGTGTCGGAAGTGTAGATTTTTGCAATCTTCCTTAAAAATAGCTCTGAAACTTTTTTTTTTTTTTTGAGATTTTGCAAAAAAAATGCAAAAAGAGCAAAACAACAACAGCCCAGGTCCCTCAGTCCAAAAGAAACGCATTTCTAGACATATCAGTGCCCTGAATCTGATGCACGAAAGATTTTAAAAGTGGGGTGGACGTTCCCCCCACCTTTTTTTTGGCTGAAATGTCATTTCTAGCTGCTAAGTTAAGAGGGCACATTGTCAGGCCTCGGGTGGCTCAGGGATTTCCAGAAATGCCAATCACAGGCTGGGTTTTGTCTCATGCCTCTGACAAGTGGTTCATTTCACTGTCAGTGGGGATTTCGTTCCTAGTTCTACAGGAGACGATTAATTCAAGGAGATTCAGCCCAGGCAGCAGAAAGCAAAAGTTTGGAACCTTAGTACTAATTTCGGAGCTGGGTGGAGAAAAGAAACTGGGAAGTGGAGAGTTGGACTTGTGGGAGCCAAAGAGGGAGGAGGATTTTGCCTCTTGGGTCACAAATTCAGCATTGAGTGTTGCGGCCAGCATTCGTGTCTGCCAAGAAAATCTTAGAAAGTCCCTTCCGCCCGCAGGGTGGAGGGGGGTTGCGGGCATCACGAGCCCTTCACGTGCGCAGGGGATGGCTTCATCCCCTGCTGCCATAGGCTGAGCCCTGGGCGCGGCGCCTGGCAGGCCGACCTATCTGTGCGGTCGGCAGGCGTGGCTTGCTGCATTTAAGCAAACGCGCAAACAGGGCTAAGCCTCTTGCTTCCTGCCCCCGCCAGCTGATACTTTTTTCCCACCCACCCTCCCTTTTTTGCAGGTGCGTTCTCACTGACCTTGCTATGGACTTTGGTTGGTCGCCGTTGAGGGACCTGGTAGGAATTTTCCCACCTGGCAAATTGGCTGGAGCCTTGTGGTTTTCGCCTACCTCGTAGCAACTCGTCACAACTTAGGTTGGCGGCTAGGCATTGGATTATCTAGGGAAGGCTGAAGGTGGGGGGGAGGTTGGGCCATCACCTCCCCCAAATGCTGAATGGTACTTCGTTAAACGAGTCCGGGGGGCGTGTCCCTGTCCGAAGCCGTGGTAGGTGAGGGCCAAAGGCACGCCCCATATCGGTGACCCCAGGGTGAGTTCCTAGCTGATGTGCAGCAGCAGGACTCTCCCATCGGTGGTTAACCCTTCCCGGACTGCCAGCACAGCGGGCTGGAGTCAGATATAGTTGGTTAGATCCAATGCCTAAGCCAATACCTCTTTACATTCCGTAACCAATAAAGTTGTGGCCTTTCTATGCCCATTAACCTTAATTATTGTGTCTTGTGTCCTTATTTCACCATGGGAGGGGTCGGGATTTGACACGCAAAGGGCCTGGCAGATTCCGTCTGGGGCTCCAGCTCCTGTGCTGATAAAACATATTTCTTTTGGACCATATAATCAACTCCTCAGTTCAATTTCCTTGCTACCTCAATTTCTCATCACAACTTCACTCTGGTCACCTTAACCAGATAGAAAGTGCAATCAAGTCTTGTGAACTGCTTTGAGGTTTTATTTCAATCAGGCAGTATTATAAATCTTGTGAACTAAGCAAATAAAGTCCCTGCAGGCCTTGAAGGCTTCTCTAAGATCCTTCGGACAAAGCCAGGTGGCAACTTTATGTTAATCTCCCGTGTTAGAAGCCTCCAAATACCTTCAGGGCAATATTTTAAAAGACTTTGCCGCAAGAGTATGAAGATTCCAAAGTTAAACCACAAAGGTAATGGCTGGCGCCTGTCGTCGTTATCTTATCTCGGTCTTGCAGTTGTGATCCATGTCCACAGAAGAGAGATAAGAATGTAATTTCCATCTCTGGCAGAGAACCAGGTAATTTGGTAACCTGCCAAGATGAAACTTCTGAACAAGGAAGTGGACATCCAACCTCTGGCCCAATTTGATCAAGCAGAAAGGAGGAATGAAATAGCTTTTGTGATAGACACTAGTGGGAACGAAAAATGGACCATCTACAAATACTAGAAAAATGGAACAACCCTATCTAACGATCCATACCCTCCAAGTGCCCCTATTTTCCAGGGACAGTCCCAGAATTACAAAAGCCATCCTGGCTTCTGATTTGATCTCAGAATGTCCCTATTTCCCCGCCAGTGCTGCCACCACCAAGCTTGGGGAGGAAGAGGAGCACCGTGGTGTTTGTCCCAGGCGGCAGTGGCGGCAGATGCCTCTCCATGGCCTCTCCATGGCCACCACTGCCAGCCTCCTCCCTTGGGTAGCTCATAGTGTTTGCTGGACAGCGGGCAAGGAGGAGGGGAGGCTGCCACCGCCAAGGCCCAGCCCCACATGATGTGCTGGCTGTGAGGGGCAGGCAGAGGGCAGAGCCGCTTTAGGCTGGGCGGGGAAAAAGAGGGAGCGGAGCAGAAGGAGTATTGGTTACAGAGTAATTCCCTCACCTCCATTTTAAAAACAACAGACAAGGGGAAAGAGACTGAGATTTGTTTGTGCTACTGACAGAATGTAATCTAAGATAAAGTTTAATTGGCCATAAATCTCCAGCTGGAAGGAAAATAATTAGGGGGCTGCGATAAGAACACTGCAGAAATTCTGGGAGGTGGAAAGGAGTGTTAAATCTTTAGCGCGTTTGAAAATGGCCCACCTTTTCCTAAGCTGAGAGAAAAATGACAAAGATCTGTGACATGTTTTACTAGTGAGACAGAACGGTTTCTAGCAGACAGTTAGTTGCCTGTTCTGAGACATGGAAGCAAGGGACGGAGAGATAAGACCTCTGAGGAACTTCAAGATTCAGTTCTGACCCACGTAATGATGGGAGAAAACAACAGCTGGGAAATGAAAGAGGCAACAACATATATGGACAGAAGGAATCTCCATGGGCATAACAGTTTTCACATGCAGGGCAGAATAAAGATAATAGTTTGAGTTCCTCATTTGAAGCTTTATAAATTTATATATTATAACATCATGAATGGAAATCATTAATTATGTAGCTGTTGACTAAGGGATTATTATAATAACTGAAATGTAACTGATATTAATTAAGATTATGGAACACAGTGATATAAGATCGGAAATGCACCCAATCCACCATACGGGGAGTTATTTTAACGAAAATGTGGGGGTACTTTAACGAAAAGTGGAAGTTGATTGGCATTTTGATAATAGTATAATTTGGGAATTAATTTTTGTTGTTATCATTCGACTATTATGGGGGGGTATATTGGAAAACTAATTTTACAAAATTACCAAAAAAAAACAAAAAACAATCTCTTCCCAAGTTCTGCAGAATGGTCTTGGGGATTACATCATTTCTGTACACCTTGAGTATTTCAATGGTGAGGTGGTTAACACAAGACTGCACCTCCCCCCACAAATGATTTCTGGTCCCCCTCCCCACCTCACAATTTGGCAATAGTGGGTATCTTAAAAAAAACCCAAAAACCAGAGATTGCTTCTTCGTTCATGATGCAAATCCCCACTCCCAGCCTTACAGAACTGCTGCCTCCACCAGCCTCTTTGCTTCCTTAGCACGGCTGCTTTACGCGGCTCTCCAATCGGTCCCCATGCAGACGGGAGTAAACATCTTCTTCCCAGGGGAGGAGCAGGGAGAGAGATTGCGAGATGACAAAGCATAAAGCAGACACGAATTCCCCCTAAATGCCTTGCTGGGTAATCGTAGAGAAATCATTGAAAGTCTGCAGGCATCTGGCTTTGGGAAGGGCCATAAACTCAGGAGGAGAGCACACGTCCGCTCTAGGTGGGCAGGTTAATGTGGTGTTGCTTATCAAAATCCAAGGCAACATAGCTTCCTGCGCTGTAGGAAGTGGGTATTTCTGAGGAGCCAGTTTCCTGCTGTGGAAAATCTGTTGATTCCCCTCAGCTTCTGCTGCTCCACCTGTTCCATCAGTCAGAGCTAGACCGTGGAAGCCATTTTGGGTGCCAGTAGTCCACATGGATGTGGCATGTGGCGTTGAGGAAATTCAGTTGTGTGGGATTGAGGTATGTCCGTCTTTCCATCTGAGGATTGTTGGAGACAGTAAAGGTATGGACCAGATCCGGTATGATGGTGGTCGAGTGTGTTTCAGAAGCCTCTGGTTGCCCACAGTGGCAACCTGGGTGCTGGACTAGAGAGGTCCTCTTTCACCTGACCCAGCAGTCCTCAGGCTATTCTGATGTCCTTCAGGAGAAGAGAGTGGCTGGAAGGGCGCTGTTCCTTTCTTCTTGCCTTGCTCTGATGTTGGCGGCATCTCAGTGACGCGACTCCTTTGCTCCTCTGCCAGCCGCCAAAGATTTAGCTGGCCCATTGAAACCACCTCGTTGGCTCCCCAAACATCCAAACTGCTTTTGATAAGGATTCTGCCCCATCAAAACAGCCAGAAGCAAAGAGTAGCTCAACCAAAGGGAAGCTCCTGGTGTCTCAAGCAATACAAGACCCCAATTCCAGTTTGTGCCACACCCAAAGAGCAGCCATGCACTGCAGCTGGTGTTGGGGTTCCTCATCCACTCATCTCACAGCACCTGTCACCCAACTTGCAGCAGCCCATGCACAGGAAGCTGCCATATTCAAAGTGCTGGTTTTGACCTATAAAACCTTAAACGGCTCAGGACCACAATAGCTCAAGGACTGCCTCTTCCCACATGAACCTACCCGGACCCTGAGATCTTCTTCTGAGGCCCTTCTCCGTGTGCCTCCTCCTTGAGAGGTCCAGAGGGTGGTAACACGATAATGGGGCCTTCTCTGCAGTGGCTCCCCATCTGTGGAATGCTCTCCCCAGGGAAATTCGCCTGGTGCCTTCATTATACACCTTTAGACACCAGGCAAAAACGTTCCTTTTTAGCCAGGCCTTTGGTTGATCTGATTGACATCCTATGCTCTTTTTAAAATGTGGTTCTTTTGGGGGGGGGGTTATTGGGTTGTCATTTTTATTTTGAATATATATACAGTATATATATAGAGAGAGAGAGAGAGAGAGAGAGAGAGAGTGGTTTTTATGTTGATCTGTTTTGTGAACCGCCCTGAGACCTCCGTGTGTGTATGTGTGTGTATCACATCACATGGAGCAAACACGTGCCGCTAGGCATGGCCTTGTCCCCAGCTCTGCTTATGCTCAGCAGCCACAGGCTCCATACATTGCCGTTGTTTACTGAGAATCACGGCAGATACTCGGATAGATGGGTGCTGTGCTGTTTATTCCCCATTGATGTGATCTGCTAATAGCTGAGATCGGTAACCTCGGCTCTTTTGCTTGAAATCCAGAGCTTTCTCTGCTTTGGTGCAGCAGCTGGTGTGTTAATGGGTGTTGTGATTGTTAGGCTTCTGTCAAGTGAAGCAGATAGCTTGCCTCCTCCCCTGAGTGTGGCAGACTTCCTGGCTGCTGGCTGGGGGGGAGGGGGAGTGCCAGGGTGGACTGAAGAAGCAGACTAATGAGCAATTAGCAGAGCAAGAAATCTACCTGGGACACAGCTGGGGCTGAGAACATTGGCCTGGTCTCCAAATAGCAGTTTTGACGAGGAAATAGAATAATAGATTTGTAGTTTTAGAAGGGACCCTGAGCATCATCTAGTCCAACCCCCTGCAAAGCAGGAATCTCAGCTAAAGCATCCATGACAGATGACCATCCAACCTCTACTTAAGAACCTCCAAGGAAGGAGAGTCCACCAACTCTTGTGGGAGTCTGTTCTACTAACAGCACTTACTGTCAGAAAGTTCTTCCTGGTGTTTAGTTGGAATCTCCTTTCTTTTAACTCAGGACTAGGAGAAAACAAGTTTGCTCCATCTTCCAAGTGGCAGCCCTCCAGATATTTGAAGATGACTACCAGTCTCCTCTTTCCCAGACTAAACATACTGATATAAGCAAAATTTTACTAGGAAAGGCATAAAGTTGGGTCCGGGTTTCCCAAGGGGGAGTCCGGATTTTTCTCCCTGGGAAGAGCTGGAATTTTAGAGCTTTTCCCTTCGTGCCACAGACAGAGACCACACCAGAGTTATCAAAAGCAAAGCGCAGCTTCCCATTTATTGAATCTGTTGCAACAGAGGTTTTCCCATCACGTAGCAGGTACGATAAGGAGGGAGAACCCCGGACAATGGTGTGTCAGCTCCTATATAGACTTTGAAATTCCCCCCCTTCGGCTCAAGACCACCCCCTTGTACATCATACATACATCACAAAAAGGGGTGTAACCCAGGACCATCCCTTAGATACATCACAGCTACATCATAGAAAAAGGTGGTGTTCAGCAGAAATCTTGAATGCACTGTTTACCTTCTGTCTGCCACTTCATATGATAATGTCTTATCTGATTGCATTTCCTAGGCAGTCTGGCCATTCCTTTTGAGATTGTGATTAGTTTATTTCTGAGACAATGGAAAGGTTTTTTCTCACTCCCTTGCAGAGAAACACCTGGTCATCCTCCTCGACCCCTCCCAGACAAACATTTCTGGAGAACAAAAGGTTCCCTGCCTTGGCAGACTAACTACCGTCCTTTGTAAGGCGAATGGGCCATCTGATACCTGGCCAGCTAGGAGTCAAAATTGTGTCAGGGGTCAAAATGGTTTCAGGACTGCACTTCAGACATGAGGCCTTGCCCTGCTTGGCACACTAATAAGAATTAATATATATATATAAATAAAATACCTAAAATTCCTACAACAATACCCAGCTCCTTCAACCGTTCTTCATAAGGCTTGGTTTCCAGGCCCTTGATTCTCTTGGTCGTCGTCCTCTTCACATGTGCCAGCTTGTCAACACCCTTCTTAAATTGTGGTGCCCAGAATTGGACACAGTACTCCAGGTATGGCTTGACCAAGGCAGAATAGAGCAGAACTATTACTTCCCTTGGCTTGATCAAGTTAAGCTTGTGGTCTGCTAAGACCATTTGATCCTTCTCACATTCACTACTGGGTGTCCCCCATCTTATATTTGTGTAGCTGGTTCTTCCTGCCTTACATTTGTCCCTATAGAAATTCATTTTATTAGTTTGGCTCCCAGTTCTCTTGAATGCCATTTCTGTTTCCCCGATCCCTGTTTGGTGTCACCTGCAAATCTGAAGAGCATCCACTCAAGTCCTTCATCCAAGATGTTGAACAACAACGGGCCCAGGACAGAACCCTGTGGCACATCACTTGCCACTTTTCCCCAGGAAGATGAGGAACCATTAGTGAGCACTCTTTGGGTTCAGTCAGTCAACGAGCTACAAATCCACCTAACAGTAACCTTGTCCAGCTTCTCCACACGAATATCATGGGGGACTTGATCAAAAGCCTTACTGTAACCTGCCTGAAACCCTTGGGAGCTGCTGCCAGTCAGTGCTAAGCTAGATAAGCCATTGGTCTGACTCTGCATAATGCAAATCTCTTATGGATTTCTCCCCAGCCCTGTACTGGAGACCCAAGATACAGACACATGCCACCATCTTCCTCAAAACACATCAGGCCAGTTCAATAGAGTTTGAATGTGCAACACGTTGAACTTTTTATTATAACAATATATTCAATGTTATTGCCTGATAGAGTATATGTGTACCCCAACTTTCAGAATGAAGTTTTGGATTACAGATATTAGCTAAAGTATTTACTCGCTAACTAGAAGCCTCACTCCATTACTGTATTCTTACATTGTCAGTTCAAAATGCCCCTCCAGCTGAAGGGGTTTGTTTGAAGGAAAAACTAATCCAACAAGTAAGCAAGTGCTTTTGAAAATAAGAAAACACTTTTAGAGAGGGTTTGATAAATTTGTTGGTAGATGATTGCTGCGTGACTTGAGAAGGCACAGGCAACCGAGCAATTTAATATACCAGACAGTTCACAAGGCAAATGGGATTTGCATCTATATCAAATCATCTTTGCAGAAAGGCACAAGTTTAAATGCTGATATGTTCTTTAAGTTAGAATCATTATATTTTAGTGCAGGCGTCGGCAACGTTATCCGGCCATGGTCCGGATGCGTCTCACGGAGCTCGTCCGTGGGCCGGACATGCGCAGACACAATACCGGAAATCGCTTCTGCGCATGCCCAGAAGCGATTTTCAGTGTCAGGGCACGTCTCCGGTGCCGGAAATCGCTTCTGTGCATACCCAGACGCCTGCGCAGATGCAATTTCCGGCATCTGCGCAAGTTACCGCGCCGCGCCGTGCCGGTAATCGTACGGCTCGTGGGCCAGTTAAACGGCTTCCGTGGGCCGCATCCGGCCCATGGGCCAGAGGTTGCCGACCCCTGTTTTAGTGGGTAGGCTAGAATAATTCCAGTGTCAGAGCCATGGTGCTCTTGCTTATTTTGTAATCCATTTTGACCTTCTGCCTGCTTTTCCTCTACCTTTTATTTTTAATAAAGTTTCATAATGTGACCACTGAAGTGTGTGTGATTGCCAGCCTCAAGGTTTTAGAATCTCCATGTGCCTAAAGATACTTGAAAGTCATGTGTGCCTAGATCAGTGATGGCTAACCTTGACACCCCAGATGTTTTGGAACTACAACTCCCATCATCCCTAGCTAACAGGATCAGTGGTCAGGGATGATGGGAGTTGTAGTCCCAAAACATCTGGAGTGTCAAGGTTAGCCATCACTGGCCTAGATGCTTGGAAATTTAGAAGCAGAGTTGTAAGGGGCCAGCATGATCTAGGTGAGACTCAGGGAGCATAGGCTGCCTTTACATTCTGAGTAACTTATAAGGGAAACTGCCTGGGAAGTGCAGGCTGCATTTGTCTCAGAGTTCCTGGGTTTTAGAAATATTAGTGGTGTCTGCAAGCTGGTTTGTTCTTGGAGTAGGATAAGGCAGCTGGAAGCTAGACCTGTGTGTTAATTGAACCAAGGAGCACTGGGGGCACACTGGCTTGGAGCCTTTTTGGAAGTAATTGCCCTTATGCACTGTGACTGTGAGTGAAATGTGCCTGAAAAGTGTTTACAGAACCTTAAAAATACAAAATCTGCAAGCTGCAATTGAACTGACACTTGCGTAGAAGCAACCCAGATGTGAGGGTAGAGGAAAGGATAGGGGCATTTCATGCTAGTTCTACTCAAGAGTAAAGGTAAAGCTAAAGGGACCCCTGACCATTAGTTCCAGTCATGTCCGACTCTGGGGTCGCGGCGCTCATCTCGCTTTATTGGCCGAGGGAGCCGGCGTACAGCTTCCAGGTCATGTGGCCAGCATGACAAAGCCGCTTCTGGTGAACCAGAGCAGCGCACGGAAAGGCCGTTTACCTTCCCGCCAGAGCAGTTCCTATTTATCTACTTGCACTTTGACGTGCTTTGGAACTGCTAGGTGGGCAGGAGCAGGGACCGAGCAACGGGAGCTCACCCCGTCACGGGGATTCGAACCGCTGACCTTCTGATCAGCAAGCCCTAGGCTCTGTGGTTTAACCCACAGCGCCACCTGCGTCCCTTTACTCAAGAGTACACCCAACTAAATTAGACTTGTTATGTTCAGTGGGTCTACTCTGATTTAGACTTACTTGAATGTAACCCTTTGTGCTGAAGTATGTTCTATGCTTGGTTTTGTAAAAACAGAATTTGTGAGATAAATTCATTTGGGGTAGGTTCTGCATCCCTAGTCAGAGACACAGAGTTGCATCCTGCAATTAAAATCATTCTGCTTAGATTCACCTTACATGTGAGTGTGCTTTAGAGAACAGAGTATTGGACCTGCTTGAAATGCAAAAGTAGTACTCTTAGATGAGTTGTTGATATGCAGGTTAATATTTACAGCTGATTGTTGTGTCTTCTTTTCTAGGGATGTGAAGCAGGGCCTCAGCAGCAGCCAGCTGGGTCTGAGCCATAGAAAAGGTAGAGAATGTTATCATTTGCTTTATGACAAGCCAGCTGCAATTCCAGGATGCTCGATTGGGAGGTAAAATGTGAGCGCTTTCATCTCTATTATCATTATTAACCATGTTCAAAGCAATTTTGCTTGAATGTTTGTGGTTGGTGGAAACGTTTCTCGCTTCTGCCGTTTCTTAGAGCTGATAATTCTCATGTTATGAGCTTATTTATTTGGGAGAGAGTTGATCAGCTCTCAAGGTTCACTTTTGATATATATAAACATTGGTTGTATCTTGGAATTTTAACTGTGATGCACACATCTAATGCTCTGTTTGAAAAGAAGTCTTTGAAATAATAAGAGAATGGCTCAGTGTGCCTCATCTTAATGGAGTTGAAAATAATAAATTGCTCTGAGATTCTTTGTTTTCAGCCCGTTCCTAATAAGTGCGTATTGAGGCCAGGCTTCCTCAACCTTGGCCCTCCAGATGTTTTTTTGACCTACAACTCCCATGATCCCTAGCTAGCAGTACCAGTGGTCAGGGATGATGGGAATTGTAGTCTCAAAACATCTGGAGGGCTGAGGTTGAGGAAGTCTGGACTAGGCTATTGAATGAAAATGCATTTGGCGGTTGCAGTCAGTATTGGAAAGAACTTTCCACCACTCTTGGAACTCTTTGTCTGTTTCTCAGGATGGTTTCCTCTACTGTCTGGTCCCAAACATTTCTACAGGGTTATAAAGAAGAAGAAGAAGAAGAAGAAGAAGAAGAAGAAGAAGAAGAAGAAGAGGAAGAAGAGTTTGGATTTGATATCCCACTTTATCACTACTGTGAGAGGTGTGTGATGTCTTCTCAAGAGCAAGCATCCACGCACGCTTCTTGCTAAACTAATAGCTTTATTTACAGCATTAAACATTACAGCGTTCAAACTTCATCATCCGTCTCGTCTGAGTCAGATACCCGGAGTGGGGGCTGACGGCTCCGCCCCCAGCATAAGAGCTTCGGGAATCCAAAGCGCCGCCTACCTTCCTTCCGCTCCCGTGGTCTGGACCTGAGTGGGGTCGCGCTGGTCACTTCCCCCATACTCCCGTCCTGACCGCTTGGTGTCTCTGGGGCGCTTGCAGCATCCCAGAGACTCCGCTCCGCTGTGTCCACCTCCATTTCCTGTCCCCTGCCTTCCGGTTGCTCTGGGGCTCTGGTAGCATCCCTGAGCCCTCTCGCTTCTTCCTGTGGGTTCAGGGCTTCAGCTTCATCCCAGAGCCTGAGCACCTCTTCTGGTGTTAGCGGGGCTCTAGCCTCTCCCCAGAGCCCGTCCCCCAGTGGTGGCACCTGGGTTTGCGCCTCCCCACTGCTGCCTTCTCCCTGACTCTCCTGTGAGTCGCTATCCGATCTAAACTCCTTCCGTTGTCTCCAGCTGCCTGTGTCCTCCGACCCTGCCTTGGGGATGGACCAGTCCCTGACAACTACCCTAAGGAGTCTCAAAGCGGCTAACAATCTCCTTTTCCCTTCATCCCCCACAACAAACACTCTGTTAGGTGAGTGAGGCTGAGAGACTTCAGAGAAGTGTGACTAGCCCAAGGTCATCCAAGCAGCTGCATGTGGAGGAGTGGGGAATCGAACCCGGTTCACCAGATTACAAATCCACCGCTCTTAACCACTAGGCTTTGCCAGCAGCTGATTGGGTTCTCCCATAATTTTTGGATCCTCCTTCTCCACCTCTTTTGCCTCTTGTGATTTTCTGACTGTGCCCTTGCCTTCCTTCTGGTCAGTTCCACTCCCACTGAACTGTAGCTGTGGTTAATTAACCTGCCAAAGAACTGTTGATCACACCAACCAGCTTAGCTCAGTTCTGATGAAAGTCTTTTTGGCTGCAAAAAGATTAAGCTGTGTTTCAGAATGCCTCGCTTGACTCCTGCCAGCTCCTCTCTGGATCCTTCCTTAATGGCCAGCAGAAGAGACCTGTCAGCCATAGCATGTGGCCCTCAGCAGCCACAGCCTTGTAGTACAGCTAGAGCTTTGGAATGCCATCATCAGAGTAAATGTTGGGTGATCAGAGGAGGTTGCAACCAGGCCTTTCTAGGGGGCATGGGCCGTGGTCCATTTGAATCAGGCAGAGGAGGCAGGTGTTTGCATTAAAACCCCTGGAGAAATGACGCTCACCACCCAAGCCTGCCTGATGTTGGGCTTTTTGTCTGTGATGTGCCTGATTCAACCTCAAAGAGCCATGAGAGCATCTCATGCCGTTAGAGGCGAGGGGATGTTGTTTAGCTGCCTGTTGAGCTGTGGGTTCCTACGGAAGAGCTCCAAGACAAAAGGCAAAGATTGGCAGGCGGCCAATGGAGCACCAACTGAGAAGAAAATAATCAAGCAGGGATCTTGGAAATTGCAGACCTGTCAACGGAAATTTTGTCCTCAGCAAATTGATAGAAAGCATCTTTGTCTCAAAGGCTCATAAGCTAATGGGCACTGTGAGACTGAGGAATGAGGAGAAAGACAACAAAGGTGGACATTGTTGTGGTGTTGATGATAACCAGAGTGGAAGTGGCATCAGGAGGGAGGTCCTCAAAGGTGAGTCTAGCTGCCTGAAATCCCCTGCTATGGCAGCCTTTGGCAGGGAGCCTAAAATTGAATCATATAAATAGAGTTGGAAGGGACACTGAGGGTCATCTAGTCCAACCCCCCGCAATTCAGGAATCTCAACTAAATAATACATGGCAGATGACCACCTAACCTCTGCTTAAAACCCCCCAAGGAAGGAGCGTCCATCACCTCTCATGGAAGTCTTTTCCACCATTGAAAAACTCTAATTGTCAGAAAGTTCTTCCTTATATTTAATCAGAATCTCCTTTCTTGTAACTTGAATGCATTGCTTCGGATCCTAGCCTCCAGAGCAGGAGGAAACAAGCTTGTTCTATATTCTGTGCTGCAGCCCTTCAGATATTTGAAGGTGTCTATTATATCCCCTCTCAGTCCCCTCTTTACCAGGTTAAACATACCCAATTCCCTCAGTCGTTCCTCATCCGGCTTGGTTTCCAGACGCTTGATCATCTTCGTCACCCTCCTTGGCACACCTCCCAGCTTCTCAATATCCTTCTTAAATTGTGGCACCCAGAACTGGACTCTGGACTCCATGTGCAGTCTAACCAAGGCAGAATAGAGTAGGAGATAGAGAAAAAGCTCTTGCAGCAAGAGGAAGGACAGCCTGCTGGTCTTTTGTGTTTCGCTCCTGGGCATCTCTACATATATAGGCCTTGCAGCAGCCTGTCTGTGTCCCTGTTTTCTGGTGACACTGGGTGACTTCAGGAGTGGTCTGGAATGGTTTCCTTAAAAGCTTCACATTAGGGGGGCTTCCTCTGAACACTCCTATTACTGTGGCCCTTGAGACAGAAGGTGGCCTTCAGGATGGCTGGAGGCTGAAGCGGATGCTTTGTTGCCCATACAGAAGAAGAGGAGTTTGGATTTGATATCTTGTTTTATCACTACCCCAAGGAGTCTCAAAGAAGCTAACATTCTCCTTTCCTTTCCTCCCCCACAACAAACACTCTGTGAGGTGAGTGGGGCTGAGAGACTTCAGAGAATGTGTGACTAGCCCAAGGTCACCCAGCAGCTGCATGTGGAGGAGCAGAGACACGAACCCGGTTCACCAGATTACGAGTCTACCGCTCTTAACCACTACACCACATTGGCTCCCAGCCTTACTTGGACAGACAGCAGGATGCATGACCACCTCACATTTGTCCCCACTGGTCTATGTCTGTGCTTTGGGCACATTAAGTTGTGGAAGAATATGGGGGAAAGAGGCTGGACAGAGCAGGTTCTGCTGCCACTTGGTGTTGGTGCCAAAACCGGAGGGGGGCACTTCCGGATTCTGCTAGTGACTGAGCAGACATGATAAGACTGAGCTCTGCACTGTAAATAGCTTGGCACTGAATAAAAAGACTTAAAGACAAATGGCTTTGGCATTTCTATTGAACAACCGATAAGGGAACCTGACAAACTCCTCTGATGGTGGCAGATAATCCTGGCCCCTGTGCATTTTTATGCACAATTGTGCATTTTTATGCACAATTCACCCTACTATATGCATTTTTGAACACATGACTTGGCTGGGGAATGGCATTGCAAAATTTGGAGAAATGCAGCTTTTGAAGGAGTGTGTTTTAACTGATGTATTGCTTCAGAATGTGTGGATCACGTAGTTTTGCTTTGGAATGTGAACGGATTCGGATTTCGTCCCCATCCCTCTCAGGAAGGGCCTCCATCTGGAAAAATGTCCTCTTTTGCTGCTGATGGTGTCAGATGAGGGAAGTACTGAAGGAGCCCAGCCTAGAGACCAGGCAGCCTTGTCTGCCTGGGCAGAGATCATACTCTGTCTGCTCCCTGGAAATCCCATCTCTCTTGAAGGCCTGGAGAGGCAGGGTTAGGGGTTCCCTGGCAGAAACATCTCACAATAACCCAATGGGTTGTGCAACCTCTCTGGCAGTGGGGAGCCTCTGCTGCTCTTTTGAATCAGCTTGGCAGGAGGAGGGACACTGGTCCCTCAGCCCTGCAGCCAAGTCCCCTGATTTGTTTAGCTCTCTCTTTTCTAAAGATTTGTGGGGTGTTATTTATTGCTGGTTTTATGGTTGGTCACTGTATTAGGAGTGTTGTATGGCTCCCAAGACAGACCTGTAACTGAATTACTGGCCAGCTGTGCCTGTTTCCAGCGAGGTTGACATAGCTGGGCAGAGCCTGCCAAGGAAGCTGGAGGGTTTTGTGGACTCTGCTAGCACAGAGGGGGCAGGAGGGGAGATGAGTGAAGAACTGGGAGCCCCTTGAATCTGTGTCAACCAGCCAGCCAGAAGCCCCAGAGATTGCATTGGGTGGGGAAATTCCACTTGGCAGCGTGTGACTTGTGCCTGACTCTCCCTCAGCTGCCCTACAGCTGAGGGGGAGGCAATGGAAGAGGCTCCAAGCGTTGGAGAGGCTCACCCCACCCCCGGCGGCAGGACACGCCCCCGCACCAGGCACCCGAGCGGCTAGCTACGCCGCTGGGTGCAGCCAACAGCTTGGGGGCTGGCCCACAAATCCACAGCTCTGGCCTGCACCCCTATAAGGTGTCCTTTTCTGAAAGCAGAGCCCCTTCCAAGGCACAGGGAACTGCACAGGGATGGCTTAGCGGTCGGCAACCTAAGACCCGTGGGCCGGGTGCAGCCCAATCGCCTTCTCAATCCGGCCCACAGACGGTCCAGGAATCAGCGTGTTTTTACATGAGTAGAATGTGTGCTTTTATTTAAACTGCATCTCTGGGTTATTTGTGGGGCATAGGAATTCGTTCATCCCCCCCCCCCAATATATAGTCTGGCCCACCACATGGTCTGAGGGACGGTGGACCGGCCCATGGCTGAAAAAGGCTGCTGACCCCTGGAGCTGCACCTCATTTGCCGCAGATAGGCTCTCACACACAACCAGCCATCATCACTGAATTCATACTAGGGGCTGGACACATTTCCCCCCCTAATTCTGAATGCAAAAGAAAAGAGGCGGATGGGAGCCAGACCGTATCCTGACCTGCAAGGGGTGCAGGAGAGCAGGCGGTGAAGGGGTGGGTGGGTGTGATTTTCTCCTGTGCAGCAATGTAATATTGCAGCTTGAGCCATCGTCCATCTCCAATGTTTTGCAAATGAAATTGCCATGAAGTTATTTACTCTCCGGGGATTACTGAGCTCTTCTTGGCTTAGTTCTATCCAGCTAAGGAATCTGATGTGTAAGAAAGCTCCCTCCCCCCCCCCCCGCCTCTCCTCACTCAGCACACATTTTGTTCCACGTTTTGCAAGCTGGTGATACTGATGAGGTTGGAAAGTTGTCTTTTGGAGTTAAGGATCAACTCTGGTCTTAATTATGCTGACAGCGGTTGCTTTCTGTAGGGCTCCAGTGGGCGGATGGAGGCGTGGGTCCCCTCCAGCAGGTGAAGAGAAAAATTGTATTCCCTGCGAACTCTTCAGCCTCCCAGGCTAAAAGTTAAGAGCAGAAAAACCCAGTTTCTTTGCATCTGGAATTTCACTTGTAGTAAAGCAATTTCACTGTAGCAGTGAAGCGTATAAAAATTACTCTAATTACGTAGTATAGAAATGTCATCTGTTGGTAGCTGATGTCGGATTATTTGTCTGGGGGAATCTCTGCTGTGCATGCATGCCGTGGAAGCATTTTTATTAGGAAGGCAGGAGGTTTCAGTTCTGCCCCTACCCAGGCAGCAATGTGGGCATTTGCAAATAACACTTTACCTCTTCATCATTTTCTTTCCACCCCTAATGCACCTAACAGTTCTCAACAGCAATGCTTTCCAGGGCCTGAGTTAAACTAGACATTAGGGAAGCAAAGGGGTGGTTTAAACTGGTCTGGTTATCCTGGCTCCAGACTAGTTGTTCGTCTGTGGGCAACAAGGTCTGATGGTCTTGATCCAAATGCTACACATATTCAGCATTTCTGACTTGTGAAGGGGGGAGGAGAGTCAGTCCTCAATGCAGCTGTAAGGCTGCCATTCAGCCCTGTCCACATGAGCAAAGAGGCCCTCACTGTTATAACATGCTGGGTTGTGACAAGTTACCATGGCTGGGAGGGATCTGGAGGGAGGGGGAAGCCTTTTTACGAAAGACCTCCTCGGTCAACCAAGCCATAAGCAGGGGCGCTGCAGATGTCAGTCAAGCTGCATTCCTCCCTCCCGCCCCCACCAACTTTTGTCCAAGGAAGAGGATGCCCCTCCCCTTCCAAACCTTGTTATCTGCAAACCTATAATACTCCCCAGACATGATTTGCTAAGACCAAAATGGACAGTTGGCTGGCAAGACTAGTTCTTTATGGTCTTTTAATTCCAAGGCAGATCAATAACCTTGTAATTGACTTTAACAGATGCTCATATATACTCCATGGGATTGTTTTATAAGCCATGAGCTGCAGAGCACCAGGCAAGAGGCGCCAAATCTCTCCCGAATTGAGCACAAAAAGTACGTGGGAAGTTTCTGTAGAGGAAGGCTGAGCCCATGAGTGGCAGGAATGAAACACCACCACATATATTTATAACAAAACACACACACACACACACACACACACACACACACACACACCCTCTCACATGTAACTTAAAATAAAAGTCCTGGCAGTTCGTGAAACATTTTCAGACTGATAGAAGAAGAAATGAAGCTCAAAATCTGGGAGCTGGCCCCAAGAACACCGTTTAGTCAGCCGCACGTGACATCTGCTTCTTCAGCCTTTTCCAGGAATGTGAGGAGCTGTTGTAGAGCGTCTTTTGCTCACTGTTCTTTTCTTCCTGGAAGGCAGAGCCTTCTCCTCTATTCACTTTGGAAGTGATGGCATCACCTCCCCAAGGCCTCACTGGTGCCAAGATCACCGATTCCCCCACCAGCACAGAGCTGCAGGCTTTAGAGCATGCACAGAGAACCCAAGTGGTGCAAATTCTCTCTGCACATGTTCAGAGTGGAAGGCTGAATCTGTCCCAGATCCCACAGTCGGCTCTTGCGTTTTGGCAGTGCAGGAGGGAGCCACCTTTACAGCCCCCCAGGGAGGAGGGACGCCTTCAGTTGATGGTGGAGGCATGTTGCTTTGCCTTTTAGGCACAACTGCCCTTGGGTTGCTGCTAGTTTATTCCATGGCTTTATCTGTCATTTCTCTCCATCTGGCGAGGTATCCCCAGATTCCCCCAAGGGCAGGAACGTGCAATACAAACGGAATGAAGAACAAAACAAGGTCTTTTGACACCTTGAACACACGTATTAAGGTTCCACCGACTCCTCCATATTATTATTGATATTTGCATCCGTAATTGTCTGCTTGCTTGGGAGGGATCTGTTTTCGGAAGGAAGCCCCCCCCCGTTTCCTCCACCTTTTCAGAAGCAGGAGAAGAGAAACCTGCAGAGCGCCCCCACCCCACCCCCTTCCACTCAGGCAGGTCCCTGGAGCCCCGGCCTGGCCTTCGGGAGCCGCCTGGTGGGAGAGAGAGGGCGCGTAGCGGCGGAAGGGGTTCCCCCACCCGCTGGCGGCACGTGGCCCTGGAGGGCCCGGCTGGCCTCGCTCTGCCGCCGGACCCGGAGCTCCCGAGGCGGCGCGGCCAGCAGGGGGAGGCGGCTGCGTCGGGGCGGCCGAGACCTCGCGGGCGGGGAGAGAGGAGGAGGAGGAGGAGGCGCCGAGGAGGCGGAGGCGCTGCAGTAGCAGCGGAGGAGGAGGAGGAGGAAGGCAGACGACGAGGCTGCCGAGGCGCGCGCTGCTCCTCTTCGCGAGCAGGCGAACGAGCAACTGGCTGCTGCGACGGGCGCGATGGGAGAGCGAAGCGGCGCGGCGTGGACTCCTTTCCTCGGAGCCGGCCGTGGAGGCACCCTGCTCCGGCCGCTGACAGGAGCCGCCGCCACCACCACCACCGTACATTGCCCGGTAAGTCGGAGGAGGGACGGCGGAGGCTGGGCCGGGCAGCGCCGCGGAGAGACGCGCAGCTCCGGGCTCGCTCGCTGGCCTGGGAGGCGCCAGGCGGCGGCGGCGGCCCCGGGAGTGAGGCAAGGCAGCCGCCGAGTCCTAAGGGAACCCAGCCGCCCTCCCGGCGCGCGTCCCCACGAGGCGGGCAGGAGCAGCAGCGGCACACGCCTCGCCCTTGCCCGCTCTCCGCCTGCCGACGGGCAGCCTCGCCGCCGGTGCCACTCCGGGCTGAGCAGGCGCCGCGGCGGGCTTCTTCGCGACCCCCGTGGAAGAGTGCGCCCAGCCCGCCGCCGCCTCCGTCGGCTTCCAGCTCCCTCGGAGTCTCCCCTCGCGGCGGGTGGGGTGGGGGGCTTAAATGCCGGCGTGGGGCTGGGGGGCTCTCCCACGGTGGAGGTAGTTCCCTGGACTCTTATGTGAGCTGCTGGAGTATGGAGGGGGGGAGAGAACCCTTGATGGTGACTTCCAGTGTCAGTGGAGGGCCCCCCCTCCCCCCATCGTCTCCGGACGGATCCACGGAGCTTTGCGAAAGAGGCTCTTCCTGAGCGAGGACAAATCGAGGGCTGGCGATGGGCAGGCGGCGGTGGTGGACGGAGGAGCAACGTCGAGATGTTGCCCGATGTCAGTTCTCCCTTTGCAGGCTTGCCGAGTTTGGAGGGTCTCCTCGCCGACGGAGAGCCGGGAGGATTCAGCGCCCCCAGCCCCCTCCCCCGAAAGAGGCGATTGATGGAGCAAAATGGTTTAATGTTGGAGCTCTCTCCGTCCGTCTCCTGCCGGCGAGTTGCGAAGCGGGCAATAGATCAGGGCGCATTAAAAGCAAGCGACGAATTAGTGAGATGGAAAGGATTCCTAATTACCCTTCGGAGTTGACTCCAAAGTAACATCACTCACAGGAGACAAACATGCCTTCCTAAGCAGGGGAGGGTTTGCTAGGACATTGGCATGGCCCCTTCTCTTTGGTTCAGATCCTTCTGCCCCCAGGGGACAGCTGTGCACACTCATTCTGCACTCATGTCCTCAGAAGCCCCTTTTCTCCGGGTCTGGGAAACCCTGATGTTGCTGGAAGGTGCTGTCAGAGGATCTCCCCTGAGCCAGTCCCCTGTGCTTGGCGGCAGAGCTGTGGGGAGTCTCAGCACCAGCAGGGGCCCAGCTGCTTGGCAGGAATGTGTCTCCACTGCCCGTTGTCACTGTTGGCCAGGAAAAGGGACGGTGGTGGTGGTGGTGGCGGCAGCAGCAGCAGCTGGGTGGGACCAAGCCACCATCCTACTGGCATGTGGACGGAGTAGGGTGTGTGCTGCTGCTGTTTTGTGCGTCCCAGCCCTGTGCCCCAGCTCCTCTGCTGTCCTCAGGGTGTCTTCCCAAGAGATTCCTTTCAGCCTCTCACTTCTAGCAAACCATGGAATGTGGCCAAAAGTTGGTTTTGAGCCTAATGTCTACCAGTCATGTGGCTGCCAACTTGGGACCCCAAATTCTGTTTCGCATTGTGGGAGCGGGGGGGGGGGGGGAGACCTCTGCTACCACCAGTGTGCAAACCCAGCCTGGACCGGGAGGGGTCTGGCTTCTTTACACAGAATTGGGTTCCTGGGGTGAATCCGGAAATCTTTTGGCAAGGCTCTCCTGCAGTGGCTGTTATTGCTATATCCTCTTGAGAGCATGACTGGAGACACTTATCCATAATGCATCTAATTTTGGCCAGGTGTTGGACCCATGTCAGGTTTTTCTCACCAGAGTCAAAGTCACCCCAACCCTCCTCGATGGAGCAAGCAGACCCCTGTGATCCAGTAAAGAATCCAGCCCCATAATAGGGTATTGAGTGTATTTGCAGCATGACTCTGCAGTTAGCGGGGATTCATTGATGTGGCCTGTTCTGGTGGCAAGGTGGGGGAGACTTAAGAGAGAGCAGTGGACAATATCACTTTCCCCAGAAACTTGCATCATCTTTCTCCGCTTAAACCTTGTGTTTGTAGGTGAGGTGGGAGCTAAAGCCAGCTTTGGAACATGCTTGGAGCCAGAGGGTGAGAGCCCCAGAGTGATGTGACAACCCACAGCAGACTGCGCACCTCATCTTCTGACTTGTGGCTGCAGCTTGGTCCTGGCCTAACAGGGCTGGAGATCAGGCTCAGAGAGGGTTTCAGCTCAGATGCAGACCACTCCAGGGGCTGGTGGGTGCCTGCCTTCTGCTGTGTTGGGTTATCATTCTCCCAGCCAGTTCCTGAGCTGGTTGCTTATTTCCATCCAAGGATTTCTGCTGAAGGAGGTTGTGGGTTGGGGCTGCCTATTGATAATCCAATAACAGTTTTCTTCCCCCTCCCCACACCAATGAGTGGCACGTGCAAGGAAATGCCTATTTCATACCAGTCTCTGGAGTGTGGCAACTGAGCACAAAGTTCCTTTTGTTTGCCCTGCTCAAGGCAGGGGTCAAGGTCCAGCTGGGGACTCTGCTTCCCCTATGACCACCAAGACTTATCCCCTGGGTTTGGTTCTGCTGTGGGCCAGCCTGGATGGAGCCTTTCCCCCTCTGATGCCTGGGAGTTTGAAATGCATTCACAGTTGTTGTTTTCTGGGATTTGTCGCATGCCTTATAACGGTGTACCAAGAGAGACTCCCTACATCTCTTTCCACAAGTCCTGGATATAGCCTATCTGAGGGACGGAGAACTTGGAGCACTCCAGATGATGCTGGCTTCCAGTCTCGGTCAACCTGACCAGTGGTCAGGGAAGGTGAAAAAGTAGTCTTGCAACAGACTCCACACACACTTTCATTCAAATGGGTTAAGTCTTCTGAAGCCTATTAGTAAAGCTGTCAATATCATGTTAATTGGGCACTGGACATCATGCCAAGAGGCATTCCTGGAAACCCTTTGCACACTTGTTGAAATGGCAAGTGCTTTGAGCAAATGCAAAACTTCCCTTGGCCAGAATATCCTTGGCATCCTCCGTGTCCCTCTTTTGCTTTCGCTTCTGGCTGAAGAATGTAAATAGCACCAGAGAGAGACTCAAAAGCAGCCAAAGGGTCAACACCTCTTGGGGTGTTGCTCTATGGCCTTTAGAAGCTTATTCATGGTATTCCAGTTTTTTAAATATGCCACTTTCCTAATAGGGGACAGTTGTCCCCCCACTTAAAAGGACATACCCGATTGATGCATTTCCCCAAATTCCCAAAAGATCAGAGTTTCCCAAAAATCACCCCCATTTATTCGCTATCTCAAGCTCTTAAGCACCCCGCTTGCCCCCACCCACCTGTGGCTTATCTCCCTGAATCCACCCCCTCCTCCCGTACCCATCTATTTGCCCCATATAGATGAATTCAAGGAGGGATGCTGGCTGTCTTCCCTTGGGCCCAGTGCACTCTTCCCATGATGGCCTTTGTCACTCACCCAACCACTTCCATTTCAGTTGCAGGGTGCAGCTGGTCCCGGGACCAGAACAGGGGCAGGATGGCAGCCCCCTTTACTGCAGATCCCCGTTCGCAGATCCCCCAAATGAGTCAAGGGGATTTCTTTCCCTGAAAGAAGCATATGAAGTTGGCCTGGCCAAACTTTGGCAGAGTCATCCTGCCTGCCCTGTTGGGGAGAACGTAGTGGGGAAGCCGGAGCCACACAGTGAGGAGTGGGTGGGTAGGAGCCCAGAAGCACATGGGTGAGAGGGAGACGGTGCCTAAGGATGAGCAGGGAGGCGGCAGTCTCTCCCATCAGCAAAAAGAGAGATTTCCTAAGTAGAAACACCACACAACTCCCTTTTAAATCTGAGGATGCTCCAAACGCCCCCCTCCCCCCTTCTCTCCTGTGTCACTTATGAATCTTGTTCCTGCATGAGAGAGGAACCCAGTAGGAAGAAAGGGAGATGGAATGGGGAGCAATTTCGACCCTCATAGCTGTTTTAATCTATGATGTTTTTCCACTTGATTGAGAGATGTGGAAAATTACAATGTCATTAAAAAGAAAATTAAAATGTCATCCTGAGCATCACTTCCAGCGACACCCCCTATGGATGTGTCAGTTTAGAAGCTCCTTATTCAGAAACTCCCATTGAAGTCCCATTTTTTGGTAATTTGAAGGCTCTTGAGCACATGGAATGCCAAGAGCCACCAGGGTCTGGCGCAGACTGCCGAGGCCACCTCACTCCTGCCCTTCTGTCCTTGTATCCTCATGTTACTGCCTTTTTCAAATGGTGAGTGCCCATCAAAGACCTCATAACCTGTACTTCTGTCTCCTGCTGATGCTCAGCTCTGCATCCCGCCGTAAGTTTGGGCAGGTGTGGGATTCATTTTGTTTTACATGGAGTCTGTGCTACCAAATGAGAACTGTGTGCCGATGAGCTTCTCTGAGATTTGCGTTGGATTTCTTGACTCCTTATTGACTTCTGTGCTCCACTGAACTCTCCTTAATCTTTCCCATGGTTAGCAAAGCACGAATGGGTTGGGGGCCAGGCTGGGAGCAGCTAGACCTCTGCCTTTCTCATGGGCCTTCCAAGCCTTGTGGCGAAATTGCAAGCACTGGTAGGTCCATTCTGGGAAGCTGCATGCAGCAGAACAAATGAGATATTTCTGAATGAGCTGTTTTGACTCAGACAATCATTTCAGGTGTTCAGTTGTTTACAAGACAAATGCTTTGAAACCATATTTAAAAATCTCGGTACTAAACACTGTAAACTTAATTGCAAAAAAATCAATATAAAAGCACCCTGCATTAAAATAGTGGGGAAAGGATACCGTATATACTCGAGTATAAGTCGACCCGAATATAAGCCGAGGCACCCAATTTTACCACAAAAAAACCTGGGAAAGCTTCATAGGAGCCACTGCCTGCCTCACTTAAGTATAAGCCGAGGGCGGCTTTTTCAGCACAAAAAATGTGCTGAAAAACTAGGCTTATACTCGAGTATATAGGGTAAATCTCAAGGATTAATATTATCCACAGGGTTGACAGGACAAGACTGTAACAGCTTCGGGGGGGGGGGGTTGTCAGCAGCCTTGTTAGTCTGGCAGCAAAAACAGCCCAAAGGCCTTCAGACACCTGGAAGGCAGACATGCTGCTTATTGCGTAAAGCTTTGTGGACACCCGTGTCCGCTTCATCAGAAGCAAGCTTGTTTCCTGATACATTTGTGCGTCTTGGAGGGTCTTTTGCTTGCTTCCTGCATGGCCTGAGAGCCGCCGTTCTTTCACTGCCTGCAGTTGCACATTGCATAACCATCCTTCGCATCGCAGGAGTCAGCGGCGGTGCCTGGCTGCAGGAAGTGCTCTTTGGCTGCTCTCGTTCTAGCCGATGCGAAGGGCAGAGCAGCTGAACTGTAAGAATCTGTAGGCAGAGGGGGAAAGCACCAGCCAAGCTGGTGACTGGCTGAGTTTGCAGAAAGATATCTCAGGGTCCAAAAACTTTGGGGTGTCTTTTTTTTTTTTTAAAGAAAGTTACGCATGTACAAGTATCCCTACACGTCCTCTGTGCACTCCTCAAAGCAATTACTTGTAGGCAGTCTCCTGGATTTAATGTGCCTACCCCACGATGCCTTCTGAGCGAAAGGGCTGCGCGTACTTCAGTCTTGCTGAATTTATTCAGATTTGTTTCCAAGTAGGTAGGAGCTAACAGCCTCTCCTCCTAGTCAAAGATCCCTCTTAACTCTAAAGCTGTGAGGTCTGAGTGTATCAAAGTGTGCCATGAAAACTTCTTGCATGAAATAACTTCCTCTTGATCAGCTTTTCATGTTTAGTTTAGAAATCAGACTTCAGCAGTGCAGTTTCTCCTAAGATCAACGGCCTGTATTGATATACATACAAAAAAAGCAGGTTCTTCAAATGTATCAGTTTCATTCTTTAAAACCCCATATTGCAAAATGTCAGGTGTTGTGAGCAAGTGCCCAGCATTTCTTGGGCACATTTGTGAAATTGAAAATTTTGGTTTGGGAGCCATAGTAACACCTCTGCTTTCCTTCTAGATGCTGCAGAGAGCGATGGGGAGCAGGACCCAAATTTGCTTCACCTGTGGATCTCCCTCAGGAATTGGTTTCTACTGATTTGCTGTCGGACTATACAGAAACGGTGCCAGCGCCCAGGATTAGCCCTTGGCACTGTCAGCGCGATGACCGCCTGAAGATTGTGTTGGAAACCAGCCTTCTCATGGATAGAAAATTGCCATCTCTGTGGGAAAAGGCCCACTGAAATCACCCTCCATGGTTTCTGCTCTCTTTAAGAGCCTGATCTCTTCCTACATATATAAGATTTACAAAGGAATGTTTACAAAGAAATTGGGCAATAGTACAAAGAAGAAAGAGAGCTGTCAAAGCAAACACGAACAAGACGTTCCCCAGGTTGGGCACATAAAGAATCCCAAGTTCTCAAACACTTTGAAAAGCACGGTCAAAAAGATCGCTAAGTGCTCCTCCGCCCGTAATTTGTCCACCGAAGAGGAGGAAAGCAACAAAGAATTCTCCCTCTCCCCGACCTTCAGCTACCGGGTGGCAATTGCAAACGGACTGCAGAAGGGTGTTTTCTTGACAAATAACAATGAGGACCCATTCCAAGATCTATCTTCCAACGAGAGCTCGTATTCAGAGTCCTTAAGCGAAGTCAAGGGCCCGAGTAAGGACCAAGCGTATTCGTCTCTCACAATGCCGGTGAGACGCAACCGGAAGAGCCTAAATAGCCTCGCCCCCTCGGACGGGAGCTCGGACGGCGAGCGCACTTTGCACAGCTTGAAGCTCGGGGCCTTGCGGAAGCTGCGGAAATGGAAGAAGAGCCAGGAGTGCGTTTCCTCGGACTCCGAGCTCAGCACATGGAAGAAGACCTGGGGCCTCAGGAGCAAGTCCTTGGACAGAACAGCTCGGGCCCCCAAGTCCAGCGCCCTCGAACCCAGCTTCAGTTCCACAGGCTGCATCAGCCAGACCCACGATGTGATGGAAATGATTTTCAAGGAGCTTCAGGGGATCAGCCAGATTGAAACCGAGCTCTCTGAGCTGCGGGGGCACGTCAACGCCTTGAAGCAGTCCATTGATGAGATCTCCAGCAGTGTGGAAGTCGTGCAGAGCGAGATCGAGCAGTTGCGGACGGGCTTCGTCCAATCCAGAAGGGAGACGCGGGACATCCATGATTACATCAAACAGATTGGGCACACGGGAAGCAAAGCCAGCCTGAGGTTTCTAAATGTCCCGGAAGAGAAGTTTGAAAATGTTGAGCAGGTGGTGTGTAGAACTCTAGTGGAGAAAATGGGTTTTTCTGAAACCCCCAATCCTGTCAAGATAGAATTTGCCCAGCGGGTGGGGCAGCACAGGGAATGCCCCAACGCCAAGCCCAGACCCATTCTTGTGTACTTTGAAACGCCCCAGCAAAGAGATTTAGTTTTGAAAAAATCTTACAAGCTGAAAGGAACCGGCATTGGGGTTTCAACCGATATTGTCTCTCACGAGACAAAAGAGAGAAAGGACAGAAGTCTGCCTTCATCGCAGACGTACGAGAGCATGGACATGAAACTGCTGCCCGTTGACCTCAAAACTAAAAGACATGCCTGGGAATCCCCTGACAGCAGCGACAGGGAACTGGAGTCGGATATAAACCGGGACAGTTATGCAAAGATATCCAAATCGGCACCACAAATGAAAAGAAGTACCACAAAGGCAAGAGAGGAGTCTTCAAATAGCAGAATCCTTAAAGGAGCTGCAGATGGTAACAGTGTCCCAAACAAAATAAATTATAATGAAGAGTCACCAGGGGCTGTGAGCCTGCAGGCAGAGTCCAAGGGCGGCTGTTACTCCAGTATGACCCCTCTCTGGCAGTCGCAGAATGACTTTGGAATACTTAAGCTCAGCCGTTCAGAATCTGACTTTACTAAACTCTGCCAGTCATACTCCGAAGACTTTTCAGAGAATCAGTACTTCAGCAGAACCAATGGCAGCTCTCTCTTGTCTTCCTCTGACCGAGAACTCTGGCAGAGGACACATGAGGACCCATCCAGCTGGGGGGGTGGTTCACAAGAGCAGACGTTCAATCAAGGTGGCCACCCCTACAGGGCTGAGACTGAAGCGGAGAACACAGAAACGGTTGACAGTGGGCTCAGCAATGGGATCATGTGTGTGTCTGGAGACAGGAGTCATTACAGCAACTCTCAAGTCTCCTTGGAAGATGATCTTTCGCCATGGAAAGAGTGGAATCAGCTGGAACAGAACACAGACTTGGGGTTAGATTCCTCAACACAAGAAGTTTTGGCTTATGACTTGAGTAGCTCTTCTGACCAACAGGTAGACTATGGTCAGATTTCTGACCTCCAGTATGACACAGAAAGTTATGATTTCGCCCTGGATAGCAACTCTCCCTCTGGCCCAGGGTTCAATAATGAAGCTGAGAGCCAGTGGATTGGCCAGTATGACGACTACCAGGAGACCAATGCGAACACCCTGTATCAGAACCAGAACAGGAAGCCCATAATGTACCGAAGCCAAAGTGAGCTTCCAAGCGACGACTCTGAGGAGGCACCTCCTAAGTCTTGGCACAGCAGGCTGAGCATTGACCTTTCGGACAAGACATTCACCTTTCCTAAATTTGGAAACACTCTGCAGCGGGCGAGGTCAGCCTTGGAAGTGGTATGGAATAAAAGCACGCAGAGTTTGAGTGGGAACGAGGACAGCGGGTCATCTTTTATGGGGAGGTTTCGGACTTTGTCCCAATCCACTGCTAATGAATCCAGCACAACCCTGGATTCGGACGTTTACACAGAGCCTTATTACTACAAAGCTGAGGATGAGGAAGACTACAGCGAGCCAGCGGGAGAGAACGAAACGGATTATGTGGAAGTCATGGAGCAAGTTCTTGCTAAACTGGAGAACAGAACTAGTACCAATGAATCGGAGGAACTGGTCCAGGAATACGAGCCAGAGCAGACCCCGTACGAAAGCCCTTGCGCTGTTTCGCAAGAGGATGACACTCCTGACGGCTATTTCGATGCCAGTGTGGTTGGTGGCGATGTGATGGAATTCGCAGAGGATACAGTTGTTGAAACAGAAGCAGAAGCGCAGGAAGATGAAAATCAAAATGTCCCCGAAGTCCCTGTTGAGAAGCCAGTGAAAAAAACAATGCGGCCATCTTTCAAAGAAGCTGCTCTGAAGGCTTACAGGAAGCAGATGAGTGAGCTGGAGGAGAAGATCCTTGCTGGAGGTACAGCACTTTTGACATTTTTAAATGCATAAGTGTATATTTGTGTGTATCTATACATATGTAAAAAACAAACACACACATCACTAAAGGACATGCCTTGGGTTCTGTAGGTGCTGCTATTTCTCCTGTGGAATTCCGTATCACAGAAACTATTTAACTTAAGGAAGAAGAAATGGTGCTGTTTTCCCTAGGGGGATTTTGTAGCTTAACCCAAACATTACTAGTCGTCCGACCTAATCCACAATTCAGTTAAATCCAAAGAGTTCAGATGCTTCATCCCATTGAAATTGATTGAGTAAATTGGCTTAAATCCATCCAAGTGTGGCTAACTGAATTGTAAATCAAACTTTTTGCATGTATCCTCAAAAAAAGAATTTCTTGATGGTTGAAATGTTATCCTTTTTAATGTATCTAGCTCTGTCTTGAAGTGATGAATGCTTTACATATCATGTACTCAAACCCCCTTCTAAAGTGCAGGATGGGAGCATCCTCATTCTGGAATCTTTTCTGTAAAAAACAAACAAACCTGTGGGAGTTCTAGAACTGATTGCTCAAGATCTTTTTGGCCTGTCCAATTCATTGAACAATTTGCTGTCATTTACTTAACTGTAAGTGGTCCAGATTCTGTCCTAAGAAGAAAAGGAGATCTGACATGCAAGAGAGGGAAATAAATGGTGTGCTTGTCCAGCAGAGATCAAAGAGGCTTCAGGAGAACTTTTAGGCCTTCAAACACTCCCTGAGCATCGGACCCTAATAGGGGACATGTTCCTATGGCTCTGTTTCATGGGACCTCCAATTTATCAAATGCTCAGTTGCTTGAATGCCTTTGATGCACCTCTAGGCCAAGTGCTGCCTGTGTAAGGCACATTTTTGGGGTTGCGGAAGAGGAGAGAAGTGCTCTGTTGCATTCTGCTGTTCTCGGCCAGCCACATTGATGTGGTTTTTCAGATTGGGGCTGTGTGTGTTTTCCGACAGCTTTCAATCAGACCTTGCATTTTCATAAGGGGGAGTGTTGTGATGGGTCCAGAGGCAAGTTGTGTGAAAGAAAACCCTGTCTTTTCTGTTTGGATCCCCTTTCTGACTTCAGAGCTGCCTTTCTGTTCCCCACAGTGGCCCTGAATGTGTGTGGGGGGGGGCCATGCCTCACAGAATATCTCTTCCCAGGCAGGAGAGCTTCACCAAGCATAAAGCATTGGAGGGGGGGGCGAGCTCAGGGACTGCACAGCCTCCTCTTCCCAAGCAGGTGTGCTGGTGCTCACTTTGCACAGTGGCGAGGTCGGGACCCTAACCCTAACCCTAACCCTAACCCTAACCCTAACCCTAACCCTAACCCTAACCCTAACCCTAACCCTAACCCTAACCCTAACCCTAACCCTAACCCTAACCCTAACCCTAGGATTGGCCCTAGAGGGGGAACTGCACCTTGCACTTATTGGACCCCACAGGGGACTGCTGTGGGGAGGGATCCTGTGAGTCCAGAATATCTGGAGGGCGCCAGGTTCACGGAGGTTCAGTGGAAGAGACCACGGGTGCAAAATTTTCTGGGATTGCCTTCCCCAATCTGCCAATACAGCAGATGACTCCCTTGAGTTGCCGTATAGCGACGTCTTCGCTCAGAAGGTTTTTAGTTCTGTTGAGCCAGAAGTCATCTTTTCCCTTGCAGTCTATGCAAAATAATAAAATTCCTTCCAGTAGCACCTTAGAGACCAACTAAGTTTGTTCTTGGTATGAGCTTTCGTGTGCATGCACACTTCTTCAGATACATGCATGCACACAAAAGCTCATACCAAGAACAAACTTAGTTGGTCTCTAAGGTGCTACTGAAAGGATTTTTTTTTATTTTGTTTCGACTACGGCAGACCAACACGGCTACCTACCTGTAACTCAATCTATGCAAACAGTCTTGGCTGCCCCCCTCCCCGCTGCCCAGCTGCAATCCATAACAGCAAAGCATCTCAGGACATGGATCCAGGAACTTGAGCTCTGCTGATGTAAACGAGCCGCCAAGGGGATTCTGGAGGTGTGGTGGGAATGTCCAGGTGGGAGGTGCTGAGCTGGATCAGGAGCGGCCTCCATGTGGCTTAATCTTCTGTGCCACCGCCTGATCTTCATGTGAAACTGGCCACGGTCAGCCTCCCAGCTGAGATAAGAGGCTGGGATGATGCATCTCTCCCTCTCTTGTCTGCTGTGGTCCATGCCGGATTCTTCCTCAGGGCCAGTGGAGGACATGGGTGGCCTTCAGATCTCCATGGATTCTGTGACATTCATCTCACAGCCAAACAGAGGGGGGGGGGGGTTGTTTTTGGAGCCATTGATTGGCTAAGTTTTCTTTGCAGCCATGGGCATCATCACTGTAGCTTTGCCCAGCTCCTTTAAATACCAAGTGGGGATGGAGGGGATCTTCTAGACTGTGTTCTAGGCAGGGCTTGGGTGGCCCCTTCTTTCTTCCTGCAAGCAATGATGCTTCCCTGCCTTCTGGCCTCTGATGCCTGTGCAATCTTTCAGTCTCTGCATGTTTGGGCAGTGAGGCATCTCAGTCAACTCCACTTGGGAGTGTGTCGTGGAGCAGCGGCAAGCCCCACCTGAGGGTGGTGGGAAGCTGGTTCTGATGAAGCGGCGCTGCCTGGCCTGCTGGGATCCTGTGTCCTGCGAGGCTTGCTGGGAGCAGCTCAGCTTCAAAAGGCACCAGGATCCCACTCTGCCAGCCGACTTGGTGCCCTCCGGGTGTTGATGGACTACAACTCCCAGCATGCCCGGCTATTGGCCCTGCTGGCTGGGGCTGATAGGAGTCCAACACCCTCTGGAGGGTACCAGGCTAGGGAAAACTGCTCGCTACTCTGGGAATGAATGGCTGGAGGACTCAGACACTGCTTTGTTGCACTGGACTAACAGACTTCATTATCTCCCTGGGGTGGTGGTGCATTGCCCCCTGTCCGACTGGCTCTTGCTACTCTTCCATCCTCCCCAAAATGTCATGTCATGGTTGAATCTTGCTGCTGCTCCTCAGGCTGCTATTCCTTCCTTGCAACTGCCGTCCTCTGGCCTCTCTGGCACTCCCACCTCTCGGAAGTACCAGCCTGCCTCCTCTGCTTCCATCTCCTCCTCTTCCACATGGCCTCTTTTGCTCTTCTCTCCTTTGCTTCCGCCTCTTCACCCAGATTCCTTTCTCTCCTTCCTGCTGTCCCTCTGCAGCCAGGCTCCCTTTGATGTGGCCATATCCTTGTCGTTTTGCTCATCATTCATCTTCCTCCTCCTTCCTTTCAGCCTGCTCCCTCGTTGGGTCAGGTGAACAGCCCACAGCCCACTAAGTCTTGCTCCCAGTAAGCCTTGTCTTTCCCCCCCATCCCATGGCTGTACGTGAGTTTGCTCAGCCACTTCCCTGCTGTCATAGCTGATGAAATCACAGAGGATGCTTGGAACCTGCAGCGCAGTCAGAAAAGGCCGGTGTGCCACTTTCATCTGGAATCTGCAATCTGCAGATGTTCATAGCATCTGCAGCTCTTGGGATTCCAGGGGCATCTCAGTCTGGGGGATGTTGTGGACCTCGTTTTTTGTTTCAGCTTCCTGGTCCTTGCTTGCTGCTTCTCCACATCCCCATCATACTCCTTCAAGGTGTGCCACAGCTGCCTCCCTTCTGTGTCTTCAGTCCCCAAACCTTTTTGCATTGGGGAGTTACGGCTTTCCTCCTTACATAAGACTCAAGAGGGGCTGGCCCTAGGAAATGGGCTGAGCAATGGGTACCCTGCCCTGCCCACAACTGAGGAATCAGGAGGCCACGGGGTCCAGCTGGGTTTCAGTTCTTCAATTTCACAATAAAATAATAATAATAATAATAATAATAATAATAATAATATATTATTTGTACCCCGCCCATCTGGCCGGGTCTCCCCAGCCACTCTGGGCTGCTTCCAACAAATATCAAAATACATTAAAATATCACAGATTAAAAACTTCCATAAACAGGGCTGCCTTCAGGTATTTTCTGTCAGATAGTTGTTTATCACTTTGACCTCTGATGGGAGGGCGTTCCACAGGGCGGGCGCCACTACCGAGAAGGCCCTCTGCCTGGTTCCCTGTAGCTTTGCTTCTCGCAGTGAGGGAACCGCCAGAAGGCCCTCGGCGCTGGATCTCAGCGTCCGGGCTGAACGGTGGGGGTGGAGATGCTCCTTCAGGTATACAGGACCGAGGCCGTTTAGGGCTTTAAAGGTCAGCACCAACACTTTGAATTGTGCTCGGAAACGTACTGGGAGCCAATGTTTTAACATAGTGAAACAGCACAACAGTACCAAATATAACAACATGCAAAGATCAGGGCCTCCGCAGCCCATTTTCCAGACCACTTTCAGTCCCATTTGCTTCAAGGAAGTGCCCCTGTGCTGAAAGCAAGTCTCGCGGGTGGCAGCACAGCCTCTTTTCAAGTCTGGCTGTCACCATGGCCTGGAACCCAAGTACTTTGGCTTACCTGGCTGGCAGACCAACCTGTTCCCTGGCCTGAATACAGGCACTCCATCAAAGGTATGTGATGGGATTTGTGGAACAGGCCCAGGCTCTTTAGCCAGGGATTTTCAGGGCAAAATGAGAATGCAGAAAAACTTGGCCTAGAGTTCCAAAGATGCTTTGAGTGACCCAAGGATGGGACAGTTCATAGAATCGTAGAGTTGGAAGGAACTCCGAGGGTCATCTAGTCCAACCCTCTGCAATGCAAGAATCTCAGCTAAAGCCTCCATTTGTGGATTTCCATGGTAGATTTCTGTGCAAGACCTGGTAGTACTCCTGAGCCTGCCGGGATTAACAATCCAGCAACAACTATGTGCTTCTGTGGCCTCTTGATGGAAATAGATTAAAATATATTCACCAGGCTGAGATCATACCTGGGCGTGAATGTCAGCCTCAAGGGCATATTTAGACATTGCCGTGCTCATCCCGCTGTGGAAAAGAGCACAAGTTAATCTTTTAATGCTTGGATGAAAGGCAGTTCCCCCTCCTTAGTTGCACCACATTTGAATATTTCTCCATCGTTGCATTTCGGAAAGGGAAAAGCAGCCTCCATTAAACTCAACCCACGGCAGACGGAGCAAGCAACATTCCTGAACGGCAGAGTAGCTGTGCTAAGGAGAGGGGTGGGCTCACTGGGGAGCCACTTTCTTGGCCCTGCAGAGTCCCTGGAGCCTCCTATCAGCCCCCACCCCAAGCAGCACACGAAGGGAGGCGAAGGAATCATAGAATGGAAAAGTAGGAAGGGTTCCCAGAAGTCATCTAGTCCAGCCCCTGGCCAATGCAGGAAATCCACTGACTGGTGGGGGCACCCATCCTGTGCTTGGGAACCTCCAGGACACAGTACTCCAGGTGAGGTCTGACCAAAGCAAAATAAAGCGGCACAGTAACTTCTCCTGATCTGGACACTTTCTTCCTGTTGATCCAACCCGGAATTGCATTAGCCTTTTTGGCCGCTGCATTCCAGGGCTGGCTCATACTTCGTTTTATTTTATTTTATTTATTTAATGTGCTCGTATCCCACCTTTCTTCGAAAAATGGGATTCAAGGCGGCTGACAAGATTTAAAAACATCCTTATAAAATGACACAGTAAAAAAACCAAACCTAGTTAGAAGCAATAGTTAAAATATATTAAAACAGATTTAAAAGCAGCATTAAATAATCTGCCCTGACAGCAGCCCAGTGGTCAGTATCGTCTGCCCCTTAGTTTTCAAAGGCCTGTCTGGACGGCCCTTAGCCTGCCAGCAGAAGGATAACAACAAGGAAGCCTGTCTTACCTCTCTTAGGAGGGGATTCCGTAATATGGTCTGCTAAGATCTCCAGGTCCTTCTCCTGTGTATGCTATGAAGTCAAGTGTCCGTCCATCCTGAAATGCAGAGAGACAGCTGAGGAAAACAGATGGAGGTAGGGGCAAAAAGGAGAAGAATATGCCGTTATTTCAGTTACAATTTCCTTATTTATTTATATTCTTTATTTAAATATTTCTCGACCACGGTTTCATAAAAGTGCAGCAAGGCGATATACAACAAGCAAGATCAATAAAAACATCCATAAATGCTGGTTGGTTAAAAGAAGATCCTTATTCCAGAGGCCTCTCTAAATCATGCCATTTTTAGAGGACGTCTAAAAGAAGTCAGGGTCGGTTTCTGCCAAACCTCTACTGGCAGGGAGTTCCACAGGGCAGGGCTTGAAGCACTAACAGCACAGCCCCTAGTAAAGGCCAACTGACCCTCAGGGGCCACATCAGAGTGCCCCATCAGAGAATCTCAGTGATCAACTTGGAGCATACGGAATTTAGGGCCCAAGCTGTTTCAGGATTTATGAGTTAACGCAGGAACCTTGAGCCGGACCCAGTCGCAGATTAGCAACCAGTTAGCCTCTCTCAGTGGCGCAGGGACATGTCAACCATCACCTGCTCCTGTGAGCAATCCAGCTGCAACATTTTGCACTAGCTGCAGCTTCCAGACCAGTTACAAGGTTAGATAAAGTGATCAAGTCCTGAAGTTATCAAGGCACGAACCCTTCTGGTGATGCTGTCGCTGTCCATGAATGGTTGCAGCTGGTGCTCCAGCCGGAGCTGTTAGAAAGCTCTCCTGGCCCCAAAGGTCTCTTGGACCTCTAGTGACAGAGATGGACGAAGGTGTTCCCCCAGACCATACCTGCTCCTTCAGATGAAGTGTCATGCAGTTGACGCATCTCCTCGACACAGGAACCACTCACCCACAAGGCCTTTGTCTTTCCAGGTGTCAAGCTCAATTTATTGACCCTCATCCAGTCCACTACCACATCCAGGGTGCTTTGATTTATCGAAACACTTTGGCAAGGTAGAGATTCTGGGGGCTCCTGAAAGAAAGTGTAGCTTTTTCAGCAGCTGTGCAGAGACAGGAAAGGAAACATCAGCACCAAATGTGAGATTGTTTGCCAGCCAGTTGTCGAAAGAGCTGGTCAGAGCCAGACTGGAGGCAGGCAGGGACTTTCTGTTGGCTCTCAGAGGCTGAAGGTAGTCATCCAGAGTGGTATCTAAGCAAGTCAGGATCCCCCTTGCAAATGGGCCCATGGGGTGAGGTCCTACAATGCTTTGAGCTTGAGAGGGTCTGCTCTGAGTGCATTTAGACATGCCAGCTCTGTGTCCTTTGGACTGAGCCAGGCTAGCACTGATGTACTATGGGAGGGGTGTCTGGGTCTCTCAGCTCCAGGGGAAATCATGTCAAAGCCTATGACCCTTGCGGTTCTGGGCTTTGCATTTTGGTCTCTGCACCAGAGAGTGGCTGCAGCTGGATATGCCGATCTTGTGGACTTGCTGTTTGGGATGGGGGGAGAGGGTTGTGCCAGGCAGGGGCCGCTGGACTCATCTGGAATTTGGAGCTGGCTGTGACTGTGCTGTGTTCATGTGAGCTCCTATATCAGCCTTGAATAAGGCTGGTTCCTATAACAAAGATAGCAAAACAATAAATGAATACTAAACAACCGGCAAAAGGCTGGTGCAAAATATTCAGCAGCTTCGAAACATCTCGAGTTCACAGTTATGGGGGAGATGCATAGCTGTCAACCCTCCCTTTTTTTGCGGGAAACTCCCTTATTCAAATGCCGTTTACCGCTGCTATCCCGGATTGTTGATATCCCTTAAATTTCCCGGATTTCAAAGGAAGCAGCTCCTCTCCCTCCCTGCCGGCCAGGGAGGCTCCTCAGCTGCGTTGCTCGGCTGCCAATAAGGAGTCTGAGACTGATTGGGGGCGGAGCTTGCATGTCTTGTGCAGCCAGACCCTCACGCCCAACCAGACAGACAGCCTGCCGTCTATGCGCTCACTCTTTTGCTCACCCGTTCACGCGCAGCCTCTGGAGCGCAGGGTGGCGAGGCTACTTGGAGCCATTGCACCGCCCTCGCGGCATGCCTTATTTTCAAATCCGAAAGTTTGAAAAAATCCCTTCTTTTCAAATCCGAAAGTTGACAGCTATGGGATGGGAAGGTCTCTTCCTGGTACTGAAAAGGCATTTGCAGGGGTGGGGGTAGGCGAGCCTCTCTGGTGGGGAAAACATTTTCTAGATGGGGAGGGAAGGTGTGGCCTGGAGAGAGGAAGGGGGCAGGGGATCATGAATATAGCCTTGAGATCAGCAATGATGGAAGAGCCCCTTCAGCAATGAGGCAAGCTTAGAGCTGCCCTCTCAGTGCCCGGGCCTGACTCTGTGCAGGCTGCTTGCCTGCTGCCTCTGACTCCTGTGCCCAAAGAAAAGACTGTGCCAGAGGAGGAGGAGAAGAAGCATCTTTGTGTCTTGGCTGGAGGTCAGAAGCATCTGAGCTCTGGGCTCCCCCTGTGTAAATAAGGCAACCCACTTCTTCCTTAAGCAGCGAGAGGATCTGGGCCATTGAAGAGCCGTTTCTGTAATCGTGGCATGTTGTGCTCATGTCGCATATAGTAGTTTACGGATAAATAATGCCTGAGCTTAAAAAAGGCATTTGGCAGAGCAGCTGGAGTGGAAAGGGAAGTGAAAAGGAGGTCAGGCTTTTGTGTGTGTGTGTGTGTGTGTGTGTGTGTGTGTGTGTGTGTGTGTGTGTGTGTGTGTGCTGGGAGGGAGGGAGGCATTGTGGGTGCACAGCCCCCTTTGGAGTAAATGGGGATTGTGCAATTGCACTGCAAGGTTATTCAGCTGCTTGCCGCTTTTGGGGTGTGCTGGGTGGGGCCTCCTATAAAGCCACAGGGCTTTCCCCGTTCCCCTCCAACACATAAGGTCACCCGTGTCCCCCTGCAGAACAGCCCCCAAGAGCCCACTGCCCTCCAGCTGTTGCTGGGCTCCAACTCCCATCAGCCAGGAGCCCCAAGAACATGGCAGGGGTGGGGAGCACCAGATTGGGAGAGGCTGCTCTCAACTGTGCTGACCCCCCATGCCTATCTAACTCCCTCCCCTACAAAACCACTTCTCGCTGATTCCAAGAAAATGTGCTCCACGGCCTGGGTGACTTTCTCACTAATTTAGCCCTGGGGGGGATGGAGGAGAGGCAGAGCTGGAGATCTGCCTTTTCTGCGCAGATAATTAAAATGCTTTTTGGCTCTGCTGGAGAGTCAGAGGGACAATTCAAGACCTTTTCTGCAGCAAGAGTTTTTGCGCCTCCCCGCATTAACAGCAGCATTTGAATTGATCACCGTTTGCTAGAGTGTTCTTTGCCAGTTGTGCTTCTTCATGGAAGGGGAAAGGCCTTTCTGTATAGGCCCCCTCCCCTCCTCACTTTCTTCCAGAAATGCTAAATAACAGAGCAGTTTGCACCTGGGAATTTGTCGATCTGTCACTGCTCCTGAGCACCTCCCATGTATCTCTGCTCCATATGTTGTGTGCTGTTAATTTGGAGCTCCAGATTTGCCCTCATGTGGCCATGTATTAATACCTTCAACCCCTGCAGCTTTTTGCCGGGGAGGGGGGTGGGTAATGGCTGGGCTTTTGCTTTGGGCCCCTTTGCAAAGGCCACCCCATCTCCTTCCTCCTTGCAGTGGCTGATCATGGCAGAGAAGGTTGATTAGAGTTTTCTCTGCACAGAAGCTTCAAAGTCTTCCTAGTAAAGGAGAAGGAGACGGCCACAAATGGTTGAATCCTGCAGGGCTCCGGCTCTGGGATGTAACGCCAAATCCTGGCAATTTCTTGGGCCTCCTGGAAGATTTCCTGGAGGAAGGGACACACATCCAGTTTGGGCCATGGCTTGGTGCAGAAATGTCCATCCCTTCTTCCCCTTCCTTTTCTCTGGAGCAGATCAGGAGAGAGGAGGCTGGTGGATGTTGTCTCCTGATCCAGTTGTCTTTTGCAGCGGCTCAGCGAATGAGTCCATTCCCCCTAATTTTGTGGCTTGCAGGCAATTGGCTCTGACTCCTTTGGAAAAGACACTTCTTGTCCCTCCTGCCTTATCCTTGGGAGTTGACATGGGGTGGCGTCTCCTCGATCCTGTCTTTAACAGACAGGCACCCGTTTAACACCTGGCAAACCCTCTGTAATGTGGAGCCCAGTAAACACCCCACCCAGCCCCATACACCTCCCTGTGCCACTTTTAAGAGGAAAGGGGGGAAGAAGGGGGGTGACGGGTGTTCAGTGGCACTTGTGAGTGGGCACAGGGCAGTCCGACATGCACTGTGGCTAATTTTCCTGCCTCGTTGCTCCGGAGAGGCTGGCAGCAGTTTTTCATTTCTCCCATCAACCAATCATAATTCCGCTCTGACCTTCTCTGGATCAGACAAGTGCTATTCATTCCTCATGATGCGTGAGCCTTAATATTCTCTTTTGAGCTCTGAACGTTGTTATATTCTCCGTGTCTGCTCTGGGCAACAGAACGTGCTCAAGGCGAATCCGCCTTAATACGTTTGCAGCCGAGTGGTAATTTTAGAATCCATTATTCCTGCATGGTTTCCTTTGGGTTGTTATGACTGATTTGGGTGCCTCCCTCGTTACCTCTTTGACTGCCTCCCAGCAACTGGGCACTAATTAAAGGATCGTTGGACTCCAAATTGCTTGCCCCCGTGACTCTCCCTGATCCCTCCCAGTACCCACAGTTACAGAAAGCACTTGGGAACTGGCTCTGTGCTGCACCCTTCCAGGGAAATCAGGGGGCTTTGGGGGGGGGAAACCAGCTTCTATTTCTAGAACTGGATCTTACTGGACTCTCCCCCCCCGCCCCCGCCCCCCGCCTAGAGCTGAGGCAGTTGCTGCTGCTGCTTGGGCTGCCTCCTCCTTCCTGCCTCACCCCCGCCCCGCCCCACTTCCTTGCCCTGCTCTGGCAACCCTCTTGGGCGTCCTCTGAGAGTTTCCTTGATGGCCTAGATGGCTGATCCTCCTGCTGCCAAAGCTGCCTTTCTACACTCAACCAGCTTCTCCCACCACACAGCCTATGAGCAAGGGGGAGATTTGCTTTTTGAGAGTTGCTCAGAAATACTCGTTAACTTCGTAATTAAAGGTAACACAGGGCCTTCCTGGGAAGGCTTGCATTTCAGACGCTCCAAGTGTCCCTATTTTCCAGGGACGTCCCTGATTTAGAGAAGCTATTCCGGTTTCTGATTTGATCCTGGAATGCCCCGCTTTTCCTTAGCCTTTCCCTAATTTCATCGGAGAAGTGTTGGAGGGGATGGAGTTATTTGCCTCCCGAGCTTTCTGAAGGCAATCCTGTATAGGGAAGGGTTTTTTTTTAATGTTTAACGTTTTGTTATGTTTTTATATATGTTGGAAGCTGCCCAGAGTGGCTGGGGCAACCCAGTAAGATATGTAGGGTATAAATAGTAAAATGATCATTATGGAATGGGGTGTCCCTACTTTCATCGGGGAAATGTTGGAGGATATGGCATTTGCCATCAGACAAACCAGGCAGGGAGTAGCCAGGCTGTTAATTTGCTCTGTACAAGGTTCCACCCTTCACCCAGACAAACATAAAAATTCTCTCTCTCTCTCTCTCTCTCTCTCTCTCTCTCTCTCTCTCTCTCTGTGTGTGTGTGTGTGTGTGTGTGTGTGTGTGTGTGTGTTGCTTACGCAGCTCCTAGTTACAGGCGGCGGAGCTCCAATTAAGTCAAAGTCCTCCTGTGTGAGCGCTCTAATTCTTCGGTGTGTGCCCTCAATTAAACCATGTAATTTGTAGTGTAATGGTTCTTTTACACGGGAAGCCTTGAGTATAGTTTCCAAATGCTGCGAGATATTTGTTAAGCCCTGCGTAAGAACAGCATCGCCCAAAACAGCCCATTTGCTGATGGATCAGTCGCTTTGGGGAGGTGACACAACCTCTTAAGATGCATCTCCCCTCCCTCCTCGTTTTAATCATTGCCCGCACGCTTCCACCACCTCCGCTGTAATTAAGGTATTGTAATTGAATTGGCCAAGAGAAAGAGTTTTAATTCTTGCCATACATCTGTGTGATTTATGCCCATGGTTTTGCCCCCATATTAAGTATTGCAGTTTAGTTGATGGTCCTGGGCAGCTTGGAAGAAGAGCACAGAGGGCTGGGGAGGAAGCATCTGGGCTACCGACAGGAGAGGGGGGAGACCCCCCCCTTCTCCAAGGAATGGGCAACCCCATCCATCCATCCATCCATGCCATTAGGCCTCAGTTGCCTTCATAGCAACAGCACTGTTTTTAAATCATCCTGACTTCCTTGCAACCCAGGGAAGCCAGCTCTTTATTTTATTTTCCACATAGAGGGGAAAGAGTGGGAGCATCTTCCACATGTATAACTTCTCCTTCGGTCACGGTGGGGGTGACAGTCCCAGGAAAAGGGCTGTTTGCTCGTGGTCTAGTAGCAAAGGGATTTTCTGCCCACTACCCCACGGGTGGCGCTGTGGACGCGGGTGGCGCTGTGGGTTCAACCACAGAGCCTAGGGCTTGCCGATCAGAAGGTCGGCGTTTCGAATCCCCGCAACGGGGTGAGCTCCCGTCGCTTGGTCCCTGCTCCTGCCAACCTAGCAGTTCGAAAGCACGTCAAAGTGCAAGTAGATAAATAGGTACCGCTCCGGCGGGAAGGTAAATGACGTTTCCGTGCGCTGCTCTGGTTCGCCAGAAGCGGCTTTGTCATGCTGGCCACATGACCTGGAAGCTGTCCGCTGGCTCCCTCGGCCAATAATGCGAGATGAGCACCGCAACCCCAGAGTCGGACACAACTGGACCTAATGGTCAGGGGTCCCTTTACCTTTACCCTTTACCCCACGCTAGGCAGATGCCAAGCTCCCAGGGTTCAGTGATTAAGGTCGGGGAGGGAAGAGTATCCAGTGGCTTCATCTAGGCAGCAGTGGCCCTGAATGGGAGAAGCATTGGGGGGGCACCCTAACAAGAGGGTCTGGGGTCTCCTTTCCTCCAAGTCGCTCTGCCCAGTGGCCGCTCTGTGGGTGACTACCAGGCCCTGAGATGCCGTCTTGGAGAGAGCTTCCATGCTGACACTTAGCTTAAGGAAGCATCTGGCACAATTGTAAAAGCAAATTAAGTACTTAGCTGTAGACCACTGTGAAATGACAAGGGGCTTCTCTGGCTTGCATAATTCTGGACTGACATGCCACCTCCTCGTCAGCTTCAACGGCACCAGCCTGAAGCGCACCAAGCAGCCAGCCTTGGTCAATTCCAGCTTGGTGGTCCAGCTAGCTGCGCTTGAGCTGTGTGATTTCCAGCCTTGTGGCCTGAAGCAAGGGGGGAAGCGAGAAAGCCACGGTCCATCCACTTAGCAGACATGGTGGCCTATTGGAGACAGGCTGGCTTCAGCTCCATCCAGTATTCCCAGATCTGCACCACAATATAAAGCAGAGGCTAGGCTTGCCATATGTCTTGGAAAACCCGGACATGTCCTCTTTTTTGGGGCCAACATGCCCATCCAGGCAGATTTTTTTACATTTTAAAAGAAATGTATGGGTTTAGGTGGTTATATTTGGGCTTGAGCTGCGGCTGCGGCTGCTTTGCCCAAGCCAAGAAAAGAGGTGCGCGGGCACGGCGGCCTCACACGCCCACACCCGCATGCCATTTTCTCCAGCTCGGGCTGGCAGTGACTTGGGCTATCCTCTCTTTTGCTCTTCAAGATATGGCAACCCTAACAGAGGCAGAGGGAACGGCAGGAGGAGGCATAAAAATAGGGACAACTGAAAAAGACGTGCAAGATCTATAAAAGACAAAATGAAGACTCGTGGGTGTGCTTGTACACAATGTTACTGTTTCTCGTTCTGTGAAAGCTTATGTGTAAAATCAACATGCCAATAAATAGCTTGGCAGTCCTGTAGCCAGCCTGCTTGCTCAGCTTCTGGCTCCCACTTGTCGCCTTGCCTTGTGTGCTGGTCCCGTGGGTTACCCGAAAGGCGAGGTCCAAGTCCGGTCCATGGTCAGAGGTGCAATGAGAGGCAGTCCGTAGTCACTGAAGCTGGGTGCAGGGCAGGGAGGCAGGCAAAGTCAGGAACAGGTAGGCAAGCAGGGAACCAGGGCGGGTCAGGAGCTCAGGCAGGAAAGCAGGACAGGTTTCAAGCAGGAACACTGGCAGGAACTGGTCAGCAACGATGTTGCTCCTGCAACTTGGGCTGGGGCCGGCCGGCTTTTATCTGCCCCGAGGCATAGGGCGGCCCCGATCCTCAGGTGACTCGCCTCTCCTGGCTTGGAGGCGAGTACTCCTCCTGCGGGAACTGAGTTCCCTTCGCCTCTCTGCCCTGAGCCTCTGCAGCTCAGGAGAGGCTGGAGGGTTACCGGACCCAGAGGTAACCTCAGCTTCCCCTGATGGGGCTGGGAGTGGAGCACCTGCAGGCAATGGGTCCTCCATCTCATCAGGAGCCAGAGCAGACTCAGCAGATGCCTGCACCTGAGGATCCAGCACAGGTGAGGCCTCTTCAGACTCAGGCCCCAGCCCCAGCTCTGCTGGTTCTGGAGGCGGGGGATCCTGTGCAGGCTGGGATCCCTCAGGTTCAGTGTCTGAGTCTGAATCCCAGGCCATCACACCTTGCCTTGCCTTTCTCTCTTCTCTTCTCTTCTCTTCTCTTCTCTTCTCTTCTCTTCTCTTCTCTTCTCTCATGCACACAGCTTCTTTCCCATTGAGGCAGGCATGGTACGGGAGGAGTAAAGCCGCTGGCAGGTGGCAGCCCAGCTGCACCCCACTCCACTTTGGGGGGATGTGAAACCCAGTGGTGCAAGGCCAGTATTTGTGAGAGGAGACAGCACCCAGCTTCCATCCCTCTCACCGGGGCCCAGAGTGCTTGGCTTTTCTCTCCCGCCTCCTGTACGCATCATGAAGCCACACAGTCTCAGCCCAGGATGCAGCAACACCCCTTGGAGCTTGCACAAACACAGCCAAGAAACCCAACAGCTAGCATTAAGAAGGTTGTAAAAATGAGGTTTTAAGAGACAACAAGGGGGAAAGCAGAAGAGTGTTTTAAGAAAATAAAGAAAATGTTTAGAAACTAGCTAGATCTAGAAGCTGCTGGGCACTTCTTCACCCAATTGAGAGTCGTCCTCACATTAAGTAACTCAGCATCTCAGATGGTCAAAGAGGGGGTGAGAGGCAATGCTGTGTTGGCAATACCCTAGTTTTAAGACCGTTGAGTCAGGTGGGCTCCAACTTACCTGCATAGTACAGAGCTAAGGTGCTGTCATTGTCATCACCTGGGAAAGGTGGGAGATGGTTAACTGCTGCTGGACTTGCCCAGCTTTCAAGCCCAGCGACAGGCAGTTGTGTTTTGCTGGGGAGGCATCACGGCATCCTTGGCAGCACATGTGTGGTGGAGGACTAGAGAAGCTGGGTCATCTGAAAGGGATTGTGCCACCAAAAAGGGCTCCCTACCCTGGGCAGGACCATCTCAAGCCTGGGATGGTTTCCTTTGATTCACACAGCTTGACACTCTGTTTTGAGTACAACATTTTGGAAAGTGAGCAAAAACAGAGTTGTAGCATGATGTGAGTGATTGCAAAATATTTTCCAAATCCGGGAGGAAAATAGCATGAAATTGACAGCACTTTGTTGACTCAGAAGGGTCTTTAATACAAAGCTTTCCCTCCTCTAGCATATAAATCACCATGTAGCGGAGTCTCTTTTTCCTGCACTATTGAAGTGCGTGTGTTGCAGGCAGTGGAATGTCCCCTCACCAGCTGCCCAGTGCTGGGATGCCCACCAGGAGTCATGTAACAAAACCCAGCCTTACAACTTGCCTTCCTCCTATACAAAGGCTCATGTTTTATCATTGTCCATCATGTCTTTTGCTTGTAATGTAAGGATTCATTTGCTGGCAAGAGCAGAAGCCAAACAAGTCATCTTCTGCTATCGTTGTAGAGTTAAAAATAAACGGCTCATGGTGTAAGAGCCGACGGATCTGTAGGCAGCTTCATACACCAGGGCAGCAGGGGTTCCCCACCCCAAAGGCAATGGCCATTTGACCTCCTTGGGATAGGGCTCTGGGGAGACCAGGAGGGTTGAGGGCCCGAGCTAAAGGCTTAGGTGCCTAGGGCTAAGCTGCTTTGGCATTAGGTGCAAATGTAACTAATGTGAACATGAATTCAGCTGCAGCAATTTCCTCGATCACAGCGGATGGACAAAGCAGAGCCGCCACCACTACGGACATGGCTAGAGGCTGCCTCTCTTTGCAGCCCAGCTCAGACTGTGCTCTCCAGAAGCGGTTGGGGCCTCATCGCTGCTTACCTTTGACTGTGTGATTCACACAGCATGTCCGCAAAGACAGTGAAAGGGTGTGATCGGGATTTCACTGCCTGAGAAAGTGAGGGATGCTGAATGCAGGTGACCTGATGCAGCAAGAGCAGACTCACATCCTCTTCCTCAGTTCTCTTGCATGCCAGGGCTTCTCTGGTAGCAAAATGGCAAGAAGACATGAAACTGTTGGTCACCTCCTTTGCTACAGGGCAGCAAGACCATTACAGAAGGGGTGGGGGAACCTGTGGCCTGCAAGGCCAATTGATGGGAACTGTGGTCCAAGGACAACATCTGGAGGCTACACTGGAGCGAAACAAAAGAAGTGCCATGGTCGGATCACTTCCTGGTGCAACTGGACTTCTCCGTGACCCTTCCCCTCTGCAGGGAGGTGAGACCAATTCGGATGGTCCGCCCCCGCTACTTAATGGATCCAATTGGCTTCCAGAGAGTGGTAGGGGATGTTTTATCCCATGTTGATGGCCTTTCAGCTAATTCCCTGGTGGCCCGCTGGAATGTGGAGTTAACCAGGGCTATTGACTGTCTGGCTCCGAAGCGCCCTCTCCAATTGCATGGAGCCCGAGCAGCTCCGTGGTTCTCCCCAGAGCTGAGGGCGATGAAACAATCGTTGAGACGGCTAGAGCGCCGGTGGCGGAAAACTCATTCTGAATCAGACCGGACACGGGCTAGAGCTCAACTTCGAGCCTACCAAGTGGCAATGGCGACGGCGAAGAGGACCTTCTTCACCGTTTCTATTACATCTGCAGAAAACAGCAGCAGGAGACTCTTCCAGGTGGTTCGCAATCTAGCAGAACCACCTCCGTCATCGGGGTCTGGTAGGGACCCAAAGATCTCCTGCAATGCTTTTGCAAAGTTTTTTGCAGATAAAGTCGCTCAGATTCGGAAGGAGGTAGACTCCACCGTGGGAGCAGAGCCGGGGCAAGAGAGTGCTAGAGCTCTGTCTAGTCATGTTTCATGGGATCAATTCCAATCTGTTACCTCTGAGGATGTGGACAGGCTGCTTGGACGAGTGAAACCGACCACCTGTCTTCTTGATCCTTGCCCATCCTGGCTAATAAAAGCTAGCCGGGAAGGGCTGGGCGATGGGCTCCACGGGGTGGTGAATGCTTCCCTCTGTGAGGGAGTCTTCCCAGACCCGCTGAAAGAGGCGGTCATTAAACCGCTTCTTAAAAAAACATCTTTAGACCCGGCCATTATGGCCAACTATCGCCCAGTCTCAAATCTACCATTCTTGGGCAAGGTGATTGAGCGGGTGGTTGCTGAACAACTCCAAGCACGCCTGGAGGATGCGGACCATTTGGATCCCTTCCAATCGGGATTCAGGCCTCATCATGGGACCGAAACTGCCTTGGTTGCGCTGGCCGATGATCTCCGGCGGGCTAGGGACAAAGGTGAGAGCTGTTTCCTAGTTCTGCTGGACCTCTCAGCGGCCTTTGACACCATCGACCATAACATCCTTCTGGACCGTCTAGAGGAGTTGGGAGCTGGGGGCACTGTTATACAGTGGTTCCGCTCCTTCCTCCTGGGCCGTGTTCAGAAAGTGGTGGTGGGGGATGAGTGTTCAGACCCCTGGGCTCTCACTTGTGGGGTGCCTCAGGGTTCCGTCCTCTCCCCCATGCTTTTCAATATCTATATGAAGCCGCTGGGAGAGATCATCAGAGCGTTTGGGCTGGGTGTTCATCAGTATGCGGATGATACCCAGCTCTACCTCTCTTTCAAATCAGAACCAGTGAAGGCAATGAAGGTCCTGTATGAATGCCTGGAGGCGGTTGGAGGATGGATGGTGGCTAACAGATTGAGGTTGAATCCTGACAAGACAGAAGTACTGTTTTTGGGGGACAGGGGGCGGGCAGGTGTGGGGGACTCCCTGGTCCTGAATGGCATAACTGTGCCCCTGAAGGACCAGGTACGCAGCCTGGGAGTCATTTTAGACTCACAGCTGTCCATGGAAGCGCAGATTAATTCTGTGTCCAGGGCAGCTGTCTACCAACTCCATCTGGTGCGCAGGCTGAGACCCTACCTGTCCGCAGACTGTCTCGCCAGAGTGGTGCATGCTCTAGTTATCTCCCGCTTGGACTACTGCAATGCGCTCTATGTGGGGCTACCTTTGAAGGTGACCCGGAAACTGCAATTAATCCAGAATGCGGCAGCTAGACTGGTGACTGGGAGTGGCCGCCATGACCACATAACACCGGTTCTGAGAGATCTACATTGGCTCCCAGTACGTTTCCGAGCACAATTCAAAGTGTTGGTACTGACCTTTAAAGCCCTAAACGGCCTCGGTCCTGTATACCTGAAGGAGCGTCTCCACCCCCAACGTTCAGCCCGGACACTGAGATCTAGCGCCGAGGGCCTTCTGGTGGTTCCCTTACTGCGAGAAGCAAAGCTACAGGGAACCAGACAGAGGGCCTTCTCGGTAGTGGCGCCCGCCCTGTGGAACACCCTCCCATCCCATGTCAAAGAGATAAATAACTACCTGACATTTAGAAAACACCTGAAGGCAGCCCTGTTTAGGGAAGTTTTTAATGTGTGATATTTTAATGTATTTTAGTGTTTGTTGGAAGCCGCCCAGAGTGGCTGGGGGAACCCGGCCAGATGGGCGGGGTACAAATAATAAATTATTATTATTATTATTATTACACTGTTGGCTACTTCAGGTGCTGACCAATGCATTAGGGCCATTCAGAGGCCAATGGGTCCAACTGGGTTCCAGTTCTTCAATGCTTGCTCTAGTCTCGATGGCAGAGATGGGGAGCCTGTGGTCCTCCAACTGATGTTGGACATTCAGCATCCAGCGTAGCCAATGGCCAACCAAGAATGATGGGAGCTGCTTTCCAGATGTTGTTGAACTCCGCCCCATTGGTTATCCCTAATTTAGATGGTGCCACCATGATGAAGAGGATGTGAAGCTGGTGCCAACCCAGCAGCAGTGGCAGCAGGTGACCTGCCTTCTCTCCCTTTTTGGTGCTGGGTTGCTGCTGCCTTGCACTGATCTACTCGGAGTAGGGGGCTGCCTGCCAAATCCCTGCCTGAGAGCTTCAGCCCCCCCCCCTCCAAAAGCAGCAGGTATTGTCCAAGTGTTCTGAGAAACACAGAAAAGAGAAAGCATTGTAGCCAAGAAGTCTGGTCAAGCATTTTATTTAAGGGGGCTGTATAAAGGTGAAGGGGGAAACAACAGTGAGGGTGCACAAGCAAAATGAAAAAAAAAAACACCGAGGGCATATCCACAGTTACCTTTCCTCTGCTCTTTTCAAGTGCTGTCCCTGCTTTAAAGCTCAATGCTTGATTGCCCCTTTTTTTGCTCTGGAACTTTCCCCATGAAAACTCGCTCTTTAAAGTTCAATCGGAGCAAACGGCAATCCGCAAGAAACACGGTTTGACATTTATGCCAATTGAGCACTAAAGGTCAGTGTGGCTAAGCCCTTGGTTGCAGGATTTGGGGCAAAAGAATGTTGGGTCTCTTGGCTCCGGTGGGCTCTGATCAACAGGTGACTCCTCTCAGCTAGAGAAGCGACCCGTGGCCACCTTTGGGGGTGTTGTAGGTTGGGACGGCCCCTGTGCTTGCTACTGCTGGAGTAGTCCAGCTTCCCTCCTAAGCTGTCTGCAACATGTGTCATTGACACCTGAGAGAAATACTGTCAAGCCCACCCTGTTCTCTTGGGTGTAATTTGCTTTAACTGATTTTAATTTTGTATGTTTAAATTGGTGTAGCCCACCTTTGGACCTCACGGTGAAGGGCGAGTAAGAAATCTAAATAATAATAACAGTAATAATGTGACCTCTCCTCTTGGACATGTTGGAGGACTAGGGAATTTGCATGTCTGAAAGACACAGGCTGCACTGCAGACGTCACTTCAACACTCCTAAGAACTCAAGAGGAGCCCTGCAGGTGGATCAGATCAAAGGAGAACCACCTAGTTCAGCAAATGTGGCTTTTCTTCTTTGGGGAAGGAGAAGGATGAAATATGTGATAATCATCAGCAAGATTAGTTTATCTCTCTCTGACAGTTTTATATTTTTATAGCATTGGTGAACAATGTGCTAATGTAGAGCTCATTCTGCAGCGTGAAATGTGAGAGACAATTGGAAGTGCCATATGCTCACTGCTTTCCTTGGTGAGATTTCTGAGCAGATTTGTTAGAATGATGCAACGGCCTTTGTTTCTACTGTGTGCCGGAAGGGAGGCACCCCCCCCCCCCCGAGGCATGCCTAGCAGTGAGGTTGCCTGCTGAGAGCAGCGCCCCAAGTGATGTCGCAGCCTCCTCTGGCCTGAGTCTATGGGGCTGACTTCCCAGCACCACCACCCAGTGACAGTCCAGGTCTTACTGGGCCTAAAATGCACACCTGGGCTTGGGGTGGAGGGCATCCAGCCTCTCTTCTTGATCTGTTCCTTTTTGCTTCATCCCTAGAGTGCAAAGCCAGGACTGTGAGGGCTGCCTGGCCAGGCTCTAGGTAGGATTGTAACTGTTCACTCTGAGCTATGCACAGTTTCTTGGAGACTCTTTGATCTAACCTTTATTCCTCCTCTTCCCGATTCTCTTTCAGATAGCAGTTCTGTGGATGAAAAGGTTCCAAAATCACCTATTTCCTTAAAGGGTCATGTCTTTTGTTGGACTGTTTGTTTTGTGACTCAGTTGACCTGTTTGGTCCCTTCATTTGAGTTGTGAGATGGCGCATGTTCCCCCTCCCCCGGCTTCCCATGCTTCGTCTGTCCTCCTCAGTTGATGTCTTCCAAATGCCTTCCATTGATATGCAGAGTGAACCCTCACTGTTGTGATTCTCTGACCTCATAAGTTGTGCCAGCTCAGGGGGTCCGCTACGGTCAAACCTGGTTCCCAGTTTTGCTGCCCTGCTGTGGCAACCTGTCGCCTAGGCCGCTGCCAACCCCCACCCCTGCTTGCACGCCAGGATTTGCAGGGGAACTGCCTGTGGGGGGTTCCTGGGCACCCCCAGCAGCCGCCCTGCGGGAGGTTTCTCTCTAAATGCTGAACGTGGCTCTGTTGTCTTTTCAAACGGGAAGGACTTCAGCTTTGGCGTGGAGCTGGCCCTGCTTAGCATCTCCATCCTAGGTGTCTTCTGTGTCTGGCACGCTCTGCTCGCCCCGCCCCCAGAGTAACCGAGATTTTCCTTCTTCCCCATTCAAGGCTCGCATAGTCAGCGGAGGGCCTTTGGACGCTTCCAAGCTTGCAATCCAAGCCTTTGCTGGGTAAGTATTGGGCGCAGCTGCACCGTGAGCGCGAGTGTCAAGTGCGGTTGTGTCCTTTGCGTTTGTGTCCCCAAGAAAAACATACACAGCTCTGCATAAGGTAGGAAGAGAAATCAGAAATTCCTTGGGAGGCCACGGCTAAGAGACGGGTGGCTTAGGACAATGCTGGTTTGCCTCCAGCCACAAAATAGCCAGTGGTCAGGGGTGGGGATGGGAATTGGAGGGTGCTGAGCCATTGATCCCCCATGATGTGTGTCCCCCTGGCAAAGCCTTGATGCTGAAGGCAGCAAAAGCATGTCGTCATGGGTTTGGTTGGTTAGGTTTGCTTCTGTCCCCTGCCTGGAAGGGGTGTGTGAGCCCTTGGTTGCCTTTCCTCCAGAGCAGTTGCTTGAAGGGCTTCCCCCTTCGCTGGGCTGGCAAGGCACCTTTGCTGTGTCCCCTTGGCTCTGCTTTGGATGTGTGGCTCCATCTGGCTGCGAAGGATCCAGATCCCTTTCAGTGCGTGGCAGCCCCTTCAGAGGACGGTTCTGTTGACGTTTGCTTCATGGCATGCTTCCAGAGGAAGGGAGCAGCTCGATGCCCCCAAATGCTCTGTCAACCGGCACTTTCCAAAAAGGATCTTGCTGACACACTGGAACTAATGTGGACTCAGAAAGCACCTTGAGCCATGCCTCTTTCCTTCCAGCTGCTCAAACGGCAGGTGGTCGCTTCATGACTTCAGAGCATGGCTGAGGTCTAGTAGCTCCTGGTTCACGCACATGTACAATGTGGTCTGCCCAGGATAGGTGGAACTACGGCTGTGGTGACATTTTGTAGGCTGTGCTGCTTAGGGGGATGATAGATGTCTTTGAGTTTGCATCGGCTGCTGGGGGTGTTTCTGCATTGCCATCTTTTTCGGATGTGATGGGATATTGAATGAGTTTTGTACACTCTTTTGTGTTAAAGATCTTGTTTCCTGTGGGGGTGGGAAGGGGAAATTGGATTGATTGCTGTGTCCGTCTCTCCTTCTCCCGCTCCACCTTCTCAGAAACTTTTAATGTTGCAGTCAGATCACTCACCATTCAGATGCTCCATCCTGTGGGGTTCGACGTCTGATGCAGATGATTTGACAGCATGAAAACAGGAGGAGATTATAAAGCAAAGAAATGAGAGTTTCTTTCAAGTTGGTTGAAAAGCTGCTTTAAGCTGTGAGCCTGTGGGCTTATCCACACTTGCTTTTTGCTCCACGCTTTCCAGGCACAGCTCCACGTTTTCCTGGTCTGCACCTGAGCACTCCCCCCCCCCCCGCCCGCAAGCTGCTTTCCCCAGGAAAACCTGCTCTTTAACGCTGAATCGGAACAAACAGCAATTTGGGTTTCCGCAGCTTGTTGTTTGCCCCTATTCAGTGGGGACCCTCGGGCACAGGGTAGCAGTGCCACCCTTTTCTCCTCAAACACACTGCAATCCTCCCTCTTGACCCCATTGATTTAAACAAAAGCAAATTTGACCAAGAAAAGCACAGGCGTGAACATTTCACTCGTGGTCTTTTTAGATTTTCTGTCAACAGTGTCAGTTAAAGGACACACCTAACCAAGAGCAAGGGATGCAGGTGGCGCTGTGGTCTAAACCACAGAGCCTAGGGCTTGCTGATTTGAAGGTCGGTAGTTCAAATCCCCACGACGGGGTGAGCTCCCGTTGTTTGGTCCCAGCTTCTGCCAACCTAGCAGTTCAAAACCACGTCAAGTGCAAGTAGATAAATAGGTACCGCTCCGGCCGGAAGGTAAACGGCGTTTCCGTGTGCTGCTCTGGTTCGCCAGAAGCGGCTTAGTCATGCTGACCACATGACCCGGAAGCTGTACGCCGGCTCTCGGCCAATAAAGCGAGATGAGCGCCGCAACCCCAGAGTCGTCTGCGACTGGACCTAACGGTCAGGGGTCCCTTTGCCTTTAACCAAGAGCGAGTCCCATTAAACTCACCAGGGCTTACTTTTGAGTAGACATGTAGATAGGATTATGCTGTAGAATTAAGAGGCATTGCTTTGTTTGATAGGAATGGTAGGGGCAGTTGCTGTGCCAAGACCCTGGGACTCCAGACCTCCAGCCCCCTCCTCACCCGCCTTCTGGCAAGAGATGAAAAGGTTCCTTTAGGGAGGGGCCTTTCCTTTGGAGGCCTGACTTCTATCGCTCTCTGCAGTGGCCAGTGGAGGGGAGGTGGGGGGTATTTAATGCCATGGTATTTTCACGCTAATGGCTTTTAAAAATCTGTTTCTCTGCTGATCTGTTTCTTTATCAGTTCTTTCCTTTGCTTCCTTGTGTTTAGCAGTGCTTGTTTGTGCACTCCTATAAACTCTTTGAAGGGATAAATATCACGAGCAAATGTAAACACAGCTGAAAGAGGGACAGGCTGGGTCTTCTGCAGAAATAATTTCTCTACAGCGGTCCATTAGGGAACACAGACTTTGTTTCAAGCTACAGCTCATCAGTGATGTAAACGGGGAAGGGCAAACGGACTGGGGGGGGGGGAATAAAAGCTTCTTTTGAGCCCAAGGCGATGGATCATGAGGGAGGCAGGAAAATAGTGACCCTCTCAGCACCAGCGACCTGGCGAAGGCTAGTTTTGCTAAGCCTGTGGCATGCATACATGGTGTCACTCTGCTTTCCATCGCTTGCATACAGAACTTGAGCTGAGCTGAGCATAATCCCCATTGTCCTGCAGCCCTTCTGATTCTGAACCATTTGGCTTCAGGGCCTGTTATGGCCCTCAGGCTCTTTGCAAGCATCTCCACACACCACGCCAGACTGAGTTTCCAATTCTTTTTTGAACTCTGCACTTTTTAACAAGGTAGCAATTTGGAGCATGTTCACCCTGGACAGTTGGAGTATTTGTGAACATTCTGCGACCCCACACCAGTACAGCGGGGAAAAGGTTCTCAGGCAAGGTAGAAGTGGCACTCCAGCTCTCAGCTTATTTTACATCTTGAAAGGTTGCCGCCATATCCCAGTCCTAGACAGTCCAGCAGTTGTGTTTCTCTACCACCTTGGGAACATCCCACAATGCTTGCTTGGACTCAAATCAACCAGCACATGAAAGTCATTCTGTTTCGTTGCAAAGTGTTATGCATGGCTATTTCAGCCTTCCAATTGAAACAGAAATTTTGCTTGACTTAAGTGGGAAATCAAACTAGGTTATGAGCCCATTAATACTCAAAAGACGCAGAATGGTGTGTCCAGGATATCTGTGATCTCCAAATCAGCCAGTACTGTATGCGATTATCCATACTTACCTTTCCTCCATGTCTGAGTGCCCTTTTTTGTGCTCCAGAACTTTCTCTGAATTTACATTTGCTCCGATTCAGTTTTAAAGAGTAGGTTTTTGCGGGGAAAGTTCGGGGAGGGGGGAGCTTGGACATGGAGGGTTAAAGTGCAGGCCTTTGCTTGGAAAAAGAAGGCCGAAACATAAGTATGTGTCAGGTTCCCTTCTTGGTTGTTCAATAGAAAAGCCAAGCCATTTGTCTTTTAGTTCTTTTATTCAGTGCCAAGCTATATACAGTGCAGAGCTTAGTTTTATCACGTCTGTTCACTCACTAGCAGAATCCGGAAGTGCCTCCCTTCTGTTTTGGCGCCAACACCACAATCTTGGCAGCCTAAATTGCCGCCTCCTCCTCCTACGTAATCTATGCGCCGGACCTGATGTCTCTCCCTCCGATCTAGCCTGCTGGCTGGTGCCAGGTCTCCCAGCCACTAACTGCTTCTCCCCCGAGGGACTGCTGGTTTCACTCGAAGATGAATCTGTACTTAAAACAGGTGGCGGCTCTCTATAAACACTCAGAGCTGGACTGGCAGGGGCAGGCAGATCCCTGACAGTATGAATAAGCCATGTCTTGCTCCAAGGCCTTCCTTTTTAAAAAAATATTTTTTTTTATTAGATTTTACATAACAAATTTCAATTTAAACATATCCTTCACCTTCACTTTTAGGAGTCTCAGAATCCCTTGACTTCCTACCACCCTTCCCTGGTTTCCGTTAGCAATCCCTTTTACCTTCATCTTATCCTATTTTCTCTAATTTGTTAGAAATATTATTAACCATTTCCCCATTGTGTTTTGTGCCTTCCTATGCTGCTGCTGAGAGAATGGCATACAAGACCCCAAACAACATACAACCTGGGAATCTTCCTCCACTAGCCTGCACAGGCTTTTTAACTCTACCACGGAGGCTGTTTTTGTTATTCCGTCCCCAGGGGAAGTCTGCTCTTTGGCTAGTCAGGAGAGGGGCCTTCTGGGTGGTGGCACCTGAATTCCCAAGGCTAGGCCTGTTACAGAAACTATTTGGTTTTAGGTATCAATTTAAAACCTACCTCTTCTTCATCCAGGGTGGACTCGTGAAGAGGTGAGCTTGTTGGCCACGATTATCGTGGCAACAGATCAGGCATCATACACCAAGAATTTTGCATTGAGCTATGTTATTAAATGAGGGGACGCGGGTGGCGCTGTGGGTTAAACCACAGAGCCTAGGGCTTGCTGATCAGAAGATCGGCGGTTCAAATCCCCGCGACAGGGTGAGCTCCCATTCTTCGGTCCCTGCTCCTGCCAACCTAGGAGTTCAAAAGCACATCAAAGTGCAAGTAGATAAATAGGTACCGCTATTTCTTTAATAAAATTAAAAAAATATATATTATTATTACCGCTCCAGCAGGAAGGTAAACAGCGTTTCCATGCGCTGTTCTGGTTCGCCAGAAGTGGCTTAGTCATGCTCGCCACATGACCCGGAATCTGTACGCCGGCTCCCTCGGCCAGTTAAGCGAGATTAGCGCTGCAACCCCAGAGTCGTCCGCGACTGGACCTAATGGTCAGGGGTCCCTTTACCTTTACCTATGTTATTAAATGGTTGCTATTGTATGTTTGGGTTTTACTCTAACACAACTTGGGATTTCTGCACAATGAAGGGTGGAATGAAAGTAGGCAGGCAAATAAGCCCATGGATAGTTGCCTACTAGAGTGGGAGAATGACCTAATCTTTAGACATTACCAGGATCTTCCCTCAAGAGCCTCAAGGCTTTGCACCTGTGTGCGCGCACAGATGGGGGTCAAATTTGCTGTGACTCTCTGGGGCCATGGTGGTCAGCCCCACTTAGTAAGTTGGGGTGAGCAAAACAAGTGGACTCTGCACCAGGGGCAGAGTTGGAAGTGACAGAGCCCCTCGCACCTCCTTTAGACAAATCTGTGGTGCTGGTATCATGATGGCCTAATGCAGGGGTCAGCAAACGTTTTCAGCAGGGGGCCAGTCCACTGTCCCTCAGACCTTGTGGGGGGGGGGTGGACTATATTTTTTGAAAAGCACACCTTCTACTCATGTAAAAACATGCTGATTCCCGGACCGTCCGCGGGCCGGATTTAGAAGGCGATTGGGGGCGGATCTGGGCCCCGGGCCTTAGTTTGCCTACCCATGGCCTAAAACATATCTAAGGTGTGGCTGCTCTTGTGATCACTTCCTGTCACTCACACCTGGAGAGCTGGAAAGGGGTAAACAAATCGATCAAGGGGCTAGAAGAACTCTTCTAGGAGGAAACGTTACAATATTTGGGCCTTTTTAGTGCAGAAAATAGGTGAGGGGGTGGATGGGATAGAGGTGCCTAAAATTATATGTGTTGTGGAGAAAATGGATAGAGGGAGAAGCCAAGAACGGACCTGGGTGGCGGGAGATGCAGGAACTCTCTCCACCACAAAGCATGGTGATGGAGAGCACTGGCTTAGGTGCCTTTAAAAGAGGACCCCCCCGGCCCCACGTACATGAAGGAGGAGGGGAAGGCGATCTCTCCACAGCTATTGCCATGATGGCTACAAGTTTTCTCTGTGACCAGCAGTAGTCTGTGCCCCTGAGTACCAGTTGCTAGGTGCAGAGAGCAGTGGAGGAGGATTGCGTATGTGCATAGCTTGGGGGCTTGGCTTGGGGGAGGAACATGGCAGATCATGGGTGGGAAACAGTGCTGAGCTCAAAAGACCCTTGGTGTGTCCTTCTTTGGAGTACTGGGCAGATGCCACGTCGCTGTAAATGCACAGAGACTAGTGGGATGGCACCTGCCAGCTCATCTGAAGTGCATTTATGGATTGTATTCAAAAGAGGATATTTTCCAAAAAAAAACCCAAGGGGATTGGTAAAAAGGAAATTGAAAGGTCCTCTTGTGGATCAGGAGCAGGCTCAGTAGCAGGAAGCAGAGAGTCAGAATAAATGGACAGTTCTCCCAGTAGAGAGATGTAGAAAGCAGAGTGTGTAGCTGCTTCAACCACAGCAAGGTGACAGGATCCCAACACCATGTTGCGATTCACAGGAGCAAAGGGAGGGTAGATTGTTGCCTTGTTGCCTTTCACATTGGTTGGCTGGTTTTAGGCCAACGTATTGATGTTTCCTTTCTGCTGAAGTGACGTCGGGTTTGGAATGTGGCTTTCCAGTAATCGTTAAGATTTAAAATGGCTTTTATTGGAAGTACTGTGTGAACTGAGTTTTACAAAGTGCCCTGGATGAAGGACACTTTAGAAATGGAAGAAATAAATATGCCAAGCTGCATGTAAAACCCTCTTTACCACTTGGCTGTAAATCTGGAGGCCCAAAGGGTCTGCTCAGTCTTGTCCAAGTGACATGGGGATCAGTCTCCCTGGGCAGGTGTCTGCGGGAGAACCAGCTCTTTATAGAACCACAACTGGACATTAGAAGCATGCTTTCTTTGAAACCAAAGCTTTATAACCTGGGGAAGGAAGGAGACCACAATCCCTTGCCTTGTGTGGCAGAAGAGTGATCCAAAAGCTGGGGAGTCCAAGGTGCCTGGCACCTCTCCTTTTTCACCTCGAGTGATGGCAGTGCAGACAAGTGCAATGAGCCAGCTCACTTTGGTCTTCTGCAAGGCTGCCCAGGGCAAAGGGCAGCTGGCCAAGGAGAGTGTCCTGCTGGCCTTTCCCCAGCCCCAACCTGGATGGTACCTGTCACAGCCCTCTGGCTGTTGTCTTGAGCTAAGCATTCCAATCGAGTCCGGGATGTAAATCATTAAGGCTTTATTGGTTCCTAATTACTTTACAATTCTCAGCCGATCGTAAAACACTTCAGTCCCCATCGCTGTAGTTGTCCTGACTGCCGGAATCTGGTTTTTGCCGCCTTTTGCTGAAACACTCCCGGAAGGGAAACCACCCTCTGCCCTTTCCCTTCCCAGTTCCTGATGTGGCGGTCTGGCTCTGGGATGCTACTGAGAGCCCCCTCTGCACTTCCCCCTCTTCGGAGCTTTCACTGCAATCTGTCAGAAGAATTGGTGTGGGTTCTCTGTACTGACTCAGCGCAGGGGAGGGAACGGGGTTACCCAGTCCTCCGACAGTACCCGAAGGTCCTCTGAGCAGCAGGTGGCTGGCAGCCACTCAGCATCCCATGTGACAGCATCATAAAGTTACGCAGGATAATCCCAGCATTAGTTGTGCTAATAAAGATGCAAATGGGGAGCAGAAGAGAAGAGTGGATTTAAGCAAACCCGGCTCCTCCCTCCCCTGCCCCTCATTTCCCTATGGCATGAGCAGCCCACTGGCTTCTCCCGGATCCATCTGGCCCATCCCCTCAGTGGAGCCTACAGGATGTGAGGCGATAATGACTGCTCCGCTGCAGAGGAATTGGACTGATATTTTTGCTTGCTATTAAAGCTTCTTTAATCCCCTTTGGAAAGACAGTTAAGCAGTCTCTGTCATGGCATTTTAATATAGGCTCTTCTGTATAATTCCATCCTGCCGTCTTTTGCAGGGCTTAGTGTTTCTTCCACTTCTGCACTAGCATTAAAATTACACCGCCTGATATAATCTGAATTATGATTTAGCTGGAAATCTTGATGGGTGGCCTTTTGTTTGTCTGTTTTGCTTTTTGTTGTTGTTGTTGTTGTTTGCAGGATTGAGCCAAAACTGAGGGGAGGGAGAGGGAGTTTCATGGAAAATTTGGGCCCTGCGTCAAACAGTTTTGGGATGGAGGGGCTGCCAAAAACAAGGTGATGATGTTTGCCCTTTTGCACTGAGGAGGCATTGTTCTCATTCTGATGTGGCATGCCGGCATCATCCCATAACTAGATCTGATTGGCTACATGGCTTTATGTATTGTCTGGCTGACGTCAGGTCTCATGGAGACCTCAGGAGAGCTCTGGCAGTTTCATGGGACTTCCTGGGAGTAGTGGCACTATAAGAAGTGGTGGCCATTCCAAGATCTGGCCTTCTTCACAGGATCCTCCCTCCCCTTTCTCCCTCCCTTGGTGCTAGTTCTCTTATAGGGGATATTATCGGCCATCATTACAGGGTGGTGCAGATATGCCAGCAGCATCCTTGTGCCATGGCAGGGTTAACCCTAATTCTTGAACGGCATCATGCCTAGCATTTCAGGAGACAAAGTTGTTGTAAGAAGGCTGAGGTTGACTCTGGGTCCCTTGAGGTCTGCTGTTGGTCAGAGACTCAACTGGAGGCTACCAAGGAGGCAAGGCAAACTGTTGATCTTCATTGGTCTGTTGCAACTGTCTCCCTGCAAGGAGGTGAGGGGCCCAGAACAAAAGTATGTTACAATTTTTAAACCCTTGGGATAGATCACCCCAGAAATGTCATAGATACACCACAAAATGAGTTGCACATGTAAATCAGATCATGCTCATGTCTCTCCAACATATTTACAAATCTGTCAATCAAGATGCCTGATAATTGCCCTTCCTGGCCCATTAGAGACATCCTTTTGAAATGGTGAATACCTTGGCTCCAGAATCCATTGTCAAGGACCTGTTTCATTCACACATAGATATCTGCTCTTTTGACAGGTCAGCTTTACTGTTCAACAGATACTTGTCGCAGAGGGGCGACCTATTAGGAATTTCCTGCTACGTGACTTGAGGGGGTCCCTGAGGTTGACTAGCGGCCAAATATGGCAGCTGCATTGTTCTCTGTACTATTTCAGACATGTGGTTTATGCACATGTGTGTTTACTTTGTGCCCTGATGAACATGCATTTTATTCATGACACCATAGAATTCTTTTAACAAAGTTTTTTGAAGCAGACTTTGACATGAGGTGTGGCTTGTGTGAGAGAGAGACCCCTTGAAGTATTCTGTACATGGGCCTAGTGATGGTCTCTCTTGCCTGCCAGCCTCCGAAATCCAGAAGCCAACCCAGACTGAAATAGCAACGGGAATGGACAGACAAATTCCTCCAGCTTCAATAGCTTTGCGAGGCAATGGGCAGGTGTTTGCCCAGGAGGTCACCTCTTCTCAGTAATGATGTCTGGTGTAGGGACAAACTTATGCTGTCGCTATTATACTCGTGCGAGAACTGTTTAAAAAACAGCTTGCTTACAGCAGTAAGAGAATAATATTAATTTATCTTTTTTTTATAATCTATTTATTGAATTTTCCAATACAAATCACAGCAAGTCACATTGAAATTATTCCCAATTACATTTCAAATTACAATCCAAATTAATTATACAATTCCCAATTAAAAGAAACATTCCAATTATGCCTAATTATTATAATATTTTTTTTATATATGGACTTCCCATGCCTCGGACGCCGGAGCTTCCCTGATCACCTCCATCGATTGCTTTTCAAAATTCTTTCCAATATTTCCACAGCCGCTGATCTATGCCAGCAAGCAGGCTAAAGTATAATAAACAATGTCTCTGTGTGGATGAGGTCGATCTTCTGGGAATAATATTAATTTATCACATGCTAGTGGACTTTTAACATAGCTCAGTTTTGGCATGGCACCAAGGCATCTTCCCCGCTGGCTGTGTCCCTCCCTTAGGAAACTGCAGAATGGACAGTCATTCTCTGGGGAGGGAGTGCAGCTGAGTCTCTGTTCTGGGCGTTGAGAAAGAGGAGCCCACCAGCTAGTTCTGTGTTGCTGATAAAGTTGCATATTTGTCAGGGAAATGAAGACTGCACAGCAGTGAGGGAAACAGGAAAGAATGCCTTTGATTTGACCAGTTGGTGCTTAAAAGGCTGCAGTAGCTTTGGAGTTGGATCTTGCCCTATTGCGGTGGGGGATTTGCACTTCCTTCATGTTCCTATTTGCATTTCTTTCCATTGCTTTTCCTGTGCTTGAGTTGGATAGAAGGGAGCTAGCCCTTGTTTGCTCCTGCAAGGGTACGTTTGAAATAAATGAAATAAACGTAGGTGGCTCAGTTGGCAGCAGATTCTCAGCTGAAGCAGAAGAGCCAGATAGACCTGCTGCTGCTGCTGCTCCCTGGCAAGATTTGGCCAGCCACAGGACAGTTAGTGCCACCTCTGCCACTGCTAGTAGACCTGGCCAAGGTACCTCCTGCTCCCCTGCCGCAAGCCAGCCATTGTTTTACTATTGCGTTCAACACCTGACCAAAGCCTGACCAAAAAAATGCACAGATCAAACTGGTGCAACATCCGAAGAGCCCTGAATCTGGATCAGGCCAGAGGAGACCCATCTAGCCTAGCATCCTGTGGCCAACCAGATGCTCATTATGGGAAGCCCACCAGCAGGACCTGAGCCTCCCAAGTTGGTGGCCATCAGGACATCTTGGGGGAGCAAGTTTCATAGTTTAACAGTGTGGAGGAATCCTTCCTTTTGTCCTGAATCTTTCAATATGCAGCTTCGTTGGAAAACCCAGTTGGGTCCTAGTTATCATGAGAGAGGGAGAATAATGCCTCCCCCACCCCGTTCTCCATGCAGCTCAGTCGGTAGAGCATGAGACTCTTCAACTCAGGATTATGGTTGGGCAAAAGATTCCTGCATTGGACTACATGATCCTTGTGGTCCCTTCCAACTCCATATTTCTGTGTGGCACCATGCATAATCTTAGGGCTTATTCGCACTTACCTTTTGTCCCGCTTTTTTCCAGGCACAGCTCCATGCTTTAAAACTCTGTGTCCCAGCTCTCTTCTTTTCGCGCCGGAGTTCCCCCCCCCCCGCAAAAACCCATTCTTGAAAGCTGAAGCACAACAGCAATTAGGATTTTCAGCGGATTGCAGTTTGCTCCGATACAGATTTAAAGAGCAGGTTTTCACAGGGAAAGCTCTGGAGTAAAGAAAAGGGCGCTTGGACATGGAGCTTTAAAGTGAGGACCGTGCCTGGAAAGCACAGAGGAAGGGGAAGTGTGGAGAAGCCCTCTGTCATGGGTTAGTCCAAATAAAGTTGGGTGTTTCCTTCCTCCCCCGCCTTTAAAACTGGTTTTAAATGGATTTAGGTGAGCTTACTGAGAAAGACTTTGGCACTCTATATTCTTTTATTTTACATCAGATGTCCCCAGTGCGGTTCCCCCCACTGGATGCCAAGTGCACATCCGTCCTGCGTCCAAGCTCAAATTTGGTGCAGTGAAGTACAAAGTGTCGTATACGGAAAGTGTGTCACTGGCTCAGCAGCAGGACTTCAGATATGATAGATAGATAGATAGATAGATAGATAGATAGATAGATAGATAGATAGATTAGAGCATGGGTCGGCAAACTAAGGCCCAGGGACCAGATCCAGCCCAATTGCCTTCTGGATCCGGCCCATGGGCGGTCCTGGAATCGCCACGTGGATCGGTATGGGGATTCTGATCATTTGGGCTGCTCCATTCCCCCCCCTCACACAAACCTCCTCCCTCCCTCCTGGCTTCTCCCCACCCTGCCTAGAGGAGGAAGGGGGGTGGGCTTTGTTGAGCCGTGGTTGGCTGAGCGCCATTTTAAGCAGCCCCTCTCTGGAACCAGCCATTTCACGTTGCTCATCATCCCTCCGCCGCCGCTGCTGCCAGCCCCTGCCTCTCTCAAGGCACAGGTAAGCAGCCACCAGGGCTTGTCCGGTGCTGTGGAGAAGGGAGGGGAGAGTCGGGGAGGGATATTTTCCCTCCAAAATATAGTCCGGTCCCCCACAAGGTCTGAGGGACAGTGGACCGGCCCCCTGCTTAAAAAGTTTGCTGACCCCTGGATTAGAGGCTGCGCATGAGCTTCCAATATGATGCTGCAGCTCAGAGAGCCAATGTGATCTTTGTTGTCATTCACATCCCTTTTTCACAAACCTCAGACATTCCGGGGCTGTTTTTAATGGGTCTTATAGACTGTGATTCTGTGAAAGAATGTTTCTTAAAAACCGATGAAGAACACTTGTGATGTTTCCCTCCGTATTAGCCCATATTTTCTCTCTTCTTCAGCCCCAACAGTGCACTGTATGGAATTGACAGCATGCCAGACCTGCGCCGAAAGAAGACGTTCCCCATCGTCAGAGATGTGGTAAGTTCCTGGCATTGTGCTGAGCATGTAGCCCTCCATGCAGTGAGCGGTACCTGCTGTTCCTGGTCACAAGGGCTGTGCTGTTCCCGCCTTCACTTTGGAATTAAGCTGTGAACAAGCCCTGAAGGAGGGGGCTGACTTCACCCTGGCGTAGGGTCCAGCAAAGCTTAGAACAACATAACCCGTGAAGTCATCATTACCAACAATTAGTGATCTAGTGGGTATCTGAAGAAGTACTGTGCATGCACACAAAAGCTCATATCAGTAACAAACTTAGTTGGTCTCTAAGGTGCTACTGGAAGGAATGTTTTTTATTTTTTGTTTTGTTTTGATTAGTGGGAGTGATCTATGGCAACATGTGAGACCGCAAGACCCCATTTCTAATAAGAGTGCTACATGGATGCAGACTTTTTCACATAGATGTGTCTGTTTTGCACTTCTCTGTAATAGTTGTTGTGAGGGCTCGGGGTTGTCTCCTCGAGAGTAAAGAGCCAGAAACATCCGTTCTTCTAAAGCTAATACTTTATTTACAAACTATGTACATCGGAGCGTTTAAGATTAATGTCCGCTTGAGTCGGTTCCAGAATCCGGGAGTGGCTTTCGCCGGTTCCTCCCCCAACATAGAAGCTTTGGAATTCCAAAGCGCCTCCTCCTTTCCTTACGCTTTCCCCCCCTACGCATTTGGGGCGACGGAAGTAGCTGCCTGCTTTGCTTCTCAGACCACTCAGGTGGTGCTGAGGCTGTGTCCGCATCTCTGAGCCCCAGCTCCACCGCACTGCCTGGCAGTTCCTGCTCCTCACCACTGGGGCTTTCCTTGCGATCCCCGCTGGACTCCGAGCTGCTTCCCAAGAGAGGCTGCACTTCCCTACACCCCTCCGTCCCCGTCTCAAAAGCCTTGCGTGATGTCAGATCCCTGACAGTTGTGGAAGCTATTTTCAGTTCTTGTAGAAATCTGGAGTCCAGATTTCCAGTGAACGAGGCTACAGAGTAGCTGAGAGTCCCCCAAAGATATTCCAAAGAAAACAATATTATCATTCCTTTGCAATCAGATGTTTGCTAGCATTTGCCACTTTCTCAATACAGTGGTACCTTGGTTCTCGAACTTAATCCATTCCGGGAGTCCGTTCGACTCCTGAAACCATTCGGAAACCAAGCCGTGGCTTCCAATTGGCTACAGGAGCTTCCTGCACTCAAGTGGAAGCCACGGAAGCCGCGTCGGACGTTCGGCTTCCAAAAAACGTTCACAAACTGGAACACTTCCGGGTTTGCAGTGTTCAGAAGCCAATTTGTTTGACAACTAGAACCGAAGTACCGCCATACAGCTGTGCTTTGCACTAACTGAGTTGCAGTTGTGCTCGTGAGAGGGAGAAGTGAACCATGACCCCCCCCCCCAATGTTTTTCTCTCTCCCGAGTCTCTTCTTACACGGATCCGTCCAATGGCCTGTATGGATGTTTCTGAAATGGAGAAATAATGCCAGCAGTTAATGTGGTTTCTCTGCTGCTTAGATACCAATCAGCTTATTAAGTGTTGCTTTGCCTCGTCCCAATAACACCTGACTATTAATGTTTTCTCTAATTTCTCCCTCATCAACGCTGGATTTCCCAGGCCATGGTAAGTGCTTCTCTGCTGATGAATGTTTTGAAATGTCATAATTAATCTTTTGTGTTCCAGGGCAGCTATTTGCTGCAGAAGAGAATTGCCTCATCATAAGCGGCACTTTAGTGCTAAATGGGTTTGCAAAAGAGTTTTGAGACCTATTTCAGAAAGAGATGATGGATGTCGGAGCCCTGAAATGACTCGACTGGGGCTGGCAGTGCTGTCTGCTGCCATGTCTGTACTGTTCAGAGGTGGGCCTGAGGCTGCAATCCTCTGCCCTCTTACTTGGGAGTAAGTACTGCTGATTTCAGCGGGGCTTCCTAGACATGTTTCTTCAGGTGTTCTGAGCTACAAGGCTGTATCTGTGCATGAATCATAGAATTGAGTTGGAAGGGACCCCTGGAGCATAGCTGTCAACTTTCGGATTTGAAAATAAGGGATCTCCCCCCAAACTTTCAGATTTGAAAATAAGGGATGCCGCAAGGGCGGTGCAATGGCACCAAGTAGCCTCGCCACCCTGCACTCCAGAGGCTGCGCACGAACGGGTGAGCGAAAGAGCGAGCGCGTAGACAGCAGGCAGGGTGTCTGTCTGGTTGGGCGTGAGGGTCTGGCTGCACAAGGCATGCAAGCTCCGCCCCCAGTCAGTCTCAGACTCCTTATTGGCAGCCGAGCAACGCAGCTGAGGAGCCTCCCTGGCCAGCAGGGAGGGAGAGGAGCTGCTTCCTTTGAAATCCGGGAAATTTAAGGGATATCAACAATCCGGGAGAGCAGCGGGAAACGGCATTGGAATAAGGGAGCTTCCCGCAAAAAAAGGGAGGGTTGACAGCTATGCCCTGGAGTCATCTAGCCCCTGCAACACAAAGGAATCTTTGCCCGACGTGGGGCTCAAACGCTGCTGGTTAGGTGACACAAGGCTTATCCACACTTTTCCTCTGCTCTTTCCAGGCACACTCCACACTTTACAGATCCATGCCTGAGCACCCTTGCTTTTGCTCTGGAGCTGCCCCTCACGAAAACCCACTCTTTAAAGCTCAATCGGGGTAAATGCAGAAAAGTCAAATTGACATTTGCTCCGATTGAGTGCTAAAGAGCAGGTTTTCACGGGGAAAGCTCTGGCTAAGCAGGCTGTAGTGGGGCTCCTGTGGAGACCCTCTGTGAAGCCATAAGGAGGCAGGCAGGCGGCTGAGGAAGGGGAGAGGGCCTTCCCTTCTGTGGCAGCAGGGATGGGGAGCGCATGAGGGCTGGTACCTGAGGAGCCTGGCCTGCGTTGCGATCTGAGGGCATGAGATGTAGCAACCACCCAAACCGGCTTCTGTCGCCTGCGTCCCACAGGAGGTGGGTTCTGGTGCCTCCCCCCCTTTTTAGAGACCCTTTCTGGCAACATGGAGCCCTCTCCCAGCTCTCTCCCCACCCTCCCGCATTCTCCACTTTGTTCGGGTGGAATCCTTTGAGGGACCTACCATCTGCGCAGCGAGCACATCATGAAAGGCTCCACATCTCTCTGAAGGGAAATGTGTGGCTGTTTCGTGGTTGCTGATTTTATATAATCATTAACAGTCCATGGAAGCCCTGGAGGGTGAAAATATTTCTCTGACTAACCTCTCACCTTTTGAATTTATGGATGGTTCTGTTGTACTTTCCAAAGCACAGAGGAGGTTCTGTGAGCCTGGATGGCATCTAAATAAGCTTCCTTGAGTTGCAGCCTAACCGCAACACCCACAGGACCCCCTAACAGCACCCCCACTCACAGAGAGAGATGGACATGGTAGGGTTCAATGGGAATTTTGTTTCCCCCCCCCCCAAAAAAACCCTCCTCTTTTGCACCTATGCATTTGTCCCATATGGTCGCTGAGATCATATAACACCGGTCCTGTAAGACCTTCATTTCCGAGCACAATTCAAAGTGTTGGTGATGACCTTTAAAGCCCTAAATGGCCCTGGCCCAGTAGACCTGAAGGAGCGTCTCCACCCCCCATCGTTCAGCCCGGACACTGAGGTCCAGCTCTGAGGGCCTTCTGGCGGTTCCCTCACTGTGAGAAGTTAGGTTACAGGGAACCAGGCAGAGGGCCTTCTCAACAGTGGCGCCTGCGCTGTGGAACGCCCTCCCACCAGATGTCAAGGAAATAAACAACTATCTGACTTTTGGAAGACATCTGAAGGCAGTCCTGTATCGGGTTAGGGGTTTTCTAACTCAGCTCGAGATCTAAGCGAGGGAAACACTCTGGGACCTCAGTGAGTCCCCTCAGTTTGAAGGCGAGCATTATGAATCACCAAGATGCATATTTCAAGCCAAGAGATTATGAACTTTGGCAGATCTCTCCCCAACTCCGTGCTTCATCACAAACAGCTTTTGCAACTCCCCTCAGCTTCAAAAAGGAGTTACCATGTGGCATTGCAGTCGGGGGACAACAAACAGAAGTCTAAAGCTCCCTTGGATGCTCAGACACAGTTCTCTGTGTTCAACCCATCCCCTTCTCCACAGGGTCCCTAGGCAGGATCCATCCTTGTGACATCTCTCAAAAGTGACCTCCCCCAGCATTCCAGGAGTGATGCTTCTGAGTTGAGTTGAGTTGAGTTGAGGAGTGATGCTTTGAGGACTGAAATTGGGCAGTTAAGCCTTTGTTTAGGGGACTGAATCTTCATCCAGCCTGCTCACTATCTCTCCCTTTGTTGCAGAAAAGCTAATCTCTGTGATTTCTGTACATGAATGTGCTGCGTTGATTGGAATAAAAGAGAGAGATGGAAGCTGACAAGCAAACAGAGTTATTTCATTATCAATGGTTAGCTGAGGAAATTAATTGTGAATTAGCGTCATGATCCTACCAAATTGCTGAGAGTTTGCAAACAGAAACTTGTGAGATTCATTTATTAACCGTCACACACTGATAATGAACCAAACCAAATAGGACCGTGCCAAAGGTTCTTTCTTACATCATAATTAGTTTCATGGCGTTAATCATATTATACACCTCTGCAAGTTTAACTATTGTCAAGGGAGACATTGAAAATTGGGCAGACAGAGGAAGAGAGAGATACTGAGAGGCTTTATTAAAATATAGGCAATTTAAACGGCGAGCAGTATTAAAGCGATGCCATTAGTTCACCGTCATCTGAACTCTCGGCCTCCAGTGCAGGGGCTTCTGCTGCCCACGACTCACTTAAGCCAGAGCCAGGCTGTTGGCATCCAAGTCCCCCAATGGTCCTGCTTATGGGGAGAGCAACTCTGAGCAGGATGACACCGCCCTCAATGCAGAATTAATAATACAGGATTGGAGTAAATAATCACGTGGATCTGAGGCTAACAACAGCTTTCTGCCTTGGACCATTTTTATATTTAGTGCATATAATAATAATAATAATAATAATAATAATAATAATAATAATTTATTATTTATACCCCGCCCATCTGGCTGGGTTTCCCCAGCCACTCTGGGCGGCTTTCAACAGAGCATTAAAATACAATAATCTATAAAACATTAAAAGCCTCCCTAAACAGGGCTGCCTTCAGATGTCTTCTAAAGGTCTGCTAGTTGTTGTTCTCTTTGACATCTGGTGGGAGGGCATTCCACAGGGCAGGTGCCACTACCGAGAAGGCCCTCTGCCTGGTTCCCTGTAGCTTTGCTTCTCGTAGTGAGGGAACCGCCAGAAGGCCCTCGGCGCTGGACCTCAGTGTCCAGGCTGAACGATGGGGGTGGAGACGCTCCTTCAGGTATACTGGACCGAAGCCATTTAGGGCTTTAAAGGTCAGCACCAACACTTTGAATTGTGCTCGGAAACGTACTGGGAGCCAGTGTAGGTCTTTCAAGTGTTATGTGGTCTCGGCGGCCGCTCCCAGTCACCAGTCTAGCTGCCGCATTCTGGATTAGTTGTAGTTTCCGGGTCACCTTCAAAGGTAGCCCCACGTAGAGCGCATTGCAGTAGTCCAAGCGGGAGATAACTAGAGCATGCACCACTCTGGCGAAAAACAGCACATGAAAAGTGCACATGAAAATGGTTGATACAAAATGCTTCATGCCGTGAAACGGCCCTTTTCAATTGTGATTTGTGATTATGAAGAACATTCATAACCCTCTGAAATATGGCCGTTGAATTCGGTTGACTTGTTTCCTGGCGTTCTTGCAGTAGGTCAGCACAGGTTCTCCATCTCTTCTGCATTGCCAGGTGTGAAGAGGGTGGGTTTCCAAGAGCCAAACATGGTTGAGGACATGTAGCACAGCTCTGTGAACTGTCCCCACAAAAAAAGAATTGTGAGGAGTTTCTCGTGTTAAGGTAGCCATAAATCATCAGCTCACAACCAGATCTGTAAATCCCACGATGCTGGGATTTTAAGCTGTTGAGCTGAACTTGGAGCAGGCAAATTCCCAGGACTGAGAGGGGCTTTGCAAGTGGATCTGTCTGCCTGTTGTTCGCCTTGGGATCAAGGCAGCAGGGCAGACTAGCAAGAGCAGGCTGTGAGTGTTGTTCTTTTAAAAAAATTATCCTTCAAGGCACCCCAGTGGCTCTGTTGGACACCCTTCCTCTGGCCCAGATCCTCTCCTTTTTGTAAGAGAGTTTCTGCAAGGGAACTGGCAGACAGACGGCGTCTCTCCCAGGACAACCTGTAGACCCTGTAAGCGGCCAGGAAGCCTAGGAGCAGCGGGTGGTGGGATTATTATCCACCTAACTCTGTACTTGGCAGGGTAAAGTTTGTTCTTGATGTACCCTTCATTTGAATTCTGCTGTTTTCAGCACTCACAATCACTCCTGCATTTGGATGTTTTAATGGAGCCAGAAGCAAGTTGTATATGATTTGAATTCAGCAAGTTGGCACCATCGCAGTTTTGCCTTGAAATTCAACTGACAAGGCTTAATACTTCAGTAAAGGGTTTTTTTCCCCATCTTGGTGCTAGAGATTATACAGTGTTGGAGGAGATATTGTGGGGCAGGAGAAGTGCAAGGCAGAGGGGGTGAGCTGAAATATTCTCTGAGCAGTTAAAATGGGCGCAGGTCTGTTACCTCAGGCTTACTGTGCTCCCCACCCCCCTGAATAAGACTCCCCAAAGAGACACTTTCCTGCTTCATCCAGCCCTTCATCAGCCATGGTTGCCCATGTCAGTGACTCACTATGTACACACACACACACACGTAATGATTTACAGTTTTATACATTTCAATAATTTTATGAACATTTTAACATTTCAAAACTCGACTTCCCCCTCTTTCTGCGGTTCCTTAAATTTATTTTTAATATTTTCCACATATCCATATTAACTTAATTTGCTCATTTATTCATCTGCTTTAAATATATACTCTTATAAAACTGCAGGTTATTACAATAATCCTGCCAATGTTCTTATCTGTTTACAGTTTGTTCGTAAATATTCCATAAACCATTTCCATTCTTTCATAAAAAGTTTGTTACCTTGATTTCTTATTTTTCTGGTAAGTTTCACCATTTCTTCATATTCCGTAAGTTTTTATATCCATTCTTCTTTTGCTGGGACTTCTTCATCTTTCCATTTTTGCCGCTGGAAATGCATACATGAATAAATTTCTATACAGTTTTTGTTTTACAAACGTTATTTTAAACATCTTTTTCAATTCATTGTATATCACTTCCCAGTAAGCATTAACCTTACTACAAGACCACCACATATGATAAAAAGAACCTTCTTCACATTTCCAACACTTACCTGATTCAGCTTTATACATTTTTGCCAATTTACTCTGTGTTAGATACCATCGATATATCATTTTCTCTTAGACCATCACATGCTGTAAATTTTATATCCTCTGTGTACTTCTGCCTTCCACAGACCCTTGCGACCCGGAAGTCGGGGATCTCGCTAGCCATGGTCATCCGGACTTCAATCGACAACGAGGAGATGGTAGGAGAGGGGGCTGCTTAACTTGTTTCTTCAAGGGGAGGGTTGGCTTCATTTAAATGGGGGGGGGGAGTATTCACCAAAGTATTTAACCCCTTCTGTTGGATGCTGTGCTTGTTCTCCTGAAAGGAAATACACACCAAGAGCTCTGGCTAGAAATTTCAATACTAGGAATAAATCCTACTCGTGGGTTATAATTAAATAAAAGTATGTATTCTGTTAAGAATTACAATCTTAGGCAGAGAATGTCAGTTCAAATAAGAAAAACAGTTTCAAGTTCACAATAATATGTGTAGCTTCAAATGAAAAATACAACTTCAAATTCACAATAGTATGAGTAAACAATAATTCATTACAGTATAAGTACATAAGAAATGTCAAGTAACAATAAATGTATATCGCGCTTTGCGCATGCGCGAACTGTGCAGAACGCTTCTGCGCATGCACAGACTGAGCAGAACGCTTCTGTGCATGTGCGGACCGCCCTCGGGCGAAAAACACTTCCAGGTTACCGGAGTACGTAACCCGAAAAAACGTAACCCGAAGCGGACGTAACCCGAGGTACGACTGTATGTATATGCAGCCCCTAGAGAAAGTTTGTAAAAAATGAATAAATAAATGATTGTCTTTACGAAGATTAGGGCCATGTCAAACTGCGCTTCTGACTTCCCTGCTCAATATTTGTGCAAGGGAAACTGAAAATCCCCAATCCGGTGTAAGTTTCCAGCCGTACGATTTCAACAGCTGAGAGTTTCTGAGACCAGAAAGAGAAAGTAGAAGACATACCCCCCCTCCCAAGCTCTACCCCTCCCCAGCCACCTGTAGAATGGAATCATAGAATTGTCATTCTGATCCATGTTTGCTGGTGGTTTCTCCCCCACTCACCCAGCCTAGGACCCTTGTACCTACGGGACCGCCTCTCCTGGTATGCCCCACGGAGGACCTTAAGGTCCATAAATAGCAACACTCTAGAGGTCCCGGGCCCTAAGGAAGTTAGATTAGCCTCAACCAGAGCCAGGGCCTTTTCAACACTGGCTCCGACCTGGTGGAACGCCCTGTCTCATGAGACCAGGGCCCTGCAGGATCTGATTTCTTTCCGCAGGGCCTGTAAGACAGAGCTGTTCCGTCTGGCCTTTGGCTTGGAATCAACTTGATCCCCTCCCCCTCTTTCCTTTTTTCCTCCTGTGATGGAACTCCTATTTGGGGACTTCCCTGGCATTTTTCTGGCCCATGTAGGACCAGTCTGGATAGTCGGCCTTGGTGAAGATTTGACGGTTTCTTCCCCAAATAGTTTTTGATTTGAGTTTCTACTGAAATGAGGCTGCACTTTAATGTTGTATTTTAATCTTGTTTTTAAGTTGTATTTTAATCAATTGTTTTTATACTTGGTGTTAGCCGCCCTGAGCCCGGTCTTGGCTGGGGAGGGCGGGGTATAACTAAAATTCATTATTATTATTATTATTATTATTATTATTATTTTGCTCTCCAAACTGACTTGCATAAGTGTGATCAGGAGCAAACCCCTCCCGACTGCTTGGGCGTCTGACTTATCGATTGCAGCCAGGCCTGAAATTCCTTGGCAAGAACTTCTATTGATTGCCCCTCTCTATCTAATTTTATTTGCTCTGTACTTTCATAAATAGAATATTCATTTCTTTTTTTAACTCAAGAAGACTTGGCTGCTTTCTCCCTGCTGGCTTTACCTGGAAGGCTTAGCCCCTAGAAGATGGCATTAGGGTTGAAGGTCCCTTTCGCAACAGCCCACCAGGAGAGCTTCCACACACCCCTTTGCCATGGCCCCCGGAACCCTCTCAGGGTCTCCTCTGCCTTCAGAGAGAACTAAATCGATTGAATCGCATGTGCTTCCTAATAGAAAAGAGAAAGCAATTACAATATAAGAACAGTAAAACAATACAGCACAGAACAAAATGTTTCGTTAAGGAAGAACTTCATATATATGAGAATGAAGAATAAAGTTGGACGTGACCTTGAAGTCTTGGGTTCCAGTGATTGAAAATAAAGTCCAATGTCGGCTAAACTTATTTGGATCATTTTTTTTGTATAATATGCAAATTCACTAAGAAATGCTCCATCCCAAGCTCTCTTAAGTCATTGTATGAGATCAATGCACTTTGGAGTAGGGTTACCAGATGTCCCCGGTTCCCGGGGACAGTCCCTGGATTTGCAAATCTGTCCCCGGACAAATTCCGTCCCCGGATTTGCAAATCTGTCCCCGGGAAATGTGGCAGCAGCAATTTCAGCAGCCCAGAGCCAGCCTGATTGGCTCTGGCTGGCTTCAGGAGCTGCTCGCTGCTTGCTGCCGTGGCGCCCATTTTTCCTCTCCGAAAGTCCCCCGTGTCTTGTGCGCAACACATCATATGGGGACTTCCGGAGAGGAAAAATGGCGGGCACTAAAGCAGCAAGCAGCTCCTGAAGCCAGCCAGAGCCAACGGCGCTACCAGGCTGGCTCCGGGCTGCTGACTGCCACTGCCAAAGGACAACCGGGGACGTCTGGCAGTACAGATCTCCTTCCCCTGTTTAGGCAGCCCTGTTTAGGGAGGCTTTTAATGTTTAATAGATTATTGTATTTTAATGTTCTGTTGGAAGCCGCCCAGAGTGGCTGGGGAAACCCAGCTAGATGGGCGGGGTATAAATAATAAATTATTATTATTATTATTATTATTATTATTATTATTATTATTATTATTATTCCCCCTCCCCCCTTTGTTTTGACTGATCAGGGGAGGTTCAGGAGTCACGGGCGGGTGGCCATTGCCCAGTTTTTTAAAAACTCTGCGCATTTATGTTTCACAGGTGCGAAAGAAGGGCTTTGCACCTTTATACAATATGCATATTTGCTTGGGCCCAGGGTCTTTTGCCTCACCACCCCCACTACTGACTCCCTGTTGCTACTCAGCTTCAAAAAAATAATTTAAAAAAGTGTCCCCGGATTCATTGAAAAAAAATCTGGCAACCATACTTTGGAGGTCTTTAGACAAACCTACCCAGATACTTAGAAAGTTAAGGTAATTTTCATCTGCTTTCATATTTTAACTTTTGCACATTTTAAAGTAGAATTGTGGGTTTTTTTATTGTATTTTTAAAAAATATTTTTGTAAACTGCTTCGAGGTGTGGTTTTTTTTTTTTTTTTTTTTTTGCAATTGATCCGCCTATAAATTGTATGAAAGGAATAAATAACTACCGTAAATAGCTAACCAGAAACTTCTTCAGCAAATCCCCATAAAGCTTTTGTTTAATTGGAAAATTTAATAAAAATTATTTCCAAAAAAAAGCCTCGTAGCCTGGCCTGGATAGTCAGTAAAACAACTGAGAACCACCTCTGTCAGCTGCACTAATCAGGTGCCAAGGTTTTCTTCACACATCAAATATTATCCTGTTCCCGAATCTAAAGGCACAGAAACTCTTTGGGGACAATAGCTGTGTCTGGAACACGGTTCACTCTGAGTGTTTTCCCTGCCCTTGGAAATCCATCTCCGAGGCAAACGTCATTTGGAAATCATTTCTTGTAGCTCCCGTTCCTTCATACAGGCCCAGGCCTGGCACTGCTTCTTCCAGGTAGCACCCGCCAACTCAGAGGACCTTTCACTCCCTCCCTCCCCACTGAAGTCAGGAAGGGGGCAGGCAGAAGCCCCCTCCCACCCCCAGCAGCAGCAGTAGCAGCAGCATCATATCAAACAGCTTCCTCTTCAACCCCAAAAGAAAATATTACAGGAATCCTGCAACTGGGAATGGAGGAGAGAAATGGTGGAGGGGGGGTTATTGCTTTGTTTTTTGTTTTTGGGATCTCTTGTTTTTGGGATCTCTTGATGAAGGGCGGTAAAGGTAAAGGTAAAGGGACCCCTGACCATTAGGTCCAGTCGTGTCCGACTCTGGGGTTGCGGCGCTCATCTCGCTTTATTGACCGAGGGAGCCGGCATACAGCTTCCAGGTCATGTGGCCAGCATGACTAAGCCGCTTCTGGCGAACCAGAGCAGCGCACGGAAACGCCGTTTACCTTCCCGCTGGAGCTGTACCTATTTATCTACTTGCACTTTGACGTCCTTTTGAACTGCTAGGTGGGCAGGAGCTGGGACCGAGCAACGGGAGCTCACCCCGTCGCAGGGATTCGAACCACCGACCTTGTGATCAGCAAGCCCTAGGCTCTGTGGTTTAACCCACAGTGCCACCTGGGTCCCTTATAAGGGCGGTATATAATAATAATAATAATAATGATAATGATGATGATGATGATGATGCAGGGAGATGCATAAGCGGCAGCTACCTGCTTGCTTGATCCTAGGAAGACAAATGGAGTCGGCAGCCATTGATTCCAGGTTGCTGGAGTTTCCCCAGAGCGTTTACTTGCTCCTTTCCCCAGCATTCTCCCCTTTGTCATCTGCCAGTGTGCCTTCACATTTTAGGCTATCAACTTCTTTAGTTATCCCTTTCCCAAACCTCCTGGAATGCAGAATTAAGCATTAGCTTGGAAACAATTTACGAGGGCCATTTATGTGATAGCTTTGAATGCGTTAAGCACATTTCACCCTTTCTCTTTCGCAGAAGCCCAGGTGTTGCCTAGCCCTTTCTCGGTGTGCTGTGTGTGATAAAAAGCAACTGCTGCTCTCTTGCAATGCTCCCAGCTGATGCTTTTGTTTTCTCTACCAATCTCTTTGCCCCAGTTTGCATGTGGCAGCAATGACTCTCTGGAGTGTTTCCCCCATATATATATATTTATTTTTATGGAGGTATTTTCCTGTGAGGCTCCCAAGCAGCATCAGAGGTGGGCCGGATCAGCCCCCAAACTGCTCAAGTGCTGAGCATCCCTTTAGTAGTGCTGTGGACCCTTTTCTTTCTTTCTTTTTTAATAATATTTTATTAAATTTTAAAATATAAACAGACAAACACCCACAAACATCTACAGACAAAACATACACAAACAACAATATTTTCTTTTCCCATCACATTTCCCATTCATATTTTAGGGGGACTTCCCCCGACCTCGTCCTCCTGGTTTTCCATACAACTCTCACTAGACAGTTTCATCTTCATTATCAAGCCTTATCTATTATCTTAAGTATCATTATTATTCCATCTTATCCCTTTTTCTTATTATAATTAAAAATTTCTAAAACTAAGACTTCCGGGAACCCCTAGATATTCCTTCCGAATTTCTATTTTAAACCTAATAACTTCAAACATTTACTTAATTCTTTTCTGTGGACCCTTTTCTAGCTGACATCAATGGGAAGCCAGTGCTGACTCAAACCCTGCTCTCAAGAAACCATCCTAAGCAGACCAAAGGGTGCCATTAGGAGAGATGGAGAAGGCAAGGCAGATGATCTGCTGCTCTACAGGGGCCTTGTTTGTTAGCACTGGACTCGCTTTCAATGCTAATGAGACCATCTCTGGTGCTAATTAGTGGATTGTGTGAATCAGCACCCTGGAGATAGATGGGCAGGAGCATCGCATCTGAACCCCTTCACATCTGAAGCAGGAGATTTTGCCTGTGACATAGCATGTAGCCACTCAAGGCACAGTGTTCAGATCAGAGCGTTCCTTTGCCATCACGTCAGCAGAGAACGCTTCCCTTGACCAGCAAGTGCCACAGTCCTTGAGACATGGTGCAGTCACTGGTCCAGGCCTGGGTCCTTTCCCAGGAGCTGGGTCTCACTGGGAGTGAAGGACCTCTGGTATCCTGCCAGCAGCTGGCTTTGCTCCCCTGCTCTCATGGCAAAGAGCCACAGCATGGGCTGAGCAAGTGACACCATGTGCCACCCCAGAGGCAAGAGCCTGTGTGTGGCAAATGAGTCAGGGGGCTGTGGAAGAAGGAACAGGAGGGGGCTTTCGCCTTTGTCCAGAAACAGCTAAGGAAGCCATTCTGGGGGTTTAATCCTCCCCCCAGGAGCTCACACAGGTGTCTCCTGAGCACCAGAGATGCCAGCGTGGCATAAGTGATGTGAGGCTGCAGTCTTTGTGATCACCATCCAGGGCCGTCTTAAGCATATCCAGCGCCGTGGTCCAAAGCTCCCTCCGGCGCACCCCCCCCCCCATTTCCCAGAGGTTTTTTTTTTTAGGGAGGACAGCACTGCCGGCGGGGCTGGAGGAGGCGGGCAGCCGTTGGAGGGCAGCTCCTCCAGTGGGGAAGAGGCGGAGGCTGGATGCGCCGCCTCCCGGCTCAGCTGGCCGCTTCATGCCACGGTGGCCATGGCAGATGGAGGCTCCGGGCGCTGCGCTGCTTTGGCGTGGCATGGCGGAGGCGGGCGAGGGCGGCGAGCTGGTGCTGGGAGGCGCCACATCCAACCTCCGCCTCTTCCCTGGTGCCCTCCAGAACTTGGCGCCCTGGTGCCCTGCACCACTAGCCTTTATGGGTAAGACCCATAATAATGTCACCATTATTTCTCTGCAGCCGCCTCAGAGATTGCAAGGAGCCAGGGGCTGACTTCTAGGCTCAGGGGAAAAGAGTCTCCTGTGCTGTGAGAGAACAGCTTTCTGGTACTATTGTCTTTTTATAGATCTTCTCAGAAGGTACCTGTATAGATATAGGTATTATTATTATTATTATTATTATTATTATTATTACTACTACTACTACTACTATTACTATTATTACTATTATTATTATTTATTTTGTGCCCCCTTGGCACAGTGTCCTCTGTGGGGAAAACCCTTGCGCTGCCCTAAATCCAGTGTGGACACTGGGCAGCCCCCAGCTGTCTGCAAAGACACACCGATGCCTGACCAGCTCTTGTGGTGCTTTTGAGCGCCTTCATCTTCCAAGGGCCTCAGAGCAAGCCAGCAAGAGCTCGGCTGATGAGAGCCTCTTGCACGGAGGCTCACGCTCTGCAACGTTTCAGCAAAAGCTTTGTAACAGGAGCTTGAACATGCATGAAAGAAGGATTAGACCAGTGGTTCTCAGCTGGTGGTCTGCGGACCCCACCCAGGAGGTCCATGGCACCATTCACATAACCGAAGCTACCCCAGGGATCAAAATTTTCAAAAGTAGGGAGTCCATGGCTTGGCTTTTGTAAAACAGGAGGTCTGCAACAGAGGTGTAGGAAGGTCAGGTGGTACCCGGTGCGGAAAAATTCTTGTCAACCCCCCCCCCCCACCCACACACATTGATTTTTTGTTTTTTGTTTTTGGCCTGCAAAAATGGTTTTACGTCATTTCCTATTTTCTTACAAAGGAATAATAATAAGTAATAATAAACTTTTATTTATATCCCGCCCTTCCCGGCCGAAGTCGGGCTCAGGGCGGCTAACATCAGATACATACGGTAACATTGATATAAAATCAAATAATAATTAAATTACCTCCTAAAAACATGTCAAAATCAAATTAAAGTCTAATTAGATGGCTTTCCGCAGGGTTAGGGTTGGGAACAGTAAGTGCTCCACTGAATTGAAATTTCAGCCTTCACGACATAGGAAAACAGCCAAGCAAAGAGCTATTTTCGTGGAGGAGGGTCAAGATATTAACTGATATGCATGAAATTCCATATATAGCTATATAATCCCTAGTGTAGTAAGATAAGACCTTTGGTGCAGGCATTTTCAAAAAAGAAAAAGTTTTTTATGAACCACCCTAGTAGGGCAGTAATTGCTCCTTGATAATTTGTCACCCCCTACTTGATGGAACCTAGGGCGGCCCCACCCCACCCCCGCCCCCCACTTCCTACGCCCCTGGTCTGCAATACTTAGCCAATTGGAACCTGTGAGCCGCTTTGTTGATGTCCCTGAATGTGTTTTGTGTCCCCTCAGAAAATGCACGTCTTCAAAAAAACCCTGCAGGCCCTCATCTACCCCATGTCCTCCACCACCCCACACTACTTTGAAGTGTGGACGGCCACCGCCCCCACCTACTGCTACGAGTGCGAGGGTCTCCTCTGGGGCATTGCCAGGCAGGGAATGAGGTGCACAGAGTGTGGGGTCAAGTGCCACGAGAAGTGCCAGGATCTCCTCAACGCGGACTGTTTGCAGAGTGAGTAGTCTGAGGGTTACCTGGTGTGGGCACAGCTCCTGCTGCCAGCCAAAGACATTGTGGCACCTGAGGCAAACGGCAAAATGGTGCCCTCCCCCCTCCCACCGCCTGGTAAGAAGGGGCGAGTGAAGATCTACACCAGGCATAGGCAAACTCGGCCCTCCAGATGTTTTGGGACTACAGCTCCCATCATCCCTAGCTAACAGGACCAGTGGAGGGCCGAGTTTGCCTATGCCTGATCGACACCAAAAACAAGGGGAGAAGAGAGATCTACAGCGGGATCTGCTGTCCCTGTGGATCCTGCCACCCGCAGCGTTTGCCTCACCTCATGGGTGTCCCAGCTCTGGGGCATGGGCTCCTCCCATGGGGCTGTTTGGGGTGGCAACAGAAGCCTGTTGGAGCAGCCCCGGCAGTGGCAAGGGAGAGTCTGCTTGGCACATCGCAAAGCCCAGGCAAACGGTTGGGCTGCTTAGACGACAATGACACCACTAATCTCACAGGGGCTCCAGGTAGCAGGATGGACAGTGAAGCAGCTGAGTGGAGGTGACATAGTATCTCTTGGCATGCAGGTGCCCCTAACGCTGAATGGGTCTTGTGCTTCCTCCAACCCGCCCTGCGTTCTGGTCTCAGGGATGGTTTCACTCAGTTGGGCACTGTCTGCATTTAGCTCCAGTTTCACTGGATGAAACTCTTCCTCCTCCTTTGCTTTTAAACCCGCCAGGTTTCCAGCCAGCGAAAGGGATTGCATGAGGTCACCTCTCGCCAAAAGCCAGCCAGTGGCCCAGAGACCTCTCTCTTCCTCCGTCTCTCCTCTGTTGTTGCGCTGCTGCCACCTGATGCGCAGGCCCCCATGAGTGTCGCTTGGCTGCCTCATGGCTCAGGAACAAGGGAGGCTTTCTGGCTGCCCTGGTGTCATTTGTCAGCTTTCTTCTTCACCCCCTGTTTCCTGCAGCCAAGCAGAAAAAGATGGGCTGGCCAGAAATGCCACCCTGCCTTTCCTGCCTGCATTCATCCAGCCCTGATCAGTGCAGTTGGTCTCTTGCAGCCTATGCTAGGCTGATCCAGGCAGGGATGGGCTGCAAACGAGCCTCTCTAAAGCCCACCACCAAAGATTTCTGGTTGGGTGCCCCATTGTTCAGTGACACCCCTACCCCCTTGGCAGTTTATCTCTGTGATCCACTGGGGATCCCATTATTTTGCAAAGATCCAGAAAAGTCAGAATATTGTCATCCCTGGCTTTGCTTCAGGGCAGGAAAAACCATCGTTTTGGGGGATCAGCATCTGTGCCAGACTTCAGACTTCCATTTTGATGTCTTTCTGGAAGCCCCTCCAGGCATGAACTGACGTCACAGCATCCATGCATGCCAGCATTGAGGGGCCTCTCTGCGTGCTGTGGTCTACATGGGCCATGCATGGAACCAGATGTCCCTGGTGGAAGGAAGGGGGCTTCATCCATGCTGTGCAGGACACACAGAAACCTTTGGGAAGCGCATGAGGAGGATCGGCTTTCACCAACCTGATGCCCTCCAGCTGTTGTGGACTACAATTCCCATCATCCCTGGCTAGTCCAGGTTGTCCAAAACAGCTGGAGGGCATCAGGTTGGCAAAGGCCTCAATGAAAGACCCGCCTGGCCAGGCACCTTCCGTGTCATCGAGGGCATCTGTTTTCCATATTTCAGCAGCGTCACCATCTCCTCATAGTAGGTGACCCAGTATTACTCCCGCTGCAACGTCAACAACTACTGCTATAGTAGTGCATTGTTAAATGTTGCTAATGCCGTTGTTATGTCACCTTAGGGGCAGCGGAGAAGAGTTCAAAGCACGGTGCTGAGGATAAGACCCAGAATATTATTACAGCGATGAAGGAGCAAATGAAGATCAGGGAGCGAAACAGGCCAGAAGTTTTTGAACTGATCCAGGAAATGTTCCAGATCCCCAAGGAGGACTTTGTACAGCACACCAAGGCAGCCAAACAGAGTGTCCTGGATGGGACATCCAAGTGGTCAGCAAAGATCACCATCACGGGTGAGAGGATTCCCCCTTTTCAGCTGGAGAACTCTCTCTGGCCAAAGCTCCCTTTTCCCTTCCAGCCCAGGTGGTTAAAAAATGACATTTACAGAATACTGTACAAACAGAAAGAGGGTCTCTGGTGTGTGATTGTTTCTCTGGGTGTGTGAAATGGAAAGATAGCGCACACCCTGATCTCACAAGGTGGTTCATGCCGCAAAGCTGGTGCCGAGCAGTTTGCCACCTTGAAAACCCCCCAGGGGGGTGAGGACTGCAAGCAATTCCCATTTACACTTTGAATGCCAAACGTTTTGCATAACCAGTCTGTGGTGGGTAGTCAAAGAAGCCCATAACTACATCTTCTCTGTTGGGTGCTTCCTTGATTTCATTCTTTATCTTCAGGGAGATGATAGCACATCCGCAGTGCTTTTTTTATTTTTATTTTTTAATTAATTTTCAAGAAACAGGATATAAGCATAACATTATCATCCCCAGTACTAAAGTGCACTTGGGGCTTGGTATCACCACCCACCATGATTTTGCCAGAAAAGTCTGTCTCTTTGGGGATTTCTAGGTTGCTGGACTCAATGCCCTCTTTGGTGTACAGAGCAGCATCACCTACAATAGTCCTTCCTATAAAATTTAGATCTCGTCAAGGCAGCAGTTGCTGCAGGTGACTTGAGATGTCCTCAATGCAGCCTAGGAGAACAGTTTGTCCAGTAGCCATAACAACTGGGTGATCCACAGGGCTTATAAAAGCCGTGCTTCATGATACTGTGTTGGTGCTGGCATCCATCTGTCTCGAGAGACCGTGGAATGTGCCTCTGTGGGTGAAGTCAAACTGCTGTGTTAGCAGCAACGAAGTGACCTCCCCAGGGCTCAAACCTGGGCAGTGTGTATGGAGGTCCTGGGCAGCCCAGACAACAAGACCTCTCTCTCAGCCTTGCTGGTGTGGTCCAAAGGAAAGCAGAGCAAGACGTTTGGCACCAGATTGGCTGCAGGAGTTGCCCGGAGGAGATGTAACAGGCACCATTCTGTAATACTGTTTAAAGCAGAGAGAATCCCAGAGGGTTGGTTTGAGAAGCCACACAACCACTGGTGTCGCAAGGGGGGCGGAGGGGGAGGTATGCCCCGGGTTCCACGCGGGGAGGGGGTGACAGTTGGGCTGGCCCTGCCCTGTGCGGGGCCCGCTCGCCGCCGCCGCCGCCGCTGCTCCCGCGGCACCCTTGCAAGCCACCGCGCCAAAAGCAGCAGTGGCGGGGCACCCTCCCGAGCCACCGCACGCGACTTCGCACATACGCACTCCATCCAAACCGGAACTGCTGCTTCTGTGGCGCCCTTGGGAGGCACTGCACCAAAAGCAGCGGCGGCGGCACCCCCCCCCCGAGCCGCCGATCGCGTGCCCTGTTACGTCTCCTCCGGGCAACTCCTGCAGCCAATCTGGTGCCAAACATCTTGCTCTGCTGCTTTTGGTGCGGTGCTTCCCAAGGGCGCCGCGGGAGCAGCAGCGCCCCGGCGATGGAGTGCGCATGCGCCACGACGCATCGTCACGACGCCCCACCCCCAGGGGAAGCCTCTGTTCGCCACTCTGGGTGCCGAGGAGGCTTCCTCCACCCCTGCACACAACCTCCCTTCCCCAAGATCAGCAGACTTGCTTCTGAGTGGACCCAGAGGGGGGGGGGGCACAGGTCTCCTGCTGAGTCAGATTGCAGGGGGGGACGACAGCATTCTGATCCCATCATTTCTCTGATGAGGCAGTTAATGAGCTGGGCTGTCCCTGCTAGTGGCAGTTCAAAAATGTTAACTAAATGCTCCTGTCTGGATGCTTTAAATCACGTGGACCCAACTTACAAAGCAAATATTTGCTGATGGTCAGAGGGGGGGGCGAGGGGAGGGAGTGTGGAGCGTCCCAGTTGGCTTTCAAGCCGACGGAGAGACTTGCACAGTTATGAATTGCGATGGAGGAGTCAACTGACAAGTATTTGTATTTATAGCAGCATAAACACACATTAGCAATGATAAATCCTGACATCTGTTTTCTTGGTGAAAGGCAGCTACAGGAAAGCTGGCTGTCTCCATAACTGGAGGTTGCAGCCGGGACACCATGCTCAGCAAGAGGGAATGGCTCAGGAAATAGGCTGAAGGCAGCTCTCCGGGCGGGGGGTGGGTGAGCATTGGAACAAGCATCTTGTTCCAAAGTAATGCCTGTACATTTCTCCTGGGAGATGTTTCTTGCTCTGGGGGAAAGGACAGCTTACCTTGTGGGAGAAGGAGCGGAGCACAGAGGGTCAGTGCCATGGCTTGGAAGGTGCAAGGAACCTGCTATTGGTAATCTTGAACTCTGTGTGCTTTCAGAGCTGAGAAGGCACAACTTTCTTTGGGTGAGACCAGAGCAGAGACCACCTTGCATGGCCGAGAGGAGGCGAAGTTTGTTTTCTCCATTCCCCCCACCTCTTGGGGGGGTGGGAAATCCTCAGAGGCCTCACAGCCTGGTTCTCACATTGTCTCTCTGCATTATTTGTCCTGTTTTTTGTAATGGTGTTGCTGTTTTTAACACCTGCTTGAGTGGTGTTTTTTTCTCCTGCATGGATTATCCCCACGTAGGACAAAAAGACTGCCTGTCCTTCGGTCACCGTGTCCGAAAACTAAGCCTTTAGAAGAGGCAGCCAGCTCCCTCACAAAGCCAGCCAGGATGCCAGCCAAAAGGAGGAGCCAGGAGAGAGACACCCCAATAACCTCATGCTGGGAATAGAGCCAGGCCACCTGAGCTCTTTGCTGACTGTGGAAGGGTAGCCAACCTTCACCCTGATCCAGCTGTTGGAAAGCAACTCTTTCTACATTCCAGAGAATCTGAAACTATTAGGAACACAGGAAGGTATCTTCTAACTGAGTCAGGCCATGGAGCCATACTGCTCAGTCTTGTCTACACTGACTGTCAGCCAGTGGTCTCCAGGGTCTCCAGCTAGGGCAGGGGAAGCGCTAGGGTCTGGTTAGGTTGGCCCCTGCCAAGGGCACTAGCCCAGGGGACACAAAAGACACGCTGCTCTACTCTGGCTCAGAGTACTGGGGGGCTCCTCCTCCATCTAAGAACACTGGAAGTGGCCTCATTCTGACTTAGCCCATTGGTCCACCTAGCTCCATCACCTTTGAGCTGGAGACTCTGAGGACTGGACCTGGGACCTTCCATGTGTTCTTCTGCTCAGCACCAACCTTTTTGCAGGGGTGGGGGGACACTGGTCACAAAGCCATTGGCCAGGCCTAGTTTTATCAACTTGCATCCTCCACCTCTCTCTCTCCCCACCCCCTCTCATTTTCTTCCTCCTCTCTTGCAGTGGTCTGTGCTCAGGGCTTGCAGGCCAAGGATAAAACTGGCTCCAGTGATCCGTACGTCACGGTGCAAGTGGGCAAGACCAAAAGGAGGACAAAAACCATATTTGGGAACCTGAATCCAACATGGGACGAGAAGTTCTATTTGTGAGTATTCCTTCCTCTTTTGGCTTTCTGGGGTGCATTACTCAGGAGTAAATGTTGCCTGCAACACATGCCATTCCTTACTCCTGTGATTCATCATGTTTACCTGGGTGTTTGTGTATTGGGCCTTATTAAAAGCCCGAAGCCGCAGACTCGCATTGCGGCTTCTAACTCACAAACAAAATGTGGGTTGGTGTGGATTTCAAGTTCATGTGACGATGATGCTGGAGTTCAGTGGCCCCAGGGAAGTGTGGCCACTCTGGGGATTGAAGGTAGATTTGGTGGTCTCTTTGGGGAGGGGGTGCCCCCAGCCCTTCCTTCATTTGGCCAGGGGGCTGGGGTGGCAAGGGGCTTGGAGCGGATGTGAGGCCACCTCTGATGACTGTAGAAGCCAGAGAGGAAGAGGAAGGTTGGCTGTTTGGCTCCTCCAAAGACAGAGTACCAGCTATTAGAACTTAACACCAAATACAGCAGCCAGGAATATGTCATTGCACTCAAAATGGGGCCATTTGAAACATCCCAGTGGTTTTGCATTTAGCATACAATAACTGCAGGCCTGAAACTGTGGAAATGGGCTCTCTCTGGAGCATTTTTCTGGGGGACATTGATTTCTGTATTGGAGAGGATGCTGGGATCTGCCTCTGGGATGTTCAACTCAATTTAGCGGCATGCAATTTCTTATTAGATTATTGTTATGTTTCAGTTGCATAATTTATAAATGTGCCGTAATGAAAGTGGAAGCACATTCACGAGATGGATGCCTTCCGTTGGTGTGGCTGGCGTTGCTCTAGGAAGTTAGAATTTTAAAAATGTTTTTAATAAAAGATGTCTTCTCAGGCAGATCAGGCCATGGCATGAAGAAGATTTTGCTTTCCTTCAGAGGCGGGAAAAACATCTTTCTTTATGAGTTGTGCACCTTATGGATGAAGCTCTGGGACATGCTGGTGTCTGTATATAGCTTAATCGTTGCTGACCCAGGACTTTTATGTGGCCAACCTCGACTTTTAATTGGTTGCTTGTGAGCACCCAACCAGGCAGTAGATGAAATGCAAGATGGAGTAGGTGAGAGGGGACCCTCTCCCAGAGCAAGTAGATAAATAGGTAAACGGCGGGAGGCTAAATGGTGTTTCCGTGTGCTCTGGTTTCCGTCACAGTGTCCTGTTGCACTAGAAGCTGTTTAGTCATGCTGGCCACATGACCCGGAAAGCTGTCTGTGAACAAACGCTGGCTCCCTCGGCCTGAAGCGAGATGAGCGCCACACTCCATAGTCGCCTTTGAGTGGACTTAACCATCCAGGGGTCCTTTACCTTACCTTGGGGGAGTCCAGTGAAACTGAGCACAGGTTGGGGACGAGATAGAAGATGGCTGTTAGCTTTCAGGGCAGGACCAAAGTGGGATCCTCCACAAAATACATTGCAGGGAGGAGGAGAAGGAACATCTCATCTGGGTTCCAGCCAGCTGCACCCAACCTCTAGAATACTCTATTCCATTCCTTCCCCAGGCAGTCGCCATCCCAATGCCCACTGAGCATGCTCAGTCTTGGGTGTGTGTGTGTGTGTGTGTGTGTGTGTGTGTGTGTGTGTTTGGGAGGTTTCCGCTTAGGATTTTAAAGAAAGGTGTGTTTTGTGCTTCTTCGAACTAGGGACTCTGATGCTCTCCTTTTAGATGCTCTCCTTTTGCTTCTCTCTCTCTCTGCACACACCAGCTGCATTCACTGTTAGAGGGAGTGATGCTCAGCATTTGGGCCTGTGTGCAGCTCTCTGCTAGCTCACATGCACACACCTATCCTCCTTTGGGCCATATTTTAAGAGCTTCAATTTGCCCTGGTGCAGAGCCCTCTCTGGGCCATGCGTTGGCCTCCTGGACCCCTCAGCTTCCCTACTTTTCTCACAGATGACTTGCCTGCCCACAGGCCACAGCCACTCATGTCCATGGTGACAGTTCCCCAAGCCCAGGGCCACCTTGACCCCACTGGCAGGTGGGCAGGCTCCGATGGGGGGGTGTCCCCTTCCTCCTGAGCAGCCAACTGGAGTCCCTAGAGGTTGCCTTCCTTTTCTGAAGGGTTCACTGTGATTCTGCTTCTCTTTTGCCAGGCTCTTGGCCAGCCTCTCGCCTTTCTCTGGCTCGGTGGCACCCCACACATTTTCTGAGCTTCAGAGCAACACTTTTCTAACCTGAAATTTTGCCTTTGCTTCCTATCTGGGTGGCTGACTCCGGATGCCTCTTTTGGCTGGCTGTCTCTTGCTTGCCATCTGGCATCAGCAAACAGCTTCCGCCTGTGCCGGCTGTTTGATCCAAAATAAGCAAATAAATGTTAATTAACTCAAATAACACAAACAGTGGAGCTTTGGAAATCCACGATTTGCTCTCTTCGCCAACACATTCGTTCTGGGCCAGTTGCGATCACTTGGCAGCAAACTTGGGGAGGTACACAACCACCACCCCTCACCTACAAATTCAGCAGTGGGGGGGTTGAGTCCTCCATGGAAGCACAAGACAGCTGTGCACAACAGCGCTGATGATTGGCTTCTCCCTGAGATGCAACAGAACAACCCTTCCCTGAGCAGCTTTTCACCTTCTCAAAAGGTGTATGTGCATGTTTGAAATAAGGTCACAAACATTCAGTTGCATCAATAGTCATGCCCCACTTCAGAAAGCAGTAATAATTTTTAAAAAGAAGTCCAAATGTTCACCTGAAGCTTTGTGGGAGGGGGTTTGGGGTGCCAAAGAGACCATCAGATCAGCATTGGGTCCACTGAGAATGCCCTTTGGCTCGGAGTGGCTAGAAGCCCACCCACTAGTCCTTGTTCTCCCCAGGCCACTCCTCTGCCGCTCTGGGAGGCTAGGCTCCTGTGGGTGTCTCAGCGGAGAAATCCAGTTGCTGGTGTGGACCGTTGCAGAGCTGCTTAGGCAGTGGCGTCACAAGGGGGGCAGTCCGCCCCGGGTTCCAGGAGAGGGGGGTGACACTTGGGCCGGCCCCGCCCCGCCCCACCCGCGGGCCCCCGAGCAAGCCGTGGAGCGAGGCCACTCTGCTCAGCGGCTCGTGGGGGTGCCCCGCTGCCGCTGCTTTTCGCACAGCGGCTCGTAAGGCCGCTGCAGAAGCAGCAGCGCCGGTCAAGACGGAGTGCGCATGCGCAAAATGCCGCACGTGCGCACTCCGTTGTGATGTTGCGTTGTGACGTCACAACGTAACGTCACGACACCCCGCCCCGGGTAGCGAGGAGGCTTCCTCCGCCCCTGTGCTTAGGGGCATGGAACTAAAAGGGATAGGGAAGCGCCCGTTTGCCAGTGCATCTGCATACCTACAAGATTTGCTGCTGAGTGAATGAAGAGAGAGGCTTTCATCATCCTAAAGGAGTCCTGCTAAAGAACTTCATGAAAGGCATAAGAGCCATGTAACGGGGCTGTGGCTGCAACCCTACATAGCCCCATGCTGAGCACAGCACAACTTCCTTGCTTGGAGTCAAAGTCCTTTTGCTCCGCAGCTTTACATAAAGTAAAAGTCCGGCGCAGTTTCTGTAATCAGCTTAAGAACTGAGCAGTTACTGTGCATGTACGGTACATCCTGCTGATGTCCAAAGGAGGGAAGAGTTTCCTTGCCTGAGCACAAACCATGATGGCTCTGATATGCTTCTTGTGTGGGCACCAACTTGAATAAAATATTGGGGGGGCCAACGACGTGTGCCATGATGTGCAGGGAGCTGGAGAGGCCAGGGGGCAGATCTAAGTGTGGCAGCAGCAGCTGGGAGGGCACCACGGCCCCTTTTGCCCTACCCACCAGCAAAGGAGAGGGAGAGAGACACCCTTCACTCACGCGCAGGACTCCTTGTTCTCTAGATCCAAAGAAACACCCGCCCACACAGAACACACATACAAGCAAGCAATACTCCAGTGCTTATCTTGCGAACTTTCCTTTTAAATTTTTCAATCATGGCAAAGGCTCCAGTTTCAAAATAAAAGGACAGGAGGGGGAGGTCTGATCTCTCCTCCACTTTCAGTTGTTCTCCCAGATATGCAGAGGAGGAAAAGGGGGGGGGAGAGAGAAGCTAAAGGATATTCTCAAGCCCTTCCCAGTACTCAAACAACACATGATGCTGCAGCTACTCTGCTGCTTGCTGCGCACCCTTTTCCACCAGCTGCCTCTCTCCCCTGACTCAGGAACGGACCACGTGCACACACACTCACATACCCCCTCCACTTTGTGGAAGAAAACCCCTTTTTCTCTCTCTCACACAGATGTGCTTGCACACACACAAATTCGCCCCCTTTGGGAAGGAGGAGGGAGGACTCTTAAGACCCTGCCAGAGCCCTCACACCTCCTTCACAAAACCCCTGATTGTCCTCAACTTGGGGGGGGCAGCTCCCCAAATTTTCCATGGGGGGGTGAAGGGACCTGGGCCCCTCAGAGTCAGTGCCTATGGAAGACAGCATCCCTCTGAATGATCCCAGTTGCTGTGAACCACAAGAGGGGAGAGTTGCCGCTGTTGCTCTTGGATCCTGCTTGTAGGCAGCCAGCTGGGGCAATTGGTTGGCCACCATGGGATCAGGACACTGGGCTGATGCAGAAGGCTTTGGGATCAGTTCACAGTGAAATCGAAAGGCTCCAGTGATGCCTGAAACCCTGGAGGACCCTGCCCATCAAATGCAGGATGGGCCAATCCATTGGCTGGGTCAGTTGAAGGCAACTTCTAGCCTGCTTCTCGTCTCCTACTCTCCCACCCTGAAGCTGGAAGTGCTGAAACCGAGCAAGACAGCCTTTGAAGGGCCTGGTGGGGGTTTTCCCTGGCAGAGTCACCCTGTGTGCAGTCAAGGAAGCCCCTCCACCACTGAACAAGTGAGTCAGCCTGCAATGAAGATTTCTAGTGAGAGAAATAGAGGGGGGAAGCCCAGGAGGTCAGCCACTGATGTGCATGACAACAGATTGGACAGGAAGAAAGGGTTCCCCCCCCCTCTCTCTTAGCATGTCTGAAATGACCCCAAGCAAAGTTTAGATTTGAGCTACTGGATCAATTAGAGTAAATCAGATTGGAACAGGGCAGAATTGGGGCAGATCCTCCCTGGGCCCCCAAATCTGGTTCTGTGCCCTGAGCCAGGACAAGGATTTGAATCCCCAAGAGCAGTGATGGCTAACCTTGACACTCCAGATGTTTTGGGACTACAACTCCCATCATCCCTGACCACTGATCCTGTTAGCTAGGGATGATGGGAGTTGTAGTTCCAAAACATCTGGGGTGTCAAGGTTAGCCATCACTGCCCAAGAGGGTTCTTCTCCAGGGGCACATCTACTAAACATCAGTTCCTGTCTGGATTCTGGGATTGCCACTGGAGTGCCTACCCTGTCGTACTCTGCTACCAGGAGGCTGAAGGCTGCTGGGGCCATGAGCTAATAAGGCGTGGTGGTGGATAGAGATATTCAGAGACAAAGCAAGATGGCCATGTTTGCCAAAGAGTGAGGCAGCCTCAGAGGATCATGGGGATGGGATGGAAAGGGGGTCCCAGTCAGGTCAAGACTTAGAACCCCCTGGCCTAAGATCTAAGAGCAAAACTTCACGGGTGTTCACAGGGTGTATGGCTGACACTCTGCCGATGCCCCAGGCAAGAACATATTTTTTTGCAAGTTCTTGTGGAAGGCTCGGATGGTATGTCATCATTTCCATGCAAAGTGGAGCTGTTTCAAATGCAGCCCTCTGATTAAGAGAACCAGGTGGAATAAACTGTTGCTGAGGAAGCTTTTTGAGAATTTTGAGAACTGCAGCTGTCCGCAGAACTATGAAATTGGAAAGGGGTCCGCCAAAGGGCGCCGAGGCCAGCCCTAGCCAGCCAGCCAACTGCTCCCCTTGAAAGGCATTTGCAGGTGTCCTATAACCTGCTTCTGTTCTCCATAGCTCCCACCATTGCAGACTGCTCCTCTTTGGAGCTTTGCCCAGAGTTCAGGGCTGTGCTTAGAACATGCAGGGTGATGAATGAATATGCTTCTCCCTGCACGATTTCCTCTCTCACTTCCAGTACTACTAGCAGCTTAGACTTTATATTGTCAACAACAAGAAGAGTGGGTAGCTCCTTCTCTTCCTGGGATCAGACCCCTGCTTCAGTCTGGGAGCCCCCATAGGCTCTTTCCCCCTTTAAGGAGATGGAGATCTGGACCTGCCAGCCTCTAGGAGCAGAGGGAGGTTCGTTGTGGCTTGCTTATCCAGCACTGAGTCAGAATCCAACCTCTTAGGGAACAGCTGAGAATAGGTCCCTGGTATGGCCAGGTAGGGACTCCTTCTGCCAGTCCTGGCCGTGGCTGGAGAGAAAGTTCTGGCTATCAAGGAACCTGCCTTCCCAGCAATGCCATGGGATTTGAATATCCCAAGAGTGAGTTAGTTTTACTCCTGCATGTATCAGTCTCCACACGGCCTCTGGGATTAATAGAAATGGCCAAGGATTTAAAGCATGCAGCTTTCTGGTTGCAAGTATGGATTTACTTTACATTATGCAAATTGTTTCTTTGACCCTGCTTGGTCTTTAAATAATCCTGTGTTTGCTTTTGAAGACTGATTACAAGGAGAAGTGGTTCTGTTGTTGGGTTAAGGGAGGGTGTTCTGTTTATCTGCCTCATCCCTCTTCCTTCCTCCATGATCTCCCAGTATAGAATTCAGGGCCAAAGAAAACTATGCTGATAGCTCCATAGGTTGAAACATGGAGCTGCCTCAGTCATGTAGAAAGGGGGAAAGGGTGCAATTTTAATTGCAGGGGGGAGGGCAAGTGGATGGGAGGGCTTGGTACTTATCTGAACACCCACACCCACTGGCTGATAAGGTCAGAGCCCTCCACCCCTCTGGCAAAATTGGCCGGGGCAAGTCTGTACCTAAGTGCATGGAGTGGTCTCCATCATCTCGACCACAGCCCTAGAAATGATGGAGAATGTTGACATTCCACTGGTGAGGCGCAGAGGTAGCCCAGTCCCCAACTCCCTGGGAGTTCAGTCAGGCTGCCTCATTCCTGCATTTCTGTGGCTTCCTAGAGGTGTGCAGAGCTATGTGGCATCTGCAGCAAAGGAGGCGCCTTCCTGCAGTGTCTGCTGCCAGGCAAACCATCTTGATCAGAAGCCAACTCTTCCTGCACCAAGAAAGAGGTAGCAGCCTAGGTGAGAGGGCGGTGCCAAGCCCAGGACTGTCCAAGCCAGCTTTATGCAGCCAGCTTTATGCAGGTGAGGGCAGAACCCTGGATGCTCTCTGTCAAAATACAAAAGCAAAGGGTTCAGGACCATGGACAGCGGTCTTGCAGCTCAAACCTGTGGGACAGTTGCTTTCACGCTGGCCTGCTGCAAGACTCTCCACCCTCTGGCTGCTGAAGGACTGGTGCCCTTTGATGCGGCCATTGGCTCCTTCCAGGAGTGCACTTGGTCAGCGTGTGGTGCCTCCGTGGTCTTTCTGAATGTGCAAGGCCAGTTGTGCCAGCACCACGACACTCCATGTGCACCTGGCACCTCCCTGTGGCCCCTGCACAGCCATCTGGGTTCGTGCTTCTATGCCAGGAACAGCCTTCCTTGGTGGGTGCCCTCTTGCAGCATTCCCCATGCCAGGCTTCCCTGTGGCCCCGGACTGCAAGGTAGAGAGGACGGTAGGGACCAGGCTGGCTGCAGTTCAGCTGAAGGGAGAGGTGCCCGAGCACTCCTGGGTGGTGCTGAGAGACCTCCAGCCGCTTTGCTCTTGTCATAATCCTCAGCTTTCTGAGGAATGCGAGGTCTGATTACATCAAATCAAGAATCCACTGAAGGCAGCTTGTTTTGTGTAAAGCATCGCCACCTCCTTTGTGTACCCTCCCTCCTTGTCTTTCTACAAAACCCTCTTAATCTAAAGAGGCCAGGCATGCAGTGGGGGCTGGGAGGCAAATCCCCTCCCAGGAAGAAGCTCTCACAGCTATTCAGTGCCTCTAATGCTTGCACGTGGCATAAGCTGCAGACACCTTGCTGTGGGCTCACAGCCCCTCGCGTATTGCTTTGGACCACAGCTTCCCTCCGTTGTAACGGTTTTAGTGGCAGATGGGAGATGCCCCAGCCCTGCAGGCAGAATCATAACCACAAAGCATGTGAAATGAAATAGATCACTAGATGTAAACAGATGCAAAGCCTGTGAATCGATGTTGCATTAATACTGTATGAATCAGTGAGGGGCGGTTGTAGAAGTGGCCTCCTTTTCGAAGGACTGTGTGTCCTCGGCAGTCAGGAGGTGAGGAAACCTGGAGGGAGGGGCAGCACGTAATAGGGCAGGGGGCTGAGCAAGGGACAAGGAGGGGAGGCAGGGGCAAGAGGAGGGGAGAGTAGGAAGGTCCACAGCCCAGAGGCAGGGAGCCCTTGCTTTGCATACAGATGGTGCCATTTGAAGAATATTTTAAGTTGCAAGACAGGGAAATGAGATCCGCCTCCTGCTGCCTCTGACTTGGACCTTGCAGCACTCGTGGAAGCTGAGAAGCTGGACCTGCAGGCAGGACCGGTGCCACGGATTTTGGCGCCCTAGGCGAGGGGGCGGGCCACGTGACGTCATTGTGCATGACGTACGGTGCCCCGCCCCCTGCCGGGCGCCCCACGCCGCCGCGGTTTTCGCCGCTGGTTGGTGGTGGTACCGGGTGGGGGGGCGAGGGACAGGCTGGCCAGCGCCCCCTCCATTTTGGCGCCCCCGCCGCCGCGGTTTTCGCCCCAAGCTGCTTGCTCCGCCGCTGGTTGGGGCGGCACCGGGGGGCGGTGGGGGGCAGGGGGCAGGCTGGCCAGCGCCCCCTCCATTTTGGCGCCCTAGGCAACTGCCTAGTTCGCCTAAATGGACGCGCCGGCCCTGCCTGCAGGACCAACAGTCCGAGACCCTTGATAGAGGGCTCACTGAAGGGGTTGGGGATTGGCACCCAGCCTGCTCTGGCCTTCTGGAGGTGCAAGGGGAGTTTCATGACTGGCCATAAGCTGCAGATCCTTCCACCGGCCACAGTCACGTGATGATGTGTAGGCCTGGCTCACACATAACCCTAAGCCATTTTGAGGGGGTTTGCCTGAACCCTTCCCAGTGGTTTCACTGCCAGTTCATTTTCTACCAGCAAACAATGATCCAAAGCCCTGGATTGTTGGTGGCTTACAAGCCTTGGGTTGTTGTTATGATAGCTTAGTGTTAGGTACAAACCCAACATGCTTCCTTAAGTGTGCCTTGTTTGGCCATCCCACCCCAGACCCTTGCCAGGCTACGGAGGCAGGAGCCAAGAGTCGCTGGTTGCAATCTAATCAAACTATGGCTTCTTTCATTGTGGGCTTAGCATTGTGTGTGTACCAGGCTAGTCTCCATCTTCACTTCACAGTCCCAGGTCACCAAGACCCACTGTGGCCATGTGCCCTGATCCTGACAGATGAGAATGACCTTCTCAGGAGAGTCTGAACTAGAGGAGTGAGAAGACCTGGAGAACAATGTGGGGAAGGGAGAATGATAGCTTCTGTGTTTACTATAGGCGCATGCAATACCCAAATCGAAGATGCATTTCTGTACCCAGAGGGTCCTACCATGTGCACATCAGGAGCGTACCACCTCCACGCAGGTGGCGCTGTGGTCTAAACCACTGAGCCTCTTGGGCTTGCCAATCAGAAGGTCAGCGGTTCGAATCCCTGCAATGGAGTGAGCTCCCATTGCTCTGTCCCAGCTCCTGCCAACCTAGCAGTTCGAAAGCACACCAGTGCAAGTAGATAAATAGGTACTGCTGAGGCGGGAATGTAAACAGCGTTTCCATGAGCTCTGGTTTCCGTCACGGTGTTCTGTTACGCTAGAAGTGGTTTAGTCATGCTGGCCACATGACCCCAAAAGCTGTCTGTGGACAAACGCTGGCTCCCTTGGCCTGAAAGCGAGACAAGCGCCACAACCCCAGAGTCGCCTTTGACTGGACTTAACTGTCCAGGGGTCCTTTACCTTTTTACCACCACCAACAACATTGATGCTCGCAAATTGTTCTTTGCCTTCTTCCAGCAACTTCCAATTCAGTTTGTAGATACTAGATGCTGACATGCAGACCTGGCCAATCCTGTACATATCTACTCAGAAGTAAATCCCATTGAGTTCAGTGGATGTAGGCTTGCAGCCTAGTGCATTTTGAGGTTGAATTCCTCTGTGCCTTTGCCTAGGAGGAAGCTCCACTGAACAGAGTTGGGTCTTAGGATGCAAACGGCTGCTCTGTAGTTGTCATAAATATGCCAGTACAATTGTATATGCTGGCTAAGTTACGTGTGATGTGTTTTGTGTTGTTAAAGCAGTAAAATTAGTTTACATCTGATAATAAACAGTGTATATTCTTCAGATTTCAGTTCCACCCGCCCCCCCAGGCTCAAAGTTTCCTAAAGTTTCCCAGAAATCTTACACCTGTATTCTGAGCCACTCCAGAGTAACTTGATATCTCTTCTTGTTTCTTTCAAAATGACTACAGATTACTCTCTCTGCTGTCACTTTAAAATCTGATCAAATGGATTGTGTTGCCACTCTGTAAGTTAATTAAGACAATCAAGCACAGCAGTCAGGATTTTGTCTAGCATGCCCGGTGCAGCGAAAGTCCCTCTCCTCCCGCCCCTGCCGCCCCCAGCAAGTAAATTTGGCTCTGCCTCCCGCTACTGGTGCTGCACGGCTTTGATGCTATTTGGAGCCACTATAAAAATGCAGCGTTTTCTTCCTCCTTCAATTATTTATAGCAGGGAAGAATTGATTTTGTGAAAATGCTGCCAGTCTCCTGGGGGAAAGGAGGAGAACTGGAACTCCCACGAATAACTTCATTTAGACCTTACAAGGCCCTTGGGTTGTGGGTTCGATCCTGGCACTACCCCCATAGTGTTAAGCCTTGCTCTCTTGGGGAAATCTGCATAGCTATAAAGATGTCATGCAGGAGGAGAGGATGGCAGATCCGGGAGCAGAATGTTGAGCCTTCCAGGGAGCAAACTGGGCAAGCATTTGCACAAAGCACTCTGTGTGTGTGTGTGTGTGTGTGTGTGTGTGTGTGTGTGTGTTTATAGGAAATCCACTCAGAAGATAGGTAGGTAGGTAGGTAGGTAGGTAGAGGTAGAAGCAAATGTAGCTCAGTGGTAGCCCCCCACTTAGGCAGCAGGCAGGCATGCCAAAGTGGGTTGCCTGGTACCATTTCTGATGTCTTTTCAGTGCATGATGAAGACGTTTCTCTTCACCCAGGCCTTTTGAAATAACTCATCTCACCTGGCCCTCTGTTTTTAATTTGGGGGAGTGCAGTGAATTCTTTTCTGACATGACCATTTTAAAAGAGGGAGATGACATGGAAATATGTTTTACTTCTTATTTCACTTGTTCTTCTTTCCCCTCATTTACTAAGCTGCCCCCAAATTAATAAGTAAAATAAGGGAAAGTGCTGCCCCGGCAGGCATGGTGGAGCTACTGCCCCATCATCCTTGCTCCGGAAACTGGCCCTCCCAATGCCACCCACCCAGCTTGGATGCAATCCTTGCTCCTACATTGCTCATAGCTGTCAACCCTCCCTTTTTTTGGCGGGAAACTCCCTTATTCCAATGCCGTTTCCCGCTGCTATCCCGGATTGTTGATATCCCTTAAATTTCCTGGATTTCAAAGGAAGCAACTCCTCTCCCTCCCTGCCGGCCAGGGAGGCTCCTCAGCTGCGTTGCTCGGCTGCCAATAAGGAGCCTGAGACCGACTGGGGGCGGAGCTTGCATGCCTTGTGCAGCCAGACCCTCACGCCCAACCAGACAGACAGCCTGCCTGCCGTCTATGCGCTCGCTCCTTCGCTCACCCGTTCATGCGCAGCCTCTGGAGCGCAGGGTGGCAAGACTACTTGGTGCCATTGCACCGCCCTGGCGGCATCCCTTATTTTCAAATCCGAAAGTTTGGAAAAATCCCTTATTTTCAAATCCGAAAGTTGACAGCCATTGCTACACAGGATTGCAAGACTTGGGGAGCGGCTGCTTTTCAGAGGAAGGCAGAAAGTTGTGTGCATGTGACCAGAGCGTTTCTCACCCAGAGGTTGCTGAGAAACGGCCCCTTCAACTCCTGCATTCAGCAGCCCAGGCTCCAAACTGGATATATAAATATTGGGGGGGGGGAGGTTTCCACTGTTTGCCTTGCACCTGCTCAGGGCCAGAGCTTCTGAATCATGTCACCTCATCAGCTGGAGAGGCAGGCTTGAATTCTGGTGGGGGGATGGGGAGGTAAAGCAGATAATTAACAACAGGCTGGAGAAACCACAGTAACCAGGTTTTGTTTATGTAGTGACCTAGATTTGCTTTCCATCTCTTTGACAAGACAGGAAGTGTTTTATTTCCTATGAATAATCACAGGCATGATTCACCACCCCCCATAACCGATCAAGAATCATAATAACAAACAACCCCAACATTTTACACGTACCGTATTTTTCTGTGTATAAAACAACCCCTATTTTTTTTAACCCAAAATTAAGAAATTTAGTTGTTTAGCTTTTGGGGGGGGTGGAGGAGGTCACTTCCACCAATCGCTCGCCCACCTGCCCGCCACTGCCAATTGCTTGCCACAGCCGCTGCCGATCGCACACCTTGCCACAGCCGCCAATTGCCTGCCTGCTCGCCGCCACCAACAGCCCACCCGCCCACTTGCCGTATCCGCCAATCACCGTATCTCGCCACAGCCGCCAATCGCCTGCCCAATTGCCACAGCCACAGCCAATCACCAGCAGGCCTTGCCGCAGCCACCAATCACCCGCGCAGTCGCCACTGCCAATCTCCTGCTGCCATTAATCGCACGTCTCCCCTCTGCATTCACTATCCTTGTATAAGACAACACCCAATTTTTGACTTTTTTTTTTTTTAAAGCAAAAAGCATTGACTTATACACGGGAAAATATGGTATGTTTTTCTCAGATTATCTTCTGAGCCCAAGGATATAGTAATCCTTATGTCCAGCCTGTGGAAGAAAAACCCGTTGGTGCTTAGGGTGTGGCTCTGACCTTGATAATAATAATAATTTATTATTTGTACCCCGCCCATCTGGCTGGGTCTCCCCAGCCACTCTGGGCGGCTTCCAGCAAATATTAAAAAACAATACATTAACATGTTACAGATTAAAAACTTCCCTAAACAGGGCTGCCTTCAGGTATTTCCTAAATGTTATATAGTTGTTAATCGCTTTGACCTCTGATGGGAGGGCGTTCCACAGGGCGGGCGCCACTACCGAGAAGGCCCTCAGTACCTCACTACCGAGAAGGCCCTTGATGGTGACTGCTGCATTCAGGCAGAAAACCAAAAGGCTCAACTCTGCAGCCCACCCGGATTTCTCCATATTTTTGGCCTTCCTCCTTCTGCCAGGACCAGCTGAGCCTTCTCTCTCTCTCTCTCTCTCTCTCTCTCTCTCTCTCTCTCTCTCTCTCTCTCTCTCTCTTTCTCTCTCTGGTTCCCCTGCTCCTTACCTGAGCATTTTTATCCAGTAACTCCGTGGTGCCTGCATTTCTGAAGTCTTTGCTGGCCTGAGACAAACCAGGTCATGATCTTGACCAGGGGTCAGCAAACTTACCACGCCTCGGGCCAGTGTCTCCAGCGCTGATCGCGCGGAGGGCGGGGGAGCACGCACCCATACGCATGCGCACATGCTATTTCCGGTGCTCCTCCAACCCGGAAGTGGGCAGTCGCGCCGCACAGTGCCAGTAAGAGTGGGCGGCGGCAGTGGGTGGTGGGGGTCAGCGGGGGCCGGATAAATGAGTCCCTCGGGCCGTATCCGGCCCCCGGGCCGTAGTTTGGAGACCCCTGATCTTGACTAATGTCCTTGTTCCTCCTGTGAAGGACAAGAGAGCCTCCCCTCCCCCACCCTGGAGGTGCCTCTGGAGAGGAACAAGGGCGCCTGCCTGTTTGCTGGGCCTGAGAAGCTCTTGCTATGTGCAGGGGTCTGGCTACAGTTTGAGGTCTCTCTTGTAGAGTGACAGCTGTTTATCAAATGCAGCCCAATTGTGACCTCAAACCCATAGCCAGACGGAAGAAGCACAGGCCTCAAGAGGCTCCCTGGGCTGAGTGGGACGTCGCCCTTTGGCCTGGCATGCCCCGTTCTAGAGCCACCACCAGTTCTATGACTTTTCCTTTTCAGCGAATGCCACAACTCGACAGACAGAATAAAAGTCAGGGTCTGGGATGAGGATGACGACATCAAATCTCGGGTGAAGCAGCACTTCAAAAAAGAATCAGATGACTTCTTGGGGCAAACCATTATCGAAGTGAGAACCCTCAGCGGAGAAATGGACGTTTGGTACAACCTTGGTAGGCAATACTCTTGTTGCAAGCAGTCTCCCCGGGGGAAGGGGGCTTCCTTTGCTAGTGGCCAGAGTCAGACACAAAATGTCGTAGCATGTGAGAATGTTCAAGGTGGCAGGAGAGGATATATTGTTTATTAATATCCTTCCTAACTTGCACTACCAAGTTCCTTATGTAGCAGAGTTACATCCCCCCTTTTTATATGCACAGCAGATAGCTGGTTGCAGGCTTGTGTGAGCCTCTCACTATTATACAATTCAATCTGTCTCAGATTGAATTGTACGTTCCTGGTAAGTTCCGTTGAATCCCTCTTAAAAGAATAAAGACACCACAATCATAGTCAACAAAAAGTAAGTTTACTCATGTTTAGGCAGTGCACAGTATCAATCCTGAAGGCAGGTTTAAAAACTTAAAGTTACAAATAGTCACATGGTCACATGCAAGAGGAAGGATGCTCCAGGCCAGGACCAAACTGTCTGGACCAAACATTCCCTTGCATGTCCACTCTAGCATTACAAGGAATGTTGTACGTTTCTTTCCTAGCCTTGTTTACCCCTAACCCAAGTCCATCACCTCCATCTTTGGTGGTCTTGAAGATCCTGGCCAAGGCACAGACACGCAACCCTTTTTTCTTTCCCTTCTTTCACCTCCTTCTTGTTCAGACAAGGTGATTTTAAAGTGAAGAAAAGCATTGCATGGAGCGCCACACACACACACACACACACACACACACACACACACACACACACATCTTCTGATTCACACAGATCATTCCTGGGTGTGCCAGACCTCTTGCTTGTTCTCATTGGTTTCAAGGGGGCGTCACAGAATAATGTTCCCAGGCCTTTGAGCTTCTCCACTCCCCACCATGCGCACACAGCTCTGGACCGGGAGGAGGGCAGAACTGTTGCTCCTCTTGCAGGAATGCTTTGCACGTGGCCAAAATTACTTGAACAAAAGCAGTGACATCTGCTTGTGGCAGCATTTGGTCCTCTCAGCTGCCAACATTCCCTTCTTTGGCCACAGCCAACATCTTTCTTTCCTCCTCTCCTCCCCCGCCTGCATTTACTAGACAAGCGAACTGATAAATCTGCTGTGTCCGGAGCCATTCGGTTGAAGCTCAACGTTGAGATAAAAGGAGAGGAGAAGGTAGCCCCTTATCATGTACAATACACCTGCTTACATGAGGTATGTGGTGGAATGGGACTTTTCCTTCATGCGCATGGCCCCGTGGCAGCTCGCAAGGAGCCTGGTGGTGACTCTCAGGGGGACAAGACTCTGTGGCTGAGAGAGGATAGGCCAGGCAAGGCCCATAGGTGGGCGCAGAGTCTACAAGATGGCAACTGACCAGGACTGGTAGGGGGTAAGAAGCTGAGGAGGGGGTGGGGGGGCTTGTGCCAAGGCCAGGAAATGAGGGGGCAAAATCGCTCCTGGCATTCCAGGAGGATTTTGTGGGATGCAGGTGGCGCTGTGGGTTAAACCACAGAGTCTAGGGCTTGCCGATCAGAAGGTCGGCAGTTCGAATTCCCACGATGGGGTGAGCTCCCATTGCTCGTCCCAGCTCCTGCCAACCTAGCAGTTCGAAAGCACGTCAAAGTGCAAGTAGATAAATACCAGTAGGTACCGCTGCAGCGGGAAGGTAAACGGCGTTTCCGTGCACTGCTCTGGTTTCGGTGTTCCGTTGCACCAGAAGCGGCTTAGTCATGCTGGCCACATGACCCAGAAAAAACTGTCTGTGGACAAACGCCGGCTCCCTCGGCCTGTAAAGCAAGATGAGCGCCGCAACCCCAGAGTCGTCTGCGACTGGACTTAACTGTCAGGGGTCCTTTACCTTTACTTTTTTAAGCTTTGTCCAAAGATCGCTGTAACAAGCAAATAGGATGTGAAATTAATGAAAGTTTGGGGGAAATGTGAGCGTAATACAGCCCTGTCTTCTCCAGTGGCACCTGGAGGTTGAAATTTCCAATTAAGGTGAAAAATGTGTTCCCTTCAGAACCTCTTCCATTACTTGACTGAGGTGAAGTCAAGCGGGGCTGTGCAGATCCCTGCAGTCAAAGGAGACGAGGCCTGGAAGGTCTACTTTGATGAAGCCGCCCAAGAGATCGTTGACGAGTTTGCAATGCGTTACGGCATCGAATACATCTACCAAGCGATGACGTAAGTGGCACAGCATGTTGAACTGGGAGCAGAGCTGCTGGCAGGTGGGGCGGATTGGGAGGGCAGCGGCAGCTGCAAATAAGTTGCTGAGCTCCCATGAAGAGAAGGAGCTGCAGGTCCATTTTCAAAAAATTATTTTGACACACCAAGTTGGTTTTATTGCAGCATCAAAATGCAAGTTCTTAATGCTGTCCTTTTAGGCATGCCTGGGGAAAGTGTAAAGCTCTGTGTAAAGACTTTGAAAGCATTGCGGTATTTGCATACTAAATCGTTTTTGCAGTGCAGGTGAGCTGCTCCTGAACTAGTGCCATCCACCCAAGGCATCTGAGGGCTGTTTCAACGCACAAAAGCAAAACATCCTTTCCATTTGCCAGAAGGAAATCTTTCAGTCTGTGGCTGGGGCTGCCACAGTGTTGTTTTCAGGCTCCAACCCAGAGATGTGAAGGGATGCCCCACATGCCTCATTGCACACCCACAATCACAAGGTCTGCCCCCTCCATTTCAGCTGCCCCTGTTGCAACAAATGGGATCAGGACCCTTGCCTAGCTCTCAGGAAGCTTAAACTTTGGTTTGAGCTTCTCCAGCTATAACTCAGAGAAAAGAAGACAGAACCACAGTACCTCACGCTCTCCCCTGAGGAATATGGATGACTTCCTCCCCTTGCTGGCCTGAGGCTTTTTCTTCTGTCAAGTGCACTGTGTATGGGGTATTGCTCTGTCCCAAATGCTTTTAAGAAACAAACTCATGAATCCTTTGCCTCCCTCCACCAGTTTGCTCATTGGCTGGTTTATTTCACCTTCCCCGCCCCCTGCCCCAAGAAGCAAAAGGCATCGTGTGTGATTGTCCCTGTGATTCCCCTTTCATCCTCACAATGGCCCTGTGAGGTCGGCTAGGCTGAGAGTCAGAGTACCTGAAGCTTCACAGCTAAGCAGGAATTTGAACTTGACTCTCAGGTCTAACACTTGCTCTGTTACTCCAAGTTGCCTGCGGCCATCCCTGTGCTTTACAATTCTGATTGTTAGCTGTCAGAATTCCATCACTTAACCTTGCTTTGTTGGGCATAGTCAAACTGTCAACTTTTGGATTTGAAAATAAGGGATGCCGTGAGGGTGGTGCAATGGCACCAAATAGCCTCGCCACCCTGCGCTCCAGAGGCTGCGCGTGAACGGGAGAGCGAAAGAGCGAGCGCGTAGATGGCAGGCTGTCTGGTTGGGCGTGAGGGTCTGGCTGCACAAGGCATGCAAGCTCCGCCCCCAGTCGGTCTCAGACTCCTTATTGGCAGCCGAGCAACGCAGCTGCAACGCTGAGCAACGCAGCCTCCCTGGCCGGCAGGGAGGGAGAGGAGCTGCTTCCTTTGAAATCCGGGAAATTTAAGGGATATCAACAATCCGGGATAGCAGCGGGAAACGGCATTGGAATAAGGGAGTTTCCTGCAAAAAAAGGGAGGGTTGACAGCTATGAGTCAAATGAGGATCAAGGGTGGGTAGGGTTGCAGTTTGCCCTGTATTTCCCTTCTGCTCCTCCCTCTCTCTCTCTCTCTCTCTCTCTCTCTCTCTCTCTCTCTCTCTCTCTCTCGTTAAGGATCCTTTCCAAATGCCCATTCCACTCCTACAGGAAAGGCATTGCTGGCTTGGCTGAAAAAGCCACCTCCTGCTCCTTTCCTTTCCTTTCCTTTTTTCTCATCGCTACCACTCCTCACCCCACCCCCAAGGAGGAGCAAACCAGGGCACAGCTTTCATGTTGTTTCTTCCAGTTCCCTGCAGCTTCAGCTGGGTTAAGGTGGCCATCCACAGAGCTGCAGCCTAGGAGCGCCAGGCCCCATCCCTCAGAGAGCAACAGGTTCCGGGGCTCTACAAACAAGTGGTTTTATGCCAGTGTAGCCCAGAAGGCCCAGTTCTGAACATACTTACCTACATGGTATTTGAGAGAGGAGGGTGGGGAAAAAGTAGCTCCCCAGAAGGCGTAAAATTTCAACCCCTGGTGCTGACTCAATACAGCTGCGCACTTCTGTTGCTGGGCTCCACTGAAAATGACTACTCCATGCGAACCAGGAAGTGACTTCTCCAGACAATGAAACAACTCTTTTTTCTTTTCTCTGGCTGCAATCTCCTGGGTGACGCGGATGCCATTAGGCAGTTGAATGTGCTTGTGTACTGCATCCATTTCCCTCCCACCCATCCACCTCTTCCCCAGGAGCTGGCAACCTACGGTATGCCACTGGTGAAAGGTTATGTATTTCAACTCTGTGTAGCAAAGCACAGGCAGATTTACAAAATCGTGTGAGTGTGTGTGTGAGAGAGAGGGGGGGGGGATTCCAGAGGGCCTATCAGGTTAAACTGCAATGGAATCTAAAGGATTGCTTTGAAGTCATTTCAGCACCAAGTAGAAAAGGAAACCGCCCCAACACCCCCCTGCCCGCCCGCCAGCCATTGTCCTGTCCTGTATTTTACCAGAACAAAAGTGGCAATCCTATAAGCACACACACACACACCCCGCATGAAACTGCTATTGGCACGAAAACAAACAGTTGGAGAGGGCACATAGCTGTCAACTTTCGAATTTGAAAATAAGGGATTTTTACAAATTTCAGATTTGAAAATAAGGGATGCCACAAGGGTGGTGCAATGGCACCAAGCAGCCTCACCACCCTGCGCTCCAGAGGCTGCGTGCAAACGGGTGAGCGAAAGAGCGAGTGCATAGACGGCAGGCAGGCTGGCTGTCTGGTTGGGCGTGAGGGTCTGGCTGCACAAGGCATGCAAGCTCCGCCCCCAGTCGGTCTCAGACTCCTTATTGGCAGCCGAGCAACGCAGCTGAGGAACTTCCCTGGCCGGCAGGGAGGGAGAGGAGCTGCTTCCTTTGAAATCCGGGAAATTTAAGGAATATCAACAATCCGGGATAGCAGCGGGAAATGGCATTGGAATAAGGGAGTTTTCTGCAAAGAAAGGGAGGGTTGACAGCTATGAGAGGGCATGGCCGAAAAGCCAAAGGGGAAGGAGGCTCCGCCACTGCCCCACCTCTGCCCATCCAGCATCCCCCAGGAGAAGTTGGGTTTTGACATGCAAGCCCTGAAGGGTCATTCCAAATCTCTCCGAGTTCAGTTTTGTGGTTTTAAAGACTGTCTTCATTTCACACTGTTCTGGGCATGGTGGGTCCCCTGTCCTGCAGCTGGGGGCCCCCATCTCACTAGCAGAGCATCAGCCTGCCCGTCTCGTTTGCCTCCTAGGCATTTCTCCTGCCTGTCTTCCAAGTACATGTGTCCCGGTGTCCCGGCAGTCATGAGCACTCTGCTGGCCAACATTAATGCCTTCTACGCTCACACCACGGCCACAACCAACGTCTCTGCCTCGGATCGATTTGCTGCCACCAACTTTGGGGTAGGTGCTGCTTTCTTCGGCTTCTCCTTGTTTGTTTTCGGTCCAGGTTCCCCAGGGGAAATGCTCCTTCACCCGCAGTCCCTGAGGCATTAAGACCACCAAGACTCAACTCTGGCTTATATTTCTGTGACACACTGAAGTGCATCTTTGCAATTTGATCTCCAAGGGTGGAGCTGTATTGTTTTTCTTCTTTGATTTGTGAGTCCCCAGTGTAAGTCTGATGGTTCTCATCTTTGCCAAGCAGCTCCCCACTCCCTTCTCTTTGTAACTAAAAACCGTGGCTGCTGCTTCAGGAGCCAACTGAGGGCTGGAACCAGACCAAAAAAAAAAAACCCCCAACACCCAATAAATGAATGGGTAGCTTAAAAGAGAAGAAATAAGACAAGGAACTGCAATGAAATTTGATCTGGCTGGATCGAAGATGTTATGTGAACACCTTTTATGGGCATTATGCCTTGCTGTGATGTGGATTTTTGTTATGCTCTAAATTAGTCTTGTTGCTCAACACACACACACCCCAAATTACTACCCCTCAGGGTGGTATTTTTTATTTATTTATTTTGTTACGTTTATATCATCCTCCATGGAGCTCAAGGTGGCATTCATGGCTCTCTTCCTCCCCATTTTATCCTCACAACAACCCTGTGAGGTAGGCAAGGCCGAGGTGAGCGCCAGGTCACCCAGTGAGCTTTGTGGCTGAGTGGGGATTAGACCCCCGGACTCTCAAGGTCCCAGGCCAACACTCCAGCCACTGTGGCACCACTGCTGCTTCAAGTAAAAAGAATTGTGCAGACTAGACCAAGAACCCAGCATGCTTGGCTTCCTTTCCGGAGACACAAAAGGAGGGACGCTTCCTCTCTGGCATGCCCAGCTTGGTGGCTGCTATGGCCAGGCAAGACCAGGGTGTTTCCATCCACAAAGGAAAAGGAAAGAAGCCCTTCCTCCACATCCAGGATGGAAGCAGAGTGCCCCAGGGATGGAGGAGCTGCTCCCTGTTCCCCACATGCTGCTTGCCTGCCTGGAATCCCTGGTTGCCCAGGGCGAAACTATTTTTGATCAGAGTTCTGAGTTGTCAATTTCTGGAGCCTTTGGGGCTGGCCACCCAGAACTTCTCTGGCTAAGAAACCAGCTGTGGAAAACGAGGTATATGTTTTTAAAAGACTGCAAAGGGTCTGAGCCCCTCCCAGCACTCCTGTTGGCTTCTGGGGAGGGGGGGGTGCGGGGTGTGACCTCAATCCAGAATAAAACCTCCACAGACTTCTTTATGTTTCACCCCCAATGGTCTCGATGTGAATAAAGCATTGCTTTCAATAAGAAGAAAGGGGCTTCAGGTTCTGAAGTGTTCAGCTGCCAGGAACAAGGAGTGACAAGGCTAAGGGAAGGACACCCCCCCTCCCAAAAAAAAGCCAGAAAGTAGAGTGACTCTCCCTCACCCCCCAGCACACCCAGACAAATTCTCTGCCATAACTCAGTTAAGCAGGGTTAGCAGGCTTATCGCAAACTCATTGGGAGCCTGTAGAAAGCCTTTCCCCCACCTTTGATTTCGCGGGAGGTTCATTGTAGCTTTTGGAAACAAAAGTCTCACCCACCACCCCAGTGGCCCAGTCCCCTGTTCCTAACTCCCGTTCCCTCTTGTTCAGAACATGTTTATCTTAATCTCCGCAAGCTAAAGTCCTCTCTCCGAAGTTAATGCTAATTTGCCTTTGACGCAAATGCCAATCCAATTTGGGGTTCAACAGATGGATATCAAGCCTGGCCATCGGCAGGGAATGGAGCCCTGAGCTCAGGGACAGTGTTTGGTTCGTCTTCTTTTCCTAAAAGCAAACTCTTCCAAATATCCTGGGGATCAGGAAAGCCTAAAGATAGCTGCGGGGGGTGGGGGGCATCTTACATTGGCTTTTAGTTAGTTATACTATCAATGTTCACACATCAGTTCTGTTACTCTTAAAAAAAAAATTGGTGACATCAACATTAATATTATTATTATTACTATCATTACATTTGTACCCAATCTTTATTGCAATGAGCTCTAGGCAGCACCCCTGGTTCTTTCTGATTTCATCCTCATGACAACCTGTGTGGTCAAGTTGGGCTGAAAAATGCTGCCAGGGATCAAACCCAAGACCTTTTTATGCAAAGCAGGTGCTATGCCCCCTGCAAATTAAAATTCTTCTGAAGGGAGCAGTTGTGATTCCTGGGTTTCAGGGGTGGACTAGAGGATCCTTAGGGACCCTTCCAACTCTGCAATTCTATGCAGCAGCCGCAGCAAAGTCCCAGGAGTCCTTGCTTTGTGGAGAGGTGGCCCACAAGTGCTCCAGCCCCCAGCTCCGTTAATTTCCAGCCTTGGGCTTTTCTGGAGGATGCCTGAAGAACCTCCTTGCTGCTTCTAGCTTTTGCAACCTCTTCAGCAGGAGCCAGAAGGGGAGAGGAGGCAGCCATCTGTTTGCACTCAAGAGTTCTGTAGTTGTGACCAAGTCACTATCTTACCTGCAACTCTCTGTGCTGTTGTTTTCCCACGCAGAGAGAAAAGTTCATTAAACTGCTGGATCAGCTGCACAATTCATTGAGGATCGACCTCTCCAAATATAGGGTAGGTACAGCAACCCCCTTCCGCCCACCGCTTTTGCCTAACATGGGGCTTCTCCCGATAACCTGTTTATGGTACATTCATCCAGATTTGCTTGCACAAAGCTCAGGAGGATTTCTGCGATGTGTGGCTTTTCCTGAGCATTTGTTCTCATTTGCTAGCACTTTCCCACTGACCTGTCAGCGCACCTTTTAATGCATTTCTCCGCCGCTTTTCGAATTGCAAAAAGTATGCTGTTGTTTTAAAATGGATTTTTCATACCAGGGGTGCAACCTATTGTGTACAACTATATTTCCGGCCTGTGATGGATGGTGCCTCTAGGGCCCAGTGTTAGAAATTCAGATAGTTTCTCAAATGGCTCCTTAAACCAGGGTTACAGCCACCAAAACGGAATGCCTAGTTGCCTTTTGGGGCCAGACGGCTCGAATGTCATATTTTTCAGTACGGCTTTTGGGTTTCTGAAATTCATTTTGATTGTGCGGATAAAATCTAATGGGTGGAATTCTACAGGATACGTTGCTAATGTGTGAAAACAGTCCAGATCCAAGGATCTCCAGGCATGCACCTCCAGATGGTGGAGACGTCAGGCGCCATCCTGGCACCCGGGCATCTTGGCTTGGTCGCCAGTGGCTGATTAGCCAGGTGCAAAATGTTCCTGGTGACTGGCAAATTTCGAACGCTGCTCCAGGCCATGTCACTACTTTGTGGGACGACTTTAGGCACGGGAAAGGAAATGTAAGCCTGTGCTATTAGAGCACTCTGTCACCTTCACGTAACGTATCCATTAGAAAATAAATAAGTAGACTTTTGTGGTTAGGAAAGTGAGAGGGCAAAGCACTGAAAAGCTTGGGATGAACAAATGATGATGGAGCAGAGGCATAAGCTCCCCCACAAGCAAACCAGAAGAAAGACTAGGCATTGTCTAACAACCAGGTAAGCTTTGTGCCAGGCAAATCCGGATGAATGCTAAGTAGGCAGGTCATATGGAGGAAAGGTGAATCCCTCCCACAAAGTAAAGTATGATTGTATCTTATATGGAGCTTCAGTTCCAAGGGTTCTGCATATATGGGAAAAGGCATATACTCAAACTGCCCCGCCCAGGCATCCCTAGCCTAAAAGCTCTTTTTGCACTCAGTGTTCCTGGCACTAAAAGAGCTTTTAAGCTTTCTGCCTTGCTTGCAGGGCAAAACCTGCTCAGTGTGCTATCTCTGGAAGGCTAGGGATGTTTGCATGAGATCTCGCGGGAATTCAGAGAAGCCTTGCAAAATCTTGTGAGCATTGGTTTTTATTCCTAAAAAAAAACACCCCAACGTTTAGGGGTACTCTCATTTTGACTCAAACCACCATTTTATAGTTCAAATCGGGGGAAATAAATACAGTAAATGGACAAAAGTACAGAGATTCACAAAATGTTTAGGTGTATGCGTCCCCCTGCGTCCCCCCAGGAAAAAAGCACTGCTCGTGAGAGCATCCCAAAACCAGCACCCGAAAAGGCTTTGCCCTCCAAGAAAGGCAGAGAGCTTCACAACTCTTTTCGTGCTGGGAAAACCCGGTGCAAAAAGAGCTTTTAAGTTATTTGCCTTGCCTCCATTTAACTTACGGAATTTCAACCAGCCTTCCTTCAACCATATATATTTGAAATCACTCAAGTTAAATGTGTGAGATGCAACCATGCCATACTGATAATCTGGAGAAGACCTTGTGTTTAATTCAGTCTGTGCTGGAGAGATGTGCTGAATGGGGGGCCACAGACTGACCAAATCTCTCCTGGATGGGCATAGGTGGGGTGTTCCTATCTGCTGACGTTTAGTGATTTTAAAGCACTGTTTTGGGCACCTGAACACTGACAGGGACAAGGCGAATTTCTCTCGGCTGCCCTTCCAAATTCGTGGTGTGGTTTTCTTTGGCACCAAAAGCAAAATGAACTTTGTGGAGGGGAGGGAGTGGCAAGATTTGGCCTCCTCCCTTGCAATCGTTCTCGCAGAAAAGTCACAGCACGGAGGTGGCAAAATGTGCATTGGAGCAAGGAACTCCCAAGGCAGACCCAAGTCCTGCTGGCAAAGCTTAAGAATAATAGGGAGGGTTTAAATGACACATTTTGTATGCATTTGCAAGAGGGTGGTAACTTTTCAAGGCCTGAGAGGGAGACTGTGCAGTAGGTAAAAGTAAAGGGACCCCTGACCATTAGGTCCAGTCGTATCCGACTCTGGGGTTGCGGCACTCATCTCGCTTTATTGGCCGAGAGCCGGCGTACAGCTTCCAGGTCATGTGGCCAGAATGACTAAGCCGCTTCTGGCGAACCAGAGCAGCGCACGGAAACGCCATTTACCTTCCCGCAGAAGCAGTACCTATTTATCTACTTGCACTTTGACGTGCTTTCGAACTGCTGGGTTGGCAGGAGCAGGGACCGAGCAACGGGAGCTCACCCCGTCACAAGCCCTAGGCAACGGGAGCTCACCCTGATCAGCAAGCCCTAGGCTCAGTGGTTTAACCCACAGCGCCACCTGGGTCCCTTTTGAGGCGAAGTGCCCTTCCCTATTTCACCAGCTGCTGCTCAGCCCAGCAGGAAAGAGCTGGTGGTGCAAATGCATTTTCCACACTTCCCCGAGGAGGAGAAAGGTTCTCCCCACTTGCCGGCTTGGGTGCCATTTCTCTGCCAAACCCCAACGGGGAGCTGAGAGGAAGCCCTCCCTTGGCCTTTCCATATCTGATGTGCCCTGAAGCACAAATCCAGCTTCCTCTCCCAGCGAAGCCATTGCAAGAGCGATGCTTTCCACCATTCCTCATCCTGCTGGCTCCATGCCTGCTTGCTGCCAGAGCGGGGCGTGGACTCCAGGGACACCCGGAGCCTGGCTCTGTTGACTTGCTGGCTGTCAAAACCCCGGCGGTTTTGTTCTCTACATTTTCTGTTCTGTTCGCGTGCCAGGATAATTTCCCTGCCACCAGCCCTGAGAGGCTTCAAGACCTGAAATCAACCGTGGATCTGCTAACAAGCATTGCATTTTTCCGCATGAAGGTAATTCCAGCTCTTGTTCCTAGACATTTATTTACCATAATGTGCTCCTCGAGACCACCAGGATCAATCTCTCAATGCTTTGCGGTGGCAGTTGGGGGGGGGATTCCTCCCAGGGGGGTTGCTTGATGACTTGAAAATGCTCCACAGAATCTCCAGCTGTGAATCAGGCCAGGGGAGGGGGAAGGAGTGACTCAAAAGAGCTGGTTATGAATGTTTCCCACATATAGTAAAATGACGAAATTTAGCATGAGTAAGATGGTTTGACCAGATATCATAAACTGCAAAACAGGGGGACATCGTTATTTAGAATGTTCCTTTGAGTCCACCTTCTTGTCCCCCAAAACCAACACACCTGTTCTTAAATCAGGAATCCTTCACTGGAGGGCAGCCACTCTGGGCCTTGCGCAGGGAGGGGGGCTGCCTCCGAACCCCCTCAGTCTAAACCCCCTCTCTTCTGTTGAAAACAAATTCCCCTGGTGTGTGTCCCCAAAATCACCTTGGAAATTGACAAATAGCATCATTAAGTTATCATTGCTGAGAGATTCTGGGGTGTTGAGGCTCAAAATACTACCTGCACACCTGGTAAGAGTTGGCCCAGTAATTTGGCAGGAGCCAGCTCTGCGGACTTTGAAGCCAGCTGCTGCTTAGACTCTGGCCCATTGATTCTGTGTGATGCTCCTCAGGTCCTGGAACTGCAGAGTCCGCCCCGAGCCAGCGCGGTTGTGAAGGACTGCGTCCGAGCCTGCTTGGATTCCACGTACAAATACATTTTTGACAACTGCTATGAGCTTTACTCTCAGCTTATGGACCAGGTAAGCTTTGGATCCCTTTGCAATCATTTGGCATTGCTTGAAAGCCCTGTTGGCAGAGCTCTCCTCTTACTCCTGCCCAGACCCTGCTTTGAAGGCCCTTTCCAGAGGGTGGCAAGCTAGGACATTAGCCAGGGCCCCAAGTCCAGCACTGGGCTCCTAAAATATAGCAAACTAGTGGACATTTAGCTCGTTAAATAAACGGGCGCTAGAACATATGTGGTCAAACCGTCTCGCGCTCAGGGAACAGCGGCAGGAGGAGCAGCAGCAGCAAGCAACTTAACCGCCTGCTTGACTGCTTCGCGCGCGCCCAGCGTTCGAACCGTCTTGCGCTCAGGGAACAGCGGCAGGAGGAGCAGCAGCAGCAAGCAGCTTACCCGCCTGCTTGCTTGCTTCGCGCGCGCCCAGCGTTCGGCCGGCCCTGCGCGCCCAGCGTTCGAACCGTCTCGCGCTCAGTGAACAGCGGCGGGAGGAGCAGCAGCAAGCAGATTAACCGCCTGCTTGCCTGCTTTGCACGCGCCCAGCGTTCGGCCGGCCCTGATTGGTGCGCGCGCCTGCTTCTCGTTCCATTTTGCGCCCGAAGTCTCTGCGCTCCAATCCCTGTGTCCGTGGGGCACATGCGCAGTAGCGCAATCCCACGGACACAGGGACAGGACGCAGAGACACTTGGACTTTATTATATAGGAAGAGGCCCCAAGCAGGCATGTCTAAGGAGGGAGTTCATCCTTTGAGCTGCACCACAAATTATTTATACCCCGCCAATCTGGCTGGGTTTGGTCTTGCCCACTTGCACCGTGACGTACAGATCGCTGGAGCCAATTTTATCCTTGACCTGCAAGCCCTGAACACAAACCACTGCAAGAGAGGAGGAAGAAAGAGAGAAGGGGGGGAGGTAGAGGATGCAAGTTGATAAAACCAGGCCTGGCCGGTGGCATTAATAATAATAATAAATAATAATAATAATAATTTTATTATTTATACCTCACTCTTCTGGCTGGATTTCCCCAGCTACGCTGAATAGCTTAAAGCACATATAAAAACATAGTTCCAATTACAGGTAGATAGCCGTGTTGGTCTGCCGTAGTCGAAACAAAATTTAAAAATTCCTTCCAGTAGCACCTTAGAGACCAACTAAGTTTGTTCTTGGTATGAGCTTTCGTGTGCATGCACACTTCTTCAGATACACTGAGACAGAAGTTACCAGACCCTTATATATAGTGAGAAGGGTGGGGAGGGGTATTACTCAGAAGGGTGGTGGGAATGGGTGATTAGCTGATAGGTGAGGTAAACCTGTTGACAACTGTTAACGACTGCAATTGGTCTTGCAAGGGGTGAGATGGCTAAAAATAGCTTTGTCATGTATAATGAGATAAGAATCCAATGTCTTTATTCAGACCAGGTCTCTCCATGGTTTTAAGTTTGGTTGTTGTTGTTTAGTCGTTTAGTCGTATCCGACTCTTTGTGACCCCATGGACCAGAGCACGCCAGGCACTCCTGTCTTCCACTGCCTCCCGCAGTTTGGTCAGACTCATGTTGGTAGCTTCGAGAACACTGTCCAACCATCTCGTCCTCTGTCGTCCCCTTCTCCTTGTGCCCTCGATCTTTCCCAACATCAGGGTCTTTTCCAGGGAGTCTTCTGCAATTCAGCAACTTCTCTTTCCAGTCTATTTCTGAAATTCCTTTGTTATTACAAAGGAATTTGTAATAACCTTATTACAAATTATATAAAAGCTCATACCAAGAACAAACTTAGTTGGTCTCTAAGGTGCTACTGGAAGGAATTTTTTTATTTTATAAAAACATAGTAAAACATCAAACGTTACAAGCTTCCCATTACAGTGGTACCTCGACTAGCGAATAACTCGCCCAACGTATTTTTCGCCTAACGAACGATCGTGGCGGCCGCGGGATAACGAATTTCTTCGACTTCCGAATCAGAAGCCGAGGTTTTTTATTATTATTATTTTAGTTTTTTGTTGTTGTTGTTGTTGGTACAGGTCACATGGAAGGGGAGAGAAGGCGGGACTTCGCTCCAGCAGCCATTTTGGTTGCGAGCGGAGCCCGGAGCAGCTGGAGGCTGCTTCTTCTCCTCCTTCCCAGCTTTGTTTTTTTTTCCCCGGTTTTTTTTGGGGGGGGCCGTTTCGGCCCAGCGCGGCTTATTGCCGCGTCAGGGACGCCCCGCACAGCTTTCTGCTGCGTCGGAGAGGCCCCCCGCACCATTTTTTCCTTGCCGGGAGACCCCGGCAAGGGTTTTTATTTTCGGGCCGAAATGGCCCAGCGCGGCTTATTGCCGCGTCGGGGACGCCCCGCGTGGCTTTTTGCCGCGTCGGAGAGGCCCCCCGCACCATTTTTTCCTTGCCGGGAGAACCCAGCAAGGGTTTTCTGGGGGGGCCGTTTCGGCCCAGCGCGGCTTTTTGCCGCGCCATGGCGGCGGCGAGCACCCCTCGGAGCCGCCTGAAAGAGAAGGAGAGCTGCGGGAGCCTGGCCATCCACCTCGAAAAGGTAAGTGACCCCCGATTTCTCTTCCCATAGGAGCGCATTAATCTGTTTTTAATGCATTCCTATGGGAAATCGCGTTTCTACTAACGAATTTTTCTACTAACGAATGCCCATTCGGAACGCATTAAATTCGTTTGTCGAGGTTCCACTGTACAGGGCTATCTTCAGATGTCTTCTAAACGTTATGTAGTTCTTAGTCTCCTTGACACCTGATGGGAGGGCATTCCACTGCAGGAAGGGCACCACTGCTGAGAAGGCCCTCTGCCTGGTTCCCTGTAACCTCACAGTGAGGAAACCTCCAGAAGCTGGACCTGGACCTCAGTGTCCGGGCTGAACCATAAGGGTGGAGAGACTCCTTCCGGTATACAGGGCCAAGGCCATTTAGGGCTTTAAAGGTCAGCACCAACACTTTGAATTGTGCTCAGAAACGTACTAGGGAAAAGGGTCCCGCGTCCACCTAATTTCTGAAGGTTCCTGGAGATGGGCCTCCTCAATGCCATAGCTTAATGAAGGAACCCACTCTCTACAGAGCAGGAATGAGGGGTGGTTCTGTAGATGTTTGGGTCCCAGATGATGGGCTGTAGCACCAAGTAGGATTCCCGTGAGCCAGTATGGGTGGGCTGCTGGGATTTGCTGCTGACCACCAGCCTTTCAGATTGATACCTACTGCTGAGATCATGGAACTGGGAATGCCACTGGGCTGAACCACAATCCTCTCCCTCCCATATGCTGGTGGCCTCTGAAATGAAAGGGTCTTGGGGGCGTGATGAACCACAATAGACTCTGCACAATAGGAACATCAGTCCTTTTTTTAAAAAAAAAATAATCTTTATTATTTCAAATTCAAAATCTCACAAACACACACACACAAAGCAAATATACAAGTCATTCATTTTTTTAAGCCTTTGTCCCGCCTCCCCCCACTCCCCCTCACTCATGTGCGATTTTACATATTCCATAGTCTACTATACACTTTAAGTTGTGTTATTACATCTATTATCTTTATCCCATATAATATATTCTTTCTTATTTCCCCTGCACGTTTTATTCTAAGTTTATCAGAATGTCAATTCCGGAACAAGAGTCAGCCATATATTCTTTCATTCTTTCCCATTGCTTTATTATTTCTTGGTTGGAACGGCCTCTAATATTTGCTGTTAATTTGGCCATTTCTACCATCTCGCCCATTTTAATTCTCCATTCCGAAATTGTTGGAATTCTATCCCCCTTCCAATTTTTCGCTATTAATAACCTCACTGCCGCTGTGGCATATAGAAATAAATTAATATATTTTTTAGGGATTTCATCCAAGACTAAACCCAGTAAAAATCCTTCTGGTTTCTTTGCAAATGTGAATCTGAATATCTTTTTTAGCTCTTTGTATATTCCATTCCAAAAACCTTTCATGACCTTACATCCCCACCATGAATGGTAGAAGGTGCCCACCTCTTTCTTACATTTCCAGCACAGGTTGGATTGATTTTTATACATTTTTGACAACTTCTCTGGTGAGGAACACCAGTCCTTTAGTGGAGGACCCTCACCTCCATGCCCTGTTTGTGGGGGCATCCCACCCGCCCGCTGCTCCAATCAGACCCCAAGGCTGGATGAAGCTGCCTCACTCTCACGCTCACTGCTGGACCCAGCAGGCTACGATCTGCCTCATCCCAACCTGGCTTGCAATGAAATCACTGCAATAAAAGTGGAGATTGGCCATATTCCTTCCTCTCACCCTTCTAAAAGGAGGGATAATAGAGGGCAATAAAGAGACAGGCAGCCAAATTGCCAACACCTAAGATGGGATCGATTAAATGAGCATTGTAACAGTAAAAGTGTCCCTTGCCTTTATGGAAGAAGAAACCGTGAAGGTTGCTCTTTGGCTGAAGTCTGCAATTGGAATCCTTTTTTTAATGGCATCACCCAGGGATTGGCTTGTCTCTCACGTAACCAGTAAAAGAAGCCAGCGCTTGTTCCTTCCTTCCTTCCTTCCTTCCTTCCTTCCTTCCTTCCTTCCTTCCTTCCTTCCTGGCAACAGTTACCTCTTGACAAGCACAATGCATGCGGTTTGGTTACTCCTTGGGTGAACCTGAAGGGGCCTGATGCTCAGAACTGTCATTTCAACCGTCTGTTTCTGACACATAACAATAATTCAGTCATTGATGCTAAACAATGATAGCCCTTATCACCTATGAGTTGCCTCTGCCTGCCTTTATAGCCATCATTTTTCTCCCAGCTAATCTCTGAATGACATTCGGACACATTCCACAGTCACCTTCGCCATCAACTCGTGTTTACAAGGATCCAAGCAGCTCAGGCTGCATGGCTCTTTGCGGATGTTAACACAAAGGCAATATTTTGGAGGCTGATCCTTGATGGGCATGAAAAAAAGCACGCCCAAGAGCTCAGACAAATAGCTTGCTTTGAGCAGTGCTTTTCATGTGTAACTTTGGGCACACCTGGAGCAATTAGAATCAGCATTACTCATGAGTAAGATGCAAAAGAGGCCCATGTGTGTGAAATAAGGGAAGCTAAAGTTCCCCAAGAGCAAAGGTGGCGGTAGCAGCAGCAGCACTGGGAGGTCTTGAAAGGGTCTCTATCCAGAGACTCCACAGCAGGGGTTGGCAAGGTTTACTTCGCCTCCGCCGGTTCACTCCAGCGGAGATCCCTCCGTGGGCCGGATTGCGCATGCGCATTAGCGCGCATGCCCACGATTTCCAGCGTCTGTGCAGACGTAATTTTCGGTGCCGCAGAAGTGAGTCCCCGCACTGCTCTGGTTTAGCACAGCACACGGGGACTCGCTGAGCAGGTGGCTCAGTTCAGGGGCGGCTCGTGGGCCAGTTAAACAACCCCCGTGGGCCGCTTGTGGCCCATGGGCCTTAGGTTGCCGACCCCTGCTCCACAGGGTCCCAGGGCTTCCCCATCTCTTTTCAGCTGACTTGCCCTTCGGTTTTCTTTTGCTGGCTTTAACATTTGTTACTTACCATAATATAGTTGTCCAAGTGCTCAATAGCTGCAACCTTTGCCAGACAAAGAAGCTGGATTCCAAGCAGCTGGAGGAGGTCTGGAGAGCAGCACCACTGGGTTTCAGGTGCACACCCTGCTTTCCTTTTTCCAGGGAACACCCGAAACGGCTCACAGTATAAAGGAAAACGATCAGTGCAACTGTATTGAAATAACAGCCCATGTGATTGCGCTCTCAGTAGTTCAACCGCTTTTCATGAGGCACTCCTGAAGTGATTTACAATATAATAGTGCATATAAAACAATAGCATTTCCATAAAAACTTTTAAAAATAGTTATAATTTTTTAATTTACTTAAAAATTTAATTTTTGTAAAAACGGTTTAAAACAACAGCACAGAGATAAAATCACAGGATGGATGCTTGACTCTGGAATTGCCTCCTTTGCTCACCGGCTTTTTCCAGGGATGTTGTTGTTGCGCTGTCCATATCGCTTTCCATGATCTGATTTGTGGTGTTTTCCTTTTTTGTTCTGCTGTCAAAGGCAGCCTTCAAGGGCATCTATCGCTTTTAATCAAAACAAAAGCATCTTCTTGCCTGGCTCAGTCCATTTTAATGCTTCCTGTTCGGTGCGGCTGAGGCCTTGGCGATTAATAGCCCCTTAATGGCAGTGCTGGTTCCCAGGGGAAACCAGTAACTAAAACCCACCATCACTGCCACCTCCCTGGAGGAGGCAGCAGTGGCCCAGCTGTGCCATAAGCTCCTGGCCTCGGCAGTTGCCTGGCTGAGCAGCTCCTTGCACCTCCAGCAGAGCTGCAGCCATCACTGGGATCAGCTTTGACTAGCAACCGGCTGCCTGGCTTGCACTTGCGTCTGGGAAGGGAGAGCTGTGCCTAGAGAGAGGGATGACTGAGGAATTGCTCTGCAGAGCCTAATTGGGAGAGGCACTGCTCAGGCCAACCATTGGCACCGCAGGCGGTCAGGGTGGGTGTGCGTGTGGCCAAGGAGGGCAGGGCAGTGCAGTGCTCAGCTTGGGCTCTCTTGCCTTCCCAGAGGAGGCCTTTGTTGACTTCAGCAATGAGCAGATGCAAAGAGGCAGGCACTTCCAGCAGTCCTGGGGAAGCCTGTTTTGCAGGGCTTTTTCTCCATCCTTCTTTTAGCAAAGGGGGGGGGGGACAGTGTTAATAGAAAAATAGAGTGGACTCTTTCTCCTTTCCTTTTCCCGGTAACAGGGTAAAAAGCAAGATATTCCTCGGGAGGAACAGGGCCCGACTACTAAGAATCTGGATTTTTGGACGCAGCTCATTACGCTCATGGTTACCATCATTGATGAAGACAAGATGGCCTACACTCCTGTCTTGAACCAGTAAGAAGGGGGGGGATAGACAGACATTTCACAGGGCCTGCTGTGAGGTCACCCATAAAACACGGCTAGGAATAATGAGCAGCTGAAAAGTTGTCTCTCCGCTGTAGCATTTTTGGCTCATATTTAAATGTTTTGTTCACATCTGTAGACCTTAGGATGCTTGACTTTCTGTGGCAGAGACCGTACTTTGCTGTATCCTTCCCCCCTCCAAAAAAATAAAACCACCCCACTACAAATGGTCATTAAGGAAGGAAAGCAGTGCCACTAGGTCATTAGCCCAGCCACAGGAATTGTGGTTGCAGGTAGGCAACCCACAGCCCAGGAGTGGCCACTGTGTGGAGTAGCCCCAGATCAAAAGCTAGCCTGATACCACCTGCTGACAAAACCACCCTCCCTCATGCTGATTTCCTTTTAGGAGTCAGTGCGAGGGCAGCCCTGCCCTAGCTGGGGAGTTTCCCCACCTTTGCACTCCCCAGTCCCTGGGAATTAAGGTAAACAAATAAAGAGGATGTTTTTAATACGCCAAATTTGCACAGCACTCCTGAAAGCAAAATAATCCGGAAAAGCTTATCTAGCAGTGAGCCATGGAAAACGCATTAAGAGCTCATTCTTGCCCATCCCATTGCCCTGACAAGCCTTGCAAAATCAGGAGCTGAGCATCTTTGGGCAAGGCTGAGGGGCTGCTGATGAGCTAGGCCTGACCCCAGCACCCTGCTGAAGCTCACTCAGGACCCTTTCCTAACAGTTCTGGTTGCCAGAATTGAGCTTCCTTCTGGCTTAAAGCCGTCCCTGCTTTCCTTGGGGGGCACTGCCACTCCTTTAATCTCTGTTTATGATGGGAAGGCGGCCCTCTCAGTTGTTAAGTTTTCCCCACGTACAGGGCTGGTTTGCCCAGAGGAATGACCCCTCCCCATGGACATAGCAAGAATTTTTGTTGGGGGGCAAGCCTTTTCTTAATGGGGGCAGGCCTCTTGTTATGGGGGGCAGAACCTCAGTTAGCTATGTATTTTTATTTAATTTTATTGATTTAGGGGGAGCAGCCCCTTTCCCGTGTACAGCGATTGCTGCTGGGAAATCAGAGGGACAGTGGAAGCTGGGGGGGGGCACCACTATGTTCCAACCCCTTCCCTTTGAGGGGTGTCTAGGGCTGAAGGGTGCCACCATGGCTCATGCCACCCTTGCCAGCAAGAGAACTGACGACGCCCCTCCGGTTGGTTTCTTCCAGGTTCCCTCAAGAGCTGAACATGGGGAAAGTCAGTTCAGAGATCACGTGGACCCTTTTTGCGCAGGACATGAAATACGCCTTGGAAGGTAGGGGGTGCAGATGCTCCCTAGCAGAGCAGGGGGCTATTTCTACGTGGAGGAGCAGGTGGGATTGCGGGGATGTGGGGCGTCCACAGGATGGAATGACCCAGCAAAGAAAATGGTGCATTTAGTAGTAACCAGTGTGGAGAACTGGCTGGTCAAAACATCTTCATCCCCAGAAGCATTTGCCTGTGTAATAAGAGTGGTGAGTCTTTAGAGTTCTCCACAAAGGGGCGGAGGGAATGTGCAACGCAAGAGAAGGGGAATTTTTTTTTTTTTGCCTGGAGCATCATGGCGGTTTGACGAAATAAGTCTTTGGCTGTTCACACTACACTTGGCCCTTGTCACATGAACTGAATTTATGCACAGCTGAGAGGATGATTCTTTCCATCATTGTCCTCTACTTTGAGAAGCTGGCCCTGCATCCCTTTCCTGTGGCATTTCCAGGATTTGAACCATGGCAGCATCAGGAAGCCAGGGTGGACGTCTCATGACCCTGATGGAATGGGGAGCTGCTGCTGCCACCTGTGACACACACACCCCGCTGGCCCGTTGATGCCGAAACATGGGGTGTCCTGTGTGGCCCCACGTCCTAGGACAGTCTTGGCCACTGGCACAGGAGCCTTGCCACACTCCAGAGGTGAAGGCAAATGAGTAAACAAGAGGCTTGGTTGCCATGGTGGCAACAACCCTTTGCCTTCCGTCTGTCCAAAGCAAGATCACTGGGACACAGACTTCCCTTGGCCCACCACTGAGCGTGTTCTGAACCTCTTTTCCCTCCTGCCTGCTGTTAATCTTCCAGCGGAGAGCCTGGCAGGGATCCCTATGGGTTAACTAAGCAACTGCCGAGGGCTGCATGGCTGGCTTTTCCCCTGAAATGCTCAACTGAGTGAGCGTCAACCTGAGGCAGCGACCCCCTCCCAGCTGCTGCACATGGAAATGCACACAGGGGATAAAGAAAGGAGGACATAGGCAAGATTGCAGAGGCAGTGGCAGTACCATGGCAGGAGGGTGGCTGGGGGCATCCAGCCCAGAAATGACCACCTCTATGCATCTGGCTTTGATGAGAAATCAACTCACTTCACATTCAGAGCGGCAGAAAATGGCTTCCCGCTGAGCTATTCAGCAGCAATATTCCCCTGGAGCTTGAGAGCTACCTTGATAAAAAGCTACTTTTAAAGAGACAAGGCTAAGATCTTGGCTACAGGGCAGCGAAATGCAACAGCGTTAACCCAAGGGTGTGTGACTGCTTGGGTTTTCAATTAAGAAAATGTGGCTTGAGTGACCAAGTTGCTTGTTGGACCATAATTGTCATGTACTACAGCCAGCAGAATTGTGTGATGCTGGAGCTGATGGGAACTATAGTCTAAAACATTGGGAGGCATAGGTGCCAACTCCCTGGGTGCCCAAGCACTGACAAAATTCCCCATGACGGAGCCAGGCACCCACAGATTTCGGTGCCAGGGCCATGCACGCCGCATGGCACCCACAACCCCGAGCACCCACAGTCGCGGTTCCAAGTTGGCACTCCTGATTGGGCGGCAGGTTGGCTTAGAATTAACCGAAATGCTCAGCATCTCTGCTAAGAATGCAAATTCTCTTTCTAGTGTCGGTGGCTGGAAAGCCCTGTCCTGTCCTCCCACTGCTGTGGCTTCTTGGTCCCCTGACCCCCTCCCACCCCCTCCCCAACCCAATGAAAACCCTGCTTCCCCTCCCTCGCTTCCTGCTGTTGAGTGTCCTGATGTCACCACACAGGAGTGGCCAGCATCAGGCAAGGGGGCTTGAACTTGGCCAGGGCTTCTAAAAAGTCAGCCCCCAAGAGGGTGGGGTTCTTTTTGAAACCTCCTGAGACATATACCGCATTTTTCGCTCCATAAGACGCACCTGAACATAAGACACACCTAGTTTTTAAAGGAGGAAAGGGGGAAAGCCCTGGTTTTTTTTGAGGATCAGCTCAAAGTGGTGCAGCTTCTTTTGCAAAGGGAAAAGCCCTGCTTTTTTGAGGATCAGCTCAAAGTGGTGCAGCTTCTTTTGCAAAGGGAAAAGCCCTGTTTTTTTGAGGATCAGCTCAAAGTGGTGCAGCTTTTTTAGCAAAGGGAAAAGCCCTGGGTGTTGTTTTTTTTTAGGATCAGCTGAAAGTGGTGCAGCTTTTTTTGCAAAGGGAAAAGCCCTGGTTTTTTGAGGACCAGCCGAAAGTGGTGCAGCTTCTTTTTCAAAGAGGAAAAGCCCTGTTTTTATGGGGTTCAACTCACAGTTTGCAGCTTCTAGTCCTACAGGAAAGGGAGCCATTTCTACAGTTTCCAGACAGATAATCTAATCAGCCAGTCACATATCGCTGGGGAAACAAACAGCCTCCCTCTACAACAGAGACCTGGGCAAGGGGGCGGGGCTGGAAAGGGAGCCTTATCTCTCTTCCAATTGCTTGCTAAACAGCTGTTCAGTGGCTTCCTTTCAACACCCTCTTCTCTCTTTGTAAAAAAAAGAGCACAATCTGCTTTTGGACCCTAGGCAATTTGGCTCCAGGGACCATGCATTCACTCCATAAGACGCACAGGCATTTCCCCTTACTTTTTAGGAGGAAAAAAGTGCGTCTTATGGAGCGAAAAATACAGTAAGCCAAGGCACCCAGTCCTGCTTCAGAGCATTGTTAATCCTAATTCTAATACTACTTGCTAAATGAAATTGTTTGAGGGCAAATGAAATTTTAATGTGGAATGAAGGAAGGCATTGCACCTACAATATAAAAAAAGCAAAACTGGGATGGATGGGAAACATGCCTGGGAGAGGGCAGGGCAGCTGCCCTCCTGTATTTCTGCACTCAAGGTTGTTATTTTGGGTAGACATGAATTGTCCATGATTCAGAGAGGAGCCACGTGGCCTCAGAAAGGCCCCACGCAGGGATGCCATTGCTTTCTAACCTATTTTCTCCAACATGGTGGATTGTTATCTCCTGCTCTTAGCGGCGTAAAACCTTAATGCTGCTTTAGTCCAGAGAGCTGCTGATGCTCTGCCTGGCAACAGATGTTGCCCCAACAACACGGCGCTTCCATGGCCACCTGACTTCACGAGGCTGGATCTGGGGATTAGGAGGAAGGTTGCCATCCTGGGGCTGCCTTGCTGCTGCAACCTCCTTAAGCAAGGAAGTCTTTTTACAAAGTCAAGCCAGCTGGGCTTCCTGTGCATTTCAAACTGGGGAAGTGTGTGTGGGGGGGGTGTAAGGTAAGTTCCCCCAGCAGCTTAGCATTGCTTCACTGTTGCTGGACAAAAGCCCTTCAGCCTGCAGCTTGTGGATCCGATGCCTGAATGCTTTGCTGAATCGAAGAATGTCCTCCCTGAACATAATTTGCCTTCCAGAGAGAAGGCAGCCTTAGAACCCTTCCCCTCTTGTGCTAGTTTGAATAGGCAAACTAGCATATTTTTACATGGGGGAGCATTCAAACATAGATTCCACCAGCAGCTTGCCCCCCAAAAAAGTACCCCAGACTGTTGTGGTGGGGTCTCTGCCCCCAGCCCAGTGCCCTTCCTCACTCCCTGCCCACTTTTGAAGAAAGCTCTGGACCCAGCCACAGCCAGCCTTGCACCCTCAGGCCCCCTGTCTCTCCTGCTTCGAAGACTGCCCTAAGGACTCCAGGGATCCCAGGCAATCCTCCTCCTCTCTCTGCCCCAACCAGCTGGCCATTGCTGGTGACAAGAAGAGGCTGAGCCGGCCGGAACACCCCGTCCACTGATGCACTTGGGCAGCTCCTGTGGCTTTGTCACCAGAGATGACCACATGTTGAGTCCTGGCTGGTGGAGGATACCCAAAGACCAGGCGCTTGAGCCGGGAAGCTCTGCCCCCTTTGCCATCCTCTTCCCCTTCATAGAGATGCCTTGTTATTTTATGCAAAGACTAGTAAATTAAGCCCATTAAGATAACGGGCGCTAGAAGAGCGCCGCTCCCGCCGAGGGAGTGGCGGCTCCTGGAGCTGCCTGTCCGTGCTGCTTTAAAGCAGCACGGACGGGCAGCCTCAGGAGCCGGCGCTCCCTCGGCGGATCGCTCAGTCACCGCGGGAGCCCGGCGCTGCTGCTCCCGCGGTGACTGAGCGATCCGCCGAGGGAGCGCCGCTCCTGCCGAGGTAGTGGCGGCTCCTGGAGCTGCCTGTCCGTGCTGCTTTAAAGCAGCACGGACGGGCAGCCTCAAGAGCCGGCGCTCCCTCGGCGGATGGGCCGTCCCAGGCCGCTAGGCCTCGGTTTTGCGGGGATTGGGCTCTGCGTCCGTGCCAGGCAGCGGCGCTGGCACAACTGACAACGCGCGTGCGCCGCCGCTGCCTTCCGGACACGCCCCCCTCTCCGGCCGCTCCAATCCCTGCATCCGTGTGGGACACGAACATGCGCAGTAGCGCACTTCCGTGACACACGGAACGGACGCAGGGACACAGCAACTTTATTATATAGGATATAAAACTTGGCAGCTTGTCACAATTGGTCTCTGGCCTTTGCTGCCATGCCCTGAGGGGACTGTTTCCAACGAAGCCTTTTGGAGCCTGGTGCAGGCAAGGCATAGCTGTCAACCTTTCCTTTTTTGGTGGGAAATCCCCTTATTCCAGCGCCGGTTTTTGCTGTTTCCCTTTTTTGGTGGGAAATTCCCTTATTCCAGCGCCGTTTCCCGCTTCTATCCCGGATTGTTAGATATCCCGTAAATTTCCCGGATTTCAAAGGAGGCAGCTCCTCTCCCTCCCTGCCGGCCAGGGAGGCTCCTCAGCTGCGTTGCTCACCAATAGTTACAGAGAATAGGATGCCATTAGACAACAGCACTGTTTGTGCTTTGCTTGCATGTAAAATCAACCACTCTGGCCCAGTCCACAAATACACTCCCTCCAACAGAGTGTTGAAGGATGCAAAGTCTGCAACACGTTTGTATAATAAGTCATTAACGGATGCCAGAGAGCCAAAAGAGTGAACCTGATCAATCCCCCCCTGAAGAATTGACGCTTTTGAATTGTGGTGCTGGAGTCCCGTGGACTGCAAGAAGATCAAACCGATCCATTCTGAAGGACATCGGCCCTGGCTGCTCACCGGAAGGACAGATCCTGAAGCATCGCATGAGAAGACTCCCTGGAAAAGAGTCCCTGAGGTGGGGAAAGATGATGGTGTGTAGCCTGGTGTAAATTAATTTGTAGCCTGGGGGGCTTAGCGTGGCGTGGACTGTCCCCGAGAACCGTAGACTGTCCCTGGGACAGGTGAGGCTGCTGATCCCTTATTTTCAGATCCGAAAGTTGACAGCTATGAGGCAAGGCCAAGCCCCAACCCCACCAGAATGCAGGCTCCCTAGATGAAGAGGAAGAAGAGAAATGCGGACAATCCGTCACAGGCGCAAAAGCGGCCTCCACTCTGCCACCGATTGCGGCCTGAATGAGCCCTGCTTTGAGGCCTTGCGGCTTTGGGCATCGCCTCCTTCTCTGTGCAGCCAGAGACAGTGCCAGGGTCAGACAAACCGGCAGCCATTCCACTTTGCAAGGCTTAGGGAAGAAGGAAGGAGCCTTTGCAGGCCGGCTGCTCTGCATGGGTTTTGGCCATGGGTGAACTCCTTCACGGGGGTCTGGGCGATGGTCGCCTGCCTCCTTCTGCGCTCCAGAGTTGCACCACGAAGAGTCAGTGCTGGCAGGGAACAGCAGATCTGCATCTGTGCCGTTTGTCTCTGCCTGTCGAGGCAGACAGGGAGTCATCATGATGATGAAGTGGTCCTGTAGCTAGAAGCCTGAGAGATGCTGCGTCCCTTGAGGAACATGTGCAAAAACATCCTGCTGGCAGTTACCGGGGTGAGGAGCCTGAAAAAGAATACGGGGAAAGCAGAGTTTCTGCCTCTGTGCAGCATTACCAAATGAAGAGGGGCTTAGGCCCCAAGAAACACCCGCTCCCTACAGCTGCCCTGAGATGGTTGTGGCAGTTGGTCTAGATATGGCATCTGAGCATAGCTGTCAACTTTTGGATTTGAAAATAAGGGATTTTTTCAAACTTTCGGATTTGAAAATATTTGATGCCGCAAGGGTGGTGCAATGGCACCAAGTAGCCTCACCACCCTGCGCTCCAGAGGCTGTGCGCAAACGGGTGAGCGAAAGAGCGAGCGCATAGACGGCAGGCAGGCTGGCTAGCTGGTTGGGCGTGAGGGTCTGGCTGCACAAGGCGTGCAAGCTCCGCCTCCAGTCGGTCTCAGACTCCTTATTGGCAGCCGAGCAACGCAGCTGAGGAGCCTCCCTGGCCGGCAGGAAAGGAGAGGAGCTGCTTCCTTTGAAATCCGGGAAATTTAAGGGATATCAACAATCCGGGATAGCAGCGGGAAACAGCATTGGAATAAGGGAGTTTCCCTCCAAAAAAGGGAGGGTTGACAGCTATGCATCTGAGATGGGGTGTTTATCTCATTTGAACCCAAGATGTGTCAGTGGATGGGAGCTAATAAGTTCCACCCCAATCTGCTGTCAGCCCTGGAGAACTCAGAGGGGGAATCAGCAAGAGGGGCGGGCCAGGAGGAGGCAGCCTCCCCGCCCCCTGCCCCCCATTACAGACCAGAACTGGAGGAAGGGAAGACATCCGAGAGATGCCATTTAAATACAAAATCTCCGAAGCAATAGGCAGGGGAGCCCTGAGCAAAGACAAAATTTGGCACCTCCCTAAATATTTCCTATTTTCACAATAATTCCTTTTTATACTGTTGCTTTTTAATGGATCTTCTCAGTAAGTTCCTATGTAAATATAGGTATTATTATTATTATTATTATTATTTTGCACCCCCTTAGCTTGAAGCCCTGTGTGTGGGAACTGCCCTAACTCTGGTGCTGCAATAGGTATCAGCAGAAGATATTTCATTTTAGATACTTCCCTTCAAATCCCATCAGAATTGGAACTATTTTATTTGCTAGTAATTGAAGCAGATGCTCGATTCTTATTTTATTTTTATTTGTTTATATGCGACCTTTCCTCCAAACAGCTCAAGGTGACATACATGGCTGGCTTTTCCCCTCCCCATTAAGTGGGGATTTGAACCCTGGACTCTCAGGTCCTCATCCGACACTGTTAACCACTACACAACACTGGCTTAGTCAAGGCCCTCCAGATCTGTAGCATTTCCATTATATTTCTAAATGAAAGCGGGAAGTCTTGTTTACACACATTTTCTGATATCCTTCCCAAAATGACAGATTGTGTTTTTTTGTTTTGTTTTTTCATTTTGGAACAAAAAAAATGCCTCCTCTTTGAAGGAGGAAAACAGGCATAAATAAATAACGTTGGCACCGGAGAAGGGCAGAGGGAGTCTTGCCAGCCACCTTGAGAGTTTGGATGCAGATGGATGATGTCCTTGTGCTTTTCTTCCAGAAGACTTGAAGGCTTCTTTGGAGCTTGGTTGTCATGGAGACCTTCCAAGCCATTTGATGGAGGGACAATCCATTTGGCACTTGCCATGTTGTTGCTGCAAGCGGAGGGGGAAAAAACACTCCATGCTGGCCAATTTCACACCTAGATAGGGGTGATCTTGCTGGGTGCCATCCAGCTCACAGTGAGGGGGTGTTGCAAATTATTCTGGCATGGGGGGTGGGGGCAGGGAGAGCTTTTTAAGCCAGAGGACCCCTCTTGGTCAACCTTCCAAAGGCCGCATGCCAATGGGGAAATGGGACGGAGACAAACGCAGGTTAGGCCAAACGCAGACTAGGCAGAGCAATGAATGTGACTCAAAACTGTACTGTAGGCTACATCCTGTCCACACAAAAGTTATGGGGTTTCTGTACACACACACAGAGTACACACATACATACAAACTCTTCCAAGCAAGCAAGAGGCATGGTCCTAGCTCACAGATGCATTCCAGACCAGCAAAATTACCCCAGGAGGTGAGTTAGTGATGGGTGTAATAATATATAATAATAATAATTTATTACTTGTCCCCCAGCCACTCTGGGCGGCCTCCAACAGATATTAAAATATCACAGGTTAATAAAACTTCCCTAAACAGGGCTGCCTTCAGGTATTTTCTGAATGTCAGATAGTTGTTTATCTCTTTGACCTCTGCTGGGAGGGCGTTCCACAGGGCGGGCGCCACTACCGAGAAGGCCCTCTGCCTGGTTCCCTGTAGCTTTGCTTCTCGCAGTGAGGGAACTGCCAGAAGGCCCTCGGCGCTGGACCTCAGTGTCCGGGCTGAATAATGGGAGTGGAGACGCTCCTTCAGGTAGACAGGACCGAGGCCGTTTAGGTGTGACCTGGAGGTAAGGGGTTTAGCCAAGGGAGAGCTTCGGGGGTCAAATACTCCTATTTGGCCCCCGAAGAGAGGATAGAAGAGAGCATTCATGGGGCGGGGGGGGGGGGCCTGAGGTTCCGCCTTCCCTGAACTTCAATTGCTCATTTGTGCCCCTGCGTTGTTCATAAGGGGCAGTGGAAGGAGCTCAGCTCTCCTGCCCTGATCAAGAGAAACTTGAGGAGGATCCAATTGTGTGGCAGCCCAGGGGGGGGGGCGGTGCTGGGAGAACAGCTCAAAATTGGGACGCTCTTTCACCAGGGAGTCTCCAGTGGCTCTCTCGATCAGCAGGCTCCTCTCTCACAGGTGTGTCCTGCACAACCTCGAAATTGCCACTGCCTGCTTCAAAGCCTCTTTCAGGCAGGGGGTGAGTCAAGGCATACCTGGGAGGCTGCAGAACATTCACTTCCAACGCTGGGGCCATTTAGCAGAATGCAGAGAGTGGTTGCCAGCAGAACCTGCTTATAGAATTGGAGAGATGGAAGGGGTCTCTGGGGTCATCTACTCTAACCCCCTGAAATTCAGGAATCTTTTGCCCAATGTGACTCTCATGCTCTACTCACTGAGCTATCCCAGGTCTTCCTTGGGCCGCAGCCACCACTCAGGCTTCATCCTGTCCTGTGGCTGTTAAATCTAAGTGGTAAGAAGGGAACAGCTGGGGCGGGGGGGGGGGACCAAAGAGTCCTTTGAGCATAAACAAGGACCTCCTCAGCAAGCGAATCCACTGCTGGAGCTGTGCCCACCTATCTTGGCCAGGGTGCTTTTGAACAAGGCTGGTATGTTTAATTGGCTGTAGTTGGCATCAATATTTTGTTCTGGCAGAACAATGCAGTTTTGCATAATGTGAACGCTGAAGAGGAGATAGACTTGCCCATGCGCCTGGCTCCAAAGGTTTTGCAGGATGCACATATCCTGTGCCTTGTGTCAGGGTCCTGAGTTTGGCTCAGGAAAAGGGCCTCCCAACTGGCCCCCCTCCCTGAGGCCAAAAAAGAGACTAATGCCAGCCCTGGAGGGTTGTTGTTGCCTATTGCACCACTTGTGAGTGCAAGAGCAGCGGAGGAGGAGGCAATAGTTGCCCTCAAGCGAGCATCCCATTATAATAATATAATAATAATAAAAAACAATAATAATAAATTTTTATTTATACCCCGCCCTTCCCAGCCAAGACTGAGCGGCTAACATCAATAAAATCAGAACAAAACATACAAAACAATCAATTAAAATGCAGGTTAAAATACGATTTAAAGTTTAAAATGCAGCCTCATTTTTAAGTAGCCCACCAATCAAACCATAAAGGAATGAAACATCAGGGTTAAACTGAAACCAACCCAAAGGCCAGGCGGAACAGCTCCGTCTTGCAGGCCCTGCGGAAAGATGCCAAATCCTGCAGGGCCCTGGTCTCTTGTGACAGACCGTTCCACCAAGTCGGGGCCAGTACTGAGAAGGCCCTGGCCCTAGTTGAGGCCAGCCTAGCATCCTTGTGGCTCGGGACCTACAAAATATTATTTGAGGACCTTAAGATCATACACGGGGCATACCAGGAGAGGCGGTCCCTTAGGTACGAGGGTCCTATGGGTCATTGTGGGAGAACTGGAGGCTGTATGAGCTACCCCCACCCCATCTGATCCAGCAAGGTACTCCTCTTGCTCTTCCATTCATTTAACCATATTAGCAGTGATGGAAGGTGCTTCAACTGTTGCAATACAATTAACAACAACAACAAACAACAATACCCCACCGATCTGGCTGGGTTGCCCCAGCCACTCTCGTCGGCTTCCAACACACATAAAAACATACAAAAATATCAAACATTAAAAACCTCCCGATACTTCCCGATAAATAAATATCCTACAGTTTATTTTTATTGTCAGCTATGCAGCCGTTTACCTGGACAGAAATTGGACCGGCCATTCCTAGCTACGTATCTTGGTAGGAAAATGGATTTGGCTCTTAAATAAGTTTGCAATGCAAGAACTTCACCCAGATCTTTCCCCAAGGAAAAAGGTGGGTGGCTGTTGACTTGGAACTGTATGAGCCGTGTTTCTCCTGAAGCAATTGTTAACAAAGTTTGCCACTCTTAATTAGAACTTCAGCCTGCAGGTTTGCAAAGGACAAAATTGCTGGAGAAAAAAGTCGATCCAAAAGGACAGAGCTGTTTTGGAAGTGAGAAATTGAACCGCTTGGGCATCTGTCTTCATCAAGCAGAGCTTTTGGCATCTCGCTTCCTGAACTGAAAAAGCTTCTGTGGAAATGAGCAATAGGAGCATTGTACACACACCCCAAATGAAATGCACCTTCTGGAGGAAAACCAACACATTAGCAACCCTACCACAGACCTTATTTACATACGGATTGAATTAGGGGAACAGATCCTTTATCATCATTTGCAGGGTGACACCTTTTGAAAGTGATCTGAGTTCTAGTGGGCCCCATCCAAAGAGCTGCGCAGCACCACCCTCCCGTTCCTTATTTCCTGGAAGCAGCCTTGATGGAGTGGCTTAGAGGCAGGAACTGAGCACAGGAGGCGCCTGCATTGATTGGATCAAGCTGAACAGAGCCTCTTCAGATGCACCAGCAAGCACATAGGCTCCCTGGCGGAGGAAGAGGAGTGCAGGGGGGGGAGCGCACTGTCCCCGGCAGTGCGATCCCGGCAGGGTGCCATCGCGAGGATGCGTGCCAGCCCCTGCTCTCCGCCCCACCCCCACCCCGGTGCCGGAGCATGACGCTCCACCACTGCATAGGCTGACTCAAAGGTCACTCTTGCCACTGCCCCGCCCACTGTCCAGGGAAAAACAAATCTTGCATGGCAAGTCTCTTATGAGCAAGCAAGTGAGGCCACTCAGAGCTGAGTCAGCATTTTGCTTGCAGGGTATGATTTGGTTTCTAGACCCTAGTCCAAGGGGCTTATCCATACTTCTGCTTGTCCCATGCCTAGAAAGCTCGAGTCCAAACTCTTTTCTGCTTGACACATGCTTTCTCGGTACAGTGGACCCTCGACTTACAAAGATAATCCGTTCCGACGGAATCTTCGTAGGTCAAAATCATCGTAACTCGAGTCCCCATAGGAATGCATTGGGAGAACGCATTCGTAGGTCGAAAAAACCTTCGCAAGTCGAGGAAACCGCATCTAAAACGGCTGCGACTTCCTTTCGGAAGTCGAAAAAATTCGGAAGCGGCGGCCGCTTTGATCCCTCATAACTCGATAAACTCGTAAGTCGGGTCATTCGTAAGTCGAGGGATCACTGTACATTGCTTTCCCAGGGAAAACCCACTCTTCAGCTCTAAACTGGAACCAACGGCAATCCATGACATACCCGAATTGCCGCTTGCTCCGATTGAGTGCTAAAGAGGGGGGTGTTTCTCACTGGGGTGTTTCTCACTGGGGGGAAACAGCGGGGCAAGAGGAATAAGCCATCTGTCATGGATGCTTTAGTTGAGATTCCTGCATTGCAGGGGGTTGGACTAGACCAGGCATAGGCAACCTTGGCTCTCCCGATGTTTTGGAACTACAACTCCCATGATCCCTAGCTAACAGGGCCAGTGGTCAGGGATGATGGGAATTGTAGTCCTAAAACATCTGGAGAGCCAAGGTTGCCTATGCCTGGACTAGACCCTCAGGGCATCTTCCAACTCTAGAGTTCTATGATTCTTAGTCCACAGCACAGTCAAGCAGGCCCATTGCAGCCAGCTCAGATCTTGCAGCTCTTATGAGAAATTTCAGCCTGAGGCTTTGGTGAGTCTCCAGGGTGAACTCAGGGAGTCCATAAGTAGGCCTCTCTTGGTGACCTTGTGACACACACCAGACACTCACAGGTCTCTCTCCACTCTCCTGAGCTTAAGCAGGCTGCCCGGCAGAGAGGGAGACCTCTTGACGGCTGCCTCGGCCCCCTGGCATTGACTTGGCTCGCTTAGTTGAGTCCCCTCTGGCTGTTGGGAACATAGGAAGCTGCCTTATCCTGAGTCAGACAATTGGTCCTTCTAGCTCAGTATTGCCTACACTGGCTGGCAGCAGTGGCTCTCCAGGCGCTCCCTTTCTCATCCTTGCCTATAGATGCCATTGAGGATTGAACCTGAGGAATTTTGTACACAAGGTATATCTGCCTTCAGAGATGGAGGCCCATCTCTGCAGTGGGTCTACTTTCTCCATGAGGTCCAACGCTCTGCGACTCTCTTTCCTTAACCATTTCATGCCTGTGACTCACTTGTGGGTTTTGTACCACCTTAGATCAATGAGCACAAAGCAATTCTGAAACCTAAGCAGATCTCAGGTGTTAAAAGACCATCAAGATTTATTTTGCTGGGTCTAAAATGTGCACAGGGACTCTGTAATTTTATTTACAGCTGGAACTTTATTAAATATGTTATTTTTATTTTTCTGTGTTCCATTACAGAGCATGAAAAGCAACGGTTATGCAAGAGCACAGATTATATGAATTTGCACTTCAAAGTGAAATGGTTTTATAATGAATATGTGCGCGAACTCCCCTCGTTCAGAGATGCAGTGCCTGAATACTCTCTGTGAGTGGGGTGGGGGGGGAGAATGTTTCAGTTGGGGGGAGGAAGAACATTCTGGAGCTTTTATTCTGCTTGTTGAGTTCAGTTTTCTTTAAATATTCATCCAGCACATCCTTGAAACCGGAGTCCATTTGTGTTAAGGTGCACTTAGAACTTTAAAAGACTCTAAATGTCTTTCCCCTGACTTCTTTATTTCTCAGTGAACCTTTTGCAGGGAAAAGGCAATCAGATTCTCAGGAAGGGGCTTTTCAGCAATTATACTTAAAACCTCTTGCAGGCATCAGAATATTAATGGGGGGGGGGGAGACACACGGCTGAAAGAAGCTCCAGACGGGCTCTGGGTGGCACCTCCCAGGATGAATGCAACACCTGCTGCTGCTGCCGCCCTCCTCCCTGGAGACTTTTGCCCACATCATGCAGACTGCATGGCACCCCCTTGGAGGAGTGTGGAGGCCGTGGCAATTCTGGCAATTCTTCAGCCTGGAGGAGAGAGAGGGCTATTGATGGCTGCTAGCCGGGATGGCGATGCTCGCTTCTGAATACCAGTTGCTGGAAACCACAGGAGGGAAAAGTGTTCTTGTGCTCAAATCCCCTTGCTGGTTTCCCCTGGCATCTGGTTGGTCACCCTGAGAACAGGATGCTGGACTAGATGGGCCATTGGCCTGATCCAGCAGGCTTGGGACTGTTTTTTCTTTTCCGTTCTTTGAGCATTCCCCACACCCACCCAGCTGCATGCCATATTTGTTGTGTTGCTTCTTGGAATTCCAGGATCTTCTCCCTTATAAAAGCCGCCACTCTTTCCCTGGGACGCGGGTGGCGCTGTGGGTTAAACCACAGATCCTAAGGCTTGCCGATCGGAAGGTCGGCGGTTTGAATCCCCGCAACAGGGTGAGCTCCCTTTGCTCGGTCCCAGCTCCTGCCAACCTAGCAGTTCGAAAGCACGTCAAAGTGCAAGTAGATAAATAGGTACCGCTCCAGGCGGGAAGGTAAACGGCGTTTGTGTGCTGCTCTGGTTCGCCAGAAGCGGCTTAGTCATGCTGGCTACATGACCTGGAAGCTGTACGCCGGCTCCCTCGGCCAATAAAGCGAGATGAGCGCCGCAACCCCAGAGTTGGACACGACTGGACATAATGGTCAGGGGTCCCTTTACCTTTACTCTTTCCCTGCTCTCCTGCAAAATGTGGGATCCTGTTTGGGCAAGGGCGGGTGGAGAGCTGAGGCTGGGAATCAAGGCAGGCCAAAAGACCGCACCCTCTCCAGTCTGACAGTTTAGTCATAATACAGCCCTTTCTCCCTCTAACCTTGGAATGTCCTGGAATCCCCCCAACTGTGGATGCCTCAATACTGCAGCAAGGGGAGTTTCAGGGCTATAGGGTTGTAGGGCTGAGGGTTGCCTTGAGCCGCTTCCGAGGCGCCATATCCTTTGCATCAAGCCCGCTTCACTCTGCGCACGTTCAGGCACAAGGAGGAACCTGTCTGAAAAAACGAGAATGTGGGTGAAGCAGCCCCCTTTCTCCCTCCCTAGGTGGTTTGAGCCTTTTGTCATGCAGTGGCTGGATGAGAACGAGGACGTCTCCATGGAGTTTCTTCACGGCGCGCTGGGAAGAGACAAGAAGGACGGGGTGAGCAGAGCTGTGAAGTGGGGGGGGGGCTGAGGCAGGGGGCACTTTGGGTGCTGGGGCGGTGGTCCTGAGGCCCACTCACTCAATCCACAGCAGCCTAGAGCCGAGAGGTTTCTTGACATATAAAGTGGTGCCTGAAGTAAATAAATGCACCTGCCCACTCCATCTGCACTTCCTGTCGCACAGCAAACATGGATTCTTGCCTTGCCCTGTTCCTCTCTTATTCCCCCACCATGGAGAGGTGGAGAGTGGATTGTTTTGCTAGGCAAAAACAAGAGGAGGAGGAATTTTTTATTGGACAAAAATGCCCCTTTCATTGATTTGCTGTGACAGCATTTGCAATCCTATCCAGAGAGCTATAATTAAGGCAGTAGCTGTAGCCAGGCATTATCCTGTAAAAAGGGCATCTTTCTGCAGAAGCAGCAGAGGGAATCATGGCCAGGAACTGCCCACCCCACCCCACCGCCATGAGTGAGGAGAAAGCTCTGCCCCAGAGCGTAGCAGCCTCAACGCAGCACTGAATGCAAACCTTACAAGACCCTATTGTTGCTTTATGACCTATTTAGATGGCAGATTTCCCAAAGCCATGATACAACAACGTAAACACAAACAGCATACAGTATCACGGTGGTGATAATATAAACCGAGAACAACAACCGAGAACACACAAACAAAAAACACCACACAATGGCTGAGAAAGTTACATCAAAAACTCATATGAGGAACTAATACTCTGTCAATAAAGCCAACTGATAAATGAAGCCATGTATATATCGCATGTATAACAGAATGTATATAGTTTATATATTAGAACCATTCAGCAATGGATAGGTGTAACAACGAAATCCCAGTGCCAACAAACGTTCATGTTACCATCGACCTAACATGAGTTTTTGATGTAACTTTCTCAGCCATTGTGTGGTGTTTTTGTTGTTCCCGGTTTATATTATCACCACCGTGATACTGTATGCTGTTTAGATTTTCCAAAGCCCCCCTTTCTTTCAAATGTGGGCTGCTCAATCTGTGCTGCACTCCTGGTGTGCTCAGTACAACCCCAGAAGCTGAGGAACCACAGCTGGTGCTGCTGTGGCTGTTTGAGCATGGAGGGGTTCACTTTCTGGAGAAAAGTGGAAAGAATGAATAGGCTGAGGAGAAGAGCCTCCAGCCAGGAAGCCACACACCCTTTTAACAGTGTGTCCTTGTGTGTTGTGGTGTCTGTGTAGTTCCAGCGAACATCGGACCATGCCCTTTTCTCCTGCTCAGTGGTGGACGTCTTCACACAGCTCAACCAGAGTTTTGAGATCATAAAGAAGTTGGAGTGCCCTAATCCAGAAGCTCTCTCTCATCTCATGAGAAGGTTTTCTAAGGTAGATTTGCATCCTCTGAGCAGCTTGAGGTTTGTGAGGAGGAGTCACGTTTTGTCCCAGTGCTATTTTAATCTGTCGCCTTGTATATTAAGCCTCGCTGGCATTCTTCAGCTCTTGTTTGTCGCCCTGTCAGAGAGGAAATCTCCACTTTTCCAGCCCTGTGATGTCCTGAAATTCTGCCTTTAGATGTCATGTCTGTCCAGGATAAGAGCTGTGTACATTAGGTCAGCCACACCTTATCTAGGTAATTGGGACCTCATCCATGGGACAGGAGGAGGCACGAGAGGCTTGCCTTGGAGGGAGCAACGCTGCTCTATTCTGGCAAAGTCTGCCCAGCCCAGTGTTGGCTCAACAAAGATGGAAATGCCATGCTTATGTTATTTATTTTATTAAATTTATATGCCACCCTTCATCCGAGCATCACAGGACTGTTGACTATATAAAAACAAAAAAAATACATGACATAATAACAAACATAACAATACCACCACCCCAACACACAGTTTAAAAGGCCATCGATTTTTAATTAACCAAAGACCTGTGGGAATAAAAACATTTTCGCCTGGCACCTAAAGCTGTGTGATAAAGGCCCCAGGCGAGACTCCCTAGGGAGAGCATCCCACAAGCGGGGAGCCACCGCAGAAGAGACCTGTTCACTTGTTGCCACCCTCCAGACCTCTCAGGGAGGAGGGAGACAAAGAAGGGCCTCAGGTGGTGAGCAATCAATGTTCCCATCCCCTGTAGTTCCATCTGATTTTATTCTGCTCCAAATTTGATTTTAAGCTGTATTTTAATCGGTTGTTTGAGTTATGTTTTTAATGTATCTTATTTTGATGTTAGCCGCCCTGAGCCCGGTCCTGGCCGGGGAGGGGCAAGGTATAGATAAAATTATTATTATTATTATTATTATTATTATTATTAGATGAGTATCGCAGGGTCTCGGCTGGTTCATATGGGAAGAGCCAGTCCTCGTGTTATTGCTGTTCTTATGGTTATGCACTCCTGGTTGTTAGGCAACCAGGGGGGTCCTAGGCCCCAGGGGCGTTCCGAGTCAGGGGCGGGGGGTGGCACACCCCGGGTGCCATTCCAAAGCGGGGGCGACAAAATGCAGACCCCCGATTGGTGGCACCTCCCGGGGCACTCGCTGCTTGCCACGCCCCCTGGGATGCCCACCACGTCCCCTGGACGAGCGCCGCTCCGGGTACCGGAGCAAGTTGCTCCACCTCTGCTAGGCCCCCTTTCCTCAACTTCCCCCTGTTTCAAGAGTTAAGAGCAGATTTCTGGTGGGGTGGGGTGCTACAAAACCATGGCCTAGGTTTCTGTGAATTGCGGTGGGGTGCACAGACCAAAATGGCAGATAGCTGCAGAAAATAAAGGGTGGGGAAGTGAGAAACTGGGAGAAAACGACATTGCCAGAGAGTCTTCCATCCCTAGGAACATTCACTTATTGATGCTCCTTTGGGTCAAAGGCACCAGCCCCACTCTGGACCAAGTGGCAGGGAGCTTACCGTATTTTTCTGTCTATAAGATGCCCCCATGTATAAGACGACCCCTATTTGGGGGGACTCCGATTTAAGAAAATGGGGGAGATGGCCCCCGTGTATAAGATGCCCCCAAATTTTGGACATTTTTTGGGGGGGGACCTAGTCTTATACATGGAAAAATACGGTAATTCCTTGGCCAAGGCGTCTGGGATGAGGCTTGGCTCTTCTGCTCCAAGGACTGAAGCCCCCCCCCCGGGGGGGAGGAGGAGCAGTTGCCACAGTAATGTGACACTGATTCCTGCTCCTTTGTGTGTGTGCTTTCCCCCGCAGACGATCCATAAAGTGCTTGTTCAGTATGCTGCAATTATTACAAATGATTTCAGCTCTTATTGTGATAAAGAAAATTTGGTGAGTGAAATTTAATTTCTACTTATTGTGCTGTCCTACGATCCCAGCAGGTTGGGGTGAAACAGGTGGGGCGCAATCTCTTAGGGGAGAGGCTGGCCAGGTGGAAGGCAGGTGGCTTCCTGTCCTTGGAGAGGTTGGGTCAGTGGCTGCTTCCAGGGACCAAATGAGAGAGAGCCATGACTCATTAGCTTTTACTAATTAGCAGGCCCATGCAGCAGCTCTGGGGAAGGGGCGCTCTGGGAGAGGCAATTGAGCCTTTCCCCAATTGTCTTCATGAAGCTGCTTTTAACCACAGATTGGGTGGGGAGGGGGGTAATATAGCATAGCTGTCAACCCTCCCTTTTTTTGCGGGAAACTCCCTTATTCCAATGCCGTTTCCCGCTGCTATCCCGGATTGTTGATATCCCTTAAATTTCCCGGATTCCAAAGGAAGCAGCTCCTCTCCCTCCCTGCCAGCCAGGGAGGCTCCTCAGCTGCGTTGCTCGGCTGCCAATAAGGAGTCTGAGACCGACTGGGGGCGGAGCTTGCGTGCCTTATGCAGCCAGACCCTCACGCCCAACCAGACAGACAGCCTGCCTGCCCTCTATGTGCTCGCTCTTTCGCTCACCCGTTCGCGCGCAGCCTCTGGAGCGCAGGGTGGCGAGGCTACTTGGTGCCATTACACCGCCCTCGTGGCATCCCTTATTTTCAAAACCGAAAGTTTGAAAAATTCCCTTATTTTCAAATCTGAAAGTTGACAGCTATGTAATATAGATGCCACACTTTTATAGATGCTGCCTCCCTCCACCCCCACTCCCATCTCAGCTTCAGGGAAACGATTCGGATGAATGGGAGGAAAGGGTTAAGCACCCTCTTCCCTGATCTCCCAAGCTGCTTTAGGACAGGGCAGGTTCTCTGTCCCTTGAACTCAGGACTGTCGAGCCAGCCAGTGCCGCTTAAGGGACAGAGTTCTAGGCTGAGACTGTGGAGACCCAGGCTGCAGGCTGCACTGTCAGCCATGAAGGGGCTTTGGAGCATCCTGACCCACCTCGTAGGGTTGTTGTGATGGCTAAAAGGACGGCCCCATGTACACCACCCTGAACTTTTTGGAACGGTATAGAGAAGTGGTAAATCAATAAAAGGATAACAGTAGTAGTAGTAGTAGTAAATTTCTATAGTGCCCTTCATCCATAGATCTCAGGGCACTTCACTGTAAAAAAATACAATATAAAATTATTATTATTATTATTATTATTCACATTATTTTCATTATTATTAGCATTATTATTATTATTAGCATTATTATTATTAGCATTACAGTGGTACCCCGTGTTACGTACGTGATCAGTTCCGGGTCGCGCCACGTAACCCGGGCGTATGTAACACAAACGAAAGAAAAAGAAAAAACCCGGAAGTTTGCGGGGTTTTGCGCTTCTGCGCATGTGCGAACTGCGCAGAACTCTTCTGCGCACCGTGTGTCGCGCGCGCTCCATGGCGGACTTCCAGGTCCGTAACTCGAACGCACGCAACACGGAGCGTACGCAACACGAGGTATGACTGTATTAGCATTTATATTCCACCTTTTCCTCCAAGGAGCTCAAGGTGGTGTACATAGCTCTCTCCCTTTCCTCATTTAAGCCACACAACAACCCTGTGAGGTAGGCTCAGCTGAGAGGCAGTGGGTGGCCCAAAGTCACCCAGAGAGTTTCATGGCTGAGTGGGGATTCAGATCCCAGTCTCCCAACACTCCGGCCGCTACACCGAATGGCCACAAAATGCATAAACATAAAAACAAACCCCAAAATAAACAGGGGAGGGGGCCTCTCTTTCTTCAGCACCTTGGGCTGGGGGTGGAGGTAGGGTCACCCCTCAAGCCCCAAGATGCTGTTCCAGAACCCTCCTCCTCCATTAGGGCTCCCTGGTCAGTCGTGGCACTGTTTTGGGGCCGGATCACAGCTCTTGGTAGAGTTAAAGCAATCCATGCTGTGTCTTTTCTTCATAGCCCTGTATCTTGATGAACAACATCCAGCAGCTGCGAGTTCTGCTTGAGAAGATGTTTGAAGCCATGGGGGGCAAAGAGGTGAGTTGTGTGCTTTGACCCTTGAGCTCTGCCAAGAGAAACAAAATATGAAGGAGGTTTAGGCTGGTTCAGGCATCCGTAGGCCTGCCTGGGGTGCCTGCATCTTGTTCCGGACCTGCTTTTGATTGACAGGTGTCTGCAGAGCCACCAACTGTGTTTCGTGACTGCCTCCCTAGCCTAGGAGCTCAGAAAGGCCGCTGTGGCCCTCTGCCATCCCAGGAGAGGAAATTATGTGGATAGGAGAGTCCCTCCAGATTCGGCACAGTCTTCCTGCTATGGGAGCACATTTGCTCCTTGCGTTTTGTTGAGATTTCCCCTTTTGGCGGCCAAAGTGGGTTGAGCATCACGCTGATTGCCTGGCTCCCTGTGATGTCATGAGGCCACTTCACCCTCCCTCACCAGAGCAGTTTTACAACTTTTAAATCCTTAGGGTGTTGTTTCTCTTTTTAAGCCAGGGAGCAAAGTTTCGTCCAAATGGTGAAAATATGTCCTGTGCTTTTTCCAAAAAAAAAAGGAGACAGCCCGCACAAAGTCTGTGTTGGACTTGCTGATTTCTCCATCCGCCATTGGCTCATCCTCTCTTTTGAGGGGAGGGGGCTTGAGACATTTGAGCGGGGAGAGAAAGCCCCGTCCTTGGATAGGCTGTTATCTGTGGTGTGCGGCTGGCACTGCCCACTCTGTGTTCCCTTCTGGTCTCCTGCCTCCTCCTGCCACCTCTTCCTCCTTATGGCTCCTGCTAGGCCATCTTGTGACTCCATTTGGTGATGTGTCTGTTTCCAGCTGGGCCAGTGGTTTGCTTTCTGTGGGCAGGCGGGGAGTGGAAGGGGAGTCAGGGGGTGCCCACTGCTTGTCTGTAATCTGTCGTCCTGTCTTTGTCCAATACATTTAACTTGCCATTCCCTGAGCAGAAGCAAGAAGGAGAGCGGTTCTCTTTTGAGGTTTGTGATAGTAAGCGCACCTTCTCTTATTCCTCCTCCTCCTCCTCCTCCTCCTCCTCCTCCTCCTCCTCCTCCTCCTCCTTGGGCGGCTCAGAGCCCTTGCGCTACTGGGGTGCTGTGTGTCTGTGCATCATCGACAAATCCTAAGTCACCAGAAAGATTGGAGTCCAGATCTTTCAGTGGACAAACGGATGGCTTCTTTTTTTGAATGCAAAGGCCATGAAGACTTGCTGGAGGGGGGGGGTGACTGTTTGCTTTAAAAACAAACAAACAAACAGGCAATGCAGCTGTAAACCAAAGCACTGGGATTTAAGCTGATTTAATTCTGTTGAAAGCAACTGGATAAATGAACAGACTTGGACATCACAGCGGGAGCGGAAGAAGAGGGCATCAGAGAGCTTCACTCCAGGGGCTGTTTTGGATATCACAAATTAGAGTCCCAGTTGAGGAAGGGAGGAAGGAAGGGCGGGAAGGAAGGGCAGGAAGGATGTGGCCAAGAGGCACATTTTTCTAATGCAGGAAGGGAGGAGGGCAAGGCACACTGGACCTCCTGAGTGAATTGAAAACTTCCAAGGAGGCCCATTCCACAGTCATACATTACTTAGCATATATCTATGTAGCCACCAGCAATGGCCACAATCAAGCACACATTCGCCTGCTTTTAAGCCCTGCAGACTTAGAGAATCCACATTTTGCTCTGCGCTAAGTTGCAGCCTGTTAACCTCTCCTACGTTTCTACATCAAGCGCTTGGTTAGCTTCCCCTCCTCTCTTCCTCCTTATGGCAAGAAGAAGAAGAAGAAGAAGAAGAAGAAGAAGAAGAGTGCTCATGTTTTCCCCCATCTTTCCCCTGGGCAACTGAGACTGGAGAAAGCCTCCTTCCATCTCAGCAGAAGCTCCCAAGGGCTGCCCCATTCAGTTCCATGGGGGGAAAGCTGAGCTGCACACAACTGACGCTCCCTTTTGCATTCTTCTTCTATGAAAGGGGCAGGCTCAGTGTGCGGGAGCTCTGTTTTCTTGCTAAAGGGCATGCAGGGCCCTGACTGGGCGAGCAGCAGGCCCAGCACCCGCCCAAGGATCCGTGGCAGAGGCGCAGCGCAAATGCCTCTGCCCCCGCCCCCCACCCCAGGCCAGCCCTCCATGAAATCGACAGCCGGCCTCTTCTCCAAGCATGCACAAAACGGAAGCTCCCCTTCCTTGCTTGCCTTTCGTGAGGCTTAAGCAAGTGCTAGAAGGGGGCCTCTGTGGCTTCCACGGCCCGGCCCGTGGATCTGCACTCAATTGCTTTAGTTTGCTGTTTTCTGTGTTTGAATTAGATGCCTGTGCTCGGGTGACATAGGCTATATGGGCATTTTCAGAGAAACAATTAATGGTGCATCACGGTTAGCAATGCCTGTGGATGATCAGGTCTCAGCACAGAGAGTTGATTACCCGGCAAGAGTAGCATGTGCTCCAGAGTCTATGTATGGGATGCGTCTGAAGCTTTTCTCCTTCACCCAGTCAGTCCACTGGCTGGTCTGTCCCATCGGCTGCCGCCTGCGCTGCTGACCAGCAATGGCTCCCCAGGGAGAAGCTCCCTCTACCACCTGCAGGCTTCCAAGTCCTGCTGAAGGTCACCATCCTTGCCTTGGAAGCCAGTTCCGCCAAATGCTCTCCGAGGCCTCCCTGCTGCTAACGGAGAGTCTTCCCTGGGCCCCACCCGCCATGTAAGCTCCTGAAGGGCCTTCCCCAGGAGCAATGGTCTTCCGTAGGCCACGCAGCCCCATACCCATGTGTCAGGCAAGCCCCACCAGTATTGTCGGGCTCCCTGGGATCATGCAAGGTGCTCTCCCTATGGACAGCCAGGCCTAATAAATAATAATAATAATAATAATAATAATAATAATAATAATAATAATAATTTTTATTTGTACCCCGCCCATCTGGCCGGGTCCCCCCAGCCACTCTGGGCAGCCTCCAACAAACACCAAAATACATTAAAATATCACAAATTAAAAACTTCCCTAAATAGGGCTGCCTTGAGGTATTTTCTGAATGTCAGATAGTTGTTTATCGCTCTGACCTCTGATGGGAGGGCGTTCCACAGGGCGGGCGCCACTACCGAGAAGGCCCTCTGCCTGGTTCCCTGTAGCTTTGCTTCTCGCAGTGAGGGAACCGCCAGAAGGCCCTCGGCACTGGACCTCAGTGTCCGGGCTGAACGGTGGGGGTGGAGACGCTCCTTCAGGTATACAGGACCGAGGCCATTTAGGGCTTTAAAGGTCAGTACCAACACTTTGAATTGTGCTCGGAAACGTACTGGGAGCCAATGTAGTTCTCTCAGGACCGGTGTTATGTGGTCCCAGCGGCCGCTCCCAGTCACCAGTCTAGCTGCCGCATTCTGGATTAATTGTAGTTTCCGGGTCACCTTCAAAGGTAGCCCCACGTAGAGCACATTGTAGTAGTCCAAGCAGGAGATAACCAGAGCATGCACCACTCTGGCGAGACAGTCTGCGGGCAGGTAGGGTCTCTGCGTACCAGATGGCGCTGGTAGACAGCCGCCCTGGACACAGAATTAACCTGCGCCTCCATGGACAGCTGTGAGTCCAAAATGACTCCCAGGCTGCGTACCTGGTCCTTCAGGGGCACAGTTACCCCATTCAGGACCAGGGAGTCCCCCACGCCCGCTCGCACCCTGTCCCCCAAGAACAGTACTTCTGTCTTGTCAGGATTCAACCTCAATCTGTTAACCGCCATCCATCTTCCAACCGCCTAGTGTGGTGTGGAGGCCATTGGGGTTGGCGTCCAGAGAAGCCGCAGTAGTGTGACCCCCTTCATAGTGCTGATCCCCTTTCCCATGTATCCCCTCTCCAAAGGGGACTTTGGAGACAGGGAGTTTCCACGCCTGGAATTCCCATCCTAGCAATGTTTTTAGCAAAATGGGATCTGAGTGCTTCTTTAGTGATGTGGGAGTCTGTGAACCCCAAGGGCCAAAAGGTGCCCCTCATGGAGCCCTCGGGCTGGGCCTCTCCTTGCCTAAAAGGGGCTCTGGGGGTAGGTGGGCCAACGAAAATGCCTGTGCATGGACCCCTTTCTCCCTCTCCCATTCCATGACACAAAGCCCGCCTACCGCCATTCTCCCTGGCCACGAGGCTGGCGTGGTTGTCTTCCATCTGCGGTTGCATCCCAGACTGCGTGCCAAGGCTGTGCCCCTTGGGCCTCCTCTAGATGCAGCCTGTGCTGGCGTTCTAGGTTCTTGTCAGTCCACCCTGGTGCCCTCAAAGGGCAAACAGTGAACAGCTCCCCCTCCTGCGAAGTCTCCTATCCCCCTCCGGAAACAGCATGCTCCACAAAAAAATAATAATAACCACACCCGTAGAGTCTGCCACGCTCTTCTCCTCATTGCTGGATGCTCTGCTTCTCTCTACACTAATGCAAAACAGCGTGGAATCCCCTCCCGATCCAAAAAAAGGCCTCCAAGCAATTGCAGCCCCAGGGCAGGGCAGGTGCCTGCCTCAGAAGGCTGCGTAATAAATGGGGAGCTGCAGCCATGCTTTAGTGAAAGGGGAAAGGCAGCCAGCCGGGCAGGGCGTGGCATGGGCAGGCCATCTTTGCCTCTGGTGACACCTTTGTGTTTGGCTTGACGGACACCTCCATGGATCCCCCTCAGCCAATGAGCACAGCTCCTCCTGCCCCTCCTCGCCCTTTGTTCTTCTCTGCCAGGCGTTTCCAGAGGCAGCCTGAGCAGGTGGCTGTTTTCCACTGAGGGCTGGGGAAGGAGAGGCGCATGGCAGCTCTAACCCCCTCCCAGTCCAATGCCCCCTCCTGTCCAATGAGGTGGGTATAGACGGACTTTAAGAGTGGGCCGTGCCCTGTGTCAATTCAAGTCCTGTTTGGGGCCTCACCTTCCATCCCCAAACAGCCTCGAAGGGTTTCCACGCTTGTTTTCCATTAATGCCATCCAATCGATGGATGCCTTCTCCTCCTCCCCACTAATTTCAATGCAGAGAAGAAGCGGGTGAAGTCGAGCAGGGGGTGCTAACCTCGCCGTTGCCTTTTTTCAGCTGGACCCGGATGCCAGCGAGGCCCTGAAAGAGCTGCAGGCCAAGCTCAGCGGCGTCCTGGATGAGCTCAGCGTGACCTACGGCGCCAGGTAATGGGCCTGCTTCATTGCCGCTCCCAGACACACACTTGTGGGGCTGCATTACATACCCTACAGCAGTGTTCCCCAACCTTGGGCCTCCAGCTGCTTTTGGACTACAACTCCCATCATCCCTCGCTAGCAAGACCAGTGGTCAGGGATGATGGGAATTGTAGTCCGAAAACAGCTGGAGGTCCAAGGTTGGGGAACACTGCCCTACAGTATTGGGGGGGGGAGCCACTTTTCAGTCCCTGCCTTGCCACCAGCTCTTGGGAAGTCCCTGTGCCCCTTAGAAAGCTGCCGTACCAGGGATTTTCCTAAAGAGAGGGTTCAAATGCATTAAAGGAAATAATATATGAGATGTTTGTTTACTTCAAGTGCCAAAATGTCCTCCGCCCAGGATCACACCTGGTCTCAAATGCCCTCTCTGCATCAGACACTGCCCCACCCTTGGGTCGGCCTCTGCCCTTCACCCCACAGCCAGAGATCCAGAGTGCCAGAGACTTCTACTAGGAGAAGGGGAAATGGCCCTTGTTGGGGGTGTGGGAATGGTGCATCCAAAGTACCATGCAAAGGGTTAATGTTGTAGCATAGAATGTTGTGATCAGGGGTGCCAACTTGGGCCCCAGGTTATGGGTGCCCAATGGCACCCAATGGTTTCTACTGGAAGTCACGTCAGACACTTTGCAGGGCCTCAGACGTTGCCTCGGAAGCCGTGCTATGGGTGCCCCCTATATTTGGCGCCAGTGCTTGTGATGTCATATAGTGAGGCAGTGAGCCAGCATGGTGCAGTGGTTAAGAGCGGTAGACTCATAATCTGGGGAACCGGGTTTGCGTCTCCGCTCCTCCACATGCAGCTGCTGGGTGACCTTGGGCTAGTCACACTTCTTTGAAGTCTCTCAGCCCCACTCACCTCACAGAGTGTTTGTTGTGGGGGAGGAAGGGAAAGGAGAATGTGAGCCGCTTTGAGACTCCTTCGGGTAGTGATAAAGCGGGATAACAAATCCAAACTCTTCTTCATCTTCTTTATCAGTTAGTTCAGTCATCAACTGTTGTGTGAATTTTAACTTGTGTGTTGTGCTTTGCTGCTGCTGTGAATATTAGTCAGCCTCAGATACAAATTCATGTAAGTATGTTTCGGTAACAGAAGTATTGCCTACCTCTCTTGTACATTCAATATGACAAGAGCAGGTACAGCAAATAAAAGCCATATGTTATTTTTAAACTTTGAAGTGTTGTGTAGATTTTCCAGGGGTGGGGGGATGAGAACTATTTAAGAGGGTCAAATGACCCGGGGCAACGTCCACACAACTCTTTAAAGTATAATTACCACACAAGGAAGGGGGCTGTGGGCTCCTGGAGGGAAGGCAGCAACGTAGAGAACCTCTGGGGAAGGGTCTGCTCCGCCATGTTTGGCCGGTTCTGGCGCCTCCATCCCCATCCCCTCCTGTCTGGTCCCTTCCAGCTTCCAGCCTGTCATTGAGGAGTGTGTGCGGCAGATGAGCTTGGAGCTGAACCAGATGAAAGGAGACGGCGCTGCTGCCGCCAACAAGAACAGCAACGCTGTGGATGCAGAGATTGTGCTGCGGCCCCTGATGGACTTCCTGGACAAACAGTAAGCAGGGCAGGTGCTGTGGGCTCAGTGGCATAGCAAGGGTGGGGTGTTGGGGGCGGGGGGCCCCGGGTTCCACCCTGAAGGGGGTGACACTTGGCGGGGGGGGCCCCCGCGAGCCCCGGGCTCCTCGCTGCCCGGTAAAGGAGCCTTACTCGGCGGCTCGTAAGGTCTCCGCGGGAGCAGCAGCACAGGCGGACTGCGCATGTGCAGGATTCCACACATGCGCAGTCCGTCTGTGCTGCTGTCACACCCGGCGACCTTACGAGCCGCCAAGGGAGGCTGCCACGCACGGACAGCAGCACGGACGGGCTGCGGTGCCGCAGCCCGTCCGTGCTGCTGTCCGTGCGTGGCAGCCTCCCTCGGCGGCTCGTAAGGTTGCCGCGGGAGCAGCAGCACAGACTGCGCATGTGCGGCATTCCGCACATGCGCAGTCCGTCTGTGCGTCATGACGTCACAACGCACAGATGGAGCGATGCCCCGCCCCCGGGGGGTGCCCCCGCGTGTGCCGCCCCCAGCGGCCAAGGGGCTCCGTTCGCCACTGTGTGGGCTTTACTGCTGTGTCCAGACAGATGGTCTGGTCTGTGGCAAACAGCATTGGGCTCAGCAATGCACCAACACCCCGGACCCTGGTGCCCTTTCTCAGCTCTCAAAGCAGCTCCCATTCATTCATGTCTCAAGAACCCCCACAATGGTCCCACAAGGCAGGCCTCCACTATCCCCCCCCCCCCCCGTAGAGATTCATAGCCCGGACTTCGTCCTCTTTTCAGCTCGGCTCCTTTGGGTGCTGCATTGTTCTGTGCCATGCTTTGTGTGCCAGGCACCCCATTGTGCAGCCAGGTCCATAATTGCGGCAGGCGCTGAAGCCATGAAAACGGCCACCAATTCCCCCCGCCCCCTGCCATCTGTTCCTGTTGCTTCGTGGTTTTGCTTTCTTCACGCAATCACTACCTGCCAGCGGTGCTGTGATGTACGTGGGCTTCTCCCTGGTGGGAGGGAAGGCTGGGGAAGCATTTAGAGTCTGGGTTTTTACCAGCAGTGTGCATTTTTCTTTGTATTCCAGTTGCATGGTTACGTAGTTTTTGCTTTGTAAACTGCCTATATAGATGAAGATTTTGAGAGCGTTTAAATTCTTTTTGCAGCTTAAGCCTATCGGCAAAAATCTGCGAGAAGACCGTTCTGAAGCGTGTTTTGAAAGAGCTCTGGAAACTGGTCCTGAACCGGATAGAAAAGCAGATTGTGCTCCCACCACTGACAGACCAAACTGTGAGTCTCCTGTAAGCCTTGCAGAGAACCAGCGCTATGGCTCCATTTTGCCATAGAAACAAAAACAGCTCTTTGGAAATGCACCTTTTAAGCTACTTTGCTTGTCTGCTTCTTGGCAGGAAGATGCTCAAAATGAAAGTCGTAAGGGGGTAGGGAAGCACTTTCTAATGGGGGCCCTGAAATCCTACAGGCCCACATTCGTAAGCTGCTGTTATGCTGCTTGGAATTATAAGGGAGGAGTTCAGCATAGCGCAATGGCAATCGTTTCATCAGCACAATGGCATATGAGCTTGCTAGAAAGAGCACACACACACCCCATCTTCCTCCTCCCCACATTTTTCTGTGAGTTCTCCTGGCACATACCCTACACCCAATTTGGGGGGATGTGTAGGGAGGGAAAAGCCTACACTAGTGGAAGTCCTTGCTTCTGCTGGCAGGACTCGATAGCTGAAATCTGTCCCTAAGTCCCTGAAAAGAGGGCAGGATGGATGCATTTGGCCCTCTCAAGAGACACATGGACTTCCCTTTCCCTCAGAACAAGCTGGCATGAAAACTGCCTTCAGAGAGAGAGGGCCGTTTGTGAGTTAAGCAGCCAGCAGCAGCAAAGCAAGAGGGCCCTTCGGAAAAGACAGCATGTCCGTGTGGAGTCTGCTTTGTGGGACGGAGTTCAATGGCAACGGGGTCCTGTCAGGGTCACCCGCTGTGGAGGTCGCCCAAGTGTTCAGTTGGGGGGTGAGGAACGGTCTGCAGCTTCCCCTCCACGGCATGCAGTTGGCAGTGAGGACTGAGAGATGGGAGTATGCCTGCCACTTTCCTCATCTAATTAGTGAAGGTGGACCCCATCCTTTCACTGTTGACAGCTAATTGCTCCTTTGCCATGGCAACCACTTGACACACTTTAGAGGGCAACGTGAGGGTGCTTGGAGGCCTCTGGTCCTTGAAATGGGGTCTCGACCCTCTCGCCATGGCCTGGTAGCCATGGCTCACGAGAAGGACTTCCTTCTGCTCTCTTGAGCAAAGGGCAACTTTGAGACTGAGAGAGGAGGTTTCCCCACTGCTTGGTGCCCCCAGCTGCCTCTGGCTGCCCAAACCAGCCCACAGAGCCACAGCGCAGCCTCTGGAGCGCAGGGTGGCGAGGATACTTGGTGCCATTGCACTGCCCTCGCGGCATCCCTTCTTTTCAAATCCGAAAGTTTGGGAAAAAATCCCTTATTTTCAAATCCGAAAGTTGACAGCGATGAGCCTGGCTGGGCCTCCCCAGGTTGGGACCGCAGATTCTTGCAGAGTATCACCACTCGGTTCCCCTTTGTTTCCCTTCCACTTCCAACCCAGGCAAGAGAAGGCAGGCAGCCCTTGCTCCTCTGCCTTTGGAAAAGTCTAGAGCAGAACACACCTTGGCAGTTCCACTTGCCCGCTGGGTAGCCCACTTGGTAGTCCAGGGTATCAACCTAGGCAAGGGCTCCCCTGCCACCCACAGCCCCAGCAAGAGTGGCGCCTGGGCCATGTGCCCTCACGTGAGAGGAACCCCCTTGGCTGGCCCTCAGCCTCCTCCTGGCAGCCAGGGCAGTCCCACCATGGCAGTCTCACTTTCCCACCTCTTGCTTCTTCTTCTTCTATATTATTTATTCTCTCCGCAGGGCCCCCCGATGATCCTCAGCGCAGCCAAAGACTTTGGCCAGTTGTCTAAACTAAAGGTAAGGGAAGTCTATGCAGCTTGAAGGAAAAGAGACCCAAAGCCCTCTCCAGGGCTGAGGCTTGTTCACATTAACTCCTGGCAGGCACTGGAGTATCCCTTTCCTGCCTTGGCAACTGTGCTGCTCTCAGGGCACGGTCATTCCCCACCCCACCCCCAGTAATAGGAGGGCATTGTTGGCCCGTCCCCATGGAATGCAAAGGCTGGGGGGCCAAGGATCCATCTGTTCCAGCCAGACCTTATCCCCTCTTCCTCCTCCTGCATGGAAGTGCGTAATCCCCTCTTGAAAGCCGTCTTAGCAAACAGTCATCACGAAATTGACTATGCGTGAATTAAGCATCTCCCCTCCCTGTGCTGTGTTTTTTTCCTCCTGCCAAGGCACAAGGCTCTTCTCCGTAGCAGAGAAGCCCAGTTGGTGCCAGCTAGCCAGAGACAAGGAGCTTCCCTTTGTGTACCTCGTTGCAGAGCCGTCTTTCCCATAGGGCTTAGTGGTGCGTCACACCAGGGCGCCGGCCTCTCAGGGGCGCCCCAGCGAGTGGGAGAGCTGCGGCGGCCTCCCCTTTCCCTGCACGCCCGCCAGCTGCGCCCCGACAACTATATGGCTGGCGGGTGTGCAGCTTCCTCCCCAAGCCTCCTCGGGAGGAGAGCGATCCCCACAAAGGCTTGGGAAAAGGTTGACAACTCTGGGAAACGGGAGAGGGGGGCGCCGGAAGGATCTTTGCACCACGGCGCCGGATATGCTTAAGACGGCCCTGCCTCGTTGACTCCACAATGAGCAGCTGCAAAAGTGTCAGCCGCCTTATTTCACACAGGCGGAAAGGTATTTGGCCCTCTTTGGAAAGAGCAAACAGCAGTTACCTCATCTTTGTATGTCTTTTCAGGACCACGTCATCCGAGAAGAAACCAAAAGCCTGACACTGAGGCAGTGTGCAATAATGGATGTGGTGCTGGCAACAATTAAGGTATGACTTGATCCGTTGGGCACTGGCGTAAGAAAAGGACACAAGCATGTGCTGTGGAGTTGCTGGGCTGGAGTCTTCTTTCTGCGCAAGGGACGGGTGGCCTTAGGCACAACCATGAAAGAGGTTGTAGCTCAACGATAGAGAGCCTAACCCTTGTCTCCAATCAGTTCAGCCCCACAAAGGGCTGGGAGCAGGCCCTTGCAGAGCCAGGCAGAGGCCCAGGGCAGGTAGATAATGTGTCTCCCCCTTTTTTTTTTGCCCTGGGGATCTCCATTGTTGATCGGAAGAAAGACTTAATTCGTTTTAATATATTGAAACTTCTCTCATTGGAGTGCATTTTTGTATCAGTTTTTTTTTCATTTTACTGAAAACAAAGAAACTACGCTATCTGAGATGTGATCCATTGTTCTTTGAGTACTGTTGTTTTCTGGGGGTTTTCTGTTTTTGTTTTTTGTTTTTACTGATGCTGACCGAGGCCCCCTTTGGAATTGGATGCCTGGGCCAAGTGGCCCATATGACCCCCCCCCCCCGCCCTCTGTCTGGGCCTGGCTGGGAGACACCTCTTGCCTAAGTAGCAAACCCAGAGAGCCAGTTTTTCTGTTAATTTTAGAAATTTCCACACCCAAACGGAAACATCTAGATTAACAACAACAAATTGGGGGGGGGGGGGTATTTGAATTCCTTAAAGCGACAGTTGGGGAGCGTAAAATCAAGTACCATATTTTTCGCTCTATAAGGCGCACCTGACCATAGGACACACCTAGTTTTTAGAGGGGGAAAGCCCATTTTTTTGAGGATCAGCTCAAATTTCTGTAGCTTTTTTTGCAAAGGAGAAAAGCCCCATTTTTTGAGGATCAGCTTAAAGTTGTTGAGCTTACTTTGCAAAGGGAAAAAACCCTGTTTTATGGGGTTTAACTCACAGTTCTTCAGCTTCAGGAAAGGGAGCCATTTCTACAGCTTCCAGACGGATAATCTAATCAGCCAGTCACATGTCGCTGGGGAAACAGCCTCCCTCTGCAAGGGGGCGGGGCTGGAATCTCTCTCCCTTATCTTTCTCCCTGATGGTTTGCTGAGCAGCTGCTCAGCGGGCTTCCTTTCAACACCCCCTTCTCTCTCTCTTTTTTTAAAAAAAGCAGATCTGCTTTTGCCCCTGGGCAGTTCAGCTCCAGGGACCACACATTCGCTCCATAAGACGCACAGACATTTCCCCTTACTTTTTAGGAGGAAAAAAGTGCATCTTATGGAGCGAAAAATACGGTAGATCAGTTTAAAAACACAGCAACTGCAGCAGGAGCTTGGAAACTCAAAGCAGGGGTGGCGAGGGGAGTCTTTGCTGTCCTCCAAACTCAGGCAAGAAGCTATCCACCCAAACCTCTTTCAGGAAATGCACGGCACAGCTCAGGTGCAGCCACAAAGAGAGTCACCCTCATGTCCTGAAATAAGCTGTAAGCCAGTGCAAGTAGGAATAAGTTAACATACCCGTCTGTCCTGAAAAGTGGGCACACACCAGCTGGCGCTGCCAAGCACCTTTCACAGGCAGCCCCATGGAGTGGACTTTGTGGCCACCTGATCTGTATGTGAGCAACAGTGGCCAGATCTGCAGGACAGACTCAGATTTGGGGTAGGGGAGAGAAGTGTCCCACTAGTACGTCCTGTTTCCTCCCTATCTCCATCAGCTGCTCTGCCGCATTTCTCATCCTTTGGCTAATTAGCTGCCGCTGCCACATAACTGGCTCTCGCTCAAAGATCATGATGAACTACTCTCTTCGCTGGGCCCCTTTTGGGAGTGGTGCCAACTTGCCTGCCAGGTGTCGAGGAGCTCAGCTGGATGCATTAATCTTCGCCACCATGGCTCTGGCAGAATTAATCCAGAGTGGTCGTGGTGGGATCAGAGTGGCAAGGCCAGAATTGGAGGATCTGATTTCCCCATTTTAAAAAAGTGGATCTCCAGCTGACCTGAAACATTTTGGACCACAATCTGGAGCCTTGCATGTTTGTTGCAGTCTTGGGGGTGGCACTCCAGTTGCAGGAGGCAAGAGTTGTTGTTTTTTTAGGGGAAGCCAGGAAGCAAGTGTCCTTGGAGGTGAGGAGGGGTAATATTTTGCATCATTTCCTGTTTTAAAGGACTGCCTTGTTCTCAAAATTTGTGGCTACGGGGGAACCACCAGATATGCCACTAGAGGGAATCGTCTTTTCCAAATCCCTGCCTAAAGTAGATCTGTAGGGTCTGATGCCTCTAAAAGGGACAGGTTAAAGATGTGAAAAAGTGCATACAAGGCTCCTCCCAGCTCCTTCCTGCAGCAAACTGCTGAATTGGAGCAACTGGGTAACCAAGATGGTGCCCTCCAGCTGGAGTTGGAGTCCATCTCCTAGAAGCTCCAGCAGCCAGCTGAATGGTCCCAGGTTGGGCTGCTCCTGATTGGTGATGGAGAAACGAGTCCCCGGGTCGTCGTCTCCTCCTCCTCCTCCTCCTCCTCCTCCTCCTCCTCCTTCTTCTTCTTCTTCTTCCTCCCCTTTTCTCTCAAGCAGACAATTCAGACATTGTCTGCTCCTCCTTTGACTTACCGTTTGGCTGTAATATCACAATACAAAATACTGCACTATGGAACACAATGCCCTGCAAAGCCATGACTTGCAAAAAGATAGAATGGTGGATTGATTGCAGGCTACTTGAAAATTAACATTCCAATTACATTGTTTTATTTAAAATATTTATATCCCAGCCTTCATCAAAAATCGATTCCATGGATATGAAGGCAGAGATGTGAATAAAGCCCACATTTTAACAAAGTTGTCTTGAGGGAAATCCTCCTTTGATCTTCAGTAATATGTCAGCTTAGTTAAGAAAGGGATTGTCAATACATACTTCTCCCCATACATTATACATTGAGAGTTTCAGGATTTCTGTTTGGCAGCTAAGGCAGTTTTAGATGCAGACAGTAAATAAGTGACCAGTTCTGAAACCTCCTTAAAAAAGCAACATGTTTTAAGTAAGCCCAAAGTACTATTTTGAGTTTTAAAGGAATATCATACTCTGCTATTTCTTTGATCTTTTCAAGAATCTGACTTCAAAAGAGCACAATAGAAGATCGTGATCAAAAAGTAGGAGCTATTTTTTAATTAGTTTACTGTGAAGCTGAGAATACAGCTATTATATTCGAAGACTAAAATTGTCTCAAATGGGGGATAGCGGAACCTTTTTGGCCCTGTGAGCTGAGTTTGACAGATGAGTGGGACAGCCCACCTGTCGATCATATGGTGTGGTTATGACATCACAAGATAGGCAGGTGGGTTGAACTACAGTTCAAGGGATGCGCCAGCCCTCTGCCTAACAACCCTCACCTACCGTGTTTCCCCTATTTTAAGACACCATCTTATATATTTTTCCCCCCTCAAGAAAACGCACTATGGCTTATTTTGAGGGGATGTCTTATTTTTATTACGTAAGCACGCCTTGGCAAGGCCACACTCAAGTTCTGGGGCTGCGAAGGACAGGACGGGCGTGGAGCTCTTTGTTTCCTTGCTGGCAGCGGGGGGAGAATCCAAGCTGAGCTTTGAGGAAACGGGCACCAGAGATACCCGCTTTCGCTGGACGCTCTCTCCTGCTCCTCCTCCGCTGCCTTCCCTCCTCGAAACTCAACAGAAGCCTTGTTTACCAAGGGGCCTCTTGGGCGACGTGCGGGGCGGCTCAGGGGATTTCGTCATGGCGGCGAGCAGGGAAAGCCCGTGCTGCCTTCCCTCTCCGCCACGCGGCTGCCCCACGCGGAGTTGGGCATGCTCGCGGGCGAAGAGACCTTCGGAGTGCCTTTGTCGCGCCCACTGCCCCTTCCTGCGCGCCCTGCTCTGCAGAGTTCCTGAGCGCTGCTTCTGGGGCTGACTGGTTTTGGTGGCAGGACTGGACGCCCAGCCCCGCCTTTTCCTTGGCACCCTCCAGAACTGCGCCTATCACTATGGCTTATTTTCGGGGTACGGCTTATATTTCGCAAATGCAAAAAAATCCTGCTATGGCTTATTTTATGACTACGTCTTAAAATAGGGGAAACAGGGTAGCTTCTTCCTTACCTCCCTGCTTCCAGAAGTGGAAAGGGGAGCAGCAGGGAGGCCTCAAAGAGCAGCACTGGGAGGGAGAAGTGACTTCCATTGAAGGGAAAGCTCTTCCTCCTCCTCCTTCAGCAAGCTGCGTTCCTCCTCCTGCCCATCAGCCGATGGATGAGTGTGCACCTTGCTCCAGCACTCCAGATTGTTCCTTTGAAGCCCGCCCTTGCCTGCCGCACACATGACACCATGGATGACATCAGCTGTAGGCCAGCTTCCTACTATGATCTTTAAATAAAGATTTCCGCCCCCAGCTCAGGATGCCTAAAATATTTATTCCAATGTGGGGTGAAAAGGGCCACTGCACCATTCCACACTCGTACCTTGGAGCCCTGTTGGCTTGCACACTTCTGCTGCAAAGAAACTTGTGCCCAGGGATTTATCTCAGTGCTCTTTCTGCCACTCAGCACCTTCAAGGCATAATTTGGCTGCTTTTTAGATTGTGATCGCAGTTGGAGAGTTGGAAAGCACAGGAGGGGAGCGGGCTCTTGTGCTCAGATCCTGCACAAGGGTTTCCCAAAGGTGTCTGCTTGACCACTGTGAGAGCATGATGGACTAGTTGAGTCATTGGCCTCATCCTGCAGGCTTTTCTACGTTCTTATCGCTCCCCTGCTGCAAAGCTCTTGTTGTGGAGAAATACACCTTTAGGTGTGAACATGTTCAGATGCTATCAGCTCCCTCAAAACAATCAAGGATGATGAATTTCAAAGCTCCCTCCGGCCACCCTTCCATTTCTGAGCTGCTCTTCTATCTAGAAAGATGTGTCTAATTGTACACTTTTAATTTATAATTGCTTGCTAATTAACTCTCCCTCCCAGCAATTTAAATCTTATTGGCCACCGTCCAGAAGCAATCAAGCAGCTGGGCGTGCCGTTGACATCGCTGCGAAGGCAGCTGGCAGTGCTGAAGAAGCAAGGCACCATTTAAACTGAAAAGCAACTTGTTTCTTCAGCGGTGGTGAACACGGCAAAGAAATGTCCTGCTTGAGCATCCGTCCATCCGTCCCCCATCCATGGAATACGCGACACCCAAGGCCTCACTCTAAACAACACAACACACAAGAGGAAAGGGAGGAAAGCAGGGGAGCAGTCTCAGCTGCCAGTACTTAATTGGTCGCTCTTACAATGACCAGCTGGCAGGGAAAGCACTCAAGGGCAAGAGGCAAAGCTGATGGAAAGAGCTTTCCGCTCCTCATCTCTCCCACTGAGGCAGCCTGATGGAATGGCTAACAATTTTACACTGATGTTTCAGATTCTTTCAAGGGACACAGACATGAGTCCCAAACCCTCGGATGGCTTAATCAGGCTTTTGAAGACCGTCTCGAATGATAACTTTGAGCTCTTGCCATGGGAGCTGCCTCCATTCATTTCAGATTTCTGCTTTCCCCTCATTCTCTCTGATGCATACAAGCACACACACACACACACACACACACACACACACACACAAACTTAGGGAGTCTGACTGTTAATATTTGGCTCCAGATTGTGTTCAGCAGTAACTAAAGTTGTTGCAGCAAAGAGCAGGAACAGCTTCTGTGAGCCTCAGGGGTCCCATTCCGGCTCCTTATCCTGCATCCCTAAATACATGAAACAGAAAAGCCAAGGAAAAATAAAAATTTGGAAAGCAGCGAGGAGGAACCCAGAGAAAAGGAACAATGTGCTGATCCTGGATTTTTACGGGAGACAGAAGCATGCAAAGAGATGGGAAATGTCACAAGGTTAAAAGCCAGTTTGCACACTCCTCCCCAGCCTCCAGGGCTGAACAGGGGAAGGCAGCAGGTGGGAAGGAGGGTGTTTTTGCCTTTTTGTTCATTGCTGGCCCAAATGCAGGCAGGAAGCTATCCCTGAACACCCTGAGTTAGTTTTGAGGGTTGATCTGCTCAAATAAAAGCATGGTAGGGGCATAAGCATGCAGCATACAAGTTAGGCCTCAGTTTTAGGAGTGACTCCTCTGCCTCTGTCATCTCCTGATGTCGCCACTGAGGGGTTTGAGGTACATGCTTGGCCCTCCCCCCGAGACAGCCTCCTTCCAGAGCAGTCCTGAAGTGCTGCAGAGGCCTCTGTCGGCTGTGCATCGGTTCCCAAGACTGCCCCTGGTTGATGCCTTATGAGCATGCAGAATGCAGCAGCTAGACTGGTGACTGGGAGCAGGCGCCAAGACCACACATTGGCTCCCAGTACGTTTCCAACTGGGAGCGGCTTGAAAGACCTACATTGGCTCCCAGTACGTTTCCAAGCACAATTCAAAGTGTTGGCACTGACCTTTAAAGCCCTAAATGGCCTCAGTCCAGTATACCTGAAGGAGCGTCTCCACCCCCACCGTTCAGCCCGGACACTGAGGTCCAGCTCCGAGGGCCTTCTGGCGGTTCCCTCACTGGGAGAAGCAAAGCTACAGGGAACCAGGCAGAGGGCCTTCTTGGTAGTGGCACCCGCCCTGTGGAACACCCTCCCACCAGATGTCAAAGGAAAAAACAACTACCAGCTTTTAGAAGACATCTGAAGGCAGCCCTGTTTAGGAAGCTTTGAATATCTGAAGGACTATTGTATTTTAATATTTTGTTGGAAGCCGCCCAGAGTGGCTGGGGAAACCCAGCCAGATGGGCGGGGTATAAATAATAAGTTGTTGTTGTTGTTGTTGTTGTTGTTGTTGTTGTTATGCTTCCTCTTCCTCCAAGGGACAACTTATTCTACTGAGAGGGTGGGGGAAGAGCACAAATCACTCTGTTACTTTGCCCGTTCCTTCATTTGCACCGGCAGCCAGGAAGTTAAGAGCTAAATTCGTGGCTCAACTCCGAATGTTCCTTCTGCTTGTTGTGGCTTATAGCTAAACAAAGAAAATGCTGACCTACCTCCCACACATCGCTCTGGGAAACCTGGCACTTGTTCCTTCAGTGAAACAAAAAGAAGAAAAGGAGTGTCAGCGCACCACTTTCCAGCTAGAATGTGGGACAGTTGTGTCCCCTGTGTAATAAAATTAGACCCAAATGAGAGGGGAGCTGAGTATTCAACATGACTCTCATCCTCCTCTGACCCCATGGGCTTCTTTGGGAGGAAGAGGGGATATCGGTTGAATAAATAATCCACACAAGGCAATAGGAGATTGTTTAAAGTGACGTTTCCTCCCAGTTCTGTGAGAATTAAAGAACAGAATGAAGAACAAAATTCTTGAAGAATGGAAATATTTTGTGGAATATTTGAAAAAATGTTATGGTTGTCTTAAAACGTATGCAGGATTTGAAGTATAGCTGCAGGTGAGAATTGCAGTTTAAGTATTTTATAATTAACATACTTAATAGGTAAAATATAAGTAATACCATATTACAGCTTTATAAGGTAAGAAAATAACACAATGGAAGGGAGGTCAACAGATAGGAGAGATTTATTCTGATGGTTGTTTAGAATAATTTGTAAAATTTGAAAAGTTAATAAGAAGTGTTATAAAGTGGCATTGCCTCTACAATAATGGTTGGAGAGCCCTTCTAGATGAGTCCAACTTCCTCATTCCCCCATAGCAGTGGGTCCATCAGATGCTCTGAAGGGCAGCCCACAAGCAGAACCCAAGAGCAGCCCCACCGCAGCAACTTATATTTCCGCTTCTGATTCAGCAGGTAGGTAGGCAATAACACCAACATGACTTGCAGCCATCACGCTCCCCACTTTCAAAGCCAACATTTTCCAGGCAGCCTTGGGGAGAAATCCTCCTCCCCAACGGAAACACAGCCCCCAAAACTCAGACGTTTTTGGTCCTGGCAGCTCAAAGTGCTGATCCAGGCATACAAAGCCCTACACAGCTTGAGTACATAAAGGGTGAGACGATCGATCGTTCAGGGATCTAGCCAAGAAGCTCAGAGGCCAGGTGACCTCCTGGATCTGGTGTCCGCAGTGTCCCAGTCCTGCTCTACTCCTTTTCTCTGTGCTTCTGTTTTTAGCAATACTTCCATGCCGGAGGAAACGGGCTGAAAAAGAATTACCTGGAGAAGAGTCCCGAGATGCAGTCCCTCAAGTACGCCCTCAACCTTTACACCCAGACGACAGACGTCCTGATCAAGAAATTCATTGACACCCAGACCTCACAAAGTAAGTGAGCAGCAGCAGCTGACAAAGGCTTGGCCTGATAGGATACTCATGGCAGCAGCCCAATGGCAGCCAAAGGAAGCGCAGAAAGAATAACTCGCTGGCCTGGGGAAAGGGCATGTTTTGTGGCCACTACTGGCTGCCTTCAGGGCCTGCTTTTGCTAGGATTGGCAATTCCTTCCTGGAAGGGAGAGAGTCTGTGTGGTTTCTTCAAACACTCCCCTCAAGCCAAGTTCCCTCTCCCCTCAAGCCAATTCCTACAGAGATCACCATTTACTGTGACTTGAGATTACTGGATTTGGGGATGTATCAGGGTAGTCCAGCTGTTTTCGGACTACAATTCCCATCATCCCTGACCACTGGTCTTGCTAGCGAGGGATGATGGGAGTTGTAGTCCAAAAACAGCTGGAGGCCCAAGGTTGGGGAACACTGATCTAGGGGGACCGAGGCATCCCCATATTTTCAAGGAGGGGGCTGGGCTCCCTCAATATTCTGTGTTCTTTCTCCTTCATACCAGGAGACACTCCATTTTGCCTTCTCGTTTGTTGGTTCTATTATGCCAGTTAAAAACCAACTGGGCATGGGCACGGATAGCTGAGCATGTACCATGTCTTTTTTATTTTTAAAAAGTGGTTTAAAAAACAAAACATTTTTTAAAATTAAAAACAAAACAAAACAAAACTGTTTGTTCTTTTTTTAAACTGCCCAGGAAGTGCACAAAGTAACATAGGCAGTTTGAAGTTTGCTTGTGTGGTTTTCTGGTTTTGTGCCAATCTGAGGAATCATATCTATAGTTATAGGCATTTACTAGCCTTTACTAGTAAGAAAAGAAAGCAATTGTAAATTCTCAGCACATGTTTTTTCAAAAGGCTGTCCAAGAGATCTGATAAAGAAATTTTAAATATGGTTTCCTTTTGCAGTTTTCTGATTTTATGCAAATTGGAGGGATTTTTAAAAAGTGTGTGTGTGTGTGTGTGTGTGTGTGTGTGTGTGTGTGTGTGTGTGTAGTGCCATTCAATTGTGCAGTTCTCTGCATGGTGAGTGACTTTTGCTTTGAAAGATGACATGGGCCCCTGCACTTGCTCTGCCGACCAAAGACACAAATCCCTTTCCTTCACATGTTGCGGGGGGGGGGGGGGAGCCATCAATACGGCTGCTGTAGACATGATAATGAATTAAGAAGCCACGACAGATGTCAGATATGTGTCAGTTTAGCCACCAGAGTCTTTGGCCCTGAAATCCTTGCATTTCCCTCAATACCCCCATACATACACACACACACACACACACACACACACACACACACACACACACACAAATCTGACATTGGGGTCGTTCTCCACCCCACTCTGAGAAGGAGAATAAGCATCTGGTTTTATCAGCAGGAGCTTCTCTGTCTCGCCCCAGGAATGGGCGCTACAGCCAAAATGTTTCCCTGACATGTTGTTTTGCATCCAATTTTGAGCCCAGCTCTCCCCCCCCCCTTTGTCTCTGTTAACAAATGGGGTCTGGACAGTGATGAATGAGTTTAGAGCAGGTTCCCTTTCCACAGATGGAGCAATCAGCTGGAAGCATTTTACTTTTCTGCGTTAACTGAGAAGTGGGGAGGGTTGCCAGCGATGGTGGGAGAGCAGCCGGCTTAGCTTCAGAACACTGGAGCTTAAATGCCAGCCCAGCCATGGGCAGGGGGTGCATCTGCCCTCCCACATCCCCACAGGAGGTCATTGGATCCATCAGCCTCGCCTGTGGGAAACAGTGGACAGCCTCACTGGGTTGTTGTGAGGATAAAGGGAAAATTATTACACACCCCATACCTCCGGGACCCTGGGGGACATGCAGTGACACACCTTGCCCTTCAAAGGATGTTCTGGCTAGGGCTGGGGCGGCTGCTGCTGGGTCCTCCGGCCCTCCAGTCAAGGTTAGGCAGGGAAAGGTGCCGTTGATCTCACTCAGATGGTTTAGCCGTTGCCCCATCACTGCAGTAGCCCTTCTCTTGTTGCATCCCCAGGGAGGCTCTGCTCATTTGCATCTTTGGACATTTGGGCAGCTCATGTGGCTTGTGACTACCATTTGGTTGCAGAGAGTGGTTTGGGGCCCTTTTGGTTCCCTTTGGTGAGGCTCAGGCCGGAATCAACCCTCCCTTTTTTGCGGGAAACTCCCTTATTCCAATGCCGTTTCCCGCTGCTATCCCGGATTGTTGATACCCCTTAAATTTCCCAGATTTCAAAGAAAGCAGCTCCTCTCCCTCCTGTCGGCCAGGGAGGCTCCTCAGCTGCGTAGCTCGGCTGCCAATAAGGAGCCTGAGACCGACTGGGGGCGGAGCTTGCATGCCTTGTGCAGCCAGACCCTCATGCCCAACCAGACAGACAATCTGCCTGCCGTCTATGTGCTTGCTCTTTCGCTCCCCCATTCACACACAGCCTCTGGAGCGCAGGGTGGCGAGGCTACTTGGTGCCATTGCACCGCCCTCGTGGCATCCCTCATTTTCAAATCCGAAAGCTTGAAAAAATCCCTTATTTTCAAATCCGAAAGTTGACAGCTATGATCTGAGGGTGGCAAATAAACACACACCCTTGGCCCACACCCTACACAACACACATATCCATGGGTTGCACTGACATTCAGGCAGGATTCCTCCTCTCGTCATCACACTCACACCTTCCTCCTTCCCAGTGCAGAGGGTGCCAGCATACTATTGTTGTAGAACTGGGCCCCACAAACAGCCACTGGGGTACAAATCCTGTCTCTGGTTATTTCAGCCAATGGACTTGATTCCTGTGCACAGATCCCCAAACTCTGCATCAGAATGAAACAAAGAAGCGTTCCTTCTAGGTATCGTTTCAATAGACATCCCCATCGACAAGAAAAGAGTGTTTTTATATGCCACAGCTGCTGCCAGAATATTAATAGCAAAAAATTGGAAAGGGGGAAATGTACCCTTGATAACTGAATGGCAAAGTAAGCTTTGTGAATTTATTGAGCTGGCGAAAATGACAGCAGCCTTAACATTACAATCAGACCAAACATTAAGGTAAGAATGTGTAGAACAGGCATGTCCAACAGGTAGATCGTGATCTACTGGTAGATCACTGGACGTCTGTGGTAGATCACTGGTAGATCACTGGCTCCCCCCAAAGAAACTCAGCCACTTTGGCTCCCCTAAAAAAAGCTCTACATCTTTGCCCTGAAGCCCCCAAAACAGGGCTTTCCTTCCTAAAAAAAGCTCAACTTTGACCCGAACCCCCCAAAACATGGATGGCTTTCCTTCCTAAAAAAAAGGCTCAACAACCTCGACCTGAAACCCCCCCCCCCATAAAGGGGTAGATCATTGCCAGTTTTTAACTCTGTGGGTAGATAACAGTCTCTTGGGAGTTGGCCACCCCGGTGTAGAAGAATATATGAAACAAAGGAGCCATTCTGGGTGCCCACAAAAGATCCCACACCCGAAACAAAACAATCCACCTGCCTCGCCAACGTCTGGGCAGGTTCTCCAATGCGCAGGGACTTCCTTCCTTGGCTCCTTTTGCCACTTAATCAGAGCTTGTTCCCTTCTGCTGCAGGTCAGGCGAGCAACAACACAGTGGGGGAGCTCCATCTCCAAGTGGACCTCACAACAAACCCAGGGACCGGAGAGCATAAAGTCACCGTCAAAGGTGGGTGTCAAAATATGCTGGCTTTGCATCCTCTCCGAGCCGGATGGCAGGTGATTCCTCCTTGCCAGGTTGTGCCTTTGGAGCTGCTCTGCCTTGGGGATCTGAAGAGATCCCCAAGGGGATCACTCAGAGGATGGCAAAGGCAGGCAGGCTCTGGAAAGCCCTTGTCCTGAGCTAACCTCCATAGAAATGATAGGGAGCCGATGATAGGGGTCAGCAAGTTTCTCCCAGAGGCAACACAAAGGCAAGGCTTTTTGGAGCCAAGGGTGTTTTCTCCTTCCCTCCAAAGGAGCCCGGACTGACCTCTTCAATCAATCAATCAATCATTTATTTAAACGGTCACAGACCAGCTTCGACTCACACAGCAATCAAATAATAGAACATGTAAAAGATACAAAGAACATTACAAGTAAAACGTCAGTTTAAAATTTGAGAACCTAAATTAAAATCAGATGTTTGCATGCCCCCACTAGTTTCCTTTAAGAAGTTCTTGTTTCCTGCGTTTAATAGCAGATACACAAAATTTAGCTACATTAATCGTAATTTCAGGATCCTTATCATCTACCAAGGCTCTTAGACGTTGGAAATCAGATTCGTTCTTAGACTTTTGTAAAACCGGTGAAATGTAGGTCAACCGTAGATCCTTGTAGAAACTACAGTGTGAATTTGTGTGAATTTGTTTCTACTTCCGACGAGCCACAAGGGCAGATACGTGCCTCATAAGGTTTGCCCTCATATCTGCCCTGCAACAGGGCAGAAGGAAGAACACTGAATCTGACGAGGGTAAACGAGTGTCTATACTTGGGTATATGTATTTTTGACAGATAGTTTGCAGGAGAAAACCCTCTCCCATAGTCTCTTATTACTGCATGTCTGTTCATTTCACTCATGTGGCATTGCAACTCCATGTCCCAGATACGTTGGCGAACTATATTTCTAGCTTTCTCATATCCTGCCCCTATCAGAGTCTGTGGAGAAAGCCCCAAATTCCTCAGCTTTTCATACAAAGTATCTCTCCAGTTAGTTTGACAGGTATCTAGCAGGGTTAAAGGTGCCAGCCCCACCGGGAAAAAAATAAGTTTTAGCCAATAATGTATCTTTAGTGTCCACAGCCGCGCACTGATAGAAATTTGCCCCACTTCTAAGCGGACTGCTATATTGGATACACTGACCTCTTTATCCAAATTTTGCATGGTGGTTCCTGATATCAAGGAGCAGGTTTTTACCTATGTTTGGAATCAGTCCTCTTGAATCAAGAGCCTTTCAAAACTGCATGAGGTGTCCGGCACAAGACTGCTAGTAAAAGATAAAGCAACAATATGCATCACTAAATAGAGCCCCCCAAACCCGCAAATAGCTATAAATATCTTTTTTTAAAAATGTTAAAACACAGAGATGTCGTGTCATTGTCAGCAGTAAAACAGCAAAATATCAGCCTGGGTGAGCAACATCATCTTCAACTGACATCTGAATATAAGAAGCAAATGTGACTCCAGGGAGAGGGCCTTGTTGGGGGGGGGACTCACAGGGAAGACACTGTCTCTTGACCATCCCCATGTGGAGCAATGGTCAAGGAAGAGATGTATTTCCTCAAGTGTGTGTGTGTGTGTTTTAGAGCTCCACTTGACCCTCCCTCCGTGTGTCTGGTTGATGTTTTCAGTTGTCGCCATTAATAACCTCAACTGGCAAACCAGCGCTATGTTCCGGCCCTTTGTGGAGGTTTTCATCTTGGGGCCCAGCCTCAGCGACAAGAAACGGAAGCACGGGACCAAGACAAAGAGCAACACCTGGTCTCCCAAATACAACGAGACGTTCCAGTTGTAAGTGACCCTTCTCGGCTCTCTCTGTAGCTGGTGGCAGCGAGGGCAGTGTTGTAAATCCCTGTGTGTGTCCTGTCTCTCTCTAGCCTCCTGAGCAGCGAAGAAAGGCCCGGGGCCTATGAGCTTCACCTCTCTGTGAAGGATTACTGCTTTGCCAGGGAGGACCGGGTCATTGGCATGGCTGTCATACAGCTGCGGAGCCTGGCAGAGAAGGGCAGCTGTGCCGCCTGGCACCCTCTGCTGAGGAACATCTGCATGGACGAGACCGGGCTGACGATCCTGCGGATCCTTTCCCAGAGGACCAATGACGATGTCGCAAAAGAATTTGTCCGGCTCAAATCGGAAACACGGTCCGTCGAAGAAACAGCCTGAAAGCTCCTCGCGAGTAAATGCAAAATGTCTGCGCCAAGACCCTTGACCCAGTGTTACCGACATCCGAATCATGCATGTGTGTGCAACTCTGTGGGAATGTTTAACTAACTCTGTTTCCGTGTTTGCCAGAACATAAAAGTACTATATTTGCCAGGTTATGTCCAAGAGCTGTCAACCTTTTCTACATGTTTGGGTCTTTGGAAAAAAAATAAGTAATTGTTTCAATGAAGTGCCAAAACTGCAATGAAAAGCAAATGCTTAATGGCATCCTTTGAAACGTTGATTTTGTCTCATCCCAGTCTCCTCTCGTGAGCATTTCCCCGATAACATGTTAGGCTTTTGAGTTGGGTCATCTGTTAGCTGTCTCTGTTCAACTACCATGTGGCCTCTCCAGCCTCATCTTCACCAAGTCCCCCCCCCTCCCTCCCTCCCTCTCCCCTCCCCCCACGTTTGGGCTAATTGCCTGCTTCCATTTTATGCAAACTCCGTTTTCAGTCTCACTTCCCAAGATCTTTTTCTATCATAACTTACAGATGCAGTTACTTCAAGAAAGGGTTTGTAATTTTATAATTGCTGATAACAAAAGAAATGATTTTTTGCATACAGACTTTAAAAAACAAAACAGTGGAAATGTTTTATGCTGACCTTTTTTTCCAACCTTTCATATTTATCACTGTGAAGAAATGCTGTCCAAGCATCATCCGCAAGAAGCTTAACTCCGTTTGTTACTGATGTTTGATAACTTGAGATAACGTTGTTCTCTCAAACTGCCATGGTAACATCATCTTTGTAACGCAAGGGTTGTCCCATCACCCCAGTCTGGTGATCTGCCACTGGCACAGGCAGGGCCCCCATGGGACCCCTGGAAATGCACGCTCCCCCCCCCATCTCACTTCCATGGGGTGGGGTGTTCCATGGGAGCACTTGGGCCCTTGCCCCCTCCTTCTCCGTTGAAGTGGAAAGGAAGGACCCTCAGAGTTTGCTTCAGGAAGAGGAGAAGGTGGAGGAGGAGGCATGGATGGAGGGGGTTCTCAAGTAAGTGAGGGGGTGTGGGGTGCTGGCGAAAGAGGCAGGCCCTTGTCTTCCTTGGCTCAGGGCGCCTGGGATGTGCTCCGTTAGCGGTGGGTGGAGGGCTGCTTCCTAGTAGCCCACACAGGAGCCGTTCCCCGTGGGTAGTGTTCGATGCAGCGTGTGTGTTTGTGTGCGTGCGTGTGAGTGCGTGTGTGAGAGAGCTTTACAGAGTTTTGTTGTGTGAAATGCTGCTGGACTATACAGGGTTAAAGAGATGGAAGATGCTGCTCAGTGGTTTCCATCTAGAGATCCTTCATGAGAAGCAATTTTGCTGTTAACATTTTTCACTCTGACCATTACAGATGTTCTTTTACATACTTAGCTGAAGTCGCAGTTAAGTGCTTTTCTTCTTATTTTTATTTTCATAGAAGTTCAAAGGTTTCTACTTATGCAACATGACTATGTCCTGCACTGAGGCAAAAATCCATGTGCTGTAAATATATTTCGTGAGAAATTGTACAATAAAGCAAGAAGAAACTGCTCTCCGCTTGCCTCCTTGCCCTGATTTTTCCCATCTGCAGAGGCATTGTTCCATCAGGAAGGTGATTTGGATGAACGTGTGTGTGTGTGTGTGTGTGTGTGTGTGTGTGAGAGAGAGAGAGAGAGAGAGAGAGAGACAGACAGACAGACAGACAGACAGACAGACAGACAGACAGACAGACAGACAGATTGCACCTGCCTTCTATCACAGCAGGACTCCAAGAAAGGGCAGTCACTGGTGAACATGGGCAGGGTTGACACAGAGCTTACAAGTTACAGGGAACCAGGCAGAGGGCCTTCTCAGTAGTGGCACCCGCCCTGTGGAACACCCTCCCACCAGATGTCAAAGAGAAAAACAACTCCCAGACTTTTAGAAGACATCTGAAGGCAGCCCTGTTTAGGGAGGCTTTTAATGTTTAATAGATTACTGCATTTTAATGTTCTGTTGGAAGCCGCCCAGAGTGGCTGGGGAAACCCAGCCAGATGGGCGGGGTATAAAGAATAAATTATTATTAGTAGTATTAGTATTAGTAGTAGTAGTAGTAGTAGTAGTAGTAGTATTGTTAGTATTATTACTTCGAATTTTGCCCTGGCATAGCTAGGCAACACACTACCCAAAACAACACACACATCCCAGTCTGAAGTATTCCTTTGGGCAGATCCAAGGATTATACCCAAGACTGGCCGGTACAGTCCAAAGCCAGTCTCAAGCCTTGCCCAAACTGGAAAAGGCTTTCTATAAAAAAGGATGCCTTGATGTCTGAAAGCTCCAGGATGCTCATAAAGGAAGCCCCTCCAGTGGAAAGGGAAGCCCCCGGGGACACTCTCCTCCTCCATGCCACATACTCCAGGCTCAACTTTTCTGAGAATGAGGCAGGTGGCTCAAAGGAAGTAGGTGGCTGATTCTACTCCAGAGGTGGCTAACTGCTTCCCGCCCAAGGGCAGAATTGGGAGTTGGCCAACTCCCTGAGGGCCACATGCCCACCCAGCAATGGGCAAGACCAGTGTGCAGACACATGCAGCAAACACACAGCTTGCACAGAGAGGGTGGCAGCGCTGAGCCTTTGGAGCATAGCTGTCAACTTTCAGATTTGAAAACAAGGGATTTTTCCAAACTTTCGGATTTTAAAATAAGGGATGCCACGAGGGCGGTGCAATGGCACCAAGCAGCCTCGCCACCCTGCGCTCCAGAGGCTGCGCGTGAACGGGAGAGTGAAAGAGCAAGCACATAGATGGCAGGCAGGTTGTCTATCTGGTTGGGCGTGAGGGTCTGGCTGCACAAGGCATGCAAGCTCCGCCCCCAGTCGGTCTCAGACTCCTTATTGGCAGCCGAGCAACGCAGCTGAGGAGCCTCCCTGGCCGGCAGGGAGGGAGAGGAGCTGCTTCCTTTGAAATCTGGGAAATTTAAGGGATATCAACAATCCGGGATAGCAGTTTCCTGCAAAAAAAGGGGGGGTGACAACTATGCTTTGGAGAACTTTAGCAACAGTGCTCAGGGGAGAAGCTGCCTCTCTGTGCAATTTTTTAGGGTAAGGAGAGGTGCCCAATTTTGTCAGAGGGCTGATGGGTGAGCCTCATGGGCTGGACCTGGCCTGTGAGCCCTGGATTTGCCCATGGAAAAGACCACTGTCCCTAGATTACGCCTTGGAAACTGAGAGCTGTGAAACAGCAGAAGCGTCCTGGAAGGCGGGAGTTACTAAACCACCTCCAGCCTTAGTCAGATAGTAGAAAGTCTGCTTCACATTGGAGTTTACAGAAGGACACTTTTCCTCCAAGCCTGGAGGAGGGGAAGTGGGAAGAGCCATATTCCAGGATGGCTGTGGAGATAGCAGGGTGACTCCCTTCAGCATCTTCCTGCTTCTCCTGCCACAAAATGCATTCAGGGTCAGAGACACAGGACAAACATGCTCACGCTTCCACAGGCCCTTTGGGAAGGAAGGGTTTGCTTACCTGGCAGTGTCTGGGTGGCCACACAAGAAGAGGCCCCCTGGATGTTGGTGGATTCCAGCTCCCCCCAGCATGGCCCATGGTCAGAGACGTCTACAACATCTGCAGGGCAGCAGATGAAGGAAAGCTGGCCTCTTCTCCCACCTCAGGGCCTGGATATTGCCTGCCTTCCCGTTGAGAAGCTGACTTGACTTCTTGTAGGCCCCCAAGCCTCCTTGGGGCACATGTCTTGGCAATCTGTACACTACATAACTCTGGGGTTTCTAAGTGCTGTACAATGACAACATTTCACCACATCAGCTGGAGCTTCCAGTTTACCTGTGAGTGAGTTGAGATTGACTGGGTGGCAGCCCCCAATTGTAGCTAAATGTGTAGGCAAAGGGGTCCTTTTAGTCCATGCTCAAGCTGTCACCCAGAGCCAAGTGTGCCCTCCAAGGCTCACAGGAAGCTTAATTAATAGCCTTTAGATAGTACAAGGATGCAATGATTGCTCATCTAAGATGCCACATCTCCTCTCTTGGCACCCATGAATCACAAATGAGGGTTCTCTTCTAAGAGGGAGAAGGTGGATCATGTTTGTTCCTGGTTTGTTCCTCATGGTGACCGATTTTGCCTCCCAAAGGATATTTCCACAGGGACTCCACTGGAGAGTAACTAATGCTTTGTCCTTAATGAGTTTCCTCATCTCCAAGACTGTCTCTCCCTCTTTTCCTTCCCTGTTTACATCAGACTGTCATATCTGAGAAATTGTTTAATTGCTGGTTTGTTTTGATGTCAGTAAACCTCCAGATGGAATGAGTATGAGAGCATCTCAGCTTTGGCTAAAAGCAGATTCATTTCCGTCTGAGGCCATCGTGTGTGCTTTTGCTCACTTCAGAGATTGCTCTTTTGCCATGTGAACATTAGGGGAGAAATGGAAAGCGACTCCAGCCGTGGTCCAGCCTGGGATTCAGACTCAGATTCTGAACCTGGGGGATCCCAGCCTGCACAGGAGTCCCCGCCTCCAGAACCAGCAGAGCCGGGGCTGGGGCCTGAGTCTGAAGGGTCCTCACCTGTGCTGGATCCTCAGGTGCAGGCATCTGCTGAGTCTGCTCTGGCTCCTGATGGGATGGAGGACCCATTGCCTGCAGGTGCTCCACTCCCAGCCCTGTCAGGGGAAGCTGAGGTTGCTTCTGGGTCCGCTAACCCTCCAGCCTCTCCTGAGCTGCAGAGGTTCAGGGCAGAGAGGCGAAGGGAACTGAGTTCCCGCAGGAGTGCTCGCCTCCAAGCCAGGAGAGGCGAGTCACCAGAGGATCGGGGCTGCCCTATGCCTCGGGGCAGATAAAAGCCGGCCAGCCCCAAGTTGCAGGAGCAACATCGTTGGTGACCAGTTCCTGCCAGTGTTCCTGCTTGAAACCTGTCCTGCTTTCCTGCCTGAGCTCCTGACCCGCCCTGGTTCCCTGCTTGCCTACCTGTTCCCGATTTTGCCTGCCTCCCTGCCCTGCACCCAGCTTCAGAGACTACGGACTGCCTTTACGTTGCACCTCTGACCACGGACCGGACTTGGACCTCGCCTTTCGGGTAACCCACGGGACCAGCACAAACAAGTTGTGATCTCCCAATGACGATCCCCAGGGAGAGTGATGTGGGCACAGCTGGTCCCTGCCTTTCTCTGAGGCTGTGCAAGGCTGGTCTGAAGAAGCTGACTCTGAGGGTGGCTCATAGAATCATAGAACTGAAGAGTTGGAAGGGACCCCGAGGATCATCTAGCCCAACCTCCTGCAATGCAGGAATCTCAGCACATGTCCCCACATCCAGGTTGAAACCATACTGGACTCTGCTTAGCTTCGTAAATGTGCTGGTCTGAGCAGTCCATAGTACTGAAACCTCGCTGAATGTTTCTGCAGAACCGACCTCGAAGTTAGGTTGCCGAGGCCACACACTCCAAGTCCATGGCTTTGTTTGTGGTGCCACAGTTGTGGGACTCTTTCCTCCTTCCACTGTGTCCAAGGCAGATTTTAATCTGTGCTGTGGTCTGGGTTTTATTGCCTCGAGGCCTGTTGCATATCATGTCTGTCAAACAGGCTGTGGAAGGAAGATGCTCGTGTCCAAGTAATGATTTGCTAGAAGTCTCTCCCACTGCTTGGTTCCCCGAGTGCTGTAGGCAAACTGCTTGACACATGTGTCTGGAGACTTCTAGCTGCTGGGAAGGTGCAGGGAATCAAAATAGAAGCAATTTTCTTGGCGGTGTTTTTTTTTTCCTCCTGCATGTAGAATTTTTCCCTAATCAGAAATGAAGTTTGTGGCAGCAGCGAAATACAAAGCAATTACATGGGCAATTGAGCTTTATCCAGCCTGTTGTGCTAAAGGAGTGGAGTGTAGGGTACATTTGGTTTCTATGGCAAGCGAGGGATGAGGGCAGGGGCTGGAGAGGAAGGGGCCTTAATTTTATATTAGCCTGATTTCTCCCAGAAAACAGATACCTTCCTCTCTGCCCAAGAACAGAGGACCCCTAGTGCCAAATAGCCAAGATTTCTTCTCTTTAGCATTTCTTGTTTATTTCAAAATCTAATCTACCCAGTCTCCATGTGGAAAATTTTTAAATAACCGCCCAAGAAAACCAACAAACTAAACACCCATTAAAATGCATTGTGTGTACTAAAGGATTAAAAATTTCTCATTGCTGCTTAGCCATAACAGTTAAAAGTCTGCCACACATACACACACCACAAGGTTGTTGGGGGGAAACAAATATTGATTGTGAACATAGGGCTCAACAATTTTGGGGTCTTTCTAACTTTCAGGGTGTCCTGGTTTTTACTTTTTGAAATATGGCAACCCTAGTGAACATGATGTGAAGATTCCCTGGTTTGGTTTGACTCTTGCATTCATTTGCACGGGGTAGAATCCACCAACCACAACTGCGTTAAAAGAGGACCACGTGGGACAGGCCTGTCAATCTCCCATCTCTTGTACTCCCAAGACAAGCACTGGGTGGGCTGACCAGTTCTAGACTGGAAATGGCAGGACATCCTCTGCCCCCACCTCAAAGCAGAGCCCTTCCACAGCCACCAAGAATAGCACAAGAGCTCCCGAGAGCTCGCTTCCGCGCAGAGCACTAGCAGGCAGCAATGAGACTCCCTTTGGCCAGCAGGTTAATTGGAAGGCTCTGCCAGAAGCCTGTAATCACACCACTGAGGCGTTGCAAGAGCAGCCAAAGGGGTACATCAGAAGCGCCGGGGCAGAATTGCTTTTTGCTCACTCCATCTCCCACACTTCAAAGGTCTTCTGATACTTATTACTTTTCATTGATTTTTTTTCCTCCCTCCTCCCATCAAGTAAGTACAAATATTCCTCTGGAGACCATCAAGAACAGAAATTGATTCAGCAAGAAAAAGCTTTCTTCATATCTATGCAATGGATGGACAGTCTGATGGCTGACTGCCCCAGCCAGGCATGGCTGCCTTTATCGCCATTTGAAGGCAATGGCAACTAAAAGTTCTGAACTTTCTTTCTTTCTTTCTTTCTTTCTTTCTTTCTTTCTTTCTTTCTTTCTTTCTTCCATGCCACTCTTCAATAAATACTAGTAGGGTGGTTGGCAAGATAAAAATAAGGAAATCCTTAAAATGCAGCAGTTGGATAATAACGTGGCATTAATGCAGTCGGCTATCAATAGCTCTATCGGTAGGGAAAGGTGTGAGAAAATAAGAAGGTTGTGGGTGCCGAAATGATTGCAAAGGGTGTGCCAAATGAGCACCCACCTTCCAGAGCAGGCGTAGGCAAACTTGGCCCTCCAGATGTTTTGGGACTACAACTCCCATCATCCCTAGTTAACAGGACCAGTGGTCAGGGATGGTGGGAACTGTAGTCCCAAAACATCTGGAGGGCCGAGTTTACCTGTGCCTGTTCCAGAGCGTGTTGTACACACCAAGAAGGCCCCCAGCTCCCCCAGTTGCCAGCCAGCCACCTCACCTTAGGAATGGGCTAGTTTTGCCCAGACAGTCTTTGCTCATGACACCAAGGCAAGGTTCCTAATCTGTGGCCCCTCCCTGCTGAGATGCTTGGTTAATTCTGGTTGCAGCCCTTGGAAGGATGGCCTCTCTACAAGGTGTTAGATGACGTTTCTTATTTTTCAAGTATTAAGTTCATGTCCACCTCAGTTTGCGATTTTTAAAGTCCCCTTGAAAATCTATTAGCATTTCTGTGCATGTATCTTAATATACACATTTTGATGCAAATTTGCCTATATTTGCAAGCAATTTCCTTTAATATCAGGCATCTTCATATCCTGTTTTTCACTACTACATGCATGTTCACACTTTCCCCTAGTATATGGTGTTTTGAATGCATTATTTGGTTGGAGAACTGCATTGCAGAATTCAGAGCCATGTGGCTTTCAGAGGATGGCAGCGTTTCAGTCTGCACTCTGTTAAGGGGAGCGCAGAGCAGCTAGATTCACCTTTAAATGTGAACTGAGTTGCATTTCCCTCTCATCGTTACATGCCCCACACAGAAACCAGTACGGCATCTTTAGATAGAGATCGGCTCAAGTCCCCATTCCCCTCCTGGGTAGGAGGGTGAAGCAGGATTGAGCCCTCATTCAATCAAGCCAGCCAAGTTTCCCATCACAGGCCCCAGTTTGCAGTCTTTTTCTGCCCCTCCGCAGATCCTAAAATGACAGTGGAGCATTTGTCTCCCCGGCACTACAGTGCACAAGGCAAAGGCTGCTGTTAATTTGAGGAGTAGCAGCCTGTCACCACAGCCCTCCCTAAAACAAGCTGACAGTGCACTTGTTTCCAATAATATCCACCCTCCAAAGGCAGCGGTGCTTCTGGGTGCCTCAGTCAGAACGGCAGCTTTCTTGTAGGCTGTTTTGCTTACCATCGCTGTGCTTGTGCCTTCCATGGCCCGAGAGGAGGACCTGGTGGGAATGTTGTGGATAGTAGGAGAGGATATATTGATTAAATACTATTCTTCCCTGCTCACGCTAGTGAACTAGCAGCAGAACACATTCCCTTGCACATTGCTGGAAGCAAGTTGATTGATTCGTTAGAATCATTTAAGTTGAGCAATCCAGTCTGGCTTGTCCAGATTGGATTGTTCCTTGTAAGTTTCCCCTTTAATTCCCTCTTAAAAACAATAATGACACGGCAGTTGTCTTTTAAAAGTCATGGTAAAGTTTACTTACATTCAGTTCACAGTATTGTCCTGAAGGCAGGCTTTATCTTGTAGTTACAGTAACATTCGAAGAGAAAAGAAATCTGAGCTAGGCCTCGGACTTTCTACCTTGTGGCTTACGTCCTCTGTAAGGATGCGCCATGTGCTGCTGGCCAAGAGCCAGCAGAGAAGTCAAAAAGGAGAAAATGGAAAAAGGTGAAAAGAGGCAAGAGAGGAAGATGGCTGCATGACTGGCCCTTTTATAGGGTCTGCTAGGGTCACTCCCATCTACCTGGCCACATACAGGGGGAGGATGCTCCAGAGCAGGTATGACAGGAAGTCTTCCCTGTCTGGAGCAACATTCCCCTGTGTGTCCACTCTAGGAAACAGGAAATGTTGTATTTGGACGCAGTTCAAAGAAAAAACCCGTGCCATCTTGAAAGAGAAACCCAGGCTGTGAAACATGACACCATAGGGAGCGGCAAGCCTTAACAACCACAATATACGAATTTTTAATATAATTGGCAAACCCTCCTGGAAAGGTATAAGTGAAAAGCAGACGGATGAACAACAGCTGTGGAAAAAGAGGTTTGGATGTTATCGGGACTGAATGAAGATGGTGACTGTCCGTGATTTGGCTTTTGGAATCAGAGTGTCAAGGGGCAAGGCGATCGTATGGTGATGAAATATGGACTTAAATCCACACAGGGACATTGTTTGTTTTGATTTATCTTGCTTGCTGGAATACATCAGAGGCTGTGAAAATATAGGAAGGGTAAAAAGCAAGGACAGCAGCAGGGACCGAGCAACGGGAGCTCACCCCGTCGCGGGGATTCGAACCGCCGACCTTCCGATCGGCAAGCCCTAAGCTCTGTGGTTTAACCCACAGCGCCACCCGCGTCCCTTTTTCTGGCTTCTTTACCAGGAGATAAAATATCCATTGTGCTTAGGATGTGAGGGCTGCAGCAGTAGCGGCGGCAGGAAAAATGGCAGTTTCTGTGCAGTGGAGCCCAAATACAGGGAAATGTCATCACTCCTCCTGCCCCCCTTGTTAATTTTTAAGTGCCGCTCTGCTTCCTTGGCTAGGTGGCTTTGGCCCCCACACTGCGGCTCAGCTGCAACACAGCTGCTACAAATGCACTTCGCCTCTCAAGTGGGACCAGTGAGAGGCTGGCTGCAAATGAGAAGCAAAGCCCTGATTAATGAGGCATCCCCATGTCAGAGGGAAGCTGAGCTGCATCTTTAACTAGCCGCTCCCTAGTGCCGTGAGCAGGAAGAGAATGGGGGGGGGGCGTGCCTGGAGTTTGGCACCCTTCCTGGCACCCAAAAGCCTCCTAGGTGGCCAGGTGTTGAGTCCAGAGGCTGCTGGCTGTGAGGATCCAGTGGGCTGCCTCCCTGAGCCCAAGGTAACAATTGCCTCTCTGCCCAAAGATGCACACAGTCAATTATGACTGTTTAAAGTGGACCCAGGTGGTGCTGTGGGTTAAACCACAGAGCCTAGGGCTTGCTGATCAGAAGGTCGGCAGTTCGAATCCCTGCGACGGGGTGAGCTCCCGTTGCTCGGTCCCAGCTCCTGCCCACCTAGCAGTTCGAAAGCATGTCAAAGTGCAAGTAGATAAATAGGAACTGCTCTGGCGGGAAGGTAAACGGCGTTTCCGTGCGCTGCTCTGGTTCGCCAGAAGCAGCTTAGTCATGCTGGCCACATGACCTGGAAGCTGTACGTCGGCTCTCGGCCAATAAAGCGAGATGAGCGCCGCAACCCCAGAGTCGGACACAACTGGACCTAACGGTCAGGGGTCCCTTTACCTTTACTTTAAAGTGGCATAAAGGGGCTTTAAATGTTTGTTGCGGATTTGGCCCAAATTCACCTGGAGCGAAAATGAAAAGGGCGGCCATTGACAACTAGCTAGGGCTTACCAATGGGCCCTTAACGGACACGGCTTGGATATCTGAAGAGATCTTTCAGGCGTCATCAACAACTTGTAAGGTGTTTTTTGAAAGAAGCAAAAACGTAATTGCAAAGAAATGGGGTGAATAGAAGGGATTGCAAACTATTGTGCTTCACATTACACTGATTTATTAGCCAACCTTTACCCGAAGGACCGAGAGTTGCAAAGGTTTAAAAGAGAAGATTAAAAACAGTGAAACTACAAAAGTAGAGCAGGTCCTAAGAATCTCAGGTGTCAAAGGGATGTGTCTTCAAGCAGGTGCACCTCTGCGCACAGGGAGTTTCATAATTTACGGGCTGCCACAGAAAATGCCCTTTTCCGGCCACACACAAACTTCTTGCAGCTACTTTCATAACTGGGGGAGCCATGGCCCTGCCTCTTTGCAGCTAGTCTTTCTTGATTCAGGCTGCCTGCTATACAGCTAGCCAGTTGTGTGGGGAAATGGGGATGCAGCTGTTTCCCAGATAATGTAACTTAGTATTGGCAGGACCAGGACTCAGGTCTGACCACAAGATGAGAAATATGGGCCCACTTGCGCCTCTTTTCCATCTACTCCTGGCTTTGCCAAAGGCTTCTAAGGGAGGGGAAAGGGTTGGCTGAGAGCAGATCGGGTGGCACAGTGGTGGGTTTTTACAGCTAGGGGCATGAGAGCTTAAAGGAGAAAGACTCCCGACTCTACGATTCTATGACTCTTGTCTTGAGACTGGAGGGGTTTTAGTGGGCGGGGAGGAGTTAAAGTCTCTTCCCATTTGTCAAAGCTGTGCTTTATGTAACCATGCCGCTGTCAGAGTGGCTATGTAGAACCTCCACATTCAGAGGTAGTGCACCTTTGAAGCCCAGTTGTTGCCTTTGGGGAAGGACCATGGCTCAGTGTCAAAAAGGTTCACATGCAGAATGTCCCTGATTCAACCTGTTGGGGCAGCATCTCCATGTAGGGCTTGGAATCTTTTGCCAAAAACCCTGGAGAGCCAACTCCTAGAACAGGGGTCAGCAGGGGCGTAGGAAGTGGGGGGCGGGGGGCGGGTCGCTCCAGGTTCCATCATGGAGGGGGGTGACAAATTATCAAGGAACAATTACTGCCCTACTAGGGTGGTTCATAAAAAACTTTTTTTTAAAAAAAAAAATGCCTGCTCCAAAGGTCTTATCTTACTACACTAGGGATTATATAGCTATATATGAAATTTCATGTATATCAGTTAATATCTTGACCCTCCTCCACGAAAATAGCTATTTACTTGGCTGTTTTCCTATGTCGTGAAGGCTGAAATTTCAATTCAGTGGAGCACTTACTGTTCCCAACCCTAACCCTGCGGAAAGCCATCTAATAAGACTTTAATTTGATTTTGACATGTTTTTAGGTAATTTAATTATTGTTTGATTTTATATCAATGTTATGTATCTGATGTTAGCCTCCCTGAGCCTGACTTCGGCCGGGGAGGGCGGGATATAAATAAAAGTTTATTTTTACTTATTATTATTCCTTTGTATGAAAATATGAAATAACGTAAAACCATTTTTTCAGGCAAAATAAAAAATCAATAAAAATCAATGGGGGGTGACAAGAAATTTTCCGCACCGGGTACCACCTGACCTTCCTACGCCTCTGGGGGTCTGCAAACTTTTTCAGCAGGGGGCCAGTCCACTGTCCCTCAGACCTTGTGGGGGGCCGGACTATATTTTGGGGAGGGGGAGAATGCCCCACAAATAACCCAGAGATGCATTTTAAATAAAAGGACACATTTTACTCATGTAAAAACACGCTTATTCCCGGACCGTCCACAGGCCGGATTTAGAAGGCGTTTGGGCCGGATCCGGCCCCCAGGCCTTAGTTTGCCTACCCATGTCCTAGACGGCTCCGGCATCTCTCTGTCGTGTCCTGTTGGTGGGCTTCGCAGAGCAGCCAGGTGGACCACGGTACCAACTGAGCTGAGCTCCTCCTCTCTGGAGGAGATGGGTTGAGCATTAAATCTGTAAATTAAAATTTAAACCTCCTGTCCCACATGTGTGAGGGAAATATAAGCAGAGCCCAAGAATGTACATCTGCTCACATCATTGGCCTGAAAGGAAGAGTGACTGAGGCAAGGAGGACGAAGAAAAGATTAACATCCCTGGTCCTATTTCCTACCACAGGATGTAGGGGTATATGAGAATTCTGTGAGTCTTAACCCCTTCATATGCTTATTTAGCAAATATAATTGACGTATTTCTCCAGAGCTCAAGGTAGCATTGCTCTTCCTCTTCATGCTTTTGGGGAAGTTTGTATGTTTTGCAGCCAGTCAAGAACTAACATTTTCATTCCTTCCCCTGCTCTCCCAGCCAAAAACTGCCTGTGCATTGCGGTTTATCCTCTCTCACTAACTGCACAGTCTCCATTTCTGAGTGGCTATTGTGCCTCTACATACTTAGTGAGAGCCTGCCCTAGTTGTGCACATGTTACTACTCTCTGTTTTCTTCTGGAGAAGCAGCCCTTCCGGTCAACCTACATCATTCAGACTTTATTTCTAAAGGTCTCCACTAAAGATTCTTAACCAACCAACTGAGTATAATGCATACAGCCAAAGTCTCAGTCAATACCTCTTTCTAAGATATTGACAGAAGGAGGCATAACTTTTACAAAATTAAATACGTTAACCGGGGTTATTAAAAAGGAAAAATCAGCTTCATTGTTTTGTGCTGTTTTGCGTCTGGGGAGGAATTCTAATAAATTATGAAAGAAAAAATATTAAAACCATCAGCTTTCAACACTTGGCTGCCCAGATTGAAATTGGCCACTAGCAATGAATTGCTGGGAAATTTTACTTCTTTTTTTCTGGCCGAACTGAATATCTGGTTGTTTCTCTTATTTAAAACACATCAAAGGAGCTGAAACGGGCGAAGCCGACCCAGAGGCAGCTGCTCCTACTCTCCTCCGCCCTTAAAAATGGGGTGGGAGGGAATTCTGGCAGATGAGGGGGTGAGAGAGAAAGAGAAGAAACGCCCATAAATTTAGGTGCTCCAGTTCCCCCACCTACAAACAAAGCCATGAGAAAAATAAAATCCAGTCTGGGAACTTTTTCCCCCACACACCAAAAATAGATTCCACTTATAGTAGATCTTCTGCCCTGGCTGTATTAGGAACGTCAGAAGCTGCCTTATTATTCCAGGCCTGATCTTCGGTGGATCGGGCCCCAGTGCATCCACTGACACAGGAAGCAGCTCCCCAGGGCCTCCGTCAGCTTCTCAAATTCTAGAAATATATGCATTTTTACCCTTGTAATATGCATTTTGCACACATTTGGCTGGACAACCGCAATGGAAAATTCCAAGTAGTGCAAATTTCAAAAGACGCCCGCGTTTCAGCTCACGTTTTGATTCAGAAAGTGAAAATTTCATGGGTTTGTACAATTTGGAGGAAGTTAGAAACTCCAATGAAGGTTGAGGAAGTTAGGGGAAGTGGGGGTTTTTGGCACCTCCCTTGCACATCTCAGGGGATGTGGATGTTGCTGCTTATTCGGTTCCTGGCTTATGCTTTGCAGTGCAGACTTTCAAGCAATGTAGACGAACAGGCCTTTGGGGAACCAGTGTGGTGTAGTGGTTAAGAGCGGTAGATTCGTAATCTGGTGAACCGGGTTCGCGTCTCCGCTCCTCCACATGCAGCTGCTGGGTGACCTTGGGCTAGTCACACTTATTTGAAGTCTCTCAGCCCCACTCACCTCACAGAGTGTTTGTTGTGGGGGAGGAAGGGAAAGGATAATGTTAGCCACTTTGAGACTCCTTTGGGTAGTGATAAAGCGGGATATCAAATCCAAACTCTTCTTCTTCTTCTTCTTCAATTTGTCTGGAGATGCCCTGCCAGAGGACAGCCTGCTGCAGGCAAGAGAGGCACATTGCCTAGAAGGCAGAGCCCCTCACAGCCACCATGCTGCATCTCAAAAGCCAAGGGAGACTAGTTTGCCGTCTGGCCACCTGCCCAACCATATTTCAGGGCCATAATACCTGGGAGCTTTCCCATGCCAATCAGCCTCCAACTCCTGGGCTCAGTTCTAGAAGGACCCCTTTCCAAGGGGCCATCCACCAGCCTGCAGGCAGGTACAGCCAGAATTGCTCATCGCTCCCCATATGTACATTAAGGTTTGTGGACAGGCAGCATCTGGTGAATTGCCCTGTTTCTTCCATGCCAGGCAGGCCTGGCCAGATACAAGACGCTCCAAGAGGGGGGCCAAGGAAGCCTTTCCTGGGCAGAGCAGCTGCATAATATTAAAAAGATGAGCCGCACCATAATTAACTCGTTTAGAGCTGTTCCTGCAACCCAGTTGTGTTCAATCAGAATCTGCCAATACAGTTTTCTACAAATTGCCATCTGAGATTCCTGCTTGGTGGATTCAGGTGAGCTCAGAACCAGATGCCAGATTAAATTCAGATCTGCACTTGTAAAAATAGCACGGAGGTGATGAAATGACTCTTCTCATTAGCTGCCTCTATCCTGGGAAGCACAGTCTTTCCCTGTGGAGCAGCCCAGAGCTTCAGTCCAGGAAATCAGGCCATCAAGACACAAAGACCAGGCAGCAGACTTCAGTTTAGGAGGAGGAGGAGGAGGGCGGGGAAATATTAGAAGCAGACCAGCACTCTGAATATATATTTCCTTTTCATTTTTGTGGGAATATTTTAGGAACGTGGATGATGATTTATAATTTAATATATCTCATCCTAACTTGCGCTTGCAAGTCTAACCAGCAGAGTAACATTCCCTTTTAAAATACACATAGCGGAAGTTGCTTTGATTCGCTAGAATCAGCTTAATCTAGTTTCCTGGTTTGTCACTATATTTCCCCTTTGTCCCTCTTCAAATAAGACACAGCACACGTCTTCTATAAAAAGATATAAAACGTTTACTCACGGACATTCAATTGCAGAGACAGGAAGACTCCCAAAAGAAGGCAGGCTTATTCTTAGTAAAGATATTTACAATAGGGATCTCTCCATGTGGGAGAGAAGTCCATCAGGCCCCAGTTGGCTGAAAGCCAACTGAACATCCTCCTCGCAGTCAGAGCGAGACGGAGCAGAGAGGCAGAAAGAGAGCAGAAGAGCAGAATGGCTGCTGGCCAGTGGGTTTGGCTAATACCTTCCCAGGTGAAGCCACACCCAGTTCTAGCTTGCAAAGGAAGTTACCTCAATCCAGGTGACCAGGAAGTTGTGGCTGGAGGACTGAGATACCTTCTAGCATTGTTGTACTTGACTGCTCTAGTGTTTACATCCCACAATTTTTAACCAAGTTATAACTATCTGCATAATGGGTGGCTCAATAAGATATAGAAAAAGAGCTTAAAGAAACAATTTGCTCTTTCCAGCCCTGGAGAAAGTGCTCATCATATGGTTTCCAGGCCTGGCACAAAAGAGTTCATGGTGTTTAAGCAATGGGGGGTTTGAAACTGGCTATAATTCTTTTGGAGACACAGTGTTCCAAAGGGAGCAGCCAGGCCTGCGTTCTCTGGAGCACTCCACTGGGCTGTTATTTCTCTGGTGCCCTCACAGCTTCTAAATGGGAATGCGCCAGGTTTAATTCTTCATTTCCTTCTCCCTAGAGGCTTTTACCCTAAACTGATGTTGGGCTGCTCATGGTTGCCAAACTGGGAAAGGAGGAGGAAGCCTTCATTCACCCTCAAGCGGCTTTGTCAAGTTTGACTCCCATCTTGCTCCTGTGATAAAGAAATAACAAGCTTTCCAAGTGAGAGGTGCCCTTGGGAGAATTTCCGAGAACCCTTGTTATATGAGTGGCAGGTTTAGTGTCAATCAAAAAGCAAAATTTTATATTATCCTTTAATAGCCAAGTTTATCACTTGCCCTGTCAGAGGCTATCACCCCAAGACACTCTTGAAATGTGGACAGCTTGAAACACCAACATGCAGATGGGGAGGCTGCTGCTTCTGCCTCAAAAGTCTCTTCCACTGCAGGCAGGTGGCAGGAGGAGCCTCCAGGGTCAGGTAGGCAATCTATGTCCTTGTGGCTTGCAGAGGAGAAGTTTACCTTTCATTTCTCATTTTCTAAAAGAACAGCCTTTTCTCACTGATCTCATAAATGAAAAGGGAAAACTGCAATGGGTTTGTTTTGCTTTGCATGGGCTCAGTGTTCTTGCCTATCCTTCTCCTTTAAGCAAACGAAAAATGAGGAATCTCCACAGACATTCCCCCAGTTGGGTTGAGCCAAGTTTCTTTCCGCAGTTGGAGGTGCCAGTGACAGGCATACAAATCTGCAGATCAAACAGTGACTCGGTTACTCTCTGTTTTTGAAAGTGCAACTTGTACTTTCTTCATTCGAGTGAAGGTTTTAAACATTCATCCCTTATCTATTTTTTTTATTCATCTTTATTGAGAACTCAATTACAACCAAGCACAAATATTATGATTACAATATTATTACAACATTATAATTGAGTACAATTACCAATATCAATGAGGGACTCAGGTGGCGCTGTGGGTTAAACCACAGAGCCTAGGGCTTGCTGATCAGAAGGTCGGCGGTTCGAATCCCTGCGACGGGATGAGCTCCCGTTGCTCGGTCCCTGCTCCTGCCCACCTAGCAGTTCGAAAGCACATCAAAGTGCAAGTAGATAAATAGGAACCGCTCTGGCGGGAAGGTAAATGGCATTTCCGTGCGCTGCTCTGGTTCGCCAGAAGCAGCTTAGTCATGCTGGCCACATGACCCGGAAGCTGTACGCCGGCTCTCGGCTAATAAAGCGAGATGAGCACCACAACCCCAGAGTCGGACACGACTGGACCTAATGGTCAGGGGTCCCTTTACCTTTACCTTTTGGGTCATGGCTCTCTTCTGGGAAGCAGTTAAGGCAAGAGTTAACGTCACCCAAGATAATCCAGTGAGCATATGGTGAGCCAGAACCACACCAAAAGGAAAGCCAATTTAAAATGTATTAATATAATTGACAAATAGTAAATGATTGCAAATATTCATTTTAAAGGGAAAGCATGATGCAAAATAAACAGTAATATAAAAACGATTACTATACACTGCTTGAAACCATTACAATGGGGCTATTAAAAACAGAAGGAACATGAAGCTGTTGCATTACCTACTTAAGGCATAATAAGAAATCATAGATGAAAAAGCGAACTATAAGAAAGCTATTATCCTTCTAACACCCTCTCACCACACCAGCTAACTTAAGAGCAAAAGCAATAAGAATGCTTCACTATATTATAAAAGCATAAATGCAATTTGCTGAAGCCATACATGAGAAGTTGCTTAAGATTTTAAAGAGGGTAAGACAAGATGTACGAGAAATATATTCTGCTAATATTGAAATAAAATTAGGGGCTTGGGGGAATAAGCGTAAATAAGTTGTTGCAAATTGGAGAATATTAACAATATAAAGTCTCAGTAGCAAAACAATCTCTAAGAATGCTGTAAGGTAGGGTGGAGAGCTGGCTCCTGTCAGAAGGCTGGTTCCTCCTCTCTCCTACCCCACATGGACCAGATTTGACAGTAGAGCATAAGACTCTTAATCTCAGGGTCGTGGGTTCGAGCCTCACATTGGGCAAAATATTCCTTTATTGCTGGGGGTTTGACTAAGTGACCCTCATGGTCTCTTCCAACTCTACAATTCTATGAGTCTATGATTCTTTGCAGGTTCCTTCCACATTGGTCTGTGGGGGACTTTGAAGCACCCATCAGCTCATCATCAGGACTTCAAAGTGCCAAGCAAGGATTTGCAAAGAATTATGTGCTGAAGCCCAACCACCAATCAGCAGATCGTCAACGCTTCAGAAGTCCCTCTTAGTCCAACCCAGCCATCTGTTTAGATGACACTGGGTGACTGGCAGATGGGTGCAACTTCACCAAAATGGCTTAGACTCCTAAATGGAATCCTGGTGGACTGGAGGTTACTCACCTCTACTGCTAAAGGTAAAGGGACCCCTGACCATTAGGTCCAGTCGTGACTGACTCTGGGATTGCGGCACTCATCTCGCATTATTGGCCGAGGGAGCCGGCGTACAGCTTCCGGGTCATGTGGCCAGCATGACTAAGCCGCTTCTGGCGAACCAGAGCAGCGCACGGAAACACCGTTTACCTTCCCGCTGGAGCGGTACCTATTTATCTACTTGCACTTTGACATGCTTTCGAACTGCTAGGTTGGTAGGAGCAGGGACCAAGCAACGGGAGCTCACCCCGTCGCAGGGATTCGAACTGCCAACCTTCTGACCAGCAAGCCCTAGGCTCTGTGGTTTAACCCACAGCGCCACCCGCGTCCCACCCCTACTGCTAGTCATTGACAAAACCACCAGTCACTAAAATTCACTTTCAGGGGACTGGCTGTCTTTTTGTTGGCTCTCTGCTGACAGAAGATAATTACCGTATGTGGTGATTGATAGTAATCAGACTGAAGGTTGTATTATCAAATCACTCTGAGATAAAGAGTGATTGAGGGAGTAACTTCAAATGCTCTGATCGAAGCCATTTTCTGCTGTTGGCATCTGGGGCTTAGACAGGGGCTAAAATGAGCTGGCACATTGAGGAACCAACATCAAGTCCAAACACCATGTAAGAACCCTTCATGGGTATAAGATCTGCATCCTCTCTTTCTTAAACATTTTTGGGACAAGATAATCAGTATCTTATGAGAGATTTTTCTGTCTGCTGATGAAATTTCTCAATAGGAAAACTTACAGGAGCTGCTTTCTGTCTTTAGAAAGAAGAGAAGAAAAACTGGCTGTTAAAAGTGTCCAAGGCCCAGCAAAGGGCTTAATTTATGGCTGACAATAAACAAATGGGAGAATTCCTCGTGTGATAAATCTTTCTTTCTTTTTCTTCTTTAAAAAAAATTTTTTTTTAATAGGAAACTGGAAGTAAACCAGCCATTATTTCCTCTGTGGGAAAAGAATCTTCTTGTGACTGTGATCTTAAGGTGGAAATCTTAAGGTATAGTTGAGAGACTGAGTTATTAATAGCATGGAAAACATCCTATATGGTAATTCTTTGGATCTCCCAGTGACTGTTGGTATTGTTTGGCAGTAGATGGCTGAACAATTAAAAATGATCAGATCAACATTTGATGAAAGGGGGAAAGCAAATGAATCAGAGAGATATGAATTGAAAAACAGAACTGGAGATGATGTAGAGACTTCAGGCAAAATGGATGAAAAGCTGGCAGCACAGGATGATGAAACAGCAAAATTGGAGAAAGCAAATGATGAAATGGAAATGCCTTTCATACAAGGGCTTGGAGGAGAAGGGAGGATAAAATAATAAATGGAGAGATGGAGAATCATCTGGATTTGGCATTGATAGAGCTGAGAGAGGGAAAATGGAAATCCAACAGTAAATAGATACTGAACTGGGTGTAAAGTAAAGCTTATATACAAAGAAAAAGAATTATGGAATATTATTTTAATATGTGATCACAGTGGAGAGATATTAACATGGACACAGATGGAAGAATTGATTATTACTCAAAATGGAAACATGGCAGTAGGAATTACTGGAAGTAAAGTTGACATTAAAGAAAAAACACAGCAGACATTTATTAATAATAAAATAATTTGGGAATGCCTCTTAAACTTTTCATGGGTAAAGGAAAGGACTTATTCTGGCCTTTGGCTGAGACACAAGGGATAGTTATTGCTTTCTGAAACCAAACTTTGGTTTGCTCCACTTGCACAGCTCTCCAGGAAAATTTCGAAAAAGGATGCAACCAGCAAAATGTGGATTCTGGTGCCAGTTGACCATGACCAAATGGAAACCAAGAGGGTGGAATTCCCAAAAAATTATGGCGCATCACAGTCATTCAGGCCGCAGCTAGAAAGAAGATGAAAAAAATTAAAATAAGCACCTGTCACTTTTGAGGCAGTGTAAAATTTTGCAGAGAAATGAATGAAAGAGTGTCCTCCAGAGCAAAAGAAATACTGTCTTCAAATAAAATCAACCAAGTGACATTTTAAGGCCTCCTCCTGGCCTCCCCAGGGCTTAGAGCAAAGCGTCTGATTTATGGCTCCTCTTTCAGGCATTTGCTAGAAATGGATTTCTCTTGTTCAGCGCTTGCTGTAGAAGATAGAAAACAACTATTGATTTCTGAGATTGAAGAAAAAAAAAGGCAGAGTTGCTTATACATAATAAATGTGGTTGGATGCAAGCTGCCATGCCTGGATCTGGCCATGGTGCTAAGCTACGAACCAGCAGCATGAACAGGGCCGGCGCGTCCATTTAGGCGAATTAGGCAGTTGCCTAGAGCGCCAAAATGGAGGGGGCGCTGGCCAGCCTGCCCCCCGCCCCCCCCCGCCGCCGCCCCAACCAGCAGCGGAGCAAGTAGCTTGGGGTGAAAACCGCGGTGGCGGGGGCGCCAAAATGGAGGAGGTGCTGGCCAGCCTGCCCCTCGCCGCCCGGTGCCGCCCCAACCAGCGGCGAAAACCGCGGCGGCACGGGGCACACAGCGGGCAGGGGGCGGGGCACCGTACGTCATGCACAATGACATCACATGGCCCGCCCCCTCACCTAGGGCGCCAAAATCCCCAGCACTGGTCCTGAGCATGGACATCATTTCACTTTCCAGGAACAGATTTCTTCTTGTCCTGGGAAGCTGCCCCCCACTTTCTAACCTGAGGTCAGCCACTGTTCTGTTCCTCCTTCCCAGGAGGCCTGGGCACAGCCTGGGACCATCCGAAAGAGCCTCCTGTGGGTGCTATTTGGTCAACACTCAATGCACCTGAGAAGAAACCATTGCTGTGGCATCTCAGGACCAGTGGTTTTGAAACCTCCCTCACCAAAGGCAGAATAGGAGGGTGAGTGTTGAGTTTGGGTTAGCCACACTTTTCCCTCAAATGACCGAAATGTGAGGAAATGTAGAGATTCATGCACTTCCCACCCCACCCCAAAAAACGTTTATGAAAGAGGATAAATGTTTGTTTCAGCCAATGCAAGACAGAGCAGGGGGGAGGTGGGGGGTAGACAGTGTCGCCTTGACTCAGCTTCAGCAAGTCTTTTGAACCACTTTGGGTATTATAGGGAAATGCTAAACAACAACTTGGCATATAATATCTCATTGATTTCTTAGTAATGGAGTCTCTCCCCTCCGTTCTTACATTTGTGCCTTTTCCTTGCTAAAGGAGCTGTTGGTATTATGAGGCTGGCTGGATTTGTTCCCTTAATGCTCGAGATGGGGGTGGGGCCACGGAAACAACCGCTCAGGGCTGAATCATTCCCTTAGCTGTGCAGGATACGCACCTTGGCTGCCCTGGCCAGATTGACGAGTCCCAGGAGCCTCCTGAGCAAGGCACTCGGTGTGCGCACACGGCCGGCCTTTCCTCCGTCATCATGCTCCATTGCACCACCCGGGATCCCTCCGGAGGGGGCAGCTGCAATTATGTGAAGACTCTTAATGCAGGCTTCCATTCAAACAAGGCATGTTTGAATCATTCTTCGGATTTCTAAATGCCTTATTAGGTCATTTCCCCCAAACCCTACGTATAAAAGTCTCATCAGGGAGAGTTTTATATGCACCATTTTGGAAATGCGACCGTAATGAGGTACCATGGTGGGTCTGAATCACAGCAGCACTTCTGCGGGATTTGCAGCTGCCTCACCTGAATGAAGGTGTCTTCCCACCTTCCTGTTGTCCATTCAAGAGTGTGCCCCACCCAAAGGAGGCATGACTCATCCAAAAGCTGTTCCAGGCTGCCCTTCTGCAGCAGCAGCAGGCCCTGGCTTGGCCTCAGCACCTACAAACAAGCTGTTTCCAGGGTGTGTGTGGCTCCATTCCTTGTAGAAGGGCTTTCATGGCACCAACTTTACAGGCAGAAGGGGTCTCCAGGCAGGGCTGGGAAACGACTCCTGCCTGAAGTCTTGGAGAGCCACTGCCAGTCAGTGTTGGCAGTACTGGGCTGGATGGGCGAATGAGACGATTGTGGGGTTTGCGGCCAAAATTGTGAATGCATGTTTTGCTAGACAAGCACAGGACTAGTACACAGAGAGTTCTTGAACTTCCTTGAGAGGACCTTCTGTGTATGCTCACTTCCTTTACCTCCTCTGGGCAGGAACTATGTAACAAAGGAGATAATCATTCATATTTCCTTTTGCCTGTGAGGAGACTCTGGCTTTCCACCATGCCTCCAAGCTGAACAGGCATGCATGGCTGAGGCTCCTGCTTTCAGCCTTTTAGCCAAGAGTACTAACTTTTACTCTTTACTGAAGAAGGTATCTGAAGAAGTGTGCATGCACACGAAAGCTCATACCAAGAACAAACTTAGTTGGTCTCTAAGATGCTAAGATGTATAGGGACCCAGGTGGCGCTGTGGGTTAAACCACAGAGCCTAGGGCTTGCTGATCAGAAGGTCAGCGGTTCGAATCCCTGCGATGGGGTGAGCTCCCGTTGCTCGGTCCCAGCTCCTGCCAACCTAGCAGTTCGAAAGCACGTCAAAGTGCAAGTAGATAAATAGGAACCGCTCTGGCGGGAAGGTAAACGGCGTTTCCGTGCGCTGCTCTGGTTCACCAGAAGCGGCTTAGTCATGCTGGCCACATGACCCAGAAGCTGTACACCGGCTCCCTCGGCCAATAAAGCGAGATGAGTGCCGCAACCCCAGAGTCGGACACGACTGGACCTAATGGTCAGGGGTCCCCTTTACCTTAAGATGCTACTGGAAGGAATTTTTTATTTTGTTTTTACTTTACTGTAACTCCTAAGTATTTTTCTGCGCACCACTTTGCTGTATTTGCTGCTGCATTGAAATGTAAGTAACCCCTTTTTCTGTTTATCTTACTAAAAACCTGTGGTTTCATTCTCTGCAAAGGGGGTGCAGAGGAGGGGAGGTCAACAGACCACAAATAGAAGGGATACAAAGGCATAAATGCCTAATTCCTAAATTTTAATAAGCTGCAAAACGTATAGGTGTTTTTACTCTGCTAAGAAGACCAGTTCTCCATCCTCCTGGTCACCAAGGTGGGGAGCAGGAGGGTTGTGCTGCTTTGCCCAGCTGTGAGCCTTCTGCACTTTGCACTGATGATTCTTGGCTCCGGAAGGATTGTGGTGCTTCCTTGGCACTTGGCACAATCTGGATTTCAAAGTCATGGAACAGTTCAGTTCAGCCAGCGAACAGCTCCAGCAATGCTGCTTTAAAAAGGAGAGAGAAAGAGAAATGTGGGTGAGGCTTGGATGCATAGCAGCTTATCTCCCCCTTCAACAGCCTTCTCTTCCCTGCCTGCTGCCTCATCAGGAACCCCCTGCCTTCTTGGGAGGACGGGGAAGGAGAGATGCTAAGTCGCCTTCCTTTTAGTTGAGCCCGCAGGTCTGTGTTTCTGCAAGGGGATGCATTTTGTTTTGCTTGCCTGGGCATACAAAGGCGCCACTGAGGCAGAGTCTGACTTCCTTCAGTCACTCCTGGCAGAACAACAATCTTGTTTCTGTCTGGGTCAGGAAAAGCTTTAGAATGCCCTTCTCTAACATTCAAGTCGCCACTTAAGAAAACCGGGCGAAGTTTCTGCTGACATTTATTAATCCTGCAGAGTTGAGGAGATGCTAAGTTAAGGTTTGGCGCACCAGGTGACAGAGAACATTTTGCCCAGAGGCGGCAATTACTTTCCAGGAGTAGTGTCAGGATCACTTAGTTCTGAGGGGAGACCAAGATCTGGAAAGCAGTGCAAAGTTATTCCTGAGGAATATTCAAAGGCACAACTGAGGGGAGAGTTTGAGCTGACCCACCTGTGGCAACGAATGGGCACGGCCATGGTCTCTGTCCATTTCCATACAAAGGTGGTATAATCTTGAAGGCTTTTTTAATAGTTTTTTCCTTACAGGCTTGTTAGTTGGGGCTCCTGATGGAGTTTTGGAGCAGAAGGGATTAGTGTTTGTTTGTTTGTTTGTTTGTTTGTTTGTTTGTTTGTTTGTTTGTTTGAGAGGCCAGGAAGAAAGAAGCCTCCACCACCTTTTCAAATGGCAAGCTCCCACATTCAGCCTGCCTCTTGCGCAGCCCTCGTGAGCAAGCAGACTGGAACATGTCATGCTTCAAATAATCACTTTAGCTTCAGCCAGGGAGGGAGGCACCTGTGATCGGATATGCTCTTTTTCTAAATTGCTTTCTCTTCCACCTGCTCTTATGAACCACAAGGGGCATATTGTGCAGTCGGTAATGTGGCCTCTCCCACAGAAGTTGCGTGGTGATTTTTGCAGTGGAACTGGCATCGTCAAACAGGCATCCCAAGCAGAAAACCTACCAAGGAGCGCTAATCTACATGCCTAGAAAAAGCAGATGGTACAGATTATTTCATGTCTCTATTTGCAATTCTATACTTTTATTATTGTTATGTATTCATTATATATATATTTAATTTATATACTGCCCTTCATCCAAGGATCACAGGGCGGTTTACAATACAAAAACACAAAATTACATAACATAATAACAAACTAAACAGTATCCCCCCCCCCATGCACACACACACACAGTTTAAAAGGCCATAGATTGTTTAATTAGCCAGAGGCCTGGGAGAAAAGGAAAGCTTTCACCTGTCGCCTATAGATGTGTAACGAAGGTGCCAGGCAGGCCTCTCTGGGGAGAGCATTCCGCAAATGGGGAGCCACTGCAAAAAAAAGGCCTGTTCTCATGTTGCCTCCCCCTGGACCTCTTGTGGAGGAGGCACACGAAGAAGGGCTCAGATGAAGATTGCAGGACCTGCGTCATTCATATGGAATACCCTCTACCCAGAGGTGCCAACTTGAATAAATAAAATATGGGGGGAATAAAATATGGGGGGGACAGGTAAGCCCCCACCCTGCATAATTGATCACATGATGTGGTGCATGCTCACCATTTGAATGATAATGTCCATAAACTTTGGGGTGGCCCAGCCTCCTCAAATATTTTATTGGGGGTGGGGCAAAGGAACCTCGAACCCTAGGTGTTGGCTCCTATGCCTCCAACATCCTTCAGATGAAAATTTTCATCTGAGGAATGCAAGGTGCTTTTGGCTAGTGGAAAAGCGTGGGGGGCAGGAATACATGTGCGTGCACACTTGTTACATGCTCAGAGGCACTACTTCATTATCTTCAATGCCTTGCATGTCTCCCCCATCCTGCTAGCCGCTCAAGACTCACCTGCTGTCTCCAATCTGCACAGTGGCCCTTTTAAGCCCACTCCCCCATCTCTCTGCCTCCTGATCCCAGTGGTGCCCTAGTTAAGAACATCACCGCTAAGCTCGGAGCCAGATGCTATGTTGCGAGGGGCAGAGAGTCGGAATCCATGCAAATTGGATCCGAAGCACCTGCCCTGGAGAGTCCAGTCTGCCATGTGGACAGCAGGGGAGCCTCAGACCCCGCGTGGCTTTTGAGATCTTCCACCGCTCTCTCACTCGCTGTGGGGCAGTGCTGTGAGGGTGGGGGGCAAAGCCTTGAAATCGGGCATGCCCCAATTTCAAGTCAGAAAGTGGCTTTACAAATTCCGGGACCTTCCCAGAAGAATCAGGGCAGTTGGGGTATGATATGGGGAGAGGAGCCCCTTGAGGAATTGCGGCCCTCCTGGGCCGTTTAAGGCTCCATGCCTCAGTCTGTGCCACTGGTGGCACCAGAAGCCACGTGTAAAGCCATAAACATGAGGAATCCATGTCACATCTCAAATCTCCCAAGAGATATTGGGCAGCTCTCCTCCTTTGCCTGAATTCGTAAGCAAACATTACAAAAACTTCCTTATTTACTCAGGGTTTGGGCGGATAGTTTTATAAAGTTTTTACCCTACTGGTATTAACTGCTGTTTATAATATGTTATTGTGTTGTTTTGAATTGTTTTTACATATTTTTTATTTTAATCTGATGCACCCTAGAGGGTGGGCAACTTAGACACTTAAAATAATAAATGAATGAAATAATGAATAAACAAATGCTGCTGCTGCTGCTGCTGCTGTATAATAATAGTGATGATGTTCCTTGTTAGGGAGCAAGGAGGTTATTTAAGAGAGGGGTGGGTGCATTGCTGCAGCTGCTCTGGATCTGTGCCTCCTTTGACACAGCTGCCCTCCCTCAGGCCTGCAGCTTTGGAACTGGGCAGCCAGGATACTCTGTGAAGAAGAAAACTTATCCTAAGGTCTCCATGAATTCAGAACAGGGTTCAGCACACCAAAGGCAAGAGAGGAGGGGGCTCCATCCGACAGGGCTTGTTACTCCTGTTCTGTGTACCTGCAGATTACATTTGTACCTCAAATGTCCATCAGTTGATGGAAAGGGTATCCAATATATCTGTTGCTGTGAGTGTTTCAATCATCCTAGGCTCTCCATGGAGGCCTCTGAAGGGCTGTTCCTGATCAAATCAATTCCAGTGGACCTGTGGAGTGTGAAATGACAGTGCAGGAGGGTCTCTTTTGCAGACTGGAAGGTGTGAATTGGCACCTTGGAAGAGGCCTCTTCTCTCACTGTAAAGAGACATACAGAAGCACCCTTGAAGATGTGGCTCTTGCTTTCTCCTGTTCCATTTGTAACACAAGCAGCTGTTCCTTTCAGGAGGGAGATGAATTGTAAACAGTCTGCTTGATATCTGATGGCCAGGATTCTTTTGCCTGGTACCTGAAGAACCAGTTGAGGTTGGGTGGGTGAACAGAGTCTTATCCAAGTCTCAGAATAAAATTAGCCCAGAAGCTGTGACAGCAGGAGCAGTAAATATCGCATCTCTCACAGCTGCCCTGGGGTGGAGATGTTTCCTGCTGGTGGCGCTGTGGTCTAAACCACTGAGCCTCTTGGGCTTGCCAATTGGAAAGTTGGTGATTCGAATCCCCGCAACGGGGTGGGCTCCCGTTGTTCTGTCCCAGCTCCTGCCAACCTAGTAGTTCAAAAGCACGCCAGTGCAAGTAGATAAATAGGTACCGCTGCGGCGGGGAGGTAAATGGTGTTTCCGTGCACTCTGGTTTCCGTCACGGTGTCCCGTTGCGCCATAAGCGGTTTAGTCATGCTGGCCACATGACCCAGAAAGCTGTCTGTGGACAAACGCTGGCTCCCTCGGCCCGAAAGCGAGATGAGCGCGGCAACCCCATAGTCGCCTTTGACTTAACCATCCAGGGGTCCTTTACCTTTTTACCTTTACCTGCCCCAAACACACCAAAGTAATTATATTCCAAACAACCTTAATGTGATGTGCAGAAAATAGAAATCAGATACGATATAACTCTTTCAGAACATTATACGAAGGAGAGCTTCCGTTAGATGCTTTGCAGGTTCCAGGTTGCACCTACAAGTACTGGAAGAAGGAGTCATAGAATGGCTGACCTCAACACACACACAATTGCTTTGGAAGTTAAAATCCAGCTGTGACTCAGGTCAAGTCAATAGGAAGCCCAGCGGAGCCTTCCCTAGCAGTTGCAGGAAATCAGGGTGGATTGGATTTAAATCACAATTTAAATCACTAGTCAGTAAGAATTGATTTAAATAAAAAAAAATTTTACAGAAAGACTCATTCTTGCTGGTATAAGGTTTCATTTTTGAAATACAGTAATAAATTTTCAGAGTAGTTTTTACAGTTATATCAAAAATTACTGATTTGGTTATACTATTAGAAATACATAGATAAGTACGGTATGAAATTATTGTGAGGTTTAATAAGTTAACTGTTTATAGGGGCTATATATCCCAGCAGCCCTGGCTTTGGAGAGGCCAGCCTTCCTTTTTCCAGAGGGAAGTGGGGCCTAGGCTGGGCAGGCTTGCAGAAAGAGGAGAAACAGGCTGTTGCAAAGCTGGAAAAGGGGAACCAAGGCCTGGAGCAGAACTTCAGGGATTCCTGGTGCAGGACTGAAGTTCCAGGTAGAGACTTTATAAAATTAATAAATTGTATTTTTTTTTACCTCAAAAAACAAAACAAAAACCATCATATCAAAAATTTAACTTATACATCTTAATTGATTTCCCTCCACTCCCCCTCCTGGTTCCATTATTTTATACTTAATCATGCACGTCTATAGTGTCTTATATTCTTAACAATCCCATTTTAAAATCTCATTCATGTTATTACAAGTGACTTTTAGAAGTTCAACTAATGTAAAAACCTATACACAAAGTTTGCAGTACAGTATATGCAGTAAACATTTCCCCCTTTAAAAAACAAACCAACCAAAAAAACCAACCAATGTCCTTTTCTTTCTTGGGTTTCAAATTATGTAATATGTCCCGCATAGTTCATTATTTTGTTTTGCCAGTCTTCTTCATCTTCTTTGGTGGCTTCTTCCTTCTGTAGAGATGGGCTGGTCTTGGCCTGGCGTCCACTCACAGGTGCAGGAACAGAGTCTTTTGCATAATAAATCAAATAAGTCCTGTACCCTCCAAAATCATAGCTTCTGGGGTTTTTTTAAACAAAAGTCGTTTTCAACATTCTCTTCAAATCTTTATATATCACTTCCCAGGCCTTCTTAATAATTTTACATTGCCACCACATATGGTAGCGTCTCAAACCTTTTGCCACTGCTTCATCAAAGCCTCCCAAATCAATTCACCCATGGTATCGTTTTTATCTTGGGCCCAATCATAGGCCTCCCAAATCAATTCACACGAGGTGCCGTTTTTATCGTGGACCACTCTTACTTTCCCTTGCATTTTCCTAGATCCTCCCACCTCCACCTTTCCCACCTTGGTGGTTTGTACATTCACCTCTTTAAGTTCTCCCACAGCTTCTAAGAGTAAACTAGTGTTTTCCAAAACTTGAGGAGCTCAGGTAGAGACTTTATTGTTTGGACAACGTCAGGCGAGTCCTGGGAAGAAGGGGCTGGAACCAGTGAACTCTTATTAGTTGACTGGCAAGCACTTCAAGGTCTCACCAAGGACTTACGGATCCCAGTTACTAATTCCACCACCGTGGCCACCCCTTTGGGTTTGCTTCTACATTCAGGTGCGTATTCTGTACAGTTAAGTGTTAATGCACTTGTTGGAACCCAGTGAGGTTGGGAAGAGATGGTCAGCCCTGAAGTGCCTTCAGCACTTGCCTCAACTCTGAGTTGCACAGACACGCAACTGTCTTGCACAATCATTACACAAAGATCCCAAGACTTGTGGAGTATTCTGCTCACAAGCTTGCACTTTCATTTTTACTGCTTCACACTTAGCTACTTGTGCAGATCTATTCCACTCCAACCAATCTATTCATTGAACCTCTTGGAACTTAGCAATTAAGAGGTAAGGGGTTGATTCTATGTATATAAATTTTCAAAAGAACAATGGGATTAAGGTTTTTTCCTCAACTCTGTATGTTTATTTTATAACATTTTTCCTGTGAGGAAAAGGCATGTTATCTCTGCACACACAAATTCACACTTTTGAGAACTGCAAAAACAAGGATCTGTGATTATATCTTCTCATTAGAAAAACTGCCCCAAATAATCTGGAAGAGCATGACATTGTGAATGGATTGATGGAATTCATTTACCAAAAAATTTAAACATTGCATATAAAGCCTCATGCTGCATAATTAAAAACAAATCCTTATTTCCTGATGAATAGCCTTTGGACTATAATGTAACTTAAATAGAAAACTATCTTTAGAAAGATTTTTCTCCGAAAGCATTTTATTTTTAAAAAATCCAAATTAAAATTTAAAAAATCTGATTTTTGGATTATTATTATTTTTAATCATTGATTTTTATCCACCATGGAGGAAATGATCCCTCAGAGCAGGTCCCCTCTAGATGTTGGGCTCCAGCCCCCATCAGACCCAGTCAGCATATGGCCCAACACCCATGGATGAGTTGCGGTCCATGTGGGAAGGTCTGCAGCCAAAATCACAAAGGCATGATTGCTAGGGAGTCACAAATGTGGGGCTGAGTGATGTCACATTCTCTACAAAATTGGGGCAATGCTTTCATCCGGCCAACCAAAATGTCACAAAATAGTGTGCAAGCTCTCAAGTTCACCAGTGATCTTCATCTGGTTCGTTAGCTAACAAAGCAAGCAGGGTAACACAGGGCCCTTCTGCAGAGTGTGTCTGTTGCCTTGCCTTGGAAGGAACTACAAGACCTTCCTGAAGCGAGTTTTGTCAGTTTCCTCACAGCCTCCAGTTTGGTCCCTGCCAGGTGAAGCACGAAGTTAAATAGCTCCGTCTTGGCATTGTTACAGAATGTGAATTTTGAAGTCTTTCAGTAATCCAAGTTTAGCTTAGAGAGTCAGCAGGGCGAGCAGGGACTGCATGCTGCGTCTGGGACAAAGAGCCGTCTTCAAAGCCCTTGTCCGCCATGGAGCTTGCTGAGGTAAGGGCAGTGCCTTCTCCTCATGCCAGGGTTAGAACAGAATTAGTACTTAACCACAAGCTTTCAAGCTGACCCAGCACCACCCACCCCTTCTGAGGAGGCTTGCCAGTAAAATGGCTGTGAAGTGCTCTGAGCCCAAGAGTCTGGTGGTCCTTTAGAGACTAACAGGTTTATTCCAGCAGACACTTCCCTGGCTGATGGACAGTCCCTAGCATCAGATGCCAACTCCACAAGAGGCCAAAACACAGTGTCAGCCCACAGCGACCCTGTTTTTCTCACCCCTATTGACCTGTCTTGTTCTCTTGTAGGTAACGTAACCTGGAAGGAGAACAGAATTGAAATGTGGCGAAGAGTGAGTACCTCCCTTAACACGAGTCTCATGCTGCAAACCAGAGGGTGGGGTGAAGACGAGAGATCTTGCGCACCTCCCAAGCATACGGTAGCTGTCAACTTTTGGATCTGAAAATAAGGGATCAGCAGCCTCACCTGTCCCGGGGACAGTCTACGGTTCTTGGGGACAGTCCACGTCGCGCTAAGCCCCCCAGGCTACAAATCAATTTACACCAGGCTACACACCATCATCTTTCCCCACCTCAGGGTCTCTTTTCCAGGGAGTCTTCTCTTCTCATGCGATGCTTCAGGATCTGTCCTTCCGGTGAGCAGCCAGGGCCGATGTCCTTCAGAATGGATCGGTTTGATCTTCTTGCAGTCCACGGGACTCCAGCACCACAATTCAAAAGCGTCAATTCTTCATGGGGGGATTGATCAGGTTCACTCTTTTGGCTCTCTGGCATCCATTAATGACTTATTATACAAACGTGTTGCAGACTTTGCATCCTTCAACACTCCTTTGGAAGGAGTGTATTTGTGGGCTGGGCCAGAGTGGTTGATTTTACATGCAAGCAAAGCACAAACAGTGCTGTTGTCTAATGACATCCTATTTTCTGTAACTATTTGTGAGCAACACAGCCGAACAACGCAGCTGAGGAGCCTCCCTGGCTGGCAGGGAGGGAGAGGAGCTGCTTCCTTTGAAATCCGGGAAATTTACGGGATATCTAACAATCCGGGATAGCAGCGGGAAACGGCACTGGAATAAGGGAATTTCCCGCCAAAAAAGGGAAGGTTGACAGCTATGCTCCCAAGCCGTTCTGAAAACATTATCTCACTAAACTAGGAGCCTGCCACTGGCTTAAGTGGCCTGCAAATCAGTCTGACAGAGTGTTTAGAAATGTGTGTAGCTGGAAGCGTCGCGGGCAGGCCGTGGGGACGCTTTGCAGGCGACTCTTGCCTAAGAGTTTTAAAGGTAAGAGCCACATTTCACACAGAATAAATCCAGGAAAGGGTGCATCTCTGGCCCTTCCAGGTTTCTCTTCCCCTCCTCCACCCACCATCGGCCGGCCGGGGGGGGGGGTGGAAAAGAGGCCCACCCACAGCCCTCTGGGGCAAATGGAGCTTGCAGTCCCCTTCTGTGGTTCTCCAGCTGCATTTTTTTAACACTAAGGTTGATATGGGAGAAAGCAAGCATGTGAGTGTCACAGGTGAGAAGCGGAGGGTGGGGCGATGCTCAGGTGTAAACTGGTGGCTGGAAGCATTTGTTTTGCTAACAGGACAGGCTTGTGGGCTCTCTGGTTCAGCTGGTCCCTCGTCGGAGGCAGAGTGGTCCTGCAATGCTGGAGGTGGGCGGTTGCAAAGGACTCCCGTGACACGGAGGGAAGGGAGTCAGGGCCTGGGGGTCTGTCTGGCTGGGGCCTCGCACTGCAGAGCAGCTCCACAAGGACCAAAATGGTCAAAGGCCTGGAAACGATGCCTTATGAGGACTGGCTTAGGGAGCTGGGTATGTTTAGCCTGGAGAAGAGAAGGTTAAGGGGTGATATGATAGCCATGTTCAAATATATAAAAGGATGTCATATAGAGGAGGGAGAAAGGTTGTTTTCTGCTGCTCCTGAGAAGCGGACACGGAGCAATGGATTCAAACTACAAGAAAGAAGATTCCACCTAAACATTAGAAAGAACTTCCTGACAGTAAGAGCTGTTTGACAGTGGAATTTGCTGCCAAGGAGTGTGGTGGAGTCTCCTTCTTTGGAGGTCTTTAAGCAGAGGCTTGACAGCCACCTGTCAGGAATGCTTTGATGGTGTTTCCTGCTTGGCAGGGGGTTGGACTGGATGGCCCTTGTGGTCTCTTCCAACTCTTATGATTCTATGATTCTATGACTCTGGACCTCTTCTGCAGATCAAGCCCCAAGATGGAGCAGTGGAGTGCCTTGACTCTGTTCAGCTGAGCAGCAAAAGGCCAGTCCTAGGAAGTCCAATGCAGATTCATTTCACTCCTTTCTGCCAGAAGTACAATGCCTGCACGTTTCCATTACATCTTGCCTCTGTAATAGAATTGGTAAATGGGCAGGGGGGGGGGTGTAGGGAGCAGCTGTTGGTTTTCCTGCAGTTTCTGTGCATCGAAATCAAGAAGGGAAGGGAGAGCAGGGCTTGGGGAAGGTTTTGCGCTACAAAGCTTCAGCCGCTGTCCAAGACCAAGCAGCGCCCCCTGCTGGTCTCTCCCTGACACAACAGCACCGCCGCTTTTGGCAACTGGCAGTGGGAAGCATTGCTGGGAAGCAGCACCGGGAACATCTGTGGCCCTCCAGATGTTGGGTTTGCTGGGAGTTTGGGGGGGGCAGCAACAAGGGACTCCAGCGAGATGGTGGAGAAGAACGAAAGGGAGCCACGGGGTGGGAGGGCAGACCCATAGATGTTCCTTTTTCAAAAGTAAATATTTAATACTAGTAAATTAAGCCCGTTGAAAAACGGGCGCTAGAGGGGTGCCCCCCCCGGCGGCGGCGGCTGCTGCCCCCCGAGATGGCGCCTCAGGCACAGCCGCGGATCCCGCGTCGGCCTGCTTGGCCCGGGATCCACCCGGGCGCTCCTCCACCATCCCTCCGGCCGGGCGAGATTCTGCTCCGGGGGGCTGGCGGCGGCCGGATCCGAGCCGCGGAGGCGGCCGGCGGCGGCGGGAGCGCCTGCGGTGCTTCCCCCGCGCTTTGGCTGGCGCTGCTGCGGGGAGGAGGAGGGCGATCGGCGGCGGCGGCCGGATCCGAGCCGCGGAGGCGGCCGGATCCGAGCCACGGAGGCGGGCGGCGGCGGCGGGAGCGCCTGCGGCGCTTCCCCCGCGCTTTGGCTGGCGCTGCTGCTGCTGCCGAGGCGGGCACCGCCGGGCGCCGCTAGCAAGAAGCGAGGGATGAGGCTCCGTGCAAGGAGTGCGCCGCCGCTGACTTCCGGCCTGCGTCCCTGTTGGGGGGGGAACAGTAGAGCTGTCCAATCCCTGCGTCCCCGTGTGACATGCGCAGAACGCACTTCCGTGACACACGGAAAAGCAGGGACACTTGCTCTTTATTATATAGGATGTCTCATGCCTCCAGAATAATTAAAGGAGGGATTATAAAGCCTCTTCCCCGCCCCCACTTAGAAAACAGAGTGAGCACATTGAAGTCTCTCTGCTTAGCTAGGAATATTCTCAAGAGCAAAAGGCATTTGGGGCAGCGGATGCCTTCTGCTCTTTCCAGGGGAATAGTGTTAAATGGATGCTGCCCAGGTAAAGTTTGTATGCTGTAATACGGTATCTTTTAAAATGAAATGCTGATTGGGATGTTTTCCAAGGAGTAGCGGGACAGGACAGAGCAACAAATCCATGCACCCACACAAGTGATCTTGGTATCTGTTATGAGCAGTGAGGCCCTTTTAATTACACCTGGATATTGGACCAAGGGCTTGTCCACACCTAACCTTTGCCGTGCTCTTTCCAGGCACAGGTGCACACTTAAAAGCTCTGTGTCTAAGGGTTATTGTTGGTTTCTTCTTCTTTTGCCCCAGGGAAAGTTCAGTTTGGGTGCTAGTTCCCTCTGTTTCTTTCCCCCGCCTTACCCAATTAGGCTCCTTCCATCCACCCTTCTCTGCACATCCTTGTGGCTGCTGAGCCAGTGGCTGCCAGCTTTTGTTAGCTCCGTGGCTTGATGGCAGCCGAGGGGGAATCAGGGTTCTCTTGCCTGGGCAACTTACCTGCTGCACTGGGGCAGCTGCTCGCTGCTTCCCAAGAGCCTTGCTTGGCTGTGGGCAGAGGGGCTATTCCAAGGCTGCCCCCAAGTTCTCTCTCGCCCTTTCTTGGCACTCCAGCTGTATCCTGGGCCGTGCACCGTGAGGGAAAGGGAAATTGCCCCAATACTGTCCCCCACTCCAGTGAAATTGCTTTCTTTCCCAAAGACCTCCCTGGGAACGAAGTCCAGCTCCTTTGGGGTGGGGGGGTTGAGAGAAAGCTGTTGCTCAAGGAAATGCAACATTGATGGATGTGAAGCAGCATCCCTCTCCCTCCTGCTTTTGTTTCCAAAGGAAACAATAGCACAATGTAAATAATAAAAGCATTTTTATTTATTGTAGAATATGACTTAAAGTTGGGGGGGGGTGCGCCGGATGAACATGATAAAAGAGGTGTGTGTTAAAAGTTCAGCAGGACCAGCAAGAGATGGTTGCTCTCTTCACCAATGACACCAGTGCAGGCCAGTGCTGGGAAGAGGGGTTGGATTGGATGGCCCTTGTGGTCTCTTCCAACTCTATGATTCTATGATTCTAAGAGGCCTAGCTGACCTTTGGGGGCTTCTCTGCCTGTTCTGTGAGCCCTGAGTGACAAGCCTTTCCAAGTAGTAGTAGCCCCCATGGCTGCTCAGGAACAGGGCTTGGCTCTGGGGGACTTGACACCACCAGCTCCCAGTTGCACTCCCCTCCTGACTGTTTACAAGGGATCTTAGCAGCACCCAAGGGTCTCTCTGCCTGAGCCCCTGAAAAGCTGCTGGACTTGAGCAAAACAGGAGGAGGAGGGGTCCACACTGGCTCAGGACCAAGCAGCTTTTGATATTGAGCTGAGCCAGAGGCTGCACTGGAAGCCAGAAATATTATTTGTATTTCATTATATCTGTTGAACATTTATACCCTGCTCTTGAGCTAAAAAGGCTCCCAGTGTAGCTTGCATGCCATCAAAACAGGGCAGTTCCTACCCACAGCCATACAATCTGAAAAAGCACACAAGGTGAAAGGGACAGGGAGAGAAGAGGAACGTAATCAAAACTTAGGCACCAGTTTAAAATCTCCTCCTCCTGGCCATTCGAACAAGGGTCATTTGGACTCGCACCCAACTGTGGAAGACCCCCAAGAAGAAGTCAGTGGGCAGTTGGAAGGGCCAATTGTCCATTTGGACATGAAGCCTGGGGCAGGAGCAGGGAAGGCTTCTCAGCTCCACTCCACCCTCCTGGCAAGGGAAAGCAGGACAGTCTGCCTCCAGCAGCCCTCCGACAGGAGAAGAGGCATCCCTGGGGGGAGCGGTGGCAGTCCTTTGGATGCTGGGGTGATATGCCCTAATCAGAGAGGACAGTGAGGAGAACCCTGGGAAAATCAGCGCCTGATCCCTGCTGGCTGGCAGAGCCAAAGTGGCGGCCCAGCAGCAGCAAGGCCCATGTCGAGGTCGCATTTGCATAATGGATAATCCGCAGCTTAATGAAGATCCGCTGTCAAAACATGCCATTTACACCGAGGCTCATTTGTTCCAAACATCACTCATTTTTCTATTTTTACCCGGCGGCACATCTCCAGCCTCGATGCTCCTCATCCCCAAAGCCTCTGCGACGTCATCCCGACAACTTGCTGAATGCAGGATTAGAGGAAGCCTAGAAGGAGAGGCAGCGCGGGGGGGGGTGTCTTTGTGTGTGTGTCGGGCAGCGGAGGCTGAGCATTGGTAGGACAGTAGACACCCCACACACAACCTGTCAGTTTTGAATTCCAATTCATGCATCTGGTCCAGGAATGCTCATGCCACCATCCTGCCTTTGGTGCAACAATATACTTTGTGGTTTTTCTTACAACAGACTAGCCTAGCTGTTGCCCCTCTTGAAATAACTGCACACACAGGCCTCAGGGGGTCTGAGGTGGCACTGGGTGACAAAAAAAGGGACCATGGAAGGACTTTGGGGCAGATATCTGGGCCCCCACTCACCAGGACGAGCAGATGCGGGTGGGCTGGTGGCTGGTTTGTTCTGAAGTGAGGGAGGAGACCTTGAATGAGCAAGAGAGGCCTGCAAACACCATCAAAAGTTCAGAGTCTAAAATGACCCAGCTGCACTCCACCGGAGCCAAGTGGAGCCACGCTGTACCACTTGCCTGCCCACGCAGGGGGGAGCCCAGGCAGCCAATGCAGCCCTTGGCAGGTGAATCCCCCTGCCACCTGTGGAGAGGAGCGCTGGACCAGGCCATGCTGGGGTTGCCCGCCCACCAGAAGTGTTCAGATGGAAGTCCTGCGAATAAGTGCATCTTTCCACACATCAGCCGTGGGGGGTCCCCTGACGCCTCAGCTGACCAATGGCCTCACTCTGGCTCTGCCACCACTTTTCATGTTGCTGCTTCTTTGGCAAAATTCATTAGAAAGAGATTTTGCACATGCGTTCTTTGGAAACAGCCTGTCTCAAGGCTTGAGTGACCACGCAGGGCAGAATCTGCTTCCGGAGGCTGTCAGAATTCTGGATCGTATCTGGAGAAGGCCCCAGGCCAGGACTCGGGAATTAATCTTTCTGAGGGGATGACAAGGTGGTATACAAATCAAATTATGAGCCAGCCATAAGGAATATTAAATCCGAATTTGGAAGGCAAAATAAACGAGGACTTTTGTGGCCAGCAGCAAAGGAACTGGCTGCCAAGACGCCTCACCTTGCCAAAACAATGCTTCTTTTTCCATTTTAGATCAATACTCATTTATGTTTCAGCAGACAATAGCAAAATGTAGATGGGCAGTTAACAAACCTCACCGCTGATATTTCTGCCTAAAGCTGAGAGAGTTGGCTGAGGAGTCCATGTGAGACTTCCTTCTGCACCTTCCAGGATCTGAGCCTCTAAGGAGGCTGGAAAGCGAGAGGCTGGTCTGTTCCCATTGGGATTAATTTCTTACTGGGGTTTATGTGCCTAAGAAAGAAGAGCTCTCGGACTCCTAATTATAGCCACAAATTGATTTTCAGAGTCAGGCGCAGAGAACCGGCACAATTTCACCTACCTGACCTTTGCAGTCACAAATAAGTGGGACAAAGGCGAGAGGCTGCTGGGTGGCATCTGGGTCAACTTTTTTCTATTTCTCTCTGGCAGGCCTTGATTCTCCTGCTGCAACCAGATTGCAGGAGCGAAAAACAGTGTTGTCATTTATCCTAATCCAAGCCCCAAGAGTGAAGACAAAGGAAAGATGGGCTTGCGTTGCTGGTTTAGAGCAAAAAAAGACCCAAACGTGAGAGTGGAGAGGGCAGGGGACAGCCTGTTTCAAAATATGTCTCACAGAAGAAGAGCTTCTGACACCAGAGCTGTCTCCTTTGTCACTCCCCTGAATAATTCCCAGCCGGGCTGTTTGCTACCATAGCCTCCAGTCAGACTGGCTCCCCGCTTGGCTTCTTGGAGGGAGGGAAGGAAGGAGGGAGTACTCTGTTCTACCCTGTCCTGCCCACTACCATGCTGGAGAAGGCAAAATTCAGAACCACCAGTCTCATTTTTTCCCCTCTGGGCAGGAGAGAGTGTTTAACTAGGGATGGCACCCAGGCAGGCTGACCCTCGAGAACTGCTTAGAGGGGAAAGCACCTGTAAGGCATCTTCTTCTGAGACCCCCACATCCCCCCCCACTTGGCCCCTGCTCTGAAGATGGTTTATGGGAGGCAGGTGAGCTTTGTGTGACCTGGGCTCTCTGATACCATCCTGTAGGAAGTAGCCTCTGCTTCCTGTTGAATCTTCACAGATGACTGGAGCTTCAGGTCATTTGCTGAGGAATGCATGCATCCTGCCGGCCTTGGGCTAAGTAGGTCTCTCCTGACTCTGCGTGTGAGTGGCGGCGGGTGCTTCTTCCTAAGGGAGCCCATCCTGGCCAGGAGGGGGAGATTCTGCTGCTCCCGCCTCCTCAGAAAGAACTAGTTTCCAGAGTTGCTCAAGGGAGTGAAACGTCTTTGTGTATTTGGCGACTTGTTTTGAAAAGCTGGCTGACTCACAGGGTTTGGGCAAAACCGCTCCTGGGGTCTCTGTGTCCTTGGCTGACAGCACCTTCCCCTGACACAAGTACTGCTTTTGTCCAAAATGCCCCTCAGAAGACAGAGAGCAAGGAGGGTGCAGAACAGGCCCTGCTATGAGAACCAGCCACTGGCAAGGCAGGGTGCTGGCTTGCTGGAGCCCTTTTCCAGGGCTTGCCTACATTTCCGGCCATAAAATCCCTTGCCCCCAGGGACTCAGTTAGAAGGTTGGTCCACAACAAGGTTTTGCACAGAGCCACCTGGCAGGGGGCCCTGAGCAGCCTGCAGCCAGAATAAGCCCCGCAAGGTTGGGGTGGTGAGAGCTGCTGCTTTTGCTGGGAATGGAGGTCAGGGGAAAAGGGAGGCCTAATTTTATATGCCTACAGAATTAATAGATGCAATAGAAACATCCTTCTCTTGGGACAGAGACAGCTGCTTCTAATGCGTTTGCAACTTTATCAGATTTACTAAGCCACACTGACATACTTAATGAGTTTAAACACACACACACACACACACACACACACACACAAATTAATTTACACAAAGATAGATTCTTACTCGCAAATTGCATTTGCCAGCTTAATCGACTACCTAAAATGAGTTATCCCTCCCAAACCCGTTTTCTTTATGCAGAAATCACCAAATTTCTCAGGGGGTGTCAAATCTTTTTCTGCCATTTCTGCTCAGAATGTAAACAGGTTTGATGCAGAATCACTTTCTCTTCGTGGCTGTTTCCCTAGTCCGGGTTGATGAGGAGGAGAGAGGCTGGGTATGTGTGGAGCTGAAGTTTTCTTTCTGGAGATTCTCCAGCAGGGGAAAGAAATGTTGGTGGGTCTGCAAAAGCCCACCTCCATTTCTCTTTTTGCATGAGCCAGGGCTAGTCAGAGGGCAATCCATCCAGTCCTCTCCTCTTGAAATCCACAGGAGATTTGCCTCTACAGTGGGAGATGGATTGCAAGCCAGGTTGATGCAAGTCACAAGGCCTCCTCTCCCCCCCCCCCACAAGGAGAAGCAAGTTTGGCTGGGGTTTCCCTGGAGCAGCCTTCCCCATCCCTAACCATTAAGCATGCAGGCTGAGGCTGATGGGAGCTGTAGTCCAACAATACCTAGATGTCATCGACTGGTTGCACACAGAGGAATGGTGGGAGGAACCGGCTGGGGAACCACCAAGGGAAGAAGCCTCGGAGCCCAGGAAGTGGAGGTGGGACAATGATGAGTGGTCAGAGGGAGAAGGAGAAGACTGGGAAGAGGTAACAGAATCAGAGGCAGAAGCTGAAGCAGGCAAGTGGGAGGATAGAGGCCAAGAGGCAGAGATGAGTCTGGCAGTTGAAGAGTCGCAGGTGTCTCCCCCTTCTGCTGCGACAAACTCCCCTCCCCACTTGTTTCCCAGAACCAGAAAAGAGCTGAAATAGGTGGAGCAGCAGCAGGCTGCATGCAGGCACAATCTCTGATTGCTTGGAAGAAGCCCTGGAAAGGAGGGGACTTAAGACAGCTGTGGGGAGATGGGGACTTCCAGTTTCAGCAACTGATTCATGTGGCCAGACCTGCTGGGGATGTGCTGCTGTGCTCATTAGGCCTGACACTCAGCCAAGTATGTGAAGATTGTGTTTTTGCTAATAAAGAGTTAACTCCAACTTTGACAGTGTGATTTACTGACGGTTCAGTCTTTGACACTAGAACACACCTGGATGAGGGGGCTGCCCTTAGGAGACCAGCATTTAACCAGGCAGATGAAAGGAGAGCTTCACTATACAGTTGGCATTATACTCATTGTTAAGCCAACAAGTCAAGGTTAAGCATTAGTTATATATCTGAACAGCTTAAGTCCTAAATCCCTTCTCAATATTTGTGTTTTCCATCTAACCTGCTTCCTTACACAGACTATTGGACCCCAGCCTGGTGCCCTCCAGCTGTTCTGGATTACAACTCCCATTAGCCCCAGCCAACATGATATGGGGCAATGGATGGCGTTGTCATCTAACATCTGGAGAGAACCAGGTTGGGGGAAGACTTGCGCACAGGGTCAGGCAGGGGCTCAGGCAGGAGTCTTGCTCAGCTATAGAGGGAGACGTTGGCAGCTGAACCTGAGTCCATGACTGCCAGTGAGCTGTGAAGGAAAGAGCTTGTCCCTTGAGACGTTGACCTTTAACGTAACAGTGATAAAAGGCAAAGATGAGAATCATCAGCAAAGCATGGCATTCAACTGCAGAAGAGCTCACAACTCTTCTGCCTCCTACGCAGTGTCCTCACAATTTGTTTTTGAACCAAGAACTTGCTTTTCTGGTACGTGAGGAGCATTCACTTCATCTGTTTTAGTGAGTTACTATGTATTTGTAAAGGGGGAAGTGAATTTTTAATAGGCTCCAGAGAGACGTCTTGCATAGATCAGCTTTAATATTTAAATATACAACGGGTCTTATGATGAATCATGGCTGAAGGGACTGGCTGGGGAGACAAATGCTCTTTACTCATCTCGAACGCCTTTCCAAGCCCACCATCCTTCACCCTGCTGCTTACAGACACAAGTATAAATTGCATGTCAGTTTAACACAAGGGGAGCAATTTGCATTCTATCACCAATTTACAATAGCAATAATCCATAAGCTCTGTTCTCTGGAAACAGCTCAGGAACATGGAAAGCTCATTCCTCGCAGTTCAGTGCTGTATTGTCTGCTATGACTGGCAGCAGCTCTCCAGGGTCTCATGTAGACCCCGTCAACAGGTTTTTTTAGCTGGATTGACCCTGCCTGGGGCCTTCTGCATGCCAAGGCAGCTGTTCTGCTGCTGAGCAGTAGTCCCTTTCCAGCTGGATGTTGAGGCCTTCTACCAGATTTCTCAGTGTCAATCAGGTGTCCCTTTGTAACTAGAGAGAGACAATTGGTGGCTACAGAACTGTGGCAGCCAACTACGAGAAAGCCATTAAGACAGAGCATGCCAGGCCTAGGACTCTAGAACACATAGGCAAAGCACATAACAGCAGGCTGTGAAGAAGGTGCTAAATCATAGCTGGATGTTCCTGCACGTTTATTACAGCAACTATGTTTTTGTTGCACTTCTATGCTGTGGAGCATTTCCGATATTCAAAGCAATTTGTGTACATTCCCAGGCATCCTCGCTGCAATTTCCCCAAAGGCGATACACATTGGTTGGTTGGAATGGCATAGAAAAATCCATTGTTGTGCTATCTGTGTTTCAGTTTGTGCATTGGTTTGAGAAGAAAGTGTGAAGTAGGTGGTTCTCTTTCATTAAAATGTAATCAAGATCAAATGTCTCCTTCATCTTCCTCATCCATGGAGAAGGGCCACATGGCTCAGCAGCAGAGCTCGGGATAGCTCAGTCGGTGGAGTGTGAGACTCTTAATCTCAGGGTTGTGGGTTCGGGCCCCACATTGCAGGGGGTTGGACTAGATGACCCTCGTGGTCCCTTCCAACTCTAGAATTCTATGAGTCTATGTTCTGCATGCAGAGGACCTACATTCAGTCTCTAGGAAGGGCTGTGAAAGATGCTTGCCTGAACCTTGGAGAGCAGCTGCCTGTCACTGTAGACAGTATTTGACTAGATGGATCCATGGTCTGGCTCAGCATTGCCAAGCTTCCTGTGTTCCATGCATAGTTCATTAAACCAAGCACAGAAAGATATTAGCTGTGGACACAGCCTTAGGTGCCTTTCCATAGCAACATGATAAGCAGGCGTTGAGGGGAGCTGTCCAGGTCATAACCATAAATTAAGTCCACACTGGAGGGAGCCTTTGTGGTCCCAAGAGTCAGCTGGCTGTCAAGAGTAAGGGTCAAAGATTTGTGCTGTGTGGATGCACCCCTAAGGCAGGCTGCCGCCCCTCTTTCTCTGGTCCCTTGCTGTGCCTGGGAGGCCAAGCTGGACAAGCCTGATGTGGTGAGCTGGATGTGCCACCGCCATACAGAGGACTTCTTCACCGTCTGTGATCCTTGTGAGCAAAGCCGTTGGGACTCCCAGCAGGGTCACCCAAGGCGGTGAGGTCAAAGGGGAGGAGCTGGACAAAGAATTATCCAATAAGTCCCCAATGACAGAACAGGCGGAAGATAGCAAGCGGTATGTTACAACGGCTGTGAAGGATGAAGGCTGCAGCAGATAAGAATCTACAGGTCGTCCTGATACTCATGCCATCGGAAAAGAGCCTTACTGTGAAGACTCTGTGTTGGTCCGTGTGCACCGATCTCCACATATAAAACAAATTCAAGCACAGGCATCTTCCAAAAACCAATCCCAGACTTCGTGTATGCAGATAGGGATGACAGCGTCAGCCGCCGCAGCCTAGAACTCTGCAAGCGATGGCACGGCCTGCAGGAGGAGAAGGTGCACATGGTGGAGATGCCAGGCATCGAGCATCTCAACACGGTCTTTGACAACCGCACCCTCAACTGCCTTCCCAGGGTCTTTGTGAAACTAATCTCAGGATTGGGTATTGGGTGTGCCTCTGTCAGTTAATGTGTGTACACTGCAAGGCACCATGCAATGCAAGGGCTAGGATTTTGCATGCTAGGCTCGGATGGCTGCTTTTGAACGGTATATTGTAACACAATGTTTTTTCCAACTCTAGATTTTTATTTATTTATTTAAAAAAAACAAAAACATTTTATCTGTTGGAGATAAAGATCTTGTACATTGTCCCTGTAACGAAAAGACCCTTGCTTTCGTCTTCTCACTTCGCCCTCTCAATTTATTAAAAGAACTAACAGGGATTGATGAGGTAAATCTAACCTCCCACTTATCCCGTTAGCCTTTTCAGTAAACCCTCTAGCCTTTGAAGGTTTTTTTAACAAATAAAAGAGAGTCCCTTTCCAGCAACTAGCGTGGCCAGGTACCCTTTTAAAACCTGGGCTATATATGAGACTATCCCTTTGTGTCTACCGTGTAAGGGGTTCAGCAACTTGAAATCCCTTACAGAAAAGCTCGCCTCTTCCCTGAGGCAACTTATTGACAACCTGGATCTGTCTACCCTTTAAGCCCTTTCAGTTCACTCCGCAGCCACAATCTATCCTTTCCACTCTGGAGGAAAGTATAAGTATCTTTAATGGGTATCCCCTCCTGTGGGTTTCATGTTCCTTTGCTGGAAAATAATACAGACGACTTTATGATTGGCACTTTAAATATGGAAGTTTTATTTGCTTAAGATCGTAATGGTTGTATTAAGGTTTCTTGTGTACATACTTAGTTTCAGTGGTAATACCTTTGTTAATCATATAAAAGATAACCATACAATTACCTAACCTAAACCTACTCTCACAGGCCTTCTTTTTCACCACCTACTCCCTCTCCCAAACCCCTCTCAACTGGCTCAACGGCTGCCCATTCTCCTCCAACAGTCAGTCCCCCCCCCCTTTCATGGAATGTTCAGTCAGTCAAACCTAGAGTCTGAGTTAACCCTTGATGGGTCGGGTTGAAAAGGAAGGAACAAACAGTGCAAAAACGTTACAACCCCTTCCCTTGCACATTGTTTCCTCACAACCATCTGGTGAGGTGGGTGAGGCTGAGAGGTTGTAATTGGCTCAAAGTGACCATGGGAGCTTTACAAAGAAGCTGGAATTTGAACCTGGCACCTGAGTGTGTTGGGCAGTCAGGGGGGAGGGGGGGCACTGATCTTCCACAATCTTCCTTGATGTCAGAATTGGAATGCTAAAATATAATAATAAATTTATTTATACCCCGCCCTTCCCAGACCAAGACCGGGCTCAGGTAAAGCAGGTAAACTCAAGTTCCAGAGGGCACAAAACACTACAACTTGATTTTTGTTGGCTTCATTGTGTGGGGACTGCAGTGTTGTGTTTAAAAGTCTGGTTTTGTACATTTTTCAGATGAAGTCAAATTTCTTCCATACCATCACCTCCATGAATTCCCCTGTTCCAAAGCGTTACTGATTGCGATTGTGAAGGCAAAGTATTGCAACCATGTCTAGTAGCCACTGTTTGCCTTCTCCTTCATTGTCTGATCCTCCTTTAAAGCCATCCAAGTTGTTAATATACTGCAGTGTCAAGACCAGACTAGGACCCAGGTGTCCAGGGTTCAAGGCGCCCCCCCCCCCCGGCTATCAAGCTCCCTGGGTGACCTTGGACCAGGTTTCGGGCTCTCAGCCTAGCCTACCTCACAGGGTTATTGGAAGGATAATTTGGAGAGATGAATTGCATCTTGTACACCACTTTGAGTTCCTCGGAGAAAAGATGGAGTTTTCATGTAATAATACAATAAAGCACCAAGAAAGGCCTCTAGGTGCACAAACTTGTTTTAAAAAGATGCTAGAGGTAGCAAATGTGGGTGAGCACCCAGGCAGAGAGAGAAGGTGGCTCCATAATACAATGAAGCCCCCCCCCCCAAAAAAAAATATTTAAAAGATTCAACCCGCTGGAACCTATAATACATCGTGACCAAATGATAGACCACTAGCCAGCCAACACCTGGGCAGACAGGTGAGTTTTAAGGAGGTGCCAGAAACTGGACAACAGCCATGGCCTGCCTTATTTTCTCAATTATCCAGAGGGATGCAAAGCTGGGAGGATTTGGGGGGACTCTTAAGGAGAGCCTAGATCCAGCTGCCTGAGCCTTCTGCTTGGGGGTAAATGCAGGGCTGGGCCAGATGCTTGACAGCTTCCTGAAGTTGCCCAGTGGTGCCATGGGCTGGCAGAGAGAGTGTTCCTGGAGCCCAGAGCCCATTGGCTCCAGTCCTTGGCCAGGCTCTGACCTCACAACCAGCTGTGGAATCCTGCGGAATGTTTTGTTTCCTAGGAGGCCAGGGGAGTTCTTTGAAAGGATCCCTGGGTCAGTTGAAAGCCAGTTGGATCAGTTAGCTGCCCAGAAAGCAGCGATCCTTCTTTTGCGGTGTTGGGTATTCAGCTAACTTTCAACTAACTTTGTGGTGTTGGCTATTCAACTAACTTTCTGGGCCTTTTTGGTTTGGAGAACCAAAAAGCAGCATGTGCCGCTGGTGGCGTAGAAGGTAAAGTCATGGGAAAGAGGGGAGGCACAGTGGCAGAGGAAGGGGATGCGGGGGGTGGGCCGCCCCAGGTGTCATCACTGTGGGGTGGTGACAAAATTAGATTTTAAAAAGGGGGGGCTTTTTTTAGGAGTGACGTGGTGGCTTAGGCACCTGCAGGTTCTGCACTGCCTGAAACAGCAGCGTGGGACTTGCGTCTGCCTACTGCCTCCTCATGGGCGGCTCGCCCCGCCCCCGGTTGCAGGGCACGCCCCCCCAACACCTGAGCAGCTAGCTATGCCACTGGGGAGGCGTCTGAAGATTCGTGCCCCTGCCACATGCCTAGTTTTTAAAGATGCTCCTTGTTTATTTGACCTTTCTAACTCCCATGCTGTGTTACATGAGCCAGCAATTTTCCCAGGGAGTTTTCTGAAATTTTCTGAGTTTCCATTTTTGTCACCATCCAAATTACAAGACAAAACCACATTTGAAAAAAATGAACCTTCTTTCTCTTTACACTTCCAACACTTGATCACTTTTGATTCATACATTTTTGCCAGTCTGCTAGGTGTTAAATACCATCTATATAACATTTCATATAATTTTCTCTTCTACCATAGCAAGTTGTAAATTTTATATCCGTATTCCACAGTCATTCATGCTTCCATTTCTATGTTGACCAATATCTATTGCCCAACGTATTGGTGAAGATTTCACTTGCTCATCCTTTGTTTCCCATTCCAATAATATCTTCTGCATTTTAGTCATCACTTTAACATTACAGTCTAACAGAACTTTGCTTCTCCCTTCTTCTACAGAACAGCCAGGGTCTCAGGTGGGGGAGCAAAGGCGGACCCCTCCCTCCCCTCTGAGGTGGAAGAGGTCTTCGAATATGATGGCAGCTCATGGAGGGAGACGGCCGGCCACAACATCGCCAGCTCTCTTCCTGCACGGGAAGTCCTCCGGCAGGAAGCCATCCATGGTAAGGAGGGTCTTTCTGTGGCTCTTAGGTTTCCCTTAGAAATATTGGGCAAGGGAGTCCAGGGGGATCTTCACTTTCATAAAGCATGGGGAGGGAGAGAGTGCCTGGGAGATCTTCTGGGAAGTGGGTCCTTCTGCCTCCCAAGGGTAGCCTGGAATATTTGAGTTCTGGGAAATGGCCAGGAGATCATTTTTCTCCAAACAAGACCCAGAATGGCAGTGGTGGACTTTGGGCTCTCAAATTCCAGTGCCACCCTTTGCAATCCCCCCCCCACAAGGCCCACTGCCGCCTCTGTTCCAAAGCACCCCCTGCAGTGTGGCACCCAATGCAGCCACACCAGTCACGCCGCCCTAAAACCGCCAGAGCCATGGGGTGCTTCCTGGTGCCCAGGCTGGCAAATGGCCATAGCTCAGCGGTGGAGCACTTGCCTTGCCTGCATGAGCCTCAAGTGCAGTGGCATCTCCAAGAAGGCATCTCCTGGGAAGGAGGGACCCCTGCCTGAGGCGCTGGAGAGCCCCCTGCCGGTCAGCATGGAGGTCATTTTGGGCCAGAAGGACCCAACTCCTTGGCGCCCCACCAGTGGTCACTCTTTGGGCTTTTCTCCCAGTTCAGCAGGAGAGCAGGATCCATCTCTCCTTGTAAGACAGAGCCCAAGTCTTTTTTGAAAGAACAGCCCGTTTTAGCTGCCTCTTTTCCAGATCCTGCTGGGATTCAGCCTTTACCTGACGTTCTTCCCCTTCTGCCCTCTTTTCACAGAGCTGTTCATGACGGAGGCCTCCCACCTCAGCTTGCTCCATGTCCTGACCGTGCTGTTCTACCAGCGGCTATGGAGAGAGCAGCTCCTGTCGCAGGAGGAGCTGGCCCTCATTTTCCCCGACCTACGAGAACTTCTTAAGATCCATAGTAAGTCTGCTTCCCCTCCATTCTGTGGGTGGCCCAGGCCTCTGCTTCTTCCTGGGTGGGTCAGGAGCATAGGGAGAAGGGACAAAAATAAAAGCACAGCATCCAAAGAGCTCTGCAGCGGGATCAGGCCCAAGGGGCCCAGCCAGACCTGCAGCCTGGTTTCAGGGGCCCCCACAAGCAGCAGGGCAGGAGCGCAAGCGCAATGCCCCCCCCCTCGAATGGGGATTGTTCAGAGGCATCCACTGCCTTGGGCAGGGGAGGATGGAGGTGGCAGCCAGTTGCTGCCTCTAAGCCTAGCCTACCTCACAGGGTTGTTGTGAGGATTAAATGAGGAGGGAATCCATGGACACCCTCTTAAGCCTTGTCTCTCCACCACTGAGAAAGTGGTATTAAAAAAAGAACAGGCCCTCTCCGCCCCCCTCCTGTCCCTGCTGGGGTTATTCTTTCTTCCCCCACTCCCGTTGCCTCGCTCAACCTCCTCTCCCGTGTCTCTTCCCTCCCCTCCCAGGTTCTCTGTCGGGGAAAATGAGGGATCTGCTGGAGAGAGGGCCCCTCATTGGGGAGATTGGCGACCTCCTGCTTTCCCAGGTAAGGATCCCAGAGCAGGGCGGAGAGGCTGGCGGCAACTGGGAGGGGGCTGCCTGTGGGACCCTTCATTTCCTGATGCTCACCAGGTGTGTTTCCTCTCCCCTGCCCCCTTCTTTCCTTCCCCCCAGTTTGGTGTGCCTGCGAGTGAGGAGTTCCGGCAGGCCATCCTCAACAGCAGCCTGCAGCAGGCCAGGGCCCTGGAGCTCCTCGCAGCAAAGCAGCAGAGGGATGCTCGCTTCCGGCGTGTCATCCAGGTAAGCTGCATGAGAAGAGGAGGCTGAGCTCACGGAAGGGGCCTTCTCAGCTGCTGGCTGGGCACTGTCCCTGGGGGGAGGGGCAGGAGGCCTGTCCTCTTCTCCCTGCTGCCCACTCCCTGGGCAAATGCAAAAGTGCAGGAGAACCAGCCAGATGGTGTAGGTTAGGGGGCAAACTCTAGTTCCATGCCACCCCAATCTCCAGGTGGTGCAAGATTGCAGGGGTTCTGGGGGCTTTCCCTGGGTTTGGTGGAATGAGGGGCAACCTCCTGTCTCACAGTGGCCACCCAGCTGCCCCAAAGGAGAAGCCCCATAGCAAGCAGGAGCTGAGCAGCAAGGCTCACCCCACTGGTTTTGCTGTTTGTGACCCTGGAGGTAGCCGACTCTCTCTGTTGTCCAGTAACATGTTGTCTGTCTGCTTCCTTCTTTGCCTTTCCCAGGAAATTGAGAGCAGCCCGGAATGCCACCACCGCCGGCTGACCGATTTCCTGGGTTGCGAGCTGCAGCGCCTGGCCAGTTACCCTCTGCTGCTGAGTAAGATCATCCAGCACACCAGTGGTATGTCTCTTTTTTCCATATCTTTGTGTGTTGGGTGCGTTGGGGAGGGTGTCCCAGGAGAGTTGCATCTCTCCATCTCTGTGCCCCCCCTCTCTCTTACCTCTTCTCTCTGCACCTTCAGAGTCCACCTATGAGCACCAGTGCCTTTGCCTGGCCCGGGATGAGGTCAAGGGGATCCTGGAGGGCGTCCAGGAGGAGCTGCGGCAGGCAGAACAACACCGCCAGCTGCAAGCCTACCAACGGCGCCTGGACGCCCGAGCTCTTCGCAAGAGCAGCCACCCACTGGCCAGGGAGTTCCAGGTAGGGCCTCCTCTTCGCCCTCCCCTCCAATCCCTGGCCTTGATCTGCTATTCCCCTCTGTGAAATGCTGCCTTTTTCTGCCCCTCTGTGCAGAACCTTGACCTCACAGAGCACAAGATCATCCTGGAGGGGCCTCTGCAGCTGCGTGTCAGCGACAAGAAGACTGTGGGTAAGTGGAAGAAGCAACCTCTCCTGCCATGGCACACCCACGTGGCACAGGCCTCTCGGAGTGGGGGGCTTTGCCATTTAGACTCCCCTTTTCTAGTAAGGCAGGAATCCAAGAGGGGAGGGCTTGTGGCTTCATGGCAGAAAGACTCTGGAGTCTAAAAGCCCTGGAGAGCCACTGCTGCCAGCGAGAGGAGACAGGGCTGAGCTAGACAGACCAAGCAAAGGTCTCCAGGCAGCTTTCGAAAAGATTAAGAGAACGAAGCAGTTTTAGAACACAATCCCTAAAACAAAGTAGAGCCTTAGCTGTCAAAACATCCAACTCTCGGGAGCATTTAGAGCTCTCAAGCCACAAGCCACAGACCACAACTCTCCCAGAGAGACCGTGTTTGGGTGGAAGAAGGGCCCTTGTAGCTCCATGGCAGAACACCTGCTTGGCATGCAGAAGGTCCCAGCTTCCATCCCCAACAGCATCTCAGGGTAGGGCTCGGGGGAAGACTGCCTGCCTGGGATCCTGGAGAGCCACTTCTGCCAGTCAGAGTAGACAAGACAGGGCTAGATGGGCCCAAGGGCCTGATTTGGTCCAGCCTCCTTTGTCCCTCTGACCTGCTGGGCCTTTGGCCTGATTCTGCAGCCTGGCACCTAGGTGTTCTCCTCAGGAACAGTGGATCAGGTGAGCAACAACCCCTCTCTCTGTGTGTGTTTGTGTCTCTTAGACCTGCACGTCCTGCTTCTGGAGCATCTTCTGGTATTTCTGAAACCAAAGGGGCGGCGGATGAAATTGAGGTGCTTCAGAAGGAAGGCAGGGGGCTCGCCTTTAAGCCCCGTGGTTCCGCTGGAGACCACCCTCGTCCGCCCTGCAGCCACAGGTAAGAAGGGGGGGGCATAACACCACTGCTCTTCACGACACTGTGAGGACCCTTCTTCCATCTGGTCTCTTTTCTCTACTCAGATCCAGCATCATTTTTTCTGGTGTACCTTTCAGAGGAGGAACCAGAAATCTATGAGCTGGTGGCATCCAGCCCTTCCGAAAGGATCAGGTAAGATGTGTGCCTCTTATTCTCCCCTCTATTGGGGGGGGGGGACACACACTTTTTAAGTGTAAAAAGGCAATGTAAAGGTTGTGTGTGTGTGTGTGTGTGTGTGTGTGTGTGTGTGTGTGTGTGTTTTCAAACTGGCAAATGGAAGCCCCTTCTCTGTTTTCTTTGGGGCTTTAAGAGAGTCTCTCTCTGTCTCCCCTCTTCCTGTTTTTCCTGACAGGTGGATGCAGAATCTGGAGAGGGCGGCAGTGGCCACAGAGAAAGCCATCATCATGCCCTTCAGGCAGCCCCGCCAGACGCCCCCCGTGCACCCACCTGTGCCGTTCAGGTGAGAGAGACCCCCACTCCGCATATTTCCTCTTGCCAGGCTGGGGCACCTCCAGGTTGGGGGAATCATGACATGAGTCTGAGACAGGTGAACTTCACAGGTAAGGAACGAAAGCCTGGCATCTTGATTAGCAGACACCCCCCCCCCATTCCAGAGGCTTTATGAAAAGAAGAAGATCTTTCAGTTGTACCTTCACCAAGTAGCACCCCCACATTGCACACATACACAAACACACATGCGGATGCCACGGTTCTGTCCTGGTTACTCTGCAGTCATTAACTATTCCATATCATTAGAGTTGATGCCATGGGTATGCAAACTAATGCCCGGGGGCCGGATCCTGCCCAATTGCCTTCTAAATCTGGCCCGCGGACAGTCTGGGAATCAGCGTGTTTTTACATGAGTAGAATTTGTCCTTTTATTTAAAATGCATCTCTGGGTTATTTGTGGGGCATAGGAGTTCGTTCATTTTTTTTCTTCCAAAATATAGTCTGGCCCCCTACAAGGTCTGAGGGACAGTGGACCGGCCCCCTGCTGAAAAAGTTCTGCAAAGCTTACAACTTAAGTCTTCAACTGGGTTATAGAATCAGCTTTTAAAACTACATAATTCTACAAAGCTAGAATAAAATTAAGTGGTTAAAAGCATGCATATACCATAAGAGCCCCCCGCCCCCGGGCTTGGGGTGGTGAAGGATTAGTTCCCCCCCCCCCACTGATGGACATCTCTGTCCCTCCTTTTTAGGCCACTGATCCAAGCAGCTGCCATCTCCCCTCCGATGCCCCTCAGGAGCAAGAGTCGAAGGAGGACTGTGGCTTCTGGTGAGTTGCTGGGTGTCGCCGCAGCATGGGGTGTCTGCCATGATGGGGGCAGCCTCAGCCTCCGAGGTCTGGCAGGGCTGCAAGGCATTCCAGGAGTGTCCTGCCCATCCCCTTCCCTCTTCCTCCTGGTGAGAAGATGGGGTGGCTGTTTGGGGGCTCTAAGGTCTCTCCCCTTTTTTCTCCTCTCCCCCCCACAGCAAAATGGTGGCCAACCGCTGCCCTGGCAGACAACCAGCTTGAGCTGCTGGAGGAGGAGGAGGAGCCAGAGGATTTGATTAAACAAATCGTGGAAGACAGTGAGTCTCCTCTTCCACCAAGCACCCCCTGTGGTCCCCCCATAGTTTCAGTCTCCTTTGTGGGGGTGGGGAGGCTGCCAATGGCTGTGTTCTCCCTCTCCTGGCGGAGAGAGTCAGTGCCTCTGACTAACACCAGCTGGTGGAGAGCAGAAGTGGGGAAGGGGGTTGCTCTTGCACTCAGGTCTCGCTTTGAGGCTTTTCCTTGGGACATAAGGTGGCCCCTGTGAGAACAGGGCAAGATGGGCCCTCTTGAGCTGGGCTCTTGCCTTTGCTCCTTTCCTTCAGGGTCCTTGTAGTCCATCCGTCCCCTTGGGTGCCCTGCTTCCCCTCAGCCTCAAAGTGTCCTGGAAGGTGGCAGAGGATGAATTCCCCCAGGTCTGAGGAGAGGCAGGCTTCAGCCCACTTGTGGGGTCGTGACATCTCTCCCCCCCCCTTCTCTCCCCTCGCAGGGGAAACCTGTCAGAGGATGCTCCTCAGGAAATCTGCTGAGTCTGACGGAGGACTGGCTCCCACCAAAGATGCCTGTGTGACCCAGAGCGGTACGTCTGTGATTTCTAGCGGGGTTGGGGGGCAATGTTGCTGCCTCCTTGCCTGGGGAAGGGGGTCCAGTTACCGGGAGTGGGTGGTGGGTGTCCTCCCTGAGGTTTCCCTGCCTGGGTATTTGGGCCCGGAGAACAGGGCCAGAGTGGGCATCAGTTGGGATGGTTTGGTCCACAAAGGACAGAGCTGACTTGTGCCGTCTCAGCCACCCAGGAAGCTCATGGGCGCTATAGGAGGCAAGACTAGGAAACGTCTTGGGCAGCAGCTGCCTGTTTGCAAAGAGCCTGGTGGCATCTCAAAGAATGACCCTTTTAACACGAAGGTTCCCTGTCTCTCAGCAGAGGTGGAGCAGCCAGACATGCAAACCATCAAGGACCTCATGTCCCGGATCTCAAAGAACCTTGAGAGGCTGAAGGTGAGGAGTCTGGATATGAGAGGTCAAAGAAATAAGGGTGGGGGCTGACCCTTGGTATGCCAGACCTATTTCCTCCTCTGAACACTTTCCAACATCTGCACATGGCTATGAGAGGCAGGGGATTGAGTTGAATCCTGTGTCTAACCCAGAGCCTGAGAGGATGCATTGGGGGGAGCTGTGTGTGTGTGTGTGTGTGTGTGTGTGTGTGGTGGAGGGGGAGGATCAAAGTCAAAAGGATGAGTGACAGCGGGTGTGGAGGGACAGAGTCTCTAGCCTTGCCAATCCCTTAGCCCCTCTTTGTTCACGCAGGCTGAAAAAACTAAAGAGGTTTTCACCCATGCCATGCACCCCACTATTTCTCAGTTCTCCCCTGCCATTACAAGACCACCCCCTGTGCTCACCTGGAGTCACAGGCAAGGGAGAGGGGGCTGGCCCAAGTCTGAGAGGGCCATGTCTGCCCCTGGAGCAAGAAGCAGCTGGAAGGTGGAAGAGACCCAGAGGAGGGGTCTTTGAGACACCCTGCAATGCCCCTGCATTGACACCACACTCCACTTGAGGGTCTTTGCCTGGCTGGACCCCTGAGCTGGGATAAGAGGCCACCTGGGCGGAGGAGATGGGGTGGGTGACTTTTGGCCTGACTGGACTGTAGCCAACAGGGCAAAGATGGAAACTGCATTCATGGCTGCCTCATCTTTGGGCCCTGGACCCTCCCACTGTCAGCAAATTCTCCCCAGGAGGTTTCCCTTGGGGGTATGTGGCCCTCAGGCTAGAAGAGAGCCCCTCCTGGGAGGCTCCACAGCAGTAGCGTAGGAAGAGGACAGGGAGGCATCCTGGGCAGCACTGGGGCTGCAGGGCACCCTCCAGCAGTCAGGCTCAGAACTGCCTGAAAATGCAACACAGGGTGCACTGCGAGATGCGGGTGTTGCACAGCCTGGGCAGGTGGCACCCAGCCACCGCTTCCCTCCCAGCCTCAGTTGCCAACCAGCAGGCCCAGCGGTGCCTGAAAAAGCAGTTCTGGATGCGGCTGGTATGTGCCGGCCTGCAGGGCACCCCAGCTGCTGCACCCCTCCCAGTTGCAAGCGGGCCCAGCGCTGCTGGAAAAAGTATCAAAGGGCGCACCACTGGGAGGCCACCTGAAAAGGACACCCAGCAGGGATGTGACTGGCGTGTGCCAGCCTGCTGGTTGCCCTCCCCAGTCCCGAGCGCCTTCCCAGTGGCGCACCCTGCCATGGGCTGGCGTATACCAGTTGCATCCCTCCCAGGAGGGAGGCATTTGCTCGTGCGGTGTGCCCCACACACTTGGGATGCCCCTCCACCATGGTGTGTGTGGGGGGGTGCGTGCACGTGCACTCCCCACCCGCCCCAGGCACCAGCAGGGGTTGTTATGCCAGTACTCCTCAGCTGGGTGATGGGGACGGACACATCCCCTTGTGGCAGCTGCCCTCCTTCTCAGAGGCCCCTAACCCCCCCTCTGGGCTTCCCTTTTTACAGGAGATAGACGAGGAAGAATGGGAGAGATACACCTCAGAGGCCTCCCAAACCATCTCTTTCTCCATCTGTTGAGATCAGCAACCGTGATGGGTAAACAACACTCCCCGTTGATCTCATGGACCAAACACTTGTAAATATTCCAGTTCCCTACAGAGATCTGACAATGCACCGAATTCTGCTTCTGTGGAGGAAAGAGCAATGAGACTTTGCTTCTTGTCGCTCCCACTATCGCACCAGCACGTCACCTGTGCTTCACCTAGCGCTGACAGTTTAAGACACAAACTTTTGGATCCTTGCAAGTATCTGAGTACCCTCTTAATGCCATTCCAGGCATGCACACTAGGCTTCACAGCCTCCCTGCTGAGCAGATTACTGCAAAAGTGATATCTGGCCTACTCCATTGAGAGAGATATAGGAGTGACCCTAATGCTGATTGAAACACCTCGGGGCTCTGGAACTCAGAGTGTTCCCCTGACACACTGTCCTTGACAAAACTAGTCTCCATGGGTGACCTGGCACTTGCACAGTCAGCCATCCTGAACTTCTCTAACAACTGTTCAATCTTACCTTGTTGACTTAAAAAGAAACTGCCGTCTTCTGTTCTGTCAACCTGAACACCTAGGTAAACCTTCACCAGTCCTAGCTCCTTGAGTTTGAAGTGCTTTCCAAGCTCCTTGGCAAACTCACTCACCTGCTTCTCTGTCCTAGCAAGGCAAATCAAATCATCCACATAAGCCAGCACAAGCACCTGCTCCTGGCCAGAACCCGCCAGGTAGAGGCAAGGCTCTTGTGGAAGTTCATGCTATCCAAAGCATTATTCAAACAACTATTCCAGTTGCGAGCAGATTGTTTAAGACCATAGATGGACTTGTGTAGTCTCCAGACAACACCTGGCTTATTGTCCTCAAATCCCGGTGGTGGTTTCATGTACAAAACCTCCGCCAAATACGAGTTCAGATAAGCAACGTCAACATCGAAATGGTGTACAACAAACCCTCTTTGTGCAGCCACAGATAAGAGCATGCGAAGAGTCTCACTTCTGCACGTGGGTGAGTAAACTTCTGTGTAGTGCAGCCCTTTCTGCTGTGTGAAACCTCTGGCTACCAACCTAGCCTTGTACTGTGGTTCCTCAGTCGCTGTGAGTTTAAGCCTAAACACCCAACGACTGCCCACTGCCCGCTCGCCAGGGGGTAGTTCCACTGTGGAATACACCTTGAGCGCTTTCATGGCATCTAGCTCTTTCTGCATTGCCACATGCCATTTCCTGGCTTCCTCTGCTGGCAATTCCTGCACTTCCTCAAAGCTCTCTGGCTCACACTGAGCCAAACAAGCAAACACACTGGTAGCTGTGTACCTGTCAGGTGGTTTGCCTTTCGTGATGCCCTTTGACCGCCGCAAACCACTGTCACCTTCACCCTCTGACCCAGATGAACTGGAACTGGATTTGGAGTCACTGGCACCTGGAGATCCCCCGCGCGACCTACTGCGCTTGCTTGGTTCTCCTGTACCTGTGTCTGGTGAAGACCTACTCCTCTTGAACTGTCTACCTGTTCTAGCCACTGGTGAAGTGGGTGCACTCCGGGACTCCTGCTTCAGGGATGTCCCCTGCTGTGCAGTACCCTGAACACGCCTGGGTGAACGACCCGGATCAGGACCTTGACCTTGAGCGTTGTCACCACCACCCCCTGGGGCTGGTCCAGCTGCCGGACCACCGCCACCAGCAGGCGGTGCACCTACCTGTCCTACATCCTCAGGACCTCCCAGAATGTCTTCTGCAAGAACGTCAGGGTTCCCGTGGATGCGCCTCCACCCCTGCTGCTCACAGAATTCTGCACTGTTGCTAAGAAGCACCCTCTCCTGATTCCCCCCTGGATAAACAAACCTCCAAGATTTGGAATTCGGCTCATAGCCAACAAAAATCATCTTCTGGGACCTGGAACCACCCTTGCGTCTTTTGCTCTTGGGAACCAACACATAGGCTTCACATCCAAAGACGTGAAGAAAGTGTACCTTTGGTTTCTTCCCATACAACAAAAAATATGGTGTTTCCCCTACTGAGGAATTATACGTCCTATTAAGAACAAAGTTCGCACATTTCACAGCCTCCGCCCAATAATTCTGTGAAAGACCAGTCAAAAAGCATGGCGGATACAGCTTCCTGCAGAGTCCTATTTCTCCGCTCTGCAATACCATTGTGTTGTGGTGCGTAGGGGGCGCTCAACCTGTGTTTGATGCCCTTCTTCCTAAAGAAGTCTTGTAGGGCAGACCCAACAAACTCTCCGCCCCTGTCGCTTCGAAAGCAAAGAACCTTACAGGAAAAATCAAGCTCAACCACTAAAATCCATTCCTGTATGATGCTAGCCGCCTCCCCCTTACTCCGGAGAGGTACGACCCATCCTGCTCTAGAATAACCGTCCGTAAGGGACAGAAAGAATCTAGAACGACCTATGCTCTCCGTAGCCATTGGACCACAAAGATCCATATGAACCAGGGCAAAAGGTCTAGAGGAAACCCTGTCAGACCTGGGGTATGAGCATGACTTGACTTTTGCACGTTTACATGCAGAACAGTCCAGGAATTTGGAACATGGCAACATCTTGCACCCTTCAGCATTTCTTGTCACTTTGTTGACATACTGCCAGTTGACGTGAGCCAATCTCCTGTGCCATAAGTGAACACACCTGTCATGTGTGGGTGTATTAGCACACTGTGAATGTACTGTGCCGGAAGTGGTGTCACCTGTTTCAAGGATAAAAAGCCCATCCCTGTTACATGGAACAGAAACCACCAAACCACTTCCCTTCCTGGCGATGATGCATTGATCATCCTCAAAATGCACCGTGTAACCATCCCTTAAAAGAGAAGAAACAGACAGTAAATTACATTTCATGCCTGGCAAAACATATGCTCTAATATCAGCATTCAGAAAGTCAAGATAAACAAGAGTCTCATTCTTTAGAAACTTCTTCGAACCATCTGCAAGTGTGACTTCTCTGCTTCCAGCAATTTCGCTGCAGTTCCGACTTTCACCACTAGGGGGCACCAAATTGTGGGAAGCCCCACTGTCTATGATCCAGCGTTGCTTGGCAACAGAATGGCTGTCAACAGTTGCAGCTGCAACAGAAAGATGATGTGGTCCCTCTGCGTCGTCTCCTCCACCTCTTCTGGTACCTTTGTGTTTCCCACGCTGGCCCTGACGTTGGTTGGAGGCCCTTATCTGCTCACTGACCTTGGCAGCCCTCTGTGGACAGTTTACTTTCAGATGAGTGGGAGAGTCACAGATAAAACACCGGCGTGTTGATGCATAAGCTTGTACAGTGGCATTCTCTGCGTTCCCAAGCCTGGGAACTGGGCAACCACCACCAGCTGCATTGCCCGCCCCCCTTTGCCTCCTTGCTTCCTCATCCAAGAGTCGACCCGACGCATACATCATCGAGAGATCAGCAATTGGCATCGACTCCATAGTAATGCAGAGGGTCGAGTAGAGGTCAAAAACTGATGACAAAAGCACGTAGACTTGTTGTTCAGCATTTTGAGGCAAACCTAAAAGCTCCAGCTTAGCAAAGAGGGCTTTCAGCTCTGTGATATGGGCCTGCATGCTTTCCCCATGCCTCAGCCGTTTATCATACAATGTCCTGGTCACATGTAAACGTGCGCCCGCTGTTGGCCTTACGTAACAGACCTGTAACCGTGACCACATGGTGTGTGAATTGGGGCAGCCAGCTATTATAGTCAGTTGGGCGTGGGTGTGGGGCAAGGCATACTAGTAGTACAGGCCAGACCCCGGCTTAGTAGCTCACCTAAGCCAGGGGGATTCTGCTTCCCCAGCTGGGAGCAGACCCTCCTCTTTGATGGGCATGTGGCTGCCATATGTCCCCGATCTCCGCAGTAGAGACCCAGTCCCTCTCTGCGTCTCCTTTCATTCTCAGCCGGTGTCGGATGAGGGTGATTTCCCCCTATTTGCAGTGGCTCCTCAGTGGGAGGTGCTTCTGGAGTGGGTTGGGGCACAGAACCCCCTGGAGAAGGTGCCACCAGACAGGTCCTGCCCTGGACTTTGCGCTGTTGTAGGCATCCATCAATCCTGGGGCACAGGTGAATCAGGTTTTGCAGGTCTGCCGTGCACTCTGTGTGGGCTAGTTCATTTCGAACCGGGTCTGAAAGCCCTTCTTGAAACTGGTCCACTAGAGCTGCCTGATTCCAGGCCAATTCCTGTGCCAGCAGCTGAAGTTCACTGGCATACTGTACTTCCCCACCAACCGATTTCCCTGTTTCAGCTCCTGGATCAGGTGGTTGGCAATCTGGGTCCTCACGGGGTTCGTGTGGCTTGGAGCTGTTGGCTGAAGGTGTCAAAATTGGCGAGCAGTGGACTCTTGTTGCAGCAAGACCCCCTCTTTGATGGGCATGTGGCTGCCATATGTCCCCGGCCTCCACAGTGGAGACCCAGTCCCTCTCTGCATCTCCTTTCATTCGCAGCCACCATCAAATGAGGGCATATTCCCCCATTTGCATTGGCTCCCCCCACCTCCACTGTCTGGATAGAACCATTACACTGGGGAACAAAAATTTTGTTGCATTGACACCTGCAGTTGTTCTAACCTAATTCTGACGTGCTGATTTCATATCTGAAGTCGGTTTTGTTCTGTAAGCTCTAGGTTTTTTTTTTTGCAATTCATGTTTTTCACTTTTCACCATAATCTTCGTTTTTCACAATGCAAGAATTCAATATTTTATTAAACACATAGCCAAAGTAGTACAATATGAGTATAAATGTAAGTGACTTATATAGCATTGCACATGACATGTATACATTGAAAATGACATGTATATCTATGTACAGTTGGAGGTATGCAAAAAAATATACCGGTATTCCCTTGGGATACACAGTATCTGCAAGCTGTTGTTATTCGGGTAAGAATTTGCGCTTGTAGCTCTTGCGTTTGTGGACTTGCACAGGGGATTCTCATTTGAAGGTCCAACAGTAGTCTGACATCATAGTTTTGTCCCATCACCCTTGATAACGCTCTTCCATTGTCTTCAGGTCTTGATAGAAGTGCTCTCCCTGTTCATCACTGACTGCCCCAAGGTTTTCGGGGAATTGATCTAGGTGACTGTTCAGGAAATGGAGCACCACACTCATATTGCTTCACAATCAACATGGAAAGAGGAATTCTGGATTTTATCTGAGATGGCTTTAAAAGAATTCGCAGTTTGAAAAGCGACATAGGAGACATGAAAAAAGATGGCTTGATGAAACAGTTTGTGAAGGCATTACATTTGTTGTTTAGTCGGTTCCGACTCTTCGTGACCCCATGGACCAGAGCACGCCAGGCCCTCTTGTCTTTCACTGCCTCCCGCAGTCTGGTCAGACTCATGTTGTTAGCTTGGAGAACACCGTCCAACCATCTCGTCCTCTGTCGTCCCCTTCTCCTTGTGCCCTCCATCTTTACCAACAACGGGGTCTTTTCCAGGGAGTCTTCTCCTCTCATGAGGTGGCCAAAGTAGTGGAGCCTCAACTTCAGGATCTGTCCTAGTGAGCACGCAGGGCTGATTTCTTTAAGAATGGATAGGTTTGATCTTCTTGCAGTCCATGGAACTCTGAAGAGTCTCCTCCAGCACCACAATTCAAAAGCATCAATTCTTCGGCGATCAGCCTTCTTTATGGTCCAGCTCTCACTTCCGTACATTACTACGGGGAAAACCATAGCTTTAACTATACGGACCTTTGTCGGCAAGGTGATGTCTCTGCTTTTTAAGATGCTGTCTAGGTTTGTCATTGCTATTCTCCCAAGAAGCAGGCGTCTTCTACTTTTGTGACTGCTGTCACCATCTGCAGTGATCATGGAACCCAAGAAAGTGAAATCTCTCACTGCCTCCATTTCTTCCCCTTCTATTTGCCAGGAGGTGATGGGACCAGTGGCCATGATCTTAGTTTTTTTGATGTTGAGCTTCAGACCATATTTTGCGCTCTCCTCTTTCACCCTCATTAAAAGGTTATTTAATTCCTCCTCACTTTATGCCATCAAGGTTGTGTCATCTGAGGTTGTTGATATTTCTTCCGGCAATCTTAATTCCGGTTTGGGATTCATCCAGTCCAGCCTTTTGCATAATGAATTCTGCATATACCGTATTTTTCACTCCATAAGAGGCACTTTTTCCCTCCTAAAAACGAAGGGAAAATGTCTATGCGTCGTATGGAGCGAAGGCACTGAAACGGCAGCGGGATCCCTCGAGCGGAGGGATGCCTCTGCCTCTGCCACCGGAGCCATGGCTCCCAGCGGCAGGGAGCGGCGAGCAGCCCGAAATCGGGCTGTTTTCCCCTCCTCCGCGGCCACCGCCAGAGGCAGAAGGGTGGGGGAGCAGCGAGCAGCCCGAAATCAGGCTGTTTCCCCTCTCCCACCCCTTCCTTCCTTCTCTCTCTCTTCCCTCCCTTCCTCTCTCTCTCTCTTTCCCTCGCACCCCTTCCTTCCTTCCTTCCTTCCTTCCTTCTCTCTTTCTTCCCTCCCTCCCTCCTCTCTTTCACCCCTTCCTTGTCTCTTTCTTTCTCTCTCTCACCCCTTCCTTCCTTCTCCCTCTTTCTTTCACTCTCTCTCACCCCTTCCTTCTCTCTCTCTCACTCCTTCCTTTCTTTCTTTCATTCCTTCCTTCTCTCTTCCCTCCCTCCCTCCCTCTCTCCTCTCTCATTCACCCCTTCCTTCCTTGTCTCTCTTTCTTTCTCTCACCCCTTCCTTCTCCCTCTTTCTTTCTCTCACCCCTTCCTTCCTTCTCCCTCTTTTTCACTCTCTCACCCCTTCCTTCTCTCTCTCACTCCTTCCTTCCTTCCTTCCTTCCTTTCATTCCTTCCTTCTCTCTCTCTTCCCTCCCTCCCTCTCTCCTCTCTCTCTTTCACCCCTTCCTTCCCCCTCTTTCCTTCTCTCACCCCTTCCTTCTCCCTCTTTCTTTCACTCTCACCCCTTCCTTCCTTCTCCCTCTTTCTTTCACTCTCACCCCTTCCTTCTCTCTCTCTCTCACTCCTTCCTTCTTTCTTTCATTCCTTCCTTCTCTCTCTCTCTCCCCTCCCTCCCTCTCTCCTCTCTCTCTTTCACCCCTTCCTTCCTTGTCTCTCTTTCTTTCTCTCTCACCCCTTCCTTCCCCCTTTCTTTCTCTCATCCTTTCCTTCCTTCTCCCTCTTTCTTTCACTCTCTCTCATCCCTTCCTTCTCTCTCTCTCTCTCACTCCTTCCTTCCTTCCTTCCTTCTTTCATTCCTTCCTTCTCTCTTCCCTCCCTCTCTCTCTTTCACCCCTTCCTTCCTTGTCTCTTTCTCTCACCCCTTCCTTCTCCCTCTTTCTTTCACTCTCTCACCCTTCTCTCTCTCTCTCCCCTCCCTCCCCCTCCCCTCTCTCTCTTTCACCCCTTCCTTCCTTATCTCTCTTTCTCTCACTCCTTCCTTCCTTCTTTCATTCCTTCCTTCTCTCTTCCCTCCCTCCCTCTCTCTTTCACCCCTTCCTTCCTTGTCTCTTTCTCTCACCCCTTCCTTCTCCCTCTTTCTTTCACTCTCTCACCCTTCTCACTCTCTCTCTCCCCTCCCTCCCCCTCTCCTCTCTCTCTTTCACCCCTTCCTTCCTTCCTTCCTTCTTTCATTCCTTCCTTCTCTCTTCCCTCCCTCCCTCTCTCTCTTTCACCCCTTCCTTCCTTGTCTCTTTCTCTCACCCCTTCCTTCTCCCTCTTTCTTTCACTCTCTCCCCCTTCTCTCTCTCTCCCCTCCCTCCCCCTCTCCTCTCTCTCTTTCACCCCTTCCTTCCTTATCTCTCTTTCTCTCACTCCTTCCTTCCTTCTTTCATTCCTTCCTTCTCTCTTCCCTCCCTCCCTCTCTCTCTTTCACCCCTTCCTTCCTTGTCTCTTTCTCTCACCCCTTCCTTCTCCCTCTTTCTTTCACTCTTTCTCACCCCTTCCTTCTCTCTCTCCCTCTCACTCCTTCCTTCCTTCCTTCTTTCCTTCCTTCTCTCTCTCTTCCTCCCTCCCTCCTTCTTTCCCCCTCTCTTTCACCCCTTCCTTCCTTGTCTCTCTTTCTCTCTCTCACCCCTTCCTTCTCTCTCTCTCTCACCCCTTCCTTCCCCCTCTTTCTTTCTCTCACCCCTTCCTTCCTTCCTTCTCCTTCTTTCTTTCACTCTCTCTCACCCCTTCCTTCTCTCTCTCTCTCTCTCCCTCCTTCCTTCTTTCCTTCCTTCCTTCTCTCTCTCTTCCTCCCTCCCTCCTTCTTTCCCCCTCTCTCTTTCACCCCTTCCTTCCTTGTCTCTCTTTCTTTCTCTCACCCCTTCCTTCCTTCTCTCTCTCTCTCTCTCTCTCTCTCTCTCTCTCTCTCACCCACCCCTTCCTTCCTTCTCTTTCTTCCCTCCCTCCCTCCCTCCCTCTTTCTCTTTCCCTCTCTCACCCCTTCTCACCCGCCAACCCCGTTCGCCAAAGCAGGCTTGTTTTGGCGATCGGGGTTGGCGGGGAAGAACCAGCAGCATCCCTCCGCCACCCCTCCCAGCCTTTTAGAGGAGGAAAACCAGAAAAAAAAATGTTTTCCTCCTCTAAAAACGAGGTGCGTCCTATGGAGCGTCCTATGGAGCGAAAAATACGGTAAGTTAAATAAGCAGGGAGACAATATACAGCCTTGTCGTACTCCTTTCCCAATTTTGAACCAATCAGTTATTCCATATCCGGTTCTAACTGTAGCTTCTTGTCCCACATAGAGATTTCTCAGGAGACAGATGAGGTGATCAGGCACTCCCATTTCTTTAAGAACTTGCCATAGTTTGCTGTGGTCGACACAGTCAAAAGCTTTTGCGTAGTCAATGAAGCAGAAGTAAATGTTTTTCTGGAACTCTCTAGCTTTCTCCATAATCCAGCTCATGTTTGCAATTTGGTCTCTGGTTCCTCTGCCCCTTCGAAATCCAGCTTGCACTTCTGGGAGTTCTCGGTCCACATACTGCTTAAGCCTGCCTTGTAGAATTTTTAGCAAAACCTTGCTAGCGTGTGAAATGAGCGCAATTGTGCGGTAGTTGGAGCATTCTTTGGCACTGCCCTTCTTTGGGATTGGGATGTAGACTGATCCTCTCCAATCCTCTGGCCACTGCTGAGTTTTCCAAACGCTGGCATATTGAGTGTAGCACCTTAACAGCATCATCTTTTAAAATTTTAAATAATTCAGCTGGAATATCATCACTTCCACTGTCCTTGTCGTTAGCAATGCTTTCTAAGGCCCATTTGACTTCACTCTCCAGGATGTCTGGCTCAAGGTCAGCAACCACACTACCTGGGGTGTATGAGACCTCCATATCTTTCTGGTATAATTCCTCTGTGAATTCTTGCCACCTCTTCTTGATGTCTTCTGCTTCTGTTAGGTCCTTTCCACTTTTGTCCTTAATTGTGGTAATCTTTGTACAAAATGTTCCTTTCATGTCTCTAATTTTCTTGAACAGATCTCTGGTTTTTCCCTTTCTGTTTTACTCTATTTCTTTGCATTGCTTGTTTAAAAAGGCCCTCTTGTCTCTCCTTACTATTTTTTTGGAAATCTGCATTCAGTTTCCTGTATCTTTCACTATCTCCCTCACATTTTGCTTGCCTTCTCTCCCCCACTATTTGTAAGCCCTCATTGGACAGCCACTTTGCTTTCTTGCATTTCTTTTTCATTGGGATGGTTTTCATTGCTGCCTCCTGTATAATGTTACGAGCCTCCCTCCATAGTTCTTCAGGCACTCTATCCACCAAATCTAAATCCTTAAACCTGTTCTTCACTTCCACTGTGTATTCATAAGGAATTTGATTTAGATTGTATCTTACTGGCCCAGTGGTTTTTCCTACTTTCTTCAGTCTAAGCTGGAATTTTGCTATAAGAAGCTGATGATCTGAGCCACAGTCAGCTCCAGGTCTTGTTTTTGCTTACTGTATGGAGCTTCTCCATCTTTGGCTGCAGAGAATATAATCAATCTACCGTATTTTCCGCTCCATAAGACGCACTTTTTCCCTCCTAAAAACGAAGGGGAAATGTCTATGCATCTTATGGAGCGAAGGCACTGGCCGGCAGCGGGATCCCTCAAGCGGAGGGATGCCTCTGCCGCTGGAGCCATGGCTCCCAGCACGGGGGAGCGGCAAGCAGCTCAAAATTGGGCTGTTTCCCCCTCCTCTGCGGCCACCGCAAGCAGCAGAGGGGAGGGGCGAGCAGCCTGAAATCAGGCTGTTTCCCCCTCCTCCGTGGCCACCGCCAGCGGCAGAGGGGAGGGGGAGGGGCAAGCAGCCCGGCCTGTTTCCCCCCTCCGCCAGTTGCAGAGCAGCGGGGCTGGGCAGCAGCCGCTTAGCTCCTGCCCAGCCCCGCTGCTTTGGGGTGAACCGCGAGGGAGGGCTCCGTTTCACTCCTTCGCGGCTTGCTTTGGAGCAGAGGGGCTGCGCAGACCTTCCTGCCCAGCTTTGCTGCTTCAAAGCCTCGAAGGAGAGCTCCGTTTCCCTCCCTCGTAGTTGCTTTGGAGCAGCGGGGCTGCACAGGAGACGCTTAGCTCCTGCCTAGTCCCGCTGCTTTGGGGCGAGTGGCGAGGGACGGCTCCATCTGGGGCGCTTTTCCTCCACCCCCCCCCCAGCGAGCCGGGGAGAAGGGAGACGTGATTGCCCCTGCAAGAGGTGGCGACGGGATCAGTGCCCCGAAAGCGCTCCTTTTGGGGCGCTCATCTCGCCGCCGCTTCTCGCAAGAGCAGGCTTCCTTCCCCCCTTCTCTCTCTTTCTCTCCCTTCTCTCCCTCCCTCCCTCTCTCTCACCCACCTCTTCCTTCCTTCTCTCTCTCTTCCCTCCCTTCCTCTCTCGCTTTCTCTCTCACCCCTTCCTTCCTTCCTTCCTTCCTTCCTTCCTTCCTTCCTTCCTTCCTTCCTTCCATCTCTCTATCTCTCTTGCCCCTTCCTTCCTTCTTTTTTTCTTTCATTCCTTCCTTCTCTCTCTCTTCCCTCCCTCCTTCCCCCTTCTCTCTCTTTCACCCCTTCCTTCCTTCTCTCTCTCTCTCTCACCCCTTCCTTCCTTCTTTCTTTCCTTCTCTCTCTTCCCTCCCTCCCTCCCTCCTTCTCTCTTTCTCTCTCTTTCTCTCTCTCTCACCCCTTCCTTCCTTCCCCCTTTCTTTCTCTCACCCCTTCCTTCTCTCTCTCTCAACCCTTCCTTCCTTCTCTCTCTCTTCCCTCCCCCTCTCTTTCACCCCTTCCTTTCTTGTCTCTCTTTCTTTCTCTCTCACCCCTTCCTTCTTTCTTTCTTTCTTTCCTTCTCTCTCTCTTCCCTCCCTCCCTCCCTCCTTCTTTCTTTCCCCATCTCTCTCTCTCACCCCTTCCTTGTCTCTCTTTCTCTCTCACCCCTTCTCTCTCTCAACCCTTCCTTCTTTCCTTCCTTCTCTCTCTCTTCCCTCCCTCCCTCTTTCCTCCCTCTCTCTTTCACCCCTTCCTTCCTTGTCTCTCTCTCTTTCTTTCTCTCTATCAACCCTTCCTTCCCACTTTCTCTCACCCCTTCCTTCTCCCTCTTTCTTTTCCTCTCTCTCACCCCTTCCTTTCTTCTACCTCTTTCTTTCACTTTCTCTCACCCCTTCTTTCTCTCTCACCCCTTCCTTCCTTCCTTCTTTCCTTCCTTCTCTCTCTTCCCTCCCTCCCTCTTTCTCTCTCTCTTTCACCCATTCCTTCCTTGTCTCTCTTTCTCTCACCCCTTCCTTCCTTCCCCCTCTTTCTTTCTCTCACCCCTTCCTTCTCCCTCTTTCTTTCACTCTTTCTCACCCCTTCCTTCTCTCTCTCTCTCCCTCTCACTCCTTCCTTCTCTCTCTTCCCTCCCTCCCTCTTTCTCTCTCTCTTTCACCCATTCCTTCCTTGTCTCTCTTTCTTTCTATCACCCCTTCCTTCCTTCCCCCTCTTTCTCTCACCCCTTCCTTCCTTCTCCCTCTTTCTTTTCCTCTCTCACCCCTTCCTTCCTTCCTTCTCCCTCTCTTCCCTCCCTCCCTCCTTCCCCCTCTCCCTCCCTCTCTCTCACCCCTTCCTTGTCTCTCTTTCTCTCTCACACCCCTTCCTTCCTTCTCCCTCTTTCTTTCTCTCACCCCTTCCTTCCTTCTCCCTCTTTCTTTCACTCTCTCTCACCCCTCCTTTCCTTCTCTCTCTCTTCCCTCCCTCCTTCCCCCTCTCTCTCCCTCTCTCACCCCTTCCTTCCTTGTCTCTTTCTTTCTCTCACCCTTCCCTCCCTTCCTCCCTTCCCACCTTGCACTATTATTCTGTGGTAGCAGGACTGCCACTGCTTTGGAACATGTAGCAGAGATTATGGTCACAAGGAACAGTTTGGATGTGAAATGGATGGAGGAAAGTAATCATTTTGTGCCATCAGCTTTTTTATAGTGACACGGCCAGAAGCGTCTTTGAAGTTTCTATTTCTGCTGCCCACAAAGTACCAATTTAGTGGCTTGCTGTAGAAAAACTGTATGCAGTTTGAATCTCAGTACCTAATGGAACACCTTTGCTCATATGTGCCTTGAAACCACCATTGGAGACCCTGGTTCACATGTCTGCTCTGGCTGAAGCACAGAGGATGCCTATGAGTGAGAAGGCCTTTTTGGCAGTGGCCCCTTGATTGTGGAAGGCTCTCCTTAGAGACACCTGCCCGGGGCCCATTTTAACGTCTTTTCTGCAGCAGGCCAATACAGTACATTTATTTATTCATATAACAATGAACATTCCAACAGCTCACTGTAAAGCAAGCAAAGGGAGAGCCGCTTACACGCTCTGTGCGGCTCTCGCTAGAAAAGAATTTTTTTTCTTGTTTTCCTCCTCTAAAAACTAGGTGCATCTTAAGGTCAGGTGCGTCTAATGGAGCGAAAAATACGGTAATTTCAATGCTGCCCATCTGGTGATGTCCATGTGTAGAGTCGTCTCTTGTGTTGCTGGAAAAGTGTGTTTGTGATGACCAGCTTGTTCTCTTGACAGAACTCTATTAGCCTTTGCCCTGCTTCGTTTTGAGCTCCAAGGCCAAACTTGCCAGTTGTTCCTTTTATCTCTTGACTCCCTACTTTAGCATTTCAATCCCCTATAATGAGAAGAACATCCTTCTTTGGTGTCATTTCTATAAGGTGTTGTAAGTCTTCATAGAATTGGTCAATTTCAGTTTCTTCAGCACCGGTAGTTGGTGCATAAACTTGGATTACTGTGATGTTAAAAGGTCTGCCTTGGATTCGTATCGAGATCATTCTATCATTTTTGAGATTGCATCCCAGTACAGCTTTCACCACTCTTGTTGACTATGAGGGCCACTCCATTTCTTTTACGGGATTCCTGCCCACAGTAGTAGATGTGATAGTCATCCGAACTGAATTCACCCATTCCTGTCCATTTTAGTTCACTGATGCCCAGGATGTCAATGTTTATTCTGGCCATCTCATTTTTTACCACATCCAGCTTACCAAGGTTTATGGTTCTTACATTCCAGGTTCCTACGCAATATTTTTTCTTTACAGCATTGGACTTTCCTTTCGCTTCCAGGCATATTCGCAACTGAGCGACCTTTCGGCTTTGGCCCAGCCACTTCATCAGCTCTGAATCTACTTGTACTTGTCCTCCGCTCTTCCCCAGTAGCATGTTGGACGCCTTCCGACCTGAGGGGCTCATCTTCCAGCGTCATAACTTTTATATGCCTGTTGTCTTTGTCCATGGAGTTTTCTTGGCAGGGATACTGGAGTGGCTTGCCGGTTCCTCCTCCAGGTGGATCACATTTGGTCCAAACTCTCCACTATGACCTGTCCATCTTGACCTGTCCATAGCTTCCCTGAGTAATTCAAGCCCCTTCGCCACGACAAGGCAGTGATCCATGAAGGGTGAAGGCATTAAATACTGAAGGTAAATGTTTTCAGCATATAGTTGCAGCTTTTCCTGCTTTGTATTTCGAGAAGATTAAAGCAGGTGTGCTCGATGGACCTCAAATTCGTGGCCTTGTTCAAGATGAGGAATTTGTCAGGAAGATGAGAAGAAAGTGTGGCAGTCTTTCGTGGCAGTTATCAAAAACTTCATTGGCAACAAAAAAGCAGACAACTATGAGGTTGTGGTTGAAAAAATGTTTGGCTTTCCACAATCTTGGGTGCAATATGAGTTTGAAGCTCCATTTCCTGAACAGTCACCTTCAACAGGGACGGCGTGTCCATTTAGGCGAACTAGGCAATTGCCTAGGGCGCCAAAATGGAGGGGGCGCTGACCAGCCTGCCCCCCGCGCCACCTGGTGCCGCCCCAACCAGCAGCGGAGCAAGCAGGTTGGGGCGAAAACCGCGGTGGCGAGGGCGCCAAAATGGAGGGGGCGCTGGCCAGCCTGCCCCCCGCCGCCCCAACCAGCGGCGGAGCAAGCAAACCGTGGTGGCGGGGGGTGCCCGGCCAGGCAGGGGGCGGGGCACCACTCTGCAACATGCGTCATACGCAATGACGTCACGTGGCCCGCCCCCTCGCCTAGGGCGCCAAAATTGCCAGCACCGGTCCTGACCTTCGGTAATAAAATATTGAATTCTTGCATTGTGAAAAACGAAGATTATGGTGAAAAGTGAAAAACATGAATTGCAAAAAAACTTGAGCTTACAGAACAAAACCGATTTCAGATTTGAAATCAGCATTGAAAGAACATATAAGAACAGTTGAAAAATCCCATGCAACAGAAAGTGAAAAAAAAAATTGTTCCCCAGTGTTATTTGTTAATTTCCACTCCTGTATATCCATTTGTGTGTCACAAGAGAGGACAGCCACACCGCCACTTCCACATCTGTATTTACCTGTTTTAACCGCTGGGTGAGACACTATTTTAAAGCCTTGTAAATGGATGCTGGTGGTATCTGTTAGTCAAGTTTCTTGTAGGCACAGTAAATAAAGATTGCCTATAAGGAATGAATTCAGGATCAATAAATTTGTTCATCCACCCTGCCATGTTCCATGACAAGATACGTAGTGAACGCTCAGAGTGCTTTACTTCTAATCTAGCGGATCTACACAACCTGTGGTGCCCAAAAAATGCTGCTATTGGAAAATTGGGCAGTTTGCATCTTCTCATGCTCTTCAGCATCCGTGTCTTGTGCTGATTCCAATGGGCTACCCAGTCCGTGTGGTTCTAGATATCTGTGGGCTAGTCATTCCTTGCCAGAGCAAGAATATTTATTCTGTGTCTAGCAGGGATATTTTCAACCTCTGCCTCAACAGCAATCTTAGAATCAGTTTTTGTGTTGTCACAAAGGGATTCCGTTGCATCTGTTCCTTCAGGCTTGGGCTGAGTACATGTCAGTAAATGTCTCATGGTAGCTTGTCTAATTTGTCCATAATCCTGTGGGTTTGAGGAAGGAGGATATCAATTCTTCTGCTGGTTCCACCCAGTCAAATTGGTCTGGGTCCAGCTGTTTGGGGATTGGCAGGGAGTCACTGGAATTGCTTGAGTAGACTCCTTCAAATTTTTCTGGTTCTACTTCTCTTGGGTTAAAGCATCACCCTGATTAGCCTTATTTTACTCTTCCTCCCCTCCTGAGTTTGTGACAGATCTTTGCTGTTGTTCAAAAGGAAGATGGGAAGACCTTACTACAGTATTTTTAAAGTGCCAGTGGGGAATCACAACTTTCTAGACTAGTTCGAGACCCTGACCAGTCAGAGTTTCAACATTAGTACAGTGGGACCTCGACTTACGAGCGCCCCGACTTACGTGTTTTTCGACTCCCGAATGACTTCCGGGAGAAAAAGAATGGCCGCCACATCCGAATTTTTCGACTTCCAAGCGGAAGTCGCGGCCGCTTTCAATAGGGATGCTTCGACTTACGAAGATTTTCCGCTCAATGCATCCCTATGGGGACTCGACTTACGAGTGATTTCGACTACCGAAAATCGCGTCGGAACGCATTATCGTCGTAAGTCGAGGTCCCACTGTATATCTCCTTGCTATTGCAATTAGTTTCTGTTCACATATAGGTAGATAACCTTCTTTAGGTCTTTTGTTATAAAAACATTTTATTGAAACATTTACAGTGTTTTTCATTCATAAAAGAGAGTTTATAGGCCTTAATTAAAGGCATTATTAATTATATGGGGTGGGTTATTGGTTTATTTTTTGTTCTTGCTGTTCTTGTGTATTTTGTGCTTTTATATTGCATTTTTATGTCGTCACCGCCCTGTGATCTGTGGATTAAGGGCAGTATATCTTTAATAAATACATTTAATAATAATAACTTCCACAAGGTGTGTGTCTCTGCTTTGCCCCCTGCTGTTTGATTGCTGAGTGTGGACAAGCCCTTTTGCAGAGCCCGGCCTGCTACTTACACTGTTTTTACTATAGAGGCTGCTGTTTCCTAGGGAGATTTAAAATTCAAAGGGCAACTGCCATTTTTCTGTAGCACTTCCTTTCAGGGTGTGGGACTGTGTTTGTGCTTCTGTATACTTGTAAGCATGAACTTATCCCCATGCATTATATTCATGACAAGAGGATGACACAGCCCTCCACAAAGGGTTAATGCATGCCTCTTTAATACTTCTATGGCTTGGATTGCTGTAAACAGCTTCCATGAATGAGTGTGTGTGTGTGTGTGTGTGTGTGAGTGTGTGTGTGTGTGTGTGTGTGTGATACAAAGCAGTACAGAAATAATTTCATGAATGAATGAATGGAGTGTCTCTCTCCCTTTCAGCCCAGAGGGTGCCTGGAAGACCCTGGGGGCAAGCAGCTCCTCCTAACTCCCTCCCCTTCCCAGGCTCCCCCCCCCCACAAGATGGGGGCAACTAACACCCCAGCCCCACCCCAGGGGAGAAGGGGACAGCTTCCCCCAGGAAGGAGCAGCACTCATGTCACCCCAATAGAAAGGGCAGGCCCCAAACCCTCCTCACACCAAGAGGAGCAGCCTGCTACCCAGTCCCCCCAACCCAAGATAGGGGGCAGCCCCCACCCTCTCTGCAAGAGAAGGGGCCACCCCAACCCACCCTCCCAAACCCCACTTGTCCCAAGAGTGGCACAGCAGCAGCCCAGTCAGTTTGTGAGCAAAGAATGCTGTGATTCTTAAGACCCAGCATAGCTACTCAGAAAAGGTGAAGTTTGGGGAAAATGTTTGTGGTGTGCAGGAGCAGGGTCTGAAGAATCTGTCAGGTCAATTTCTCCCACTTCCTTGTTTTTTCCAATCTTTAATTCCGTTTTCCACATATCCATAGCAATTTGCTTTCCCATCCCAAAACAAAAATACTCATAAAAATGCATTAGAATTTAGTATAAATTTCATTTTCAGATGCAGTTTTGACAAATACACAAGATTTTTTGCAAGCAATTTCCCTGAAGGTGATACATATCTGTACACATTGGTTGGTTGGAATAGCATAGAAAAATCCACAGGTGTGCAAACGTAAAAGGCTATCTGAGTTTTGGTTTGTGCATTGGTTTGAGAAGTGTGAAGTAGGTGTCCATCAAATGTCTCCATCTTCCTCATCCATGGAGAAGGTCCACATGGCTCAGCAGCAGAACATGGGATAGAGCATGAGACTCTTAATCTCAGGGTTGTGGGTTTTTATACCAACACCTCTTCCCCCACCAAAAATAAAATAAAAATGTCTGCTGTTCCTATTATGTCATTGAAAAACCACCCACCCACCATTCCCCAGTTGTTTAGCGTTCATTCAATTTAGAATCGGCTCTTTAAAGCTTTATTTTTATTTTTTGCTGTTCTCAGAAATCCTTCCTAACCTTGCTGGTGCCACTCAAACAAATGGCACTCAAACTGCCTCAAAGCCTATCTATTTTGATGTTTTTGGAAGCTGGTTTGGCTTATGTGCTGACTTGTAGTTTTTTTATGTATTCTACTTAAAAACAAACAATAAAAAACTAATAGCTGGACTCTGTACTGAAAGAAGCTGAATTCTGTGACCTCAAAGTGACTTTGCTGCATAAATGTCAGAATCAGTGCTGGTCCTGGTGGACAGATGTGGGCAAAGAGATGCTGGCTCCTTTGCAGCAGGAGGGGGCTTTCAGGGTACACAATTTTGGTGCCCTGAAACAAGATGAGCGCCGCAACTCCAGAGTCGTCCGCAACTGGACCTAATGGTCTGGGGTCCCTTTACCTTTAAACCACAATCTACACCATAATATTGGATTCACCAATCCCCTAAGCACTCTCTCTCTCACACAATCACCTTTGGGTGCCTCAGACAATGGCCGTCACTTGTCAAGAAATAGAAGGCAAGCCCACCCACCAGGAAATAGTAAGGAACCCACCCACCATAGTCTTCCCGCAGATCCTAGACAGTGGTGCCATTCCAAGGTCAAGGCCAAAGGAGGGACAGTCCAGTGCCATCTCCCTTCCCCCCCCTTTACTGGGTGAGTAAACACCCAGGCCTGCACTACGAGGGTAGCCTGACCTTTCTCTTCCCTCAATGTCTCTCGGTGAGGAGGAAGGAGTGCAAGCATGAGAAACAGATCCAAGATTTACAGGCTCATAGATCTGTCTGGGAATGTGCTTCCATCATCAAAACTGAGCTCTCAGCACACACAAATCCTCCTCCCTTCAAATCTTTGGTTTCAGCAGCCCAATAGCAACTGTTACGTGTTGCTAGCATTAAGCAGTTGAAAACCTTTGCTGATCTCCTGCAAATCACCCAGAAATCCACCAGTCGATCACAGCCTCTCCCCCACCCCCTCTAGCCTGTGGAAATCTGCTAGTAAATGGCAGCTCCATGCAGGATGTATATGTGTCAATTTTTCTTCTTTAATCAGAATAAGACAGCATGCTGGATTTTATAAGTCCTAAAGGGAAACGTGCCAAGCATCACTTCACAAGCCATTTATGCCTTGACTGACGAGCTGGTTGCAACAAGTAGTTCAAGTCCATGCACACATGTCTCTCCTGCACAATACTTTATTTGATGCCCCATCTCACTGGATTTGAATTAACAGAGTTGCATAAAAATCTAGTAAGAAACCATCCTCTTCAAGTCAGCCACTTTACTCCCTGTCCCAATTTTGGCACAGAGAGTCCATTTCAATGGGCTTCACGTCTTCTTCTCTGACAGCTACACTCAGCATGGCCAAAGCAGAAAAGAGAGATAAACAGGGTTGCTTCTCACACTTTACAGACACAGAAATAAACAAATAGGCTCCAACAGAGATGCTCTCTAGGAGGCACCTTCCACCTCCATGGTGTCCTGTAACTGCTGAACCATCTTCTCTTCCAGCTCTTTGGGTTTGCCTTGAAAAGAAATAAAAAATGAAGATTTTCAATTCCATAGCTCTGGAAAACCTCAAACTAAGGAACTCCCTCTCCCTCAAGAGGTTTTGCTGTGGCCTCAACACTAAACATTTTTAAACAGCTTTAAAAACCCACCTTTTCTTAATTAAGTCTAATCCATCTTTAACTGGCCCTTTTAATATAATTTATTTTTGCTGCATTTGTCAGGATTGATTTTATAGTACAGTGGTACCTCGGGTTACGATCTTAATTCATTCCGGAGGTCCGTTCTTAACCTGAGGCGCGCTTTCGCTAATGGGACCTCCCGCTGCCGCCGGCACGCGATTTCCGTCCTCATCCTGGGGCAAAGTTTGCAACCCGAGGTACTACTTCCGGGTTAGCGGAGTTTGTAACCCGAAGTGTTTGTAACTCGAGGTACTACTGTATTTACTTCGGGCAGGCGAGGCCCCCAAAGGCAGCATACAAATAATTTTAATGAAGAAACCCCTCTATGGAATTCTCAGGGAAGCCCCTCTGGCTTCTGATCTGGCTTAGCTTTGTGAGCTGGGAGAATGGAGCCAAAGGGCACAAGTCAACATGCAGCTCACATCAAGACTGGCCAGCTGCTTTTAAGCTACCCATTTCATATTACAAAAGGCTGCTTAGGAACAATACGCTTGACTTCCTGATCAGCCAGCCTCACCTGCATGGGGAGCCCGGAGAAGGTGGATGCTCTGCTTGACCTCCTTGATGTCCTGTGCTTTCTGAAGCTCTTTCCCCTTCTTTAATCTGGGGTGGGTGGGAGAGAAGATATTAACAGGAACACTTATTGCAAAATCAATGAGAGTACAAGCAGATTTTAAATTCACATTAATTGGAGCACGCATTTCATGCCTGTCAAAAAGAACTGAGATATCACTCACAGAAGTCCAGCTATTAGCAATGAAGAGGAAACCCATTTAAAAAAAAACAAAAAACCACACCTCTCACAGCAAAGCTGTCATATTGGGTATTTCCGACAATTATGACCTTGTAAGACCAACCGATTTTCCCACTTTCAACTGGTGGATCTTGTTAATTGATTTTGCCCCCAGAAACATCATGAGAAGCAAATTGTTCCTTCCAAATTTCCCCGGCATCTCAAGGGAGCCCAAGAGAACCAATTTATGGAACAAAACTTTAGTGCAAACTGGAAATTTTGCCAGTTAAATAGCTCCACTTATCCCAGCTGCAAAATGTTCGTGATTTTACAATGTGCAGCTGGGGCCAAAGCCCTCCACCCTCAGCTGATGCCTCAAAGGAGAAAGGGATTGCCGCCCCTCACCTGTTCATGATGAATTTGGCCTGCCGCCTTTTCTTGATCTCTTCTACTCTCTTCATTGCGTCCACTGAAAAAGAAAGGCATTGTAATATTAAAATTAAATGCATTTGAGCCATGACCTCACTAGTTGGTCTTGGACAACAGCCCCCCCCTCCACCTGCCAAGAGGGATAATACTTACTCATTTTACAGGGCTTTATTACAATTGAGCAACGTAGGATTTTGAACAAATGAAATACTTATATCACATGCTATAGCCTTCTGCACATGTTCATCAGATGTTCAGTAATTGCATATTTGGGTTTATTGCAATTATTGGGTTATTGTTGTATTTACTTTATGTACTTTGTGGTTTTATATTCTGATTTTATCCTGTGAACCTCCCTGAGACCTGCAATTATAGGGCGGTATATAAAGTATAGTAGTAGTAGTAGTAGTAGTAGTAATACCGGTAATAATAATAGCTATACTTGATCATTAGTTCAACTCCCACCCCATGATTCTATTTACACCATTAGAAAATGCTGGCACAAAATTCACAGGCACTTTTAAATTTCACATGCTGTGAACTGCTAAGTTATGCTGGTTAAAAACAACATGTTGCTAACATTACTTGTGTTTTTTGAAATCTTGCCCCACCACATTGAACATACCTGTCTTATTCCAAAGCTCTCGCTGGTATTTCACGGGTTCATTTCTCCGTTTCTCAAACTCAAATGAATTATCCTACATAGTTAAAAGCAGAAGAATTAGTGTCAGACAACTAAGTTTCAAACTGGTGCCCCAAACATCTGTCTTCCTTTTGAAACATTTTTCAAAAGATGCAAGTCCACCATAACATTTGCGAGTCCAGCATAGAACTCACAGCTGCTCAGAGCTGCAAGCCGAAGGCAAGAAAATGACTTACCTCCTCCTGAACTGCATGTATCACCACTCATCTCTAAGACCATAATCAACAACAAGTCCCTTTCACAGAATAAGCAGCAAAAATGCCAACACAAAAAGGTCCAATCAGCAACTTAAGTACATCCATAGTGGGTGGGTGTTGTGACTGTGATGTGTTGTGGAGCATGGAGAATGCTCTGCAGTAACGTCACTTTGGAAGGCAAAATATGGGTAAGTGGACCGAAGCCGAGTTCAACAAAAAGGAGAATCAGACCAAGTGGATCCAACTAGTCCAGCATCCCATTACCCACAATGCCAGAGATGCCCACAAATAGGACATGAAGGTATAACTGATGCTCCATAGAAGCTGATATCCAAAGAGACAACCTGCCTCTGAACATGGAACATTATGAATAAAAGCTTCTAATACTCCCCTCAAATCTCTTACACCAGTGAAAATCAATACATCTTGTGGCAGCAGAATTGACTTTGTTTGTTCAAGTTACTCTGTCATTTCAGCTGCTGCTCCACAGCTACAGGCCAGCAGTGCAAGTTCAGTGACACTTCCATGCCTCAAAACCTTTAAATAATAATGTTACAGCACTCCTAGAATCCCACTTGCTTGAATGGGATTGGGGCACAGTGATGTGCCCAACAGCACCCCTGACTCGAACACTCACCACTGTCAATTCTTTCCCAGATGCTTTGCGGAAGGCTTTGGTCCATCTGACCTTCCTTGGATTCCGCTTCTTCTTGAAGTTTTTGTGGCATTTTGACTTGCAAAACCGAAACACCTGCAGGAAGAGAGAGCCAATAGAATATGTTTCCCAGGTCAAAAAGCTGTGCCTGGACCACAAAGGGGCCCTCTGAGTAGAGAGAGCCCAATGCCTGCTCCCCAAGGGGAGACAGCAAGGGGCCAGTCTGGAGCTGCCCCATTCTAGAGACGGATAATAAAGTGGTGTCTACTCCAGTGAGGGACTGTAGGCACACAGACCCAAAGCTGGTTATCAGTCAACTGAGCCACACCTTTGCAGCCAAAATTGCTCCCCACCCTCCCAAGAAGGAGCAATCTGGGTTTCCCTCAATCATCTCTTTATCAACATTTATTGTGATGTTCAGATCCTGCCACTACAATCCAAGCAGCCTAGGAAACAGTGTTTACCCTGAAGGGCAGGAGTTCCCAGGGCTGCTTCTGGCCTGTCACTACGTTAAGGGAGAAAGCCAAGTGTAGAGTAAAACCTTCGGCTGGCACAACTGAGGTGTGTCAGAGACCCCTGCCGCCCTAGCAGTGTTTCCCAAACTTGGGTCCCCAGTTGTTTTTGGACTGCAACTCCCATCATTCCTAGCTTTCATGAACAGTGGTCAGGGATGATGGGAGTAATAGAACAACAACTGGGGACCCAAGTTTGGGAAACACGGCAACCCACTTTTAAGCAACAAGAGACTTTTAGCAGATGGGGAAGCGAAATGAAAAGTGCGGTGGGTGGGTGAAGGGATAGTTCCTGGGCAGATGCGTGAACATACCGCGAGCCAATCGGGATGCAACCGCAACTGCCACACAGCCACGTCTGCATGCCCAATAAAGGGGGGACGACGACACGTATCATACGGGCCCTCGAGAGGGAGGCAGCTATGGAGAAGGCCTAAGGATGGGCTTCGGGTGTGACGTCCCCACAGACCGACCCGCCCTCCCCGCCACGTGCCTGCCTGAGGAGACGGCAGCACTCTGCCCATGCTCAGAGGTGCCCTCGCTCACCTTGCAGTCGTTGCGGACGAACTGGACCCCGTGGCCCGGGTAGACGGGGCCGGAGCAGAAGTAGCACTTCTCCACGCGCATCGCAGCGCTTGGCGTGGAAGAGAAAGGAAAAAAGGGCGATTCCCCCCTCCTGGACCGGAAGGTCCGCTGCCGCAACTTCCGGAGCAGGCGGCTAGAGCGTCTCCCTGCCGCAGCGCCAGGAGCGGAACGAGCACGCATGCGCACCAAAGGGCCCGCTGGCTTGGACGTTGCCTTTGTGGAGGCGCCTGCAGCGCCCCCTCCGTGCGGGAGGGGAAGGAAGGCGGGCGGGAAGGCGGTAGAGGCACCACGTGGTGGTCCTTGGGGGGCTGGAGAAGGGAGGCCGTGGGGCTGGGTGGGACATGAAGATACCCCCTCCTGTGGCCGTGCCTGCCTGCCCTGCCTCTCCTCCAGCCCCTCTCCTCCTGCAGGGCCGCCTCAGCTCAGTGGGCAGAGCAGCTGCTTGGCCTGCAGAAGGTGCCGGGTGGCCTCTCCAGGTTGGGCTGGGAGAGGAGAAGGCGCTAGGAAGCCGCTGCTGCCAGTAGGGTTGCCAGCTCTGCTTCCAAAAAATAGCGGACAAGCAGGGGGAGGGGAGTTAAATTAAATTAAATTATATATTTTCTTACAAACATTTTAACACGTATTACAATAATCACTTCAAAACTTTACTTAAAATTCAAAACATCAAATATAATAATATGTAAAATATTAAATTACATTTTACTTTGCTGTCGTGTGTATTTTTTATTTGACTGCGCAGCTTTGATCAATTCTTTGTGTTTAAGGAATAATTCTTTAATTTCAGTACGTTGAGAAATATTAAATATAATTTTATAATCTTAATCTTAATTTAATCTTAATTTTATAATCTTAATCTTAGGGTCATGGGTTCGAGCCCCCATGGGTTCGATTCCTGCATTGCAGGGGGGTTGGACTAGATTATCCTCGTGGTCCCTTCCAACAACTCTACAATTCTATGTTTCTATGCTTGCTTCTTAGGGATCCTTGGGGCAAAGCTACCCAAGTTCCCAACAGGGGTTCCTTCTTAGGGAGGTGATCCTTGGGGCAAGGATCTCGCTCCCTCAGGTCATCGGCCAAGTCTCCTCCAAGCCCACCTCCCCCCCCCCCCCCGCGCCGCTACCGGTAGCTGGTTTGCTGTTGCTCCTGCGCGTCAGGAACAGGAAGAGGCGTCTTTTTCTTTAGCGCCTCTCCCTTTTGTTCTCCCCGCGAGTCAGGAACAGGCGGGGCAGAACTCCGGCAAGAGGCGCCTCCCCCCCCCCCCATTTTTTAAATGTCTTGTGAAACAATTGAGTATGATTAATAATTTTTTCGGAGAATCGAGTTCAATGGATATTTGATCTTTGTCTCATTCTTACTTATGGAAAAAAAGACAAAACGCGATTCTCCTATCCGTATTCTCTTAGACTGTACAGCTTTAGATTACGTACCATTTCATCATAAAGCTTTTGAATAAAAAAAATGTCCACTATTTTGTGGAAAAAAATAGTGAACATAATGTGAAAAAAGCAGACTGTCAGCTCAAATAGTGGACACCTGGCAACCCTAGGACTGCCAGTCCGACAGGACCTTCCCAGCCCTCCCTGGAGAGAAGGCTGGGCAATGAACAGGGGACCTTCTGCATGCAAAGCAGCTCTTCTACTATCACTGAACTGTGGCATGGAAAGGGTGGTGGTGGTGAAAGAAGGTGAATGGATGGGAGAGCCCCGGGTGAGGGCAGTGGGCATGGTCCCTAAGGGACTTGGGCTCTTGATTGCCTTCCTTCCCCTTCTCTCCAGTTATTTCAGGGCCTTCTCCGATGATGGAGGAGCTTGAGGTGCAGAAACGGGGGCAACCGGAGAACTCCCTTTATCGTTGCTGACTCTTCGGTGCAGCACATTTATGAGCAGAGCAGCCATGACCTCCGATGCGTAAACGTCTCCCGTGCAACTTCTGAATCATTCTGCACAAATTCCTGATCTCAGCTACAAATAAGTCAAAGATGCAGGCCACTGCTATAATTCATTTTTAATAGAGATACCTCTTCATGGCAGTACATGGCAGTTATAAATTTTCCATTTATACAGTTCGATAAATACAGCATGCGGGTCAAAAAATATGGCTGTTTCAGCCTTTTGTAGCAAATCTAAAACACACCTCTGGTTTCAGAAAACTGCATCCCTGACATTTCAGCCTTAGTGTACGTACAGGTGGCAGAGTTCCAGGACATTCTTCCACAAAGTGAAGTTGTATTTCTCCTTCGTTTAAAAAACTACTGGCTCTTTTGCTAGTCCTGGGTCCTTTCAAAGGGACTTATAATGAGCAAAAAGCCTCCAGTCAGTTGTGTGTCTCAGCACTGGCAGACATTTGAGCCGATATTTTCATACCCCCAGCCCCAACACACACTTGGATGTCCCATCTTGAGCCCTGAGCATGTGGTGGGTTTTAAAACAGCACAGCAAATTTCTCAGAACACTTAACAGCTCCCCTTAATCCACTGGAATGCATTTCTGGATATAAGCATGTTCACAGTTTACCCAACTGCTACTATCCTTTTAATACATTCAAAATTTCTTACTTATTAAAACTGTATTTGGCAGGGCATGACCTGCAGCACATAGTGAACAAAATATCCAGGGTGTTCACATAGATTTTTGGGTGCTATTTTGTCAACATCAGGGTGGCAGCCCAGCAGAGCACGTTGCACAAACACGTAAGGGTTTCTTATTTTGTTTATTATCTCCAAGCATCCGTGCCTCAGTGCCGAACAACAAATCACATTTAATTGCAACCAACCAGTTAGGCAGTCTGGTGGGTGGGCAGGGCTAGTGCATCAGGGAAGGTACTGTGGAATGCTTTGCTTGTATGCGTTGGGACCATTTGACCCCCCACCCCACCCAACATGGCTATGGGCTGCTAGCTTCAAGTCCAGCAATGGGATAGAGGCAGGGACTTAAGTGTGCAGAGAATGAATAAGACTTTGTTTAGACGTTTGAGCAAGATGTTTCAAAAGGTGTTCGAAAAACGTAGGTGCTCAGAAAAGATTGTTCAGTGGCATGGCATGGTAAGACAAAGTTAGTAACTCTGCACCCCCGCTTTGCACAAGCAAACAGCAAAGCCCCCTCCCCTCATCTGGTGTTGTTCTCATCCCCTTCAAGCACATGCAGGAGGTGCTCCCAGGAGGCTCTAAGCCGCGTTCAAAATACTGATTCTGCCTGAGAATAAATAAACTGATCTAGACCATTTGATTACACACATCAGAGAAAGCAGGCAAGCTGCAGAATCACAGCAAATGAGTCTGGATTCTACCAGAGCAAAGAAAACAGAGACGGCAGGTGTATAAGCCAAGCGTTGTTGCTTAACAGAGTAAGGCCTCGCCAGAACAGTCAGTAATAATATTTTCGGTCCGATTGTGAAGGAGGCTTTTTCCAAACAAAGAAATTTAGCACAAAGCATTAGCTTGCCCACTATTCCTGTCAAAACAAGAAAGTTTACATATGACACTTCTGTATTCGTATACATGCAACATACTCTTGCTCCACCTTACTTAGGCAGGATAGCACACCTGGATTCTAGCAATACTAACTCTGAAAGGTGGCAGGGTTTGGTCCTGTTGCAAGGGCCAGCTTGATGTCTCTAAAAACCACAGATAGGGGAGCAGTTGTCCTTTGGATGTTGTTGGACTGCAGTTCCCATCAGGGATGATGAGAACTGTTGGTCTAGCAACATCCGGAGGTGGAGATGGGATGCCGGTTCCCTATTATTGATAACTAAGGATTTATTTATCTATTTTTAACGCATTAAAATGCAGAACATTTCCAGTAACGAAGAACAAATTACTTGCATCCTCTGGCCAATTCAGCCCACCTGCCCATTTCTGTTGTTGCAACAGGGGAATTTGGGTCCTTAGAGGAAATAACACTTGCTGTTGAGCAGCCAGTCTAAATCCTGAAAACTTAGCCCAGTCTAGCTAGTAACTAATAAAGGGAATCAGCTGCAAAGCACAAGTCAGTGTTGTTTGATAGTAAACTGGTGCTTAGCAGAGCTGATCATCAGACATCTACGTCTACGTATAGAAAAGGTGGTCCAAAAATTATTCATATTAAGCTTCAGCCATAATATCATCATAGCTTAATTTAAAATGTTGCAGTCGCGTCTCTAGCGATCAGCAGCTACACTTGCTTTTCTCTTTTTCCTCCCTGAGCTGCTCTGTGGAGCTGTGCCCATTAGGCTGCACTACCCCTTCTGGGATCCAGGACTTGTCCACACACCGTTCCATTCGCTTCATGATGAGGTCCAGAAGCGTCTCAATGGCCTTGCTCACGTTGGCCCCATTGGCAGCGCTCGTTTCAAAATAAGGGATCCTGGAAAGAAGGCATCAGAAAGGGTTACTCTGCGGAGCTGTGGCATTCTGAGATAATGGCGGATCTCGGGAAGGAAAGGAGGATTGAGGCCTGCTTAGCTTCTCAGAACACAATTTTTATCGGAAGCGCTCACAAGGGCTGCCTCTGGACAGTCACTCTTTCGCAGGAAGGATACCAGAACTTTAGCTTTGCCCAGCTTTAAAGTGAATTAGAGCTCCCTGTGGCCCTAGCATGACAAATCCACTTTAAAAAAGAATCTGACCTCAGAAAGCGATGGGATGAAAAGTGTGGGGTGAACAATGGGAGGGCATATAAACACAAGCAGATCAGAAGAAATGCGCAATAATCTAACCTCCGTGTAAGCTTTGAGCAAGTAAATCAGGACAAATGCTGCTGAATAAACAGGGCTTTTCAAAGGGCAGCAGGACGGCCGTCGAGAACTGGGCAAAAGCAGGTCCTCATATCCTCCAGCTGGTGGCGCTCAAGAGGTGGCTGTTTTTGCAGGCCACTTCCTTGCTACTTTTTCACTTGGCTGTAATTTCTATACCAAACAGTCCATTCATGCAGGCCAGAGTCTCACCTTTGGGTTCACGTCCCTCGCTTGGGAGTGGAGAGCAGGCGCTTCTGGCACCGCATTCCCTCCACAATTGCCAACAAGACTGGCAGAGTCCACTGGGGTCCCATCCAGACCCACCCCTCCACGGGAAGGAGGAGCCAGCTTGCTCCCAGTTCTGCTCAGTGCCCCAAGGCAGGGGGGGAACGAGGCTTTCTTTCACCCGGGTCTCACACTGCTGTCACCCCCCAGCAACTGGTGTTCAGGATGAACGCTGGAGGTGGAGGGGAGGGTCTTCCTCATGAAACCACCCTTCCTTTCGTCTGCCATGAATCCCCAGTCAATGAGGCGGGACACATTGGCACCAGGAAGAGTTTTCTCCTAATGTTTTCGGGGGTCCCCCCACCAACACTCACCCTTTCTGGAGCATCAAGGGCTGCCACAATATTTAAAAATAAAACAATAGCTTCTTTATCACTCTTGTGCAAGCCTCAGTCAGGTAAATACCACTCTTGCACAAGACCTACGTATTAAAAAATTAAAACAACAACAGATGCAAATAGATCTTGTCCCCCACATATATGACACCACCGCCCACAACAAGCTTGCATTTCCACAAATGAAACATGAAAACTAAGGTGGGTAAAGTTTGCTCTTGCTCACTTCCTGGGAGTTTTTTTTTTTTTTAAGGTGTGCACACCAAGATACAGGAATACCTGTGCAGATGCCCAGAAAGAAAAAAAGGCAGTGGAGGGTGGGGGCAAAGGGGCTGAGGAAGGATCCTGGGCTCTGAAGGATTATTTCCATCTGCCTGAGGAGTACCAGCTCGCCAGTTTTTCTGTTAAGCGGCTCCTTAGAGGAGCTCCCTCCAGCCAGACCACAGAGATGCCTCTCCAGGAGGCAGCCACCGCTCTGCCCAAACCGCAAGAATAACGGGGAGGATGTGACTTGCCCATGCTTCTCTGCAAGTTCCCTTGCGTCCTCTTCTTTCACCACCCGCTGCTCTTCCAGGTCGCTTTTGTTTCCGCACAGGACCACATCAGGGTTTTCACAATAGGCGTGGGTTTGCAACTGGCCTAACAGCAACAGGAAAAGGGAAATGCCAGGCTCACTTGCTGCAACAGTCGGAGAAGTGGCGAAAGCAGAGCACTCTATGGCCTTCCTGCACAGATCCCTCCATTCTTACATTATGGTGAATTCTCCCTACCTGTGACTGTCTCACACACCCAGTCCCCTCCATGGGCACCCGAAGGTGTCCTGTTTCTCCAGTGCAAGAATTCAGCCTGTCCCCCTTGTGAACCCGGACCAGGCTTGGTGCTAGTAGAGGGGGACATGAGGCCGTGGATGCAGTGGACCAGGGGCATAGCAAGGGGGGCGGGGGGGTGGTCCGCCCCGGGCAGCGCCCTGGGGTAGGGGTGACACTTGGGGTGGGGGGCACCACCCCCCACGATCGGCTTTTTTAAAAAGCGCTTTTCTCCCCGCTGCCGGGGCAGCCAGCGAGGAGGAGGCGGAGCGGAGGGGCGTCACCCTTGCGCTGTCCGCCCCTCCCCTTGCCCCTGCGGGTGGCTCCGCCCAGCAGCGGGGGTGGAGGAAGCGCTTTTAAAAAAGAAAAGCCAAGGCAAGCAGGTTGCTTGCCTTGGCTTTGCTTTTTTTTAAAGGGCTTTTCCCCCCCGCTGCCGGGGCGGAGCCGCAGTGATGTTGCGTCATGACGTCACAATGCCCCGCCCGCAGGGGTGCCTCCGGTCGCCGCCCCGGGTAGCAAGGAGGCTTCCTCTGCCCCTGCAGTGGACACCCTCCTCTCCAGGACCCAAAACAAATGCATTGGGTGCTGCTGCTGCACCCACAGGACCCAACAATGCAAAAGGAAGCGATTCAGAGGGCAGCCTGGAGGCAGCGAGGTAACGCAGACGCAGTGGGGGCGAGGGCCTCTTCACCCTTCGCCAGGGTGGATGAGTGAAAGCTGTTCAGCCTTCACTGAGTTCAGCAGAGAAAGTCAGAAAAATGCATCTGGAGGTTCCTGGGCAGGTGGGGACAGACAGACCCCAGACAGAAATCTGAGGCTGGGGCATCTGCCCTGCCTCAACCTGCCCTGCCCACCACAGAATTCAGCAGCAGAAAGAAAAGGCTTTGTTTGCCAGATGGTTCATGTTAAGAACACTGATTGAAAATATACCCCCACAGAAAACCAAGATGGCTGCTTTGGATTCAACCTTGCACGCCAAGGGGACAACTGTGGGGAAGGTGAGCAGGGTTGGGGGCAGACACTACCAAGCCGGGGGGCATTATTCTTCCTCCTTGACCTGTGCCCGCTTGTGCCTCAGCGGCTCATGGCTTCCTATAGGGCTGTTGAAGAAGAAGAAATCCCGACAGGCCCACGTTTTGTTAATGGCACAAAATAATGTATCCAGACTTGTTCCATGCTGACTTTTGGGGTGCTCCCCACTGGCTGCAGGGCCAGGGTGAATTATGGGCCTGTCTGTCTCTACAGCCCCACACCCACAGGGGTCATACTGGGGAAAGGCAACTGCCCAGTGGGGAGTGCGGGAAGACAGCCTCTTACTCATCCAGTTTCTGATGTTGAGGAAACTTTGCTCGTTGGTCAGATCAAAGAGAAGAAGGAAGCCCATCGCATCTCGGAAGAAGGCGGTCGTCAGGCTACGAAACCTACAAGGACGAAAAGCAAAGATATTATTTCAGCCAAGGATAAACAAGGCCCTGCAATAAGGGAAGTTGCTAGTTTGAAGCATTTTACCACTGACTTCAAAGGAGCCAGAATTCTTGATATAATTACTATGGTCCAAGTCTAAAGTAATCTGAAAGGAAGAGAGGGACTCCTGGGGAGGGGCTTTAGGGTCTCAAGACACCACTTAGCCTTTTGGCCAATTGTCAACAACAGAAGAAAAGCTGGCGCAGAGGTCAAGTTAGGATAACGGACAACTTATTGATGGGATGTTTTTAGAGGTGTATAAAACAATGGATGATGTGGAGAAAGGAGGAAAGGCAGATGTTTTTCTTCCTCCCCCTTCATAATATTAGACCTCAGAATCATTCGTTTCTGTTGACTGATGGGAGATCCAGGACAGACAAAAGGAAGCAGCTCGTGATTACATTCTGGAATTTGCTCCTACAAGTTTATTTGCTTTATTTATTTATTTCGTTTCATTTAAGATTCACTTCCTAAGAAACATCTCAAAGCAACAATAAAAATGTCAGCAATGAAACATATACCGTATTTTTCACTCCATAGGGCGTACCGGACCATAGGGCGCACCTCGTTTTTAGAGGAGGAAAACAAGAAAATTTTTTCCCCCTAGTTTTCCTCCTCTAAAAAGCTAGGAGGGGCGGCGGAGGAATGCTGCTGGTTCTTCTCCGCAAACCCCCATCGCAAAAACAAGCCTGCTTTGGCGAACGGGGTTGGTGGGGAGCAACCAGCAGCATCCCTCTGCCGCCCCCTGCCTCCCCACGTTTGTGGGGGGGAGCCCAGGCTTCTCTTCCTCTCCACCCCCAAGCTGCCGCCGAAGCCGCCGACACCGCGCTTCGCTTTTCAGAACGGAGAGCGCTAGCGGGGGGCGGTGCCTTCGCTCCATAGGGCGCACAGTCATTTTCCCTTCCTTTTTAGGAGGGAAAAAGTGTGTCTTATGGAGCGAAAAATACGGTACATAGGATGCAGCAAGGGCTGCAAACATGGATGACTTTGAAAGGAGATTAGGAAAATGGATGAAATGAATGAGATTAGAAACATGAATGGAGGTGGTCAGGAGTGGCACATCTCATCTGCAGGGACAGAGGCTACAGCCATCCCAGTTGATGAAGGGGGGGACCCCCAATCCAGAGAGAGCTATTGGCCACTGCAAGAAAAGGATGCTCAACTAGAAGGACCTTCTGAAGTCCTTACATTTTCAGTCTGGCTCTATTTCTTCTTTGTATCCCTTACCTTTCTTGCCCAGCTGTGTCCCACAGCTGGAGATGTATTCTCTGTCCACGACCACTAATGCCATCCGGCCCATTTGATCGGTACACCTGTTTAAAAAAGGCATGACATAGGATGAGTGCCTCCAGCTGTAGTGTCTCTGGGGGTCTCCCTCCACAAAGAGGCCCCCACACCTTCAGTCTTCGGGAAGCCTGGGCTGTGGGCTTAGAGTCAGGTATGGAACAGGCTTTTATGGCTCTGCTCCTGCGCTACTTGCACCTATGGTCTGCTTTATCTGGTGTTCGTAATTGGATTTAATTTAGGAGAGGAAATGCAATGAATACAATATTTTAATATTGTTCTCCAGGAGCTGCTGTTGTGAGGGTCTTCAGGGTCCAAAACGCAAGCTGCAAAACCCAAATATGCCCAGTTGGAGGGCTTGGCCAGTTTCCAGGATGTTTTCAGAGGATTTCAATCCTAGTGTGGAGCAACAGAAGCCTTTGGAAGAACTCACGATTGAAAACATTTCCAGTGCATATTTCTGAATGATGATCGTTCAGAAACGGCTGGAAGTTTTCATTAGGAAATGTTGTTACCCAGGCCTCTGCAAATCTGCTTGCCGTCTGTAAAGAGTTTCTGCTCGCTGCGATTCGAGAACCCACCCCATCCATGCCTCAAACCCTGGGAAGGAGAGCAGAGGAGGAGCTCCTCCAATCACACTGGGCTTTGGAAGAGGCAAGCCCCTAACCCAAAGCCAAGTGAAAGCAGGGAGACCCCCTTCAACCCCATTTCCCAAGAGGAGGGCAGCGTTCTAATGTCAGGCACTGTGGAGCAGCCAGGAGACCTGACACAGCTTCTACCTCCTGCTCCAATGCCCTGTGCAATATTTCTGTATTTAGAAAGATTCATCGGTTGCTTAATCACAAAACATTTAAGCGGTAGGCATTAGAGGTGCCCCACTCCACACACACAAATACACACATGCTGCCCCATGTCCTCGGGCACACAAATGGAGACATCAACGGTGACTGCAAAAGGTGGCTGGGTAGTAAATAAATCCAAAATGCGTGGAACCTGATTCTGATCGCTTGGATTTAAGTGCAACTGCAAAAAGTACAATCAGATAAGAAAGACACTGGCAATTTAGCAGCACCTTTTCTCCCGGCAGGCTGGCATTGATTGCTAGCAGCAGGTAGGAAAGGGAGGCTCCCGGACAGTGTCAACTTGATCTCATTATAGGCAGGGACGGGATATTAATAGATGGGAAACCAGGCAGGCAGAGGCAGAAGCAGGAAGAGGTACGTGGAAATGAAATAGCTGCTTCTGCTTCTGTTGGGGACAGAAAAGAAGTCGAAGGGCAGCACTTCCAAGGGACTTCCAAGAAGCCTGTTGTAATGAGGACAGCAGACAAGGCTTCAAGAAAGACAAACACATTTCTGCATGTCTAACTTTCTCATTCCCAGCAGCTCTCTTTTATTTTAATGCAGTTTGTGCTGCCCAGCTTAGTAGGATGATGCAATCTCATTGCTCCCAGGTGGGTTGGGGAATGGCTGAGACCATCAGAAAGTCAGAACAGCAGGAGGGCCCAGCTGACTTTGGGCTCATCCAGACTTGCGCTTGTCCCATGCCTAGAAAGCAAGGGTCTGAGCAGTTTTCCCCTTGCCCTGCTCCTTTCCCAAGGAAAACTGACCCTCTCTCTAAACTGGAGCAAATCCGGAGAAAACCTGAATTGCTGTTTGCTCCGATTGAGAGCTAAAGAGCAGTTTTCGGGGGGGGGGAGTAGCAGGGCAAGAGGAAGAGTGGATAAGCCCTTTGAGGCCCATGGCTGGGCAGGAACAAGTGACTTTGAATTTACAGAGGACTTTGAAGTTATTAGGGCCAGATTGTTTGCATCAAGCGATGTGGTTAAACCACCGAATCATAGAATTATAGAGCTACAAGGTCATCTGGTTCAACCCCCTGCAATGCAGGACTCTCAACTAGATCATCTATGCCAGGTGGCCATCCAACCTCTGCTGAAAAACCTCCACGGAAGGAGAGGCCACCACTTCTTGTGGGAGTTACAGGGGATCTCATGGGTTGTTCTGCTACAGAATCAGCTGACCAAAGCCAGCATCTTCCTTGCAAACAGAAGCCCCAGGCCCTTTCCTAGAGACTGCTGCTTCTATAACAGGCAGAACTGCACAGGTGGGTGAGTAGAAGCTGGAGGGAGGAGGGGGGTGGCGGCAGCAGGAAATCTATCTGGACTGGACTGGAGTCCGGTCTCAGAAATGGGGATGGAAATTGTCCTTTCCCCAGATTGTCCTCATTCCTTGAAACTAAAAGGGAAACTGGTTTTGGTTCACTAGACCATGCTCTCTGCACCACCCACCAGGCCTGCAAGGACAGGAGGTGGTGGTTGTAGAAGAGGCCTGTGCAGAGGGTGCTCTTCGGAAATGGCACCCAGGCCCATTTGGCCCAACTGCTAAAAAGGTCACTAAAGGCAAAATCAAGGCTGTCGCATTTTTGCAAGTGGCTGTGAAAAATAAAAAGCACGTTTTGCAAAGTCAGTTGAAACGGCACTTAGGGTGAGATAATGGGTGACTGCACCATAAATATGAGTGCAGACCTCATCCCTTCTCCTTCTCTGCTTCTCACCTGTTTATGTCCAAGATGGACCAGGAATCCACACGCCCTGCCAGGTTCAGGGAAAACTGGATCAGGTCTGAGTTCTGATCACAGTTTTCCGAAAGGTAGCTGAAAGTGAGTCTCCCCCCCCCAAAAAAACCCAATGGAGATGTAAAAAATGGTGGGAACTTACCACCCTCTTTTCCCGGAAGTCGATACCAACAGTTGTTATGAATTTGGAATTGAATTTGCCATCTGTGTACTGATAAAGGAAACTGGTCTTCCCCACACCAGAATCGCCCAGGGCTAAGAATTTGATTAGGTAATCGTAGTCCCCATCAGACATCGTGAGAACTCAACTCTGAAGACAGCCTTTGGGGTGAGACAGAGGGGAGGGGAGGAAGAGGAAGGGAGCAGCTTTCATTTCCGTTCGTTTTCCAATAACTATATATTGCATTCTCTGAAATCCCAGCTAGCAACGGTCCAGAGCTCACAGCATCTCCTCCAAGGAGCCCAATCTAAGCACATGGGACATTCCCCCCGAGAAGAACAGTGCATACTGCTCTGTGTGTGACGAAGACTGTGCACAAAAGCAGGGGCGGAGTAACGGTGGGGCGATGGGGGCGGGACGCCCCGGGTTCCAGCCTCTAGGGGGTGACACTCTGGGCGCCCGCGACCGGCGACTCCCAAAAACCTCGCTTGCCGCCACGGCTGGCTTCGCTCGCTTGGCTGCCGCGCGGTTTTTTTCTCCCTTCTGTGCCCTGGTTGGGCGGAGCCGCGGGGGCGAGGGGCGGGCCAGCGAGGCATCATGCTTGTGACTGGCATGACGCCCCTCACTGGCCAGCGTCCACGGCTCTGCCAAACCAGGGCACAGAAGGAAGGGAGGAAAAAACCGCGTGGCGGCCGAGCGAGCGAAGCCAGCCGCAGCGGCAAGAGAAGTTTTTGCGAGGCGGTGGGTCACCGCCCGACAAAAACCTCGCTTGGCGCCGCAGCGGCTTCACACGCTTACTCGGTCGCAGCGTGCTTTTCTTCTCCCTTCCTTCTGTGCCCTGGTTGGGCGGAGCCGCGGGGGCGAGCCAGTGAGGCGTCACACTTGTGGCTGGCGTGACGCCCCTCGCTGGCCCGCGCCCGCGGCTCCGCCCAACCAGGGGACAGAAAGGAGCGGCGCCCTGCCCCCGGAGGGTTCCGCTTGGCTTCCCGCCCCCAGTACGCCTCTGCACACAAGATTCCTTTGCAGAACATGTTGGGAAGATGCAACTTGCAATAGATTTACATACATGCACAGAAACCAGGAAAGTCTTCATACATGACACAGGTGTCCATCTGTCCATCCCACCCCAAACACATATAAGGAAGACATAATGGCTGCAGAAGCCAAAATCAAGACTCTGATTCAGATTCCTCCTTCAGTCATAGGCATGGAAAAATAACTTCCTCACAGGACTCAAGTACACATGACAGGAGGTGCCTGGTGCAACTGGCCTGAGTGTCAACCACCCCCAGCCCCTAACCCATACATACACACACACACACACACACACACACCAGGTAACATTTGGTTTTTAAAAAAACAGATGAAGTGTTGGCATGAGAACAAGCTTTGCATACTCTTGGTTCAAAAGGTGTAATTAAGCTTGGCATTATCTTTGCTCGCCTCCAGACTGTCAGTATTTTGCAGGAGGAATTCAAGTGCGTGCTGGGAGTTTAGTTTTTTTGGAATAAAAATGGATTAAAGCACTCTGTCATCCTAGCACAACAAACTTTTTGTTTTAATTAAATAAAACCCTGGCTTTGGGGTGTTAGGAAAGTGAGCAGCAAACACACTGCAAAGTGTGGGGTGAACAAAGGATCGGTGGGAAGACACAGCAAATTGGGACGAACACCCCTTGCCATATAACCTCCCCACAAACAAATCAGAATAAACGCTCAATAAAGACGGGATATAGTCTAACCTCCACGTGTGTTTTGTGCAGGGCAAGTCAGGGTGAGCGCTCAATAAACAGGTTGTCTGAAGAAGTCACTGGATAAACGTTATTAAGAAGTAGCAACTGGTGCTGACCATTTAATGGACTTCTGCATAGAAAGGGGGATTAGCATAGCTGTCAACCCTCCCTTTTTTTGCGGGAAACTTCCTTATTCCAATGTCGTTTCCCGCTTCTATTCCGGATTGCTGATATCCCTTAAATTTCCCGGATTTCAAAGGAAGCAGCTCCTCTCCCTCCCTGCTGGCCAGGGAGGCTCCTCAGCTGCGTTGCTCGGCTGCCAATAAGGAGCCTGAGACCGACTGGGGTCGGAGCTTGCATGCCTTGTGCAGCCAGACCCTCACGCCCAACCAGACAGACAGCCTGCCTGCCGTCTATGCGCTCGCTCTTTCGCTCACCCGTTCGCGCGCAGCCTCTGGAGCGCAGGGTGGCGATCCTACTTGGTGCCATTGCACCGCCCTCGCGGCATCCCTTATTTTCAAATCCGAAAGTTGACAGCTATGGGGATTAGGGAGCCACTACATCCAGAACATGGCCCACTTTCTCTCTCCCTCACACAATACCACAGATGAGGCTGCCTGGCCTAGGCTTATTTGACTGTGTTTCAGCCTGGTTTGGGAAGAAGGAACTTTAAAGTCAGGGAAAAGGTGCTTTTTATAGGTTTTCAACTGATGGTAACGGAGCTAAATTGTGCTGACCTGTACCCATACTTCCAACCTGCACAGGTTTTCATGATTTATTTTTAAAATTCCTACCTGTCCTTCCTGTCTTCAGAACACGGCGCTCAAGGCAGTTGAGAAAATACAAAAATAGTCTACTATTGAACAAGCTGTTCTACGTATGGAAAGTCGGGAGCAGGAAGATGGGGCTGTTATGACAGGCTGAGGGCTGGATATGCTATTTAGGAAAAAAGAAATGGCAACACCTCACTGATGCCTGGGCATGACAATCCTTGAGAGGAAACCAGCTGAAAATCTCTCCCAAGGAAGGTTGGCACAGATAAGAGAGGCAGCAAGACTATTGTTGTCCCGCAGGGTTAAGCTTCATCCTCCTCCTTCTCCTCCTCCCTGCACAAATATTTAAGAAGCGGTCTCCACCCTTAGTCTATTTAGGTTAAAGCTGAACAGCCCAGGAGCCCGTCCACAAGAACAGCAGCAAAGCCCAGGCAGGATTTCAGCAGGCAGGTTAGTCAGCAGGATGACCATCTACAGAGAGCCAGTGTGGTGTAGTGGTTAAGAGTGGTAGACTCATAATCTGGGGAACCAGGTTCGCGTCTCCGCTCCTCCACATGCAGCTGCTGGGTGACCTTGGGCTAGTCACACTTCTCTGAAGTCTCTCAGCCCCACTCACCTCACAGAGTGTTTGTTGTGGAGGAGGAAGGGGAAGGAGAATGTTAGCCACTTTGAGACTCCTTCGGGTAGTGATAAAGCGGGATATCAAATCCAAACTCTTCTTCTTCTACAGCATCTTTGCAAATGCCGTCACACACTCCACCGAATGCCTATTAGTATAGCAATCTATACCTTTAGGAGGACATAAACAAGGTGCAGATGGCACAAGAAGACCTGGAAGAGCCTCCACTTCAGGGAGGGTTTGGCCAGGCAGAATCCTCGGAGCAGCATCACATAAGACTAAAGGAGGACCACCTGAGCACTCAGCAGCCATTTGCAAGGCCTACATGGTGCATACCGGAGCCGTGTTGGTGCAAAGGCTGCTATTGGGCTCATCGCATGCCAAGCCAGCCTCCCATTTTGGAGGGTTTGCAGCAGTGCACAATAAGTTCTGCCCTGAGAATGGACCAGTGCCAGCACATGGACCAGCTCTGTGTGCAGCGGCCACATAAAGCAGATTTCCACTGATGGCCAAGCCTGGGGTTCCAGAAAGCTACAAGGCGAACGGTCCCAGCCATAGTCAGCAACACTGAGGTTGAATCCTGACAAGACAGAAGTACTGTTTTTGGGGGACAGGGTGCATGCGGGTGGGGGGGACTCCCTGGCCCTGAATGGGGTAATTGTGCCCCTGAAGGACCAGGTGCGCAGCCTGAGAGTCATTTTGGACTCACAGCTGTCCATGGAGGCGCAGGTCAATTCTGTATCCAGGGCAGCTGTCTACCAGCTCCATCTGGTGCGCAGGCTGAGACCCTACCTGCCCGCAGACTGTCTCTCCAGAGTGGTGCATGCTCTAGTTATCTCCCGCTTGGACTACTGCAATGCGCTCTACGTGGGGCTACCTTTGAAGGTGACCCAGAAACTGCAATTAATCCAGAATGCGGCAGCTAGACTGGTGACTGGGAGTGGCTGCCGGGACCACATAACACCGGCCCTGAGAGAACTACATTGGCTCCCAGTACGTTTCCGAGCACAATTCAAAGTGTTGGTGCTGACCTTTAAAGCCCTAAACGGCCTCGGTCCTGTATACCTGAAGGAGCGTCTCCACCCCCACCGTTCAGCCCGGACACTGAGATCCAGCGCCGAGGGCCTTCTGGCGGTTCCCTCACAGCGAGAAGCAAAGCTACAGGGAACCAGGCAGAGGGCCTTCTTGGTAGTGGCGCCCGCCCTGTGGAACGCCCTCCCATCAGAGGTCAAAGGGATCAACAACTACATAACATTTAGGAAATACCTGAAGGCAGCCCTGTTTAGGGAAGTTTTTAACCTGTGATATTTTAATGTATTTTAATATCTGTTGGAGGCCGCCCAGAGTGGCTGGGGAGACCGGGCCAGATGGGCGGGGTACAAATAATAAATTATTATTATTATTATTATTATTATTATTATTATTATTATTATTCACTCTGCTCTCCCTGCTGCTTCTCCCTGACCTCAACATTTCGCTAAAAGTGGCTAGAATTAACCCCTCAGCACCTGGCCTATGCGCTGCTGCTGCACCTGTACACAATTTGCACCAGTGTTAAGTTGGTTGCACATTTGGTATTTACTCGAATCTAATGCCTCAGCTTTTTTGGTCAAATTACGTTGCAAAAATTAAGGTGAGCATTAGAATCGACACACATTTACATTCGCCAGCAATTGCTTTTTTTGGTTTCAAGGTTCTGAAAATTGAGGTGTGCATTAGATTCAATGGCGCATTAGACCCCAGTAAATATGGTCTTTCCTAACCTAGTGCTCTTCAGATATTTGGGACGCCAGATCCTGCAGCTACGGCAACTATCATCCAAAACACCTGGAGAGCACTGGATGGGTTGGGGCAGACAGCTTGAGTTCAGGCAGTCTCGTTTTAAAAGGGATGCATGGTTGGGGGAGGTTGACTCCAAGTTCCTAGCCTGCCCAAGGGCACCCCAGGTCTTTCAGGGTAGAGCTGTGTTGCTTGCTGCTTGCTGAAGGAGAGCTGCTGGCTTTGAGGGGAAAGGCCAGACCTCTGCTTGGGGCCTCACTGCAGCTCATTCTTACATCCAAATAATACAAATGGGAGTTCCTGCACTGAAAAACAGCACAGCTGGAAGGCAGAGGTCAGGGTTAGGAAAGCCACCTTTTCAAAAGGAGCTTGTATCCCCAGCAGCAGCTCAGAGCCCCATCCCTGCCTCCTCCCTCCCACCCAGGCGTTGACTAACAACTGACCAGGTAAATGATCACTTTCAGCACCAACCTGCCTCAAGCCCAGCACCCACCCCCACCGACTGCTGCTCCCCTGGATTGCACCCAGCCATCGCCCCAGAAAGGAAAAACCACTCACCTCTCCCCTGCGGACACAACAGCAGCAGCGTGCTCTCGCCTGAGGCACATTCTCCCCAGCCCGGCTAGCGGAGGAGCAGCAGCCGCTGGGGCCCCACCTGCTTCGCACACAGCCCGGCCGGCAGCTTACGTGTCACCTGTTTGCTCTCTTGACAGGTGGGGCAGGTGTGCCTCAGGCGGGCTGGCGACAGGGCTGGGCTGGGCAGCCCCTTCCTCATCTGGGCACAGAGGCACGCAGCTGCCCTTTATCTCCTGGGGGGATCAGATCCCCACCCCTTCCAGACTCATCATCCCTCACAAAAACGGTACAAGGTTGCAGCACACAGGTGGCAAGGCAAGGGAGCCATCGCCAGGCATCAAGCATGAAAGGTGTGTTTACATTACTGCCTTACATACAGGTGAAACTGTTTCCCCCACCCGGCTCCAGCTGTTCGCACCAGGACAGCTCCTGTTTGTGTACACACACCAGGGGGCGTTGATGGGCAGGGATGTATTTCTCACCTTCTGTTGACTACCGTAATATTCACTAGAATATTAATTGTCATTTTGCCCTAATGTGTTTCACCTGACCTTTTTGTGATCTGGGTTTTATTTATTTATTTAAATGCCAAGTGAAGACTGGCAAACCTAGGGCACATCCAAACACGGAAGAGGGTGGCTCTGGCGCACTAGAAATCAGCTCATCTGACTCCTTGCACACCAGGCACTTAGCCATAACTTTTGCTTCCTTGTGTTCAAAATATCGCATTCCCCACTGTTGCTTCCGAAGGCCAGCTGATAAGAAGGCCCCTGACTCCGTGGAAGAGGCTTGCTGCCTGTGCGCCGTCTGTCATGTTTGATTCATAACAGCCATATGCAACCTGGCAATCCTACCCTTTCCAGAGCGTGTCCTTCGGAGACCCGTCTGTTGTAGCTGCCAGAGGGAGGCTTCTGCAAATGAGAGAGACAGAAAGAGAAAGCGCAGTGCATCTTGGCCATGGTGGCAGCAGGGATTCTTTGCTCCCTCCTACCAAAGTCTGGGCTCTTGTTTACATCTGCCTCCAAGAGTCTGAGGGGCAAGAAGTAGGCAATGCATTTAAATGGTGGGACTTTTTAAAAAGGTACAAAAACTCAGTACAACCCAGGTGCTTCCATACTTTAGCAGTGGAGTCAGCAGAGCCAATATGGAGATCTAGATCGGTCAATAGTGTGATCTGTTATATGGCAGACTCCCGGGCCCTTTCCTACATTCCTGTGAGGTTTACTCTATTTCTGGATTTGCACTTTTTTTGTTGGTGCAATCAAGTGGCCAAAAATAGGATCTTGTAAATATAAAGCTGGAAGAGAGATGACCATGCCTCTCTGTGTGAAACTAGTTAACTGAAGCCAGAGCCATCACCTGCTTTTACAAAACAACCCCCTTCCTCATTGCAGAAAGAAAAAGGATGCAGGGAGATGCTGGACAGACCACTTGCAGCTTCTGCCTTAGAAAACTGGGTGAGAAAAGGGAAGCTAGGAAGTCCACATTTTCCTGAGAAGAACCTTGGAGGCAACGTGTGGGGTGGTGATGGTAGAAAACGGAACATACCTAATTAAAGCAAACTCAAAACATGCAAAAAAACAAACAAAAAACATACCCAAAAAACATGCACATGAAAGATTTCTGCATAAGACTCTCCTTAATGCCACTGCTGAAAACAGTTTGCAATGGGCCAGACTCAGAGTCACGTGGTCCTTATGTGGTCAGCAGGCAAGACATGAAAGCTGCAGGATCAGCTAGGACTTGATCAGCTAGGACAGCCTTCGCTGACCTGCTGCTTTGGACTGTAACTGGCTGGGGTTCAAGGGAGTTGTAGACAACTGGGCTGGGACATGTGTCCTGGCTTAACTCTCCTGCCATATGGCCACAACAACTGCCATTTTGACCATGCTTAAGGAATACATTTCGGGCAACAACTATGGCTGCCAGGCCAGGAGCAACTGAGACCCGGACACACCCTCCAACCTTTATCCGATGAAAATAGGGACGTCCCGTTCCATAATGATAATTTTACTATTTGTACCCAACACATCTCACTGGGTTGCAATGCCCCAGCCACTCTAGGCAGCTTCCAACATATATAAAAACATAAAAAAACATTAAACATTTTAAAAAAAACACTTTCCTATACAGGGCTGCCTTCAGTTGGCTTGGGGGCCAGATAATGCAACATTATCCCTCCAACATTTCTCCAATGAAATTAGTGACATCCTAAGGAAAAGCAGGATATTCTGGGATCAAATCAGAAACCATGATGGTGTCTCTAAATCAGGGACGTCCGGTCTGCCCGAAGATTTCAGGACCCAAACCTGAGAGCTAGGGGCAGCCCCTGGTGATGTCACAAGGTAGGCCCTGAAGATGGAGGTAAATTGGGAGAGGGGAGTGGAGGAGGGCGGACCTGCCACACACACCTCCCTCCAAGTGTCTATGCTTTAATTTGCAGCCAGCTCCTGAGGACTATATATACCGTACTTGAAACCTGAAGAGTTCGGGTCAGACCTGGAGGTCTGGCAACCCTAGCAACAGCACAGAGCTAATATACTCTTAACCAATTTGCTAATACAGTCGTACCTTGGATCCCAAACACCCTGGAACTCGGATGTTTTGGCTCCCGAACGCCACAAACCCGGAAGTGATTGTTCCAGTTTGCGAATGTTCTTTTGCAGGGTGGATTTGATTTAAATCAAATTGATTTAAATCACGATTTAAATCACAATTTAAATCACTAGTCAGTAAGGCTTGATTTAAATCACTAGTCAGTAAGACTTGATTTCAATATTTCTTTTACAGAAAGACTCATTCTTGCTGGTATAATCTTAATATTTACAACCATATGAAGGTTTCATTTTTGGAATAATAAATTTTCAGAGTAGTTTTTACAGTTATATCAAAAATTACTGATTTGGTTATACTACTAGAAATACATAGAAAGATAATTATGAAATTATGGTGAGGTTTAATAAGTTAACTGTTTATATTTGGACAACTTTTCTGCTGTACTTTATTGGAAGGAGAAAAATAATTATTTCCTTAATAACCATTTAAACAATTTATATAACTAAAACAATAACATGATAGCATATGTATCCATGTTTGAACATTTTTTTAAAAAAAACTTAGACTGAGTTTTAGCACACTTGATAAACTTAAAACAAATCCTTATTTCCTGATGAATAGCCTTTGGACTACAATGTAACTTAAATAGAAGACTATATTTAGAAAGATTTTTCCTCCAAAAGCATTTTATTTTAAAAATCCAATTTAAATATAAAAAAATCCGATTTAAATCAAAAAAATCCGATTTTTTTATTTTTTATTTAAAAAATCATTGATTTTTATCCACCCTGTTCTTTTGGAACCCGAACGTCCGATGGGGCTTCCGGTTGGCTGCAGGAGTTCGGATTTGGTTTCCGAACGTTTGGGAGGTCAAACGGACTTCTGGAATGGATTCCGTTTGACTTCCAAGGTACAACTGTATCCACTTCCAAGCCCTTTTCTATAAATATGGAAGGCCCATCTGGTGACAAGGAAGAAATCAGATCTCATCTCCCATTCCTTGTACACACACACCTAAAAAAAAAACCTCCACAAGGAAGGCTAAGGCCAGGAGCTGGACAACTGTCCCAAGTGTGCTAAGACAGGCTGCCTTTGACAATCATGACCAGGCCAACCTGCCCACCCTGGACTCTCCAGGCCTCTGCTCTGCTTCCACTTTGGCCTTAAAGCAGAGACACTCTCCCCCGCTCCTGTCAAGTCTGGAGGAAATGAACCCTACCAGGATTTCCTCTGGGGGGAAAGGGAGACAGAGAAAAAATAACAAGAAGGGTTTGGGCCTCTTGCAGTAACAAGAAAGCCCAGGCAGCAAAGGACTGGGCTGGATCTGTGTTGCCATGGCTAGAATACCATGATAGAGATGCATGATAGGACAACCTGTGGCAGACCTGGGGGTGTGCTCTTTTCCTCCTCACCTCACCCAGCAGTGGATCCGGTTGGAGAGAAGAGCCTGGGAAGCGAAGCACGTGGCCAGAGCTGGAACTCCTCTAACTCACTCTGAACAGCACAGAGTTAATCTGGAGCTGCAGCAAGCTAGTCCACGCTCTTTCTGCTTTTTCGCTTGTTTCCTGCAAAAGCAGCAGGGAAACACTAGGCTCCGACTGGACGGTGTAGGAAGTGACATCGCTGAATGCTTATCAGCCTCTCCACTAAAACAAACAGCGTGGTTTTTCCTTCTTGGCAAATCAGTTTGATCACAGGCATTAGGCGTTTTTCCTTTCAGCTTCACCCCCAGGCGTCACCAGAGCAGAAACGCCAGTAGCCCAAGAGCCCTTTGGCCCTGGATCCTGTGGTGGTGATTTAGTAGGCAGTTTCCCTTTAAGGCAGCTGTCAGTCATAGCCAGCTGGAGGGATTCAGCCCATTTAAAAAGAACTGCCAGGCCTACAAGTCGTATTTGTTCAGTCTCGCTAGGATTCTTGCTTTTTATCTCAGTCCTTGCTGTTTCCCTCGCCTTTGATTCTTGGACACAACTTACCTGGCAACAAAGGATGGCTCTTTTATCGCTGAAGCCACCAGTGCCTTTTCTTCAATGCCCAGGTGACCTTCTAAGTGCGTCCCCTGTTTGGATGTGGATGTTTGAAAATGACTTGTTAGCAGTTAATGATACAGAAATCTCTGAAGCAAGGAAGTGGGTAGCGCTTGTTCACTGCCTGGGTGGATATTTCATGCAACGCTTTAAGGAACATTTTTGTGCCCAAAGGGAATGTGGTATATAATCACTACAAGTTTCACTAGAGTGAACAAAAACCAGGGGGATTTGCACTCTAAGGGATTTAATGAACTCATATAACTTCAGATATTTTGGGGGGGGGGATAGGTCCTAGGGGCTTCTGCCCCTGCTCAAAAGTTTTGTTCGCTTCCCATCCTTTCCCCCAGGGCTCTCTTAGACTTGGCATAAACTTTGACTGTAAAGCAAGTTTATAGGGCATCTTTCAACCTCATAGGCACAGTCCACTTCTTAGGCTGAAGCTGAGCTCAATGCCTAAAGTGCGCTGAAAATACAGACAAGGAAATGCCACAAACCAAGCTGGACTTAAAGATCTGTCTAGCCCAGATTTGTCTACTTAGACAGGCAGGGGTTCCCCGGGGCTTTTATCCTGAGCACACCCAGCCCCTAATGAGGACATGTGATTGGAAGTCTAGTTTTTTATTGGCAAAGCACTCAATTATGTCAGCTCCTAAGGTGCAAGAATTGCATGCACCACTCGTGCTAGATAGCTAGATAGGCATCTCCATCTTCAGACAACCAAGGTGGAATCTACATACGTTGTGAAAATACTTTTTTGAAAATCGTTTTGAAAAATGCTATAGCAGCTGTATAGCTGAGTCCCTAAACAGTTTGTGCAACAGCGCAACCATGCCTTCATCAGAACATTTAACTCCCCTCTTCTGATGTACCACACGAAAGCATCTCCAGCAGCTCCTGCCGCTTTTAGGTCCTCCTTGTCCTTGTAGATACCAGGGGACGGAGGAGATTCTCCCCGACTCTCCCCGGGAATCTTTTCCACCTCTTCACCTTCCTGCAACTCTTCCTCCACCTCCTCTTCTCTCCTCTCCGACTGCCCCTCTTCCCGGGTGGCACCGAACCCCACAAATCACTGACCCTTATCCCTGGATCATCCTCCTGCCCCCTTGCCTCCTCGGCCCACCCTTCAGACTCCCGCCTGCTCCTGTTGAGAGCTGCTCAGAGTGGCTGGGGAAACCCAGCCAGATGGGTGGGGTATTAACAACAACAACAACAACAGCTTAAGGCAGAGAGAAGCCTCTCCTATGACTGATCCAGCTGGGGACCTTCTCCTTCCAAAGCAGCTTCTCCCCGATTCTAGGTTGTACCTCACCTTGGCAGCCAACCAAACAGCCTGAAATGATCTGGGAAATGCTTGAGTGCCTTATAGTTTATTCTGTCTGCTAAATGTGGTTGATTTAATTCACCATAATCAGCCCCAAAGTGCAAGTGGTTGACAGGCCCTCAGCGCTTTCGGACGGCTTGAACAAAAATAAATTCTGCAAGCTCTTTCTCCACATCCCCTTCGCTTTCGTGGAGTTCAGAGGAGCTGAAGGAAGGGGAACCCTGCCAGTCAACTGTGGCTGTGGTTGTCCAGCTTGCAGTTGCAGCAAGGCTGAAGACCTGCCTCTGGCCCAGCGCACAACTGACAAACCGCCAACTTCCAGGCTGCATCATATGATCCCCGAGCAAAGAATTATTTCTTTTCATGTTGGTGGGAGCTGAATGCACGTAACAAAGTGGCCTTTTTCTCTTTCCCTTCATTAAGAGCATTATGTACTTCTGAGTCTGCACTGGCCAGCCACCCAGCAACAAGGCTCTCTGTGGCCCACCTTGAAAGGCAAAGGACACAATCTGGCGGGGAGCTGTCCTGCCCAGGCCCCACAGAGAGTGAGGGGAGCAGCACAATAGCCCCTGCATGACAGGTCCTACCCATGTGGAAGAGTGACACGCCCTGGCCGCTGGGCCAGCCACCCTGCCCATGAGGTGGGGGAATGTGGCCGCCTCAGGCCCACCCCAGCATGCCCACCGCTGCCTTCCTGCCGCTGCTGCACTCTTCCTTTCACTCCCCAGGGCGTCTCAGGTGGCATGCAGACATGGATGCAGCGGAAGACATTTTGGGACCCGAGGCAAACCCCATCATGGAGCTCCCCAACCCACCAGTGAAGAGGGAAAATCTACATCAGGAACAAGGGCTGCGGGGAGAAGATCGACATCAGGGTCTGCTGCCCCTGTGAATCTTGCCACCTGAGGCAGTTGCCTCACCTTGCCTCATGGGTGAGCCGGCCCTGGCCCGAAGTGTATGGTCAGTCGGCGGCATGCATTCATGCAGGTGGGAGCAGGATTTTCAGGATTTCCTAAGGCGGCAAAATGTCCTAGGGCAGCCTTGCCTGACCCAGCTGCTGTGTTTTGGCCCGAGCTATTGGAGATGGGTGCAGATGAGGAGCAAATGGAAGAAAAGGCTGTGCTGGCTGAGGCCGATGGGAGTTGTAGTACAAAGCACCTGAAAAGCACCCGCTTGGCTAAGCTCACAATCCCCTGGCTGTGCATAAAGAAGACACCTTCTTCCTCCTCATTTTCAGAAATCCCTTTCAGTGTTTGAAAGCTACCTGAATACATTTGCACCTTTTATCTTTTCCACACTTCTTCCTTTGGCCTAAACATGCCCCGTTTATATAGGGCAAGCTAGGGCAGCACAGCTTAGAGATTAAAATGTGCTTTCTGAAAATTAAAGGAAACCCACTTTCCCAGGGTCAGCTCAGCAAGAAAGCCTCCAGCCACCAACATTTAGACACATTTTGTGAGCAGCAGAGCCCTGGGCTCTGTGAGCAGCCCACCCTACCGTCCCCCAAGGGCTTGGGGCTGCCACCCTAAACACATTCACCCCCTAAGCTCAAAGGACTTCCAAGTAAACGTACCCAGGGGGATTTCACTGAATCCATCTGAAATCTCTCCCCCCCCCCTTTGGCAGATTGGCATCGTAACTGAAGTTCACCCTAATTCCCTGGTATAATTTAGCTAAGTTCGGGTTGAGTGAAGTTGTGTAATTTTAGTGAGGTAGTTTGCACACAGATAACGTGAGCTTAAACCGCTGAAGAAGAAGAAAGGAGAGCGGAGGAATGAATAAATCCTTTTCTTACCTGATTGCAATTGGCAGGAGATGCTCAGCTGCCCCCACCTTCCCAGCAGGTCCTACAGACAGGTCCCAAAGCAGAGATGGAATTTGGGTCTGTGGTCCAGTAGCAGAGCCATGGAAAGCAGCCAGCTGGCACGTGAGGAGGCAAGAGCAACAAGGAGCTGGTTTTCAGAAGGTCCCCTTTGCTCCCCTAGTCTGGCTGCACCCAAAGTAGCCCCCCCTCCCTCAGCCCAGCCTGCCTGCCAGCCCACCCTAATGACTCTCAGCTGTTTGTCATGTGGCCTCGCTGGCTGATCAAGTGATATTGTGGTGTTGCCTCCTTTCCCAGGCGCAGGAGCTTGCAAACAAGCCCTTCTTCTGCCCAGAGAAGCAGGAATGTGCCACAACAGCCGTGGCCAGCCCTGGGGCTTAGAGGTTTGTCAGCACCACAGGCTGGAGGGGGCGGGCCTGAGCTGCTCTTGCAGCTGGTCCACTGGAAAGGGGTGGAAACGGAGCGGCAGACCAGAGGGCAGGGTCTCAGACCACAGAGAGGCTTTTCCCTGCAACGCTGCTTTCAGAAACAAACCAAGCAACCATGGGAGATGCTTCCAGGGATTGAATTTGGGACCTTCAGCATGCAACGCAGCTCCTCTCCTGCCCATTAAAGCTCATCCCACAGGCTGTTCCAGCAAGGATGAAAACCCTGTTAATTCGCCACCACGCAGCAGGTCCGGTGTAGGGAAGAGTGTAGGGATGGAGAACCTCTGGGGCTTTCCAGGGGTTACTGGACACCAGATTCCATCAGCTGGCATGCCCAGTGGTCAGGGATGATGATGACAGGGGCTGGAGACCAACTATTTCTGGAGGAGCACAGGTGTTCCCTCATCTCACTTCCACCCTCCATGGTTTTTGGGACAGCTTGGAAGCAGAGAAAGATAACATGGGAGAGAAAACAACAAGGTCCAGCCTTCCCTTCACACCTTTTAACTATGCTTCTTTAGGCCTCAGTGATGTGTACAGAAGGGTGCAATAATGAATTGTGAAATGCTAACCGTTTAGAGAAGGCGGCTGTCACCGTTAAGGTTTAAATTTTTCTTCCAAACATTAGCGAAAGGGGGTGGTTCTCCACTGGTAGAGAAGAAGTGAGCCACACCTGCCTTTTAACACCCAAGAGGAATTTGAAGGTTGATTAGAGTTTCATCTGCCCATGATGAGTCAGTCATAAGCAAAGAAAGTACATTGCCCATTAAAGAGAGAGAAAGCAAAATAGTCCCAGGAAGGAAATCATTAAACAATCAAATTCCAGTATTTGCATTTTTCAAGTATGCACACGACTCCTTCAGCCTTTGCAAACCTCGTGCCCTCTGGGTGTTTTGCACTACAACTCCCATCAGCCCTGATAGCCTAAGGACAGGAGGGCACCAGGTTGGTGAAGGCCTGGGACCTAGAATTTGACTGCAAATGTATCAACCCCCCTGGGCAGACCTCTATAGACCAGGGCAACCTTCGAAGGGTGAAATGTTATTAAGTCTTTGGCTGGCCATTAAAGAAGCTTTTTAATACACAACATTCTCTAGATGTGCCCTCTAGATTTTTTGGCCACGCTGGCAGAGGGTGATGGGGAGGCCTAGTCCAAACATCTGTTGGGCAGCTGGAGACACACATATTGTTGCCACTTCAACCACAGAGACAAGCCAGGTTGACAACCTGGGCACAAGACAGTGCAAGGAAATGGGAGCTCGGCACCTCTGGGCCCTCCTGCTCATCTCAAGCAAGCTTGCATCAGGCGGGGTGGGCCTCCCATGAGGCAACCACCTTGAGCAGGAAGCAGCAAGAGGCCCAAGTGACAAGAAATTAATCCGCAGCAGCAGCCCTGCCCTGCCCCAAACATCCGCCCCCCTTGGGTCTTATGGCAACCAGTCCTGTGACGGCACCCAGCAACCACCTGGAAGATTGATGTGCAAGGAGGCAGAGGGGGAGGAGGAATGGCTTTTACCAGAGCTGTGGACTCAAAGGTCAGCATGGAGGGACCAGAGAGGGATCTAAGAGAGACCCTTATAAGACATGCCTGTTGGATGGGGCTTGTGGGTTTAAAGACCCTGTACTTCCCCACCCATAATCGGAGCACTGACTTGAAGGTAGCACCGCCAGCAGGCCCTTCCTTCCCTGGGACTGCAGAGCCCCCCTCCCAGCAATTTTCCTGCCTCTCCTTTCTACTTCTATCCCCTTAATTATGTGTGTCTGCAGACAGAAGGTCTATTTGTTCTTTTTTTGTGGGGGAAGAAAAGTCTCCATGAGACATATATATACAGTTCATATTAGATCAAATATGTGGGTTCTTTAAATGCTACCCAGCAACATGAGAAGGGAGGGGGGGAATCAAAGCCAGGCCCATAAACAAACTCCAAAATCCACCCGTGAACCGTGTCTTTATTGGGATCAATCAATATGTCACAAAGTGAAGCAGGCTTTTGACTTCTCCAGAACTCTTCATCAGGCAAGATGTTGTGCAACGGCCGAACTCTCTTTTGTCACAGCGGCAAAGCAGATGCCCACGTGACCTGGGATTGAAACAAACGGGTATCTCATACATTTACTGGACTCAGATTCCTTTTGAACATGGTAGCAAAGCAGTGGATTTCTCTGTGTAATGTGTGGAACAGTATGGATGAGGGTTGCAAGACTTGAACCTCCAACGCAAGAGCTGAAGGTGCTTGTTGTTGTCTAAAAGGACAGCCTCTTAACATTCATTCTCCGCACAGCCATGATGGACTGGGCTTCATGCAGTATCCTGAAGGGTTTTTTGACAAATGTAGACCAAGAGGCAAAAACCAAGAGAAATTTGTCTCTTGCACACATTTTGCTGTGCTTTAAATCCCAGATGGTGGATACTCAATTTCAAAGGATGCAGCTGCAGTGCACATCAGAGAAAAAGGGCTCTGAATCATGGCTGCTCGATGAATTTATAAAGCAGGTCTACAGCATAAATCTATAATGATCCATCAGGTACTCGTAATAAGCTGCTAGGTGCCAACAAGCTCTTACCAGTAACTTTTCTTGGCTGGAACTGACCTCTTTCTCCCCAATTAAGGCTGCGGGCCTAGGGACAATTATCTAGAAGGAAGCGTTATTGGAATCAATGGGAGTCACTTCCAAAGAAGCAGGGTTAAGCTGAGGGTGCAAAGCTATTTTTCCTTTAATCCAATTCTCCTCCTGACACAAGATCCTAGGCCTAATCCTAGGCCTAATCCAGGCACCCCCAAACTGTGGCCCTCCAGATGTTTTGGCCTACAACTCCCATGATCCCTAGCTAACAGGACCAGTGGTCAGGGATAATGGGAATTGTAGTCCAAAACATCTGGAGGGCCGAAGTTTGGGGATGCCTGGCCTAGTCTTGCATGAGATCAGGAGTGGGGAACCCAGTGCACTCTACCTGCCATCAGCCCCAGATAGAAAGGTCGGGGCAGAGAGGATGATGGGAATCATAGTTTAACAATGTCTTAAGGGGCTAGACGGGTTCCCTACCCCAGTGTGAGATTTTGCTCTTCCAGTTTTCCTTTTAAGCACACCCTAGGCCAAACTGCGAGAGGCAGTGAAGGATAGGCGTGCCTGGCGTGCTCTGGTCCATGGGGTCACGAAGAGTCGGACACGACTGAACGACTGAACAACAACAAGGCTTTTATTTTAATAAAGCCAGCACCTACCTGATGCAGGTTGTCCTAACAAGAAGGCATCAAAACTGGGTCCCACTGGGGAGGGCATTGTTTTTGTGCCACATGGACTCCCAACAGGAGAGAGGCAGGCATATGCTCCACTTTGCCTTTTGCAACCAATGCAGCCCGATACATCTCTACTCCAAAATAAATCCTACTGAGTTCCAAGGTATAGGACTGCAGCTTTAAATGTGTTCAACTTTTGTTGGAACACGCCCTGAAAAAGTGTAGATTTTGCTAAAGGAGATGGATGAGCAACTTGGTTGATGCTCTCAAAAGAGCCAAGAATCCTGTGACAATTCAAAGACTTAACAACTTTATGGCATAATAAACTTCCACGGGCTGAAGCCAGCCACAAGCCTCATCACCCTTTGTTCTGCAGTAAACCAACACAGCTCACCCTTTGGAGATTAGCACTCTGGGATGCTTTCAAATTGAAAGTGGGTTGGTTGGTTGGTTCAAAGCATTTCCATGCCACCTCTTCCCCAAAGTCCCAAGGCAGCATGTTTAAAAAGACACAGCAATTAAGAAAATAAAAGGGATTATGAAAAACATGACCAGCGGAGGTCAGTCCATTAAAGCAAATGGCACAGTGCCCCACCATTTCCCCCTTGGGCCTTCCCAGCTCCATTCTGCCAACACAACTGGATGGAGAGACTTGGGTCTCTCTGTAGGGTCTGCGTCTTCCCCTGCCCTTCCTCTGGCTAACTTGCTCCCGTCTACCTACTAGGCAGTCATTCTCAGTGATCTCACAGGGGCTGGCAGGGAAGTCTGCCCAGGCTTGCCACCTTGGGGAAACCAGAGAGGTGGTGATGCCCACAAAAACAACTGGTAGCCCCCTACAGATTTTGGGGTAATTTGAAACCAGCTTCAAGGCAAGGGGAGGCACCACTTAGAGGCTGAAGCTTCCCTCCCCGGCAAGGCAGTGCCTGCAGGATGACTGAAGGCTTCCTTGTGCCAAGGCCCAACATCTGCTCACCCTTAAGGCGCCCCCCCCCAAGGGTTCTGGATTTGTTTTGCTACAACAGGCTCTACAAGAGCAGCTCTGTATCCAGGCTCAACTGGGCAGCAGCTGCCACAACTCCTGCGGCTTTGGTGCCCTCTGGCGGCCAACCACTCTCAAGGATTCCTAAGGTCTCTCTCTGAAGTTCCCCCAGAAGTTCGGCTCACTTTAGCCCGGAGGGGAAGCCAAAGAGTCTGGCTGCATCAGGGTCAGGCCAGAGGGGCCCACCTAGTCCAGATGCCCCAAATCTGAAGCTGAAAAGCAAGATCTGAGCGCAGCAGCAGCACTCTTCCACCTGCAGTTCCCAGCAACTGGCATTCAGCGGCATACTGTTGCTGTTGTTATATTAAATTTGTATACCACCCTTCATCCAAAGAAAAAATACAAAATGAGAATACAAAATACCACCTCTGGCAGTGGAGGTAGAACATGGCTGTTGTGGGTAGTAGCTGTTGATAACCTTCTCCATGAATATGTCTAATCCTCTTTTTAAACCATCCAATGTGGCGTAATGGTTAGCGTGTTGGACTACTGGGTAACCACCTATTAGCCTAAGCTACCGCACAGGGTTGTTGTAAGGATGAAATGGGAAGAACCATGTGCATTACCTTGAGCTCCTTGGAAGATAAAGTGGTATATAAATTTAATTTTTTTTAAATGGTGTGAGCTTGCTTAACTGTGTGAAGCAGTCCTTCCTTCTGGTTTTCTTGAATCTGCTGCTGGGTCCTAATGTTATGAGAGAAACTCAATTCTGTGTGTTGTGCATTATTTTATAAACTTCCCTCATAACTAAAAAAGCCCCAAATGCTGCAACCTTTCTTCACAAGGGAGTCGCTGCATCCCCGATTCTTGTTTGCCCTATTCTGAGCTTTCACAACTCCACAACATCCATTTTTAAGTGAGCCAAAACAGCACACGGCATTCCAAGCATTGTCTATTTTATTTTATTTACGGTATTTAGGAGTATTTATACCCTGCTCCCGTTGCTCGGTCCCTGCTCCTGCCAACCTAGCAGTTCGAAAGCACGTCAAAGTGCAAGTAGATAAATAGGTATCGCTCCTGCGGGAAGGTAAACGGTGTTTCCGTGCGCTGCTCTGGTTCGCCAGAAGCGGCTTAGTCATGCTGGCTACATGACTTGGAAGCTGTACGCCGGCTCCCTCGGCCAGTAAAGCGAGATGAGCGCCATAACCCCAGAGTCGTCCGCAACTGGACCTAATGGTCAGGGGTCCCTTTACCTTTATACCCTGCCTACTGACCAAAGTTCTCGAGTCGGCTTATCGTATGTATTCAAATAACAATTTAAAGGGCAGCGATACAACAGTCACTAGCTGAACAATAACGTATGCAAGTCTCTGCTCCTCTTTTTCTTCGGCATCCCAGTCATGTCAGTCCCACGCAGAGCAGGATGTCCTCACTGTGTGGCTGCTGATGTCTCTCACAGTGTGACAGCTCCAGCAAAGATATCACCTGCCTCCTTCCCAGTTCTTGGCTGTTCCAACAATTGTGGATGTTGTGGTTTGGCGCTGTGCAAAAAAAGTTGAAATATGACTTGGGAATTCAAAATTTGTTCACATAATTTAGTTTTGCTCGGTAACTCAAACGTGTGTAGAATTGCATTGTTTATTCATTCATTCATTCATTCATTTAGCATTACCTGTCATTTTCAGAATGTAAAAATAAAATTATTTGGTTTTCCAAAAACAGCTCATGTACTTCCTCATCAAAAGTTGATTTAACAAGTCAAACGCTGCCCAACCACAAAAATAGCAGCACATTTGAATCCCTCGCACGCAAAAACGTATTTTTAAAACCCATCACCGAATAAATTTGCAAAAATTAAGTTTCACCCACTAAAGTGACTGCTCTTTTCACATTTTCTTTGAGCTCTCCTCGCCCCCACAAAAAAGCCCCTTTCCTGCACTGCCAACCCCCAACCGCTGGGTCAGTTGAACTGGTGCTGACTCCTCGAAAGGCGAAAACGTGTTAAGTCGAAGGAGAACCGGGGTGGGGAAACGGCTCCTACAGCCCCGCGAGGGAGGCCCTTCAGTCCACATCTCTTTCGCTTCGGAGAGGCTTCTCGGCAGCGCTTGTGCGCCGGGTGGGCTTCCCCTCGTGGGGGGCCAAGAAAGGAGCCTCGCCGCTCTCTGCGGCTCAGCCGAGGCGGGTCCGGGGGGGCGGCTTCTCCTCCTGCTCCGGCGGGTCCCGGGCAGGGCCTCCCGCGCGTGGGCCGCCTTGGAAGATGGGCTGGTAGATGTAGATGCCTGCCGCCACGCCGAGCCCCGTGGCCAGGAGCAGCTGCCCGAAGGACAAGCTCCGCCGCCCCAGCATAGCCTCCGCGACGCCTCCCTCGCTCTCCGCGGCTCAACTCTCCCTCACGCAGCCGCTCAAACCGGTGCGGCTCCAGGCGCCGGAAGTCGCGCAACGGTCGCAGCCCCGGAGGACACGCGCTCTCGCCCCGCCCCTTCTCGCGAGAAGTGCTGCCGGGCGCCGAGACGCACATGCGCAAAGGAGGGAGTAGCGGTCGGCTTTTGGGTGCGCATGCGCTTCCTCCCCCCCCCCCGGAAGGCGGAAGTGGCCGTCCTGGAGCCGCGCCGGCGTCGCCATGGAACCCGCGCGGGGGGTCGACGGCAGCGGCGGGAGGCGGACCCTCCCTGTACGGCTGCGGAAGCGGAAGTCGACGCTGTACAGGCCCGCCCCCTCCGGGACCCTCGCTGGGCGGGGTGCGGGTGAGGAGAGGCCGTGGTCCACCTCGCGGGGCTGTTGTGAGGCCGAAGTAGCAGCGGCCCGCTCGCTGGGCCCTAGTCAGGAGGGCTGCATCCTGCAGGCAGGAGGGTCCTTTCCATTTTTTTTTGTAATAATGTAACACTTATTGAACTCATTGACCAGAATGGAGTACGGTCTGTTGTTTCTGCTTGTCAGAATGGTTATTCTTATTTAACTACAAGAGATTGACAGCAGCAACAGCGTTTTAATACCTCAAGTTGTTTTTAATAATTTCATAAAATGTGCCAATCCTTTGTAGTTAAATTTTAACTGAGTAAAGCAACTTCAAGCATAAAAAAATGAGCAACCATGTCAAGAATTTCATTAAAATCCAACCTATCTAAAACAGTCAAGAACCACGACAACAGCTTCTCTGAAGCCATGTAACAATTAAATTAGGTTAAGACTTCAAATATAGAATTTTGGTTTGTTAGAAAGCTTGATGGCCTTTCCAAGGCATAAGGAAGGCAAGGCCCTAGTCAGGAGGGCTGCATCCTGCGGGCAGGAGGGGGCCGAGTGACGCTTGGGGGCGGCCCGTCCGAGGAGCAAGGAAGCCGGTGGCGTGCACGTCCAGCGTTGCCTTGTGAGCCCAGAGCGGCTCCTTCCAGCTGCCTTGACCAACACCTGCAGGGCCAGAGGGAGAGGCCACGTCATGCACGAAGCACATTTCCAGCCTCCCTCCCACCCACTGGGGGACTCTTGGGCCCCTGGGATGTTTGTCCCTCAAAAGGCAGTGAGGCGGCCCCATCCCTTGGGAAGGTCTCCTGCACAAACTCCGTGGCTGCAGCAATGCCTATTCACATCCATGGCCCTTGTGCAAGAGAACTTCCTGCTGGGTTACAGGATGCTTGAATGGGGACAGGGAGGACCTTTGCACTTCCTGCCTCTGCCTCCTCCAGCACCAAGATGCCTTGGAGATGACAGCATTGCTCCTGACAGGCAGGAGCTGGTGGCTTTGGTGCTTTCCTTTTGTAGATCTGTGTAGATCTGTGGCCAGAGTGAAGCCCTGGGGGCTGGCCAGAGGAAGGCCAGTAGTGCACAGCAAGGGCAGCTGTGGCATCTTGCTGTGTATAGTCATAGCTGTCTCTCAGCCACTTCCATTCTCCTTTGAGACCATTAAAGGGATGGCTGCTGGGAAAACTGTTCAAGTCTGGAGACTTTGTCCTTGTGCCCCCTGCCCCAGGTCATTGCAGCCTTTCCTGGTTTAGCAAAGGTAGCATTGCTGGGCCCTTGTGGACTCCTAGTGGGGAAAAGTCCAGGACTCAGGAGCCTCAAGGATTCAGTGCTCACTTAGCTCTTTAGATGTGATTGCAAATTCATCTCTGAAGAGCCTCTTGTTTCAGCCCATTCAAAGAGAATAAAGTTCTAATTTAGAGAAAAGTCAAGCCCCCCCCCCCCATCAAGGTTCTGTTTTGCTAAGGTTGTGGTACAAAGGCCAGTTTTAGAGTTGTCCACAAACTAAGGGATAGCTCAGTCGGTAGAGCATGAGACTCTTAATCTCAGGGTCATGGGTTCAAGCCTCACATTGGGCAAAAGACATTGTAGGGGGTTGGACTAGATGATCCTTGTGGTCATTTCAGACACTGCGATTCTGTGATGCTGAGAAATCAATTCACAGCTTCGGAGGCAGGGCAAGAATTGAAATAAGACTTCCAAAAGGTATCCAAGGTTTATTTGCAGTTGATTACAACATAACCATAAAAACACTGTGCATGAGGTTAATCCCATCTGCTTTTTTCCAGCTCTTGTTGGGGAAAACCTTTATCTGTGCTTGTTTACGATCACGGTGAGGCTACTAAACTGCTTCTTAATCCAGACAAGCTTTGTCCCAGATGAATATTGGCAGTCACTTGAAGTTGCACATCATATGGTTTTCAAATATCCTTTTTTATGTAGTGAAATTGTAAGTGAAAGTTTTCCCTAGTTAGGACAGGTCAGAAGTAGGTCCCACTGAGCAGAATGGGACTCGCTTCAGCATAAAGTCAACATGCTTTGGACCGGCCTGTTGGGCTGCACAACTTGAGAGTAAATCCAAGTTCAGTCCTAGGAGTGGCTTGCTGCCTGCAGTCTCCTCTAGGGCATCTACTTTGCGGAAAAATCACTCAGTCTTGGGTCAGGGCCTGGATAGGAGCCCCTTTGGAAACTCTACCTGTGTGCAGCCTTGACTTCTGTGATAGTGGGATGTAAATTTATGAAGTAAAGGAGCATGGCTGTGGTTGAGCATGTTGTGGCTGGGTTAAGGTAGCCTGTTAGAAGAGGCCCAGGAAGCATCATGTAGGCTGCCTGGAGTGTATAGGATCAGGCTTGGAAGGATTCTTATTTTATCACATTGTCACAACTGGGCCATTTTGACTGTCAGTTGTCATGAAGCATTAGGCAGTGCAGAGGCCCCTGAAGCTCAGATGTGGGGCTTGGATGGTTTCCTTGAAGCCCTGCCCATTCCTTTCCCTCTCCCTCCAGCATGCTCTGAGATACAAGGAACTTGAGACGCAAACTGGTATTGGAAAATGCTCTTGCCTGCCACAGGAACGTGCCAGCTGGATGACTCTTGACACATCTGAGATGTGGGTTTGGGTGGAACAAGATTCAGTTTTCCAGCAGGTGGGGGTGGTTGTAATTTAGTAATTGTCAAAGGTCCTAAAATATTACATTAGTTGAATTTTGATGAGTTCGTTGGAGGTTGGCCACAGAACACCATGCTCCATGCCTGTTCTTTATGATATCTTTAATGATGATAATTATGGCTATTTGACCTGGGAGTGGACAGAAGGTCTGCGGAGCCATCTCTACCCTCTGCTGTTCGCAAGCATTTATAAAGTGTTGCACCTGCTTAACAAGGATGATGTTCAGTTGCTGGTGAGTGTGGACTTGGGTGTCATTCAGCTGCTGCCAGAAACACATCAAGCATTTTGCTTTTGTGGCAAGAATTATCTAGTTATGCTAATGCTTCATCCCACAGGAGCATATCTCATGGCACCTTTGCTGAGGATATGCAGGCAAATACCCAGAGTTGGTGGGAGGGGGATTGGGGATTGTCCAGTGGTAACATGGAGAAGGATAGGCAGCAGCCACCCTCTTTTAGCATGGGGGGGGGCAATGATGGGGGGGGCTGTTGCCTGCTGTCAGCCTGTCTCTTGCTTTCCTCATCCCTGCTTCTGGCTGCACCATGCAAAATGAGCTGCGATCTGGTAGAGGATTCTCTCAGGCCAAGTGGTACCCTTCTCATGCAGTTTTGGGTTTAATAGTGCAAACTGGAAGCAGGAGAGAGCTAGGAGTGAAGGAGCCCCTTGCCTTGCCTGCTCTGGCTTTCAACATCCCTGGAGATGTATTTCCAAGAATGGGACCTGGGGTTCTTTGAGTGGGCCTCAGTCATGGGGTCAGGACCAGGAAGGCACTCCTTTGTGCCAAGATCTGAGTCTTGGGGCCAGTTCACTGCCATTCAGCAAAAGACTCAACAGTTTCTGCAGATTTGTGTGGCCTCTTTATCCTTAGCCCCTTTGGAAACACTTTTATTGCTGGTGTCCATGGGAAGGAAAGTGTGAGTTTACATTGTGCATAAGGCACACAGGCCACGTTACAGCAACAACTGAGGAAGGAAGGAAGGAAACAGAAACCTAAAGGGTGGCAAAGCAATCAATAAATGAAGTTTGTGTTGATTTGAAAGTGTCATCTTCCTAACTAGGGCTTGTGTGTTTCCTTGCCAAGCACATTAATGTCATCCATGCATGAGAGCCAGTGTGGTGTAGTGGTTAAGAGTGGTAGACTCGTAATCTGGTGAACCGGGTTCGTGTCTCCACTCCTCCACATGCAGCTGCTGAGTGACCTTGGGCTAGTCACACTTCTTTGAAGTCTCTCAGCCCCACTCACCTCACAGAGTGTTTGTTGTGGGGGAGGAAGGGAAAGGAGAATGTTAGCCGCTTTGAGACTCCTTAGGGTAGTGATAAAGCGGGATATCAAATCCAAACTCTTCTCCTCAGACAGGAATGACTTGTGCTCCTCCTACCCTAACAGATCTGGCTCCCTAGAATTGCACAGGCTCTTCTGGCTGCGCTGGCAGACGTGGTGTTGTATTCCTTGGTGAAGCGACTGGATGGCGCAGAGGTGGCCAAGTGGGTGGTGAGTCCCTGTCTGCCTTCCTCTTTCTTGGGCTGCCAGCTGGGGGGTGATGAGCGCCTGGTCCTTTGTCTTGCCTTGTGACCCTTCTTTCCCTCATCCCACGCCAGCTCTTCTTCTTCTCCTCCCACCTTGTTTCCAGTACTTCTGCCAGTTGTGTTCCTGGTTCACATGGTACTGTTGTACCAGAACTCTCACCAACACCATGGAGGCCATTCTCACCATTTTCGCTCTTTACTACTATCCCCTGGAAGGCACCAAGACAAAGCGGAGCAGGTGAGAATACCTATGGATATCTTTAATAGCCATTAAAGGGGCTGGGGCAGACCCCTGGCACTTAATTAAAATGTTTATAATGGTAGGCTTGGGGAAATGTCACAGACTTGTTTTTTGTTTGTTTTTTTTTTATTGTTAAAAAGAAATTTATTTAATATTCCACATTGTTACAATATTACAATACATAAACAAAACATTCATTCAAATACATCATACAAACATTTCCTTTCTCTACACATACCTATATACATTCATCCTACAAACACTTCTTACATATACTTCCTATCTCTTCGCATACCTACAAGCATTCATCCTATACCACACGTTCTACAATCTAACACATTCTAACCACATTCTAACAAATCATTCTAACATCAACCTACATACCTCATTCTAGGAAAACATTCTAACAAATCGACATCATCCTTCTTACATTCCTCATACTTCTTACATAACTCCTTCTAACATACCTCATTTTAACATATCTAACACACATTCTGACATATCCTCCTTCTAGCCTGACACTCATTCTCCCTGTATTATTTCCCTTGCATTCTACCCTCCCCCCCTTTTCTTCCCTCCCTCCCTCCCCCCCCATCACTTCTCAGCAAACTATATTACAATTAAGGATATTTCTTTGTATTTGCATGTCTTTATCTACTTTTTATTCTGTCATTTTTTTCCCCATTGAGTCTTTAAATTGCCGCCCGAGAACCGGCTTATTCTAACTGCCTTTTAATATAATCTCTAAAATTTTCCCATTCCTTCATTCTTTTTTCTTTATTTGCTCCTTGTATCTCTCCATGCTTTGTCTCTTACTCAACCATTTTTATCTGCCAGTCCTCTTTATTCGGGGTGTATTGTGATTTCCAGTACCTTGCTAGTAAGAGTCTAGCTGTGCTAGCTGCATACATAATTATTGTTCTGTCTTTTGGTTTAATGTCCTCTCCTACTATTCCTAAAAGGAACATCTCCGGTGTTTTTTAAAAGGAATATTTCAATATTTTCTTCAATTCATTATATACTGTTTCCCAAAATTGTTTTATTGCCTTGCATTGCCACCACACATGCATATGGGTGCCTATTTGTTTTTGGCATTTCCAGCAGGTATTTTTTGCTCCTTTGTTCATTTTTGCGATCTTCACTGGGGTTAAGTGCCACCTATTTTGCATCTTCAAAAGGTTTTCCTGTAAATCATAATTTTGTGTGAATTTACTGTCTCTTTGCCACAGGTTCTCCCATTTTTTGAATTCTATTACTTTCCCTATATCCTGACTCCATTTTATCATTGAATCTTTTACTAGTTCTTCCTCTGTTTCCCATTTTAGCAATGTTTCATATAGATTTTTTATATATTTATTTTTGTTTTCCCCTAATAAGATTTCATCTATTTTTGACCCTTCTTTTTCAAAACCTATTTTGTTATCTTCCAAAAATCTTTGTTTAACTTGAAAATATTGGAGCCAGCTAGTCAATTTGGGTTTTAGTTCATTATAGTCCCTTAATTGGGAAATGTCACAGACTTGTTGAGCTTCCTTATGCTTGGCTTTCCCCTGACGCAGCATATTTCCATCCCCAGCTTAGCTATTTCTTTGTATGTAAATGGGGGTCATCCAGTAACCAAGCACTCTTTTTGCCATTCAAGCAAAAACACCCTTGTCCTTTTCAAATGTGTTGTTTCCTGACAGACAAAGGAATGGGTTTGCTTTAAGGGATTGCCCAGCTCCGGATTGGCAGGGCTGTGTATAGATAAATGCAAAAGCTCTCACATCTGTCTGCCTGCCTCTCTTCCTTGTTGGCAACATTTTCCCTTTCTCAAGACATGTTATATAAAAGGCTGCAGTCCTCCACACACGTACCTGGGTGTAAGCCCCATTATATGCAGCAGGGCTGCCTTCCAAGGCATCCCCATAGCTGTGAAACAGTAAGGCTGCAACCCTCCTCCTCATCCCCCCATGGCCAGGCTCCCACACCAGCCTGGCTGGCTTTGCTGAAGCTGCCCCCAATGTTCTTGCCCTCACCGCTGCCTCTTCTTTCCAGCATCCCTTACTTGACCCTGGTTGCTCTTTCGTTTGTGATTCGCCCAACCGCTCTCATTCTGTGGGTGCCTTTGCTGCTCCGGCACTTCTGGAAGGAGCCCCGGAAGCGGCACCTCGTCCTGCACAGCTGCCTCCCAGTGGGGTAAGGGCGTCTCTTCTGAATCTAGACCTGGGTGAGCTAGAGTGCCCCAAATAGCAGGAGCAGAGCCAGGCCACAGATGCTGTGCAGAGCAGCTGGCCCAGCTTGCTTGCCTGGAGAAGGACTGTTCCTCCAGCCAGGAGAGGCAGCTCCCACTTTGGGCAGTGTGGAGAAGGCCCGTGAATCGGTGCCAGGAGCAGGTGGGAGCCGGACTCTTCCTGGGAGGTGAATTGGCCTGCTCCACAAGGGAGACTCCAGGGAGATGGTTGCTGGGTGCACCCCACCTGGTCCCTCTTTTATCCAGTGTGTTCTTTCTTGACAGATTGATCATTCTGGGATCCTCTTTAATTACTGACCGAGTATTTTTTGGCAAGGTGAGTTGGCATTCGCTCAGCATTCTGAGATCAGTTAAAGTGAGTTCTCCTATAGATGGTGCCACAGACTTTCCCTAACCGAATGCCACTCCTTCCTGTGGTTGTTGCCATTTTTGCAGGAGGCTTGGATGAGGGGATGCATTTCCCCTTCCTGCTTGAGCATTGCACCCAGATTCCAGAAGAGCTCTAATGCACCAGCCAGGGGAGTTTCACTTCTGTCTTCACCCCCCCCCATCGCCACTCACCTGGCAGCTCCTCTCCCTCAGCTCCATGAGGCGCATCAGCGCTTGTGGGAACAGGGCTGGCCTGTGTAGTTGCCAGCCATGGCCAGGGTGGCTCAGGCAAAGAGAAACCTGTGCTGACAGGGTGATCCTGGCTTTGAGATTTGACTGTTTAAGCAGCTGGGCTGCTTTTTAACTAATGCATTTGTTGGGCTGTCGGATAGGAAACTCATGGTGGGGCAGTTTGCCCAGCTGGAAAGTGCTGGGCTGAAGTTTCCCAGCCAGAGAAAGATTAAGGTTCCCCTGTGCTCTTTGCCAGTCTCTGCTCTTGCTGAGGAATGTGCAGAATTGGAGAGCAGTGCTTGTGGCATGCTCTCCTTCCCTGACTTGAAATGAGAAAAGCCAGAGAACTGCGAGGGAAGGCAGCAGCTGGGCAGGCAGGGGACATTTTACCCCTGGGCTACTTGCTGAAGAGTGGAGCTGGGCGGGGGTGGCTTTTACACCTGGCTGTTTGCCCTCTGCCCAGTTGTCCTCTGGTATAGCTGCTGACACCACGCCAACAAGGGCATCCAGGTGATTGCCTGGACTGTGGGCATTTCCTCTCATCTCCTCCTCTCTTTCTCTCTCTTTCCTTTAGGAGCGCCAAATGAATAAGCAACTTAAAGCAGTTCAGTAATCCAGCCTTGAACACAAGCGCTCTGACTTTAGTAGGTTGCACTTTCTTTCTTTTTTGCCAGCAAACAGGCGAAAGAGGGATGCAGTATCCCATCCCCATCTCCACCAGCCCACGCCCCGTCCTCTTTGGAGAGTTCTGGCAATTATCAGTGACAGGGATAGTTAAGAGATGCTTAGGCTGTGTTGATGGATTTGGTGCTCCAGATTCCAATTCCCTTGCAAGTGGGGCATGTTGAGGAAGCCATCCTAAGCCTACAAAAGCATTGTCAGGACAAATACACCACTCCTCTCCCCTCCTGTTACAAAGCCTGTCTTGTTTGCTTGCTGCTTCTTTGCTCCTGCAGTGGGTCCTGGTTCAACTGAACTTTTTGAAGTTTAACGTGCTGCAGAATGTAGCCACCTTCTACGGATCCCACCCGTGGCACTGGTACTTCACCCAGGGCTTCCTTGTGGTCCTTGGTCCTCACCTGCCCTTCTTTCTCCATGGCTGCTTCCAAGCATCAAAGAGGCACGGCATATTCCTGGTGGTGGTGCTGTGGACGCTGGCTGTTTACAGGTAGGCTTCCTTCCACACCACAGAACTCTGTGCCAGGTATTTCCTTCTTCAGATTTGTTGGCTAGTCGCTGTGGGTTAAACCACAGAGCCTAGGGCTTGCTGATCAGAAGGTCGGCGGTTCGAATCCCTGCGACGGGGTGAGCTCCCTTTGCTCGGTCCCAGCTCCTGCCCACTTAGCAGTTCGAAAGCACATCAAAGTGCAAGTAGATAAATAGGAGCCGCTCTGGTGGGAAGGTAAACGGCGTTTCCGTGTGCTGCTCTGGTTCGCCAGAAGTGGCTTTGTCATGCTGGCCACATGACCTGGAAGCTGTACGCCGGCTCTCGGCCTATAGAGCGAGATGAGCACCGCAACCCCAGAGTCGGACACGACTGGACCTAATGGTCAGGGGTCCCTTTACCTTTACCTTGCTTAGGGTGCTTCTAACGCTGCCTTCCTGCCAATGTGCCAGAAGAGCCAGCTCACTGTTTAAAATCCAATCGGAAGAAAACGTGGGTTCCATTTCTTGTACAGAGTTCAGCAGTTGGTGTTCTGGTGGATTGGTGGTGGGAGGGACAGAGCAAAATGGTAGCCACTCTTGCCTCTCCTTCTTATGGAGCCAGGTGGGGTGGCTTTTATGATGGCATGTTAGGAGCCCCGCTTGCTCTGGAAAAGTTTGATTCAAGCTGCAGCTGGTGACCAGAGCCCTTGGTTCCGACTGCTGGGCTGGCTCTGTTCCTCCTTGTGCTGGTGGATGGGAGGGGTGGGCTAGTCTTTCCTCCTGGGGTGGTCGTTCAGCCCACAAGGAAAAACGCAGCCCACCCTCCCAGGTGAAGTCTGCAAGGCGTGAGATGCATAGCCACCCTATCTGCACCTTGTGGAGCGGGGCTGCCTGAGTTTGCTGGCCACCGCTGGACCCAGCTGCTTCCTTCACCCGGGAGAGTGGGTTCCATCTTTCCTCCTGGGGTGAACGACCACCCTGGGAGTAAAGACGCAGTTCACCCTCCCGGACGGATGAAGGCAGGGTAGCCAAGCAGCCTCTGCACCACTCTGCAAGCTGTGGGGTGCAAAGCCACCCTATCTGCGCTTTGTCTCTGCACTGCCTATCTGAGCCCGCCTGACCCCTATGCCAAGGCAGTGGCAGATGAGGCAAGTGCCCGGGGGCCTGTCTCAGCCACCGCCTTGGCAGGTCAGGAGGGGGGAGTCTAATGGAGCCCGCACCCTGGCGCCTGCTTGCAAGCAGCAGGATTGGGACTCTCTCAGCTGTGGTGGGGGAGCACTTTAACGAAGCCCCCACCCTGCCGCTGGCTCGTGTGATATATCGCTGAGTTAAGTCATCATCACAGTCTGCCCTTCATACTGGTCCTGGGTGATATATCACTATATAGCCCAGGCCTGTGGCTGAGGAATCTTACTTTTGAAATATGCTTTGGGACAGTGTAGTCTGCCACAGTCCTCTGTGCCTCCCATGTTGGTAGCAGGCTGCTTCATCACAGCTCAAGGGAGCCTTTGGACTGGGCTGTGGCCCCATCAGCTGGCTGCTTCTGTGACTTGGGAGGACGTTTGGCAGATCTTTCTGCACTAAGGATGATGGAGTTTCCTGAGGGAAGAGGCCTGGGCTTGGGAAGATGCCTAGCGAGATCCTTCCATTTACACCTTCTTCCTGTTGTGTTACAGCACCCTGAGCCACAAAGAATTCCGCTTTATCTACCCAGTGCTGCCAATCTGCATGGTGTTCTGTGGTAAGCATTTTGATTTTAAACACATTATGATGTTTCATAGAATCATAGAATTGTAGAGCTGGAACGTACACTGGGTGTTATCTAGTACAACCCCCTGCAATGCAGGAATCTCAACTAGATCATGCAGTAAATGTACAACAAATAATACATGACAGATAGCCATCCAATCTCTGCTTTTAAAAACTCCCAAGTAGGGAGAGTCCACCACTTCTCATGGAAGTCCGTTCCACTGCCAAACAGCTCTTACTTTCAGAAAGTTCTTCCTGATGTTTAGTTGAAATCTCCTTTCTTGTAACTTGAAGCCATTGGTTCAGGTCATACCCTCTGGAATAGGCGAAAACAAGTTTTCTCCATGTGACAGCCCATTTGAAGGTGGCCATCTTACCTCCTCTCAGTTTCCTTTTTACCAGGCTAAACATCCCCAACTCCCTCAACCGTTCCCCAGGTTTGGTTTCCAGAACCTTTATCATCTTCGTTGCCTTCTTCTGCACACATTTCAGCTTGTCAATATCCTTTTAAATTGTGGTGCCCAGAACTGGACACCATATTCCAGGTGTGGTCTGACTGACCAAGACAGAATAGAGAGGTACTATTATTTCCGTTCATCTGGACACTATACTTCTGTTGATGCAGCCTAATACAGTGGTACCTTGGTTTGCAACCATTTTGGATTACAACCACATCAAACCTGGAAGTGCGTGTCCCTTTTTTTTTTGGATTACAACCCCTTTTTTGGGGGGGAGGCGCCATTGGCGAAAGATTCATGGTGTTGTTAAATGTTCACTCTAAAGGAAAAACTTGCTGTTGTGGAAGTTTTGGTGACAAAATGTGTCTCATATTTGAGAAGTTTGAAATACTGTTCCCTTCTTCTAGAAGGAATGAGCATCTTAAATGGTTTGATACAGAGATTGTGTCAGTGCACGAAAAAATGCTGCCACTGTGTCCAAATTGGCTAACATCCATTAAAACAGCGTAAAAGCAAACTGCCCAATAGTGACACATTATTTCACTCCCATTGATTAATAAGTACATCATCTACATACAATTAAAAAAAAAAAAAGATTCGGCGCTGGCTTCTGACAGGTTTAGTGCTTGGGGTCTTTCTGAGGCAGGAATGAAAGCAAAGGCTGGGCAGTCTTTATAGAAATAGCTCTCAGGTGCTGGCAGACTTGTGATGGGAATGAGGGAGGCCAAGCTGAATGATGAGAAGCCTCAGGGCTAAGCCAAAGGAGGAAGGGTCTTTGCAGGGGAATCTTTAGGAAAGCCCCACCACGCTGCTGTTTGGAAGTCTGTGGAACTGCTCAGGTCCCTGATCCCGAGGACCCTAGATTCATCTGCTCCATTTTCTGCTCCCTTCCCCCTCCTCCGTGTAGGGCATTCTCTTAAGCAGCTGAAAAGGTGGCAGCGGGCAGCAGCCATCTCCTTCCTGCTGGTGACAAACTTGCTGCCCGCCCTCTACACTGGCTTGGTCCATCAGCGTGGAACCCTGGATGTCATGGGCCACCTGCAAAGCCTCTGCAGCACTCCTGCTGACTCTCCAGAGCAGCTAGCATCCGTCTTCATGCTCATGCCCTGCCATTCAACTCCTTTTTATAGGTAAGACCCAGCAGGGGGTGTATGTGTGTGAGGTTCTGGTGGCACTCTGCATGGGAATCTGCAGCTTTTTTGCTCCTTTACTCCCAGAGAAATTCAGAGGAGACAGGAGAGGGTGAATCCAAAGTGGAGGAACCTCATCAAAAGCCCTCCTGGGATCACACCGGGAGGGCAAAAAGCATTGGGGCAGGGGAGTTTCCGTTTCCCTTCTGCCTCTTTCTTTGGCCTTTTTCCTTTCTGTTGATCTCAGCTCCAGACTAGCATACTTCCATCTCCTTCTGGGTTATGTCAGGGGAACAGAAAGGGACAGCTGTGGAGATTTTGTGGCTACAATGATCAAGCCTCTGTGTGGCAACCTCCTGATCTGGCCTTTGGAACAGCCTGCCAGGGACCATTGATAGGATTGTCTAAATAGTTTGTGCTGGATTCACGCTGATGTAATCAGCCTTTGGAAGACGTTTCTCCTTAAACTGACTCGTTATTAGTCTACACCTCTGTGCTATACTTTTTGTAACAGCAGCAGCCTTTGTGGGCTTATTGTGTCTTTCTGGCTGGATCAGCAGCTGTTGCTGGAACTGATGCAAAGAGCTTGAGATAGAGAACCCAGAACCCTGTATCTGTGTAACACTTTGCCCAAGCACCTTAAGCCAGTGTCACACTTGACGGGACCCTGGAAGTTATGCCCCTATTGGGGTTGTGGGAACCTTGACTGTATTCTAGCTCTTGAGCCATTTCCACGTCTTTGCACCTGTAGAATCAGTGCCACTTCCAGTTCCAAAGCACAGGAAGTCTCCACTGCCTCACGCTTTGTCTTCACCAGGTGACATGGGGACTATCTGTAGCAGTGTGTGTGGAAAAGTCACATTCAGCCCTTCCCACCCATCCTGCAGGTCCCATTTTTGCTGTGCCTCCCAATTGAGAACACACAGAGACACTGGTATGTGTGTATTCAGATCAGCACATAGAAAAGAAGCGCTGTCAACACTTGCTAATGCAAAATAGCCTCAGCCATTTGTATTAATGCCTGTTTCTCTCCCCCCCTTTCTAGCCATGTTCATTGCCCACTACATTTGAGGTTTCTTCAATGCCCCCCTGATTTGACCGGAAGGGCAAATTACCTTGATGAAGCTGACTTATTTTATGCAGACCCTCTCAGCTGGCTCACTGAAACGTTTTCCAATGTTACGCTGCTACCCACACACTTGGTGTTCTTCAGCGTGCTTGAGCAGGTAAGGGAAACGCAGAAGAATCCCAGTCTCATTGTTTTCAGTGGGGTATCGAGCACACCCCTATTGGCATCTTCATCAAGGAGATGAATGAGATGATTACAGAGGGTGTAAGCATAAGTTGTTTTAAACTGTTTTTATTGTTGTTATGAAATTGTGAAATTCATTCATTCATGGGAAATGAATGAATGAATGAATGAATGAATGAATGAAAGCTCCCAGAAAGCAGGGGATGCGGAGGGAGGAGCATACATGTATTTAAGAAGGTAAAAAGAGTCCGCTGGGTGAGACCAACTGTCTGTGTCTTTCATTGCTCCCTCTGAAGTTGGGGGTTCATATTCCTCCCATGGCTGAATTGATAGGCTTCATTCTCCTCTGTGCCACTAAAGCTAGCAGACATCACCTCACCTTGGAAGTTATTTCCACCCATGAACTCCACATTGTGCAAGGAAGGGTTCACATTTTGGTTTGTCCACAGTTCTCTTTGATCCAGCTAATTCTTCCTCTTGTGATATCGTTGAAAATAAATTATCAGAAATTGGTGCCACAAAACGTGTTCCATGTGGAGAAATTAAGAGCACCTGAACTGGTCAGGCCATAGCAAGGATAGTCAGTGTCGTGGTTCCTGCGATGGCCCGTGTGTGTGTGTGTGTGTGTGCTCACGCGTTCTTCTGGGATGAACTATAGTCCTGCTCTATGGCAGCCATTTTGTGACTGGTGCCTGTAGCACTGTTTCAAAATAATGTGTGTACTAGTCCAAAAAGGTTGGCAACTCCTGGCCTTTAGGGTAATGAATACATATAATGGATTTGTGCCCTTTCCTCTTTTATGAAAATACAAGTTGTTAGTGGCTGATGAGTTACTCAACAAAATTAGGTTGAAAATTTAACTTCCTAGCAATATACAATTCTACAGTGCTCCTTCCCCTCCCCTCCCCCTGATCTTCAAAATAAATAGTGGAAAAATGAATGTGGCCAGGCAATGATGGTTCTTCCTCAATTCTTGTTTGCTGGACCCTGGTGTTTGGTCCAGAACTGTTACTTGAATATTGAATTTTTTACTTCTAGGATATATCATCATTTCTAGTTACAAATAGGTATGAAAAAGTTGCCATATTTTTTCACACTCATCTGCCTCAAGGACGAATCGGGAGCTCCATTCATGTCTACAAAAGAAATCAAAAGCGTCTTTGAAGATGGTCTCAGCCCAAACAACAAATACAGGAATATGACTATATCTTGTTCAAAGATCACCACATGGGTCTGTGTTTCACCTGAGATATAGTTAATAGGACAGTCCTCTTCGCTTAGCAGTAAATCTTGCTGAGTTAATGGAACTTTGATTGCAGCCTCGACCACTTTTCATTGCGGGTGTATAGAAGACACACTTCAGCATGGACAGCATGCACAAGATAACAGAAGAGTGGCCTTAACAAAGGCTTTGAGTCCTTCTCTGAGGATGTTTAGCTATGCAAACTTATAAAAATAAAAGTAACTTTTTCCAACCACATCTTTATTTTTCTTCTACAATTTGCAGATGCACAAGAAATTTCAAATGCAAGTCAGCAAGCTGATCAGAAAATAGCACACACATGAATTCAACAGGTTCCAACCCCATTACAAGAACAAATAGACAGTTGTAAAACAGACATGCTTCTTGAACAGTATGAGATGAAATTAGTACATCATAATATTACTCTAACATTAAGTCTGAATCAAGTATGAATTCTAGTACCAACCAGTGCAAAGAAGCTTATTTTGCAAACACACACAAGCTACTGCTTACCCTGCTTAATTTATTGCAATAGTAGGACTGCGCCCAAATTAATGTTTCCCAAGAGGGCTGAAAGGAAAGGAGAAAGATGGAGAAGCTGGGCTGATCTTTGCAGGGGGGAGGGAGTGTCATTAGGAAAGGGGAAACGTGCCCTCGATTGTTCTGCTGAAAGCCTCAGCCAGCTGCAGAAACAGCCACTCGTCCACTATTTTTACCATCCTGCTGGGTTCCATCGGAGAACAGCTGTTTAATACTTTGGATCAAAGGGCATCTGGCCCAATTCTATCTCCAAATTTGCCATGTGTCTTCCATTGCTGCGCCCTTGCTTGTGCCACCGGCCTTCTCTTTTGTAGCGATTCTGGTGCTTTGCAGCATGTCTGTCCTGCTGTGGACTATGAGGGTGCGTGAAAGGAGCCCGCCTAGCAGGGTGGCTGAAAGGAAAGTACAGAAAGGAAGTTAGCGCTGCATGAGCACCTCAGTATTAGGCCTTAAGCCCAATGCCCCAAACGTTTTAACCCCTCCAAAAGGCTACAACCAACTTTGTTATCACATATAATAATGTTCAAGTGTCCCTGCGTCCACTGTGTGTCAGTGGAACTGCGCGAGTGCGCATGTCCCACAGGGACGCACGGATTGGAGAGCTCTACTTTCCCCCCCCCCAACAGGGACGCAGGCATTGGAGCGGCCGGAGAGGGGGGCGTGTCCAGGAGGCAGCGGCGGCGGCGCACGCGCGTTGTCAGTTGCGACAGCGCCACCGCCTCGCACGGATGTCTCCCTCGCCGCCCCGTCTCTCCAGCCTGTCAGCTGCAGTCAGCCGCCAGCCTCTGCCGCCTCCTGCCGCCGCCTCCTCCTCCTCTAGCGCCCGTTAATGTAACGGGCTACCTTCAACTAGTTTAAAATAAGCAAAGTGGATACGGCAAGTAGGTGGAATGGAATTCCTTCCGTTCCTTTTGACACACGCTGCCACTTTGCTACATTAGAAATTCTGTACTGTGGTGCTTAATGTACAGTGGAACTGGTGCCCTTGTCTGAGGATGGCATAATCACCCCTCTTTATGGAGGCTTTCCTTGTCTGCCCAGCAGCAACTGCAAAGCTCAAACAAACAAACAGGGAAATAACCTGCTAGGCCATCCAGCTGAAGCTTCCCTTCTTTCACAACTCAAACATGGCCAGATTAAATTATTAGCAGAATTTTAGTACTAACCTTGGTCCGTGCTGAGGCAAGTGATCATAATGAAAGTAGTATCGGTAGATATATTTATCCAGGTCTTCAAATACACCATCCCTGTTCCTCTGGTATTCTTTTATGTCTTCAAGGTAATCCTTAACGTCATTAACAAAGTCCGTGAACAGCATCTGATCATGTATAAAGACGCCATTACGGAAAAACTTATTCACAAAGATCTCCAGTTCTCGCCAGTGGTGGAAGTTCTTTACTTCTTGCTGCAAATATTTGTGCATTAATTGGTTAAATTCATCTGCCCGAATCGGGTCCAAGTCTTTGTCAAAGAGGTTCAAAAACTCCTGGTGGGCACAGTCAAAGATGCCTGAACATCCCTTGAGAACAAGAGGGCGATGCTTTCTGTTACCTTTGGGGCATTCCTGGAAGGGAGGATCCTTGGAGAAGTGCGGAGGGGAACGGCTCTCTTTGGATCGCCTTCCGTCTCTAAACTCTCTCTGGCTGCCAGGTGAGCGGTGGGCCGCCTGCCTGTGTGGCCCTTCCTGGGAGCTGCCTGTTTTCCCTTTTCTGTTCGCCTCATGCCTGCTGTCACTGTACTTTCTCTTCTCCCTTTCATCAAATATATTCTTTGTTGTGTCCTTAAAGTGCCTGAAGGTGGACTTCACAGAATCTGAGAATTTCCTCAAGTTCTCTTTCACAGCTTCTTTGGCCTGTTTAATTTTCTCTTTGTGGTGCCTGACAAATTCTTTGGTTGAATTTTTCATGGCATCAAAGGTTTCTTTCACGGAACCGAAAAATGTTCCTTTTGGCTTCCTTCTGGCTTTGTTGGTTCCTTTCCCATCTGGCTTCTGTGGCCTCTCGGTCTGCTCTTTCTTCTCAGCGTCGTCCTTGACTTCAACATACAGCTTTTCCCACAAATCAGAACGCTGCTGCTCGAAGCTCAGCTTCTGCTCCAGCTCTGTCAGCCTTCCCCGCAAAGCTTCTATTTCTTGGCTCTCATCGCCAGCACCCGCCCCCTCAGGAGATGCCTGCTGAGAACTTAACTTGTCCAGTTCTTCCCTGAGAGCCACCGTCAGCTGGCGCTCTTTGTCCAGTTCCCTTCGCAGCATCTGGGCCTCTGCCAACAGAGTCTCCTTTTGCTTCACAAAACTCTGCATGCGATGCCTTTCCTCTTCCAGGTGGGCTTTTAGCTTCTGATTCTCGGTGGCAACCAACTCTGGGCCAGAACCTTTGTTCTCCAGGTGCCGAATCTGCTCTCTCAGCTTCCTCAGTTCTTCTTGCAGCAATGCCAAAGCTTTTTCCTCCCTCTCTAAAGATTCTCTCAGGTGCTGGTTTTCTGAAGCAAGATGATGCTTCTGAGATTCAAAGGATTTCTTTTCCACTTCTGTTGTATGCAAGCATGTTTCAAGGCCTTCCTTTAGAGACTGATCAGGGACAAAATGAAAGCAAACACATCAGTTGCTGTGTGCCAGTGTCCTAATGCTGCAAGAACATTGGGAGGGTGGAGGAGAACAGCTAAGCAGGACCCAACCTACCGATGGATAAGTAGGGCTAGTAAGGAGCGTCTATGGCACTTGCTCTAGGGGCAAGGGGAACAGGCCGTGCAGAGTTGTACATTCCCCCACAAAGCCTGCAGAGTCTCCACTTTTGATAGAAAACCTCACAAACGCTGCCTGGGAGTGGTGTGTTTAGGGGCCAGCTGTCCACAGCAAGGTGCGTGGCTGCAGCCCCAGAAGGAGGAGGGGAGCCATGGAGCCTCCATGGGCCAAGCACAGAGGAAGCTGAGGCTGGATATGCTTCCGGGGAGAAAGCGCTCAAGGCAAGGACAGTGGCAATTGGGACTACCCAGCCCTTGCTACAGAATAATCTGCTGACCCACTCTAAAAGCTTCAAGATGCAGATACAATGGCATCTTCTACCCTTTGTGGTTGACATTGAACCAGTTCAAAACCGCCTGCTATGCCAAGACTGGATTTTGCCATGCCTTCATCTAGAAGACAGCTTCCAACACTTGCGGTAGTAATGACAGCAAAGTTTCCCAGTGGAGGTGGAGTTTGCAAGCCAAAGGCAAAATATCATCCTCACTTTCAAGTATGATGGGAAAGCCACCTTTACCTTACATTCTGCTTTCATGCCTTGTTCTTGTTGGCACTGAATAAGATTATCCTTTATACCATTCAGTTCGTCTTCATGAGTTTTCTCAACCAATTGCTGGCGTTTTTGGATCTGAACAGTACCTTGAAACAGAAAATTTTCTCTTTTATCTGACAAGAAAAATTGGAAATTAGGCAGCTTATCAGTGATGATGGCTTTTCTCTCTTCAGTCCAGCATAGTACATTAATCAGTGAACAGTGTAGTTTAAAACGGTCACCTTTTTAATTGTTTGCAAGAGCTGTGCTAAACAAAATAAGGCATGAACGCTATGCTGATGAAAGCAAGCTAAGCTCAGTGGCAAAGACACTGATCCATCTTTAAATGAACAGGCTGATGGGGCTCAGAACACTCACAAAGCCCCACTGTATCCCTGTGCGCAGCTGCACATTAACCTGTATTAGTAAAACAGCAAAATCAGAGGGGCAAATCCAGGTCAGGCCTCCTTAGAACATCTATTACAATAGCAGCATCAATTTAGACAAAGAAAGCCTGATCATACATTCCTCTCTGAAAAGGTGAAACATATGAAGTACTACAATCAGTACAAATAACATGAAAACAACTACATGCAAATCTATATCATGCAATGTCATGTCACAAATGCTCACTCCATGCCATGAGAGCAGGGCTAGGGAAGCTGGTGCCCTCTAGATGTTGCTGAACACCAAGAGCCAGCATGGCCAGTGGTTGGAATCAGCCAGAGGACCACATATCCTCCCTGTTACTGACTAAGGAGGAAAGCAGTGGAGGCTGCTTCAAAGTCCTGCCCTCTGAGCACAAACCAACTGCAAACAATGAAGGGCAGGTCCACCCAGGAGGGGAAATGACCCTGGCCTCAAGAATCATGGAAGGTACAAGGGGCAGCAGCAGCAACAGGATGCTTGGAATCCACACAAGCCCGTAGATTTTTGGTTAAGTGCCTGAGCACAAACTACTGGCCCAGCGGACACATTTACCTTCTCAAGAAGCAAAAGGCTAATTTGATTCTCCTATACAAGCAGCACACAAACACCTCCCATCCAGGAATTCCAGTGTCGACATCAAAATGTGCATGCTACCTCCAAAGAACCAGAAAGTCATGAAAAAATGTTTCCCAGAATAGGAGCTGGCCTGAATAGCCCAAGTCCAAGAGCCTGCAATGATGCCCCCAGTGGAAAACAAGGTTCATCTGCTAGAGCATCCACAGTCAAAAAGCATGTCAGAGTGAGAAGGTGAGAGAAAAGGTCGTTAGCCTCTGTTTCACAGCAACACATTCCAACCAAGCCTCTTACCTTCAAATTTCCCTGAGGACAAAATAATGGATGGGTGTTAAGTTTTGCTCCAAGGTAGTTCTACTAAATGCTTTATAACTCAGTCAAGAATCTTTAGTCTCTTTTTACACACCAGTAAAAATGGTATTACTAGAACAGAACATCAGGAATATGGGTCGTCAACTAAAGGAGTTTTGCACACAGGACTTTTTCTATTTTAGATGACTGGTCACTATGTTTGGGATAAACAGCAGAAACCACAAAACACAGGCAGGGGATCAGTGACTGAATTTTATAACTAAATTTCAAACTGACACACACACAAAGCAAGAGTGTGTCAGTGGAATGGGTCAAATCACAAGTCACCCATCCTGCCAAGGAGCCTCAGTTAACTGAGACGTCTGCCTCAGCTTGAAGACTGACAGGGAGGCAGGGAGAACATGCACACACACACTCCAGCTGTAAGAATCACATCTCTTTTCATCTATATTGTCAGTCTCTGTTATATCCCACTTTCCCACCCAGCAGCTGAGGACAATGTGCAAGAGAATTTCCCCACAAGGACCCTGCAAGTTAGGCGACTGGTCCGAAGTCACAACCTGGGCACTTGCAAGTCCAAGTAGGGATTTTTGCTTGTTAAGATGTGAATGTAAATGTCCTCAAGCAAAGTTCCATATGCCGTCAACTCTCTTAACTGCTTTGAAGTCCTGACAATCATTGTGATGTCAGGTGAGTGGGGCTGCCCATCTCTCAAATTTGGCCTGCAGGGGATAGGGCAAGTAAGGATCTGGTCTTTATGGCACCCTGTGAGGAAATGCCACTGGTTAAAAAACGTATTTCTTATTAGTTCAATGAATATGATTCATGTACTCACCATAAAAATGCCCGAAGCCCATGCTGACTGCAATCACCAATGCCAGGATAATGCACCTATTAAGGCCACTACTGAACTGATGTTTGTGCAAATGCTCTTTGGCTTGTTCGGTCTCCTGTTCGAGAGGTGGCACATCCTCTGATTCAGAACTTGAGACCAACCTCTTCTTTGCACGTCGTCGCCTCAGGGTGGGGCTGGAACGATTGCTGGTTTCATCGCTGCTTGATTCTTCGCCACTGGGACGAGGCAGAAAGACTGAAAAGCAAACCCACAATCCTTTATGCTGTCAGCAAGGAATGTGCAGCCTCCTATCCTGACACAAATATGGAGTATTGTCCTCTCCATCCTAGGAGAAGATTAGAGCCTGCTAAGGTGTGTCCCCTGTGACAGGGCGGGAGCTTCCCCTTCAGCCATGTCCTCACCCACAGACCACTAGTTCTGAGCAAACCCTCTTCCTTCCCTCCGTTGTGTACAGAGAATGACATCCTTGTTCCCTCTCAGAGGGGCAAGAAACCCAGAACCAGGAAGAATCTTCTTGCCCCCATACACCCCTGGGACTCTGGGGCTCAGTTGTTGTGCTCAAGTAACCAAGAACTTGGCTGCACTGTAGGTTCCTTGCTGCAGTGATCAGTAGATTAACAGCTGGATCATGTGGGCTGGTCCTGGGAGGAAGGGTGTGGGTGCATTTTTAGGAGTAGGGGCCCTGCCTGAATGGCCTTTTTATCCATTCCATCTACATTGCAACTGAAAACATCATACGCGCCCCAACGCAAATGCATATATCTGTCCAAACAGGATTGTAAGATAAAGATTGGCTCATGCCAAGGCCACATGGCCTCACATCATGGGGGGTGGGGCACCCACTATGAGAAACCAGTGACAGGATGGTCATTCAGGTGGCCATGGAGCAAATGGAAGGGGGTCACTGTGGCTGAAGGGCCAGAAAGAGCCCTCCTCCCTATTGTCAACCCCAAGGGCTTTCCCCCTAGTAACTTACAAGTTTAAGATTCCTGCCAGTTCTAAGGCAGACAGTTCACTCAACATTCAAGCACATCACCAATAGGCCAGTGATGCAAAGCAGCATGTCAAGAGGAAGCCAGAAAGAAGAGGAACAACCTGATGCATTAGATTAATCTATAAATATTGTAATAGATTACTGCATTTAATGGCACACATTTTAGTTGAGTTAGGGGGTATAGGCTTGTTCTTAGTTGTCCCCGGAGAAGGGCTTCCCAGATTCAAAATGCAGGGGGCTTCCCAAAATAAGCCAAATGGATCCCCCCTCTACTGTTTCCTCCCTTTCCCTGCCCCCCTCCACATTTGTCTTTGTTTTTCCTGATCCTGCCACAAGTAAGCAACAACTTGAGCTAGCCCCTGAAACTGTTGTCCCAACCACACAAGCAGACAAGATGCCACACCACAAGCCACAGCTCACACCAGGCACAAGCAGTTGGGCCCCCTTGGAAAGGGACCTTGCCGGCCATTTGCTGCTTTAGCTGCTCACCCCATCCACTGATACACTCTGGGATCTTCCGGAGCTTCTCCAGCCAACTGGCTTTTGTATGTGTATATATATAACAGAAAGAAGAGATTTTAACCTCTGACTAAAAGGAAAATGCAACACAGGACCACAAAGCAGTTTGGCTAGGGTGGGAGCAGATAGAAAGAAAGCATAGGTACATGACACCTCGATCACCAAAAGCAAATTAGACATTACGGTTTCCAAAGGCTTCTTTTCTGAAACCCCTGGCCCCAAGAGCAGTTGTCCTGTCAGCAGCTGGTGTGGTCCCTAGGCCCCGACTCTCCCAGACTCAAGATTTTGAGACCCTGACTCTGAAGGCCCTGCAATGTGCACACACTCAGTCCAGTCTCTGACATGCCCCTGTACAAACTGCTCCTTCTCTTCTGGGTAGATTTTAAATAGAGGTACCGTACATGGCAGGAGCCTAGGAAACAGAATTATGAACACTTTTAAGATTGTCAAGCATATTCTGTTAATGTTTAGATGGCTGCAGGGGAAGTCTCAGAAGAGACAGTCACACAGGCAAAACGCACTCGCTGGGTGAAAGCATTTTCCTTGCAGCAGCATTCCCCAACTTGGTGCCATAAAGATGTTTGAAGTGCATCTCCTAACATTCCAGCAGCCCCATATGATGCTGGCAAAGACAGTAGCAGCATCCCAAACATCTGAAGGGCACCATGTTGGGGAAGGGTGGCTTACCTAATGAGACTTCAGTCCTGGGAATCCCAACATCCCTTGGAAATAAGATCAGCCAACTGCATCTGATGAACAGGCAGGCAATTCTAGCATTTCATTTCTAAATTTGCAGTGATTAGAAAAGGCAGGGGACTTGAAGAGGTGATAGAGGCCAGATAGCAAATTTGCTTAGAAAAGGCTGAACAGGCAAAGTATTAACACTTGAAAAGAGCTTAACCTCATATCCAGGCCAAGGTGAAACCAGACAGCCTCCAATTATTTAAAGATCTTTCCCCCCTAACAGAAATCATGCAGGGCTCTGCCGGGGCACTTTTTCTGCTTGGTTTTTTCCCTGTGTAGCCAGGGGCGTACCCAGGATCAAAACTAGGGGGGGGGGGGCAAGCCATGGTCGTTCAGGTTTGCTTTGAATGGACGCTGATCATTTTTGCTTCTAGGGCTGCCTTCTGGGGGGGGCAGCTGCCCCCTCTGCCCCCCCTGGCTACGCCCATGTGTGTAGCTTAGGTATGGTTTGGAAAGAGGAGGTTTTCTTCCCCAAGACTTCATGTTGTATTTAAAGATGGGGCTGCAGCTTCAAAGACCATCAACCACTTCAGCAAACACTCCTGATACCAAACCAACAGGTTTTTTAAAAAACAACAAGAAGAACAAACAACACCAGCACATATGAATGGAAGCTGGAGGGAGAGATTAGCTAGGAATGAGCTTTCTTTGACTGGCTCCCATGTTATCTGTCTCTTGCAAGTGGTATCATGATCTCCCATACTGTTAACTAAATGGACTGCGCCAAGAATTAATCACTTGATCCATCAGTATGGTGCAAAATCAGTTTCTTTTAAGAGAAAGGCCATATACGATACCACGGTTTGGGGAATGAAAGTGAGGCTGCTCAAGTCACTGCTGACTCATTCATGGGCTGCTCCTGAAACTGATCTCATTTCCTTAACTTGACTGGCAGCAGGAAAGGTGGTCAGTTGATTTGTGAAGCCTGCAGAGCATGGCACTACCTGCTGCCTCTGTTTCTGGCCAAGTCTGGCATACAAGGTGCAAGAGACATCACCTACCTGTTTCTGGCTGGCAGAAGGTGTACTGGCTACTGGAAGAGGAGCCCATGTTAAAATCTTCAGGGGCAGGAATAGCCTCATCAGCAGGCACAGCTTCTTCTGCTTCTGGGCTTCCAATTTCTTCTACTTTCGGTGTCTCGAGTGTCACAATGTCAGAGTCATCGCTAATTGCCCCCACGCAGGAGCTTTCATCTGTCACTTTCTCTTTTTCATCCTTAGATGTAATGTAAAAGACAGGTGTCACACAGGATAAAGAATTTTTCTCACCTGTAGAATCTATATTGTCTCCCAAGTGTTTTGGAACATCTGCATTTCAGCTTTTGGGGGGGGGGATGCTTCACATCAAAAAACACAGTAACCCATGTTTGCTTGTACATTTCAAGGTACCGGTATATCTCAGAAAAGGATCAGCAAAGATTACAATTACAGAGCTAGCTGTTTAGTTGGTGTTTTCCCTTCTGCATCCCTCCTTTAACATGACAAAATATTTTGGGAAAAACTATAGGGACGCGGGCCAGGTGTCGGCAACGTTATCCGGTCGTGGGCTGGATCGATCCCACGGAGCTCGCCCATGGACCGGACATGCGCAGCGCAATACCGGAAATTGCTTCTGCGCGTGCCCAGATGCCTGCACAGAAGTGATTTTCGGGTCAGGGCATGTCCCCAGCGCCGGAAATCGCTTCTGCACATGCCCAGACGCCTGCGCATAAGCGATTTGGCCGTCTGCGCAAGTCCCCGCAGTGCACCGCACCGGTTTAGCGCAGCACACGGGGGACTTGCCGAATGGGCGGCTCGGTGACCGGACGGCTCGTGGGCCAGATGAACTGGCTTCATGGGCCGGAGGTTGCCGATGCCTGGCCTTGGGCTTGCTGATTAGAAGGTCGGCAGTTCGAATCCCTGCGACGGGTGAGCTCCCATTGCTCGATCCCTACTCCTGCCAACCTAGCAGTTCGAAAGCATGTCAAAGTGCAAGTTGATAAATAGGTACCGCTCCAGCGGTAATATAAGGATGTAATATAAGGAACCTATTTTTCTAAAAAGCTACCTGAGGGTTACATGCCCTTGCCTGGGACTCAAGTTCCCATGAAACTAGCCCAAAAGAGTTAGCAGCAGGTGCTGGGCTTGCAAGTTAGCAGCAAACCCTAAGGTGGATATTTCCCTTTATCATGTTTGGCCAGCAGGGGTTGGTGGGGCTCCATTGTGCCCACCAAAAGCTGAGGCATTACAGGCAGTGGGTGGGAGCAGGGGAAGAGCCAGAATGGCAATGGATCAGATTGATCCTTGGTGAGGAGATCTATCTGGGCATCTGGATTTGATGTAGTGAAAAGGGGGGAAATGCCTCCCCTCCATTAATTTTCTGCCTTGGCCAGCACAGCTGCAGATGCAGCCATGAATCCATCAGCTCCAGACTGGATGTCCTTCACATCCCTTCTAATTTTCACTATGGCCTCCACATCCATGCATTGTAGCATCACTGCAGTAGGCTCTAGTGGGATGACACAGCCAGTCACAGATTTAATACACTGGTGCACGAATCTGTCAGCTTTGGGGTACAACAATCAGGGGTGGCAATCAGTGCAGGGATAGCTCAGTTGGTTAGAGCATGGTGCTGATAATGCCAAGGTTACAGATTTGATCCTTCCTTGTATGAAACAACTGCATATTCCTGCAATGCAGAGGGTTGGACTGGATGATCCTCAGAGTCCCTTCCAAGTCTACCGTTCTTTGATTCTTTGACATCTATCTGACTCCATACTTGTACCAACACATGGTCAAAACACTGTTGGTCCTATTCCCCACTGTGCAGCTTTACTGGAGAATAGGACCAACTTGCCATGACCTGAATGGAGACTTCTCAGGTGTTTGTCTGAATATTTGACACCACATCTCTACCTCTATTTGCACCCCTGAGTCCCAGGAGAACACAAGGAAGTGGATTGTTTGCTACACAACCTTACCACAGCATGTGCAAGTTGCAAAATATGGAGGTGATCCCATTTGATGGAGTTAGCTGTTTTGCTGCGAGATTTTCAGAGCCAGTAAAATTTCAATTAGCATTTCTGCACAGGGTCTTGAATCTATGAACTTAATTATAGCTATTGGTATCAGAGTTCCATCACTTCTAACTCAGATCAAACAAAGCCTAACAAAATCTAACAAGCCTAGCTCCTTGCATTACATCTTCAAATCCTCCTACCCAGTGCCTGGTTCAATGAATGTTTGTCTCAAAAAGGTGTAATTTAGGAACCTTACAGGCAACAAATGGCCTGGATGAACTAGGGCTATCATAATATTTTTTCACTCAAACAACTCCTTCCAGAGAGTCTCTCTCCATGTGTAACCTCCCTACTGACAGCCATTTGTCTGAACAGAACTTCTCCACAAACCAGAGAATCTCTCTTGGCACACTCTGCCTTTAGAAACTGGCCGACAAAGTATAATTGGCTCCCCCACCCCAAGCCAGTCAAGTTTCTTATGCTTGTGAGCTTCATAGAACTACAACTTACCTCCGGAAGTGGCTTGGTGGCCTCTGAGGTAGAATGACCTTGAACTATCATGGATGACACATCACCTTGGCCAAATTCAGCTACAAAAATAGAAGTTGAGCACATATAAGATAAACAGGCAAGTACTACAATTATCAGAGAGAGAGAGAGAGAAGAGACGAGAAACAGACACAGACAACACCCTTTAGACAAATTAGGTATCCATTCTGTGAATTCTTCCTTAAACAAAGAAACAAAACCTTCCCTGGGTTTGCTTCCAGAACAATGGCAAGGAGTTTATTCCACACTCCTATGCTGTGAACAGTTACAAGGAGGTTCTTGGCTGCCTTGTGTTTGTCTTGGTTGCAAAACTGCTCCTTTATGTCTCGAGGCAATTCTTGCCAGGAGGTATGAAAGGTCAGGCTAGGAAACTGAAATGGGGTGGAGAACATTGAGTGAAAAAGAAACTCTGCAAAACTCCACTCCCCCCATCAAACCTTTAAGCCATCCAGATAGCAGTGATGGGAGTGGAGAATGAGAACATGGTATGCAAGTGAAGCTGGCAAGCGGAGGAGAGGGGGATGGCTGAGGAGTTTTGAAGATAAAGAGAGCTATAAATCAGAAGAGGCTGGTCTGAGAGCCCATGGATGCTTGTCCACAAGAGCAAATGGGGCATTGCCCTACCAACCTCAGATTGTCCTAAGCCAGCCCCCTCCTGCCTACCACTACTAATAACTAGTCCAATGATGGCCCTGGCGGTCAGCTTCTTCCTCCTCCTCCACCCTCCTCCATGTTCCCCTAGTACAGTGGTACCTCTGGTGAAGTACTTAATTCGTTCCGGAGGTCCTTTCTTAACCTGAAACTGTTCTTAACCTGAAACACCACTTTAGCAAATGGGGCCTCCCGCTGCCACTGCGCCGCCAGAGCACAATTTCTGTTCTTATCCTGAAGCAAAGTTCTTAAACCTGAAGCATTATTTCTGGGTTAGCGGAGTTCTTAACCTGAAGCGTATGTAACCTGAGGTACCACTGTAGTATTCAGAAGGAAGGAGGAAGGGGACTAAACTAGAATTAAGCTGTGTCCACAGTACAATATATTCTGGCTCCTGTTTGCTCCCACTGCTGGTTTTGAATCCATGTACCTACATTGTCTGGGATCCAAAGATATACTGCTGTTTTATGTGAAATACTGCAGTTTAATGTACAGGTGGCCCCGCCCCACAATCTTCTGGATCCAAAAGGACCCACGCGTTGGCAATCACGCATCATTTGGACAACGCCCCACAAGAGATAAGATAAGATAAGATAAGATAAGATAAGATAAGATAAGATAAGATAAGATAAGATAAGATAATTTTATTGTCATTGCACAAGTACAAGCACAACGCTATACAAGTGCAACGAAATTGCATGCCGTCCCATTAAAAAAAAAACAGAAAGAAACAAAAAGCAGCACAAAACACACACACACCAAAAAGCCACACATACACCCATCACAGCTCTCCGTGGTCATATTATCTGGTTACAGCATTTAAGATGGTTATAGCTCTTGGGTAGAAACTGTTCTTCAATCTATTTGTTCTTGATCTAATTGTTCTATATCTTCTACCCGAAGGCAGTGGTGCAAAGAGACTATATCTTGGATGAGATGGAAGACTATATCTTGGATGAGATGGAAGCCAGCTTCTATCCAATTTGAAAAGTGTAGCATTACTCAATTCAGAGTGAGTCCATTTGAGTATACTGATCCTGCAAGTTCTAGGCTTTTGCTTTAGTACAAAAACAGCCTAGGTGAGATTGAGATGGATGCATTTTCCATGTCCTTTTCACATCCCAATTGCTTTTGGAGTTAACTACTGAACTGATTTAAAATCTCAAGCATTCCTCCTAGAAATAGCATTTAGTAAAATGTAAATTTGTTTTGATTTAACTTAGGCCGGATGCCCTGGCTGTCACTTCACACCTAAATGCCTCCCCCTGCCCCCATCCAGTACAGTGGGTTCACTGGGACAGCAAAGACATTACCGAGGTGAAAGGGCTGATCAGTGGAGGCAGGCAGGAAATAAAAAACATACCTGGTGACAGCGCATGACCATGGGAGTGTTGAAGTGGCTTGGTCTGCTCGCTTCCTCACAGCACTGGCTCTCTGTGCCATCACACCTTCTTTTGGCAAATGCACCCCCGTTCTCTAGAACCCTTTCAGTGTATTTCTACATTCCCTCCTCAGCCTTAGCTAGCTTTTTGTTAAGAGATGCAGTGTGGTGTACTGGTTAGTGTGCCAAACTAGGCTCTGGAAAACCAGGGTTCAAATCCCCATGCAGCCACGAAGCTCACTGGGTGACCTTGTGCCAGTCACAGACTCCCAGCGTAACCTACCTCACAGGGTTGTTGTGAGGATAAAATGCAGAGAGCGAGAACCAGGTATGCCACTTTGAGCTCCTTGGATGAAAGACATGAATATACCTGTATTAACAATGGCACAATCCAAGGTCATTTTGCCCTAGCTCCTATGTTTGCTGTTAGTTAACGACTGAGCATCTGCTTTGAACACAGAAGGTTACAGATTTAATCCCAGGCAGCACCTCCAGGTAGGGCTGGGAAAAGTCTCCTGTTTGAAACCTTCCAGAGCTGTCTCTGTATAAGGCAGCTCCCCATGCTCACTTGCCCTTACTGACATGTCCTGATGATCAGATTCATCTTCAAGTTCTGCAAGTGTTCCCAAGCTCACGACAGAAGCAGTCGCGTTGTCACTGCACACGGGGTTGCAGTTGGCATAGTTGTGGCCTAAGACTTACCTTGCAAGTCGATGGGCTGCTCTTGCTCATCATCACCTTGTGCGAGAGATGGAGATTCATCCAACGTTGGCTCTACATGACCACTTAAAGCTTCATATTCAGATGCCACAACCTCAACATCAGAGCCCTAAATGAAAAAGAAAAGGGGGAGCTTTCAAGTAAAACTAGAGGTGCTCACCTGGTGATAGCTAACAAACCAAATAAATAGCTAAAGGCTCCTGTGAGCTCAAAGGGCTGCTGCACACTGCATCTCTCAGTCCATCCAGCTCACTGCCTTGGCTACTCTGAACAGCAGCACTTTTCCAGGGTCTCGGACATGCATCACTCCCAGACCTATCTTCAGGAGGCTTTAAGTCATACAAAAAATTACTTCGGGGTTATCAGGAAACCTTAAGCCAGCAGAGCATAACCTACTGAAACACATTCAAGTTTAGATCAAACTCAAATCCTAACTGCTCTCATTTATCTAATTTTGCTGCAGTGCCCCTGAGGTTATGGAAGCATCGACTTCTCCTTTGCCCTGTCTAAGATAATGTGATCGGCTTCATCAGTGCTCTTGAGCTCTTCCCTGCTACTGGGCTCTGTTGTGAGGTTTGCTTGATTCAACTAAGTGTCCTATAGAAATCAACTCATTTATTGTTTTTTTTTTTTTTTTAATAAAAATTTTTATTGGATTTTATAATTTTTAAAGCACATAACATACATGTTGGTTAAATTTTCATACTTCCCCATCTCTCTCCAAGTGAGACTAAGGTCCATCCCCCCCTCTCACCGGGGTATATACATTTCATTTTACATTTAACCATTCAGTCATTTTTCATAACATTGCTTAGGCCTGGTCCAATTCCTGGGCCAGAATCTATCTTCTTACATTACATATTTTCAAGTGACTTCCTCAGATCCCTCTCTGTTGAATTCATTCTTTAAAATCCTTTTCCCACAGATTGATACCTCTATTTTTATAACATCCTATATTTCAAATGTACTATTCCCCTAATCCTACATTCAAACCTATGCATTTCTTTTACCTCCGCTTTTTCCTTACTTCCTTATCCTCTATCTTACAATACATTAATATAATTTTTTAAATCAGATAACATTTTCCCTCCTTCTCCCCCTTAATCTCGAAATTTTTTAGCCATATTTTTTCTTTTTCTGATCATCTTAATTTATTAAACATCTATATTTACTATGCCAATCACCATTGCCTTATAAGTCATTCCCAAAAGCCAGAATTTTTGTCCAAATCATACTAGGTCTCCCTCACCCCACTCCCTCCCTTGATGCAGCCCATTCCCACTGGTTTCCCCTCTCCACCGGGCCCAGTCTTTTCATAGCTTGCACTTTGACTTTCTTCTTCTTGTTCTTCTTTTCGAAAATCATTCCTGTTGTATTAGTTGTCTCTCTCTCTTTTTGGATCTTTTTAGCAAGTCTATTTATTTTCCTCTTTTTCTTATGTTTTTTTGTAGTCGTTGCTGCCTTTTTGATCATCAATCCATCCACTTCGCCCTTTTTCTTTTGTTTCTTGCATTTCTTTTTAGCTAGTCTTTCATCTGGTTTACAGTCTTTGGGGTGACATAGTTCTTTATTTTCCGGCATCACTTCCTGGACATCTGGCATAGGACAATCCTTGTTCTCAAAGCTGCTTGATCTTTGGCCGGATGCCTTGAGCCAGTCTAGTGTCTCATTTAGTATTTCCAACATTTTTTTCATAGTCTGCACAGACAGCTGCGCCATTTCCAAGGTCAAAAAAACAGCTTTATCTTCCTTTGTCCTAGGATACTTGTATTCCCATAGTTTCCAGTGTATCTTCTTAGCTAAAATCCCCCAAGACCAGGGACAGAAAATAACTTTTTTCTTTAAAGTCAACAAATTGTAACAAATAATCCTTCTAGGTTCTATTTCAGAGGTTTCCTTTTTGTATCCTATTTCATTTAGCTTAGGTATTCCACTTTCACTGTTCCTTTTGTTCCAACGTCAAGGGACCGACTTCCGTTTTTTTTAAAGTCCCTCGAGCTTCTAATTCAGTCCAAATTCAGTCCAAATAACTTTTACTCACGATTTGAGGCTCAAGTTCAATGTTCCGAGTCTTTTTTTCTTGGAAAAATTGGCCGCAACCGCCACACAGTCCCGCAGCTCCGCGCTTTGAAGTTAGATGATGTAAGTCCGATGTGCCGCGGCTCCAACCCCCTCACTCTCGGGGGCTCAAAACAGAGCCTTTCCGGGGAGGGGGGAGTCCGCTAAAGGCACCCGCCGGACGACGAGCCCCCAAAACACGCGATTTGGGGTTCTTACGGGATCCCGCTGCGCTGGAGCGGGGATTCCCTTCTTCAAAGCGCCGAGGTCTGCTCCGCCGAACAGACCTCCGACCGTGATGGCGGCGCGACCAACCGGAAGTCGAAATCAACTCATTTATTGGTGTCTTAGCCAGAAACTGCAGAAAAATGCTTAGAGGACTCTCCCTTCATTAAGTCCAAAGTAACAGCCACTGAAGGAAATTTGTAGGATGAGCTTGAAATGTCTAAAGGCAAATCACCACCAGCCCCACTTAAAATACACCGCCACAGAGTACCTCATGATTGATGACTGTCCAGCCACAAGATGAATCGCTGTCACTGGAGTTTTCAGACATTTTGGCAGATGCTGAAAGTAAAAAAAAACAACAAAGAACAGTACAAATGTGGCACCTGAAAGGATTAGCCAACTTGACTCTAAATGGGGATCTCTGTTCAAATACATTTCAAACTTCACCACTGCAAACAGAATCTAGAAAGAGCCAGTTCATGGCATTCGGGGGATCACAGAGTGGGGAGCAAAGGTGATTTAATCCAACCTTTTGCTGCAAGACAGGACATCCCCTTAACCTCTTGTGCATATTCACCTGACCCAATCCAAGTCATGTGGACAGTGCAGGGGCACTGCACAAACGTGCCCACATTGAAGACACTCCCCATAGCTGGCAAGCAAGGCAAGCAGCCTAAGAGGAAAGGCAAAAGTCTCTCGGGTCATCTCTGATCTAACTCAAAGAGAAAACTCTTTCTGAATATGGCCACCTACCATATGCTGAAATATGAGGCAAAATTTAAGTAGGGAAGAAGGGCAGACTGCAAGAGGGCCAGCTGAATCTTTGCTTCTTCCTTTTCCAGTACCAAACACAGACATACTGCCTCTCTCTGCTTGCATTTCTAAAAATGTAAGAAGGTCCAAAGGCCCGTCCTGTTCTCCCAATGCCCAGTCAGATGCACATTATGGGAATTCCACATAAACACAACAGCAGTCTCCCCAGTGATGATCCAGAAACGATCTCAAAAAATGTGGTCCACAACCATCATGACTGGTAGCCACTGATTGCCTTATCCTACTTAAGAGAAAGATGTGAATGATGCTCTATCACCTCCTTAGACTCTGAAGAGAAATTCTCGATTCCTGTGATCATTAACTGATCATTAACATATACCTATGGAAACTCACCCTTTCTGAAAGGGGTGGGGTGTGGAACTACTGCTTCATCAATAGCTCGCAGAAGGGAGCCAATATTTCATTAACTTAACTAGAAATGCCTCGCTTGATATATCCAAAACTTTGCCTTGTCACGTCTGAGCTGTTTTGTGAGATGTTTTGTGATGAACTAGTAAAAACAGTTACTGTTTGCCCCCAAACACATAACCTGACGCTAGACACGGCTGAATGTCACTTGGTAGTTCAGAAGATCACCCAGTTTGCTCTATAACATTCCCTAAGGAACAATGCCTTCTCTGTATTAACTATCCTTGCTAGGTACATGCAAATATCAGAGGGACACGCCTCTCCCTTTTCTTCCAAGGAAAAATACTGACTAAAACAGGCTCCTAGACTGATCCCTGAAAAACTTGGCTAGCTACTTCTTTCCCATCCAACCAAGCAATTCACTTCCTTGAGTCTTTGGCCACACGCTAGCCAGATGGGTTGGAAGGCACCTCCTTTCTTTTGACAAATGCAGCTGGTGTGCTCAGGGTGCCCGATTCTGCTCTCAGCCAATGGCATGCTTTCCTGCATTCACAGCACCTAGCCACAGACTCAGCAGCCTTTCTGTCTTTTCACCAGTCTCTTTTTCCTGTTTAAATAAGTTATCAGCAAATGCTTTGCTAAAATCTAAGCAGACTAGAGCATTGGTTTTAAACTTGTGCTCCCAGTAACCTGGAGGTCAGCAATGCTGGGCCAGTTACCTGAGGGGCAGCTCATTTCTCATAACTGTCTATACCCTGCACAGCAGAGACTCTCCAGTTTGGAGTAGGCAAGGACTTGGTCAAACAGTTCCTTGCTAGCCCCTGGTGAAGATGGAGAGTTCATCCTTGACAGGAGAGCTTGTTGCAGAGAACTCTATATGGAATGGGTTTTCTAAGATTAGGAAGTTGAAATTCCATGGGACTGTGTGTAGTACATTCCCTTTCTCCAGAAACATACTGATCTTTGATTCCACCCACAGTGAACCTATCCTGCCTAACATCCACTTTAACATTTATTATTCTAAGCCTTATTTGCCACTGAAAATAACCTAACAGCTCTACTACCGGTACCTTTAGCAATTTGATCTCCTTTCTTGGATGCAGGCAGAATATTAGCTCTTTCAGACTCCAACCACAGCCCAGTGCTAATGAAATCTGCTGAAAGCCTTACTTTACATAACAGGTTTTTCTGTCATCTCAATTGGTGATCACCTGCCCTCAGCCCCAGAGTTTAAATGGGGGCAGCCCAACCCTATGCATGCTGACCTCCACTGTGTTTGCTTACTCCCAGATACAGCTGCAAACCAAACCTCAGCTGGGCAGGAGCAGAGCTTAACCAAAGTGACAGAGCCACCACCACACCCACAGCCTGCTCACTCATGCCACCTAGGGCAGAAAGTAGAAGCAAATCAGTAGGGTCCACTTGGGAACCAACAGATCCCAAGTCAGCTCAGCCCCTCTCTGTTTCAGGGCTTATGGCGAGTTTCTGTCCACCTCCCCACTTAGAAGGCAGAACAGGGAGCTCAGCACGAGTGGCATCACTCTGCAGGAAGAGATTGGCAGTGCCCAGCCCCTTCCTCCACTTCTAAGGGGCTTGTCTTATACCTATGGAAACAGATGCAAAGTAGTCCCAGGGCAACAAAGTCAGGTGGAATAGTCATTCTTGTGCAGAGTATTAAAACAGACAGCAAGTCAACAAGCAGAGCCATTATGTCTTTTTAACGTTAAAGGATGTTAACTGATTATTAATCTTGCATACAATGGCTGCTATTGATCGCTCTGTATTTTTTTTTATTTGTACAACTTGTACTTCTAAAGCCATTTGATAAGCTAGCTGCCTTAGCAGCAAAGGAGAAGTTATTCCAGGTAACTAGCCATGAAAGTCGTTCCCTTCTAAAACACAAATATCTTAACACAGGGATTTGTGGGTAGGTGGGCTAGCAGCTTCCAGAAACTGATTTGCAGGGATGCTATAATTACACCCCACTAAGGAACACTCTAGTTTGTATAGGTAATGATTTATCTTACTGTTTTATACTCCTTACGTTTTAGCTTTTAAAATGTTGCATTGTTTTAATAGTGATTCAGGCAGCCACCTTTGGCAATTTTTAGAAAAATATTTTAAATTAATGGGGAAATGTCTAAAATATGGCAGGGCTGTTCCCTGATTAGGTTTCTGTTTTGGGGCTTTCTCCTAGGAAGAAAGAAACTAATTTCCCCATGTTGTCCATCACACCATCTGACCAGAGATCATAAGGAATATTAGCTTCCCATCAAAGTACATATTGCTACATCTAGTTACATCTGATTACCCAAACCATAACAATGGATCAAAATGATGTCACAGAACTGCAACATCTCCTTTAATCAACTAACCAAATGCCAAAGCAAATAAAAATGTCTTTACTAAATTGCCTGAAATTTATCAGGGTTGGTGTCAGCTAAATCTGTGAGGGGAGGGCTAAGCCAACACATGTATCTTGAACCTGACTCAGTAGTTAACTGGCCTCCAATGTTCTTCCTTTAGAACTGCTATACATTTGCAGCTAGCTACCCCACTCACCAACTTTGTTGCTGCATTCTGCACCAGCTTCACTTTCCAAACAAAGCCCAAATACAGCCCCAAATAAAGCACATGGCCATAAACAAACTATGATAAGACCAATGCATGGACCACAGGCTGGCCAATAGGCACTCCTAGCCATGGAAGCAACATGAGCCTCCATCACCAATGCTGGATCTAAGAGTCCCCCCTAGATGACACATGTGCTCCTTAACGGGCCAATGCAACTCCATTGGGCAGGCAACCTACCCAATTCCCATAGCAACTGCCTTGTCAGAATTCACCCAGCCCACCACTGCATCCAGGCACTGGTCAAGAACCAGCAGCGCCTCTCCTGAGTCAGCTATCACAGAGCAAAACATTCTCCAGGGCCAGCCTGGGAATCCCAAGAGCCCCCTGCAGCAGCTAAGAGAAGGACAGGCAGGGGATGCTGCTGCAGCCTCGCCTTCCCCTGAAGGAGCCAAGTTGTCACCCACCTCCACTTGAGCCTAGGGGAGGGTTCGGAGTAGCTGCACTCGGGGAACGAAATAATTGCGCGGCTCTGTGCTATTCTCAAAAGTTCCAGTTCAGCGAAGGGCCAACCAGTCACTAATCCAGAGGCGCCTCTGCTTTGGAAACCCCTCAACTGCAAAGTGCGGCCGGCCGAAGACAGCGAGCCCTGCAGCAGGAAGCGTTTCCCCAGCGCCTCGCGGGGAGGCAGCCTTCCGAAGCCCGCTTCCTCCCGAGTAGACCTGCCCGCCCCCTCCCGGGCCTCCCAGGTCTCTCGGGGGCCTAGCTGGGCAAAGGGCGCAGGTGCCAGATGGCGAGGAGACCTTCCCGGCCGGGCCTACCTGAGCGAGCCCGGCCCCCTGAGGGCGAGGAGCTCAGGAGAGGCAGAGGCCAGGGAAGGTGAGGCGCGCTCGGGCCGGGCTGCTCCCGCTGCTGCTGTCACCGCCGCCGTCGCCGCCTCCTTCCTTCGCCAGAACAACAAACAAGCAGCCGGAAAGGCGGAGGCGAGCACTGCGCCTGCGCATTCCCGCGGGGCCCGGACGAACCCTGGGAGCGGTAGTTCGCCCCTGCCAGGCGCAGCGGCAGAGGGAGGCGCGCGGGGACTACAGGCCCCAAGGAGCCGCGGGCGCTGAGGGGCGGGGCCAACGCTGGCGGAGACCCGGACGCTAAGTCAACAAAGGGTGCGCCGACGCGGCGGGGGAGGGTGTGATGTGTGGAGATGCTGAGGCAGTTGCCATGGTGACGCGGCCAGCCATCCGGACGCCACAGCCCGGCGCAGCATCAGCATCCTCCGCAGTCCCGAGCTCTCGCCGCCGGCCGGTAAGGAGCGGGGTGCCTCCCCGGCAAGGCTGTCGCTCTTGGGGCCGCTCGGCGGAGCCTGGCCCTCAAAGCCCAGCGGCTGTAGCGGGAGAGTGGGGGGCAGATGACTCGCTCGCCTGGCCTAGCTGCCTACATCACAGCAAAGAACGGCCTTTTTAGGAGCGCTGCTCCCTGCCGCTTTTCTCTTTTTAGTAGTATCTTGTAAAAATCGGTATTAAGAAGCAGAACAGAGCATCATTTTTTTAGAAATTGAAGTTGTTGGGGGTTTTTTAAGAGTACATTTCTTTCTGAGACATGAGACAAAAATACAGGACACTGAGCTCTTAGGTATGAGTAGTTCTGAGCCAAGCCAATCAGTTTGTGACAGCATATAGCTCAGAGGGACTTCACTGGGGCTACAAAAGTCACACTGGGTCCCTTAAATCTGTAGCAATGAGGGGTAAAGGTTTTTTCCAAGTCACTTGCATTTAAGGAAGACAACCATGCAAGCATCACACCCCTCAGTTGGTCCTAAATACTTCCACTCATAATAAAAAAATAGTAAGGCTGATTGACATCCAATGCCCTTTTAAATGTATTGTGGAAGGGGGGATTATTGAGTTGTCTTTGTTTTTGTTTTTATTATGTATTGTGTGCTTTTTATATTGTAATTTTATGTTGTGACCCTCCCAGAGATCTATGGGTATAGTGTGGTATACAAATTTCATAAGAAATAAGATGATGATGAAGAAGAAGAAGTTGTTTCATTGAGCTCAACAGGATTTACCTCCTTGCTGTGCCAGCTCAGTTTTTAAAAGTGAACCATCTATAAAGCTAGATTTAAATATGTCATTTAACTACCAGTGCTCTTATGGAACCTCTTATTTTTTCTGCTTTTGCACAGAACTGAAAATGACTTCTGAGCCAGAAACAAAACCAATGGGTGGTGCAAAGAACAAAGCCTCTTTTCAGTGGCGTCCATGTGCAAACCCTGGCAATCCTGTGTTTTCCTGCATGTTGGAGGCAAAGACTCTCACCTCCAGCAATTTCTTAACTAAGCCCCAGCTTTTGCTCTATAAAACAACATCAAGTGAATACGGTGCTATACCGCCTACCACACAAATGGTACCTTGTAAATTCTGTCCAAAGGAGAATGCTTTCACAAATCATTTGTTCATTTGTGGGAGGACACAATTTAACGGTATTAACACTGGCACTGACAAAAGCAGAGTTTGTGATCACTCAGATCTTATGCACACTTTATAAAATATAATAGTGTGTTTTTGTTATTAAAATAATAAAGCAAATAAGAGAGTAACAGTGTGGCTTTTTTGTTTAATCTATATATATAAAATCATTCAAGTTGGATGTTTGTTAACAATCGCCTTTCTCCGTAACCCCTTGATCGATTCCGTTCAAATTTGGACACAATGTTCCATGCCCATATGGGAGTGATCATATGTACTTACATTGCACAAATACCACACCTTTCCCAGGTAAAAATGTGATTTTGTGCAAAAAAATATAGCGCCCTCCAGTGGACGTTAAACAGCACAGCACAACACACCTGTTTCTGACCCCTCCTCCTCCTTTCCCGATGTCACTACCACCATCCAATCGACAGACAGACTGCCCACAAACACTACTGCTGGCTCCACCAGCGGGTATAGAGCCACGCCGGGAGGAATCACCATTTTCGCAGTTTGCGACGCTACCTCGACCGGCTGTAAGAGAGGCCGGATGACAACGCCACTACTCACATTTCGGGCCAGATACCACACCTTCCACAGATACAAACATGTTCCTATAAAAACAAACATACAGCCCACCACTACACGTCAACAACATCGAAGAAGGCCATTGACAAAATCAGGACAAAGAACCTCATAGACTAAAATAGTAGTAAACAGTTGTAGAAATGAAGACAAAAACGGGAGGGGCAAACGGAGAACACATAGACTGAACTTCAACAAGATAAGGTGTAAGTAAACATACGCTTTCTCTTTCATACTGTATCTTACTTTTGCATTTCACCAAATCAGCCACAGCAAGGCGTGGCCGGGTCAGCTAGTAATCTAATACTGAAACATCTTTATTGAAAGTAAGTCTGATTTCAATAAGGCCTTACAAGTAAATATTCGTGGTCCAACATCCTATTGAGTATGCTAGCGAATAAAGTCAGGAGATCTTTCATCAAATGGAATTCTAAAATCCAGTTTTTACTGAGATAAGAGACTAATATCTGAATGCAGGTGAAAACTTGCATGATTTAATGCTCTCTATTAAGTATGTTGGGGAGCAGGTTTAATCCTAGACTTCCCTGATGTAACTTTGTTTTTTAAATATGCAGGACACTACCACAGTGGCTTTGGTATGCAGAAGCATTCAGTTTTCAGAGTCCCCAACAGCAGTCTGTAGTGATGCTGCACAGACGCTACTTTTTTTAAATCTTAGTGAGAACTAGGCTTCTATGCTGGCTCCCTAGAGGGTTGCTGGCATCAAGAACTGCTCCTCTCACCAACATGAGTTTTCTTCTTCATATCAGGAATTAGAACTAGAGACAAAATGTTGCATGGGATTAACAAAACAAAAAAAATCTTTTTGGTGTTTCTCCAGTAGGATTGAGGACATTTCCATATTCAGAAACATTTTTCACGTACGCCTTTTTGCCAGCCCTATAACTATGCAAATGGTTATACAAATATACCAGAAAGGGAGTACTTTAGTAGTTTATAAGAGGACCAAGCCCTACAAATCCAAGAAATAACAAGCTTCAGGACACTGTAGCTCAAGGAGTACCACTTCTCATGTTAAGAGAGGGATCACAGAGGCACATTTTGAATTGACAAATGTTCTTAAACCTTCAGTTAAGCCATTTTCTGCACGGCAATAAACAAAGCCAAAGAAGAAAAGGAGGGTCATGGAGTCCCCTGGAGAACTGGCACAACAGAAACATTCTTATAAGCCTACAGTTTTCTGATTAAACCTTTCAATAATGTTGGGTTATGGATTCTTACAGAGGAACAAATAGGCTTTGATTACAGTATATACCGTATTTTATGCTCCATAGGACGCTCCGGACCACAAGACGCACTTAGTTTTTAGAGGAGGAAAACAAGAAAAAAATATTCTGAATCAAATTTTTCAGTTGGTGGTGGCCCAAAATGTCTTTCCGCTGCTCCTTAGCATATTGTACTACCTGTAGTTTAAAAGGAATCTTATATGCTAGTCTTTTCTGCTTTATCATCCTTATCAGAATGGGGGAGGTTTTCTACAAGAAAAGACAGTGATTCTTCTATTCTATTCTATTCTATTCTATTCTATTCTATTCTATTCTATTCTATTCTATTCTATTCTATTCTACCGTGTTTCTCCTAAAATAAGACACCGTCTTATATATTTTTCCCCCTCAAAAAAGCACAGTATGGCTTATTTTCGGGGGATGTCTTATTTTAACCGCTCTGCATCAGTACGCTGCATAGCCACTCCTATCCAGGCTGCCTTAAGGGAGAGGCGCCGCGTCACTATGTCTTATTTTCGGGGTATGGCTTATTTTCGGGGTATGGCTTATATTTCACAAATGCGTAGAAATCCTGCTACGTCTTATTTTATGGCTACGTCTTATTTTAGGAGAAACAGGGTATTATAATAGCATATGCATCATTTTGCTTTCTTGAATTGTGCTAGGCATAGCAGCCAACTCCTAGAAGCCTAGGAGTTTTTGAGAGTCATTCCCCCCCCCCATGGTTGATGGGCATGTGAGGTGGGGCTTACCTGCCCCCCCCCCCAATATTTTTTTAAAGTTGGAAGAGGGAAGGGAGGGAGAACTCAGATTTGTGGGTGCCTGTTGGTGACGCTGTGATGCTGGAACTCCGGAGCAAGAGGAGATGGGGAGATGCTGGTACAGGAGCCCAGGAGCAATCTCTGCTTGCTTTACAGAGAGGCAGGAGGAGGGGAGGAAATATCTCTGTGCCTACAGCCCCCGCTTTTTTCCTTATTCATGTCCTTTTAGCCTTGCAAAGCCACCTAAGCCAAATGCAACCCTCTGCAAGGCTCATTATACCGCCAATAGAACACCTCATTAAGAACTGATAACACTGATAACACTCCCGCTTAAGAACAATAGGTTAAAGCTGTTAGCTGTCAAATTGAAATCTTCCCTGAAAGGGGATACAAATGTATCGATCTAAAAATAAATAAAACTCAAAACCTCAAGGAAAACTTGTTACACTTGGGTATGCATTTTTGTCTTGATTCTTGGACACTGTATCTCTGAAATGTATCCCTTCATTCCACTTTTTTAACTTCTGTATCCCAGAGTAGGTAAGAACACACAGTTCCATCTGATACAGGAAAAGGGATTTTATTAGTGAACAAAAAAAACTAGAGAAGGTGAGAGAATGGCAAATGTACCGGTACATGCAAATGTTCAGTTCCCCCACCCACACAAAATCCTGTCAGGCGACAACCACATCTTTTGTTTGTAAACAGGACAATCAGGAATATCCCTCTCCCTTCTATTCATTATTCCCTTCACCTCACCCGATATCTGCTCCATTGCCCTTTTGCCGGGTAAATTACGGCACTTGTAATTTTTTTAAAGCAAGATTTCCTCAGCTTTGTTTTGCCCCCAGGGTCCCAGCCTCTTCTCTGATTGTTCCCCTTCAGTTAGTAGCAACGATCAGGAAACTTTGAAGTTTAAAATGAGTTTAGGCAAAGTGGGGGAGAGCCAGATTGATGGCTCCGGCTCCCTGAACTAAAGGGTGGGGGGAGCCGGTTTGATGCCTGCGAACGCCTGTTTTTCAAGCCTGTTTTTATGAATGGAGGTGGTGGGGAGGATCCAACAGCTTCTCCACGGCCACCCCCCACCCCCCGCCGAATGCAGCGGAGGGGAGGCGGCAGCAGGGAGAGGAGTTGTTGCTGGATCCACCCGCAACCCCCGTTCGCAAAAGCAAGCCTGTTTCTTGCGAACGGAGGTGGTGGGGAGGATCCAACAGCATCTCCGCCGCTGCTCCCCGCCTCTCGCCGCTTGCTCGACAGGGAGCCTTCGCTCCATAAGATGCTCCAACTTTTTCCGTTACATTTTAGGAGGGGGAAAGTGCGTCTTATGGAGCGTAAAATACGGTAACCATCTTACATATTGCACATTAGAATTTGATTTTTGGAAATAAATAGAAGTGGCATGTATTTTTGGTTTTCTTATCTACTGAAAAGCTATATTTACTGAAAAGCGATATAGACTAGTGGCTATTAATTCTATCACCTTATGAATTGTGACATCATATTTCATAAATTATGTAATATGATCTAACACTACAAGTTATTTTCCCCAAGTTTTAAAACAAATCCAAACTTAAGCAAAGTTAGGCTTTTCTATTTGTTTATTGTGCAAGATAAGAAAAAATGTGTTCTAAGTTTAAGAAAGCATTTTATATTATATTCTTATAAAGGCCCTCAAATGTTGCCCTATTTGTTAACTACTATACTTCAGCTAAAGAAGAGGAAAACCCAACTACTTATTTAATACACCAACAAAATATCTTCCAAGGATAAGTATCAACATTACTAGCATGGACATGGTAGCTGATCACCAAATTTGCATTCTCCACCTCCACGAATCATTCATTTCCTTGAATTATGCATCGAATCTTCTCAGCATCATCTTCTACATTTTTGTTTGTGGGCTCAATCTTGAGAGCAGCAATATAATCTTGAAGACCTAGGGTTAATTTAGCGTGCATTTTAATCATACTATGGCAGCAACATACTATAAAGTAGAATCAGAAGATGCATCTACTTTTGTGCATATTGACTTACAAGTAAGTCCTGTGTTCAAAGGGGTTTAGTCATAGGTAAGTACTGGATGTATAGGATTGCACTGGGGATGAAGAACCTATGGCCCTCCAGATGCTGCTGGACAGCCCACTATCCTTGACCACTGGTCATGCTAGCGGGGCTGCTAGGAAATGGGAGTCCAACAACATCTGGAGTTCCCCATCCCTGGATTATAGCCTTGGGCTGCAATCCAAACCCCTTATTCTGCCTGTGGGATCCCTGACAAAAGCCCCAAAATGGAGGTATGGGAAAGGGCTGAGTTGGTGGCCTGAGATCCCCTGGTTCCACCATTTGTGCCACCCCCTCCACCATCTGCCCTGGATAATGTGAGCAATGGGGATGCAGCCCTGGCTCTACCACTTCATTACACCCTGCTACTGCCTGGCCAGGAGTTAGATTGTCTTGCTGACCAATACAGAATGTGCTTCTTAGTCCTATAACGTGGCCTAGCCAGGACATTTTCAAAGGCTATTGGGAGTACCCTACTTTATTGTTGCTGCTCTACACTTCCTTTAGCATAGAGTCTTTATACTAGCAAAACCTGGGAAACAGACGGACACATTTTCCTTTAATAAACAATGGTATTTACAGGCAAGGAAATCTCCAAAGCAGAATACAAGCAATGCCTGCTCTTCAGGTTTGACTTGGAACCCAAAGGCTCCCTGCAGCCACTCATAAAAAAATAGTACTTTGCAGAACTGCAAGTTAGATTTCTAGATATTGACAACAGGAACATGACTGTGCTGAGTCACTGATAAAACTATGGTTATGTGTAGTTGGCTGAGAAGCTGGTGCATTTCTTTTTTCTCAAAAGCACCTGCATGGAGTGAATAAATGGAAATGGGTGTTTTGGTGCCTTGTCTTTTGAGTTACTTTGTGCTACGTTGGAGGGGAGGGAGAAGTGGGACATAATGGCTGCTCACCTTCCAATTTCCAGAAATTTAGGGAGAAGTATTACATAATTTTCTTTGGGGAAATGTACTGGACAAGGAAAATACAGCTAAAGGCAAAACATACCGGTAGCAATTATTTTTCTACAGAAATCTACAGGTGCTAGAAATGATGAAAGCAGATTGAAGGAAGGAAGCATTTTTTCAAGCTCCAAATTAGATGTACAGTAAAGCTAAAGGAAACAAGGTAGCAAACAAATATATTTACAAAGAGAGAAACTACTTGGAAAAGGAAAGAAAGATACAGAAGACTTTTCTGTTCACTTTCACACTGGGCAAAGAAAGCTAGTTTAGAAAATAAAGTGTTCCGATATACTTAAAGATTTCATCTAACAGGAATAATACTTGTTGAAAGAAGAAAGGAACTTTTGTGGTTTTGTTCCTATTGGTTGTGGGTAACAGTGTGTTAACAGACTGTGGGTGATCTATGCAAATAATTCAAAGTGGACCTACTGAAATAATCAATGGGCAGAAGTTCATTATGTCTGTTGATGTCATTAGGTCTATTTTGAGTCCAGTGAATGCCCTGTATTGCATCATCCCATCTCCATAAATAAAACAAAACTAAAATTTAAAAAGATTTAACTTTCTGGATGAACAAGCAAAATAAAAAGTACAGATTAATAAAGTCTTGTTCATATCATACAAGGAATCCCAACAAATGCAGGAATGTTATCTTCAGCATGTATCTTTCCTTTACCTTCAGCATACAATTCCAGTCCACAGAATGCTGCCCCACGCCTCACATGAGCTTTCACTCTAGCCTTAGCATTGTCAGGAACAGGAGGAGTCAATAATTCCAGGGCCTTGAAAAATAAAACACACACAAATTTGGAAGTAAGCTTAGCTGTCCCTTGAAGACAGTGTACGACTCACACATGCATTTGCTGGCATTTGTTTTCTAATCTATCAGGTTCCTTGCCTTCATTTGCAGAGACACAAACATGTCAAGTACCTCTCTGCAGGACCACCCTGGAGCACAAACAAAACAAGCTGAGCCTTGGCTGAGGTGTCTGAAGTCTTAGTGGGTATCAGTATTTTTTTATTTTTTTTAATCAATATCACAATTAGGGGCCCTAAGCTATAGCTTGTTTAGCTTATACGTAAATCTGGCACTGGCAGCAGCTACAACATATTGCTACCTGGTGCACAAATGGGCACAGACCGCAGCTCTCTTGCTTTAACTACCCAACTGTTTTACTGTATATTATAGACAAAGGAAGCTGCTTTATACTGAGTCAGACCATTGGTCCATCTAGCTCAGAATTGTTGACACTGACTGGAAGCAGCTCTCCAAAGCTCTCAGAGTTTCAGGCAGGAGTCTCTCTCAGCCCTACCTGGAGATGCCACCGAGAACTAAACGTGGGGCCTATTCTTCTTCTTCATCATCATTCATATGCCACCTTTTCCTCCAAGGAACTCAAGGTAGTGTACATGGTTTCCCCCCTCATTTAACCCCCACAACAACCCTGTGAAGTAGATTGGGCTGAGAGGCAGTGACTGATCCAAGGTCATCCAGTAAGGGTCATGGCCAAGTGAGGATTCACCCCCTGGTCCAATACTCTAACCACATCATGATGGTTCTCTTGCTGGTTTTGCATGCAAGGCATATGCTCCACTACTGAGCTACAGCCATTTATATCTTGAAATTTTTACTGGGATTATTTTATTATGTATTTTAATAATGGTGTATTTTTCATTTTACTGCCTTTTAACAACATTGCACAATTAGTTTTCATATTTTGTAAACCACTTAGAAGCCATGTGGCCATTAAGAGGCATATAAATTAGCAGATTATAATAATAAAAGAGGGCAGTAAGTCGACTCGTAAGGAAACTACTGCAAGCTGCAGGCAAGGACAGTGTCAGACCCTTGCTTAAAGTAGCAAAACCAGGCTTATCAGTTGACAGCTGCATTGTGCACATTCACCCTTACGAGTGACACACACAAAGAAGGGGGGGAGGGAGAGCACAAACTTGCCCTTGAACCCAACTGTTTTGTAATCCTAACACAGCAGCATCTGCCAATTTTTATATTTTATATCCTGCTTTATAGCCCCAAGAGGCTCTCAAGTCAGCTTACAAATATTCTCATGAAACAAACAAACAAACAAAAAATCTATGGCAGACAGCAAATTCTAATAAACTTCCAGCTATCCTAGATGATGGCACAACAGATTTTTACAGAATTTCATTTTGTTGGGTGTCAATTTTGGGAAATGTTGATATTTGATGAAATTATAATTACTCGGTGTTAAACAATAAAAGTGACGCGGGTGGCGCTGTGGGTTAAACCACAGAGCCTAGGGCTTGCCGATCAGAAGGTCGGCGGTTCGAATCCCCGCGACGGGGTGAGCTCCCGTTGTTTGGTCTCAGCTCCTGCCAACCTAGCAGTTCGAAAGCACATCAAAGTGCAAGTAGATAAATAGGTACCGTTGCAGTGGGAAGGTAAACGGCGTTTCCGTGCGCTGCTCTGGTTCGCCAGAAGCGGCTTAGTCATGCTGGCCACATGACCTGGAAGCTGTACGCCGGCTCCCTTGGCCAATAAAGCGAGATGAGCGCCGCAACCCCAGAGTCGGTCACGACTGGACCTAATTGTCAGGGGTCCCTTTACCTTTAAACAATAACAGTATTGCACAGAATACTGTAAGGCTTGTATAGTTACAGTAGGGTGACAAATGAATGTGATACAGAGTTTTGCTACAGACCTGAAAGTTTTGATGAAAGCAAATACCTTTGAGGAATCTTCAATCGCCTTGTGTAGATTTCTCAGCTTAAGGTGGCAGGCAGCTCGATTCAAGTACAATGTTGGAATCTTATTACTGATACGAATTGCCAAATTATAGGCACTGACAGCGGCAAGGTAATTTCCCGTTGCAAACATTTTGCTAAAAAGATAAGGGTATACAGAAGAGTCTAGTTATTAAATTTCCAAAAGGACTAAGGGTTGTAACCAACTAAATTTTACTTCTATGACTCCCACCGGGATTCGTAATTGTTGCCATTCTGGCAAAGCCTGAGAAGAATCGCAAAACCCTACACTGAACCACAAACACACATACACTGCCCATCCAACTTGTTGGAACTTCATTCCCTTTCCCCCATAAACAGCAAATCATTATTACATATGAGATAAAAGTGATTTTGCACATCCTTTGAAGCAACATCCAAACTCACTTTCCTTTGTCTTTCAGCCAATCTGGATTCTTCTCCTCTTCTGTTAAATCTTCTAGCTCAGCAATGTCTGAATTTATGATCCTGCGTGCCTCTGCTTGCTTACATAGCCACTGTGAATAAAAGATATGTGCAGTGCTTTATGCCTAAAACAGTACAAGTATATTCAATTGCCCTATTTAGCAAATGCAAGTAAATATGCCAGTGTATGGAAACAATATAGAACACCAAGTGTATCAGCATTGGGCTTCCAAAGGGTACCAGATTGGGGAAGGGTCCTTTAGAATGACAGAAGAGCCCAAATTGATCAGGTCAAGGTGGGCCCACCTAGCTTAACATCCTGCTTCTTCCCACAGTGGCAGACCAAGTAGTTCTGGGGAGCCCACAGGCAGGGCCTGGAACCAACACCCTCCCTTGTCATTTGCTTTCCCCTTCAGCAACCAGTGTATGGAGGAAGGGTGCCTCTGCCCATGGAAAGTTCCACTGAGTTATTATGGCCAATGGCTGTTGATAACTTTCAGTTAACTCAGGTTTGTTTGCTTGTGTCTTTTGTGATAGAAAATCAGTACCTCCAGAGAAGCATTGCCTACAGTTTCTCTGCAGTGTTTGTGCATTACCTTTGCTCTAATTTGTGGTAAGGGTCATTGTCATAATCCCTTTTGGTGGACAGGAACTGCTTACTTTTACAAGTCATGGCAGTGCATGCACACATTCATAAAGAAAACCACATTCCACACAAAAAACCCCCACTCTCCTTTCCCTTTGTTTACAGCCTGCTTCCACTGCCCTCCGAATTAAAGGCATATAGGCCTTTCCAGACCATCAGTTTACAACATCATAAGTGCACAGTTAATTCTCAATGGCTGAAGTCTTCCCTCAATTTGCCATGTATGTTGTGGGGCTATTTCATTGCCAACATTTCACTGACAGGAGAACATGCTTTCCTGCCTGCAGCTAGCCCAGACATTGCAATTTCAAGTGCTGTGAGGAACATGACTGAAGAAGTGTCACTGGCCCCTACTGGACAGTATCTATGACATCATTAGCAACCAGTAGGACAAATCCTCTCCCTCCATTTAAAGTCCACATCACTTTGTGACCTATTCAAAGTACCTTTATTTTTCGCTTTCTACATGTGGGATTATCTAGATTCTTTTTTCTAAAGTGGTTAAAATAATGCCAGAGGTCTGCCCACCCCCACCCCCCACTCTACAACTGCAGCTCCTCAGCATGCCTTGAAGCCACAGCAGAGCAGCTGGGTCTCCCTACCTCCTCCTCTTCTGGAACCCTGGATTCTCTGAGAGCTGTAGGAAAGACGCGAGGGGTGAATTTTATTTCAATGCTACTGGCAGATCGCGGAGCGGGGATAGATTCTTCCTTCAACTTCTCTGAAAACATATTTCCAGAAATTTTGTCTGCAATAATCAGGATACATAATGAATTAATTTTTCAATGTATCAGTTCACAGCAACCATGGAGGGAAAAGAAGAGTCCTGGGCACAGATCTAAATAGGTTTCCTCTTTCTAACCTTTATTTGGCAGAGTTTGGCAGGGTGCTACAAGTACAGATTATTTAAAACTAACAGGGCTGAAGCTGCATGTAAAAGGTCTCTTTATTTGTATTGCCATTGCTGAGATAAAACATTTGGCATTTGCTATGATCAGAGCATCCAATATCCTGGGGGTAGTGCCTGGTGGGATCCTGAAGGCCCAAAGAAGCACACCAGCACATGTGCATCTGATAGTGGAAGCCACTGAGAAGGAAGAAAAAGACCTCAGGGGAAACACTAACAGGAAGCTAACTCTCAGGATAAGAACACTTTAAGATAATTTATCTCAAAGGTTAAATCACTAACAAAAAAGAAAAAAGAAAAGCCAAAAAGGCAATAACTGGAGCTTATATAAAATATAAACAACAAATAATCATGGAGAACATATAAAACCAATTACAGATCAACTATTGTGTACTGTCAATACTGTAAAGTCCTAGGACTATTGTATTAAACTTTGTTGCTCATTGTTCCCTTTTCACAGAACCCACAGGTGAAGAAAGTCTAGCTTCTAGGTTAATGAAGATAGTAGGAACAATAAGAAGTTACTTCAATTTGGAAGTTGTTCAGTAGTCTGTGCTATAATGGTGTTTGTACAGAAAAATCATACCAGCCAGGCACCTTTTCTGCCTTCTGAGGAGGGCAGGATCTGAGTTACCTAATGGGCCAACACTCTTCATTACCCAGACACCCACCTCATCCATCCTACCAGGAGATGCCACAAAGGAGGAAAGTACTGTGCTAACACTTTAGCAAGGAATAAAAGCAGCTGAAATAAAAAATGGAGCAATAATGCTGAGCCTGGATATACTAGGGTGAAGACAGATTAGAAATGGTTTCACAAGCCAAAAACAGCGGAAGGTTAAAATGTTTAGTTTGTTTTGAACACAGCAATAACATTTTACCTCCTGTCGTTGTACTTGACTTGGTTGTTCCTCTACTTGAAGATTTCACTTTCCTTTTTTTCTCTTGCTTGCTTTGCTCTGGGGTTTTTCTGTGTTCCTGATGTGGCTGACAAAAATGAATCTTCTTTTGTTTCTCGTTCTGCTCTTTCCATTTCTCAATCTCCTCAGTGGCTTTTTTCCTCTCCTTTTCTTTCAGCTCTTCTATCCTTTCTCTTTCCGCATCTTCTAGCTGATTGAATTGCAGAACCGTCAAACACTGCACTACAACTACTTTTAAGGTGCAAAGTCTTTCATGACTTATCTCTTATATTCAACACAGTAACTCTTATGAAGGAGGGGATGGAGGATATAGCACATTACTTTTGCTGGATACCCAGCAAAGGTAAAACACAAATGCTGCCCATACATATAAAAAGAAGGGTGACTTGTTCCACACATGGCAGGAATGTGATATGCCAAATACAATGCATTTTTCAAAACGTTTTTAAAGAAAGCATTTTCACAGTGTTTTTAATATGTGTATAAATTCCACCCATGTTAACTTTGAGGCTGCAATGCAAACTGTAGCATCTGAATAAACATTTGTCAGTAGGTATAATATTGTCAGGAGGTATAATATTAGTTATCCATTATTTGCAATCCTGTTTTCTGCTCTTAAGGATGACTCAGGCAGCACCCGATTTACCTTAATTGTGGCCTCCACAGCAAACTTGCTGCGCTCTCGTTTCTGAGCAGCTTTTGCTTCTGCTTCTGATTTTGCATCCTCTTGTGCTTTGCGCACAGCATCCTCTCGGATTCTCTGCATTTCTCCCTTGTCCCCTGAAGAGAAACATTCCAATAGCAATTAAAAGACCAGTAGGTGTGATAGTACAATTGAGGTGTGAGAAATGAGAGATTCTGAAACTGTGCCAGCTGCAGTGATATTCAGGCACTGTTCTTTCTGGGGCGGTAATGCAAGCCAAACACTGCTGATTGGGGAACACCTTCCATCCCCTCATCCAACAGCAGGAAGGAAGGGGAAAAGAGACTTCCAGTGGCAAAGCTGCAACCAAGGAGTTGGGAACTGAGTTGTTCTCCCTGGGTAGTAGTGGCAAGAAGAGGACCTAAAGATTATGCCCCCTGAAGCAGTAAGCAATCCATTGGGAGGAGCCAAGGACTCCCTGCAGACTAAACCCTTATGGGGACAAATTAATTGCTACTTACCAACCCCTCTTTGCCTTTGCAGCACTGCCTGGAGGGGTTGTCACCCCAGCTTGACATTTTAGCTCGCTCTTACTTCCCAATTTTATAATGCTTCTTCTGGCTTTTGGATCAAACTGTTTGGCCTCTCATCCACTGCCAAATTATGAAGATAACCAGTTTACACATGTAGGTAGCCGTGTTAATAATAATAATAATTATTATTATTATTATTGGTCTGTCATAGTCGAAACAAAGTTTGCTCTTGGTATGAGCCTTCGTGTGCATGCACACCAGTGTATCTGAAGAAGTGTGCATGCACACGAAAGCTCATACCAAGAACAAACTTAGTTGGTCTCTAAGGTGCTACTGGAAGGATTTTTTTTATTCAGTTTACACAGAGCAGCTTACCAATGTGATTAGTTTAGTTTCTGCCACCAGCAAAACCCAGAACAGGGTCTGTCAATGTTAATTGCCCCTTTGTTCACAACCTAGGCAGCCACTGTATGCTGATGAGCTTTGGGTTAGGCTAGTGTATATTTCAAGAATACATCCTGCGTGGGGATGGCTGACTGCATCATCTGTTAAAGAAATGAGTTGACAAAGGAAGGGGGCATGGGTGTAGCCAGGATTTTTGGTTGGGGGGTGCAGCCAATGTTGTCGAGATTTTTTTTAGGAAATCATGGGTAAAAATACCCCATAAACAGGACATTGCAGGGGACAAGTTTCTGCTGGGAGTTGGGGGGGGCAGAACCTCAGATAATTGAGTTCAGTTCAGTTCAATTTACAGTATTGTGTTTAGCAAGCAGCCATTACACACATAAAAATAATACTGGTAATAACAAGAATACTGCTAATAATAGTGGTTTACATTTCCACTCCCCAACCTTTACAGGATAAATAATTTCCCATTCCCCCTTTAAGTTTTATTACACAAATCTGTAAAGCCTTGGCAAGAAATGTGGATGTTCTAAAGGATATATACTGCTCTACATCTGACAACAACTTTCAATGCTTTTCAAAAATATTTGTGGATCTGGGGGGGGGGGGAGCTCCCACCCCCATCCCCCATAGCTACGCCCATGGAAAGGGGTTTGCCTTAATCACTAGACTAACACACTTTATTAGAATCAGGGAACAAAGACAAGACAACTTTATGGCAAACTGGATTAACTTTACTGAATATAGTCAAAAATACGGGTTATTGCCAAATGAAAAACTATGATTGTATGTAAGACAAAAACCAGGTTGATTGCTGTATCAGGGCATCACGTCACTTGCTAAGCTTTAGTTAAATCAGATATAAAATGTTAGGAATTGTGAGTGCTAATATATAATAAGTATGGCGATGCATATATGTGGCAAAGAAAATTATACACACACACACACACACACACACATATATATATATACACACATACATACATACATACATACACCAGGGTGGATTTGATTTAAATCAAATTGATTTAAATCATGATTTAAATCACGATTTAAATCACTAGTCACTAAGGCTTGATTTAAATCACTAGTCAGTAAGACTTGATTTAAATATTTTTTTTTACAGGAAGACTCATTCTTCCTGGTATAATCTTAATATTTACAACCATATGAAGGTTTCATTTTTGGAATAATAAATTTTCAGAGTAGTTTTTACAGTTATATCAAAAATTACTGATTTGGTTATACTACTAGAAATACATAGACAGATAATTATGAAATTATATCTGTTTATATTTGGACAACTTTTCCGCTGTACTTTATTGGAAGGAGAAAAATAATCATTTCCTTAACAACCATTTAAACAATTTATTTAACTAAAACAATAACATGATAGCATATGTAACCATGTTTGTTAACTGATGTGGTTAAACATTTTTTTTAAAAAACGTAGATTGAGTTTTAGCACATTATTTCCTGATGAATAGCCTTTGGACTACAATGTAACTTAAATAGAAGACTATATTTAGAAAGATTTTTCCTCCAAAAGCATTTTATTTTAAAAATCCAATTTAAATCAAAAAAATCCGATTTAAATCAAAAAAATCCGATTTTTTTGATTTTTTTAAAAAAAATCATTGATTTTTATCCACCCTGACATACACACTGCAGGAAGGTCAGCAATGGTTTGTTTAAGACCAACCCAATGGAAAACTCACCATTTTCCATAATGAGGGATTCCCACATGGCCGCTTCTTTTTTATAGAGGGTGAAGAACACTGAGCCATTCTCGATTTTGGCAGTACTGCGGACATCATCTATAGGAGCGTAGAGAATGGCTTCGAATAGAAACGGAGGAGAATTTACCTAAGAAGAACATTTAGAAATCAACATGAATATGCTTGCATTTCAGAAACACACTAGGACAGCACGCTGGGGACACAAGTCAAAGCTTCACACCACCTTTAGCTCCTTGGAGGAAAGATGGGATATAAATGCAAATAATAATAATAATAATAATAATAATAATAATAATAATATGTATCCCAAAACATTTACACGTTATACTTGCCCCGAACCTGCTAGGCCCCAACTCATTTGTCAGCCTGGTTGCTGATAACGCCAAGATTGCAGGTTTGATCCCCATATGGGATAGCTGCATACTCCTGTATTATTATTATTATTATTATTATTATTTATTTATTTATTTATTTATTGAATTTATATACCACCCTGTACCCTGAGGTCTCAGGGCGGTTCACAGAAAAGATCAACCTAAAAAACACAATATATATAATCAAAATAAAGACAAAAACCCAATAACACACACCCACACCCCAGTGCTGCTCTTTCGATCCAGTTTGAGGCATCCCTCTGCGGCTCCTTTAAAGAAAAGCACATGAACAAGAAGGGGAGATCCCATCAGAATTCCAGTGTTGCAGAGGGTTGGACTAGATGACCCTCAGGGTCCCTTCCAACTTCACAATTCTATGGTTCTACCTTAAAGAGCAGCAACACTAGCTTAAGGTTGCAAGGCCTACGTGGGCCTGATGAGGGCAAACCTGGGTGGGATTTACTTCTGAGTAGACACACACAGGCTTGCACTGGAAGCGATCCGCTAGGGTCTTCGTGGCGCCCCCTGCCCTGTCACTACAACAACAACAACTGCTTCTTTTCCTTTCCTGGCAAAGGGCCCCCAGCTGCATGAGAGCCACCCCATCCCCAGGCCCTGCCTGCCCCCGCCGGTCTACCACAGACCTTGAGGTATCGCTCGGCGCAGAAAATGCCGTCGCGGCGGAGCGGGGCTCCCCTCAAGGGGACGTCCAGGTAGACGGCCTCGGCCGTTTGCTCCCAGCTGTAGTCGCGCACCCACACCGGCATGCTCCCGTTGCTAAGGACCCAGTCCGTGGCGGCATCGCCGCTGCTAAGCAACGGTTTCCAGGAAGCTCTTAAGCACTTCCGGCAAACGGAGACTTTGCGGATGGCGGGCGGTCGCGCATGCGCGCTGCTTTCCCGCCTGGGGCTTCTAGAGCTGCCTGTTCTCAGCCACCACTTGGACACTGGCGAAGTGGATCTCAGTTGAGGACAGGAGATCCACTGGGTGCAAGTTTTTTTGTGTGGTTTTTTTAATGGCGCACCGTTGGTTGTGGAGCAGGGCAGCCCTAATGTGCCCTCCCGCAGGGCTGTTCCAGTGAGCTCAGGGCTGCGTGGAATTGCACTCCAAAATTGCACAGCGAAATTCGCCTGGGTGCTCCCTACAAAAAATCCGGTCTGCCAATATTCAGCCCCTGAAGGGGAAGCATTTATTTATTTTGCCGAACTGCGAAAACGGTCAAATATAGTTTGCTTTTTCCTTCGTTTCCCTCCCACCCCAAGGCATCATCATCATCATCAGAGTATATAAATTGGCGGGGAGTAGAGAAATGTCATGATAAATACAGGCCAGAGTATTGATCATTTGCATACATTTCAACTGGGAAAATAAAGGAATAGAGGCCGGAGCAGGAGCAGCATTTTCCAAGTACTGGGCAGTTAGAAAATCATTTCCACCCAGACTTCTTATCAGCGAGATCAAAAGCTCACAGCTCTGCTGAAAAGCAAAGATCTCCCTACTCAGACCATGAGACACCTGCCATTTGCAGTCCTGTAGGCAAAGTTAAATCACAGTGGCTTCAACCTCTGAAGTATAACTCCCAAAATAGATTGGTTGCTATAAATAAGAATGCCTGGAACAGGTTGACTGTAGCCAGGAGCAGCAGCTGTGCAGTTTATTTAAAGAGTTTACCTCTCATGCTTTAGGTAGAAGAGAAACAAAAACAAAACTCCCAGAACTAAAGTAGTTAAAAATGTTTTTGCAGAAACCTTCAGGGTTGCTACTCCCCCCCCCCCCGACGAAGCTCCTGCATGTTTTATTGCTAATAGGCCATCTCCACACTTGAAAACACTTCCCCTGCTGAATGAGTCCAAATGTATGAATGAGCAATACTAACGTATTACCCTTGATTGACATTCCATGTTGTGCCCTGTTGTCAATAATCCAGCAGCTGCTAATTTGGTTATTGGTTTTAGCTTCATTATTGTACTAATGCTATTTTTCCTTATATGGGTAAATCCTCATCTCAATAAAAATGTTTTTAAAATGATCCACAGCCATCGTGACCACCTGCAGTCCTTTTTAACCCCCGTAAGTTGCCCAATGAACTTCAGCTATATGGCAACTCATGCCTTCTATTAAGACACAGAGAGCAGATGAGTGCAGATCCCACATCCAGCTGGACTCAACAGGCATTTCTATTTTTTAATCCCAGTGTTGCTCAACCAGCAGTAACAGCCAACTCAAGGCCAACTTAATTTGTGACCTGGACCCTAAAGGATTCCTCAGAAGTAACTCTCAATGTTCGATGGGGCTTTCATTCAGGTTAATGTGCACAGGATTGCAGCCTTTGCTAGCAATGAAGATGGGTCAAGGCACTCTGTGTGTAGAGGTATTCCAACTCATTTTCTCCCTTCTGGCAGCGATGCTGCTGCCTACAGGGAAAGAAGAGTTCATACGGTTGCCACTCCAGCAAGCACCCACTACAGTTAGGTAAACATCAAATCTAGCAGTTTGTGAATTAAACAGGATAAAATCTTTTCTTCCTGATTCTTCAGATTCACAACAATGATCAATTAAGATGTGACAATAAGTGGCATTGCTGGGGGTATTGCAATGACTTCCTAATACAAGCAAGTATGTGATGCAGTGCTTCATGCACAAACAGATCACCTTCCATTCTCCTTTGTTACTTTGACAAGACTTTATTAACATTCATTTTACAAGCACTTAATTCTGTCTGTCTTCAACTTTGTGAAAAGTGAATTGAAATATTAACAATTCCAGCAGTGAAATAAATTCTGATATAGTGCCCTCACATTTTTCTTTTTTTATGATGAACATCCTGAAGAAAAAAACAAACATAGGATTGTCATTTTGGTAATGCAATCAAATGGGCACCCATTTCTCAGTATCGCACATTGAAACATTTAACCATTTAGATCGGACGCAAATTCTGTGTGTGCCTTAAGGCATTTACACTGGTTGATGCACTTGCTATCATCTACTAGAACTCAGCTTATAATGTAAAACCAGCTAACTATCCAGAGACATAAACATGGTTCCTATACGTCATAGAGTAGCTTAACACACACCATGATATGAAATCATTTGCATTACATAGTAATTAAATTTCTTACTAAAGCAGCCTTCCCCAACCTGGTACCCTCCAGACGTTCAACTGAACTACAACTCACATCAGCCAGCATGACCAGGCTTGAGGGATGATGGCGGGAACTGGAGTCCAGAAACATCTCGAGGGTCCCTATTGTTGGGGAAGGCTGAACTAAAGGAATAATAATGGACAAAGTCTGGGCGTTTGTTTCCAATTTGAATTACATACATCAACTTTGCCACACACCACAGTTCTACTGCACGTGTTATTTCAGACATGCTCTAATTTCGTTTTCATTTAAAGTTGTTGCAAAAATAAATGTCACCAATGTGGAACACATTTGAGATTGTATAAAAGTACTGAACTGATATCCCAAAAACAGGTATATGTAAGCAGTACATAAGGAAAGACTAGTTTTAATATGAAACTGTCATTAAGTCACATACAACATAAAAAACACATGATCAAACTACGTATAAAATGTCACACGTACTTTTACTAGCAAGCAAGGCTATTATTTATATATAAAGAGAGGGGTACATATATTTTAAACGTGAAGTGGTATTGTTACTATTAGATTGAAATGACATGGGAAATTGTCAAAGTTCAAGACTACTGTTTTTTAAAAAAAAAATAAAAAATATCAAGCAAAAAACATTTATGAAATATTATCCCTTATAATTAACAAATGTGAGAAATAATCCCACAAGTAATTATTATATTTTTTTGCGGGCCTTTAAGATAATTATCTGCATTGCTAAATGTAGTCTCATACACCCTAACCTAAGAGCTTGTGGGAGAGACAGGACAAATATAGGACAAATTTCGACCTTGGAGGAAAGCAGATCAGGTGATGGCTGTGGGCCTGCTGGGTTGGAGCCAGACCTCCATGTGCAACCCCAGATGCTGGATGTGTCTCCTCTTGGCCATGTGGTGACAACAATTAGTAGGCAGAATCTGTTTCTATGTGAAACCACACCTTACTGGATCTGGGCAACAGAATCCTAGCACTTGGAAGACAGATTAGCCCACATCATTCAAAGCCATCATTAGTCACAGGCAGAGAATAGGAGCCAAGAAGAGGGAGAGTTGTCTACTGAGATGCCTGCAAAACAGCCAGCCTGAGAGAGGCAGGAAAGCTGGTACCTGGAGAGCTGGAACCCATTGCCATCTTAAGATATAGTTGTCAAATATTTTAAAAGGCAATTTGGAGGGCTTTTCAATTGATGGAAATGCAGTAAAAAAATGATAGTTCAGTTGGAAAAGCATGAGACTCTTAATCAGGGTTGTGGATTTGAGCCCCATGTTGGGCAAGATTCCTGCATGGCAGATGTTTTGAGACTACAATTCCCAGCATCCCTGACCACTGGTCCTGCTAGCTACGGATCATGGGAGTTGTAGGCCAAAAACATCTGGAGGGCCGAGATTGAGGAAGCCTGGACTAGATGACCCTTATGATCCCTTCCAACTCTACAATTCTATGATTCTAAGGAACGAAATTACCACAAGAATGGGGAATTTATTTCATGAACACTTAAGAGAGCTTGACCTATTTCACTTTGAAGAAAAGGGATGAAGAGCTGAGCCAGCTCACATATCCCTTTTGCATTATGCAACGCCTAGCCAAATGTGTCAGCCGATGCTATGGAAATGCACTGTGTCAGAGAGAGCACTAAGAAATATGGAACTTCTCTCTGTGGAATTAAGACCATGAGAAGAATGGGCTGCTGGATCAAACTGGCGACCCACCTAGGTCAGCATCTTGTTCTCACAGTGGCCAACCGGATGCCAGTGTTTGATGCTTGCTGCTGTGGTATTCAAGTGACTGACTTGCACGTGACTTGAGGATAAATCAACACTCCACAAGAGAGGTGGGCTTCTTGGCTCTTGAACCCATTGGTCTCTCTTTAACCCAGGGGCGGCTGACCTATAGCACTACAGATGTTATTGGCATCTCAGCAGCCTCAAGCAGCATTATGATGATGGGAGTTGGAGTCCAACAGCATCTAGAGGGCCATAGGTTAGTCACCCCTACTTTAACCCAACTTAGACATTCATAAATTTAGGACAGCTGATAGGTAAAGGGACCCCTGACCATTAGGTCCAGTCGTGACCGACTCTGGGGTTGCGGCACTAATCTCGCATTATTGGCCGAGGGAGCCAGCATACAGCTTCCAGGTCATGTGGCCAGCATGACAAAGCCGCTTCTGGCAAACCAGAGCAGCGCACGGAAACGCCGTTTACCTTCCCGCTGGAGCTTACCTATTTATCTACTTGCACTTTGACGTGCTTTTGAACTGCAAGGTTGGCAGGGACCGAGCAACGGGAGCTCACCCCGTCGCGGGGATTCGAACCGCTGACCTTCTGATCAGCAAGCACTAGGCTCTGTGGTTTAACCCACAGTGCCACCCGCGTCCCAGGACAGCTGATATTTAAGCATAAAATGTGCAACAGATATAAGGAATAATCTTTTCTGACTTTGAAGCAGAGTCCAACCCGTTGCAGGGTTCCATTCCCTGCAATGGCACACTACAAGGTCCTGAAGGCTGTTTCTTTCCTTCCGGCTCCAGTCATGTGCTTTGACAAAATATATCTGCAGTGCACCTGTCTTCTGCCTAAGTGAACCCATTGTGGTTGACCCTCCAGAGGCAAAGCTGGTGGGAGAAAGCTGAACCAGATGGTCTACGTAGAAGTGACCCTTCTGATAAGACACTTCTCATCTGTCTTCTACTTAAGCACCTTCAAACCTCTTTCTCTAGCTACTGTTGGCGGCATTGTCCCCATTTTGCTGACCAGTAAACTATTCCTCCAATGCCTCAAGGGCCCAACTCACCAGGGCACTGCTGGCATACAACCACCTTTTCTTCATTTCAAGAGAGGCTGCAGAGGCACAGATCCAACACTAAACTGAACCCACAGTCTGCAGCACTGGAATTCTACCCCCGTGGAATCTGACCCCATCAGCTTATGGGTTGCCAAGTTGCTCATTTGCCAGAGATTTCAAAGAGGTTTTAGAAGCTTTGGCTTATTAAAACACAGGGATTGGGAGAAGGGAGAGACATATGAGAGTGTGCTAGTCTCTACCCAAAATTCTAGATGAGGAAAACCTCAAAATCAGTACCTAGAACGAATTGTGATGCACAAGCCTTCACATATTTACTAATTTCCATATCCAGCCCACTGTTTAGGCCTGGATTTGTCTTTTGCCACAGTTGGGTACTATCACTCCAAATTGTTTGACACATGCTAGAAAAGAATGATTCAGTTGCTTCTCAAAGTACCACTGCACCTTGCACACTGGAAGTATGCCTTGCAGAGATAGCCAGTTGCTGCTTTTCTCCAGAACCATGAAGCCTAGCAACTTGCTTTTTTATACAGAAACAAGAAGCCACGTCTCCAGGATTCCATGGCAGCAACCAAATGTTGGATCAGAAGTTATATATGTGCTTCTCTCTGGCTAAGCTGCATTTCTGCTGATTTCTAGATAAAATGAGATGTTCTATTTTTTCCTGATACTGCAGAATGATTGCCACCTATTAATAAGTACGAAGGCTTCCTGTTAGAAGCCTCCTGCTGTTGACTGCACCTGAGTTAAAAACTGATTGTACAAACATGTTGCTGAGGTGACGGCACCTAAATCTAACTGTGGCATTTGCTGCCATAAGATGTAGTGATGGACTCTAAGTTGGCCAGCTTTAAAAAGGCAAATTCAGGGAGGAGAATAAGATTACCAATGGCTGACATTTGGGACATTTATAACTTTTATTCTAGGAGGAGGTTGTGATGACCAAAAAGTTGTGATGATCTTGTTGTGCTCGTGGGTTTCCCAGAAGAGGCACCTGGGCCATTGTAAGAAGAGGATGCTGGACTGGATTGGCCTCCGTTGGTCTGACCCAGCTGCAGGGCTCTTCTTACATTCCCTACTGGAGCATAACATTGTGCACCCTCATTACCTTATGTGCAAAGAGCGATGGAGGCACTCCAGGGCTCTAGTTTTATGATGACACTGATTTACTCTTAGTTTGGGATGATAAAAGCATGCTGGGCAAAAGCCACAAACGCAAACAACATTTTCAAGAGAAAGGCTCACAAAACGTGCTTCTTTACATTCTCATTCCACAACAACGAATACAACAGAAAGTTCATGTTGGGTGTGTGAGCACCTTGAAACAGCTCTAGAAGGGCTGCAAGACACCACATTGAGAGAAATGTGTTGTCCACAAAGGCTAGCCACCTTGTTCCTGGCATGGCTACTTTCACCCAAGAGTCAAAAAATGAACTACAACTCATTATGGGGAAACAAACCCAGTGGTCACAGAATAAGGCACATTGTTGACAAAGGAGATTCAAGTCTAGTTGGCGTCCCAGCTAAACCTTTTAAGCCTTGAGGTCTCCTGCTCTGATTCTAGAGTTAAAGGCCATCATTGAGACCACAGCTATTGCAAGCACCTCAAACTCATAAGTATCTCAAGTGCTCCAAATTATCTTTACTCTACACATTTTTCCAACTGGCAGGGCACATTCCAAAGAAAGAAGAGAAAAGCAGTCTTCCTCAAAACAGTCACATGGGCATTATGCACAAGAATGCACCTCTTTCACTCAAACTGGAACTTCCCAAGGGTCTATGCAGTACAAACAATAAAATGACGAGACATGCAAGAGAGCCCAGGTGCTCGTCTATGGCAATTACCAAGACAATGCTCTTGAGAATGCAGCAGCAGCAACGGTAGTAGATTACACATATTTTGCTATTTTGCTGGAACCCTCCGGGGTGTGCTGGTGCATGGCCACAAAAGAGAGAAAGTGCAAGCCCCTCTGACATCTCAACTTTGCCTTACGAAAGGTAAGACCATTCTTTGGTGCAGAGTCCATGAAGAGGAATTTGGCTGGATAATTCAGAATCCCAACAAATGAGAGTGCAGAGTTGGCATTCAAACTCCCACAAGCTCTCACAGAGCTCATTTATATCACAGCTTGTTCTGGAATAAAACTCCCTTGCCTTATTTCAAAATCTCATTATCAGGCCAGGCTAATGACAGCCCACCTAGGCCTCCCAGCCCCCAGCAGTATAGGCTGGGAGAAAGGCCTCATGAGGTCACAAAGATGGGATCTAGACTGAAGCACACACTGCCTCCTGTGGTTGATCTCAAGAACCCAGGGCTGAAGAGGGAGGGAAGCTGTGCGATTTACATTCAAAATCACAAATGGATGTTTTGCTAGACAAGCACAGAGAATTCTTGAATTTTCTAAAGAGAACCCTCTTGTGTGTGGTCACTTCCTTTGCCTCCTCTGGGAGGGAACTCTGTAACAAATGAGACAATCCTTTTTATTTCCTTTTGCCTGTAAGGAGACTCTCTCTTTCCACTATGCCTCCAAGCTGACCAGATGCACATGGCTAAAGCTCCTGCTTTCAGCCATGTTAGTTAAGACTACCAACTTTTATTTTACTGTAACTTAGAAGTATTTTCTGCACACTACTTTGCTGTATTTGCTGCCAGCATTGAAATGTAAGTAAACCCCCTTTAAAAAAATCTTACTAAAAGCATGTGGTTCATTCTCTGCAACAGGGGTGAAGAGGGGAAGGTCAACAGACCATGAATAGAAAGAATAAAATTGTATAATTGCCTAATTCCTAGGCTTTAATAAGCTGCAAAACTTAATAAGTGTTTTATTCTGCTAAAAAGGCTTCATAGTCAGATTACTTTTGTATTTCCCCAACACGCGTGTGATAGGAGGTTTAGATCTAAAGCTACAGATTTAATTCTCAACACATTTCCCATATACAGTGTAGGGGCCCAGCACATTTCTGCTGCAGTAGCCTGCTTGGAGGCATGGCAGAAGGACTGTAGCAATCACATAACCCAGTTCCTAGCTGTTCTTCAGAAACTAGAACTTGATGGTCTCAAGATAGATGATTATCTTAAAGGTTATTTTAAAAAATTCTTGGGATAAATAGGATTAAAATTTGATGCACTTGCAACTCTCATGGATGGAACTCCAAATGTAACATTTAAAACTGCTATGTGGTTGCTGCAGCCGTTCCTGGATTTAAACTTCAGTTTAAACCAGGCATAGGCAAACTCAGAGATGATGGGAGTTGTTGTTCCAAAGCATCTGGAGGGCCGAGTTTGCCTATGCCTGGTTTAAACAGAGAAGTGTGGGTTGGGTACAGCCCACAGAGGACTGACTATTCTCTAGATGGGCTACAAGGTTAAATTCATCTAATTCAAACATCAGGCGCCTTGGGGAATTATAATTCAAATAAGGCATGCCAACAGAGCATGTACAGTTCTGCCCGCAGATATCCTTCGTGAGCCCCTCAGACTGCCCGTGTGGAGCGTCTCCACCCCCATTGTTCAGTCCAGACACTGAGGTCCAGCTCCGAGGGCCACCCAGAGTAGATGGGGAAACCCAGCCAGATGGGTGGGGTACAAATAAATTATTATTATTATTATTATTATTATTTAATGAGAAAAAAATGAGGCTAAAACACAGTAGAATTTCCACCAACCATCCATAGCTGCAACAGCTGCTCATTCCTCCAGCATTATTCAGAAATTCATGTGCTCTGTAAACCTCCAGAGGAGATCAGTGAAGCCACAATATGTTGGAAGAGCTTGGGGTTCCCATGGAAGTGAAAAAAGACTTTTTGTAATGGAGAAAAACTCTGACCTAAGGTATTTCCAGACAGGCTTTAGATATTAAAGAGTTGGGAAACCTGGGCTATTGTTTGTGCCCTGCACTCTGGTCTCTGCACCTGATCTACTGTATCAAATCCCCAAAGGCAGTTGCACTGGGGCGAGTAGAGGAGAAAAATGTTGGGCGTGACCTTCCCTTCCCCGGAGGGAGATACTAAACCCTCTAAAGACAAGCCATTTTCAAGAACACAGCCAGAAGCAAAACAAAAACAGCAGCAGAGCTGAGAAGCTCAACTGGAAGCAGCAGAGGAAGGAGCAAGCGATGGCAGTGGACATCTGAGCAAGCAGCCAGGGTCCCAGGGCAGACCCTGAACTGTAAGGGAAAGCAAGTACTGCAAAGAGCAGCTGAGCGGACACAAAAACACACTAAAGCAAGAGTTACAAACAAAGCCAAACGTGCAAGCTAGCTGTGATCGAGGGCAGGAAGAAAGGGAGACACAGAGGCTGCTTACGTGCATCAGTAAATTCTGTACAGCAGGCACCAGAGTAAGTCCATGTGGAACCAAATGCACAATCCCAAGCCAAAGAAAAGTTAGCATGCTTAATAAGTCAAGTCCCTCTGAAGACAGTGGGACTTGAACAATTTACCATACTAGCAAATTTATCTGGATTACATTCATCGCACAAAAAGGTCTAAAGAGCCCAGAACTCCAATCTAGCACCACAATGGAGTTCCAAGACAGCCGACACTGGGATGGCAGCATCACACTTCATGGTCTTGAAATGCCATTGCAGAGGACATGATTGGTCTTGGAAAGGCTGAGTGTGTACTAATATCACAGACATACAAACCTCACTCCTTTTTTGAAAAAAGGGAAGAAAAAAACATTCAGGCCTGCTGAGCTTTTATGCACTTAGTCTTATTGATGCTCATCTGGCCGCTGAAAACTACAAGAGTTCTTGCTGAGTAAATGTGTTTGGAAACTGGCTGCTAAAGACCATGAAAGAGATGCCCACTGAGTAAGTCTTCAGAATTCACTAAAAATGGACCTGTTCCTTATCTTCAAAGCTCACCAATATGTTCTGAAAGAGCAAGCTAAATCAAAATGTGAAAAGGAGGTTAATATGACTTGAGGTTTTCAGCTACTTATACAAATAGTTTGACATTCCTGGTGATCATTTTAAAATAAATATTGCTTGATTCTTCTCCCTGTCTCATACCCTCAACCTTCAGAACTTAAGAAAGGCTCCCAAACAGAGGACGGAATTAACTCCCATGTACTCAAAAGATAAATCAGTATATGGTTCTTCCAACACTGCCAAGTGGAATAGCCCTGGGCAAAGTGATCCACAAAGGCAGATGTTTACACACCCCAAAACGTTCCATGTGGGTAAAGCCATATTGGCACTTAATCGTCAGTCGAGCATTTGCTAGGAGTTCTCCTAGTAAAATCTTAATGCACTTGGGCAGAAAGTGAAGACCAGTTGCTGAAAAGAAAGCAAACAAAGCCCACCTATGACTGAAAAAGGAAACACCGTACAAATGGCAGCCAGTTGAGTATCTGAAGGAACCAGGCTGGGCATCACGCATCAGCATTCAACACTAGTGGCCCAACTGTTTCTCTGGTGCGCATCAGCTGAACATCCTTGTCCGCCATGCAGGTGTCACAGCCCCACACAGCCGATGCTTCTGCAGTGAGCAGTCCGTACGCAGATTCCGTCATGCCTGTGCAGATCCGATGAAACCATTTTTGACAAGAAGCTTCACACAAGATGGCATCCTGGTCATCATTCACTTCGTGGGTACAAATCCCACAAGGATAGACTAGCTCAGAGGCGGCGTGACCATGCTGACCAGGGTGTAGGGGCATCCTGTTGCCCTTCTCAGAGCCGCCTCCTTCAGCTGGACCTCGGCTGGGGAGCCGGGGCTTGTTCTGAGCCCCATTCGCATGACTGCTGTTCAGATTTTCAACATTTTTAGAAGGGATGCTCTCCTGGTTTGCTGGGTTATTTCGATTCACAGTCTTTATATCTGTGTTTCCTGAGTTCGCAGTGTCCTCTGGGCCATGCAGATGATGTTGTGGCGGGGGGTGGTTGTGCTTATTTGCACCTTGCTTTTGCAAAGGCTTGGTCTGGTTGTAATTGTTTGGCGAGGGAAAGAAAGAATGGTTTGACTCCATCTGGGAATTGTTGAAATTGGGGTTGCCGCCAGGTCCAAAGTGCAATGGCATGGCATGGGGTGACATCTGTGTTGTGTTCTGTGAAGGAATGTGACCAAAATTCTCCCCAGGGTTTGGCCTGAAGTGTTGGCCGGACATGCCAACATTCTGATTCATGTTACTGTTATAGGATGGCTGGTTTCCAAAAGACACATTTTCATGTGGCCCAAAGTTAATCGCTTGAGGCCGGTTGTAGACCATTCCCACTGGGTTCTGGGGAAATGGGTGTGGCTGGTTTCTAAGTGGGTAAGTAGCACCGTATGGTGAGGACATCCTGGGAAGCATCTGCGGTGGCATCCTGAACGTGTTGTAGCCTCCAAAGCCGGGGTAGCTGGGATTGGCAAAATATGGGTTCACCAATGGCAGTGGCTTGTAAGAAAGATTGTTGTAGTTGTCATCAAACGGATTTGCAGCTACAAGGTGATCAGAGCTTGGATTTGGTGGCGGCGCATACTCAGATGGTGGAGGAAAGGATGACCCCTGGAAATGTTAAATCAGAAATCAAGATTACTTGGAATTCCAACAGAAGAGGAGGCCAAACCTGTGGTTCCCCTCATCTCATGAAATGAAACATCTGTGTCTGTTACAAAGGTGGGTTTCTGGCCTCAGAAAACATTTAGGATTCCTCCACTGCAAAAGCATTAGTCTTTCCATTCTTCATAGTATACCCACTCCTGCAGCTGCTGCCTGCACAAACTCCCTGTTAAGAGGACCATAGGACTCACACACACAGCCGGTCACATATTGGTCATCACCTCAAACCACCGGTTGGTCTCTTGGTTCAACTTGCAGCCAATACATTTTTGCAAGTCGACTAGGTATTAAATACAATTATGACAACTAGAGAGAGATCTGTTAGACTGTAATTTTAAAGTGATGTCTAAAATGTGTAATGATACACTGGGCAATAGATATTGGTTATAACAGAAATGGAAGCATGGGAACGATTACGGAATACGGATATAAAATTTACAGTATGCTATGGTATAAGAGAAAATTACATAAAAATGTTATATACCAGTAGATGGTATTTAACACTTAGCTGACTTGCAAAAATGTATAAATCAAAAGTGAATTAAGTGTTGGAAATGTAAAGAGAAAGAAGGTACATTTTTTTACATGTGGTGGTCTTGTAATAAGGTTAAAGCTTACTGGGAAAGCTTTTTTCTTCAGAATTATAGGGTCAGAACTACCTACACAGTATAGAAATTTATTTATGCATGCAACTACAGCTGCAAGAATGTTATTTGCCCAAAAATGGAAAGAAGATGTCCCGATGAAAGAATAATGGATACTGAAACTAATGGACTATGTAGAAATAGTGAAGTTTATCGGTAGAATAAGATATCAAGACACTAAACTTTTAATAAAGGAATGGAAATGGTTTGTTGAATATTTACAAATAAACTGTAAACAGATTAAGACATAGGCAGGATTAGTGTAAAAACCTGCAGTTTCAAAAATATATATGAAAACAGATGATTGAAAGAATAAGTTGATATCATTTGGAGTATGCAGAGAATGTGAAAATAAATATAAGGAACCACAGATAGAGCGGGAAGGAAGTCGAAGTTCGAAATGTTAGAATTATTGTTGAACTATTGTTGTAATGTATATAAATGAAAATTATATTTACTTTTTTTATATAAAGGAAAGAGATAGGAACTCCCACAGGGGAGCTTACCTGAACGTTCGACTTGCGCTTTTTCTTATCTGGACTGCCAAGCTGCACACCTGGGCCTCCTAACCCATCCAATCCACTGTCACCACCTATAAGATTTCAAAAGTATACTGTTCTGTAGTTAACTTTTTGACAAAATTATAGATTGTACAGGCAAGCTGAGCTGTTCAATATGTGTCTATGTAACATGCAGTTACTTAGCATTGCTATCCAGAGAAATGGCAGTACGGAGTATTTCTGCAATCAGACTAAGTTACAGTACTTCACATAACTTAAGATATGCTACTAGTAACCAGTCTTTTCTTTCACAGCTGGACACCAACTGTGTCTTCTCCTATGGATTGAAACATACCTCTCTCTCACTTATATGGGTGCTGTGTTCTGTTCTGGGTAGATTCTAGCCAACTACATGCCTTCAGAATTATATGTCATTGCTTCGTTAAGCTACTGGGAGGATGTACAAAAATATTTGAATATGTAGCACAGTGAGAAATTGGAAACAGACAAGACTTGGTACTTTGCAATTAAGACACAGCTCTCTAAAAATGACTGTTCTCTTTGGTACTCTGAGAATCCTGTGGCCCCAAGTTAAATTAAGGCTTCAGCAAGTGATGACAATTAGTGATCTAAGTAAGGGGAGCTTTGAGACCTACAATAAAGCTCAAACAACTAAGTTCCAAAAGCCCAACTAAGTTCTAAAAGCTCAGCTAACCTAGGACACAACCAATACAGAGAAAAGGAAAGGTGTGGTTTTTTGCTTAGCCACATATATATTTCTATTTGGAGAGACACTTAATGGCAGGAAAATGTTAATGAGCTATTTTAGCCATCTGCTTGAGGGCTCACTGAAAGCTCAGGCCTGTTGCACTAAAGGCTTCACACTGCCTGTGCTTGTCTGGTCATCAGCTGAAATCTACAAGATTGTAGCAATGGGTTTTTTTCTTATCAGAGACATCCTATATAAGAAAGTTGCTGTGTCCCTGCGTCCAGTCCGTGTGTCACGGAATTGCGCTACTGCGCATGTCCATGTCCCACATGGACGCAGGGATTGGAGCGGGCGGAGAGGGGGGCGTGTCCGAGAGGCAGCGGCGGCGCACGTGCGTTGTCAGTTGCGCCAGCGCCGCTGCCTCGCACGGACGCAGAGCCCAATCCCCGCGGCTCCGAGGCCTAGCGGCCTGGGACGGCCCATCCAACGGAGCGCCGGTGCTCCGGAAGCCAAGGAGGGCCGCCACATCCTCGCCGCCGCTACCGCCGCCACTACAGCCGCCCCCGGGGAAAAAGAAGAAGGGGGAGGGAGCCCCTCTCCACCCCCCAGCGGCCGCTGTTCTAGCGCCCGACGGGGGAAGCGGCCCGAGGAGGACGCCATGGCTGAGGCGGGATTTCAACCCGGGCCTCCTCGCCTCCTCCTCCTGGGGCTCTGCCTCCTCCTGCCGCCTCCTCCTCTAGCGCCCGTTATTTAACGGGCTAACTTCAACTAGTCCTTCATAATTAACACAATTGATGATCACACAGATCCTTGCAGCAACAGCTCCAACATTCTCTGCCAAGCAGTTCAACACACACCAAACTTCCACTTCTGTGATAACCATGTTTAGGACTGTAAGCTTGCTGTACCCTCCGCCAGGAGGACACATTCAAAAGCTTTCCTTTGTTATAGCACTTTTCGCAAAAGGTGGGGAAGTATTGCATCCTGAGAAACCAGGTATAACCTAAAAATGCTGAAGTGGGTAACTTGGTCTTATGTGATGTGGACAATTGTGACAGGCCAGAGCATGGCTGGTGGAATCACAGGGGAATCTCTCTCAGCATCCGGGCCATGATGTCCCCATGCTTACTTGCCCACAGATGCACCAATGTGGATGAAAAGCCTCCGTTTTCTCCACTGTTTAGAAGACAGACGGCAACTAACACGGTCCAGTGTTAAATTTGTACAAAAGCAGCATTCATTAGCTGAAGAAGGTGCAGCCCAAGGCAGGCAGAGCCAGGCTTTTCCAGCAAGACTGGAATGCAACTGAGACAAGTCATTCCCTTTTCATTCCAAAAATTCAGCATAGTAGGAGCCTTAAGATGTTTTGCCTTTAGCAAGGTAGTTCGAAGCTTTGCAAAACAACACCACCACCACCACCACGCTGCTGCATGTGGGCAGAGCTCCTGACCCTTCTCCATTCAAGGTGCCTCAGGAATGCTCCCAGGCTTGCTGGACGGTTGTCGGAATCGGACCGCATGCCAATCTGTGTTCTCCCTCTCTCCCCGTCCTTCCCCGGCCGATGACCCTTGAGGCCTACGAGTGTCTGAATGGGTGCATCTCCCAAGAAGGACGGGGCGCTTTCTCAGCCACACGGCAAACAATAAACCCCGAACCGGCAACCTCGGGGCCCTGCCGCCCGCATGCCTTCCACGACGACGCCCCCCGCCATCCCGCTTTGTCCTCCCCCTGCCGCCAAGGCCCCGTCCCCGGGCGACCCCTGCCCAGGCACCGGCCCTGCAGAGGCGTCCGAGGAGCCCCTTGGTGAGGGAAGCCCCCCCTCCTCCCGCAGAAGCCACGGCGGGGCCGAGGCGCCCCTTCGGGGGCTCGAGAGCCAGGAGGCGGCCGGAGAGGGGCTTGCCAAGGGACCGGGGCCCGGCCCGGCCCGGCCGGAGGGAAGAGAGGCCGCCCCTCTCTCCCACCACCACCTCCGGGCCGGGGCCTCGCGCGGCCGCTCCTTCCCACCTCGGGGCCTCTTGAGCGCCGCGGCGGGGTCCTTCTCGTGTTCCGCGGACATCACCGGCGAAGCATCGCTCCAGGCCCCGCCAGGCAGCAGCAGCAGGAGCGGAGGCGGCGAGAGGGCCCGGCGTGGGGCGGGAGCGGGAGCCGCAGCAGCCGCCGCCCTTGCGTGGAGACCCCCGGCGGGGGAGAGGGGAGGGAGCTCGGCCGGGCAGCTCCGCCCGCGGCCTGGCTGGGCCCGGAGGGGCCGCCGCGACGCCCTCCGCAGGAAGGAGGCGGCGGCAGAGGCGGCCGCGCTACCGGACTCCACGTGTCGCCCAGAGGCGTGTGCACGCCGCCCGCTGCTGCTGCTGCTCCTCCGGCTCTGGAGGAGGCAGGTTTCCCCGCCCGGGGATTCGAGCAGCAGCTTCTTGCAAGCTCCTCGGGGCAGGGGCCCGGCCTCTGGCGCTCTGCGGGAATCGCTGGAGGGGTCGCCCCAAGGACTTGGCACAGGAGGAAACGTGTCCGAAGGGCCGGTGTGTGTGACTACCGGCCCCAGCCTCAAATCCTGCCAAGCAGCTGCCAGCCCTTGTCTGGAGAGCCTGAGCTCCGTGGGGGGGCGCCCGCTTCCTCTGTCCTTCCCGAGAATGCTGCTCAAGTCACTTACTAGTTCCAAGAAGTTGGAAACACTTTGTTAAAAAAAAAGGAATGTACATATCTCCCTGAGCTACAAAGGTTTTATGTCCCTGAACCCCAAAATAAGATTTGGGCGTGTTCTATAATTAATTGTCACTTTAGCAGCGCTGGGAGACAAATGTAAAGTAGACGCACTTGGGCTGACTGGAGATGCAGTCGTTGATCCAGACTGAATAGATCTCCATGATCCCAGGACTCAACTCTTTGAATCCCAGTGAGAATTTCCTTCATTCAAATTGGCCATGCTTGTGAAACACTCGTAATTGTGTGATGACATTACGGTATTGTACACAAACCTTTAAAAAGAAGGAACTGCCACCACAAATCTTATGCCCACACATTCAGGGGTGTGACTTCTGCAAGCTGACATGGGAGGATCCCACCTGGTCCAGAGCTTCATCTGGGTCTATGGCATAGAGAAGGGCATCTGTACATGCCAACAATAGCTGAAATACATACGGTACATACGTATATAAAAAAGCAATCGGGTCCCACCCCAAATTATGCTTTTGGCCATCATACTGTTATAGGAATATTAAGGTGTTATATATATATAATTATTTCATAACTATATATAAACCACATGTTTGAAACCTCACAGATTAGGCCCAGAACAGTTTCGCTGAAAGGTCAAAGTGGGAAATCTCCCCATTGTCTCTTTCCTCACAAATCCTGTCTTAAGGGCACACTCAAGATATGGACAGGGTGTGGGCCTGTGACCTGTGACCTAGATTCAGGAATTAGTGGTTATAATAACAAAAGAGTGGCCAAACCCAGATAATCCAATCAGGTGACCTGGCAGACAGGAAGAAACAACACACCCAGATTTCCATCCCTTCTCTGGATGTTTCTGGGGTGGCCCTGGGTTACACCCCTTTTTGTGATGTATGTATAATGTATAGGGGGGTGGTCTTGAGCGGAAGGGGGGGAATTTCAAAAGTCTATATAGGAGCTGGCACACCATTGTTCTGGGTCCTTTTCCTGCTCCTGTGTGTGAGAGGAAAGCACCCTGTTGCAACAGTGAAAATAAAGGTTTTGCTTCTCAATTTTTCTCTGGTTGGCCTCTGTTTTTTACTCCTACCGATGGAGAACCTGCAGAGAACTTTGCAAGGGCTCTTGTGCACCCCATAAGGGAATAAGGGCAGATTTTTCTACAACAATACGTCATAAACCCACATATCCAGGAGGGTGTCTTCTACAAGGTGGCATTGGATCCTGCCTGGCTGACTGACAATGACATCTCCCGGTCCAATCAGTTTCAGAATTGCTTTTGAAGCTTTTATCCAGAAAGGTATAAAAACGGAGCTCTTGATCCCACGACCTGTTCCAGTTTGCTGGGTTCCACTTGCTGCCTACAGTCGTTTTTTCACCACTGCCTCCAAGATCTCCCTCTGCTTTTCCTTTGCTTTCAACTGCTCCTCTGGGTCCCTGCTTGCTGCAGCTGCTTCAAAAATAGAAACATTGTCACCCGACCCCCCCCCACCTATCTCCCCCCCCCTTTCCCCCTTTTCTTCCTAATGTCTCAACAAATGAAACTGAGTTTAAAAATGATACATGGAAAAAATACGAGAGACATTGCACATACTTTTGTAAATCAAGAAATCTTTAATAAAAATACTTTTTAAAAAAACCCTTTCAGGACTCCACCGCGTTCCTGCTTGCTGAAGCCAGGATCCTGGCCCCAGCTGCTCAGATGGCCTGTCCATGGCTCCTGTCTGCCTGTCCAGCAGTTTCCTACCAAACCCAGGAGCTTCAGTGTGCCTTAGTTCTCCTTCCTCAGAATTGCCCGCTAAGATTTTGCCTAAGTAGATTTTGCCTAAGTAGATTTTGCTACCTGACCTATCTTTTGGAGATCCTTCGCCTACAAACGGTAACCTCTACATCTGACTCCCTCTCCCCTGCATCTTTGAGTAGTTGTGCATTGTGTTTTTTGTTTCCTACCTCAGGGTGTGTGCGTGACCATGTTTTAGAAGCCTCCCTGCCCAGCTGCGCGTGACTCGGGCTTAGTCTGAGCCCAGGGAGGAAGAGCATGGTTCCCTCTGATTCAGATCAGCAGGAGGAGAAGCACTTGAGGAATCAGAGATGGGAAACGGCTGTGCAGCAGAGCCTGTTTGGTGAAGGCCCTTGCCTCTGCCTCCAGACCTGATGAGACAGTAGGAGCAGGGGCGTTCCTAGCCCCTTGGCTGCCCGGGGCGGGAAGCCAAGAGGCACCCCCGGGGGCGGGGGGCGGGCGTGCGCATGCGTCATGACAATTTGGGCTTTAAAAATTTATTTATTTATTTTTTAAATTGTTTTTTTTTTTTTTTTACTTTTTAAACTTTATTTATTTGCTTCCGTGGTTACAGTAATTCAATATATATATACAAAAATAATCCAAAAATACAAGTACATATACATATACAAAAATAATCCAGAACTACAAGTAAATTTGTATTTGTATTACATCCATTCAATATTCATCCTCCTCCACCCCTCCCTTTTCCCTCCCTCCCCTTCTGACTTCCCCTCCCCCCTAAGTGACCTTGTAGTTTATCCTCTGTTACATCTTTGGTTTCATTTCAGTTGCATTACATTCTGATAAGTCCTTATTTTGTTTTATATGTTTTTTTTTTATCTTTACTACCTATGCGTTTTTCCCCTTCCATATTTTTATATTACCGCTTCTAGACCGAACTTCCCCATGTATTCATTAATTCCTTCCCATTCTTTCATTAATTCTTGATCTGACCGTCCTCTAATAATAGCAGTTAACTGCTATTAACTAAATTGTTTTTTTTTAAAGGCTATTTTCGGCGCTGCCGGGGCGGAGCCGCAGGGGCGGCCAGTGAGGGGAGGTGACACCGCTCCTCGCTGGCCGCCCCTGCGGCTCCACCCCGGCAGTGCCGAAAATAGCCTTAAAAAAAAAACAATTTGAAAAATAAATAAATTTTTAAAGCCCAAATTGTCACCCCCAGCAGGGCGCTGCCCGGGGCGGCCCGCCCCCCTTGCTACGCCCCGGTTATCCTATCTCCTCTCAGTCTCCTTTTTCCCCAGGCTAAACACACAACTACCCCTTCCAAGCAGAGATCTTTGTTTTAAAAGCAAATTCTTAGTCAGTTTTGTCATAAATCGGCTTATAACCATGACTCATGAAGCTGGTTCCTCCACTGAGAATATATGTGCTGGGGGGGGGGGGATAAAAGACAGGGTAGGACCACAATCAGGAACTGGAAAACCTGAAGATGCTGTTTTCAACAAGAAAAAAAGGAAAGGAGTAGAAGTGAAAACCAGAAATGAAGTCATATCCTCTGATCTGAAAACCCAGGTCCTTAGTTCCAGATGGTGGGAGTGGGTGGGCTCATTATTGGGGGTTTTCCTGTATAGAATTTATTAAAAATACATTTCATTGCCAATGTGTTTAGCACTGCAGCATGCAAGCAGATTTGAAGGCTCAGCCCTAGCAAGTACTATTATCCTAACAAACATTTGGGAGTATTGCAGAGTCTTTTGGTCTGAGGACTGATCCTGCTAATGGCTTAACTCACTGCCATTTGTTTATTGGAAATACTGAAAATCTTTCCACAACCGTTCAAGATAGCTCACAGCATCTATTTAAGACAATTTCATTCAGCGCAGAAAAGCATAATTCTGAAATCATTTTTTAAAAAAATCTTTAAAAGAACATACAGTCGTACCTTGGATCTCGAACGCCTTGCGACTCGAACGTTTTGGCTCCCAAACGCCGCAAACCCGGAAGTGAGTGTTCTGGTTTGCAAACGTTCTTTGGAAGCTGAATGTCCGACACAGAGCCGGATTTAAGTTTGATGAAGCCCTAAGCAACTGAAGGCAATGGAGACCTTTATATGTCCAGCTGTCCTTTATCAACAACAAATTGCCGCTGTTTTTTGTGTTGCTATATGGCAATTGATGGACCTAATAGGCATCTCAAGCCATTTGCTCATACCAAACAGGACCCTACACAACACAAAACACTCTTGCTTTATGTAGGTTTTATTTTGTTTTTCATCTTATATTTTGGAAATGCACATTCAGGGGAGGGACCCAACTTTTGGAGCAATGTTTTATCCACCCTGCTCTGTGAAGTCACCCTGTTAGCAGCACTTGAGCTTCCCGTTCCTGGTTCCTAGGAAATTGGGGCAAGTGAGTTGCAGGTTCTCCTCCCTCTTCTAAAAAGCAGGTGTCTTCCCCCCATAGGATCCTGGGAATTGTAGTTTGTTAGAGGTTCTGGGATCTGTAGGTCTGTGAGACCCTCTGGCCTGACCCATGGTGGCCTCATCCCAGCACACTTTGACCCCCCTGATTTTATTTTTCTTAATTCAGCTGGCTGACAACCCAGCAGCCTGGCCCCTGTTTGCCAGCTGATGTCACAAAGTGCTGCTTTTTAGGCAAGCCTTATAATGCCCTGCAAGGGGAGATGCCTGTCAGATGACAGAGAGAGTGACAGAGAGAGAGAGAGAGAGAGAGAGAGAGAGAGAGAGAGAGAGAGAGAGAGAGAGAGAGAGACACACGCCATTCTTGCATGCATAGAATAGTCTCAGCAGGGGTGATAGAGAGAGAATGGATTCGGAAGGTAGGAGGCCTAGATGAATGGCATTATTATTATTATTATTATTATTATTATTATTATTATTAATATTCATGTGGCTTGGCTCCCTGGCTTGACTTGCTGACAGCTGTAGATAGCTTGCCAGGTTCCTGCCTCTCAGCCCAGGATATAGGTAGAACAATTTATCGAACCCAGTGGGATAATTTGTGCAATATTAGTATGAAATTTACGGCTTGCACACGAATCAAGGAGAATATGTTGAAATTAATATATAGATGGCACCTAACACCTGAGAAATTGGCAAAAATATATACATTACAATCAGATAAATGTTGGAAATGCCATGATAAAGTGGGTGATTATTTTCATTGTTGGTGGACCTGTGTAAAAATTAAAGAATACTGGAATGGAATATATGAGAAAATGAAAAAGATGTTAAAAATTACTTTTGGTAAAACACCGGAAGCATTGTTATTGAGTTTGGTTCCAGACAATATACCAGAAGATAGGAAGATAGGAAAAATATTTTTTTATATGCGAGTGCGGCTGTTAGATTATTGATAGCGCAATACTGGAAAGGGGAAGAAATTCCGAGAGTTCGAGAGTGGCATATAAAATGGGTAGAATTCATGAATTTGGCAAGAATGATGGCAGCAATTAGAATATAGCGAGACAAAATATTAAAGGAGAGTAGAAATATGTTGAAGATTATCTAAAGAAAGAAGGAGTGAAAACGGATTTGGTGATCTGCTTGGAATGAAACACATCCAGGGTTAATAATATCACAAAGAAATATAGACATAATGGAAACATAATTGAAATATAAGAAGGACTTATTTATTTAGGTATAAAGGGTAATGTTATTTTTTGTGTGTATTCTTCTTATACTGGAAAAATAGTTAAAAGTATATTAAAGATAGCATTAAAGGAAGCTTAATAGAAGGGACACGAAGTAGAACTTTAGGAAGTCATTTTTAAATTTTATGTTGGGTTTTCTGTTTTGGTTGTTTGTGTTGTTGTTGCTATTGTGGGTGTAGTTTATGTTGTTATTGTTTGTAAATTGTTTGTAATTGTGTTTGTTGTATTTGTGTTGTGATTTTTAAGAAATTTGAATAAAGTATTTTTAAAAAATGGATTCGGAAGGTAGGAGGCCTAGAGGAGATGAATGGAATTAATTATTATTAGTAGTAGTAGTAGTAGTAGTATTAATATTAATGTGGCTTGGTTCCCTGGCTTGACTTGCTGACAGCTGTAGATAGCTTGCCAGGTTCCTGCCTCTCAGCAATGCAGCTCTGCCCCTTTTCATGCTGCAGGAGCCCCAAAGGGATGGTGTGTACACAGCCTTAAGGGAAACGCTTCTAGCGGGCTTCAGCTTGCACGGGGCAGGAGCCTAGTGAGATTTCTTTGTGCTATTTTTGTGCACCATCACTGCGCGTGACCCTTGATCGAAAGGTTCCTGCCCCAAGGGGCTTACAATCTTGTAGTATGACACAGGGAGGGAACAGAGAAAGGTTAAGGTCCAGGGTGGATCCTGAGTCGTCCTGCGAGACATAAGCCAGGAGCTCTGTGTTAATGTATTTTAATGTTTGCTGGAAGCCGCCCAGAGTGGCTGGGGAGACCCAGCCAGATGGGCGGGGTACAAATAACAAATTATTATTATTATTATTATTATTATTATTATTATTATTATTAGACTCTGGGAATCCTGGGCATTTCACACCTGTAACCCCTTCCTCTGTTTCTCCTAGGCCATAAGAGATTGCTACAGCGGCGCAAGCAACTAGAGCCCCTGAAAGTTGTGGTAGGTTAATTCTATGGGAATCCATTCCCCACATGTGCAGGGAGGTCATGGCGCTGACCTGAGTGGTTGGGGGGTTGCAGGCCCGTCTCGCCCCAGCCCCTCACCCCACTCCTTCCAAGCCACTCCTTCCAAGCCAGGGGTCAGGCCAGGCAGGAGCAGCGACCATTGGCAGCCAGTGGTGACGTGGGCATGGGCAGCCTGGCAGGGGTGCTTGTTCTGTCCCCCTCCTTCCCTGGATCAGCTGTCCAGGCACCCTCGCCAGCGCTCAGGATGTCCCTACAGAAGTTTGGGGGCTTCTCCCCCCGAGGGCCCCATGTCTCCACCGCAGGAGGGCCCTGCCTCCACTGGCTTGCCTGCCCATGGGCTGATGCTTGTCTGCTCTTTGCCATGCAGGAGAAGGAGGGATGTGGCTGGGGGGAGGCAGCAGAGGGAGGAAGATGGGAAGGCAGACGGGGGGGGGGGAGAGAGAGAGAAAATATTGAGGGCAATGTGCCCCAGAAGGATGGCCCACAGGACCCCAATCCCCTATTGAGTACAATGTCCTTCTTCCTTTGCAGGGCCGTGGGTTCAGGGCACCAACACCCCAGCGGCAGCCCAGCGGTACAACAAATAAGCGGAGGTATGCTGTGACCTTCCATGGCAGGGGAAGTGTTTCCCTATCATTTTATGGAGAGGGTTTCTCTGTGGTCCACTCCCAATGCTGGGCTGGGGCAGTTTTAGCATGGCCAGGGGCGTAGCAACGGGGGCCGGGGGGGCCGCCCTGGGTTCCACCCCAGATGGGGGTGACACTTTAAAAAAAAAAATTTTATTTTTTTTTACTTTTAACTTCATTGGAAAAAAAAGAGATAACACACACACACACAACCCCCCACACCTCACAAAGTGGCGCCATCAGAGGGAGTGGTGAACCTTGGGATAAAATATAGACTGATTATTATCAGACTAACTGAGCTTGTTTCTTCCTTAGGCGAGAGGCCGGCCAGAATGAGGCGGGGAAGGCTCCCACTACAAGTAAGTGGAAATGCCAATTGAGTGTCCTGCATTATAGGAATGCTTCCTTCCCATGTCCCCCCTCCCTCATGCGCCAGACTGGCGCTAGCATGGCTGGGAGCCAGGCGCTTGCTAATTCCTCCGTTTTCATTGCAGAGAGGGAGCCTTCCTTTACTCTCATTCTGGCCAAATCCCTGGAGCGACGTGGCAGACATCAGGTACTGGATCAGAAGGCAGGAAACTTCTTATGGGGGTCATAGATTCCCCGGGCTCTATCAAAAATGGGGCAGTAGTTTTGGGTCCGCCCCAGCCCATTCTCATAATATCTCCTGCTTCCTCCACAGAGCCACGCCTCCAGGGATGAGGCTCCATATCCTGCTCCCGGGATGACGAACGTGACACCATCTCGGCGGTTCCCGGCCCCAGACCCTCGCTGGGCTTCCCCCCACCTCCGTGCGGGCATGGCTCCTTCCCGGCCCGACTTGGCACAGAAGCAGCAGCCAAGGTTTCCACCAATTCAAAACACTTCCTTGGCTGCTGCTTCTGTGCCAAGCGGGCCGGCACACAGCCAAGATGCCCGTACGGAGGTGGGCGAAAGGGGGAAGCCCGGAACACCAGGTAGGAGGAAATGCCCCCTTCCCAGATCCCCCACCCTCCTGGCCCAGACTGGGGCTAGTGTGGTTGGGAGCCAGGCGCCTGCTGATGTCTCTGTTTGTTTTGCAGCGAGGGACTGGAACAGGCTGGGAGCCGCCGCATCCCGGGAGGGAATGGAGCCCAGGAGAAGGCCTCTCGCCTCAGAGGTAATGGGACAGGGGGAAGGAGGGGGGCCTTAGGAAACACACAAGGAGGGCCTGCAGGATCAGGCCAAGGGCCCGTCTGGTCCAGCCTCCTCTTCTCCCAGAGCCCAAGAGCCCTTTGCCCACCTCGGACTTCCTGCAAGAGCTTTTCTGAAGCTCTGTCCTGGCGTTTGGAAGAATCTGGTCTCTGACAAAGATTCCTTCTTTCTTTCTTGCAGAAACATCACGCTTACGTTGTACCGCTGGTGCTGCCAAGACCCCCGCCCCTCTGGACGAGGTAAGAGGAAGGGGAAAGTTGCCTGGAGTGGGGAGAACACCCTCTAAGTTGAGAGTGCGTGTTCATTCTCCGTTAACGGAGGTTGGGAACAAAAGGTGTTGATCTGCTATTCCTTTCCAGCGGATCTTGACTAACAGTTCTGTTTTTCTTTAATTTTCAGGAAACAACCCCGATCGTCACTGTGAAGTTCTGAATTTATTAAATTACGTGTAAATTATATCATTAAAGCTGATTTCTATTGCAATTTGTGTGGATTCTTTTTTTTAATAATAAACTTTATTTATCTTTAAAAATTACACAATTCCACAAAAAAAAAATCCAACATTCCATTTTCCGAAGAAAGAAGAAAAAAGAAAAAGAAGATAAAGAACATAAAAAGAAGAAAGTACATATCCTATATAATAATCTTGCTGTGTCCCTGCGTCCACTTTCTGTGTGTCACGGAAGTGCGCTACTGCGCATGACCGGGACCCACAGGGACGCAGGGATTGGAGCGGGCGGAGAGGGAGGCGTGTCCGCGAGGCAGCGGCGACGCACGCGCGTTGTCATTTGCGCCAGCGCCGCCGCCACGCAAGGATGTCTCCCTCGCAGGGGTTCCGCCTCGGAGGAAAGCCGCCAGCCGGAGGCTTAGGCGGCAGACACCGAGGAGGAAGAGGCTGGCGGGCGTGGCGGCAAGCGCTAGCTCCGGCTCCGACCTCCTCCCTCTTCCCGCCTCTTCCCGCCTCACCACACGCAAAAACGCACACGCGCGCTCCGGCCCTCCTCACCGGCCGGCCGGTCGCGTCACCCGCCTCCGCCGTCTCAAGCGCGCAGCGCAGGCAAGCAGGCAGGACCAGCGAGTGAGCCTCGGGTGGCGCTGGCCCGGGAGGCGTTGCTTGCAGCGCCAGCCGCCCGTCCTGTTGCTGCTGCTGCTGGGAAGCCTCCGAGCCCCGGGAGGCTGCGCGCGGCGTCCTCCAGGATGCGGGAGCCGAGGGGGCGCCCCGGGGGGGAGGGAAGGGGAACCCCCTCCTCTGCAGGGGGGCTCGAGGGCCTTGATCCAGATGGGCCCCCACCAGCACCGCCACTGCCATCTCCCCCGGTGGAGAGGGGGCCACTTTCGGTGGTCCGGGAGGGCAGCGGCCAGAAGGGGCCAGGCCTGGCCGGGGCTGTAGGAGGCGGCTGCCGGGCTGTGTTCTCTCCGGTCCCGAGGGCCTGGGTGGGTGGGGAGGCCAGGCCAGAGGCCGGAGGGGAAGGGCTCCTCCTGGGGCTCTGCCGCCTCCTGCCTCCCCCTCCTCTGGGGAAGCAGTGCAAAGCGCCGCCGCCCGCACCCTTCAGGAGGCGACGCAGACGCGCAGCCTGGGACGTCGCGGGCCCGAGAAGCGCCCCCGCCCGCCCGCCCTCCTGCCCAGCTCTTCTCCTGCGCGGCCGGAGCCGCCGAGGGAGCTGGGCGCGCGTGGCGGTGCCGGCCTCTGAGGGGGCGTCCGGGGTTGGGGGGCTCCCCGGTTTCCCCGTGCTCAGCCTCCTCCCTCCGGGGCGGTAGGAGCGCAGCCGCGGCTGTGCCCCCAACCCAACTCTGCGCAGCCCGCAGAGACCCCCGAAGCCGCCGCCGGGGCTCCGTGGGCGGAGCGCAAGTCAGGGCAGGGAGAGGGGCAGGCCAGCGAGGAGGGGTGTCACCCCTCCTCGCTGGCCCGCCCCTTTCCATTCCCCGGCTCTGCAAGCCAGCGGCGGGAAAAGCCGCTGGAAGGGGGGGCTATTTTCGGCGCTGCCGGGGCGGAGTCGCAGGGGCGGCCAGCGAGGGGGGGTGACACTGCTCCTCGCTGGCCGCCCCTGCAGCTCTACCCCGGCATTGCCGAAAATAGCCTTTAAATAAATAAATAAATAAATAAATAATTTTTTTAAAAAACACCCAAATTGTCACCCTCCCCCAGGGTGGCACCCGGGGCGGCCCGCCCCCTGCCTCTCCTTGCTACGCCCCTGAGTAGGAGACCCTTCCCAGACTCTGGAGGATGAAGGAGACTCAGGCTCAGAGGCCAATCCTGTTGTGACAGAGCATGAGAGCTAAGAGGAGGAGGAGGAGAATTGTCAGGAGTGCTATTCTAGGACAGCAGCTGATCCTCTCAACTTCTGCTTAAAAGCTTGGTGGCTAGACAAAGAAATTTGTTGGAACAGCCTTGCAGCTCCCAAACTCTTGCTACTCATGTCAAGCCTCATCTGCATGATATGTGTGAAGAACTATTATGCCACTTGAAGAGTCATAGTTTCCTCCAAAGAACTGCAGTTTGTTATGAGTGCTGAGCATTGTTGGGAAACCTAAAATTCCCAGAGCTCCTTGGGAAGAGAGATGGTTGTTAAACCACTCAGCATCGTAGCCATGTGAGGGAAATAGGAGTCTCCTGACAACTCTTGGCCTAAATACCATACTATTTCCCCCAATGATACTTTGGGGGAAGCCATGGCTAATAGTGCTTTAAATGTATGGTACGGATGTAGCCTGGGACAATTTAACCTTTGTTCAACTGGGTTTATTATGGCTGATCCTCTGTCTTGTAACAGCTCCTGGACTGGACTGTGCTCCTCCCTAGCCTCCCGAGTTTGTACAATTTGACTGCTATAATAAAAGTTTTCCTCTTTATTTATAAGGAAACACCTTTGTTTGAGGGGACGTGGGTGGCGCTGTGGTCTAAACCACTGAGCCTAGGGACAATTTTATCTTCCCAAGAATGGTCTTGATGTCCTTATTTCAGCTTCCTCCCTCACTTGCTTCATGCAAAGCCCCTCTCCAAAGTATTGACCCATCAAAGAAACTGCAAGGGCAATTACTCCTTGAAAGAAAAAAGGCAAAATTTTACTAAAGGAAACTTTTATTTAAACTGTGCAATCCATCAGTATTAGACAGCAGTTTTATAAACATTTTGGCATTTAAATTTCTACTCATTTTTGGCATGACATTTGTGCTAGTATAAGAACAAGCCTGAGGGGTGGGGAAGAGGAGAAACACACCAAGGTTTAACATTCACTATAATGCTATTTTTTTAAAAAAGAATTTCGTAAAAAAAAACAAAAAACACATTATTAAACAAAACATTAAAAAATACATTGAAAAAGGTACATTCATTATCAAGGCAAACACCAGCTGCCCTCATGCAATGGAATTCACAGAGCTGATCCCCTGAGTCAAATATAAAATTAATATAATTCAGCTTTGTCCTCCATTTGCCAGTCAGCTGTTGCTGCCCTTACCAGAAACAGCAGAAGGAGCACCGGGAGCCAGAACACCCTTCGCAAAAGAAATATAGCTGGACTCCCGCACTTGCAGTTCATTCACATATTTAAAAATACAACAGAAACAAAAAATATTTTTGTTTTTCAAAAGCCTAGGTTTCATGAGCAAGTCATTTACCAAATGCACAAGGTGGGTTTAAGGGATGTGTATGTGTACAAAAGATAGAAGGGAAAACAACAAATTCCTACTGGGTCCAAATCATGTTCCGATCAGATTCAAATTTGTGGATCTGGTTTGAGCAAGATGTTTTATAGTGAGAGTGTGGCTGCGTCTGCTTGGCCATATCTTGGCTTAAAAAGCTAAGAATGAGCGTTTGCCCATGAATGCAGCCCATTTGCTCCTAGCTAGCAAACTTGGAAGTCTTCAATTAACCACTGTTTCCTGTTTTATCCAAACTGGGAAACTATGGTTATCAGTTTTGGAACAAGACAGGATGCTGAACCATGGTTTGAAGCTGTGTTAACATCCTAGTTGGTTCCAAAACTGGTAACCATAGTTTCCTGGTTCAGGAAAAAAAGATAAACTAAAGGTCAGTCAAAGACTTCCTTAGTTGGTTCAAAGGGACTGTGTGCACAGAGCAAAGGCATGTTCATATCCAGCAGCTGTTATTTACTCTTAAGTGGTAGAATAACTAAAAGGAACAAATTTGTAAAGCTATCACAGGGAAATGCTTTAAATTTTCTAACTTTACCAGAAATAGTGCCAGTGCAGAGGTTGGGTAGATGTGTCTATAGAAAATTCTTGCACTTGGCCCAGTGGCGGATTCTCACAGTACACTAAATGCACTTGAGACTCAAAAGAGATCAGCATCCCAGACATGAGCCTGGCAGGCTTTTCAAATCACGCCAGCTTCCTTAAAGACCTAAAGATTGCACACATACACACGCTCCTTACGCCAGCCCTGGCTTCTGGGTTGACATCACACTGAAAATATATAATCTGGACCTATGCTCATCCTCTAATACATATTTGGAAAAATTGGCCACTACACAAGGGAGAGAATCTTCCCACCTCCAGAACTTGGGGTCTGTGGACAGTCATCACCAAACTAGATAAAATTCTGCCTGCACATTTTGCTCACAAATACCAGAGGTAAGAATAACAAGCGCAAAGCCTGCTCCTTGGACATCATGGCATCAGCATTATTGCCACATGGTCATGAGGCTGCCATTGGGGGAAAGCACCCATGGCTCAGCACACCGCTTATGCCGCGTGGGGCCACTCTTTCGGTGTCTTAGCATTGAAACCAATGGGACTACTCCAGAACATGCACTTTCCAGATAGCATCATTTCCACCCAATTCAGATCCCACTGGAATCAAAAAAGGGTGTCTGCTGGCTGTTCAGAGGTAAAGGAAATGACAGTTTTACTCAGCTATCCTTTGGACATTTTTAAAGGCCAAGGAAATTCACATTCTAGAAGAAGAAAACTTCTGTGATAAAGGAGAGCCCTAAGAAAGAGTCATTCTTGAAAGTTGGCTGGCTTACAACCCTTCTAGGACTCAGCAGTGGAAGCTGCTCCCACGGCCATCACACCCTGGGATAAAGAAGGGTCTAGAATTATCCTTGGTTTTGCCATATGGTGATTCAAAGGCAAAGCAAGTGCTAAGCGCCTCTCTGGATGCAGGCTGGAGGGACACATTATAATATAATGGTAACTCAAAAAAAAACAAAAAAAAAACAAAGAGACCTACCTAACACATCATGCCTCTATACTGAGGTAACCTTAAATATCTTTGGTTTTTTTCTTCATTTGCTGCTAAGTAGTACTTGAATAAAAGCTATTTCTTTACTGGCAGATCACCTTGTGGATAAAGCCACTCTCTTTAGTTAACTGGATATCTTTGGAAACTGAGGCAATTAACCCGCTGTCTGACTGACAAGAATTCCAGTAGAAGACACGTGTGAGGTAAAAGTAGTATCTTTACTCAAATGAGCCAAGATTTGCCTACACAAATGCAGGCAGACTTAATTTTCACAGAGCTCTTTGTGAGGCCTCACAGAATCGCGTGTAACTTGAAAGCTATCGCAACCTTATCCGAGTCTAAAATGCTCAGGGCAAGAGAGATCACGAAGCATCTTCCAGCCTAAGGGCCCCAAAATGGCAGCCACCATCTACTACGGTTCCCACAGCCGCACCTGCTCCTCTTGATTATTCCCAGAACAGCCGTGGAGCTTGATGGGTCTTTGGCATGAAACTGCTGAGGAGGGAGATCTATGGGCGTCACCCAACAGCATCAGGAAGGGGTCAAAAAGTGTCAGTACTTCACAGCAAACAAGTCTTTGGGAGAAGAAAATGGTTACCTTGGCATATCAGCCATTGCTAAGAGGCTCGCCAAGGATGCCAGGAGTTTCACGGCATGAACTGCGCCGTCTTTGTCTCCTGGCTTCAAGCAGCGCACTCTCCACTGTGCCCGACACAGCTTTGTCCAATGAGACCAAAAATAAAATCTTTGGTGAGACAAGTTTCTTTTTCTTCAGCAAGTAAATATATATATATATAAAACACATTTAAAAATATTATAATGTATCTAATACTGGACTGTTCAAGAGCTTAGTTGCTGAAGAAAAGGAAAACAAAATTACACTTGGAAGTCTTTGGAGATTTTATATGTTGAAAAGGTCTTCTTTCAATTTTCTTTAAAGGCTGTCTTTTGTAACAATAAAGATAGTTAACATTGTAGAACTAATTTGGACCATAAACTCCAACAGTCCATAAAGGCCCCCTTCTCGTTTGGTTCTCTCCTCCTTTTGGTTAGTAACTACTTAGGTAATAAAATGTATGCAAACCTATAGTTTTAACTAGCTCAATTACCATTATTATTATTTTGGAAAATATGCAGCTTTCTTCTCTTTTCTACAGAAAATTCTTTGGTACAAGATTATTATCATCTTTAAAGCCTTTGCGTCAAGAAAATTGTGAAAGGTGAACAGGTCTTGTCTGGTACAGCGCTAGCAAACATACACCTGCATTCTAAAGATCTACAGAGGCCAATTCACCAAAGAAAAATGAAAAAGGGTAGGTGGGGAGAGACGTGTTAGTTCCCCCTCCTCTTCCCCAAACATACCTGCATACTGACTCCCATCTTAATATGGCACAAGTGGACATTTTTTTGCTGTCCGCAACAGAACCAGGGATTGCCCTGGGAAGTTAATTGCCAGTATTGCGTTCTTTGGAAAAAGAAATGAATTCTGATTGGGGAAGAGGAGGGGGAGATCTCTATTGACTGGCTCCCAACTTTGGTGAATATAGCCTTCTTTCTCTCTCTCTCTCACTTTCTCATTCACTCTCTCGCATTCTCTCCCAAACTTAAAAACAAAATAATACACAATACCCTGTCAGTTTGCCTCACATTGCTGCAAGACAGCTTAAAAAGTAACAAACTGCGCCCTGAGTACGGGAAAACAATAATACTAGAATAACTTTAAAAGGAGGTAGTATAAAACAGGAGTTATGTGGGTATGAGGTGGCAGAAACAGATGCCCTCCTCTTCTGAGAAGCTGTTCAGCTCAGTCTCTGGCTCCTTTGTTCTAAGAGAGGCCTCAGCAGAGCTCAAGCTGGCCTGTGGAAGGACCGAACGCTTTTCATAGAATCATAGAATTGTAGAGTTGGAAGGGATCTGGTCGAACCCCCTGCAATGCAGGAATCACAGCTTCTGAATCTGAAGCAAGGAGCCCTGAGCAGGGTTGGGGGGCTCAGAACTGGCCAGAAACAGACCTATGGGAAGAATTTCTGAGCACTTGAGACCCTTTGCACCCCACAACCTGCAGAGCACATTTAAGGCATCTTTCTGTTCTCTGAAGCAACTTCATGAATACTAAAAAAAGGCATAAGGCAAAACAGTGATTTCATAAGATATCTATATAGTGAAAGGCACCATTGCTCTGAAGCATGAGGAAACACTCCGTTTTTAGCATTACCTGCCTGATGGGCGCAAGTCAAGGAATAGGGAATAACGGCTGGGCCCGAGCGATTCACCACAGCATATCCTGACCAAAAAATGCTCGGAAGATGTGATCAGAAGAAGAAGGCACTGTCTGAGGCAGGTTGGGGGAATGAGAAGGGAGATGTGACCCTCAAGTCTCAAAAGGAAAAAGGTTCAGTATTTGGGAGCTCAGGGGCTGGCTTTTACTGGCCCCCTCCCAGGGCTGCAGCCCTGAAGGCAAAACAACTCAACAGGCCCTGGCCTCTTGTGAAGCAGTCCTAAGAGTCTGGGCTCCCTCGCTAGGCAAACTTCTAGGGGGTTTGGCAGAAAAGGCTGCAGTCAGAGTCCCTCCTTCCAGATGCCAGTCTGGCCCTGGTCCTCTGCTCCTGCCCCATGGAGAGGCTTCCCCCCTGCCTTTTCCTCAGAGCCAGAGCTTCAGCTGAACATCCCTGCTCACCTGCCGACACAACTCCTTTGGATCACACACACACATTCACATCCTACACATAAAATGGAGGGAAAATACATGGGACTACTAGGAAGTTATCGTCAGTTATGTAGCCGAGACCAACTCTCAACACAAAAAAAACATGAGGTAATGCCTCCCGGCAAACTGAGGTAGATATTCAAGCAAAGGGATCACCTTTGCTCCAGTGATAGATATATAGATATATAGATATATAAAAACTTCTCTTCTTTGCTCTACTCAGAAATCCGTACTTTCCTTTCACATTGTTGAGCACTGAACATTCAAAAAGCGTGAGTTTTAACACATTTTTTAAAAAACAAAAATGGTCGACAGAATTGCGGGACCGCCTGTTGGCCACTCAGGGTTCCCACTTAAAGCTTTGGCTGTTTGTTCATTGTCCTTTGAACAGACACACACAGACACACAGACACAGACACACAAACGCCGCTCTGGTGGTGGGCTCAGTTTTGTCCTGCAGGCGGCAGCTGGAGAAGTGGCGGCGGACTTCGGTCAGGAGGTTCTTCAGAGGCACTCGGGAGCGGACACACGGGGGCACTGCCTGCAAAGGAGTCGGGGGTCCCTGGAGTAGCACTGACGCCCGCAGAGAGGTGAAGTTCTTCGTTGGACTCATGAGAGAACCGTCCAGAATCACCGGTTTCGTGGCTTTCTTCACTGTTTGCCGAATGCTCTGTGTCAGCAACGATGCTGTATGCAGCCTGGTAGTTCGGCTTTTGCTCTGGGGGGGCATCTTTGCCAATGAGGACGGCAGTGCCCGACTGATACAAACACACTGCTTTTGTAAATCGTCTCTGGGTCTGGAGGAAACACAGGGAGGAAAAGCATTACACAAAAATAAAGGTGCCTCTAAGGCAGAATAGGCCAAAATAGAATACAGGCAACACCAAAAAGCTCTACTGGTAAAAGGTAAACACTGAGATCCGGAGTAGGAAACACATGGCCAATTTTGGTCTTCTGGTGGGGTCCAGACTGGCTCATGAGGCCATTTCTCTCCCAAACCCAGGGCCGGTGCTTCCATTTAGGCAAACTAGGCAACTGCCTAGGGCACCAAAATGGAGGGGGCGCTGGCCAGCCTGCCCCTCCCCCCCCGCTGCCCGGTGCCACCCCAAACCAGCGGCAAAAATCGCGGCAGCGCGGGGGGCAGGGGGCGGGGCACCGTACGTCATGCGCAATGACATCACGTGCCCCGTCCCCTCGCCTAGGGCGCAAAAACCCCTAGCACCGCTCCTGCCCAAACCATGCCTATTTTTAAAGTCAGTTGGAAATGCCTTCCTGCTTCACTACCTCATAATAGGGCAAGCTGGAGACTGGAACAAACTGCAAAGAGCAACATATTCTCTGACCAGGGCTGGTCCTACCATGAGGTTGTCACCTCAGGTGGCAGATGCTGGAGAATGGGGAGTGGCTGCAAGGTGTGGGAAAACACAGCCCCATGTGCCACACAGCCTCCCCAGGTCCTCAGATGTGGTGCAAATACAGTATGCTGTGTTGAGATAAGATTCAACTGCCAATCAAGTCTGATTCTACACACAGGATGAGGAAAGCTGCCATGAGGCGCTTTGCATCAAGCAGCAAATTGTCTGCAGCCAAAGGAAAGAGAAGCTCTTGAGCTATATGGAATTTGAGGATTGCCCTTGTGATTAGTTCACTTTGCAAAATGCCCCAACACAAGATATCAGGGCAGAAATTCAGAGCCACTCTCAAGCCTGAAGAGGCCAGGAGGCAGAATACACACTCAGTCATTCTCTTACCTCTTCTGACTTCGCTCGCTTAGAGTCTTGAAAGAAGAGCCATTTCTTAGAGCTCTTCTTTGCAATTGGCCCATAGCTGTTTATAATCAGATTGGTACCACCCTAAGAGATGAGGGAGAAAACCTTACGTTACTCAACAGAAAAAGGATTTGGCTGAAATTAAAACAAGGCCCTCACAACACAACTCTAAAACTTTACAAAAAATATTAACTCCAGCAATTTCTGCTCTCTCTTGGAAGCAGATTGGCTAAAATTGCAGTACTATGCACACTTACCTAGGTGTAAGCCCAACTGAACACAGTGGGACTTACTTCTGAGTAAACATGCATAGGACTGTGTTTGAAACCTTGCAAATTCTTGCATTCAACCCCTTCCCCTCAAACACTCACAAAAGTCTGCTTGATTTCTGTTGAGAGGACATTTAGAATACAACAGAGTCAAAAGCAAAGAGCACTTGTGAGAAGGGCAACTTTTGTGGGGCTGCAATTTTAGACCACATGTTTCTAAGGAAAGAGGCTATTTTAATGAGGTGGATGCAGACTGGAAGCAGAAACAGTGAGCTTTCTGCTCTTGACGGTAGCCTTGATGTACTGCTGCTGCTGCTGTTCCCCAAGAGCCAATGGAGAAGAAAGAGCAGAATTCTTCTGATAGCCACTGGCTTCTCTGAAAGAACTCACCTTCTGAATAAGTTGGAGAATGTTACAAATGGGGCAGGGGGGAGCCCTAGAAAAACATCAGCACCATCTCTGTCTAGTATCAAATGCTCTTGGCGGGTTCAATCAATGACAGGCTTTCTACAAAATGTAACATGGATTATCCTAGACCAGTGGCGCACAAACGTTTTCCCTCACAGACCACTTGAAAATTATGGAGGGTCTTTGCGGAGCACCCAGTGATTTTTCTGCCTGTTGTAGCAGTTGCAATGTGCTGGGCTGAGTGGTTTTTAATAGTGACTTGATTGCTTTTTTTATTTCTTATGTTGTATTTTATTGTATTACAGTTTCAGTTCCATAAAATTCAAGTTGTAATACAATATAAGAAATAAAAGCGGCAACAAAGATACAAATAAAATCACCACGACTATTTAATGTGGACATGCCACAGATCACCCAAATAAAGCTCCAAACCACTGGTGGCGCATGGGCCACAAGTTGGGAACCCCTGCCCTAGACTCATCTCCATGTGGCTTCAGGCCTGGGTTTTGGGACTTGGGCTGCTTTGGGGGAATCTTTACCCTGGGAGCTGAAGAGAATGAGCTTTTCTGTAGAGTTTCAGTACAATCAACTCTGGCATCTTTCTGGATCCCCTGACAGGATTGGCTTGGGAGGCCCTGGTTCCTGATGTCCCTGTCCTTTCTTAGGGATCATTTTTTGAAAGTGTTGCTGGGGGGCGGGAGGCTTCTGTCCAGTGCCTCTAGGGCATGCGTAGGCAAACTAAGGCCCGGGGGCAGGATCCGGCCCAATTGCCTTCTAAATCCAGCCCGCAGATGGTCCGGGAATCAGCGTGTTTTTACATGAGTAGAATGTGTCCTTTTCTTTAAAATGCATCTCTGGGTTATTTGTGGGGCCTGCCTGGTGTTTTTACATGAGTAGAATGTGTGCTTTTATTTAAAATGCATCTCTGGGTTATTTGTGGGGCATAGGAATTTGTTCATTTTTTTTTTCAAAATATAGTCCGGCCCCCCCACAAGGTCTGAGGGACAGTGGACTGGCCCCCTGCTGAAAAAGTTTGCTGACCCCTGCTCTAGGGTAACTGAGGGCTCCTATCCTCCTATATCAGCCTGACCACACCCAAAGAGAGCCTTTTCTGTATCTCTGTGACTGAGACACAATTACCGTATTTTTCTGTGTATAAGACTAGGTTTTTTCCCTAAAAAATAATGTAAAAAATTAGGGGGCGTCTTATACACGGATACATCTTCTCCCATTTTCTTAAATCTGAGTCCCCCAAAATAGGGGGCTTCTTATACATGGGGGCGTCTTATAGATGGAAAAATACGGTAGTTGGAATGAGGGGCGAGGCTCCATAGAGGCTACAGATGGACCTGGGAATGCCTTACTTCTTGAGAGCCATTTGTCCTCCCCCACTTAAGATCTATGGCTTTTAAATGTGTGGCAGGGGTGTTATTGCTTTGTTATTGGTTTTTTGTTTCTCATTTTGTATTTTTATGTTGTAAACTTCCCTACGATCTTTGGATGAAGGGTGCTATAAAACTTCAATAAATAATAATTTTTCGGTGACTAATTAACTTTCCTGTTCCAGACAGCACTGGTCTCCCTGGGCAGACTATTTTCACGTGACCCTCATTTTTAAAATGTTTTTATCCATCAAGCCTGTTTCCATTTTTGTGCTGCTTCATTCCTTTTATGAGACTGTTTTGCTTCTAATCATTGTAAGCTGTCCTGTGTGGTGCAAATCCCTTGGCAGGCTAGGCCGTGTGTGTACGTTTTCTGAATAAACAAGCAAAAGCAAAGAAAGTGAAGGTAGCACGAGCCCAGAAAAGGCAGGCCGTTGTACCTTGGCATCCAGGAAGCTGCTTCCCACCATCATTGGCTGTAGAGATTCCTCATTCTCAGCAAGGTCTTCTATGCTCTTGCCCACCTCATTGGCACCCATGGAAGAGAGGCTGCTGTGAGAGTGCTGGTGGGACGCTTGATGGATGCTTTTGGGGGCTGACGTTTTCCTGTTCGATGTGGAGCAGGAAGGAAAGTGAGACTTAAGACAAGCAGGCTAGGTTGAGGCAAATTCCTTTCGATCTTGCATGCCTACATCCTGTTAGATCAGGAGAGAGGATTCTTTGGCCCTCCAGATGTTGCTGGATGATGGGAGTCGGAGGCCAGTAACATCTGCAGAGCCAAAGATTTCCCAGCCCTGTTAAAAGCAACCGACTGCAGTGATTTATGAATGGATCCAAACTCTCTGGGACTCAGCTGGCACTGGACTTTAGATTGCAGGTGTCTGGGTGTGTTCATGTGCTTGAATATTTACAAAGCTCCCCAGTAAATACAAAACAAAACAAAACCACAACACACCCTACAAGGTTCTACCCTTGCCTTCTTCCTCCCTAAACTATTTGTTTTTAAGCATTTGAACAGGTGATCATCACTCCATCCCCAACCCCAGCCTGGCAAAAGCTGCCATACTTGACTTCAGCTTGTGTATATTCTGGCTCCAGATCCCAGGAGTTTTAAGAACTGGGGTATGTAAGCAAAACAGTTCTGTACTGCAAATCCAGACACATCTCAGGTAAGCTTCACCAAGCAGAAGAACACGCATGTCCACAGCATGCAAGCAAGTGTACTGTCTCAAGGGTCATGGGCTTCAGACTTCCCCTCCCACAGATTCCACTCAGGGCCTGAGCCTGGGAGCCCATTGCTGTCACAATACTGAATTGCTCCAAGTGAGAAGTGTGCTTCAGCACGCCAAGGTCCCCCCAACCTCACCGGACCCTCACTTCTGTGGGTGCTTCAATGGTGCCACTTTGGAAGCACCTAGCTTCCCCCTCCAAGCTTACCTGGCTTTGCTGCGATAGATCAAGATGAGGATGCAGATCAAGATGCACGTCAGGGCAATGCAGACACCTGCAATGATGCCTGTCATCGACTTCTGGTCCAGCTGGTAATAGCCGGAATTAGCTGCAAGGAAGAAAGCAACATCTGCATCTGCGTGCCCCTTTTGCAGCACAATTGCTGGGCACCCCTTGCAATTGAAAACACAAGAAGCATCAACTACGGACATCGAGGAATCCTGAGGAAACTAACTGGGCCAGGCTCTAACAGGCTGCTTTCCATACAAAGGTGCCCAATGAACAAGTACCCAGTTCCCAGGCAAGATGAGGCCCGGGGGCCACATGCAGCACTCTCTATCTGGCCCTTGGGACCCTCCCTGGGCTCCTCTCCTAACTGACCTTGAGAAAGGCATACACACTCCCCATAGCCATCACTGAGAAATTACTGCTCTCAACTGCCTTCTGATAAGTGTCACTTTACAAACATCTGCAGGAGCAACCCACCTCCCCACTTTTTCCTTGTGTGTCATCATGCAATACTGTTCTGATGTTTTAATCTGTGTTTTAGCTTTTATATATCATAAGTTTTATTCTTATGGTAAGCTGGGGGCATAAATTAAATAATAAACAAATGAATTTTTTTTAAATGTCATTTTAGACTGTAAGCCCGACTGCAGGGAGTGTTTTAACACAGATTTTTATCAGCCACTCTGAGAGCCACAAACAAATAGAGGAACCAGGTGCCTCCAAGGTGCCATGTTTGGTTGTGCAAGCTGTGGGTCTCCAAGGATTTATTACTGAAGTCAGTGGGGTGGGGGAATTCCCCAGCAGCCACTCTTTGTCCCTGCAGATTTGACATTTGCAGAAGCCTTGATTTAAGGTAGCTTCATAGCTGTTCTTTCCAGCTAAGGCTCCCTTCAAGTGTGATTTTACTTAGGAAAGTATTTGATGGGAGGAGAGGGTGGGAAGACTGTGTGTCTGTCCTTTTTTGCCACTCAACTGTAGATTCACAATATGAGGAAATATCAACACATAACAATCTACACACATTTCCCTTCCAGCCTGTTTCACATTATGCAGAAGAATCACGTATAAGTAAAAAAAACCCCAGTCCTTCCCTCATTGTGGGAAGGATTCAATGTGGCAAAGACATTTTCTGTTTTCCCAGGCTTTTGCCAACCACGTTTCAGTTACCAAAAAGAGACCAGAGCTGAGGTATTGTTTTGCTGATTACAGCTGTTTCATTGCTGTGGTTTTAAATTGTATTTTAGGATTCATATTCACACTTTGAGAGCTACTGCAAACCATTCTGAGAAAACTTTTTGACAGAATGTAATCTTAAAAACTGTGTTATAACAGCAACAACAATAGTAAAGAATGTGTGAAGAGAATGTAAATGTGAATCGTAATAACTTAAAGACCTGATGTTCTAAGACCTGATTAGGCGAGTGTCACAAATTCTTGGCACTCACCTGTGTCAGCGTCTGCCGAATCCAAGCGTTTGGGTCTTTGGTTTGATTCCGATGCTTCCTTTGGTAGGACAGCAAGTTCCACCACGTTGGAGAAAGGCCCTTCCCCCACTTCATTGGACGCAGCTATTTTAATGAGGTAGATGTTTCCTGCCATCAGGTTCTCCAGCAAAGCCATTGTTATAGTTCCTATGGGGGAGGGAGACGAAACAAGGCAGGAAGATTGAATTGGGATATGGCTGACCAGATCATGTTCCCTGAGAGCCAGACAGGCCCATCTGACTTTATCTGGACCCTGGTGCCCTCCAGTTGCTGCTGGAATATATCCCTGGGAACCCTGGCAGCACTGGCTGGGACCAGTGGGGGTTTTGAGTCCAACATCAGCTGGAGAGCTGATCCAGAAAAGCTAAGTAGTAGGGTAGTCCAGAACAGAGATGATGGCATCAACCTGCTTATCAATATAAGAATTCCTCACTTTTTACATGAACATGCTGTTGAGTTGGACCCGGTCGTTTATAATCTGAATCTAGAAAAAGAGTGGTCAACCTGTGGTCCTCTAAATGTTTAATCTCTTTATTTAAAAGCATTTCTGAAACAATTAATAGTCCAAAAGTCTCTTAATAGTTCTTCTTCAAGAAGAAGAACCTTCTCAGCCCCACCTCCCTTCTCTTCCTCTATCACAAACCAGGCAGGCAGAAGAAAAATCTAGCTGAGCAACCAGCCCTCGTTCCAGGAGCATCCTCTGTGTTTCCAGCAGAGTTGTGGGTTTAAATATTGCTGCCTAGCTGAAGCACACAAAGGAGGCTGGCTTGCTCCCATCTCTCTCTCCCTTCTGATATCTGAGTGGAGGAAGCAACTTTTAGAACAAAGTTCAAGGTGAAACTCTGGATTCTATCAGACAGTCTATCACCCAGGAGGCGAGCCCTGCTAAACAGGGCTGGCAGCATGTAGCAGAAACAGCAAGTTTCAATTCACCCTGATAAAGCTGGGAACAAGCTCTCCACAGCCACCTGCCACAGTCACTCACTCACCTTCCCGGTGCAGGACTTGCCACTCGCCAGCGATCCAAGCTTTCCTTGATGCATAGAGGATTGTGTAGCGTGATATGACAGTGCCAAGCCCACCGGGTGGCTTCCAGGAAACCAAGGCTGTGTCTTCCTCTATCAGAGTCGCCTTCACTCCCAGCGGAGGACCAGCTGGTGCTGGGGGGGAAAGCCACACAGAATTACTGGGAGGCAAACAAATCAGCAAGCCCTTGCCTTGAAACCCCACTGTCCAAACTCACTGGAAGGTCCCCAGAATTGCTTGCAATGTAACTAAACTTCTAGATGCCAACTGAGGAATCCTCTCCCATGGACACAAATGTGCCCTCAGCTTAAAATGTCATTTTTCTTTTCCCCTTTGATGTCCAGAGCCACCACCCTGAAATTCATTGCTTGGGAACAATTCATTGCTTGCCAACGTGGGGATTCAGGGCACAGTCCGACAATGGCTGTGTTCCTTTATCTCAGGTCGGGGACAGAGGGTGGCGCTAGGGGGGGAGTTGTCGCCGCGGCACTCCTTGGTGTGTGGAGTCCCGCAGGGCGCAATCCTCTCCCCGATGCTGTTTAACATCTTTATGCGCCCCCTCGCCCAGATTGTCTGGAGCTTTGGGCTGGGCTGCCATCAACATGCTGATGACACCCAGCTCTATCTGTTGATGGACGGCCGTCCTGACTCGGCCCCAGACACACTGACCAGATGCTTGGAGGCTGTGGCTGGATGGATGCATGGGAGCCGGTTGAAGTTAAACCCTTCGAAGACAGAGGTCCTCTGGCTGGGCTGGGACGATATGGGGTTGGGGGGCCAACTCCCATCTCTTGCGGGGGCTCAATTAGTGCCAGCACCCTCTGTCAGGAGTTTGGGTGTAACCCTCGACGCCTCCCTCTCTATGGAGGCGCAGGTTGCAGCCACAGTAAAGGCGGCATTTTTCCATCTCCGCCGCATTAAGCAGTTGGTCCCTTACCTTTCTCGCCCTGATCTGGCCACAGTGATCCATGCGATGGTCACCTCCAGACTAGACTATTGTAACTCGCTGTACGCAGGGCTGCCCTTAAAACTGACCCTGAAACTCCAACGGGTGCAGAATGCCGTGGCGAGGCTCCTTACGGGGTCGTTGCCGTGGGATCATATTCATCCAGTACTTTACCAGCTTCACTGGCTCCCGGTGGAATACAGGATCAGGTTTAAGGTGCTGGTTTTGACCTTTAAAGCCCTACGCAGCTTAGGACCCTCGTACCTACGGGACCGCCTCTCCTGGTATGCCCCGCGGAGGACCTTAAGGTCCACGAATAATAATACGCTGGAGGTTCCAACCCATAAGGTGGCTAGGTTGGTGTCAACCAGGGCCAGAGCTTTCTCAGTTTTGGCCCCAATCTGGTGGAACGCACTGCCTCAAGAGACTAGGGCCCTGCGGGATCTGATAGCCTTCCGCAGGGCCTGCAAGACGGAGCTGTTCCACCTAGCTTTCTGTTAGTTCGACCCAACCTGACCCTCGTGCTATAATATAATACTGTAAATAAGACTCTCTCCTATTCTTTCATATTCATGGGCTGCTACGTTAAGATGGTTGTAATTTTAATCTTTTAATCTGTACAGTTAATTAATTGTTTTTCTTCTTATGCTTGATGTTTTATTGTGATTTTAGTGATGTGAGCCGCCCTGAGCCCGGTGTTGCTGGGGAGGGCGGGGTATAAATAAAAATTATTATTATTATTATTAACAAGATACCCAAATGGTTTGTAGCACCTGGCATCCACCCACAGCCAAACATGCCATGGCAGGTGATCGGCATTGGCAAAATGTACACAAAGACATCCTTCGCATGGGGATCTTGTCCACTGCCCAGCTGGTCAAAGAGAACTGGGGCTGCTGGCTAGTAACCCAGTGCATGATGACATGAGGATTTCTTTACAATGAACCCTCACCTTCTGGAAGCGTTGTGTGGTAGACCACAGGACTCCAAGGGCTTGAGAGTTGATCCACATGTAGCCGAACTGCAAACTCATACTTAGTACTTGGCTCCAGTCCCTGAACCATCATATGAGTTTCTGAGCTGTAAAGATAGAAACGCGAGAAAGCAAAATTTAATACCAGGAGTGGCTGATCCGTTTTCCACCAAAGTGATCTGACCCTGCTCCCTTCTGCAAAACCCAGAAAATGTGAAACTTAAAGAGGTATTCTAATGTTTCTACAGGATGGCTGAAATATAACACTCCATCTTCTCCATAAGGACTCCATCTTCTGGCCCATCAAGAAAGCAACACCTGCGCTGGATTGCAGAACCTGAACACTTACAAGCAAGGAAGTCATAAACAGGACCTGCATTTCCAGCTCACTCTCATTACTGCCCCAACATGAGCAATGACATGTCTGGTCTACGTGGCCTCTTCAGGAAATGTGCCATGACTGGCCATATCACATGGGCTTGAAGAGGTTGGCATTCTCTAGTTGATAAAAAACATAACAGGCAGGTCTCTAAGTTCACTAGGCATTGCCAAGTGGGTAGATCAGGGCATCATTGCTGTGACCTCATATGTGGCGTTTGTAAGCGATGGAGTCAGAGGCAGGAAGACTTTTTAAATTGAACCGAAAATAGTCTAGATAACATATTGCCCTTAAAAATTCTAATATCTGAATAAGGGCATTATTAAATATTTAATTATTTTTTCAAAGTTTTTTTTGCCGTTCCCTTGTGGGGGGAATGCTTTGGTTACATATACCGGTACTGTAATTTAATTTATTGATGCATTCCACAGCCTGTTGTATCAAGACCACTACCCCAAAATAAAATACATATTAAACCTCCATCCATACACATGATAAGCAAGACAAAATTTGATATTGTGTTGTTTACAAAACCTCTTTAAAAAGGAGAAATTCATGTTAGAATAACCTTATATCCTTAACACTTGGGGTCTCCATAACCGTTAACTGAAACTAACTCCAGGTTATATTTTCCTGAGCTTGAAGCCTTTACAGCAAAAGAGGCCACTTTCCAAATCACACATTGACTAAAGAGAGTCTGGTTGCTGGATTAGGCCAAAAGCCTATCTAGTCCAATATCCTGTTCCCATAGCGGCAAACCAGGAAGGAAGCCTGAAAGCAGAAGCTCGAGAGCTGGAGCAGCAGCACAATCCCCACTTGTGAGTCCCAGTGACTGGCATTCAGATGTAAGGTAAAGGTAAAGGGACCCCTGACCATTAGGTCCAGTCGTGACCGACTCTGGGGTTGCGGCGCTCATCTCGCTTTACTGGCCGAGGGAGCCGGCGTACAGCTTCCAGGTCATGTGGCCAGCATGACTAAGCCGCTTCTGGCAAACCAGAGCAGCGCACGGAAACGCCGTTTACCTTCCCGCCAGACCGGTTCCTATTTATCTACTTGCACTTTGATGTGCTTTTGAACTGCTAGGTGGGCAGGAGCAGGGACCAAGCAACGGGAGCTCACCCTATTGCGGGGATTCGAACCGCCGACCTTCTGATCGGCAAGCCCTAGGCTCTGTGGTTTAGACTACAGCGCCACCCACGTCAGATGTACATTCAGATGTACTTACTGCCTTTGACAAATGGAGAGAGAGCACAGCCACTATGACTAGCAGCCACTGGTCGTCTTATACATGAATTTGTCTAAACCCCCCTTAAAGCCATCTTATGGTAGCAAATCCCAGAATTTATATCTTATGGTATTACCTAAGGATTGTGGCTGATGAAGAGGAGGAAGAGCAGCCCAATTTAACCAAGCTGAGACAAACTGAATACAAATGGGCCCCAAAATGAACTTTCCCTGGAACAGATCTGGGGGCTTGACTCTGGCTTTGCAATCCTAGATGCTCCATAAAAATGCCAATTAAAAGAACCACGAACTATCTGAAGGGAATGGGGGCAAGTATAATTATCAGAACGGATGATACGCACGTCTGGAGGTAGAGGACCAGAGAGGCATTCTGTAGCCCGACAGGGTTGCAGCGGAGAGTGTAGTTAATGATTTGTGCAGAGGTGAATGCAGGTCGTCCCCAGTGCAGGTAGATGGAAGAAGAGGTGTTTGCTTTGGCATAAAGGTGGTGAGGTGGTGGTGGAGGCAGGACCATTCGGTCACGGACAGCTGTGGAAAAGAGGATAAGAGGCAACAAGGAGCGTGAGTAGCAAGTGGCTAGGAATGATAGGGAAAGTTTGAAAACTAGACTAATATCCCATCTTGTGCAAGGACTCATAGCAGTCAGCGTGAGGGCTTAAGACCTCCAGCCACTAAGAGTCTTAATAAATCAAACAAGTCTATAGTTCCAGTTACAGGTAGGTAGCTGTGTTGGTCTGCCATAGTCAAAACAAAATAAAAAATGTGCTACTGGAATTTTTTATTTTTTATTTTGTTTAAACAAGTCTATAATCACTCCAAAACTTATGGCAACAAGCTCTCAGTCCATTGGAACATATACCACGGACTCGACACATTTTTTTAAAAGCCCTTTCCCCACAGGCATAGACTTCACAATATCAACCTAATACCAAAAGCAGTTAGAGGGATTGCAGAAAACAAACAGCAATCACTATATCCATAAAAGAGAACCACAGCTGGTGATTTCCATAGAACAATTCAACACTTACAGACACATCCAGGAGTGCTGACGGTCTGATCTGCCTGGTAGCCTTCTTCCACACTGTTATAGGCCAGGAGTCTGACATGGTACTTCCTTCTGGGATCTGCACAGATAAGAATATTTAATTAATCAACTGAGACCCAGGGAGACCCACTCAGATTCTTCCTCACTGGACTCAGACAGCTCAAGACACTGAACTCTACAGGGCGAAGGTGCCCTTCATTTAATCTCTTCCATGATGACATATTGGGAGGGGCACCTCTATGGCCAAAGAAGCTCCCCTGCATGCTAACACCATGACCATCATGGCTGCCCCAACTCCTTCCTTGCCCTTATGTATTTAAGGGCAGGCTCAGTGGCATAGCAAGATGTCTGCTTTCATGCATATGAATCGCCCTATACACTTGTAGGTGCTATTTGAGTATTTGTCTACCCATTGTTACAAGTGGTACCAGCAGAAAGAGGAAGAGAGGCCTCACTATCACCCGCGGAGTTGCATAGAAGGCTGCCTTACGTAGTATCCATCCTTTGGCCCCCCAAATCAGAGTTGTCTACACCCACCTACTGGCAGCAATGGCTCTCTGGAGCTTCTGGCAGAAAGCCTTTCCCAGCCCTATCTAGGCCAGCAGGAGACAGGTGGTGGGCACTGGAGGAGGAAGGGGGGTGCGGTAGGTGTGGCCCTCCCCAGGTGTCATCCCTGGGTGTGTGTGATGTCACCACCCCGCCCCCTGGGATGCTAGCCCCGCCCCTGCAGGCAGCTAGCCCCACCCCCAGGTGCACAGGTGCATTATTATTATTATTATTATTAATTATTATTATTATTCCCATCCACCTGGCTGGGTTGCCACTGTCTCTCCATCTCTCCATCCTTGTGTTGGGTTATCAGCCTAAGCCCTGGGGAAATGAGGGTTCACCAACTCCTAGTCTGACCTACCTTACAGGGGAGGGTAATAATGGGATAGGGCCCTGAGTGCCTTGGAGGAAGGGTGGGATAAAAATACAAGAAATAAATAAGAAGTTCTGGTGCTTGCAGTGAATTCAGCTTTAACAAAACTTTTAACGAAACATATCTGCAGTTGAAGTTCTTCAACAGGCAAGACAGTGTGCCAGTATCTAAATTGTGTTTTTGGAGGAGGATATGACAAAGAACGCCCCCTCCCCTTTCAGCAGTGTGAGCCTCCTGTTCTTTTATACTTCGCCCCCACTTTGTCTGCTTCCCTCCTCCAAAAGGGTCCTTTGATCTACAAGCATCTGGAGGCGATGTCGTTCTGCAGCAAGACACCAGAGGGGGCTCCTGCACTTTCCCCTGAAGGAGGGAGACACTCTTGAGGCTCCCCACCCGCAGTTTAGGCAAAACTGCAGGCTGCACCCCCAACCCCCGTGGAAAGAGCTGGGGGGAAATGGCAAGAGGCAAATGTCAAAAAGATCCATTCTAATGAAATCCAGCACCAGCTCCTTCCTTCCTTCGCTAATCCTCAAAGATGCAGCGAAAGGCACAAAATGAAGCAGCCTTGCCTGAAGAGGAGATTTCGATACCACAGAACAATCCCAAATAATCAGCAAGGGGAAGGGATGTGAATTGGAATTGAATTAACATTGTGTCTCCAGCCACACTTCTGACTGATGAGCACAAATGTCCTGTTAGATGGTGGCGGAAGCAATTAAAGCTCCCCAAATTCACGGGTTCAACAAAATCAAGGCAAGACTGTCTCCACGTACAGGGGACCTAACCCAACCGCTGGGACAGAAGGGATTATGTGAAACAGCAAGGGCAAGCGAGTCTGTCCAGACTCGGCACTGGATCTCTAATCCAGCCCTGGTGTTAAGTCCAGCTGTTCTGGTGGTTTCAGCCTCCCCAAAATAAAAGGCAACGAGACAGACTCTCCCACCGCCACAGCCCCCTGGCCTTTCAGAGGAAGATGGACATGGTGCCGTGAGGAACCGCTTCAGTTTGCTGCTGCTACATCAGTCAGCACAGAGCTGCCTCCATGCTTTCCCTGCAGAACCCTGAAGAGGTGTGTGTGCCAGGCTATGCAAGAGATGTAGCTTTCTACGACGTCTGCACGTAAAAGCGGGAGAAGCCGCACTGGTTGGACTTCTGTCTGTCACAAAGCTATTAAAGTAGAAGGTGGAGAAACTTTTTCAGCCTGAGTGCCACCTTCCTTGGTGAGGAACCTTCGCAGGGCAGGGGCAAAAAGTGGGCATAGCAACAGATATGATTCTCACCTTTCCAGCCAGGCCAAAGCACCTGAGGAAGGCACAGAGCAAGGCTGCGTGTGTGGGGCCCAGTGGGAACCCTGAGAGCTGGATAAGGAAGCCTGTATTTGGCCTGTAGGCCTGATGTTCTCCACATCTATATTAAAGTCTCCATCAACAAAATGAGGTAGCTGCCCTAAATATGCCGAGTGCCATATAATTGACAGAAGAGGGAGACCACTGTGCTCATTTTCATTAAAAAAAAAGGTATGGCCTCTTTCCTAACTAACTGGATCTCCTCCTGACAAAGTTTCTTGCCCTCCCCAAGAATTGGTTTTAAATCTCTGCGCAACTATTGCAGAATTTCTGGATGGAAGTGTTCAAATCCTTGCCAATCTTTTGCACACAGGAATCACCCCCATGCCTTTAAAACCACGTTTCACAGAAGGTTTCCTGGTTGCCAGCAAGGACAAAAAGAGGGCAGAATTCATTTCCCACAATTATACATGACGCAAAAGATAAACAAACAAACAAACAAACAAACAAACAAACAAACAAACAGAGACAGACAGACAGACAGACAGACAGAGAATTGGCTATGTTGGAAACACAAGGCAGATCCATTCTCTCTTGCTGGCCCTGAATCAGAGGCTGGAGAGAGGGTCCTGTTGTGGATGGTCACAGCACGTTTGGGGGGGTGGTGGTGGTTTTTTTGGGGGGGGTGTCCTGGCAAAAGTTTTGCAGAAAAGCATCTGTTTACATGGAGGTCACCGAAGTGCAATGCTGCAATCCCAAAAAACCCTGCCATTGTTTCTTTCAGCTGCTACATGTTTGTGAGCCTCCAAAGACGGCAGAACTGAGCCAACAGGTCAGGGCTAGATAAAATTAAGAAGGAATCCGAGGTCAGGAGCATGAGTGGCTTTTCTCTTCTTTCAGAGCGGAGAATCCACCCCTCACCCCACCCTGAAGCCTCTCATTCATTACAGATGAAGGTTTGAGAAAGCAAAGGGGATGTGGGGGTGAGCCAGAAGACAAAGATAACATTTCGTAATAAATTGGATATGTGTGTTGATGTTATTGTTGTTGATAAAGCCTTGGGAGGGGGAACAGTCTTTCGTTTAAAAAAAAACAAATGATCACATATTAAGCTGTGCCACTGGACATTATATTGCTTCTGATCTGAAAATATGAGACTCAACAGAAAATCTGTTGGGAGGCCTTGTTGCAGCAGGGACTTTTAAGTCAGCAATTTACTCTTAATTCTCAGCCAAACTGACTTGATGAAAGTTTCGCCCAGGAAATTTTTCAGGTTAGCTTGCTGTGGTTTTTAAAAAATGCTCTTTAACAAGAAACAGGAAGAATTATGGGTCGCCCGAGGGTGGTTCTAAGGCACACACCTCTCTGGCCAAATGTCCAACTTTAATTTAATCTTTTGTGCTTCTGTGAAACTCCCCGTTCCATTGTTGAGCTGCAGTCCGGCTGCAGAGCCTTGCTGGGGTGACTGGGCTGCCCCCAATCCCATCCCCTCCAACACAATAAACTCCAGATAATCATTCAAGAGGAGGCCAGCAGAAAGGGCTGCTCTGACATCTGGGTCGTGGCCTTTGACATGGGATCTGGGACTCGCCAGAGTCTGCTCCAAGCAACAGAGGTCCGGGGGAATTGGGGAAGGGGGGAAGGGTGGGAACAGCCGGCCCATAGAGAGAGAAACCCGATCCTTAGAAATGCACGTCTGAAGCAGAGAAATGTAAATACACCAGAAACCGATTACGAGAATAAGCAAAGGGAATAAGCAAAGGCGTTGTGAGTTCAAGGTATAAATAAAGGAGGAGGCAGCCAGGTTTGGTGCAAGAGCTGAGGAGGCTGTTCAGAGCCAGAGGAGGGGGAGGCAGGGGGCGGGGAGAGGGGCCCCCTCCAAAATTACTTCCTCTCATCACTGATACAGGCAGGGGGGGGAGGCAGCTCATCAATGCATCACTTCTGTGAAGGATCAAAGAAGACTGGCTAGTTAAGTCAAATACACGCTTGTAAATATTGTAACTGATGCAGAGTTTCAGTGTTGGTTCATTTATTTATTTCCATTTATATACCACCCTTTTCCTCCAAGGAGCTCAAGGTGGCATACATGGTTCTCCCCCTCCCTATTTCAGCCTCACAACACAACCCTGTGAGGTTTAGGCTAAGAAAGTGTTTCTCAAATCTGGGTCCCCAGCGGCTGTTGGGACTACAGCTCCCATCATCCTTAGCTAGCAGGGCCAGCGGTCAGGGATGATGGGAGTTGTAGTCCAACAGCAGCTGGGGACCCAATTTGAGAGGCACTGGGCTAAGAGGGTGTCGACTGGCTGAGTGAGGATTCGAACCCTGGTCTCCCAGGCTATAGTCCACTCTAACCGTTAGGTCACACCCAGGGGCGTTCCGTGCCTCTTGGCTACCCGGGGCGGGAAGCCAAGAGGCACCCCCCGGGGGCGGGGCGTCGCGACGTTTGCGTGCGTCATGACGTCATGACGCACGCGTAAAGCGCGACGCCCCGCCCCCGGGGATGCCGGGCGCCAACTTCGGGAGCCTCCCGAAGCCGGCACCCGGCATCCCTTGGTGCGTGCGGCGGCTGCTCGTGCACGAGCAGCCGCCCGGCGCACCAAAGGATGCCTGACGGGCGGCAGCTTCGGGAGGCTCTGCAGAGTCTCCCGAAGCCGCCGCCTGTCACCCCCCTTGGTGCGCCGGGCGGCACGAGCAGCCGCCCGGCGCACCAAGGGATGCCTGACGGGCGGCGGCTTCGGGAGGCTCTGCAGAGTCTCCCGAAGCCGCCGCCTGTCACCCCCCTTGGTGCGCCGGGCGGCACGAGCAGCCGCCCGGCGCACCAAGGGATGCCTGACGGGCGGCGGCTTCGGGAGGCTCTGCAGAGTCTCCCGAAGCCGCCGCCTGTCACCCCCTTGGTGCGCCGGGCGGCACGAGCAGCCGCCCGGCGCACCAAGGGATGCCTGACGGGCGGCGGCTTCGGGAGGCTCTGCAGAGTCTCCCGAAGCCGCCGCCTGTCACCCCCTTGGTGCGCCGGGCGGCACGAGCAGCCGCCCGGCGCACCAAGGGATGCCTGACGGGCGGCGGCTTCGGGAGGCTCTGCAGAGTCTCCCGAAGCCGCCGCCTGTCACCCCCCTTGGTGCGCCGGGCGGCACGAGCAGCCGCCCGGCGCACCAAGGGATGCCTGACGGGCGGCGGCTTCGGGAGGCTCTGCAGAGTCTCCCGAAGCCGCCGCCTGTCACCCCCCTTGGTGCGCCGGGCGGCACGAGCAGCCGCCCGGCGCACCAAGGGATGCCTGACGGGCGGCGGCTTCGGGAGGCTCTGCAGAGTCTCCCGAAGCCGCCGCCTGTCACCCCCTTGGTGCGCCGGGCGGCACGAGCAGCCGCCCGGCGCACCAAGGGATGCCTGACGGGCGGCGGCTTCGGGAGGCTCTGCAGAGTCTCCCGAAGCCGCCGCCTGTCACCCCCTTGGTGCGCCGGGCGGCACGAGCAGCCGCCCGGCGCACCAAGGGATGCCTGACGGGCGGCGGCTTCGGGAGGCTCTGCAGAGTCTCCCGAAGCCGCCGCCTGTCACCCCCCTTGGTGCGCCGGGCGGCACGAGCAGCCGCCCGGCGCACCAAGGGATGCCTGACGGGCGGCGGCTTCGGGAGGCTCTGCAGAGTCTCCCGAAGCCGCCGCCTGTCACCCCCCTTGGTGCGCCGGGCGGCACGAGCAGCCGCCCGGCGCACCAAGGGATGCCTGACGGGCGGCGGCTTCGGGAGGCTCTGCAGAGTCTCCCGAAGCCGCCGCCTGTCACCCCCCTTGGTGCGCCGGGCGGCACGAGCAGCCGCCCGGCGCACCAAGGGATGCCTGACGGGCGGCGGCTTCGGGAGGCTCTGCAGAGTCTCCCGAAGCCGCCGCCTGTCACCCCCCTTGGTGCGCCGGGCGGCACGAGCAGCCGCCCGGCGCACCAAGGGATGCCTGACGGGCGGCGGCTTCGGGAGGCTCTGCAGAGTCTCCCGAAGCCGCCGCCTGTCACCCCCCTTGGTGCGCCGGGGCAGGGAGAGGGGCGGGCCAGCGAGGAGGGGTGTCACCCTTCCGCGCTGGCCCGCCCCTTTCCATTCCCCGGCTCTGCAAGCCAGCGGCGGGAAAAGCCGCTGGAAGGGGGGGTGCTCTTTTCGGCACTGCCGGGGCGGAGCCGCAGGGGCGGCCAGCGAGGGGGGGGGTGACACCGCTCCTCGCTGGCGCCCCTGCAGGTCCACCCCGGCATTGCCGAAAATAGCCTTAAAAAAAAAATTTTTTTTTTTTTTAAATTTTTTTTTTAGCACCCAAAGTGTCACCCTGCCTCAGGGTGGCACCCGGGGCGGCCCGCCCCCCCCGCCCCCCCATTGCTACGCCCCTGGTCACACCTAACTAATGTTACAAGAGGTCTCTTAAATCAAAAAATTTAGAGGCGTGCTAACCCTTCAGGCAACCGCAGTGGTTTACACTCCAGATGAAAGGTGACTGGTGGGGGGGCCTCCAATCTCTGCTATCTCTTCCACAAACTAAGTAACTGCATAAAACCCCAGGTTGCTAGAAACCAGATGGAAGAGTCCATGTTGGCTGCTGCCTTTTCCTGCTTATCTGTCAAAATCTAAAGACGCCAATTCTCTGGTGACTTGCCTCTGCTCCCTTGAAGGGGCCTCCGGACAAACATCACCTCACTGCCCCCCACCCCAGCGGGCCGGCAGTAAAAACATCACTGCTCTTACTGTCCACATCCCTGGAAAAAGGAGAGGGGGCGGGAGGGAGAAGAGAGGCCTCCCTGGGGCAGCAAGGCCTGATTTCCAAGTGAAGCTCCGTAAATCGTGTGTGTGTGTGTGTGTGTGTGTGTGTGTGTGTGTGTAGAGGGATGAAAACAGATGGATGAAGACGCTGCATGGCAATCCCACTTGAGGTAGAAGTTTATTTATTTTATTTTATTTTTATTTTAGCTGTGCTTCTGAAGTTGCAAGCACCTTTCTTAAAACAGGTGTGGTGGTTAGATCAGGGGTGGGAAGTTGGGGGTCAGCAACACAGCTCAAAAGCCTCTGAAAAATGTCCCAGTTCTGGACTAAAATATATAAAGGCATGCATTGGGGGTGAGGAGTGGGGCAGAGCCCCAGGAATATGAAGCCACATCGGCTTTGTCCAAACATTATGTCAAACCACCACTAATGGTAACGTAACTATGGTTTGGTTGGTGTCTGAATTGGATAACTATGGTTTGCAGCCAGCCAGCCAAGCAGAATCAGAAGCCATGGTCTGAAGCAGGTTTGCCAGCCATGTGCACTAACTGGCTCACGTAAGGTCTGAACTGACAGATCAGAAATATCTGAAAGACCCCCTCCTTCCCTACAGACCAGACCCTCTTGCGTGCAGAGATTGGCAAAGTGTGCTCTCTTCTTAGTTCTTCTGATGGTGCCACTTTGCGAGGTGGGGGGGTTTGTGTGTGTGTGTGTGTGTGTGTGTGTGTGTGTGTGTGTGTGTGTGTGGTAGCCCAGGAAAGGGCCTTCTCCGTGGTGGCCCCTAAGCTGTGGAACTCCCTCCCACCACAGAGGTGCACCTGGAACTTCATTGTACAGCTTCTGGAGAATGCTGAAGACACACCTCTTTGCCCTGGCTTTTGACACTTGAGATGTATATTTTTAGGACCCACCTTACTTTTGTGATTGTGTTTTAATAAACTATTTTTAATGTTGTATTTTAATGTGACCTGTCCTGGGACCATCAATTGATGGGTGAGTAAATGTTGTTGTTGTTGTTGTTGTTGTTGTTGTTGTTGTTGTTGTTGTTGTTGTTGTTATCATCATCATCATTAATCTATAGCCATTGCTCCACCTCCAAGGGCTCCTGCACCAAAGGAACAGACAAGCAGAGACAGGCAGACAAGCTTTGCCTGGGCATCTGGAAGCTCCTGCCATGGTTCTGAGTCCACTTCTAAATGATGGTTTGCCTGACAAAAGGCAATTTGGGTTTGCCTTAAAAAATCTGGCTTTGCAGCAGGCTTCTGGCATCTTCTTATTGCCATCCTCTAATCTGGACCCCTTTGCACTCCCTCTTGCTGCCAGGAGCCCTTCCTCCCTTTTGTTGCTGCCCAAAGGATTGAGCACAGTTCACTGGCTCTGCTTTGTAAGATGAGACGATGGCCCCTAAAACTCACCTCGCAGACAACAATCATTTAAATGGAATTACAGAGAAAAGGAGGCCACCTCGGGATGGAGGGGGGAGGGAAGGAGCCCCTGGACTCCTGGCCAGTCTCCACAATCAGGGAAAAACACATTTTAGTCCTGTGTTATGTGGGTGACTTTTCCGCGACAAAACCTCATCAGCATGTAATAGCTGAAGAAGTTGCCTTGCTGCAGGGGGGTGGGGCAAGACATCGAGTCTTGTTTCACCCACCCACCTTTTGCAATAAAAATAAAATAAATAACTGTCTGGAGGTGTGCTTCTATAGCAATATCGTGCAGCAGGATACTTCCAACAGGAAGTTGGTAAAGGAAATTATCTGCAGAACCCCACTGCACATGATAACCAAACTAGCCACCTGAAAGGAGCACACTGGACCTCTTAAGCGCTCAGGAAAGTGTAATGAATAAGTGTAATGGAAAGTCTACCAGCTCCATCTGGTACGCAGGGTGAGACCCTACCTGCCCGCAGACTGTCTCGCAAGAGTGGTGCATGCTCTGGTTATCTCCCACTTGGACTACTGCAATGCGCTCTACGTGGGGCTACCTTTGAAGGTGACCCGGAAACTGCAATTAATCCAGAATGCGGCAGCTAGACTGGTGACTGGGAGTGGCCGCTGGGACCACATAACACCGGTCCTGAGAGAACTATATTGGCTCCCAGTACGTTTCCGAGCACAATTCAAAGTGTTGGTGCTGACCTTTAAAGCCCTAAACGGCCTCGGTCCTGTATACCTGAAGGAGCGTCTCCACCCCCCACCGTTCAGCCCGGACACTGAGATCCAGTGCCGAGGGCCTTCTGGCGGTTCCCTCATTGTGAGAAGTGAGGTTAGAGGGAACCAGACAGAGGGCCTTCTCGGTAGTGGCGCCCTCCCTGTGGAACGCCCTTCCAGCAGATGTCAAGGAAATAAGCAGCTATCCTATTTTTAAAAGACATCTGAAGGCAGCCCTGTTTAGGGAAGTTTTTAATATTGAATGCTGTATTGTTTTAACATTTGACTGGAAACCGCACAGAGTGGCTGAGGAAACTCGGCCAGATGGGCGGGGTAAAAATAACAAATTATTATTATTATTATTATAATGTCCTTGCCACCCAAAGCACACCTGCACCATGTGAGTTTGCCATGCTCAGAGAGCAGCTCTTCATTCATAGAAAGACCTCAGCAAGTCTGCTGGTGCATTGGAACCCCACAGTGGCCTTGCCTGAAAAGTGGGGACAAAGCAGCTTCTTCCCCCAGATTAGCCAGGCTGGCAAATGCCAAGGTGACCAGGATGATAAAGTGTCTGGAAACCAAGCCTGATGAGGAATGGTTGAGGGAGTTGGGTATGTTTAGCCTGGAGAAAAGACTGAGAGGTGATATGATAGCCATCTTCAAGTATCTGAACAGCGGTTACCGGTACATAGAAGATGGAGCAAGGTTGTTTTCCGCTTGCTCCAGAAGGTAGGACGGGTTCAAATTACAAGAAAGGAGATTCCCAGTAAACAACAGGAAGAACTTTCAGACAGTGAAAGCTGTTTGACAGCGGAACGGTCTCCCTCGGAAGGTAGTGGACTTTTCTTTGTTGGGAGGTTTTTAAGCAGAGGTTGGGTGGCCACCTGTCATGGATGCTTTAGCTGATATTCCTGCATTGCAGGGGGTTGGACTAGATGACCCTTGGGGTCCTTTCCAACTCTTGAATTCTATGATTCTAAGTGAATTCCAGAAATCAGGAGACCAGCTTTCCAGGACTCCACAGATAAAGAAAGCGCAGAAATAATTCATGGGCTCTTCATTCATCCTCTGACTGAGATACTCCCTCTAAAAAGCTTCTCAACCATGAGAAGATGCTACAAAATTTGTCTTAGCATCGATTTTAGTGGCTATCACACAGCAACACCTACAATCAAGCACAGGGCACACAGCGTTATCTTATGAACAATAATACATTTTTACACACTGACTGAGAGAATCCATTCAGGGCCCCCAAACTTCCCCTAGAGCTATGAAATAAATTTCCTTTCAGAACTAACATTTCTCTGTTGGGCTGTCATGAGCCCTTGATGGCACTTTGACCCCTTGGAGCAGCAAAATGAAAACACCATCTATCATTCCTTGCACTGCAGCAAGGAGCAAGCTTTCATTGCAAAGCCATCTGCAGGCTGAAGACTCTCGCCGAGAAGCCCGGCCCGTCCAGGCGTTCTGGGCTGCAGATCAGGCAGACAGCTTACAAAGGCACTTGCTGTTTCAGTCCTGCTCTGGGGGCGGGGGGACATGCTCCACCTATTACCTATAAAGCAATTTGCTGCATTAGGGGGATAAAAAGGATGGGTGGGCAAATGGATGTGGCATGTGGATTTGTACAAGCCAGCCCATCCGGATGCTTCGGTTCCCCATATGCCATTAGTACATTTTTGAACACACAGACAAGAGAAGGAAGACACTCTTCCTGACACCACAGGATTGTAACCCTGGAATTCCCCTTGGACAATGCACAGCGTATTTCCCACCAAGAAAACCCAGTGAAACAGAAACACAAGTTGCAAACTGTGTCAGACCAATTGGCCCACCTGGCTCAATATTGAGGGGTGGGGCACCTGTATTTCCCACCAAGAAAACCCAGTGAAACAGAAACACAACTTGCAAACTGTGTCAGACCAATTGGCCCACCTGGCTCAATATTCAGGGTTGGGGCACCTGTGGCCTTTGACATGTAACAATTCCAAAAAACCCTGGCCATTGGGCATGCTGGCTTTCACACCCAGAGTATAATCTCACAGCTCACCCTCAAAATCTGTCAACAAATAGGGCTCCTGCAATCTTCTGACATCATCCTAGTCTCACTCTGGCCTAGTCTTTATGGGCAGTTGCCAAGGTGGATGGAACTTCCTCATGTGACCCACAGTCTTAGTCCCTTCCAGCACACACCCAGTTCCAGGCTACAGCTGCATTTTATTACTCTTATAGAGTCCACATCCTCCACACAATTGGGTACAGGGGCTACTTTGCCTGCATGGGCGTAGTCGGGGGGGCAACTGCCCCCCTCAAATCAAGTAAATAAATAAAAATACTGAACTGACCAATTGCATCACAGACAACTCAGTTCTGCCCCCCCCCACAATACCTGCCCCTCTAAAATAAATCTTGGCTATGCCCATGTTTGCCTGCCCAATCCCCTGCCAGGGACTGGAAAGCAAAGAGGCAACATGCACCAAACTTCAGAGTGTGTCAAAGAAACTGAGCCCCTCACACATACTCTCCTAAGAAGATGCAATGCTGCATCTTTTGCACATAGCTCCCACAAAAAGACAAGGGTTCTGGTGGCTCGGGCATTATGAGGGGGTTGCTTTGGTCATGAAAACCCCTCAAAGTAGCATAACCCAGCATTGTTCTCTTGCACAAGTAAAGGTAAAGGTACCCCTGACCGTTAGGTCCAGTTGCGGATGACTCTGGGGTTGCGGTGCTCATCTTGCTTTACTGGCCGAGGGAGCCGGCGTACAGCTTCCGGGTCATGTGGCCAGCATGACTAAGCCGCTTCTGGCGAACCAGAGCAGCGCAGGAAACGCCGTTTACCTTCCTGCCGGAGCGGTACCTATTTATCTACTTGCACTTTGACGTGCTTTTGAACTGCTAGGTGGGCAGGAGCAGGGACCGAGCAACAGGCACAAGTACAGTATTGTAAAGCCTGAAGGAGAGAGCTTTTGCATACTCGTGTTCATTGCAAAGGAGGTTGTGCAGGATAATTTCTAAAGATTGTGCCTCAGGGGGGACGTTTGCTGCCCCAAGCAATTATTTGTTCATATAATAGGGCTAAGTCCTTTACACACTGCAAGAGGAGCAGGTCTCTGCCCAGAGGGGCTTACACATTAAGGAATCTCCAAGCTGGTGGGCTGGATGCACCTGTGGCACCAAAGGATCTTTCCTCCCTCAGTTTGGCCATTCACGCCCTGAGTGCTGCCATCCGTTGGGTAAAAAGTAAATAAAGGTAAAAGGCCCCTGGATGGTTAGGTCCAGTCAAATTCGACTGTGGGGTGTGGCGCTCAACTCCGCTTTCAGGCCGAGGGAGGTGGCGCTTCTCCACAGACAGCTTTCCGGGTCATGTGACCAGCAGGGCTAAACTGATTCTGGTGCAACAGAACACCACGACAGAAACCAGAGCACACGGAAACGCCGTTTACCTTCCCGCTGCAGTGGTACCTATTTATCTACTTGCCCTGGTGTGCTTTTGAACTGCTATGCTGGCAGAAACTGGGACAAAGCAACAGGAGCTCACCACCACTGCATGGATTCGAACCGCTGATCGGTAAGCCCAAAAGGCCCTCCATCGCAGAGAGGTTTAGAAAAAAGTTTCTATTGGCACTAGTGGGCTAAGGCTAATTTCTTCATGGGTGGGGCAAGAAAGGGAGGCAGCTGAGGAGGGAAGAGGGATGGGTGGGTGAGAAAGCACTTCAGTGGTGAATGGATGGTGCAGAATACTGTGCACGTGTGTATGTGTATGAGAGAGAAAATGGCTGGCTGGAATGTATGCCGCCATTGCAAGAGAATCAAATCAAAGGCATGCATGGATTGCAAGAGCATGTGGCTGGGGGTGAGACAGGGGGAAGGTGGCTCTGGTTTGACCTACTCTTGGCTTGGCTCCACCATGGGTCTCAACAGGTTACCCACCTCCCCAAAGGGATGGAGAACTTAGGGGTGAGGGAGTTAGGAATAGAAGAAGGGGGTAAACAGGGGAAGAATATACATTTATGGCCACGCACACACACACGGGGACTAAAAGGTTTGCACCAAAGGAGCCGGCTTCTTAGCCTCAGCCCCCCAAATGCGGAATGTTTACTCTTCATGAGATTATGCATCAGTTCCTGGAGAGCAGCAACATTTGATTGAAAATGATCATTGGGCTTTACTCTTTGAGTATTGTGATTTCTGTTAACTAAAGTTAAAAACAGACACCCACACCCAGGTAGAGCGTTCTCTCTCTCTCTCTCTCTCTCTCTCTCTCTCTCTCTCTCCTTCTTTTCACTCCAAACGCCCTTTCATGTGCTAATGGCGGCCTCTTTTTTCCCTTTTCTTGAAACCCTCTTCCCATTTGACTTGGTCAGATCTTTAGAGACCTCACACATCTAATGGTCCCTCACATTCACTGGGGGAGGGGGGGGGTTGACACACGGTATGATTAATAGACAATGTTGATTTAATTTCCTTGAACAGGACCCGAGTTCCCTCTAAGCCTTCTTCAAAAGCCACTGCTTTTCAAATCAGGACTGAAAAGGATGGGACTTATCTCTGGGCAACATAGTTTAATTCTCTGTTTATTGGGCTTCACAAGCAAAAACACCCAGGAATAAGGCCCTTCGTATCTACAACTACAAATGCAAATAAGTCTTTTCAAGGAGAACGGAAAACAACTTTATTTTTCCTCCTTGCAAGGAGCTGCAAATAATTCCAGGGCAATATATTGTTTGCTACTTAATTCAGTAATAGCCTAGAAGTGTGTCATTTTCATTACAGGGCCATTTGGGAAGCTTGGTGAACGGTTTTTCAGAATCACAGATGCACTTTTAACAAACACATTTGTAATGCTAACCTACACACTTACTCAGAAACAAGGTCCACTGAATTCAATGGGACTGGCAAAGATGTGGTGGTGTTGCAGACAGTTAAAGATCTTTCTCTTTACTAGGGCTGCCTCCTGACTGTTGATATTGAGTTCTTTTTGTGTCTGGGCTGCTGTAATTGCTGAAAATAGGTGTTAACTGGATGCTTCAGTTGTTCTTATTTATTGTTATTTAACTGGGGAGGTAATGTATATTGTAAACCAGGGTGGATAAAAATCAATGATTTTTTTAAAAAAATCAAAAAAATCGGATTTTTTTGATTTAAATCGGATTTTTTTGATTTAAATCGGATTTTTTTGATTTAAATCGGATTTTTTTGATTTAAATTGGATTTTTAAAATAAAATGCTTTTGGAGGAAAAATCTTTCTAAATATAGTCTTCTGTTTAAGTTACATTGTAGTCCAAAGGCTATTCATCAGGAAATAAGGATTTGTTTTAAGTTTATCAAGTGTGCTAAAACTCAGTCTAAGTTTTTTTTTTATGTTTAACTACATCAGTTAAACAAACATGGATACATATGCTATCATGTTATTTTCTTAGTTAAATAAATTGTTTAAATGGTTATTAAGGAAATGATTATTTTTCTCCTTCCAATAAAGTACAGCAGAAAAGTTGTCCAAATATAAACAGTTAACTTATTAAACCTCACCATAATTTCATAATTATCTGTCTATGTATTTCTAGTAGTATAACCAAATCAGTAATTTTTGATATAACTGTAAAAACTACTCTGAAAAGTTATTATTCCAAAAATGAAACCTTCATATGGTTGTAAATATTAAGATTATACCAGCAAGAATGAGTCTTTCTGTAAAAAAAAAAATTTAAATCAAGTCTTACTTTCTAGTGATTTAAATCAAGCCTTACTGACTAGTGATTTAAATCGTGATTTAAATCGTGATTTAAATCAATTTGATTTAAATCAAATCCACCCTGTTGTAAACTGCTTTGAGATTTTTAAATGAAAAGTGGTATACAATATTTTAACTTAACTTAAATAAAAAATAAAGTGACTCCATAGCATGGGCTTAACATTTCAGCCTGAGTGTCCACATGCTGTGCCCAAACTGCTGCCCCATGACTGCATCCATTGCAGCTAGAATTAAATATATGCAAATTCCTGCATGGAACAGACCCCAAAGTGACTCTTAGTTTTGCTTGCTGCCACACAACCAAAGACCCAAGTCAACCCTAAGAGTTTGGCCACATATTCCAAGCTAAAGAAAGAAAGAAAGAAAAACCACAGTCACACTTGGTTGTTCCATTTTGTTTTTAAGACAACTGAAACATGTACTCAAATGCAAAAAAATGCCCTGCACAAAATCTCAATTATTTGGCACAGCTACAGGGGGCCGACCGTATCAACAGGGTCCCAACTATTTCACCCAGACAGCTCTTTCATTTGCCCATGTGTAGATCTTTATCTGCAAAGGGGGCTCACTCACACATGCCAGTCCTCAAGGATTAAACAAGCTTGTGTGGATGAGTCCTTGCTTTGCTTGTTCAAAAGGGCTGCCTCTAAGCCAAGCTGCTGCCTCCTTGCCTGTCTTCTTGGTGATATTGTATGTAAACTGAGGAGCAGACTCACAATCACCAATCTCACATCCCCACCTCCCCATCGCCCTATTACTAGAGTGTTTGCACCCCATTCCACAGAGATGTGAGCAGACCTAGAAAGGCAGAGGAATGGAGCTTCTATGGTTGGGAATCTTCACCTTCCCAGGGTTTGGGTGAGTTTTTTACTTTCATGCATTCTGGAAAAAGCCAATTGTGGGGAAAGGCTGTTTTCTTGCTGGATGCACTGCAATATTCTACTCTTAATAATTCTTTGTTTTAACTCTATTGGCCTTCAAATTTTATGCAAGGCTTTAATTAAAGTTCAGGGCACCTGCCAGCTTCTGAAAAACACCGCCAAGGCTCTCCGTGATTTACTGGTTCAGCTGGTAATCAACTTAGCTGCTCAAATACTGAGTAGGTCACAGGGGTGTCAAACTCCGGCCCTCCAGATGTTTTGAGACTACAATTCCCATCATCCCTGACCACTGGTCCTGTTAGCTAGGGCTGATGGGAATTGTAGTTCCAAAACATCTGGAGGGCCGGAGTTTGACACCCGTGGAGTAGGGCATCTGTGCTGTGCAAGCATCATAGCTATTTGGAGATCTTCCAGGACACTCCCCTTTCTGAGCCCTGTTGCAATGAAGGGGGAGGAATGCATAAGGAGAAATCATTTGGATGGAACTGGCCTATGGCTGCATCCCAGTAGCTTGTGCCCCAGGATAAGTTGCATGTGATGTAACGAAGCAAACACACTGCTTGAGACAACTTGCTCTAAGCAGTCCTGCAGCTGAGGCAGAAAATGCAAGTCCTGAACTAGCACCTTGGTCCTTATTCAATGCTTGGCCTGGCTTGTGTGCCAGAACCTTGAGCCAGTTGATCTCATGAGAACCTAAGAGAAGTCCTGCAGCAGCAGGATCAGAACAAAGGGGATCCATCTAGTCCAAGATCCTGTTCTCACACTGTCCTACCAAATGCCCATTATGGGAAGCCTGAAAGCAGGATCTGAACTCACCCCACTTGCAAGTCCCAACAACTCGTATTCAGGGGCATGTCATGCCGCCTCCAGCAGTGCAGATGGAACACAGCCATCATGGCTAGTAGCAACTGACAGAATTATCCTGCATGTAGTGTCTACATCTCTCCATTCAGACTATATTTACCCCTAACCTGCTTCCTTTTATTTAACCAGTTCCTATGACTGCTAAGCTTACTAAAAAGTCTTTGGTGAGAAAGCCTGTTGGAAGCTTTTTGAAAGCTGTACTACACTATGCTAACTGGATCGCCTCTATTGATATACTTGCTGACATATTCAAGGAACTATTGAAACAGGATTTACCCTTGGAGAAGCCATGCTAACTCGGCTTCAGTAAGGCTTATTCTTCTATATGCTATGTCATTTTATCTTTAACAATACTTTCCACTAGTTTTCCTGGGACAGAAAAAAAACCTCTTCCCACAGAAGAAGTTTAATATAAGGATGGAATCAGAGGAAGTAAATACCTGCCCAATTGCAAGCAGTAACCAGAGGATCACAATATTTATTATTCTGGTCAGCCAAACTCTCCACTAACACATGGTGAACTTCCTCCCAAGAGCAGCAAGATGTCCTTCTCTTCTTTGGCAACACAAACTATTAGCTGCCTCTAGTGCAAAGATTTCCTGTGGTGTTTCTTTAAAAGCAAGACAGACGTTTGGCTATGTCTACGTTTACTTTAGCTGCAAAAGCCCAACCTCAGGCCAGCCTGGGGCAGAGAATGTGGAGGTCAACAGAAACTGGGGCGGGTTCTATCAAATGGGGAGTCCCACAGATATCACCTTACCTCTTCCGTATCCTACAAATTCCCTACAGTGGGAATTCATCATGTTCAGTTTTTCACAACTTGGGGGCACTGAGATTAATTCAAGCTGGGATTCTTACAAACAGATTCTTACCAACAGAAAATATAGGCCACTGTACTTGTGGGGTTGGGGGGTGGGAGAAGAAAGAGGACCCTTTCCATTGAAAGCCATGTTCATAACAACTTTTCCATATGAGGGTGTTGTTTTACTGGGCCTCTCCATTTCTCAGTGCTGTTATAGGGTTGTGTGGATGCTTCCCAAAGGAAGAGTGAAGCTGCTCTCACTCCGTCACACTGCCCTGGTACTGCTGTTGGTCCCCAACTACTGATCCATCAGGTTCCCCAAGACATTTTGTAGCTAGACTCCCCTGGAGGCTGCTCTATCACTTCAGACGTGATGGTACAAATGGCAAAAGGTTGAGGGGTGCTCAGAGGTGTAGCAAGCCCAGGTGGTACCCGGGGGCGGAATTTTTTTTGTCACCCCCCACCACTTTAATTTTAAAAAAAATTAAAAAAATTAAAAAGTGTCACCCCCCTCTGATGGTGCCACTTTGCGAGGTGTGGGGGTTTGTGTGTGTGTGTGTGTGTGTGTGTGTGTGTGTGTGTGTGTGTGTGTCTATTATCTCTTTTTTTTCAATAAAGTTAAAATAATAAAAAATAATAAAAAATGATAAAAATTAAAAAAAATTAAAAAAAATTAAAAAGTGTCACCCCCCTCTGATGGTGCCACTTTGCGAGGTGGGGGGGTTTGTGTGTGTGTGTGTGTGTGTGTGTGTGTGTGTGTGTGTGTATTATCTCTTTTTTTTCAATAAAGTTAAAATAATAAAAAATAATAAAAAATGATAAAAATTAAAAAAAAATTTAAAAAAATTAAAAAGTGTCACCCCCCTCTGATGGTGCCACTTTGTGAGGTGTGTGTGTGTGTGTGTGTGTCTATTATCTCTTTTTTTCAATGAAGTTAAAATTTAAAAAAAAAAATTAAAAATTTTTTTCTTTTTTTAAAAAAAAGTGTCACCCCCCTCTGGGGTGGAACCCAGGGCGGCCCGCCCCCCCCGTTGCTACACCCCTGGGGGTGCTGCCCTTCTTCCCCCAGAACACAGAGCCACAGCTTAACTCACAGCTCAGGTTAAACAGAGAGGAGCACATTTGGCCCAAGGCCACCCAGATAGCTGCAGGGCTGAAAAGAGGTTTGAACCCAGATTTCCTTCATTCAAACCTGAATCTCAAGCCATCACACACCATGTGATGTATACCTTCAGTATACCTGAAGGAGCGTCTTCACCCCCATCGCTCAGCCTGGACACTGAGATCCAGCGCCGAGGGTCTTCTGCCGGTTCCCTCACTGCGAGAAACAAAGTTACAGGGAACTAGGCAGAGGGTCTTCTTGGTAGTGGCGCCCTTCCTTCAGATGTCAAGGAGATAAAGAATTACACAACTTTTAGAAGACATCTGAAGGCAGCTCTGTTTGTTTTTAACGCTTGATGTTTTTATTATGTTTTTAGATATGGGGGAACCCAGCCAGTTGGGCGGGGTTATAAATAATATAAATTATTATTAATTATTATTATTATTATTATTATTATTATTAATTATTCTGGCTATCAGGGCTACTTTTCACAATAGTTAGCAAGTGTGTTAGCCAAGTATTTCCCCCTCTGCAAAGCCTTCTTCAGGATGTGCCTTAAGGAAACTTAAACTGGTGAAAAACGTAAACTGAGGTATCTGTGGGACTAGAACAGCCGGGATGAGCCCAGGGTCACCACTAGAAGGTTTACTCTTGCAGCACAAAGGAAGCAGCCACCATTAGGTTAAAGCACAAGACACAGAGCCTATCCTGTCCCGAGTACCCAGAGAGTGAATTCCTGGAGTTCTCCAGGAAAACAGTCAAAAGGGTCAGAGGAAGGCAGAGGTGGTTGACCTCTGCACTGCCCAGGCTGCCTCTTTTGAGTAAGGTGATAAGAGAGCCCCAGCTTCCCCTTCCTTCATCGCCTAGTGTGAGCAATGTGGCATTTGCTAGGATATTATCTTAAAGGCAGCATAGTTCTTTTAGAGGGCAAGGAGAAGAGACAGAAACCATCCTAAAGATCTCCAGAAGGTACTCAAGAAACCTTCAGAACCATTTCAAAGCATAATCCCCAGGTAGTACAGGTTTTGCCACTCCCAAACTCTACCTCTAATCGCCCCCTCTTGAAGCTCCAATTCTCTCCCATCCCACCCTCAAATAACCTCCAACCCTAAATGTCCAGCACTCCCCCAACTCTGTCCCTGACCACACAAGGCAAACACTTTTCCTGCTGCCTGCTAAGTCCTCCACCTCCAAAGCATCCACAACCGTCTTCCTCCAAACTGCAGACTAGCCCAGGAAAGTTGCTTGAAGATGTATTAAGAACTTATGAAAATGGGTGCTGTGTGTCCTTCCTTGTTTGGTTTGGTTTCCACACTTTGCTGCACACCAGAGATCCTTCCCAACAAACAAACAAACACCCACAGGAAGCTGAGACATATTTGGAGAATATTACAGAAACAAAAGCTGGAGGAAGACATGAGCCAAGTGCCACAACAGGGAAGTTTCTCTGCAAAGTGGGGAGCCAGAAGGATTAAAATTCGGGGCAAAAATGCAAGGCATGCTCCAGAGAGTCAGCTCCTGCAGGAAAGCCAAGTGGCAACAGGGACGGAATTTTACACTGGAGCAGGAAGCAGAGGTTTATATGTCTGTGCATATCCTGCAGAAAAATAAATGTGTGGGGGGAAGGGGAAAGTTGTGACATAAATGTCACTAAGTGTGCCAATATATTTATTTGGAGAAGAGCAGCCCAGAACACGGCTGCTGTGTTTATTAGTCCCACTGACACAGGGGGTGGGGTGGAGAAGAGACAGCATGCCGAAAAAATTCTGTTAAAAAATAAACAGTGGGCACAAAGGAGAGACTCAAACACCCAGAGACAAGATCTGGTCTGACAGCATGTGGTGGAGGTGAGGGGGAGAAAATGTCACAGAGGGCAGCAACAAAGAACCCAGAGATTCCTAATTCTGTCACACGAATAACTGGGAATGCTGCCAGAACAGACAGTCTGATAGCAGCATCTTAACTGCAATCCTCACACCAGCTAAGCCAGATCGAAGGCCCCAGTAATTTTGCTGAAGCTGCTCCACATGCGTGCAGGCAGATACCTGGGTATACCTGCCTGCCACTTGAGAACATTGCTTCATGAGCCTGATGACTGCCCACAAAGGTTTCTGTCCTAATAATCCTGCTAGGCCTTTATGTTCCTTTCTGGTGCTTGCTGCTACAGACCAACATGGCTCCCCCTCTGCAAGTTGTTTAGTTTGGGAAGTGCAATCTTAAAATGACATCACTGGTTCTGTTGTGACATCATCTGGATTCCAAGGTGCAGCTACATGGCACCATGAAGTGTAACCCCAAATATGAATTCTTCCTTTCACAGGTTGCCATCAAAACAAAAATGGATCTAGGAACTAGTGACATACGGTTGTGTAATTTAACAACTACAGTCAGGCTCTTTGGGAAGCTGAGATGGAGAGATGGAGCACCACCGGTGGACAAAGTTTTCTAGCAGTGACACCATTTCTGAAACACGCTAGGTGACCAGCATGCATGCATGTCGGGAGAGACTTCACAGTATTGGAGCAGGCACTTCACAGCACCACCAATGTGACAACACAACTATGCCAGCTCAAGTTGCATTTTGCACTAGAGGGCATTTGCTAAGTGGCCGCAACTGCAGTGACAACATTTATCCTTAAATGATTATCCCAGCCCTTTTTACTATGAAACTTCACCTGTGCCATTTCACTGATTCATCGATTCTAAAAATCCTGGTTTATTTTGCAGCCTTCTGTGCAACACCTGAGCCAAATCAGCAAGGCTCTGAAATGCTCTGCAATAAGGAGAGCCATGTGCACTGGTCTGCATCCGCATGCTTTGAGCAGGATACACTGTCCAAAGACATCTTAAAAGAAGAGGTGTCCCTTCTTTGACTGAGCCACTGCTGATCCTTTTGTGTTCTGGTCTGTGCTCAATGGGTCCTATCCTGCTGCCAGAAGCCCTCTGTCTTGAAAGGACCACATATGGACCCTGGCCCACTGAGACGACTTTGCAGTTGCTTGTCTAAAAATCTCTCTTTCTTTTGGAGGAATAACACATGAGGAGGGCGGGGATCTAAGTGTTGTTGAGCTGGCTGCGGTGATGATTTAATTCTGACAATTCAGTCAATCATCTTGCCTTATCCTGCCCCCACTAAGGTGGGGAGGAAATCCCATTCTGGCACCTTAAAAACAGGGAGTTCCTTAGTGCTCTTTTTCTCCTTTCTACTCAAAGTTATCACACTACACCCAGCTACTTATTTAGATTTCAGTCAAAACAGCTTTAAAGATATAAAAACATAAAAGGCAAAACATCAAGGCAGTGGACTTCCTTTTGACTGTCCAGAACTTCCAACCACTCATCTTTATTAGATGGCTCCAGGTTCTAGTATGTTGAGAGATAGAGAAAAACTTCTATTTAGATTCCTTTCCTAATCATCCTACGGTAGGTAGGGGGTAAATTTATGTGCTTAGCGATAAGCCATAATGACCCCAAATATGGAATTTGCCCTTTTCACAGCTGCTGCAAAATGGGTCAACATTTTCATTGAGCTATACACTGTGACCCCAAGACCTCTTTGCTGGTCAGTCACTGCCAGTTCAGGCCCCATGAACATGTATGTGAAGTTTTACCTCCAACGTGCATCAATTCACAATTGCTTGCACTGGATCACATTTGCTATCTTAATGAGTAAGAGAGCCATCCGCCCAGTTCAGAAAGATCCTTTTGGAATGCCTTGCAATCCCCTTTCAAGTTGGCATCATCAGCACGCTTGGCCAAAATACTGCTAAACCATTAATTAATAAGATGAAAAGCGCCTGTCCCAATACCAATCCTTGGAGGACCCCACATTCTATATCCCTTCATCAGGAGAACTGTCCATTTGTTCCTTCTGTCTGCTTCCTGTTTCTTAGCCAATTCCTGATCCACAAGAGGACTCAGGAATCCTTGGTGTGGTACTTTGTCAAGAGTTTTTTGAAACTCCAAGTATACAGTGTCTACCAGATCAAGCCATCATCACCATCACTACCACTTATTAAATTTTGTACATTGTCTTGATGGAATAACTGCATCATAAGGGAGGATATATAAATAAAGTAATAAAAAAAAATCGAGGTAGAAATATTTCCGGCGTTTCTTTGTGGGTCTCCTACAATCCTAGGTAAATGTCAACATTCAGGAACATATTTATTTATATCATTTTTATGCATAAACTATATTCAAAGTGGCTAATAAAACCATTAAAATAACCAATTGCAGAAGAAAAGCCACAAACACTAACCATAACAGCAGAGGCATATAGCTGAAACAACCTCAGGATAGGGAATTTTTAAGGAATAAAGCACAGCAATCCTCACAGATCAAAGGCCTTCCATTACAGGAGACTCTTAATTGTCCCTCTGTATGCAAGAAGACATTTCCATGCGCTGCTCTGGTTCACCAGAAGCGGCTTAGTCATGCTGGCCACATGACCAGGAAGCTGTACGCCAGCTCCCTCAGCCAATAAAGCGAGATGAGTGCCGCAACCCCAGAGTCGCCCACGACTAGACATAAAGATCAGGGGTCCCTTTACCTTTTATGCAAGATGAAAACCAGCTTTTAGATAACTTCTGAGCTGCCCCATATTTAAGCAATTCAATCCAGTCATTCCTTCTGAGGGAAGGCAAGTGACTTTCCACATGCATTTAAAGGGGAATCTCCCCATCATTATCATAGAATCATAGAGTTGGAAGAGACCACAAGGGCCATCCAGTCCAACCCCCTGCCAAGCAGGAAACACCATCAAAGCATTCCTGACAGGTGGCTGTCAAGCCTCTGCTTAAAGACCTCCAAAGAAGGAGACTCCACTACACTCCTTGGCAGCAAATTCCACTGTCGAACAGCTCTTACTGTCAGGAAGTTCTTTCTAATGTTTAGGTGGAATCTTCTTTCTTGTAGTTTGAATCCATTGCTCCGTGTCCGCTTCTCTGGAGCAGCAGAAAACAAGCTTTCTCCCTCCTCTATATGACATCCTGTTATATATTTGAACATGGCTCTATCATATCACCCCTTAACCTTCTCTTCTCCAGGCTAAACATACCCAGCTCCCTAAGCCGTTCCTCATAAGGCATCGTTTCCAGGCCTTTGACCATTTTGGTAGCCCTCCTCTGGACACGTTCCAGCTTGTCAGTATCCTTCTTGAACTGGACACAGTATTCCAGGTGAGGTCTGACCAGAGCAGAATACAGTGGTACTATTACTTCCCTTGATCTAGATGCTATACTCCTATTGATGCAGCCCTGAATTGCATTGGCTTTTTTAGCTGCTGCATCACACTGTTGACTCATGTCAAGTTTGTGGTCTACCAAGACTCCTAGATCCTTTTCACATGTACTGCTCTCAAGCCAGGTGTCACCCATCCTGTATTTGTGCCTTTCATTTTTTTGCCCAAGTGTACACGAGTGGCTCTAACAAAAAGCTTTGCCCCTCACTTCTACTGTGAAATGAGTGTGGCTTCTCCTTCAGAAATACACAAGGCAGAAACTGTGTGCAAGCTCACCCAGGCCACTGATGGTGTGTGTCAAGTCACTGGCCTCTAGCAGGATTGGCCCATTTTCTTGCTGGCCTTCTTCCTTGTAGTACAATTTGTAGCCCTGGACGGCTGCCGTGTCCCCCAAATATTGTTGCCAGCTCACTGTGATCGTTGTGCAGTTCAGCGGTTCCAGACGCAGCTCAGGAGATTTTGGTGCTAGGAAAAGAAGGGGGGTTATTTTTCACACTGGAGGAACAAGCAGAAAACAAGGAAGCTGCCTTATCTTGAGTCAGACCATTAATCCACCTAGCTCAGCCTGGAAATGTCTCTCCCAGGCCTGCCTGGAAATGCCAGGGAGTTTCTCCCACACACCATCGCTGAGCCATGGATCTTCCCTTCCTGTAAAACCCCTGGGAGGTCCAGCGCATCACACCCACGGCTACACAGCCTACAGAGCCGGTGCAAAGTCTGTGCAAAACTAATGCTCCATATCATAAAATGCAGGTGCGATGAGTTCATGAAGCAGCAAATATAAACTTCAGTTGAGCCGCAGGGCTGCAAGGACAACACTTCAAAGGAAAGGACACCAGGGGCAATTCAGGTTAGCTGGCTAGAGATGTTTTGCAGTGACTTCAGTTGAAAGGTCCAATATTTGGGCATATATTATATTTAAAAGATGACACACCTTTGACACTCGTGGCTTTCGGCGTGTGATGAGAAGTCCACAGGGAAGCCTCTCCCCAGCCAATCCGAGTTGCTGCTGAGATACGAACCAAATAGATGCTGTCAGGCTTCAGGCCCCCTAGAAGGTGTTCGTAGGTCGTGCCTGGGAGCTCCAGAACCTGGACGGTGCTCTCGCTGCTGAGTCGAAATGACAAGCGGAACGAGACGACCTGGCCTCGCCGGTACTTGGCTGGAATCGGCAGCCAGGAGACGAGAATATCTGTGGGGCTTTGGCTTGTCAAGCTGATCTCAGGAGCCCTCAGAGGGACTAAGAGGAGGAGAAGCAGAAAGAAGAGCAGTTTTCCCTCTGATATAACAGGATACCGTATTTTTCGCTCCATAACGCGCACCGGACCATAACGCGCACCTAGTTTTTTGAGGAGGAAAGGGGGAAAGCCCCCCTTTTTGAGGATCAGTTCAAAGTTGTGCATCTTCTTTTGGAAGAAGAAAAGCCCCAGTTGCAAAAGGATCAGCTCAAAGCCCTTTCTACAGTTTCCAAACAGATAATCTAATCAGCCAGTCACATGTAGCTGGGGAAACCAACAGCCTCCTCTGCAGGAACGACCTTATCTCTCCTCCCGATCTCTTGCTGATCAGCTGTAAAGCGGCAGCCTTTCAACACCCCCTTCTCTCTTTGTAAAAGAAAAAGCTCGATCTTCTTTTGGTCCCTGGGCAATTCAGCTCCAGGGACCATGCATTCGCTCCATAACGCGCACAGACTTTTCCCCTTCCTTTTTAGAAGGAAAAAAGTGCGCGTTATGGAGCAAAAAATACGGTAAGTCCTCTCTCTCTCTCTCACACACACACACACACTTTAATTGTTTTTTAATTGTTGCTTTTTCTGTTTTTAGCTGTTTAGCACCTTGAGTCCCTTGTCAGGGAAAAGGCAGGATATAAAGTTTTTTTTTTTTTTTTTTTAAAGAACTTACTATCTTCCAGGGTGTGCTGTGTCACATGGTCAGACATTTGGCTAGCTCCCATCGGCATGTAGGCCACTATGTAAAAGGTGTAGTTGCTGGCAGGCTCCAAGTCGTCAATAATATAATGTGTTGTGTCGTTTCCAATAACAACTTGATATTCTTCATTATTTAAACCTGGAATGCAGAAAGAATTTACAGAAACAAATGCACCTGAAACCTCTCTACAGGATTATATGTTTAAGGCTGCGATCTTAGCAACATTTACCTGGTAAATCACCCTAAGCCAGGCAAGAATAAATCAAGGAGATTTCCTTGTATGTAATGAGGTTTAGGATTGAACTACAAGGTGGCATTCTTACTTGGAAGTCAGTCCAACCACTAAAAATGGGGCATTTCTGAGAAAAATATTCGGACTGGGCTAGAATGGGGTTTCTTTTGTAGTCTGAGTGAAAGCAGTTTCATGCTACCCAACTGTGCCTTGCTACAGAACATGGGGCTTTGGGATGTGCTGAACAGAAAGCTCTCTGTGGATGTGCTGAATCAGCTTAAAAATGCCATTCAGAAAACTAAACCACAACAAACTGTGAAGAGAAAGCAGGAAGGCACAAGAAGGGAGCCATCACAGCCTCTGGATCTCCTGCTTTATAGCCCCTCTCATTTTGGACCCTGGGGGTGGTGAGTGCTCTGCTTAAAAACACCAACCAAATCAAAACGAAGATGCTCTGGACCCCTGGCTCCCCATTTTAACTCAAAGGATCCCGTTAATAGATTTGTTCTGTTTGGTGCACACAGGACTGTGTACCTGTTTTAGTTCGGGGACAGAGCAAGAAGGATTAGTTTAAAACATGCTTTTCCTCCTTAATGAGTGCCGCAATTTACATCCAAACGTGCCCCATAAATGCACGGTAGGCTTGGTGGGGGCTTTGTCCTGCTTCATTCCTATATAGAGCAAAGCTCTAAAGCAGAAAGCAGCTGGTGGTGGCAGCCAGAGGCCCTTCCTTAATGCACAATTCATGCCAAATTGCTTGTCAACTTTGTGAAAAAAACAAAAACCCACAAACCTCGCTCCTTGAGGCAGTTTAAGCCTCCCCTCCTAAGAACAGAACCTCTCTACAAACTGAACAACAAAAATTCCACCAGTCGGTTTTCCCACAGTTTTGAGTTAACTTGATAGCATTTTAATTAGGCAAGATTATGAGCATCTCACAACACCCTAATTAATGGCTGGTTAATTAGGAACTGCATGGCACGATTTCTGACCTGCTACACAGGATCCCTGAACCCAAACTGAAAGGGCTCCTTCTTGTCTTGAATAGCTGGGAAGACTCCATGGGGAGGGAAGGAGGCCCCCGCCTAGAAGAGGCAGCAGAGAAGACAAGGCAGGCTCCCCCTCCCTCCCACCCAATCAGCCATTCCTTTGTTCCTTTTCTTAATCGCTAACAAGGAATTAACACGCTCCCTCATCAAGTCCCCATTCTCCCTGGTACCACAAACATCTCCCCTGTCCCCAATTTGAAATACTTTTTTTCTTTTCTTTAAGTAGCTCTCAGCAGACACCTGTTTGTTTTCTCTCTCTGCTACCTCTGCCCCTAGCCCAATTTTGTATTCAATGCTAACTTTTATTCGGCCTGTGAGGCAGGCGGGGGGGGGGGGAATATGACCAGATTTTTGGAGCACGTTTTAGAAATGCTGCATTTCTTTACGATGAATGGAGCAATATCGGGCTTGTGTGAAAAGTGCAGCGCTTTGTCAACAGGAAGTGGAAGAAACTTCTTGGCTTTCCCTCCATGGACAGTGCAGTTACAAACAAGGACGTCAGAAGAGCTAAGCTGATGTTGGATCAGACCCCAGCAACTGGGACTCAGAGGCATGTTGCATCTGACCCCGGAGGTGGCATTTAGACCTACCCACCTCATTTTTTGCATGGGGGAAGATTGTGCTGGAGCATCAAGGCACATATTTTTTTTCAGCCACTCCCTTGCCCGGTACCTTTATAGGGAGGAGTTGTTGCCTGAGAATTTCCCCTTGCTCCTGCTCACTGATTTTTTTTGGGGGGGGGGGGTTGGCTGGGACTGGCCTCTGTCTTTAGGGAGGGTGATATAGTGGTACCTCTGGTTATGTACTTAATTCGTTCCGGAGGTCCGTTCTTAACCCGAAAACATTCTTAACCTGAAGCACCACTGCCCGATTTCTGTTCTCATTCTGAAGCAAAGTTCTTAACCCGAGGTAATATTTCTGGGTTAGCAGAGTCTGTAACCTGAAGCGTCTGTAACCTGAAGCGTATGTAACCCGAGGTACCACTGTAGTTGTATTTGGCTTTTAGGTGGCTGTTGTTTTGAGATGGCATGGGTTTGCTGTCTTACATTTTTGCATGCTGCATTTTATTGCTTGAATTTTGTCTTTGTGTTAACCATTGTGAGCTGCGGAGAGTTTTTCAGTGGAAAAGGCAGCATAGGAGTAAACGCTAGCTAACTACTTCAAACAAGAGCTTGCGAGACCAGATACACCTCCTGCAATTCAAGAGTTCCCACAAGCATAAAATGGCCTTTTCTCCAGAGTGCTTCAGGACAGGTTAAGGATGCTGCTGCTACAGCAGCTGAACCAGGGGCTATCCAATTTGTGCAGCAGACAAGGCCAATTAGCCAGGGGGAATCAACAGCCAAGTCTTGCTTTTAACCAGCCCATCGGTTATCAAACAGTTAACGCATTGTACCCATATAATTTCCAGAAACCTTCAGTATTTATTCTGGTGACACAGAAGCTGGTCTATAAAATGTGTTTTGTAAATGTAAGAAGGTAAATTTATTTCTTACACAAACCAACCTGGTGGTCATTATTTTGCAATCCTCAACAACCCTTCATAACGAGATGTGGAAATATTGGGTAGGTTGAATAGTTAAAAAGGCCAGAGAGGCTGAGAGAGAGCAGCAGGTCCTTCTGAGTGATCACTATGCCAGACCCACTGCTCAAGGTAACTGCTACACAACAGGGAGGCATGAGAGATTCAGGGGTAGAAGTAGAATCCTTTACACTTCCACCTACAAGACCAGGCTCCTATGGGGAGATGGGCCTGCTCAAGTGGCCCCAGGTGATTTAAAAGGTTGAAACTGGTGTGTAAACCATGTCTGGAAGCCAACAGATGCCACTCCAGATCTCACTCCAGTTCTTCAACAGTCATGGCCATCTATTCCCCGCTAAAAAGTGGAATTCTGCCTCCAATAGCAGAAGCCTCTAAATCAGCCTTTCTCAACCTTGGGTCCTCAGATGTTTTAGGCCTACAACTCCCATCATCCCTAGGTAGCAGGACCAGTGGCCAGGGATTATGGGAGTTGTAGGCCAAAAACATCTGGGGACCCAAGGTTGAGAAAGGCTGCTCTAAATACTCTTCAATGGCAGCCCCACATAGAGCATGTTGAAGTAGTCAAGCTTGGAGGGTATAGCAGGAAGGGAGACAACTACCATATCCTTCCTCCATTGGTCAATCTGAATGCCAGCACTGAGCCTGGTGAAGATATTAAAGTGCAATTATAGACATACATGCATCCAAACACAGTCTGGGGCCCAACAACCCCACACAGAATATAAACTTGATTCATCGGTGGGAAAGTAATGACACCATCAATTGAAGTTGGCTTTCAAAAGATACTGGAAGTATAAATGCCACATGCTATTTGATCTCCTACATTCATTTCAAGGGAACCACAAGCCAGATATTGTATTACTAGTACCAAAAACCCCACAGATTAGGTAGTGCAAGCACATTACAATTCTTCATATGATTTATCCCAGTGGTGTCAGATTAATATTAAGAGAGCAAAAGGTAAATAAAAGGAAATGCTGCAGAAGTCTATGGAGGAACTTGCATGAGCCAGAGGAGAAATAGTCCAAGAGGGCTCTCTGCACCTTTCCAGTCAGGCAGGATGCTGGTCCTCAAGACTGCAGCAGATTCATTCACCCTTGCCCTCAAAAAGGCCCAGAACCATCCATTCTATGGGTTAAGGGAAGCCTCTTGTGCCCCTAAATATGGAGGAGCCAAGCAGCAGGATGCTCATCAGACAGATACGATACTTACCTTCTGCTTTCATGTAGTGCACTGAGTAAGCGATGACTTTGTCTGAATTGTAAAGTGGCCTCTCCCAGGCCAGAAGGATGGCTGAACTTGACATAGTTTCTGCGTGGACATTGCAAGGGGCACTGGGCCGGTCTTCGGACAGAACTACCGTCAATCGTGCCCTGGACAGGATGGAGCCCTGGCTGTTCTCGGCCATGCACTGGTAGATGGCATCATCTTCAGGGATGATCTGGTTGATCACCAGTTTGCTAGACAGACAGACAGCCGACAAGAGCCCAGGGAAAAATTAAAAAGAAGCAAGAGCAGACTGTCCACCAACTCAGCTTCATATATTTGAACCATTGGTTTTACAGTATTTTATTTTTTTTAAAGTGATTGGATGTACTGTGTACAAAACCCCCCCCATTAAAACCAGCGGTTGGACATTTCTCATGGTGACAAGGGGGAGAAAGACATGTTTGTTATTTAGTACCATTGCTAGGGATTTATTCTGCTCACTCCTATTAAAAAGGCACATAAAATAATGGAAATAACATGACTGGAATTATTCAAAATTAAAAAAACAACCAACTGCAAAGAAGCTCCAATCCACATGCCACACTGCCAATTCTTCACTGTGACACCCCCAAATCCACCTCCCTGCCTTGGCAGGAGCACCTCTACCCACACGTCCTCAATAGCTCCAGAGTCATTGGGCAGCTGGCCGTTCTCACCTGTTGTACATTTTGATTCTGCCGTTGGAATGGATCTTCCTCCCGTTCTTCAGCCAGGACATCTTGGGAGCTGGGATGCCTTCTGCCTGACAGGCAAAACGAGCTGTGCCAGCTCGAGGCCTCGTCAAGCTTTCTGGCCACTCCACAAACGAAGGGGGAGCTGAGAGGTTATGAAACAAGACTTGAAACCAAAATCTTTCTCAGGCAAGATCCCAGAATATGTTAAACCTCCCCCTTTCCTCTAGAGCAGGCATGGCCAAACTTGGCCCTCCAGATGTTTTGGGACTACAACTCCCATAATCCCTGACCACTGGTCCTGTTAGCTGGGGATGATGGGAGTTGTAGTCCCAAAACATCTGGAGGGCCAAGTTTGGCCATGCCTGCTCTAGAGTCTTGCCAAATGCAGAGCACCTGGGGGCAGGGTTACAAGGCACCTTTGTCCGGAGTGGCTGTCTTGTGGGAAGAGGGAGGAACAGGAAGAAGTTGCAAAGTAGGAGCCATTTTTAATGAGTTGCAATTTGGCTATTTTACAGGTGTTCCATACCCTGCTTCATCACCCACCACTTCAAGCCTCTGGGTTAGGACAGGCATGAAATTTAAGATCAAGTGACACATGAGTGGATGTCTGCTTCTGTGCCAATATAAAATGGCTCCTGTAGAGCATTTCGACAGAGCCTCCTCATCTGCTTTATTTTCACAGTTCAGCCTCACCAGCCCAAGCAACAAGACCCTTCACTCAACAGGAAGGCTTTGTTCCAGAGTAACACAGTATGCTTGTGCTGCCTGGGACTGATGGGAATTGTAGTTAAAAACATCCGGAGTACACCAGGTTCTCAAAGCCTGGTGTTGCATGAGCAACGCCATTTCTTCAGTGGCTAAATCCGCTTCACACCCAACCCTGAGAGGCCCTCAAAGTCAGCTCACCTAGCACAACAAGTGTTGCCATCGCGGTGGTGAAGTTGCGTGTGCCAGGAATTGTAGCACGGCAGATGTAAACTCCAGAGTGCTGTACTTTCACATCCGAGATCATGAGATTCCCATTCCCAAGCACACGAGTGTTGAAAACGTCAATGGATTTATGGTCTGTTTGGGGAAAACAAGTCAGCAATTAAGATGTTCTTTGGTGGTGGATAAACCAATTCCACCTTCTGGAGTCCCCCTTCATTGCCCAGGTTCTCTTTGTGATGGCTCAACACCAGTCTACATTTTAGCAAAGAATCCAATCCAGGGGTGGCTAACTTGTAGACTTTCCATCAGCCCACATGGCCAATGGTTAGGGGTGATGGAACCTGCAGTCCCACAACATTGGAGAGGACCACAGGTGAGCCACCTCCAGTCTAATTCATTCTAGAATTTGTTTGATGGACATCCAGCTAGTTAGAATTGGGCGAAAGCATCCTGACCTGATCCCAAACACTTGCATAGGCATAACCTCTTCAGTCCTGGAACAGTGCTGACGTTACCCTTGGCATTCCCATGCTTCCTGCTTCTTAAACACTTTCCAACCACTGTAGCGAAGCTGACCCCAACAGGCAACATCCAGTTCCAGACATCCCATTTGTGGTGCTGTTGCTCATCAGTTGCAATCCTGCTTCTTTTACAGCGTGCAAGCTTTGCACTGGCACAGCTGACTCTGTGGGGCCTGGGAAGCTTTAAGAGCATGGCCACAGCTGCAGTTTGGGGACAAGCTCCCATATGCTCCAAAGGGAGCTTTTCTTCTATGAAGACAGCAGGTGCAGAGGCCAAAACTGCACTGGCGTCACAGCAGTGGCAAAATAATTAATCCCTATGCCAGAGTCTTAGTCTGGATCATATTTGGCCTGCAATTGCAGAGCAAAAGGCATATAATAATAATAAATTTTATTTATACCCCGCCCTCCCCAGCCAAGACGGCTAACACCAAGTATAAAAACAATTGATTAAAATACAACTTAAAAACAAGATTAAAATACAACATTAAACTGCAGCCTCATTTCAATAGAAACTCAAATAAAAAACTATTTGTGGAAGAAACCGTCAAATCTTCACCAAGGCTGACTATCCAGACTGGTCCTACATGGGCCAGAAAAATGCCAGGGAAGTCCCCAAATAGGAGTTCCATCACAGGAGGAAAAAAGGAAAGAGGGGGGAGGGGATCAAATTGATTCCAAGCCAAAGGCCAGATGGAACAGCTCTGTCTTACAGGCCCTGTGGAAAGAAATCAGATCCTGCAGGGCCCTGGTCTCATGAGACAGGGCATTCCACCAGGTTGGAGCCAGTGTTGAGAAGGCCTGGCTCTGGTTGAGGCTAATCTAAGTTAATGGAAGCTTCTTTCCTAATTCGAACAGAAGACACAGGGGGTCCATTTGGATGAGCAAGGAGCAAAGGAATCCTATCCACCATCCTAAGATGGCCTCCCCCCCCCCAATCCGCACCTGCAATTTGCATGGGGTGGGGTTTATATCTCACTGGAGTGAATGGGAGGTTTTTCCTGATGCAAAGTGCAGGCATGGGCCTCCCAATCTGGGCCAGGACCACAGGGGAAGAGGAAGGGTTTGGAAACAGATTGTGGGTGTAAGAGAATGAATGGAGGAAGGAGGCGCATGCTTCTGTATGTAAATGGGTGGTTGTGTGCACATGAGAGAGATTGTGAATGAATGGAGCAAGTGCTTGTAAACATGTGAATGGTTGGAGGGGAGGGGCCACGTGGTGTGTGCGAGAAAAAATATGAATGGGGCATGTTGTGTGTGAGACAGAGAAGAGGTGTATGGAGGGAGGGGACTCCGGCACCCCCACACCACTGGCATATGACCCTCAACCTAGGAAGCTGCCTTCTACCAAGTCAGATCACTGGATCCATCTGGCCCAGGATTCTCATCCACAGACCTAGTGGTGCCTCTTCAGGGTTTCAGGCAAGGAGTCCCTCCCAGACTGACCTGGATATGCCACCATTGGAGCCTTCTGCATGCAAAGCAGATGCTCTGCTACTGAGCTTAAGCCCTTCCTCATGCATGACCCCTGCAGCTCCCTCTACCCCACTGCTTTAGAGGATGGCAAGTGGCTGTCACGTTTCCTACACTCTTTCCACACTGACTAGTCTGTGGAGAAACTCTTGCCTCCTATTAGGGAAGTCCTAGAGGATTCTCCTCCAGCACTGATCTCAGCATTCATTTGATCACTGCACTCCCAGCCCTCGTGGTTCTACAGCAATAGTGTGAAAACACACACTGGAAAAAAGAGGAAGCCCTGGACCATCTCTTTCTCTCCTCCTCTTCCTCTCCATCTGGCACAATGATGATGGAAATGAAAGAGGAGACCATCTTCAATTTGCCCGAAGTGAAGAGCCAAAGATCGGTTTCAGGACTCACCTAAACGGCTCCAGGAAACAATAGGCTTTGGATTCCCTGTGGCAATGCATTCAAAGATGACAGTTTGGTGCAAGGAAGTTGTGATGTTCTGAGGACCAGCTATGATGGATGGCTTGTGGAAAAGCTTAATGTTGGAGGCTTGAAAAAATAAGAAGCACAAGCAAGCAGAGAGTTAAATGGAAATGCACAGCTGACATACACACAGAGACCCACCAAACATGAATGTGGCACAGCAAGTCTTAGGACCAGGCCCCAAATTATGAAGGAATAGACCCGCAGTGAAAACCTGGGCAGTTGTCCCATGAGGGAAGTCAGTGCCTGCAGGTGATGCAATGGAACAATGCTAGAGTCAACAAGATATTATCAGGATACCTGGGACAACCGTGAGCATTGCCTCGACACTTTTGCGCCGGTTGGCAACCGTTGTGGCGACACAGCGATAATTCCCAGCATCCTTCTGTTGAACGCCATAGATCTGCAGCACTCCAGTCGGCAATGCAGTTATTCTGAAAGGATTGTAGAAAGGGAGGGGAGAAGAGTTTCAGAATGAATCAGAGAACCAGTATGATGAGCAGAGCAGGATGCTGAACTTGGCCCCAGGGAGACCAGAGTTTTGGATCCCTGCTCAGCCATTAAGTTCACTGGGTGACATCACGTTCTCTCAGCCTAACCTCGGTCCCCTAATAAAATGGGACAACCCCTATGCACACTGCCCTGAACTTCTTGCAAGAATGGTAAGATGCAGATGTAATAAATAGGTTTAGTGCAAGAGAACCAAGTATCCGTACCTGTCCATGGCTATTGGCAAGGTTGTCCGATTTACTTCCCAGGTGATGATGGCAGGAGGGTTGGCAGAGATTTTGCATACAAAGCGAGCCACGCCCCCTTCATGCGCCTCCACTGGAAGTGGCTGAATTTCAAATGTAGACATAGCTAAAAGAGGGGGAGAAAAATGAAAGCTTGAGAATTAACACAGAAAACAAGCAAAAAGCAAAATGAATACATTATCCTATTCAGAAGAACACATTCTTTTCTTCTTTGTGAAAACAGCCTCTAAAGAGAGATCAGTTTAGACAACAGATGAATGAACCAGTCTCACAAGGATATATCATTGCAACTAAACTGAAATTCCATTAAGCATGTACTTAATTTGCCAAGTGCTGCTATAACGCATGAATTTTTTTTTACAGGTCATGCTGCAAACATTACCCAGGCAATTGGCAAAACCCATTTTTGGCTGCACCAGGAACCAGATTAGGCACAGTGGCTCTCTGCCACATAGATACATACACTCACATGAAGTCCCTATTGCAGCCAACACGTGACTCTTTAAAGTGCATTCTCTAGAGTAGCCTTCTCCAACCTGGCGCCCTCCAGCTGTTTTGGACTACAAAGCCCATCAACCCCAGCCAGGCTGCTCTATAGAATAGAGGTTGCTTCAGGCAAACGAGAGCTACTGCAATGACATCCTGCTACAATGGGTGGGTTACAGAAATCCTAGCCAATCAGTCATATGGGTTTTGGTCAATTAGCCAATCAATTAATGCATTACATTTGCATATGAGTAAAAAGGAACCAAGTAAGTTCTGAAGCAGAACAACAAACAAAACACAGCCCTTTGTTAATAGACGATGTACTACTGCCAGTTTCCACAGACGCTTCCTGAAAACCCCACATCACCCTCAGCTGGGATCTCCTGCAAATCACCAGGAAGCAAGGGGCACAGTCTACTGTGAAATGGCAGCTGATCACTACTTTTTTTCCTTACTTTTTTTCAAGATATTGGTGTGAATTTTTTTAAGTACAGCGATCTCACACACTCAGTATCCAGCCTGCCTATCTTCCCAAACTTTAAAATAAAAATTAAAGATTTCCTCGTTTACAAAAATACATGCATTGTCTCTTTTTTTTCAAGTGAGGTTTTCTACAGATCAGTTTTATTTGTTGTGAGACTTTGATTTAAAGTCCAGCAGAATATTTCCATAAAATAGCTCCTCCCATGAGACTTTTTTTTTTTCAAACCAGCAAATGTGGGCAGCTAAGGAAGACGCAAAATGCTGGAGAGGTAAGTGAAGCAAAGAAAAAACACACAAACACATCACCCCACACCCACTGAAATCAGAAGAGAGGAAGATGGAGGCCTATTTTTTGAGGGAGGGGGGAGGGGGAATTCAAGAAACTGGAGTATAGGCTTCAGTTCATCACTAAACTGAGACACCTTTCAGCAGAGTATTTTAAAAAATGATTTAGTCAATTAAGAAGTTGCAGACCTAGTGCTGTTGTTATTGAGAGGCACTGGACAGGTGAGCAGCAGGCGGGATTTATGGCTAAGAAACCTTGGAGGTTAACCATTTGATGAATCAGATGAGGCCCAAATACACTAGTGATTGCATGAGAGACAGGTGCCTGCAACCAGATTTCAGGGAAAGAAAACCAAACTCACTTTTCTGTGTAGAAAGCTGCACCTGGTAGCAGAGGAAGAGCCCCCACAAAAAAAGGCTGCCCTTTCTTCCTCTGGGTTGCAAGGGCTACAGGGCTGCCTTATCTGTAACATTAAGCTGCAAATCTACAAGCCCTAAGACTGATAAGACACAGGCAATAAATGCAAGGTCACTCAGCATAGAAAACAAACATTAAGGACAGGGAAACAAAATGGTGCCTCAAGGCTCAGTTTGTTGGAAGACAGAGTAGGCCATGGGTAGGCAAACTAAGGCCCGGGGGCCGGATCCGGCCCAATCGCCTTCTAAATCCAGACCACGGACGGTCCAGGAATCAGCATGTTTTTACATGAGTAGAATGTGTGCTTTTATTTAAAATGCATCTTTGGGTTATTTGTGGGGCATAGGAATTCGTTCTTTCCCCCCAAAAATATAGTCCAGCCCCCCACAAGGCATGAGGAACAGTGGACTGGCCCCCTGCTGAAAACGTTTGCTGGCCCCTGGAGTAGACCGATCAGCCACTCATTTTCCCACAGGGCCACTCGAGATAGCAGTGATGGTCCAAATCCTGTTGCAGCATTTTACTTTTCTGCCACAGGCTACCAATGGAACAACACCGGGGTCATCCCAGCCTCTGATCCCATCACCCAACTGCCAACCAGCTACGCCTCTTGCCACAGATGGCACCACATCTCTTGTGCCTCACCAGGCTGACAACTAAGAGGGCTTCAAGTGGGCAGACTTTAAGACTCAAGGGGACTGAAATTTGCTGACCAGTTTGGCCTTCAGACTTCAGTGCTGGAGAAATCGCTTTATTTTTGTTTTATGGTATGCAATTTATCTTTAGTAGCAAGTGTCTGTGTCATTGCATCACATGCAATGTTTCCTGGCATGCAAGCTACTGTGAAGCACCCATTGGCCAGCCCCATGGAAATGACTTTTCCTTATGGGTCCCCCCCTTTATTGCAACCAAGTCTAATAGTCCCTCGATTGGGAGAGTGGTCTGGGGGTTGGCACATGGTATGATTAACAGACAGTTGATTTAATTTCCTTGAGCAGGAGTTTCCCCTAAGCTTTCTTCAAGAGCAACTGCTTTTCAAATCAGGACTGAAAAACATGGGGCTTATCTCTGGGCAACACAGCTTGATTCTCAGTTTACTGGGCATTACAAACAAAAACACCAAGGAATAAGGCCCTTCATATCTAAAACTACCAATGCAAATTTGGAGAATGGAGAGCAGATTACATTTGACTCCTTAAAGGGAGCCACAAACTTGCAAGAATTCCAGAATCAAAGCACAGAGGGATAACATATCGTCTGCTACTTAATTTAGTAACAGACTAGATGTGTATAGTTTTCAAGACAAGACCTTGTGGAAATCTTTGTGAGCTGTTTGCAATGCTATCGTATACAAGTACTGCGGCAGACAAAGACATTTCTGTTTACCTGGCCATCTCCTGACTGTTGATACAGAGATCTTTGTTGTTGTTGTTCTGGATGTGGTTGTTGCTAAAATTAGGTGGTATCACTATCTGGATATTTTGACTGTTATTGTTTATTGTTACTTAATGTTTTTAATGTATATCATGAGCCACTTTATGAGATTTTTAAATGAAAATTTATTGCGTAGCAGCTGTGAATAAGGTGAATTCCATGTTAGAAATAATTATTAAATGAATTTGGAAAGAAAAGTGCTAATATCACCTTGATCATTTTGGTGTACAATTTTGGTCACTTCACTCCCAAATAGATATTGTAGAGCTCAAAAAAGTTCAGAAAGGGGCAACCAAAACGATCGAGGGGATGGTGCGACTCCCCTACGAGGAATTTTTATTTTATTTTTTATTTTTTTAAACATGTGAGTAACAGGAGACATGATGGAGGTATATAAGGATGTGAATGGTGAGAAGTAGGGCCAAGCAGTGAAGCTGAATGTTGGGAGATGGGAGATTCAGGACTAGCAAAATAAAGTGCTTTCTCACACAGAGTTAAAACTATGGAACTGGCTTCCCCAACAAGCAGTGATGGCCAAGTTGGATGGCTCCAAAAGAGGATTAAGACAACCTCATTCATGGAAGAGGACAAGGCTCTCAATGACTACTAGCCATGATGGTTATGTTCCACCACCTCCACTGCCAGAGGTGGAATGCCTCTGAATACCAGTTGTTGGGAGTCACAGGTAGGGAGAGTGCTGCTGTTGCGATCAGGTCCTACTTTCAGACTTCTCCTAATGTGCGTCTGGTTGGCCATTGTGAAAACAGAGTGTTGCAACAGGTGGGTCCCCCCCCCCCATTGGACTGATCTTGCTGCAGCAGGGCTCTTCTTGGGTTGTTATATCAATAGGCTCGGGGTTCTGGAACAGAGGCCAAGCCAGGCTTTGAATAAGGACTAAGGTGCTAGTTAAGGACTTGAGCTAAGCAGTCCTGCAACTGAGGCAAGTTGTCTCAGAAGCATCTTGGAGCAACCAGCAGAACTCTATAGTCTGGGCAGGGAGTCAAGATAGAAGCCCCTCCACCCAGGCACCATCTGTCCAGTTAAAGTGCTGGTGTCCTTGTCTGTAAAGGAAAAGGTATCCCTGAACGTTAGGTCCAGTTGCGGACGACTCTGGGGTTGCGCGCTCATCTCGCTCTATAGGCCGAGGGAGCCGGCATTTGTCCGCAGACAGCTTCCGGGTCATGTGGCCAGCATGACTAAGCCGCTTTCTGGCGAACCAGAGCTGCGCACGGAAACGCTGTTTACCTTCCTGCCGGAGCGGTACCTCTACTTGACGTGCTTTCGAACTGCTAGGTAGGCAGGAGCTGGGACAGAAGAACAGGAACTCACCCTGTCGCAGGGATTCGAACCGCCGACCTTCTGATCGGCAAGCCCTAGACCACAGCGCCACCCACATCCCCTTGTCTGTAGCAGCTGGTTTTTCAAGCTGTGGGGACTGCCTTGGGGAATGCTACTTAGGGCTCTCCTGACCCTCCCAGGTGCCTGAGTCCAGCAGCAGAGGTGTCTCCTCCTCAGGGTTCAGGGGACAAGGTATGGGCTCTGGCTGTCAGATGGTTCACAGTGGAAAGACTGGAGGAACAGGGTTGCTGGGGCACACATAGATGCTGCCCAAATATACCTGCCATTCTCCACAGCCTTCCCCCCCCTCTCTTGTTCCTTATTTATTTTTTGTTTCCAAGAAGAAATGTTCTCCCAAGAGTTTGCTTTATAGCAGCATCAATCAATCAGTGGTGCTACTGTAACATAAACACAGTGAGTGATAGTTGTTGCTATGGCGGAGCGTTAATATATTTTCCTTTCCCCCTCTTGAGTCCTGTCCACATCTGGGTTCATTCAGAAATAAAATACACGCCATGTTTTCAGACCAGTCCCTTGTGGGCAACTGCCTGGAAAAGGGAAACACCCAGGCAACTCATGTTTTGGCTTAGGCAGCTCAGTGCTGCAGCGCTTGGGAGGGCAGGGAGCTCATGAAATAGATGAAGTAGCAGCAGCCAAGGTTGCCTCTGGTCACCCGACTGCCAACAGCCTTGGCCCCCACAATGGAAAAGGAATCATGCTTCAGCAAGAAAAGTTTTGGGTTCAGTGTTTTTGTATTAATCGATCCATCTGTTTGATCATCCTTCCTCAACCTGGTGTCCCCCAGATGTTGTTGCACTGCCACTTCCATCAGTCTCAGCATCACACAGCCATCTTGGCTGGGGTTGATGATAGGGGTGGTCCCAAACATCTGGAGAGCAACACTGGGTTGGAGGTGGCTGCTTTTGATCTATTTAACAGCAGCAAGAATGTTGTTTGCCCAGGAATGGAAAGCTCAAATATCACCTCAGAGTACTGAGTGGCTAAGCAAGCTTTGGGAATTAGCTCCAATGCCAAAATTAACATATTATTTAAGATTTAAAACAAAACAAAACAGGGTATGGACAAAATAGGTTTCTAGAAGTCTTGTTTATTTGGTGTTGCCAAATAAATTATTGTCTCCAAAAAATTCAATGTGGTTTTCATGGTTCATATGTTCTTCTGTCAAATAGTCATGTGAATATAATTGTTTTATTTTCTTTTAAAATTATTCAAAGAATGTGGTGTGTTGTTCTTGAAAGGTTTAACAAGGCTACCATAAGGAAAAGCTTTATAACTGAGAAAAAATTTCTTGACAAAGATGTAAGGCACACTTTAATTGACAGTGCCTGAAAGTACTGTGTAAAAAAAAAGAGGTTTGATTATAAGCCACTTATCTATCTATCTATCTATCTATCATCTATCATCTATCATCTATCTGTCATTCCCTACGAATCGGGCAAAACTTTTAATGTGACTCAACTTTACTGTGGGTACATATAAAAACTGCAGGTGTCTGGCAGCACCTTCAAGGAACTATTCTCTCTTCACTTTCACACCAGATGGGATGTATATATTCCCAGAATTTGTAGTCTGTTTTTCAGCCACACAACTCGTCCCCAAGACCGTCTAAAATCACAAGCAATGAAACCATATAAATATATTATTAGATCATCTTCTAAGATGATACCTGCTGCAATATGCATCCACGTGCCATCTGAAAACCAAGTATGCTTTTTGTCTTCAGAGCTCTCGTTTCCATCTTATGAAGAATGCTGCTGTTGTGTTTGGATCCTGCTTGCAGGCTTCTAAGTGGGGTGCATCTGACTGGCCATTATGATGACAGGATGCTGGACTTGGTGGACCTTTGGCCTCATCCAACTGGGCTCTTCTTGCATTCTTATGGAAACGCGTGCAGATTTAAAATGGATTAAAACTAAGTTTTAACTAGCTAACTGTTTAAGATGTTTTGTTTTGCTTTCCATGCTAGCCAGGACTGCAGGGAGCTGCAGTTCAAAACATCTGGAAGCCACCAGGCTGATGAAGACTAATTTAGCTAATCACAAGGAGGGGAAGGAGCAATGCAAGTTAGTGAAGCCCTATCCTGCCACCCCCCCCCAAGCTCTGGAAGCCACCCATGCTCAGCTCATCGTGCCCCTCCCCATCACAGCACCTGAGGTTCTCTGGACTTTGTCCACTCATTTTCAATTCCCCTTGTACAAGGATGGGAGGCATCCCAGTCAACAAGCAGCAACTTTTTTGGGGGGGGGTCCCCAGAGCTATATTCAAACACAAGGATTGTCCAATGCATATCAGCCAGAAACATTCCCCCCCTGCTGTTGGGAAATCAGCACTGCATCTTCCGAGTGCCTCCTAAAGTCTCACTAACCCATTTGCGAAAATTATATTAAACCTGCATTTCAGTAGCTCCCTCTCACCTGACCAGCACATGACAAATCATCAGAAATTGACCTCATATGTGGATCATTTCCCCCTGCCTGCTGGGAAACACCAGCAGCCACAGCTGACCCCCCCCCTTCCCATTTTAGTGGGGAGGACAATCTAGGCCAGGCAGATGAGCAAAGCACACAGAACAAGCCCTCCAAATTGCATTTCCTAGGACTTGGCAGCTCACAATTATCATGTCCCCTTCTGGAATTGTAGTTCCCAGGGATCCCTGGTGAGAGGGAAGGACTTAAACAGCTCAACCGCATTGTGGAAATGTGGCTTTTGAAATAAAGTGCTTTGTTCAGAACCATGAGGACTAGAAGCTCTCTCTATTTTTAGGGGAAGGCTGCATAACTCAGTGGTTTTGCATACAAAAGGTCAAAGATTCAGACCACTGTCAGTCAATTTAGAGTGGCAATAGTGAGCTAGATGGACCAATAAGTTTGACTCTGTATAAGAAGTAGCACTTTCAAGACTGGGGTGTGTATGACCATGAGAACACCCACATATTGCTCACACAATATAATTTAGATATAGGTGCTCACACTGGCTGGATGCTGAACACATATGACTATCCCCAAAAGGGAAAACACAAATGTTCCATTATGGACAAATCAGAGAGGTATGGAGGCAACAGGAAGCCCAAGGTGAGTGGCATTTCCTCTTCACCTGCTTCTTTGGCATGTTTAAAGACATTCAGGGGCAGACAGAGGAAAATGACCCACTCCTTTCCATTTTAAAGATTTTTCGGTAGTTTGTGTGTGGCTGACCCCAAGGAACAGATGCATGAGCTGTCCACTTTTTATTGCAAACTGCCCTGATCACAATACGAAGCCCTGAGCTCTGGGAGTCAATGGGATTGCACCAGCACCTTGCAGGCACAGCCCCTCTGTTCCCCCCCCCCTTGTATTCGGAGGGCCCAGGGGAACCTCTGCAAAGGCAGCAAGAGACAATGCAAGTGCATTCATTAAAAGAAAAAAGAAAAAGTCTCCTGAGCATGCGTGAAAAACTTCTTGAGGGGGAGGGAACCGAACTGAAGTCCCTTACACAAGCCCAGAAGAGTCATTTCCATTGCTTAGTACCAGTAGTTCCTGGGCCTGCAAGGGAGCCCTAGAGACTGTTTGGTGCCTCCCAGGGATGTAGCAGAGGGGACAACGTGTGCTGGCAGATACCCAAAAAGCGCAGCCACTGCATGATGCAGAGCAATTAAATTTTTTATTTTTTTGAAGGAGAATGCCAGACGAAAGAGCACTGGATTTAGTGCCAGAAAGAGGCACATGGTTATGCAAAGAGTCCTGTTCTGCAGCCCCCATCCCGTTTCAGGCAGCATAAAGGTAGAAGCTCCTGCATCACTCTGTCCCACCAGTAAGCAAAACATCGCAAAGCAAGTGGGACTGGGTAAGAAACCAGAAGGCTTCTTCTCTTGGGGAAAAGGAGGAGGCACCCTGGGTGTGACCTAGAGCAACTATGCTGCTGTTTGGAACTGGTATATCTCAGCATGGCAAGAAGGCCAGAGGCGATGTGTACCCTCATGCGCTCTGCCAGTGGCAACCCTGAGCACCTTTGCAAGAGCTGTGAGTCAGGGCGTTGTGAAATCATGATCAAAGCCCGAATGACTCTTGTTTTCCACATTGTGTTTTTCTTTGAGCTGTGAAGGGGCATAAATCTGCCTTGCGTAGAGAGGTAATTACACAAAGCTTTCATCAATAAATAGCGAGGGGGGGCGGGGATTCCAGATGCAATAATGAGAGAGGATTCTGGCCATCTGTCCCTCCTGCTAGGCTCAATTCATCACCTTTGCCCTGGACAAATCTTTGCAGGGCCTGATCGCAGCAAAGCGAAAGGCTGGGGGGGGGGATGCAGCACACAAAGGCTGCTTCAGCCGGTTCCCCCCCCCCCCCAGCAGCCTCCTCCGTCCTGTGCAGTGGTTTAAACCACTGAGGCTCTGCAACAGAATGAAATTTAACTTCTTAACCATATGTCAGCTGCCCTCTCAGGAGAGCAGAGAAGGGGAAAGGGGTCCGTTGACCCTCTGGGGACAAAGTCACTTGCCCCCCGCCCCCTCGAACAAGTGGGGAGTTAAGAAGGGAGCAAGGAAGGAGCTCCTGCTCCGCTCCTCCTGCGAGGAAGGAAGCCGTGCCTGGAGGATTGGGCCCCTAGGGTACGGCGGCAACAACCAAAATGCAGCTTTTCACTCTTCTAACACCCCCCCCCGCCTTCTCCACTGGTTTGGATGGAATTATTATTTAAGTCTTTAGCAAATGAACTGCTTTAGTCCTATTGTGATGCCCTCCTTTTGGGTCGTGGGATTTTTCTCTCTGTTTACTTTGGGAGAATCTAGTCAGCTGGCATGCACAAAATATGTTTTATGCATATTTTTTTTAAAAAGAAATTCAGAAAAGCGCCTGGAGGTGGCACAGCGGGTCACTGTGCCTGGCTGTTAACCAGAAGGCTGATAGTCTGAGCCCACGCAGGCACAGCTGTGGGCAGGATTCCTGCATTGCAGGGGGTTAGGATGGATGACCCTCAGGGTCCCTTCCAACTCTACAATTCTATGATTCTAGTTTAACAGGACCTTAAGCTCTAGTATATGAAGAAAACAGTATTTAAGGCTGTAGGCAATAACATGTGGGCTCTGTTTTAATTATTACAGGTCTGCATAACCACAGGTTTTTTTAAAAAAAAAATAATCGATTTATTTACTCATTTCACAATAAGCACAACAGAATGTTTTGATGTTATTAAGAAATGAAGCCCTAACTAGTCGCCAAAGGCAACTTTTCTAAGGAAAATAAGAGGCCACAGCCTCAACATATGATTCCCTTGGGGATATTAAGGTGTTATAAGCTCATGGAACTCATTGCCACAAGACCACTGGTTACATCAGCTCCTACAGTTGATGGGAGTTGTAGACCAGCAACATCTGGAGGGCACCAAGTTGCAGCGGAAGGCTGAAGGGGGGAAGGTCTGTGTAATCCCCACCAATGGCAGAAGTGCCCCTACAAGAGGAGCTGGCTAACCAAATGATTCCAGTACAACAAAAAGAGAAAATCAATTCAGGTAGACACAGTGCTGGTTTAAACCTCTCCACAGTGTGATGCAAGATGCAAAACATCTCCTCACCAGACATCAGATCAATTGATAAGTACAGATCAGCTGAGGGAGGGGCATGCTATGTGCATCTTGCATGTGTGTCATAGCTGTCAACTTTCGGATTTGAAAATAAGGGATTTTTCAAAACTTTCGGATTTGAAAATAAGGGATGCCGCGTGGGCGGTGCAATGGCACCAAGTAGCCTCGCCACCCTGCGCTCCAGAGGCTGCGCGCAAACGGGGGAGCGAAAGAGCGAGCGCATAGACGGCAGGCAGGCTGTCTGGTTGGGCGTGAGGGTCTGGCTGCCCCCAGTCGGTCTCAGACTCCTTATTAGCAGCCAAGCAATGCAGCTGAGGAGCCTCCCTGGCCGGCAGGGAGGGAGAGGAGCTGCTTCCTTTGAAATCCGGGGAATTTAAGGGATATCAACAATCTGGGATAGCAGCGGGAAACGGCATTGGAATAAGGGAGTTTCCCGCCAAAAAAGGGAGGGTTGACAGCTATGATGTGCCTGAGAGAGTGTGGGTGGCTACACCCACCAGTGGCATCTACTGCCCCTCAAGGGTTGGCCCAGTGTGAATGTAGCCCTTGGGCCAAAAAGGGTTCCCACTCTTGTCCCTCAGTCACATGGCAAGAAGAGGCTACCTCAGTAACAGATGCTACTGGGCACCATTAGAGGTTCCAGACAGAGATAACCCACTATGGGCACAATCTACGGTACTTGGGTGTTCTTCTGTGGAACGCCAACTGGGCGGGGAACACCTGGGGCCATCTTCCATCTTCCATCATTTCTGGTTATGCTGGGAGTTGTGAGTCCAGCAATATCTGGAGAACCACAGGTGTTTCCCAGGAACATTAAAAAACAACCAGGAGCCCCAGGAAACACAACCAGAGCTCTTGAGTCTTATTTGCAAAGCTCTCAGTTCCGCTGCTATCAAAAAGCCACCAGAGCATGGCAGGCTTGTGTTCTTCTGCCTCCAGAGTGGCAGAATACTCTGAGAACAATGAACCAAGAAGCAAGCACCTTCCTTCCTCCCACAGAACACAAGCAGGAATCAAGGATGGGGCAGGCAGCAGCCCAGGAGCAAATGGCAGCAATTGTTCTGCAGGGTTCTGCCCAGGAATTTGCCATTCTACTCTGATCCTGTTTCATATGAAATGAGGATTTTGTTTAAAACTGTAACACCTGCAAATCGTTTTTAATCTACTTACTACTACAGAGCTGTATTGTGGAGACACTCAAGCCCTGCTAATACATGGCATGAATCTCTTATTTTAAACCAGGGGTCGGCAAACTAAGGCCCGTGGGCCAGATCAGGCCCAATTGTCTTCAGGATCCGGCCCACAGACTGTCCGAGGATCGGCGTGGGGATTCTGTTCATTTGGGCTGCGCCATTTTTTCCCTGTGCCATTCCATCCCCCCCCCACACACACACACCGCGGCGGCGGCGGCGCCTCCTCCCTCCCTCCTCCTGGCATCTCCCTGCCCTGCCTAGAGGAGGAAGGGGGCTGGCTGAGTGCCATTTTAAACAGCCCCTCTCCGGAGCCAGCCCTTTCGCACCGCTCATCTTCCCTCCGCTGCCGCCACCCTGGTGCTCCTGTGGGCCAGAGAGCGGAGCGGACGAGCTTGCTCTGCCTACCCATGAGAAGCAGAAGCAGCAGCGGTGGTGACGGCAGCCCCAGGGAAGGTAAGCTCCACCACCCCCACCCCTGGTGCCACTTCTCTGGCCCGCCACAAGGTCTGAGGGACAGTGGACCGGCCCGTGGCTAAATATTTGCTGACACCTGTTTTAAACCAGCTCATGTTGGCCACCACAACTCCAGTTACGTATAAAGCAGAACATCAAGGTTACTGCAGGCAGGCAGGCTCCACCTTCTGCATCCGGCTGTGCTTTTCATGTCCTGCAGCAGAGAAGACCTCCAACTGCCACAGACCTCCACCTGCTTTGATCTGGGCCTCCCCACTCCCAAGTTTTCCTGGGCCTCACCAGGAACCCCTTTCCAAAATCGAAGCAAGGCCCACATGGCTGTATGTATTGTGCTCCCAAACATTTTGACAGATGCACCATCTTTTCCATCAGGCAACATCCGCTCCAGCCAATTGCTGAATGTAACATTCTGCAGCATGGTAAAATACACCACAGCAACTGAGAGCCCTTCATGGACCCCTAGGTTCCTCCTCAATTCAGATTTTCAGGAGCTCAAAATTCTTCCACTCCATCTGAAAGCCATAAGGAACCCATGAGACAACTGCACAGGTAACATCCAATGCTAAGGTTTGGTGATCAGCCTAGGTTTCCTGAAAACCTGCAACTGCAGCCCAAATTATGCACATGGAGGGGGGGGGTTCACTACTTAAGTCAGTACTGAGCAGATGGGAGTTGTTGTCCGCAACATCTGGATGAAAAAACAGGGCTGACTTTGTGCCTTGGAGCAGCTCAGGAGAAATGGAAGAATCTGACCCACAATTCCCAAGGAATGGGCACAACCCAAACACAGCCTTTTAAGCCTGGAATGCCAAGCACAAACAAAGCGGCAGGCAATTCCCTTCTCCCAAAACCAAACTCCATGTCCCTGCTGCAGAGTGAGCAAGCAGCAAAGTCCTATGCATAGCCCCAAAATCATGCCCACGTGCCTGGCTCCTTTTGAATTATAGTCTTTTTGCTTTGAAGGGTAGAAGAGCAAGAGGCTGGCTAGGAGCCAGCCTGAAATCCCTTCATAAAGCATCCATTAAGCCAAATCAAAACAATACATAGTTTGTGTGAGGGAGGATAAAGATCCATGTAGGCGTCTGCTGCAGCCCATCATGTCCGCTGGCAGAGAGCCAGGAGTCTGACACGCTTTTTAACACGACAAGGTTTCCACCGGGTAAGAAAGGTTGATCAGACTGAAAACAGCCACAGAAAGCTACAAACAGGGCCCATTTTTCATCCGGAACTCACCAGAACTCAGTTCCGGCACAGCTCAGGTGGGCACCATTGCCATTCTAAGAGAACAAGGGAGGCTCATGGTGAGTCCCAGCATCTCTTTTTCTAGAAAAATAGCACTGGGTACAAACCACCACTAACAAGGACACTTGTCAGGACTGAAAACAACGGAGAGAACTGAGAAAAGGGTTTTTTAAAAATTAAACTTCCCTACGACAGCATTTCAAATCCATTTCAGCTTCTGATAATAAGGGCTAAGCAGTGTCCAATTAAATGATGGAAAACAACGGGAATCTTAAATTCATGAGCCTGGTATAAAAATCATAGGTAAAGGTAAAGGGACCCCTAACCATTAGGTCCAGTCGTGGACGACTCTGGGGTTGCGGCGCTCATCTCGCTTTATTGGCTGAGGGAGCTGGCGTACAGCTTCCGGGTCATGTAGCCAGCATGACGAACCAGAGCAGTGCACGGAAATGCCGTTTACCTTCCTGCTGGAGCGGTAGCAGCGCACGGAAATGCCGTTTACCTTCCTGCCGGAGCGGTACCTATTTATCTACAGTCATACCTCATGTTGCGAATGCTACGAGTTATGTGTTTTCAGGTTGTGCTCCGCGCCGAACCCGGAAGTACCAGAACGGGTTACTTCTGGGTTTCAGCGTTCACGCATGCACAGAAGCGCTGAATAGCGACCCGCGGGTGCGCAGATGCGGTGCTGCGGGTTGCGGATGCTGCAGGTTGCAGACGCACGGATCGCATTCGCAACCCGAGCATCCACTGTACTTGCACTTTGACGTGCTTTTGAACTGCTAGGTTGGCAGGAGCAGGGACTGAGCAACAGGAACTCACTCCATCACGGGGCTTTGAATCGCCAACCTTCTGATCAGCAAGCCCCAGGCTCTGTGGTTTAACCCACAGCACCACCCGCGTCCCTTATATAAAAATCATAGATGTTTATTGACAGCTTGGAGACTATGCTGTAGCCATCTACAAAGCTTCACTCTATGATCAAGAGAACTAGGAGCCTGTTTTAGGGTTCTCACCAGGAGTGCAAAAGCCTTCCTTGCCCCTTCTCTCTTAAAAGACTTCCTCTGTGGCAATGGGCGAACTAAACTAACAAATAGGAATACAGGGATTTGCAGATGCTGCCCCAAGCACAAAAGCCATGAAATGACATGCCAAGGCCCCTGCTTGTGCCAGTGCTCTCCCGGGCACTCATTTGAGGGTCATTTTTATATAATGCATTTTTCACACATAGGCTGGCATAAGGATACCCTAAGTGTGCAGTGGCCAACCCAGGTATCCTGCTGTAAACCAGTCTTCTACAACCTGGTGCCCTCCAGAGATTCTGGACTACAACTCCCATCATCTCCAGGCAGCATTTCCCCAGGATGGGGAAGGCTGTTGTATATGGTGGCGGCCTTGAGGCACTTAGATCCAGTGGTGGAGTGGCTGCAGCTCAGTGGTTAGTGTGCATGCATTGCACGAAGAAGGTTCTTCCAGGTTCAATTCCTGGCAGCCTCTCTACTTAAAAGGATCAGATACTAGGAGGTGATGGGAAAGACATCTCTTTTCCCGCATCCTTGGAGAGCTCCTGCCACTCAAGAACAGGCAGTTTTGTGTTAGCTGGGCTCAGTGACCTCCTCCTTCAGGAGCTACTTAAGCCAGGGCATGCACAAGTAACATGTACTGTAACAGATTGGTTGCAGTATCACCAATTGAACTACACCTTTAAGGTAGGCCAAAAAAAAAATGGCTTTGCAACAGAATAATAAATAAATAAGAATATATTTTTATTTATACCCCACCCTTCCCGATTTAAAAACCAGGCGTTGGGCGACTAACAACAAATATAAAACATTGATTAAAAACGACTTAAAAAGAAAAAGTTAAAAACCGCATTAAATACAAAATAAATGAACATCACCAGGGCTAACTGGCCAAGTTTTTCCTGCTAGGGCCAGTAAGGAGACCAGAGAAGGGTTTAAATGTGGGGTCTCAGAAAAGGTTTCTTCAAAGAAAAAGGGAAGGGAAAAAAGGAATGACAAATCAGTTTTGAAGGCCAGATGGAATCGGAATTAGAGAAAGGTCTATTAAAAAATAAAGACAAATGACTTTCCAAAATGTACAGGTTATTGCTAGATTGGGAAGTAAAAGAAGAGGAGGTAAAATAGCCGTTATGGTTCAGGGGGCGAAGGACTTCGGATATACTGTACTTTTCCGTGTATAAGACTATGTTTTTTTATTCAAAAGTCATGTTCAAAATCAGGGGTCGTCTTATACATGAGTAGTGCATTGTGGGGCCGTGGGATTGGTTGCTCCTGTGAGTTGGAGGTTGTTATTGGTGGCTGCTGCAAGGGCTGTTGTTGATTGGCTGTCGCTGCGGCAATTGGGCGGGCGATTTGCTCATTTTTTCAGCGATGGGACAGAGGATAGGTTGTCTTGTCGAGGTGCGCAAGCAGCATTGTCGGTATGGCTGCTGAGCAATTTTTGACATTACCCCCTAAAAAAAGCTCAAAAACTCTGGCTCCCCACCCCCCTAAAGCTCAACAACAGTGGGAATCTCCCCCCCCCCCCATTTTCTTAATTTTGAGTCCCCAAAAATAGGGGGCATGTTATACACGGAAGAGTATAGTAATATACAGGTGGTGAAATGGGAAAACCTATGGAGAAATGAACTGAAATTTACAGCTTGCTTTACTATAAAAAGAAAACTTTATGAAAATGCTATACAGATGGTACATCACCCTCAGCAAATTGGCTAAAATGTATAAAACCAACTCAAATTTATGCTGGAGGTGTAGAGAACTAGAGGGAACAATGTACCACATGTGGTGGGGGTGTAAAAAATTTAAGAGCTTTTGGAAACTTATATACAATTAATTTTTAAAAACTGTTCAAAATAACTTCCTTCCAGTAGCACCTTAATTCCTTCCAGTAGCACCTTAGATACCAACTAGGTTTGTTCTTGGCATGAGCTTTCGTGTGCATGCACACTTCTTCAGATACACACATGAGTGTATCTGAAGAACAGATACATGAGTGTATCTGAAGAAGTGTGCATGCACATGAAAGCTCATACCAAGAACAAACGTAGTTGGTCTCTAAGGTGCTACTGGAAGGAATTTTTTTATTTTTTATTTTGTTTTGACTATGGCAGACCAACACGGCTACCTACCTGTAACTGGAAATAAGATTTAATACAGGCTAGGTTTATTGAAAACAGAGGCAAGTAATAAGGAAACAACCCACACCAAGGAGGGCGGAAGTTGATGGCTGAAATGTTTTTGTGTTTTCGCATTGTATCATTTTGTTTTCTTTCTGTTTGTGAATTGTGTGTTGTGTGTGTCGTTTATAAACCAATAAAGAATGAATTTAAAACAAAAAAACCCACGTGTGTCTGCAGGGAGGGGCCCTTTGCTTATCCCCTCGTGCAAGCAGCAACACAAGTCAGGATTAAGCACTAACCATAGTTTCCCATTGCATGAGAACCTGGAAATGATAGCTAATGGCTTAGAATCAAGGCATGATATAACGCCATGGTTAAAACTTGGCTTCCCAACCCTGGTTTGCTTGGAAACCATTAACAATGGTTTCTAGGTTTGCACGTAACAGGAAGTGCTGAACCCTGGCTTGTTTTGCTGTTTGCACAATCACAGGGAATAAAAGAATACAAAAGCCCATGCCACATACTGGCTTAATGAGCCAGGATCTCTGACTTAGCTTGATGTGTGAACATTGCCAATATAAGGCAGCTTCCAATGTTCCAAAGAGGCTTCGTTTTCCATAAATGTTTGCATGATATAAAACTACCACCTTTGGTGCTAGTGTCATACCATAATGTCCGAAATAACTAAAATGTTGTTGTTGTTCAGTCGTTCAGTCGTGTCCAACTCTTCGTGACCCCACGGACCAGAGCACGCCAGGCACGCCTATCCTTCACTGCCTCTCGCAGTTTGGCCAAACTCATGTTAGTAGCTTCGAGAACACTGTCCAACCATCTCATCCTCTGTAAAGCCAGCATTGGCTACTGTGGAATCACAAGGGTCCTAGATGTGTGATGAAAAAACCAAATTTATTTATCTTCCTACCTAGCGTGGCAGACATTGTCTTTGTCTAAGCAAGCTTACCCCCAAAAGCAGAATAATCTCTGGCATGGATGTGGAGTCAAGCTGGTGGAATGCAGGCTGCCCCTTGCAGGACAGGACTTATTGTCCTGCTGAAATGGGAGCTCTCTCTGGCCTCTTTGTGAGCAGCACAGAGTGCTAGCAGAGAGAGAGAGAGAGAGAGAGTAGCAGAAGAAGAAGAAGCAGCCCTAAATCTTCCTTTGATAGAGGGTCATATTAAGACAGAGCCATGCAGGGGCTCTTCTGACCCAAAAGCAATCCACTCAGTCAAATAATGCCTCTGTCCCCCTCCCATTTAAGACGAATGAATAGCCCCCTCCTCCGCGTCCCTTTCTCCCCTGACAAGCCCTCGACAGAAGAATGTGAATCTGGACACGGGAGAGAATCAATGGCCAGCTGCTCCTCTATGGAGGAGAAGAGGCACTGAAAAGCCTCAGTGGAGTTCACTGACCACTGGCCAGAGCAGGACAAAGGCCTGCCTGGCCCTTCCAAAGATCTGGCTTCAGGGTCCAAGAGGTCAGCCAAAAACTCTGTCAATAGCTCTCCCCTGCCAACAGGGACGTCTTCCACTATTCTGGGGAGGCAGCCTTGGGATAGGGGTGGCCTCAAGACTCACCCTGCAAAGCCAGGCTGCGATCAGTGGGGGAAGAGGAAGCCCATAAGCTAAGCAGCAAACAAGAAAACAGCTAGTAGGTTGGGCCGCAAGCTTTATGCTGATAGATCAGCCCACTAAGGACTCAGTTATTAAGTTTTATCCGCAAGGTCACATTTTATCAGATCACTTTTCAATGGTGGGATTTTGGCACTCAGTCTAGCAAGGGGTGGGAGCTTTTTATTGATCTAAGATAGTAGCTCTGAGGTCTTGATAGCATGCAAATGTATTTGCATTTTAAAAATAATTGTTTAAAAGCCAGGTGAGTAATCCACTAACAAAATATTCAATAGGTTGACTACATTAAATTGTTTGTACTGGAGGCTGGTTCACTGTGCTACTGTGATGTGTGTGCTGATTGCTATTTATAGTGAAATGGTTGTTCCATTACTTTTTTATTTTATGTCACCATTGAGGATTTGGCCTAAGGAGACTTAATACATAGAAATAATAAATAACTAATAGACTGCCTTAATAAAAATGCAAATGAAGCCATGGGCCATTATTGACACACTTAAATTCATATTAAGTGTTGCACATGCACCTAAGTTTTGTTGTGGAGTGCTTCTGTTCAAGGTGTGAACTAACCATGCCCTTTTTCATTTCATGCTCTCCAACCTCGTGGGGATGCTTGGGGGTCTTCCCGCCTTAGAATTTCTAAGCCTTTTTTAAACTTCAGTGAACCTTGGGGTCGTCCGTCATCCCCCCGCAAGTCTGCAGATAGTCTGCAGATCTGGAGAGCCAATATTGTTCAGGCATACAAATAAATCTTGCAGATCATCATCATCCAAAACTAAGGCTATGTTCAGAGCAGAGAAGCAGGAAGGTCTGCTGTACACGTAAGGACTGTGGACATACCAGCAAGCTGTGTGGCTGTGTAGTACTCTGGCAAGGCATGCAGGTGGGCCCAAACCTTAACTGAGCCATGACATCTTCTTTCCTTTGGTTCTTAATCCAGTGGTGGCTAACCTTGGCACTCCAGATGTTTTGGGACTACAACTCCCATCATCCCTCACCACTGGTCCTGTTAGCTAGGGATGATGGGTGTTGTAGTTCCAAAACATCTGGAGTGCCAAGGTTAGCCACCACTGTCTTAATCACTGCATTTGACCACTGTCTGAGTATTGCTTCCAACTCAAGAAGCTCTGCTGGCCTGAGCTTCCCACACAGCTCTTGCCACTGGTCAGGTTGGACTAAACAATGGTAGCTTAAGTCATTCTTCTGCACACTAAAAGCAAGGTGGGCTGTCCTCCTGGCAGGCAGACTGGGAAGGAGAGATCTTTAATTCTCAACAATGACAATATTTGGACTTCAACAGGTAATGTAGTGAGCTCTTCCTGTGATAGCTCAGTTGGCAGAACATGATACTCTTAATTTCACGGTTGTGGGTTTGAGCCCCATGTTGGGCAAAAGATTCCAGCATTTCAGGGGGCTGGACTGGATGACCCTCGTGATCCCTTCCAATTCTACCATTCTATGATTCTTCCAAGTAGCTGGATGCAACTCCTTGGGATTAGTAAATGGGGTGGATACAGCATGCTTTGGGGCTGCCTCTAACATCTCTCTCCTGTCCCCTCTGCTGCTCAGCAGGGACAACAGAGACATAGAGAGAAAAAGCTTCCTGGATGTAGGGTTGTTTGGTGAAACTAAGGCAAAGCAAAAAAAAAATAATCTCTCTTAACTTTAAATGTTTCAAAATATGGATCACCTTGCTAAGCCCACAAAAGTCCACATAAAAGTACTACATTGACGTAAAAGTCCATGCAGCCCATTCCCACAGACCAGACTCCATTCCTGGTGCAACCAGAAATGTTTGGATCATTTTCCTGCTAATGTTTAGCTAAATGCACTATCAGGACTTCTGTTGCAGGCTAGTGCTTGGCTTCAGGATGTTGACACCTTCAGTTTCCTGCTGCTTTACCCAATGCATAAATGCAATTTTATGTGTTACTTCTGTACTGCTTCTTTTTGAACACAGGAATCTGCCTTATACCAGGCAAGGCAATTGCTCAAAATAGTTCTGCACTGGTCCACCTCTGACTGTTGCTTTGGGTGCAACAAAACAATACAGACCCAGGAAAAAGCTGGAAACTTTTTTCTTAAATGACCATTGTGAACCACAATCACAATCCTTACTTTCCTTTACTAAAATCTCTGATGGCCTCAATCATGTTGTGAAACCAGTTCAGCCCAGACTGCTCTTTGCAGTAAATACTGCAAATCCAAAATAGCTTGCAGGAGAACAGCAGTTGATTTTTAATTCCCTTTCATTTTTCAAAGTTCACTTTCCAGTTTACACACTAAAAACAGATAACTGCAAGAAACAATAATTATAAAATATTTTCCAATTTGCATTTGAAATACAAGACTGAAAAGGAAAGCCACTTCTTTGACGAGTGGAATAGATTTGTCTGAATCACAATATGACTCTTAGAACACATGCTACAAGCCATTATCCATTTTAAATTCAGAGAAAGATGGCTTAAGGAGGGTCTTGCGGAGGGTGTGTGTGTCTTATCCTGCTTTATTTCTCTAATGGAATGGATGTAATAATCACCACATATTTGACTCCAGTATTTCTGACAGTGCTACATCTACAGGCTAACTTTTGCCAAATAAATAAATATTACAGTTTAATATGTTACCCTATTTGAGGTGCAACTATTAAGCTGTGTCCAAGTTTTCCGAACATTCATGCTGACAGACATTGATAGTAGAAAACTATGGCTTTAACAATCAAGAGTTTGGGAATTTTAAAGAAGAGAATGTTTGTTTTAAGGTCCAGGCCACTGATGTAAAAGCCAGTGATTCACTATCTGAAAGCCTGTGCATATGTGTTTTTCCACAGTGAAAGAAAGTTATGACCTTTGACATGTGTCTGCGGTGCTGGAGAAGCTGCCTGCAGATACGTGTAAGGGAAGAAGCAGAAATCAATAAATTCATTTAATCCAGTGAACTATTATGCAGGGGCACACAATATATTATAAGGGGCCCGATGTGCTACCATTGTTTCAACAGACTGCATATTGAGTCTATGGATTTTTTTGGTTATTCAGCTGCCTTCTTCCCCTGTCTTTTTACTCTGGGGCGGTTGCCTTGGCTCTGCTTATTTTACACAGCTGCCTGTTTATGTTTTAACAATTTCTGCTGTGACCTGAGAAGAGGATCGTCTATGAAGCTAATCCTGCCATGCAGATCCCCCACCCAGCTGTGTAACCAAGCAAACTCCTGTGAAATGGATCTTAGTGAGAGTAAGATTTGCGCATCCGCAGGAATCAAAACCAAGAAGGCAGGATGGGGCCATTTCTTTTACCCAGCCTGCAGTCTACAGTACTGCACGTACAGAGTACAATCCTCTGGGAGTTTCCATGGGGTTCTGCAGAAGAACATCTCAGAGGATCAGGCACAAGGTGATTCCAAACACTCCAGCCAATGTTGTAGCCAACCTGCTGCAATTTCTTTCTGTCTGGCACCATGCTCACATCAAAGTTGGTGCCAGGTGAAGCTCCCTGGGGACAGCATTACTGGGGAAGTGCAGTCACTGCTGAAAAGGCAATTTATCCTTTTGCATCCAGAAGAGCCCAGTTAAAATGCTCTCGGGTGGCACAGCAGGTGATGGGCAAAGGCCCTTCTCTGCTCAAGGCTGTCAAAATATAAAGAAAAGAACAATATGAACCAGTTGCCTGAACTGCAATATCACTGCTTCTTGCACGTGGAAGTAGCTTTTTCAGCAGTGCAGTGAAACTAAACTTTGTATTTTCTCTTGGCCTGGACCATCTAAATGTGAGCACTTCACAAGTTCCAAGCTATATAATGAGGCTAATATCAGTTAAGTTTGCCTATCGCTGTTGGCTGTTGGGCTGTTTAACGGAAATTAAGGTTCCCAGGGCTCCTGGTGTACTCATTTATTTAAAAGACAGACAGATGACACCTCTGTAATTTGGGACATACATTGTACAAAGTTTTGTCTCCTCCTCAGGCAAAATGACCAAGCCCTACCACATCTCCCAACAAATATTTCCAGTTCCCATCAATTTACTAGATGTCAAAGACAAGTTTAATCATAAGTGATGGATATCTGGCAGGGCCAACGGCAGCTCAATGCATTATATTTACAAAGGGCATACGTAGCACACAACTTAGCCTAAGGCACACATTACAGTTATTAAGGAACTTCTGAGACCTCTAACAGGGCCTAGAGCCACAATTAGCAGCCTCAGTCTACACATGCACCACAGTCGAATCCTGAAGTAGTTAACTAGATGGTGCTACCATAGGCTGTAGGTGGAAGAGGCAACTTCATAGACTGACTTCAGGGGGGAAAGGAAAATTCCCCCCCAAATGAGGAGATTGGTGAAAAGGAAGTTGGAGGGCCAGTGATGGAATAGTTAGAATGTCGGTCTAGGACCTGGGAGACCCGGGTTCAAATCTCCACTCAGCCATGAAGCTCACTACGTGACTCTTGGGACAGTCACTGCCTCTCAGCCCAACCCACCTCAGAGAGTTGTTGAGGGGATTAAATGAGGAGAGGCAGAACCATCTACGCCACCTTGAGCAGCTTGGAGAAAAATGTGGGGAATAAATGCAACAGATAAATAAGAGGAAAAGCCAAGAGGTTCAGATCTCTCCAAAATGATTGGGAGTTCTTTAAAGCCACAAGACAAGAAGCTGAGCTAGAATGTATACAGGGATGCCTAGGTGGTTAATGAAAGGAGCCTAAACTTACTCAGTCAGCAAACATGGAGACAGCGCTGGTGAGGAGACACTCAGCCATGTGCTCCCTTGACCCCTGCCACTCCTAGCTTATTAAATCTAGCAGAGGGTATTTCACAGAGTATTGAGATCCATGGATGACACAAGTTATTGAGAGTAGCATAGGGGGACTGCTTTTTGGCCCCCTCAGTTACTTTACAGTGTGCCGCAGGGCACGATCTTATATCCAATGTTGCTTAATATCTTTACAACGCCACTGGAAATGGTCATTAGGAGTTTGGGGGCAAGGTTCCGTCGATATGCTGATTACACTTTGCTCTATTTCTCCACAACATCTGGATCAGGAGAATTGCTAGGTACAACACTCCCATCCTTTTCCTCCTCTTGCTGTGAAATTGCTAAGTTGTTCATTTGTTATGAAACAGACCCATAAGTGACTCAGCAACAGCCGTTCCAGCAGGCTGCCTTGATCATTAGAAGAACTATAATTTTATGAAACAAAATAAAAAAAATTCCTTCCAGTAGCACCTTAAGAGACCAACTAAGTTTGTTCTTGGTATGAGCTTTCGTGTGCATGCACACGAAAGCTCATACCAAGAACAAAACTTAGTTGGTCTCTAAGGTGCTACTGGAAGGAATTTTTTTATTTTGTTTCGACTACGGCAGACCAACACAGCGACCTACCTGTAACTATCATTTTATGGACTAGTCACTGAGCTTGCTTCTTCCTCCTCCCTTCCCACCCCTTTTTCCTTGTGCGTGGAATCTTTTAGAATGTCAGCAGGCACTGTCATAATGAAAGCCAGTCTGGGAGCCTTTTCTGCTTCATCCATTTGGTCTGCCTCTATTGGCTTCTGATCCGTTAATAATTTTCGCCATCACTTTTTCAAAAGCTGCTGACTAGAGAAAACACATTTTTTCTTTCAGTGAGGCCCAGCATTCTCTGGCTTCTAAACAAGAAAAAGAGAGCACAGGGGCTGCAAAATGTGCCTTGGGGCCACACGAACCTTGGAGATTGGAGGCTGCCCTTGCCTGCCCTCCAGAGCCAGCCTGTGTACAAGGAAGGCCTTAGATGCCAAATCAAAACAATGGCTGGGTCCCAGTCACCACATCCTCCTTGCAGCAGGCCCCAAATCAGGCCAGGGAGGGCTGCCCACAATGGCCACTGCAGCAGCATCCAGATGTCAGTTCATTCATCTTGCCTGGGCCATTGTTTATGTCATAAACACACACATGCAAATAGTGGGCAATAGGAAAACCATCCACGAATAAAACAAAAGCAATCCTTACTTAGTTATTTTATTTATTCTCACAAGATACAATGTAGGAATTTGGCCCTTTAAAAAGGCCTTCAGTGCCATTTGCTCTTCAAAAGCCAGGCTGCAAAAGCAGGAGCAATTTATCATGGTAAAAGACCAAACTTCACAAGAATCGCTTGCTATTTTTTGAACACACACACAAGGGAGGACACCAAATCACCTAATTAGATTGGAGGGCAGAAGACAGCCTTCTTTTCCCCAAAGCTCTCTAATCGTTTAACCAAATACTTGTCTTTTGTATTCCCAGCTGTTTCAGTGTCAGCCCAGCCTCTGTCCTCTATCAATTTTGCTTATTTCCTTCCTTCGGCTTGCTATTCAATTAGGCTTTCAGAAAATCTAAGAACAAGGAGCAAGAAAAAGAAGCTTGGGGTTTATCTAGCCTGTTAAAAACTCCAGGTACTTGATATTGTGCTCAGCATATAGCAAACTTTCCGTTTCTTCCCAGAACATCCACCACTGCCTTATTTAGCATCCGCTTAAACTTTAAGCAGGGCAGCAACTCCAGTTGAGCAGCCAACAATGGTGGAGCTGTGTTGACTAGTTTTCACTTAGGTGGTGATTGCCGGTTATAAAGACTGGAGGTAATCAATCCCAGTTTAACAGCTGGGCCTACTGAGCGAGGGGGCAAAAAGAAAACAAGGCCAAACTGAGAGATACACCCAAGCTCTTCCGAAAAGCTCGGCAGCAACATTTGGGACAGGATTCTCTCCCCACCCCCCCATCCCTCCACACCTAAGACACTTCAGAAAAGGCTGTGCTTCTTATATGAAATTCTGCCTTCGGAGATGCCCCTTTTTCATTCCTTTATCATATGTTCTGCATCCAGCCAAAGGGCCCAGCTGCTAAAACTGTGGAGAAGGTGAAAACAAGAGCTGAGAAGGCAACTGCCCAGAGAGCGCAAGGAGGTCCCTTCTCTTTTGGGGTCTGTGCCGAAGGCCCTTTGGACAACTGCCGTGAGAGAACAAAAGTGGGCAGAGCAGAGCCCAGCACCGGCTCGGCTATTAATATAAGGCTTGCAACTCAGCTCCGTCAGCACATGGGGGAGCCCCTACATACATAGGTGACCCAGAAAGAAGATGCACAGAAGCAGGAAGAACCCCCAGGATTTTCCAGTTTGGGATGTCAGAATAATGCAGTCCCCACCAATTACGGTTGTAGTCTGAGCAACCTCTCCTGTGTGCCACTGCTAAAATGTACTTTGATATTCTTTTTTTTATAGCCCTTCTTATATTGTTGCTGCTGTCTTGAAATTGCAAAAACTTCACAAATACCTTTTCTTTATTTTAAAGAAAAGATTAGCACTGTGATGCAGAGCACACTTACACGTAAGCAAGCCCCACCGAAATCATCAAGCTCATTGCAAGTGAGCCTGGTTGGAATTGGGCTCCATGTTAGTCATCAAACAACCTGCCTTACAAAATATACACAATTTCATTGGTCTCTTAAGAGTGAAACCCTATACATGTCTACTCAGAAGTAAGTCCCACTGAACTCATTGGGATTCAGCCACAGATGCTCATTGGAGCCTTAATCAGATGAAGATATATCCCATCTGCGGACTGTCACAGAAACCGTGAAGGTGCTTCCTTAACCAGGGTTAAGAGAGCAAGAGGGGGCCATGAGATGGGACACCCGCCAACATCTCAAGTGCACTTAAGCGCTACAGCAGCAGCACTAATATTAGCTAGGGTGAAACTAACCAGGGGTTTGCTTTAAAAGAGAAGCTACAGCAGCTCCAAACCCCTTCGTGCTAACTGCAGCTTACATCAGTGTTTACCATCTAGTCCAGGAGTTTCCAATGTGGACATCTCTCAGCGCCAGCCAAGGCCCCTTGTTGCTTTTTAAATTGTGATGCGTTGGGGGGGGGTTAAGGTTTCTTGAGGGGCTGTTGCCTGACTTTTTTTGGAGGCATTGCTTTTTTGCCTATGCTTTCTTTGTTCTGAGTGTGGGTGTTCTGCCTCTTTTAGGGGGCAGGTTCTTAGCATCAGAGGTCATTCCTGTGTTGCCTGCCACAGTTTCTTAGATTTCTAAATGTGCCCCCCAGGCTCAAAAAGCTGGGAAACCCAAATCTAGCCTGATGAAGCATTCTGAACAACTCTAAGACTGGCACCCTATTTTGTGACATTTTGGTTGGCCTAGTATTGCCCTAACAGGGATTGTGGAATTTTTCTTAAGTGGGCTTGGGTATAGAGACTCATCCAGTCAAACTGTCTGCAGGCAACCAGGAGTGAAAACTTTTATAATGGAAAAACAGATTTCTCTTCCCCCTGCGGCCACTGCATGTGGTCCTTCATTACCCATGTGTTCTGCTGCTGGGGAAAGTCTCTTAGTTCTCACCCCACCCCAATCCAAGAAAGGTTTCTGCTGCCCCCACTTGCTCAGGGCCTCAGATTTGCATCATTTGATATGACCTCCTTAACATGTCTCATGCTGCTATTCTCAGCTTTAAATCCTGAAAATGGGTTTTTTTGGTTGGACTAGAAAACGAAAACTCCAAAATGCACAGTTAGGAAATGCCCTTTTAGTACCAACCAAAGCATCAGAAAAGCTTGGCTTTTCAAGCTCTCCAGAACTCTCTCTTCATCAGGAAACATGTTAACACAAAGTGAGGCGATGAAAGCAGAGGCAAGGGGGGACAAAAAAGTACCAAAAAATAGGCTGGATGTAGTACTCTGTGATGTTCTGGTTGGTCCCAATGAAGGTTTTCAGCAGTGGATTTTAAATTTTCCCCATTATGGACCAACCTTTGCTTTTTAATAAAATTAAATTTTGTAACACTCCTCTCTCACATGCAAAAGCTCAATATCACCCCCCCCAAAAAAAAACCCTACTTGATTTGAAAAAAGAAGGAATGCTTCCAGTGACTGCAGGCCCATCAATATACTAGGTAGGCTTTTAACTATAAACAGGAAGCAAACGTTTGTATTCCTAGGGAGGGAGGGGCACTACCTTAAGCCCCTGGAGAGGCAAGAAAGCAGATGTGAAAGAAGCAAAAGTCCATCACCTCATTGTCTGAAGCAGCAGACAATCAGCGAGGCTCTAACTTCCCTTCCACTCTACTGGCAGCCACCCACCTTTGTTCAAAGGAATCTTCTACAGAAAAGCAAAACATAAACAAACAAACCTTGCAAACTGCTTTTGTGCTGACACACTCAATTAGAAGATCTGGAGTGATTTTAAGTCAGTATCCTCTGATACCCATCTATGCCCTGCAGTGCAGAAATCAATAATATGCCAGCTATGTCACTGTCTCCTTTGATCTTAAAAAAGAAGATAAGAAGCTCTCTCTCTCTCTCTCTCTCTCTTAAAAAAACAACACACCACACTCCCAGCCATCCACCCTTAACATCCATCTCCAAACTTCAGTCAGAGGGTTTCCAAACTGCCCCAAAGTGATTCACTTTAGTATCTTCCAATGCATCTCTTTCTGTTATCCAAAGGCTAATTGTATTTAAAAAGTAAATGATTTCAGGGGGACCCATCCAACCAACCTTATCAAGCTTTTATTCCAGTTTTAACTGTACAGGGCTTAAGCATTAGGTTCCAATGCCCCAACGCCGCCCCCCCCCCATCCTTGTTGAAAAGACCTCAATGCTCAAATACTCTAGCAACTTTGAATCCTGTTAGTCAAAGAGGCACTGCTAGCCTGAACTTCCAATAAGCTGTTTAATCTTCAGATATTAGCATTTTACCCCCACATGGTGCCTCACAAAGAAACTGTGAAGGAGGAAGGCATCTTCCTGCATCCCCCCCTCCGCCCCCCCATTACCCTGCTGCATTAGGAGCAACATCAGGCATCTTCCCAAAATGCAGTATTTTTTAACCTAACTGATATGGTGAAGGGCAGAAAGGGACGCTGGAAGGAAAGAAAATAAAGACTAGAAGCAAGTCAAAATTCTTTTGTGCTTGGATGAACAACAGGAAAGCAAAGGCGGGTGGGGGGGGGGCTGGAAAGGGATCTTGGCCCATCCCTGCAAACTTGTTCTGATGGGCTCTTGAGATAAGGCTGCAGAGGGGCAGAGGAGGGGAGGCCAGGACGCATTGGGAACTCTGCATTCCTCAAGAACAATTCATGGCAATCACTAACTTTGCAGAGGAGCTTACATGAAAGCTTTGGCCAGTGAATGAGGGTCATCTGCTCTTTATCACAAGGGTAAACCTCATCCTGGCCAGTTTCTAACCTTTTAACCCTGTGAATTCTTAATTTGCACATGAATAATGGAATGGGCTGCCTAGAGTGCAACCCTCAGCTTCCCCTCCCTAACTTTAGATCCAAGCTCTCCATGTGCTCAAATCTCAAACTCTGGAGCAGATTAAAGTTTCAGATTTCCAAATGCAGCACCCAGGAATACACTTCTGAAACCAAAGATAAACCAAGGTGGTGAGAGATTTGAGCAAGCAAAAGGGAGAGGAACAGGCTTGCACCCTGCTGCTTGCGGGGTGGGGGTGGGGGGCTGGAGCAGCCGCCTTTTGCTTTTCACCCTTTGCAAAGGAAGAAAGGGAAGAAAGGGAAGCCCAGCCTCCACCTGCTTAGTATGTATAGTTTCAGCTTTGCCATGGCCACAAAGAAAGTCATTTTGTTCTTCAGAGCTGTAAAGCCATCATGAGCCCAGCTAAAACTATTTCCTTTGACTACAAAATGCTGGAAATTCATTCACATCTTCTGAAATTCTGAGAAACAGGAAAGGAGGCTTCCTTTATCTCTAATCCATCTGGGGTTTGAAAAGTAGAGTTTGACCCCTTATCACATTTAGACTGCAATCCTATACACATTTACATAGGACAAATAAATATGTATAGGATCGTGCTGTAAGGGATATATAGGATCATGCTGTAAGAGAGTCATAAACTTTGGATATATTTTAAGCTTTACAATTCCATATAAACACAGAAAAAACACTTGATTCAATAAAGTGGGGGGGGATCACCATAATGTATATTGTTCAGTAACTCTATTGTCTAGCCAGACTGACCATTATCCGAATTATTTTAATTATATTCATGGTGACCCAAACACCATCTTGTGAGACAATGTGACAAGAGAATGGAGCTATACTTTTCAATATCAAAACACATGGATCAGAAATTAGATGGTTGGGTCACCCTACTTGATCCAAAATGAAAGCAGCAAAATTTTGGGAGGAGCTTGCTAACTTCTGGGGCCATGGTGGTCACAGACTGCCAAGTTATCTGTCTGTTATTGTGGGAAAGGTTTTCGTAGGCAAGACTAGGCTTCACGAAATGCATCAGAAAGGATGGAGGTGCGAACTCTTTAGGAACTCATCTACCACCTTTTCTGATAATCAAGAACAAGGTGCTCTGGGATCCCCCACCACTTACACAGACCATGTTTCTACATAGGTTTGACACCACCATTTCTTCAAATGTGTCCTGGCTGCCTCCAGTGTCATCAGAGGCTTCCCCAGGAAGCTGGGAGACTGTTATTATAGAAATCTCACAGCAATAATTATTTTGCCTTTAGGACTCTCTTCCACACACAGGCAAAGACCACCCAAGACAAGATTCAGCAGAAATGGATTCCAACCCCAAACCATCGGGAGATTAAAAGCACAAATGAGCCAGGAGCAGAAGGGACATCTTCCAGAATCTGTAGATATACAGGTTGAACCACCAACTCAGAAAGTAACAGGTGACCGACTCTCCACTTATTTGAATTCCTGAGAACTTTGGCGCGGGATATTTCATTTATAAGTTAGGCTACTGAAGGAAGGCTTTCCCCAACTCTGGCACCAAAAGCCAAGCCAAGCAGGAAGTTCCTCAAATCCATGGTTGCAAAGAGGAATTAGCTGGTGGAGGTCACTCTTTGCCCCACTGAGTGGGCAAAGCTGGGAAGCAGCAGGCAGCCACAGGCCTTCAGGAAGCTCCAAAGCCCTCTGGGAGGAAGCCTTGCAAAACAAGATGAACAGTTCCCACAAGGCCAGAGCACCAAGTGCTTTGCTTGGGATATAAAAGCAAGCAAGGATAACGCTGGCAGTATTACCATATACCTCACGCACCTGTCCCAGAAGTTCACATGCAGCCATGTCTCAGCTTGCATATTTATGCCACCACCAGGGTGGATTTGATTTAAATCACGATTTAAATCACTAGTCAGTAAGGCTTGATTTAAATCACTAGTCAGTAAGACTTGATTTAAATATTTTTTTACAGAAAGACTCATTCTTGCTGGTATAATCTTAATATTTACAACCATATGAAGGTTTCATTTTGGGAATAATAAATTTTCAGAGTAGTTTTTACAGTTATATCAAAAATTACTGATTTGGTTATACTACTAGAAATACATAGATAATTATGAAATTATGGTGAGGTTTAATAAGTTAACTGTTTATATTTCGACAACTTTTCTGCTGTACTTTATTGGAAGGAGAAAAATAATCATTTCCTTAATAACCATTTAAACAATTTATTTAACTAAAACAATAACATGACAGCATATGTATCCATGTTTGTTAACTGATGTGGTTAAACATTTTTTAAAAAAAAAACCTTAGACTGAGGTTTAGCACACTTGATAAACTTAAAACAAATCCTTATTTCCTGATGAATAGCCTTTGGACTACAATGTAACTTAAATAGAAGACTATATTTAGAAAGATTTTTCCTCCAAAAGCATTTTATTTTAAAAATCCAATTTAAATCAAAACAATCCGATTTAAATCAAAAAAATCCGATTTTTTTTTGATTTTTTTAAAAAAATCATTGATTTTTATCCACCCTGGCCACCACCCAGATAACTATTTAAATGTGTGGCATAATGGTTAGTGTTGGACTGTGGCCTAGGAGACCAGGGTATGAATCCCCACTCAGCCATGGAGCTCACTACTGGGTGACCATGGGCCAGTCACCATCTCTTAGCCTAACCTACCTCACAGGGTGGTCTGCTAGTCAAGACAGTGGATGAACTCCTTGCAAGAGCCACTGTAGTGGCTGAGGGTGGGAGGGCTTTTGTGCGATAAGCAAAGCCCATGCAGGGACACCCTGATGTGGTCTTGAAGAGTTTTTACTTTTCAAAATAAGTGGCAGTCGCTTTCCATGCCACTGCACAGCCAAACGTGTGTGTGTGTCCCCTTGCCGCGCATTGGTCCCTCACTTCTCACCAACATTCCCAACACTCAGACTATACTGTACATGCCTGCAGTAAGCCAGACTGCTCTTTCTTCAATAGCACATTGGGGAAGAAACTCAAAGGGGGTGCCTGGGTGAGTGGAGGTGATTTCTCCCTACATCTGGTGCTTACCTCCCTGTGGCATCCCTCCCTTCCTAAAGTAATTGAAAAATGTACTGTTTGGTTTAAGATCTAGGTGCGGTCTGCAGGCACATGATGCACAACTTAAGCTGAAGTTAAGCAGCTCTGGGTTTGGTCAGTCAGTGCTCAGATAAGAAACAACCTGGGACCCTCCACAGACACACACAAGTACCGGTATGCTGCCTTAAATGCCGAGATGCAAGAAAAGCAGAATCTAAACATAGTAGCTACAAAAAAAGTAATGGCTCCACACCACCACATGCAGCACTGAGAAGCTGGCTCATTCCTTACACAGAAGTGCTTAAATATATCACTCCTTCCTCCTTTCCCCACTTCTGTGGTGGCATATGGAGTGGCCTTTTGTGATCTCCAGACACTATGTAAGTAATTAGTCTCTAAACCAACTCTCAGCATCAGGCACCAACATCTAAGTTCTCATTGGGACCCAACAGTGACTCCTATGGCCCACAAGCTTCATTCAGGTGGGAATTGGAACATCCATCATACAAAATATTCATATTGATTTTTAATTGTATTTTATTGCTTCTTTTATTTCCCAAGTGTATTTTACTGTTATCACAATCTGAATTATATAGGATTACAATTGCTACAGCAGGCAGAAAAACCTGTGGCCTGCTCAGCAATGTTCAAATGAGCCGGGGGGGGGGGACTTCAGCACCACTCATCTACAGATGTGCACAGCCACAGCAGTTGCTGCAACTTTCCAACAGCTTGACCTCATACCCAAAGGTGCACTCCTCCCTTGTCTCCTGGGACAGAGGGATGCCACCTATATACAGTACATCAGGCATAGGCAAACTCGGCCCTCCAGACGTTTTGAGACTACAATTCCCATCATCCCTGACCACTGGTCCTGTTAGCTAGGGATGATGGGAGTTGTAGCACCAAAATATCTGGAGGGCCAAGTTTGCCTATACCTGCAGTACATACTCATCTACAGATGAACACAGCAGCCACTCCCCCAAATTCAGCTGTACAGAATGAAAATGCATCAGCCCATGCTAGAAGAGTATTAATTGTTTTTGTTGCTGCAGACCAACACAGGGCTGAGTACCCTTCTGTCCAGTTGAGGAATAGCAGTGGCACTCTTACAGAGGACAAACAGCCAATCCTCCTTCACAGGAAGTGCTGCCCTATAGCTAGTCAGATCACTTTGCCATCTAACTTGGTACTGTCGACACTAACTTGTCTACACTATCTTGTAGCGGCTCTCTCGGGTTGCAGGCAGGAGACAGTTCCCAGCCCTGCCTGGAGAAGCCGTTGGGGATTGAAGCTGGTCCCTTCAGTATGCAAGGCAGATGCTGTACCACTGAGCTACAGCTACAGCCCTTCAAAGCAAGATGGCAGCAGGTGTGGATTCTCAACTCTGATACCAGCAGATTAACAACAACAAAATAGAGCTTTAATGTGCTTAAAGGCAAGCATCTCACAAATATTTAGATCCCTGGGAGCCAGCCTTCCTTAACCTGCTGCATTCCAACAACAGCAGCAGGAGAGCAACCCCCATGAGCCCCAATTTCATTACAGCCCCAAAGAGCTGGAGGGTGCCAAGCTGGGGAAGGGCTGTTGTAAGTTCATGTATTCACTATGTTTTGAAATATAGTTTGCAGCAATAGTTCACTCACTCAGAAATCTCCCTTTAGGAAGATGCCAGATGTACTATTTGGAGTACCCCAGACAAAATCAACCTCTATGTAACAGAGGTTAAAAGAGGCTTCACAAACACATACATTTATAAACTGGACCATGAAGTCATTTAAAATTCCTTCACAATGATAGGAAGAGCCGACATCGAAGGATCAAAAAGCGACGTGAACGCTTGGCCGCCACAAGCCAGTTATCCCTGTGGTAAAATTCCTGTAAGGTTTAAAATTGTATAGCAATGCATTTTATCGCGCGCGCACGGGCTAATGTTGTCACTCTGTTCCTGAACAGGTTTACAAAGGAAGGAAATGATCAACAGCGAAGAACAACTATGATGACTTACTGGCTAACGTAAGGTGGGCCTTATGGCTGAGGATAGCACCGTATTTGTTGAGAGCCAAGCACTGGTAGTGTCCTTCGTCCAGCGTTTCCCCACGTTTGCTCTCCACTTCGCTGATGTACAAAGAGCCATTAGACAAAGTGTAGATCCGTTCATTTTCAGCCACCTTCACCCCATTTTTTAGCCACGTGATGGTGATGGGGACTTCGCCTCGTGCCTGGCAGTCCAGAACCACAGCCTCCTTCCTAGCAACAGTTACGTCCTGAGGCTCTTTCGCAAAAAACAGTTCACTAAAGCACCATATTCCTGAGAGAACAAGAGGGGAAAGGAAAGAGAAAGAAAGTAGTTTCTTTTCTGTGCAGGTAGGCTCAAACACATGCTAACACTGTGTAATTGGTTTAAAGTGCTGGAGGCCTGAAATATTTTAAATAAAATAAAAATAAAATAAAAACATTATATATCTATATACAGTGTTTGCTGGGTACAGTTGCTAAAGGACACATTTTTAAAACTGTACTTGTTTAGAAGCTGAAAGAAAGCTTTTTCTCCTTGTTGATTGGAAGTGGGTTGATTTTTATTTTTTATTTTTGGTCAAATTGATTAACAGATTAATTGAACAAACACTGCAGCCCAACCAAACAGATGGCGACCAGATCAAAGAAGAGGGAAAGGAGCTAACACGTGGATAACTTTATTTAAAGGTCCTTTGGGAATAAAGTTGTTCCTCCTCGCCCCGGAAAAATTTAGAGCCCCAGCACTATCGATGCCCGTTGGGGTTTCAGAGTCCTACCCTGGTTGGCCAAGGGGAGCAAACGGGCATGCTGCCACCAGAACCCCCCGGGAGGACCAGTCAGGGGGGGCACACACCGCCTCACCCTCGGAGCACCGGCTTGGCTGGGGCTGTTGGGGGAGAAGCGCGGAGGCAGGACCCGGAGGGGCGGGAGGCGTCCCACGCGGCTCCCCTTCCTTTCGCCGGGGAAATGCCCCCTCGCCTCCGCGGGGAAAGGTCCCTTTCCGAGCTGGGGTGCCGGGCTCGTAAGAGGTCTCTGGACGGGTCCCCTGTGTGGAAATGGTCCCTGGGCCGCCTCCAGCCAACGCGGGAATGAAGGAACCCCCCCCCCCATCCCAAGAGAATAGGCGCTACTGCGGGCCGGGTCTTCAAGCCTCGTCGCCGGGCCCCTTCCAGGCCACAAGCCGGTCGCTAATTTTACAAGCTCGTCAAAAAAAAAGATCCCGCGCGGGGCGCCTCGTAAAAGGCTCTTTTTACAAGAGCTCGTTAGGCCAGCCAGCGCTGAGCTGGAGGGGGGGGGAGCCCTCAGCGGCCGGGAGGCAGCGAGGCGAGCGAGCGCCCCCCCCCAAAAAAAGGGGGAAAGCGCCGCTCCGGGGAAGAGCTCCGACGGGCGGAGACGCGCAGTCTGGGGAGCCGGCGGGATCTGGGCAGAGGATGCCGGGGCTCCGGAGGTGGGAAGGGGAAGCGCCGAGCCGGAGGAGAGGAGGGGCCGGGGTGGGTAGCGGGCGGGCGTCCGCCTCCTCCTCCTCCTCTCTGGGCCGGCTGCCAGGAGGAGGACCGGCCGAGCGAGTGAGCGGGAGGCCGGCCGGCCAGTTAGTCCGAGGGATGCGCGGCGCCCGGGCCGAAGGCTCACCTGGGAGGGCGAGGAGGCCGAGGAAGGCGGCGAGCTGGGTCCGTCGGGGCGCCATTTAGCCTCTCTGGGGCATCGCCCTCCTCCGGCCAGCAGCGCGTCCGTCCGTCCAGAGGGCCGAATGGCTTCTCTCTGCCTCGCCGGCCAGCGCGCCCGCCCGCCGGGGGACTCTTTCTTCTTCACCCCCCCTCCCCGCTTCGGGCTGCGCAGGGACACAGTGTGAAAGGACGCACAAAAGGGAGGAGGGGGCTGCGGCTGCGGCCAGGGTCCGGCAGGACAGGAGGGGGGGGAGGAGGCGGGGGCGCGAGGGGCTCCCCGGCCCTACTTTCGGTGCCTCTTCATTGGCCTTTGGCTGGACCCGGGTGGCGGGGGGAGCCAGCCCTCCGCCCCCTCCCCCGCGCAGGCACCTGAGGTCAGCCTCGCCAAGCGCCCGCCTGAAAGGAGGAGGGGGCGCGGGGGGGAGGAGGAGGCTGCCGGCGGGCTCTCCCGGGGGATCCCCTCGCTGCCTCTGCCCCGGCGCGGCTGTGGGGAGGACGGGGGCCCGGTGGGGACAGGCAGCGCGCCTTGACGCGCGCCCTCCTGAACGGGCTCCTCGCCCCAGGGGGTTCTGTGCAGCGCTGCCCGGCCCGACGGGGCTGCATAGAAGAGCTTCCAGCGCCAGGAGCAGCTGGTCGGAGGGGCTTCTCGCAGCCCGCGCAATAAGGGCACAAGATCCCCCAAGAGCCAGCAGCCCGCCCGCTGCAACCTGAGCGCAGGGAGCGGACCTGTCTCTCCGGAGGCTGCGACCCCCCAACATCTCGCTCGCTGCGCTGCTCCTGCCCCAAGTAGACCGTCAAGCGCGAGGGGTTGCTGAGGGACCCCAAGGGTAGTTTCGTGGGGGCTGCCGGGGTCCCAGAGCAGAAGAAAGGCGGCGGATAAAGGGCAAAACATGCCCCTCCAAGCACCATTAACCCGTTGTTGCCTTCCTATTTGTCGTCCATATATTTAAAATGATGGCTTGGGGCGATATGTATTTGAAGAGCCTGCCAAACTCAGCTTTCTTTTCTAGTTATCTATTTATGGCTGTCCTCCTAGCTCTGATTTTGATTAATTGCTGCTATAACTGGAGACCTTGTTGAAGCTATGCAAGGTATGACATGCAGCACTTAGGGCTGATAAAGATCTCTCAGCATCAGTGCTGTGTGTGGCCAGCATAAAACTCCCATTGGCGTTCTTTCATAGTGACTCTTTCATTTCCTCTTCTTTAATTCCATAAGAAGAACTGGGCTGCTGGATCAGACCAGAGGTCTGCCCCGTCCTGCATCCTGTTCTCACAGTAGCCCAATGGGAATAAGCTTGAAAGCAGGGCATGTGCTCCCCATATGCTGCCTCCTATGTGAGGTAGAACGTCGCTGCCATGAAATGAAGTCTAGGGCCACATTATTGCAAGAAGTTCTCCATTTGTAGTAAGAAAGCTCCCACTGACCACCTCTTGCCTCTGGCAGGGACCCAGAGCTGGCATTAACCTTACACACAGATCTGGGGAAACACTTAGGAAAGAGGACAGGAGTTTTCAGGGACTGAGGATTAAGCATACCCCCCCCCCCACACCAGCCACAAATATAACTTGGGGTTTAGAAGTATGCACAGGACTATTGTTAGATGCCTAGCTAGAATGCCACCTGCTTTTTGGGCTTTGTATAAGCTGAACCTGCCACCCAAGGGTGCCCCTGAGAGTTGTTCTTTATTGCAGCATTTTGGCCACATCACTGAATTTCCTAACAAACTCACACTTGAAAGGTGGAAAGCTTGACAAGAGACTGACGCTCAGAGATGCACGCAAATGTGTTTCATGTCATTGTCTGTACTCTTACGTGGGTTTCTATAAATTAGCTGTTTGATTCATTGTCTTTACTCTTACGTGGGTTTCTATAAATTAGCTGTTTGATTCCCCCCCCTTTTTTATCTTCAATCTCATCAGAAGGATAGATGACTGAGGCCTTCTGCCTCTGCTCCATTTTATCTCCCACAGACGTGCAGGAACTCTGACCAGAGGAGGCTCCACCAAGCCTGTCCCCTTATCTTAACCTTCCCCCTCCTCCAAAGGGCCCTTCCCACCTACCAGCTGCTGTCACAGCACAAGAGCGATGACCTCTCAGGAGTGTGAAGATAAACAGATCGGAAGCCTCCAAGGCATCTCTCAAGCCCCCTCCCTGCCTCTCACTCACTCACACACCCTGGACCACAAGTATAGCTTCCACAACAATATTTTTCCCCACCAGCAGTCTAATATTTCGGAGAGGTCCTCAACCACACACAAAAGCTCCTCTGAAGCAGTTTAAAGCCTTTTTGCAAAAGAGACAGTCCATTAAAGTTTGTCCATTTGCTCATCTTGCTAACAAAACCGTTGTTTCCAGCTAATACTACAGAAACTCTTGGAATTTTTGCTTAGCTCAGATTGGATGCACAAGGGGAGGGGAGGGAGGAATTCGTTTCCCTAGACCCAACAGGCTTTGTAGTAGGATTTTTTTCTGCCTGGCACCAAACTGGAGTCAGAAACAAGCCCCTTCTGTACTCCTTCTGCATGTCTCCAGGAACGTCAGCAAACTTCCAGTAAGGCAAAAGGACAAGTGACACCTTTTGCTGGTTGTGTGCTGAGTGGTATGGTCCTTGCTTCCATGGGAGAAACTGCACCAAAGCAGGTGCCACAACGACAGAGGCAGCACTTTGTGAGGATTTTGCACAGAACACGTTCATCTGCAACACTCTTCCACAAGTAGAAGCATAGAAGACAATGGACAGTGGCTTTAATCCACAAATAATTATTTAATAATAATAATAATAATAAACTTTTATTTGTACCCCGCCCTTCCCAGCCGAGACCGGGCTCAGAGCAGCTAACAGTCATAAAAACCACAACAAACCACAAAACAATCAGTTAAAAATACAAATTAAAATACAATTTAAAATTTTTAAATGCCACCTCATTTTAAGCAGCCCACCAACAAACCAACGGAGTAAAAACGTCAGGGTTAAACTCAACCCTGCCCAAAAGCCAGGCAAAACAGCTCCGTCTTGCAGGCCCTGCGGAAGGATGCCAAATTTGGGACTTTCAAAAACATTCCTGGGTAAGTGGGTTGTATTATGAATCAGAAACTGGTTAAAGAGAATAAGGATGAACCAAGACAGTTCTTGCTATGGAGAGATGGAATCAGTGGGAACCCTGAAGATCTGCAACAGGATTGCTTTTTAATTCCAAGCAGGACTTACCGGTAGTTGAAAACAATCCTAGGTAACCAAGTCTGAGGATGGCACCAAATTATTTAAAGTAGAAAAAAGAGAAGGAATCAGGAGGAGCTCCAAAAACTTCTCTACACACTAGATAAACTGGCAGAAAAATACCAGTGTACACAAGTATATAATATCACAATGGGGTCAGAGCTGGCAGTGGCTGAGCAGAGAGAGGAGAGGCAGCAGAGGGATTGTGGAAAAGTGAAGAACATAAGATGAGCCTGTTGGATCAGGCCAACGGCCACCTAGTCCAGCATCCTGTTCTCATAGTGGCCACTCGGATACCTGTGAGATTTGAGCACAGGAGCACTCTACCCTCCTGTGGTTTCCAACAACTGGTATAAGCAAATCCAGTGGTACAAGTGCTTGCTCCAAATATAACCCAGATCCGCTATAGCCACTTTTTCATACATTTCCTCACCATTTGGACATTTCACTAAAAACACCAACTACTTTTTAATGCACAGCTGCCTCCATCGTTGCCTTCTAGGAAAACTCAGTGCAGCCTTCAGCAGCCTAGCGCCTTCCAGATGTTTTGGACTACAACTCCCATCATGCTGCTCAGAGCTGGTGCAAGCTGTAGTCCAAAACTTCTGGAGGGAACCACATTTTGGAGTTATTTAAGATGGTATTCATAAGATTCGGTGGCTCCCCCTTGTGGGCGCATCCTGTGGAACATTCAGTTGGAAATGAAAAGGTTTCTGCTTACTCCAATGGTAACAGTTGCCTAGTTGAGTGAATTAATCGCATATTCAGGATGTATGTTGGATCCTATTTTTTGTGCTCATGAAGCTTTTCTCCACCCTTTTGTTACTGGGTCCAATTCCCTTCAGACCCCATCAATATCCCTACCAGGAGATAAGGCGATTTGGGGCACCACAGGCGGCAAATTTCATGAGTATTTGAGTCCTAAACTTGTGTACTCCTGCTCTGGCCCTAAATTCATCTGCAATGTGATAGCTGGCTTGTTATGCCCTCTGGTGGAGCTTGACGAGTAATCAAAATTGCCTGTCTCCCAAGGAAGAGAAATTCCTCATCATTAGTGCTGTTTACTCATTGCCTGCAAAGGTGGAGGGAAAATCTTTGCCACTGAATATTTGAGGAGACACAGGAAGCTATCTATACCAGTAAGACAGACTAGCAAAAATGGCTTGGGATATCTTGTGGATAGCAAGAGCACTTTTAACCTCACTAATCTTTTTTTTGTGAGTAAACTTTCTTTTTATTGTTTATGAATAAAACTCCAGTGTCTCCATTCTTTTAGGAGGGATTCAAGGGGTCTTAATAGGAAAATATTACAACACATTTCAATCTGGACAAGCCAGATTGAAATGTGTATTGTCTTAAGAAACTCACACAACTTTGCAACTAGTTTTCTGCTGTGTAAAGGGGAATGCCTCAACATCAAAAAAAATAAGATCATGGCCAATGGTCCCATCACATCCTGCCAAATAGAAGGGGAAGAATTGGAGGCAGTGACAGATTTTACTTCTTGGGCTCCATGATCACTTCAGATGGTGACAGCAGTCACGAAATTAAAAGATGCCTGCCTCATGGGAGAAAAGCGATGACAAACCTAGACAGCATCTTAAAAAACAAAGACATCACCTTGCCGACAAAGGTCCATATACGGTACTTAAACCTATGGTTTTCCCAGTAGTGATGTATGGAAGTGAGAGCTGGACCATAAAGAAGGCTGATCACCCAGGAATTGATGCTTTGGAATTATGGTGCTGTAGGAGACTCTTGAGAGTCCCATGGACTGCAAGAAGATCAAACCTATCCATTCTGAAGGAAATCAGCCCTGAGTCCTCACTGGAAGGACAGATCCTGAAGCTGAGGCTCCAATACTTTTGCCACCTCATGAGAAGACTCCCTGGAAAAGACCCTGATGTTGGGAAAGATTGAGGGCACAAGGAAAAGGGGGTGACAGAGGACAAGGTGGTTGGACAATGTTCTCAAAACTACCAACATGAATTTGATGAAACTGTGGGAGGCAGTGGAAAACAGGAGTGCCTGGCGTGCTCTGGTCCATGGGGTCACAAAGGGTTGGACACGACTAAACAACTAAACAACAACAAATGGGGAATGCACTCTGCTAAGTGAAGGAACTTACTAGCGCAAGTTAGGAAGGATATAATATATCCTCTCCTGCCACCCTGAACATTCCAACAATCTAGAATTCTCTGATGTCATCAGAAGAGTAAGCCGTTTTTTTTCAGTTAGGTCCGTTATCAACTGCAGAGGATGAGTAGCCTTGGGAGCCTCTTGGGGAGATGGAAGTGTTCAAAGGACTGAATCCATGAAGGAGAGCTACTTGCTCTGAGATGGGGGAACCTTCGGGCAAAGGCCAGCAGCGAAGAGACGCTGCTGGATGCCAGGTTTTTTGGCTCCCCACTTTCCTCTAGGCTAGGGTGTAACATCAGAGGTCGTTAAGCAGCAGCAGGAGAAGCTGCGAAGCGTTGAGGGTCTCTATCAGAGCAGATTATGGAAGTGACACTTCAATTCCTCAGTTGGAAAAGGGCCTCCGGGGCCAAGTGAAGGATTAGGGGGCGCTTGTTAAAAGTCATCCCGGATGTCCTCCCTGTCCTCCTCATTTTTTTCTTCTAGGATGGCCTGGAAAGTTGTGTGGATGATGGTGCTGCCCATGTCCGAAGTGGAGACCCCCCCAGCAGGTGCTGAAAGTGCCACTTCAGTTCCTTCCTTTGGATTTGGCCAGCAGCAGGCCAGCTCTGGCTGAACTACTGTCTTCCAGTGGCCTCTCTCTGGTGTCCAGCGGAGCCCAAGGTCTGCACTTCCTCCAGGTTTTTAATCAGGGTGCCATCTTCTTTCAGTTTCTCCTGGAAGCAGGCCAGCTCTGGCTGAACTACTGTCTTCCAGTGGCCTCTCTCTGGTGTCCAGCGGAGCCCAAGGTCTGCACTTCCTCCAAGTTTTTAATCAGGTTGCCATCTTCTTTCAGTTTCTCCTGGAAGCAGGCCAGGTCTGGCCGAATTACTGTCATTCTGAGTTGGGGGAATCTCCACACCACAGCCAGCAGCAGAGAAATGCTGCTGGCCACTAGCTCCTGAGCCTCCCCCCCTTCCCCCAAGGGTGTATCTTCAGAGGTCACTGAGCAGCTGGAGGAGGGTGCCAGGACTGGGGGCTTCCATCAGGAGACCCCCCAGCAGGTGCTGGAAGTTCCGCTTCAGTTCCTCAGAGACCAACTAAGTTTGCCATTCGTATGAGCTTTCGTGTGCATGCACACTTCTGATACCAACCTCACAAATCTTGATGGGAAACAAGTGAGATCTCCTGAAATAGATGATCAGCAGCTGAATCAAAGGGAGAAAGGGACTGATGTATGCCACTCAGAGCAGAGTTGTACTGCAGAGCAACATTTCACTTCTATTGAAGAAATGCAAAGGCAGCAGACTCCACAATCTTGGATAACTTACCCATTGGCTGATCCCACCCTCACCCATTGGGGTTTTTGATTTGTGATGAACCTCTGAACTGCATGTTTAACATTTCATCTAACTCCCCATTTGAAAGAAGTCATCTGCACTATGTGGAAGTAGAACATAACCCATGTTACAAACATCACCCATCATTTCTAGGGGCTGTGGAAGGCTCAGAGGGAAGCTGGACATCTTGTGACTGCCTGGCAAGCTGCAACTCAGAGACTTGCTTGATGCAAGAAATAAGCTTGGTTTTCATCCAACTACATAATAAGGCGAATCAACTGATGTCTGGTTTGACACAGCTGCATGCTTGGGAGTAGCTTTTATCTATGCATTAAAATAAACAACTGCATTTTGTCACAGGTCAATGGTTCTCAAATGGTGTGGCAGGAGAGGATGGCAAATGTGGCAGGAAGGTTCAAGGGCAATCAAACATTTAAACATTTCAGCGTAGCTTAGTAGAGTTATAAAAATAAAATAAATAAATTGGATATGCAATCAGAAATAGTGTCCATGCCTCTCTTCGAGATCATTGGTTATTCTTCTGGTGCTCCATGACATACGTTTGTCTCAAATTAGAGATTACCTGACAAAAGCATGCTCACGCCTCTCACTGAGTTTGCATACATACTTAAGGTATATATGTTTATAATTCTATTTTGGGAAAGATTCGTGTTCCTATGTAGCTACATTGTTTTATACTTTCTGGATGTCCCATGATCATATTGTAAAGCATGTTATAAATCAAGCACTGCTAGGAGTTGTTTCTTTTGGTTTTCTTATCAATAAAAAAAATTCAGTGCGGCATGAGCAAATTTCTATTCTGCAAGTGTGGCCCAGAGAAAAATGTTTGAGAACCACTGTCATAGGTTCCCACTCCATGGTCCAGGGTTTTTATTTATTTAGTGCATTTATATGCCACCTTCCTCTCCAAGCTCAAGGTGGTGTACCTGGTTCTCAACCTCCTCATTTGATCCACACAACAAGGTAAGAGGACAGATAGCAAGAGCTTTGGGGGCAGATATTTCCTGGAGGTAATAGGCAACGGAGGAGAAACTGATGGGAATGGCTGCTTCAGAGAACTAATTATAGACCACTAGTGGACGTTCAGCCCGTTAAATTAACGGGCGCTAGAACATATGTGGTCCCTCCCTCCCTCCGTCCCTTTCTCTGTTCTTCCTTCCTCCCTCCCTCCATTTTTCCGTTCTTCCTTCCCTGTTTCTCCCTCTGTTCTTCCTTCCTTTCTCTCTCCCTACATTTTTCCATTCTTCCTTCCATGTTTCCTTCCTTCCTTTCTCCCTCCCTCCCTTTCTCTATTCTCCCTCCCTCCCTTTTTCCGTTCTTCCTTCCCTGTTCCTTCCTTCCTTCCTTCCCTTCCTCCCTCCCTCCCTCCCTCCCTCCCTCTGTTCTTCCTTCCTTCCTCCCTGCCTACATTTTTCCATTCTTCCTTCCATGTTTCCTTCCTTCCTTCCTCCCTCCCTCCCTTTCTCTATTCTCCCTCCCTCCCTTTTTCCGTTCTTCCTTCCCTGTTCCTTCCTTCCCTGTTCCTCCCTCCCTCCCTCCCTCCCTCCCTCCCTCCCTCCCTCCCTCCCTCCCTCCCTCCCTCCCTCTGTTCTTCCTTCCTTCCTCCCTGCCTACATTTTTCCATACTTCCTTCCCTGTTTCTTCTTTCCTTCCTTTCCTCCCTCCCTCCCTCCCTCCCTCCTTCTCTTCACCCACCACAGCTCCTACTTTACCCCAGGGGGGCTGCGAGGGAACCACCTTTCTTTTCTTTGGTCTTCCTGGGGATCTGAAAGTTTTTCTTAAGGGGCCTCCTCCTCCTGCTCCTTCCCCGCCTCCTCGGGCCTCCCCGGCCGGCAGTTTCTGGTGCCGGAGGGCGCCACTCGGCGTGGGCTCCGTGACTCAGGCGGGCCGAGGGTGAAGTGGGGCATGGCGGTGGCCGCTGCCGGCGGCTCGGCTCTGATGGTGACCGTCACTTACGGTGAGAGCGCGGGCGGCCGAGGCAGCGGCGTTGGCGGGGGGAGAGGCCGGGGCTTCGGGCCTAGCGGAGCCTCCCTCCTCACCGGGGCAGGCGGAGGGAGGCGAGCGACACGGAGGGTCTCCCCCTCGCCCAGTTGAGGAGGGAGGCTCCGCTAGGCTCGAGGCGCCCCTGGCGAAGCCGGCAGGTCCGCGGAGGTGCCTGGGCAGGGCAAGCCCGGCGGCGGTCGGTTGCCCCCTCAGCGGCCCGGGAGGGCGGCCGTGCGAGGCGGCGGCACTGACCCAACTGACGACGCGCCTGCGCACGGTCGCCCTCTCGGACACGCCCTCTCTCCGCCCGCTCCAATCCCTGCGTCCGTGTGGGACATGCGCAGTACTGCATTTCCACTGACACACGGACTGGACGCAGGGACACAGGGACTTTATTATATAGGATTTCAGTAGTACCGAATTGACTTGAATGAAAACCAGCCAGCTTATCAGAATAGATTTTATTTACTGTTTCAGGTTCTTCAGGCTGTTCATTTGTTAGACTAAAGTACTCTGTTACATTCAAATTTATACAGACAGATTATTCCAAATTTTATACACACAACCCTCCCCCAAAGTATGTAGATTGAATTGTCATTTTTATTTACTTGTAATACTCTTGAATGCATTAGACCCCGTCCAAAAAGGATTTGAAAGACCCCTTAAGGCCCATTTGTTAGGGCGAGTTGCAGGTCTTTGACAATGTGCATGTGAGATGGCAACTGGACCTGCTTTTTCTTCACATCTTTGGTGCAGTTCCCCAAGTGTTGCGGCAGCCCAGTGACCTTTCCAATGGGTCAGGCATGAGCCCCTTCCAACTGGGTCAGGATTGTGGCACTTGGGGAACTGCTCCAGGTACGTGCATAACAAAAGGGTTCAAGAGTCAACCAAAACCAAAGACTGTGTGTAAACTTCCACTTCTCAAAACATGATTTTAAATCAGTATTGACCAAAATACCAGCCCTGACGCTCCTACTAAAATATCCTTATTTCTTATTGAACAAATGTACAAAATGTTTCATGCTGAATTGCATATTATATACTATAACTTTGGTTATACTGTATTTTTATTTGGTTCTAGACTAAACATTGACAAAATATAAAAATGCAGTTGGAATAGGGATGGAAGGGGAGTCCTGTAACATCTAAACTAATTTCAGGGCCAAATTCTGCCCTGGGTGCTTATTCTGAGAAGCGTCAGTCACGTTTGCACAAATCAGATGGCTGAATTTGGCCCGTAAAACCCTGTAAACATGTCTGCATTTTATTTTTGTGGTGCAATACTGCAAGAATGAATATGAAAAGGCATTTTGCTATGACTTAACACTGTAGTATTCAAAAACAAAAAAAGACTGTCTTGAGTTCAAAAAAGCAAAGCTGAAAATATTATTTGTTAGACAATTTATCAAAATATGATTTACCAAAAATACACTAGCATATAAATCCAAACAGGTTTTAAAATAATCTCATTTAAGTCCATGCTACTTTTTAATCTCGAAAGTTAAAAAGTTTAGAAATAGAATTGGGAATACTAAAAAAGGAAACAACTGGGCACAATCGACTGGGAAGAAGTTTCCTCCTGTGCAATGCCCAGTCAAGCAGCTGCCAGTCTCACTGCTCAGAGCAAACACAGCTCCAGCACCCAGGCACAAGCCCTACCAGCTCAGCGCCTGCAGCAATGTGCACAAGTGCAGCCAGAGCCAGTTTACTACGCACAGGTGGAAAGATTTTAAGGTTACCCAAAGATATTTGTTAAGGTGCTTTGGAAAGTCTGAAGAAGTGCTTTGCAACCCAAGAGCAGAATCTGTAGGCTGCCTGGCCACCTCTGGAGAGAGAATGCAACGTGGACCGACGGATGGACGGAAGACAGACTCACTCGGCTTTTCACAGCTTACGCTTTCAGTAGTTAAGATTGCCAAGGCGGCAAATTCTTGTAAGAGGTAATGCGAGGCTCATTCATGCCAGCCTCACCAGTGTTCATGTGCACCCGCTAATCCAACAGGCAAGAGTTTGAAATGCAAAATACAATTAGCTGTAACTGAAATTAACACTTTTTCTTTTTAAAAAAGGATACCATAAAGATTCAGTTGCCATTTAAATGCAGCAACAGAGTCCCTGGAATATTTGTTTTGCTTGTAAACTCTCAAATTGCAGCACAGAAAAGAAGTACAGCATTGTCACCCTCCTCTCCTGGGGCTCAGTCAACGCCATCAAACCCCTGAGCATTTTCAATTGCAAAGTGAAGCTTGTCCCACAAGTCTTCAAAAGATTCATATGGAGGCAAATCCAAGCGGTTAAAACTGGGGGGGTGGGGGTGGAGGTGGACAGAAGAGACACAAGAAAAACAGCTATATTATATCCCAGGATGGACAGAGGAACAATCTCAACAGAACGCTTCATGCTCAGGAATATTTACCAAGTATGAGCTCTCGGCAGTTTGTCAGGGCTGCCCCAGTACTCAATGGTGAACAACTGTGGTCCATTTGAACCTGCAAGGAACATACACAGCAAGCCTAATGATTTTAGATCCTCACCTGGTGACAGTGTAAGCCTTGGCTACAGGCAGGTCTCATTTATGGAAGTGGAACATGCAAACTATGGGGAAAAGAAACTAATCCAGCTACAGCAGGGTAGGGGCCAAGACTGACTTGTGAATTAAGGTGGTCCAGTGGAGAAGACCTTAACCTCTGCGCTGTGGCAAACCCATCCTCATCTGCAACACAAGGTCAGAAGCCTACCTTGCAGGAGCGTGGTAAAGGGTTCCTGACATAATGAACATGATGAGGCTGCTTGAACGCCAAAGCAGCACCTCAATGTCATGTGCTGATTCCAAAGTGCCTCTAGACTTGGTGACCCTCCCAAACGGGTTCATGGCACCCTGTGCAGCCGTTCACAGAAGTGGTGAATCATGATATTTAAGAAGTTATTTTCCAAGAACATGCAGACTGAGTTGGTCCCAAAACTCAGCTTTGAGGGAGCAGGATGGAGGGCTCCTGTTAAGTTTTTTTTGCTCCTATTTGGGTAATTGCAGCGCAAACAAGTCAACACATCTTCCCGTTAGTTATTAAATTAATTCTAGTTATTGGGGATAAACAAGAGCTGGTGATTTCATCAGCTGCATCTCCCCAACCCCACACTGAAGAGGTGTGTGTGTGTGTGTGTGTGTGTGTGTGTGTGTGTGTGTGTGTGTAGGGGAGGGTAGACAGGAAGGGCACATGCAAGGGATCACATGTGCTATTATCAGCTTTACAGAAACGGGGCCTACATTCCCCACCTGGTCTGGGCCTACTGCCAGCTTTGCATGGCCCTTGTTCTCCATTGGACTTGGGAGGACATCCTGCAAGGTCCATTGGGTGGAGGATAAGTAATAAATAATAATAATAATAATAATAATAATAATAATAATAATAATTTATTATTTATACCCCGCCCATCTGGCTGGGTTTCCCCAGCCACTCTGGGGGGCTTCCAACAGAACATTAAAATACAATAATCTATAAAACATTAAAAGCCTCCCTAAACAGGGCTGCCTTCAGATGTCTTCTAAAGGTCTGGTAGTTGTTGTTCTCTTTGACATCTGAAGGGAGGGCGTTCCACAGGGCGGGCGCCACTACTGAGAAGGCCCTCTGCCTGGTTCCCTTGTAGCTTTGCTTCTCGTAGTGAGGGAACCACCAGAAGGCCCTCGGCGCTGGATCTCAGTGTCCGGGCTGAATGATGGGGGTGGAGACGCTCCTTCAGGTATACTGGACCGAAGCCACTTAGGGCTTTAAAGGTCAGCACCAACACTTTGAATTGTGCTCGGAAACGTACTGGGAGCCAGTGTAGGTCTTTCAAGACCGGTGTTATGTGGTCTCGGCGGCCACTCCCAGTCACCAGTCTAGCTGCCGCATTCTGGATTAGTTGTAGTTTCCGGGTCACCTTCAAAGGTAGCCCCACGTAGAGCGCATTGCAGTAGTCCAAGCGGGAGATAACCAGAGCATGCACCACTCTGGCGAGACAGTCCACGGGCAGGTAGGGTCTCAGCCTGCATACCAGATGGAGCTGGTAGACAGCTGCCCTGGATACAGAATTAACTTGTGCCTCCATGGACAGCTGTGAGTCCAAAATGACTCCCAGGCTGCGCACCTGGTCCTTCAGGGGCACAGTTACCCCATTCAGGACCAGGGAGTCCCCCACGCCCGCTCGCACCCTGTCCCCCCAAAACAGTACATCTGTCTTGTCAGGATTCAACCTCAATCTGTTAGCCGCCATCCATCCTCCAACCGCCTCCAGGCACTCACACAGGACCTTCACTGCCTTCACTGGTTCTGATTTGAAAGAGGTAGAGCTGGGTATCATCCGCATACTGATGAACACCCAGCCCAAACCCCCTGATGATCTCTACCAGCGGCTTCTTATAGATATTAAAAAGCACGGGGGAGAGGACGGAACCCTGAGGCACCCCACAAGTGAGAGCCCAGGGGTCTGAACACTCATCCCCCACCACCACTTTCAGAACACGGCACAGGAGGAAGGAGCGGAACCACTGTATAACAGTGGCCCCAGCTCCCAACCCCTCTAGACGGTCCAGAAGGATGTTATGGTTGATGGTGTCAAAGGCCGCTGAGAGATCCAGCAGGACTAGGAAACAGCTCTCACCTTTGTCCCTAGCCCGTCGGAGATCATCGAGCAGTGCGACCAAGGCAGTTTCAGTCCCATGATGAGGCCTGAATCCCGATTGGAAAAAGTAATCCTTTGCTGGATGTCCTCCCAAGTCGAACGGAGAAAAAGGGCCATGCAAAGCTGGCAGTAGGCCCAGGCTGGATGGGAAATGTAGGCCCCGTTTCTGCATTTACTTATCTATATTTCATCTGTATTAATCTTTTATGACTCTTCTTTAAAAGATTAACATTCTGTGCTACAGGACCCCTCCCCCCTTGATTCCCTTTGCAATTTCAATAATCTTTACCCAAAGATTTGCCCCCTCTGCCTCTACCAGGAGGACTTGGAGTACGCCCAACTGGCTCACCTGCTCTGGCCTGAGGGAAACTGGCAGGTAGAAAGCGCACGAACCCACCCACACCCCACAAATCCCTCTACAAGTTCCACCTGCATTTATCTTGCTCACACATGATATTGGGACAGGCACGCCCTCTCTTTTTAGGGCGTTATTTTACCCCAGTGAGATTTTGAGGGCAATATCTTAAAAGCCCACCTTAGGCCATAAACTCACAAAGAGGCCACAGCCACCTCAGCTTCACACACACTCACCCATCTGTGATACGGGGATAATACTGACCATTTGTAATATGAGGTTGTTGAAGGATGACTCAGCGTGTGAAGGATTTGCTCTTGAATGCCCATGCAAATGCCTTGCTATAGTAACTGTTACTTGCCTGCAAGTACATACCGTATAGTTCAGCAAATCCATTCATAGGTACGCGGGATGTGCCCGTCACAAACTGAAGGAGTCGGATTCTTTTTTCAGAGTCCATCAGCAGCACAGCCTAGGAAGAGTTACAAAGACTTACTGAAATGCTAACATTATGACCAACCATCACAAGTGTTTGTTATTGTTCAATCTGGTCAATGTGGTTTGTTTATTAAGTGTCCGCTCAGAGCAAATTAGCCTGGTTTCATTCTGGGTGGAGTTTTTCGTTTTGTTTTTTTGGCTTCCACTGCACGGAAGAAGCATTTCTTGTTAACTTAGGATGCCAGGATCAGTGATGGGTGGTTAAACAGTGCCACTGTTTTAAGTTGAGTTCCATCCATCTTTAGTACAACCATGGCAGAAGAGAGCATGTTGAGCACCCTATGTACTCTTTGCTGCTTGTAGCAGGACATAAACACTCTCAATGCAATTCTGGCCTAACATTTGCTTAAAACGTTCCTGCTAGAAGAATGAAATCACCATTTTGGTTACCTTCCAAAACCATTGAATAACTATGTGATTTGCACTGTAGCCGTTTTTGTACTTTGTGTGTTCCTTCCAGTCATTCACATCTACATCTCCCAGGCCACACATCAGTAACTGGGGGGAGAGAGAGAGAGGAAATGTTATCTCAGAAAATATTAACACACAAAATCCCCAAAGGAAACAGGTTTTGAAAGAAGCAGAAGAAAGCTTACCTCCAATTCATTTTCATCGAAGATTGTGATGAGATCTTGTGGTATTAGTTCGAAAAAACCCTAGAATACAGAAGAGGCATAAAGCAAGCTGGACAACTGGCCTGGCGATGTGTTTGTAGCCATAACCCCACCATTATGGAACTCCCCCTCAAAGAAGCTTTGCTGCACCTCGGTCCCATTCCATTTTGGAAGACATTTAGGACAGATTCCTATTTTATCCTGACTGAGACAAAAAAAACCCAAACCCTTTGCAGCAGCAGGACACATCTTCTTGATCTTATGTAGACAAGACTGAGCTGCTTCTGACAACATTCATCCCCATAAAATACGGCTGGAGTTAAGAGGGGGGAGAGAGAATCTAAGTTTTCCACATTCTCCACACAGCTTTATGGCTTTAAAAATAATAATGCAAGCCACTCTAGGTATAGAGCAAGGTAAAAATTCAATTGCACACAGGTAAAAATTAATGGACTGAAATCAATATTGAAACAGACTATTGTCAACATTAGAACACAAAGAGTATCTGCAAATGACGGTACCTCTTTGAAGGCAGCCATTTGTTTCCTGATCCTGTTCACAAATCTCCACTGTATTACAAGACTGTAAAATGGAAGGAAGTATTTAATTTTAAACACCAACATGACAGCTACATTTACAGGTTTTTACAGATTTTTACAGATTCTTCACAGCATTAGCTTTAAGATAGAGCAGATTGGAAACTGAACAGAGAATTTATGGCGAACAGTTGCCACTGGAAAATGTACACACAAGGGGGGGGTGTCAGTTCCGCAGTCTGTTACTTACTAAATATACTCTTGCTTGTTCTTATTTGTGACCACCACATCTGACCCTCCAGTTTTCAATTCATGTTGATGAGTCTAAAGACAAGAGGACCAAAGCAAACTGAGCACTATGGAAGGCATAAGGCAAAATCTCCTCCTCCTCCTCCCTCCATAAATACAGGCCTCCTATTTGCTGATCACCTGAAGTGAGTGATGAGATACAGCCAAGGCTTGCTATTACCAGTTGCAGGGCTTGCTGGTGGAGCTTCAGGATTTCTCCATTTATTTGTGAGGTTTCTTACAGGCCCGTCACCATACGGTCCCAGGGTGAGTTACAACAAAACAATGATACAATTCAAAACCAAATCGATGTATTTACACCAGAAGCACAGACAGGTGGTTGACTGCCCTTCCATGAGCTGCTTATCCACATCTTCAGACCACAATAATTGAAACTGGTCCAGCGCAGATGTGACAGGCAGTGCTCTGGACACCTCTATGGGAGACTTGCTCTAACCATGGTGCCCAATTCTGTCTGAATCTGAGTGTTTTCTCCCTAAAGTGTCTCACAAAATTGTCCCAGCAGACTTCTGACGGTGCCAGAGCAACACTCTCCTGGTTAGATGACAAAAGACCATTTGCTACTTTGAAAAACTATACCTGGTACCTACATCTGTTTCAAGAGATTAAATTCTTTGTGGTCACAGGCTTGTGGCAATGTTTTGCTTGTTGCCATCCATGTATGCTTCACTGCAATTTAAACATATTTTGTAGATGACCACAAATATTGAGACGACCAGGTAAAAACTTTAATTCAACTCACTTATAAACTTACTGTTTCATTATCAAAAAAGGATAAATCAATATTAGACAAGGTAAGACTGAAGCAACTATCTAAGGCATCCTTTACCTTTTGAGTGTTCTAATTTAAGCCCTGCATGGGTACAAACCTGCCCAAAAAGTTCTTCATCAACTGTGAACCGTAGGTCCAGTTCCTTGGGATCGTTTTCAAGAATCCACCTCAGAGAACTGTAGTATTCACTGTCCTAGAGTGAACATGACAGGGATGAGTGATTAAGACCAGCAACATAAACCATCCTTTGGGTGGAAGGTGTTAACAAATGTAAATAATGGGTAAGAATGTGCACCAATTTAATTCACTATAAAAATGTGAGGCAACAGCAGCAGCTTGGGGTGAATGTTACATACCACAGATTCCATATCATGAAGAATTATTGGCTTTTGAAGCATCATTTTGTAAAAAGGGCGAATAAAGAAACCTGCAAGAGACGAAGAGGAAGAGCTAGGTTGCAAAGAAATGTTATGGAGCACAGTGCTAATAATAGTGGCCAAGAAGCAGCCTCTGTAATGTCAAGTACAAACCATCTAAGAGCTTCCCATGGTAGACGGCCATCCCTGCCACACGGCCGATGAACTTGAAGTATGAAAGGTGGTCTTCATTGCACATGCCGGAGTTTGGATTAATCTGGAGAGTATAGTTATCCCTGCAAGGGAAGTAGAGGCCGTGTGCTCCATATACTAGCAGTAGACATTTGCTCAAACATCTCAGAAGCTGCCCTATGGGGATCAGGACATTGGTCCATCAGGATCAGCTTTGACTATGTGGATCAGCAATGGCTCCCCTAAAGTATTTCCCCCACCCTACCTGGAGAGACTGAGCATTGAACCTGGAGTTCAAGCTGGAGTTCAATCAATGTGGAGCACACAGAGCAGACTCTCTGCCACTGAGCTATTGCCCTTCCCCAGGAAGTCAGAACTTGCCAACCATCCAGTCTAGCACTTGCCTCATCTCACTGGGCCTCTCCCAGGCAGAAGAGCAAAGATGAGTTGCAGAAGCGCTGCTTCCTCCTCCTCCTAGAGTTAAATTTGGTTCTTAAGACTCAAATTGTAGAACTGCCATTCTCGAAGAAATGGGCAAAGAGGAGCCTTAGAGTAGCCAAGTTTAGCCAAGTGAAGAAACTTAGTGCAAACTTAGTGCTCCCTCTATGTGCGCGCGCGCACACACACACACACACACACACACACACACACACACAGCTAACACTGGAGAACTTCAAATGAGGTATGAAGTTTCTGGATGGCAGGCTGGCTAATTTGTTGTTTAAGCTATTCAACATTTCATGCCCGCAGAAAAATGGCAGAATCTTGGCCACAGTAGGTGTCATACTTACGTGGCAGAATATTCAAACAATCCGTAGTATGGGTTAAACATTTCCTTGGAGATGAAGAAGAACCACTCCCTGGCAACCCCTCCATAGTCCAAACCCTTTTCACCATCAAATTCAATCCAAAGCCTGGCTTTGAGATACTCTGGCTTCTTTACAGCACTAATTCTTCTGTAGGAGTCTTCGAAGATTGTGGCACGGTGAAGTTTCATTTCAAACTTACTTGGAATATCACTCTGAAGAGAAACACGATAACTGATTGTTAGAGTAGTCTGTCAAGCAAAATGAAGGGAGGATACTTAAACAGGGCACTGCACTTTTGGCAAGAAGTTTGATCAATGAAGACTGAAGAATGCTCTTCAATTAAACACGGAGCATTTGAAGTTTTGTGCCCTAACAAATATCAGCCTAGACTGTTAATGCTCCAAGCTTACAAAGACTACACTTTAGTATGCCTTTTTTTAAAGTTATTTTTTCATAGAGCACATAGCTAATGAATTCACTCCCACAAGATGGCCACCAACTTGGATTGCTTTGAAAGAAGACTATGTATTTTTTATTATTAAATCTATATATTGCCCTTCATCTGAGGATCACAGGGCAGTTGACAGGATTAGATGAATTCACAGAGGATAAGGCTTGGATGAGTTTCAGTTAGTGTTGCTTCGAGGCATGGACAAGCTGCTCAGATTGGCGCAGGCGACCACGTGTGCTATATAGTATTATTTTATTTTTTATATGACACCCATTTAACTGGGGTGCCCCAGCCACTCTGGATGGCTCCAAACAAAATCTTAAAAGCACAATAAAACACCAACCATTAAAAATCTCCCTGTTCAGGGCGGCCTTCAGATGTCTTCTAAAAGTCATATAGTTATTTATCTGTTCAACATCTGACGGGGGGGGGGTGTTCCACAGGGCGGGTGCCACTTCTGATAAGACCCTCTGCCTGGTTCCCTGTAACTTCACATCTCACAGTGGAGGAACTGCCAGACCCCTTGACCCTTGCCCTTCATGACCAATAAAAACTAAGAGGGACAGCTGGTTGCATACCCGTTGCTGGGGATCAAAAATGGAGAGAGCACTCTGGTGCACTCAGCTCCTGCTGGTGGGCATTCCATAATGGGCCAATGTGGGAACAGGATACTGGACTTGATGGGCCTTGGGTACCCTTTGGTCTGACCCAGCAGGGTTTTTCTTATGTATAGTTAACAAGGTGGGCATGCGTGTGCAACTGTACTTCTGTGCCAAGTGACTATTTAAAGTAGTCTGTGCGCTAGTCATTCCACTGGTTTGTTCAGTGGTACATCATGTAACATTGTCATAGCCCAGGGGGCAGGGGAAGATCACTAATCATAGTTTTTTTGGGGGGGGAGAGGTGAAACACTGCTGATCTTTGCACTCATTGCAAGAGAAGAAGACTGGAGAAGCAGCACACATTCTGGAAACATACTGACTTTGAAGTTACTAGACTCATAACTTACTTGCTTTTTTAACTTCTTTCTGAAGAATTCATACTTTCTTTTATAGTCTCTGGAATAAGGCACAGCCTTTGAAGAAGAAGAGGGAAGGGTAGAAGAATGTAAGATGTTCAAGTATCCAACATCACATTTCATTGGGGCAAATCTTTGTTGATGCATGAAAGTTTCTACCTTAGGTCAGGGGATTAGTTTTGTGACAGAATTTGGGGAGGGAGGACACTCAGGAGGTAACTAGAGCATCTTTCAGTTATACCACACACTTGTTTTGCAATCCTTGTCCACAGTACTACCCAAAGTTTTAATTCATGTTTTATAGAAATACAGTGGTACCTTGGTTTAAGAACAGCTTAGTTTATGAACAACTTGGATTAAGAACGCTGCAAACCCGGAAGTAGGTGTTTTGGTTTGTGAACTTTGCCTTGGAATAAGAACATGTTTCACTTCCTGTTGAGTGTGTTCTGCTATGGGAAAGCACGCCTTGGTTTAAGAACGCTTTGGTTTAAGAACAGACTTCTGGAACAGATTAAGTTCGTAAACCAAGGTACCACTGTATTAATATAAAATTATTCCAACAAAAAATTCTCATTTTCTACAAGCCGGCATTGGATCACTTATCCCTCACAAACACAAAATCAGCCCCTTTAGTAAACCTTCTTAGCTTTTTCTATTTTGTGCGGGGGAAATAATGAACAGGAACAGATCCCACAACGGATCCAAAATGGTTCAGATACCACCTTCAGTAAATAGTTTCCACAGAGCCTGCCAACAGGGGCCTGAGTTCACTCCACCTACTTATCACAGGGATGCAACTGAGCTATGGCTGGAGACCAATTTGAGAGCCTTGCACTTTATTTATTTAAAAGCATTTCTAAACTGCTTAATGTTTCAAAATATATCTAAGTGGTGTACACTATGTACAATATAAATCCCCTATCCCTTAAAAGAAAAGGACAAACCAAAATCAATGAAACAGTATGAAAGCATAAAATGAAGATTTGGGGATTCAGATGCATAAAACTGGGTTCAATCTTATGGCTCAGTTGTGAAGAGGGGAGTCTAAGAATTCTTCTCAACTCCAACAGTCACTATAGTGATGGGTGAAACCACTTTGCGCCCCTCCCACCATCTCAGTTTATATGAGCTTTTCCAAAAAGAAAGAAAGAAAGAAAGAAAGGAAGGAAGGAAGGAAGGAAGGAAGGAAGGAAGGAAGGAAGAAAGAAAGCAAGCTGAAAAACGCAACATTTCCAAGTCAATTCCAAAGTTAGAGGCCCAGTGATGGTACCAGGAATCCATGCCAGGAATCAAGTACCTCTCCTTGCCCCAAGCCTTTTATTTTTCTGGTAGAAGCAATGGAGAGGGGGCCCTTCAAGGCACACCCCCTTGCAAAACCATCATTACCAGCTGGTGTTTGGAATGCTGGACTGGCTCAAAGAGCCCCGGGGGAAGGGTTACTTTAGCTCACTTAATGTTTACTAGCCACCTTTCCAAATTTTCCCAACATATACAATAGTAAATCAATAGACAGATGAACATCACTGAGCTCTAGGTGATGTTCATCTTTACAAGCTCTGCCCCCACCTCCTGCCTGCGAACTTCAACACCATCACCTCCCACCACTAATTCAATTCCTGGCCCCATTTCAGTCACTTCTCATTCAAAATAACTGCACCAATGCATTTGAACCATTTTGTATCCTCTGTTCTCTACCATACAGTTTGCCGACTGCTCAGAAGGATAAATATTTAACTTGCACCCCCACTTATAAACATCTGAGGTGAACAGAAGATGCGGGTGCTTGGCTAGCTGCTACAACTGCTTTAAAAGTAATCTAGGGAGTCTTACTGGTCCAGCTATTGCGGCATTCTGCAAGCGAGGGTCTTCCCACTGAGTTTTCTTGGTATCTGCAAGCACACATATGTATTAGTTGCAATAAGGCTGAGCAATAAGGGAGAGTCGTATTATAGCTTATAATGGAGAGTTGTGCTATATCTTCTACATACTGTGGTTTATGTAGAATGTTCTTCCATCTGTATGTATTCTTTCTTCCCAGCCAGGCTAAAGGAAAGAGAGAAAACCGTAAGTACCCGTTGGCAGGATACTAAATGATGGGTGTGCTGGCATGGTTCCACAGATTTAAACAGCAGCCGCCTTTTAAATGTTTGTGCTTAATGGCAATCTGAGGGATGCAAAGTATTGAAAAGGCCAAGAGGCAGGTGCTTACTGGTAAAGGGCTAAGGTCTGTAGGGTCCAAAGAGGTCCTTCTTCTCATTTGAGCAGGAATTCTGAATCTAGGGTCATCCTTTGACAAGGAAAAAAACCACTGTTAAGCTACTGTTTTAGCCACGGACATTTTAGACTCCTGGCTGGCTGCTAAAGGAAGGCCTCCACACAAGAGAAGCCACTGAACTCTACTTTCCCACAAGTAGCTGGAGGCAGAATTCAAACAGCGGGTCCATGTGACACTTCACGGAGAGCAAGATTTCCCCATAGAAATCCAGCCATGCCTCTCTCCATGGGCGAAATCATGGTTCAACGGGACTTAATCCCTGGAAAATGTGCTTAGAACTGCCGCTTTCAGTCAGCAAATCTGACAGATTTAAGTACGGTAGCTCTATCTGCTCCCCATTTCTTTCAAAGGCGAATTCTGCTTTCTCGGGGCAACTGCTCCTTTTGTTAGCAGCTTCCCTCCAGGTAATGACAAAATGTTCTCCGGAAAGAGAAATTGACATGCCATGCTGGGGTTTGAGACCAGTTCCTGGATTGGGGGTGGGGGGGTGGGGAGAGATAGCTCTGGCTCAGCTTTGTTTTATGGAAACAGGCTTGTTCTCAACTCGGTTTTCTTCGCAGCCAGCGGATTTTCTTGTTATTTTACTGTTTCTGGTTTTTATAATCAAAACAAATAAATAGCTACTAGGGTATAGCTGAAGCAGCTGGCAGGATAAGTAACACAGCAAGGAATCAGGAAGGGAAGGTGCTTAACAGCAGGACCTGTTAGCAAGTCAGTGCCTTGTGCGAGGCAGATTCACATGGAAACCAAGCTCAGAGGGAGCCTTTCAAGGGGACAAGCCGGGCCTTCCCTTCCTCAGAGAAAGTCACAGATTCCTTCTCTTTCACGTGATATTGCTGGGAAGTGTCTGCAGTTCAGCAAAGGTCAACCAGCAAGCAAAACACTCTCACTGGTGTAAGGACCTTGCATTGCTCTTTAAAGAATTGTCCTTTTACCCCACCCAACTTCTGTCTCCTCAATATTAAAAATACACAGCAGCATTCAATCCAGAAGCTACCTACCCACGTTGTTGTTTTGGTATTGTGGTCAATAAAGAAAGGCCTCCCATTTGGAGCGTTACGAACTTCCCAGCCTTTTGGGAGAAGTCCTAGATCAGCTTCTGGGGCTTTCTGGAACGAAGGCGGCTGCGGTGAGTCGTCTGATGCCAACTGTTGTCTGGAGGAACAATGTGGAGCTGTGGCCTGCTGACCCACATCCACCCCGATCTGCTGGAAAATTGAGAATGCAAGTAGAGTGAAATGCGCGGGCAAGCAGGGAAGATCTTGCTCAACGCCTCAAGCCAGAGTCTATGAGATGGATTACACAAGAGGAAATGTTACCAGCCTCAGTTATGTTTTACAACTGACAGAATACAGGTTGGTTGTTTTTAATGGGAGGCAATTTAAAATTATTTGTTTTAAAATTATTATTGAGGTTTGGCTTAAGAGTGTTATTTTCCTGATTTGCACATATGGTTTGCACAAGAGTGATAAAGTCCCCAGTTATATTTCACTAAATGGTTGTTTATCTACTAATTAGTGGGTGTCAGTAAACTTTGTTTATTATTTGAGCATGGTTAATGTTGTTTGCAATTTATATGGCAGGCATATGAGACTTGCAAGGAAAGCTTGAATAAGCAGGAACTGATTGCTGTACGTTTTAGTGACTTGGCCAAACCCCATGTAGCAATCTTAATTCTAGATCAGATGACTATGGGGTGGGGTGGGGGGGAAGGTACCTGTACAGCTGGCTTCTTCCAGGTGGTAGTCTGGGAATTGTGGTCTATATAATATGGCCTTCCTTTGTCATCTTTCCTTACTTCCCAGCCTGGAGGCAGTCCAGATGAAGTAGGCAGTAACTAGAAGAAGATAGAATTAGCTGGCAAAGGTTACTTGTAGATTTTTTTTCAGGGCTCAGACACATCACAGTACAAAGATTTAAATATTTTAGGAAGCAAGTTGACAACTGAGAAGAATGTACATGCCAACTAAGCTAACTGCTGTGTTAGGCAGTTACCAATACAGTCAACCTCCACCACCCAGTCTCCTACTCCATCCGTGAGCAAGTCCAGAGGTGGTAAACTAATATAAAGCAACATCAGCCACTGGAGGGCCTTCTAGCCACTGGCAATAAACTTGAACAACAGAAAGAGGTTGCAGGTGCCATCCCAGTCAGTCAGCAGTATTCTGATCATCCATAAGTTTGCCTAGCCCCATTTTGGAAGCTAGGAGTGAATTCCAAACACCAACAGTGTGCTGTTTGAAGGGAGTTTTACTTGTTTTCAGATTAATTGCTCATTTCCCTGTTAGTTCTGAAACGCACAAGTTCCCCTCCGTTCACCACACTTTGCTAAGCTAATCACCCCCCAAACTAGTTCTTCTCTCCTATCTGTTTTCCTATCCTTTGGTGATCTTGAATCAGCACAGGAAACCCTTAAATGCTCTTCCAATATCTTCTCCTGTTGCTTTAAGTCGTAGTGAAAGGATTGCAGTAACACGGACAGAGCACATGTGACTTGGTCACGTGCAGTGAAAAGAGTCACAACCAGGCAGGGTAATTCAGAGCTTAACTTACAACTGGAAGAGCTGGTTGTTCTTCAGCATGGTACGTTTGCAGGTTACTTCTTCTGCTTAAATCGTTCTTGAAGGACAAGAGGAGGAAAGGCTTTTTAGATCTACAATTACTGTTGTGATGAGCAGCACATGCAGAGAGGTGACAATCCCTGGTACATGCATACCCTACTATGCTTACCCAATACACCAGAAACCAGGAGACGGAACTAGGCTACCCTTTGAACAAGCTAGCTGTTGGGAGAGGGTGTGTGATACAGAGCCTCTTCAGGGGCAGACCCTGCTGCTTAAAGCATGCAACGTTTCATTTATCATCATGCTTACAGTGCAGGAAGCTGCTTGGGCAGCAGTGGAACTCCCAGAGGTCGTAAGCTCTGTGCTCAGTTCTTCTGTAAGGCTGTTCTCTGCCTCAGAATTGTGTTGCACAGTGACTTGGGGAGCCTGGTTGCTGTACATAGTTGCTTCATCTTCTGTGATGATCTCCCAACTCTAAGAAATGTTAAATATTTCATCAGAATTTTAATGTCACTATAATCATCACCATCATTTTATCCCGCTGTGTGGGAATCCCTCACAGATGACCACAGTGTCTGGAGACAGACAGTCAGGTCAATCCATAGCAGTGACCAGAGGAAGAATGACTTCTGGGATGAGCACAGACAGAAGAAACGACATGGTGCATCTGCAGCAGCACATCCAGATGCCTCCATCTGCCCCAGCTGCAACAAAACATGTCTCTGCCAAATCGGTCTCTGCAGCCACAGCAGGTGCTGTAACTCCAACGGTTTGACTCTGGCATACTCTTCCATTGTCTCTCGAGACTAGACAGGTGACAACAATTATTATTTAACCGACCTTCATTCTAAGGTCCCAGAGCAGATTACAACATTAAGACACAATATTTAAAACACTTTAAAACAACTTACAATTACAAAAATAAGGTGGGCCCTAAAAATATGCATCTCAAGTGTCAAAAGTCAGGGTAAAGAGGTGCTATGAAAGCTATGAAAAGTGAGGTTCCCACCTCAGGAGATTCTCTGTGGTCCAGATTCTCCGCCTCCTCAGTTATTTGATGCCGGCGAGCAAAGGCATTTTGCACTTCCAGCTGAATGTTGCCAGTTTCTGCATCGGGTCCGTTGTCCCTGCACAAAAATGTTGTTTAAGGGAACATGGGAGGTGGGTGGATTCTGAGGCTTCAAATATTTGAAGAGGTACAATGTAAACGAAAGGCTTGCTTTCATAGGGAGACCAGGCAGATCACAAGATTAAATCATGGAGCTGGCTGAGAATCTTAAAGCAGAACAACATAAGGCATTTGGCAGAGCTTTCAGCATTCTGAATGACCGGAGGCGATGACAAGCTTCAGGCCTGACATGGGTCTTTTCCAGACAAAGGGTTTAATCTGTTTTTGTAGTTTTATTACTGTCTTATTTTCTTGTTTGGAACCGGGGCCAGTGCTATCATCAGGCCAACGAGGCAGCCACCAAGGGCACAGACCTGGGGGGGGGGGCAATACTGACCTTTGAGGGGCACGGTTTTATACAGATTAGTTTCTGTTATATGATCATGTTTGACATTTATTTTATATTTTGAAGAATTTTATCATTTCTCTGAGACATCTGTCTTTGAAAACCGAAGTTAGCACAACAACAAACATTGGGAGGGGTGCAAATTTTGCTTGCCTGGAGCACAAAATGGCCTGGCACCATCACTGCTTGTAACTCATTTTAGGGCTTTTTAGTGGGAAGCTATAAGCAAATTTAATAAATCTAGCTTCATTCTCAACTCCCACCAAATATGCCTGGCTGATACTAAAGATGACAAAAAAGGAGGCCTTATTGTCTATGAAAAGTGACCATCTTAGGAGTTCCTGCTCCCCAGTCACTGCCTTCCTTCCAAAGGAAGAGCAGGAAGCATCTTGGGAGGCTTCTGTTGTTTACCGGCAGAGTTGGGGCCTGAAGTGCTTACCCTTCCTTCCTAGCATCTGGGAACTGCTAAAGCTTGGGAGGGAGACACAAGGGCCTCTGTGATCTGTGAGGAAGGCGGTGGAGAGTTCATAGAATCATAGAATCATAGAATTGGAAAGGCCACAAGGGCCATCCAGTCCAACCCCCTGCCAAGCAGGAAACACCATCTTTTTTTATCCTGTTGCCACTACAAGTATATGCATCTCTAATATACTGTGAGACAGAAGAAGTGCAACCCATCTGAAAAAGGCTTCTATTCCTGCTGCCTGCTTCATCCTTGGGCATAATCCTGTGCCATCTCCTGCCCAGTTTTTAGGCCCACTGATCGCTTTGTGTTTCCTCCAGTGCTGCAAGATGGGCAATGACCCACATTAGCTCCTTCCTTCCTTCCTTCCTTCCTGGATGCAGCTGAAGGGGCATTAAGGGGCACTGCAAAGCTGTAAAAGAAGCCTACTGGTGCTGACTTCTGGGGAAATAAGAGTCAGCACCCCCACCGATTCAGAGAACAATTGTGAAATACTGCTGAAATAAACAGCACTATAGCACAAGTAAATGGTTTTTTTAAAAGGCTGATGTGGGAAATAATTGGGCCTCTGCACACACAGCTATGTCATGCCTACTAGTGTCAACAGAACACAATGCAATATTCACAGGGGTCAAAGTGCAACAACATTCCCAATAATCTGGGGAAATACTTGCAATTTTGCTTGTAGCTTACAGCGGAAGAGCAATGGGCTGGTTGGCCCTCTACACGGAAGCACAAATGGTGCATGACTAGTCAAAGAAAGTAGCTCTAAAAATGCAAACCCAGTTTGTTTCATTAAAAATTGTAGGGGGTTTTCCCCTTTTAAAATGGAAATCAAGAAATGTTCTTGCTTAACAGCCACCTCAGAAAAGTATTTTGAATCAGATCCACAGAGACAAGCCTTCTCTAGTAACATGCATTTAGTAATATCCTTATCACAGACTATTTTGAATTAAGATCGCAGTAAGACTTACTGAGCAGTTGGTCTTTTCCACTGTGTTCTTCTCGATTCATGGTTGACAAAGTAGGTCCTGCCAAGGGCATCCTGCCTCTCTTCCCAGCCTGCGGGTAGAGAAGACTCTTGCTCCTGCAACTGGCAAGCAGCATCAGGTTGGTCCAATAAAATCCAGCCAGGCTGCAAAGAACAAGAACAGATGGTTTTAATTTATTTGAATCTTGCATGTTTATGTGGTTCTAACTTGCCCGGGACCTTATGTTGAAGGGCGGCTAAGAAAGCCATGTGAACAATGACATCAACACTGCAAAGGCTGCCTGAATCTTGCCTCTGCACATACAGCCAAGTACTCAACACAGGCCATGTTCCCATCATGCAGCATTCCTCATGCCTTCTAACCAGATACAGACACCAGAAAAGTCTATTTTCTTATAATGCTCCTACTGTAGGGGTGAAAAACCAAACATTCTGATCTGTCATTTAAGTCAGATGGACCCTAATCCAGATCCTAATTGTTTTGAATGAGATACTGACAATAATTCTGATTTGATGAATTATCAGATTATACGAAGGATTGCTGATAAAAATACATGTGTTATATGGGGCTTATAACAACTCTGGTGTTGTGATGGGGTCTCAGATACCTCACTCACTCATTTCCCCCTCAATTCAAAATCTCATAGAAGCATAGATGCTACATGGTTTATAAATTATATTTTTATTGCTTCTTTTATTTATTACATATTCTATTTTGTGGAATGCAACATAATAAATAAAAGAGGCAATAAAAATACAATCAGAAATTAATATAAATATTTAACACAATGGATGAATTGCCTCCCACCTTCAACTGCAAATCCACAGGCATGCCACAGACCATCTGAATGAAGTTTGGAAACCCCTATTCAAGAACTGCTGCTGATCCAATTTCAGGGACGCAGGTGGCGCTGTGGGTTAAACCACAGAGCCTAGGGCTTGCCGATCAGAAGGTCGGTGGTTTGAATCCCTGTGATGGGGTAAGCTCCTGTTGCTTGGTCCCTGCTCCGGTGGGAAGGTAAACGGCATTTCCGTGCGCTGCTCTGGTTCACCAGAAGCGGCTTAGTCATGCTGGCCACATGACCCGGAAGCTGTACACTGGCTCCCTCAGCCAGTAAAGCAAGATGAGCACCACAACCCCAGAGTCATCCACAACTGGAACTAATGGTCAGGGGTCCCTTTACCTTTAATCTTGTGGCATATACTCAGTGGGGACCCCTTCTCAATGAGACCAGAAGCTGAATTCATTCTGATGACTAAAGTCAGCTGAAACGCATGTGCTGGCTGAATTCATCATTCCAGATCAGGCCACATTTCACACCAAAGACCAAACCACTCACCTCTAGTTCTTCTGCCTGTTCTGTGCCATCTTCCCCAGATCCATTGTTTTTAGGTATGTAGGTCATTTTTAACCTGAGATGCCCCTTCACTCTGGATTTATGGCTGCAGCGGGGGGGGGGGGATTGTAAAAAATTGTGAGCCAGTTAAAATGCCAACACTTGCAATTATTTATAAATAGTGCCTGGCTCATGCTGGACTAGTAGCCATCCCTCATCTACCCACCTAGGCTGCCTCCTATTTCTTCCATCCTATTCCTGCAGCTGGAAGCCCATAAGATGATGATGGCCCTCGCCACTGGATCAGACCAAAGGCCTACCTGGCAGGTTCTCACAGATGCTTATAAGAAACCCACAACCAGGAACCCTGTGCAATGGCATTCTCCTACTCTCAATCCCCGGCAACGGGTAGCCTTATCCCTCCTCCATGAATTTGTCTAATCCTCTTGTACAGCAGTCCAAATTGATGGCCATCACACCATCTAGGATCAGTGGAACCATGCACTGTGTGAAGGAAGCCTTTTTGTTATCCTGAAACTCCCCGCCATTCACTTTCATTGGACAGGAGATTTGGGCCAGATAAAAGGAATTGCTTCTTCTTCTTCACACACTGAAAAGCTAAGCTTGGATTTCACTGCCACAGGATGCAGCAGCGGCGACCAAACTTGTACAGCTCTAAGAAGTGATTAATCACATCCATGGAGGAGGATAAGGCCATCAATTGGTGCTACTCATGATGGGCGTGTGGTTCCCTATGAATGCCAGTTGACACGAGACTGCTATTGCACTTGTAGGTTTCCCAGAGGTACCAGGCTGGCCACATGCCGACAGAAGAAGAGAAGAAGAGTTTGGATTTGATATCCCGCTTTATCACTACCCAAAGGAGTCTCAAAGTGGCTAACATTCTCCTTTCCCTTCCTCCCCCCCAACAAACACTCTGCGAAGTGAGTGGGGCTGAGAGACTTCAGAGAAGTGTGACTAGCCCAAGGTCACCTAGCAGCTGCATGTGGAGGAGCGGAGACGCGAACCCGGCTCCCCAGTTTACGAGTCTACCGCTCTTAACCACTACACCACACTGGCTCTCCAGATAGGCTCTCTCTCTCTTCAGGACAGGTTTCCTGAAGACAAGCCACTCCCACCAAGAAAGAGAGAGAGAATGTTCATGTTCAGTGCAGATCAGGATGTTCAGTGCTTTCCAGGTATGATGTTTACTGACCTCCTTGGATGAAGAAGAAAATCCTTAAACGTATATGGTCTCTCAGTAGTTGGATTCTCTGTCTGAAATGAAACAACAGTTTCAGGTTTTTCTTCACCCAAGCAAAAAATACCGATGCTTTCCTCAGTTGAGAAAAGACAATTTATGCAGAGTGTTCACTTTTCTTAACACACTTCTCCAAAGAACATCCTGTTTAACAGCAGCAACGTCGCAATGGCAAAGACATTGAGCCACAGCTCCACCCTGCCAGAGGTGTGTCTCTTTAAGATATCTGCCTTGTCTAGCCCTCACACTTTCTAAGTAGGGATGTCATGTCTTCCTCACTACTTTTGAATCCAGGAGCTGAGCCATTTTTAAAGATATCCTGTCTGTCAGGATAGTGGTCCAAGAGGGAGATAACCAGAGCATGTACCTCTCTGGCGAGACAGGGCACAGACAGGTTACACAGGGTAATCAAGTTCAGTTTACCTGCTGCTGCAAATGCTTTCTGTCAAAGGTACCACCTACCTAGGACTATCTCTCTCCCTTCAAAAAATAGACAAAAAGGTACTAAAAAGACACAAGAGGAATTTTGAACTGAAGAGCAAAAGATTATTTTTAAACAAATACAAACCGGCAGTTGACAGAGAGGCACATCTACTTGGCCAAGAAAATCATCTCTTGTCTAGGAAGAGAAAAAACAATTAATGGCATGCAACCTTTATGAAAAGGTTCTGTCTGAGCAAAAGCCCCCCACCCCCCAAAATGTGTTGTGTGTTCTTGAGGCAGGTCCACACAGAGAACAAAGGCATCAGCCACCAAGAATAATGGAAGAAACTTTATACATAGACATTTGTTCTGATTTACTCAAAAACATGCAATGCATCTTCCTTCACAAGCCTCCTTTCTTGAGGGTTTAGGGTTACTGTCTAGCAACTTGCTGCTGCCTAAGTTCAAAAACAAGATCCATTTTTTATTCACTGCTGTTTCCCCAATATTTCCTTCAACATATATGTATCCCACTTTTCCTATGCAACATCCAAAAAAGCTAACAACCAGTTTATTAAAACATTCAGTGATAAAACACAGCTTTAAAACGAATCAACAGTTCACATTAAAACATTGTAACTGAGGAACAAATAGTATCATTAATTCATACAAAACTAAAACGAAGCCAACAATAGATTGAAAACATGCTGGAACAAGCATGTCCTAATTGTCCACGTGAAAGCAAGGAAAGAACGAACTTGGCAAATCTCCCCAAGGATGGCTCTCCAAATCTAGGTGCCGCCACAGAGAAGGCCTAGTCTCTGATACTTACTCGCCTGCCTCAAACATTGATGGGACACAGCAGGTCAGACACGTTCATGTAGCAGAAGGCAATTCTGATGGCTTCCTGGTCCTAGGCCCTTAAGGACTTTCAAATGCTAACACCAGCAGATTGAATGGGTAGTCGGTGGAGATGAAGTAATATTAGTCATATGATTTGCTTTCTGAGTCTCAGTTAAAACTCTAGCAGCTGAATTTATGACCGCGGCAAAGCAGGATGAATTCTGGTTGACAAACATCCTCAGACCAGTCAGTTAGAGCCAGCCTGCAGGCAACAGTGGTACCTCTGGTTACTAACTTAATTCGTTCCGGAGGTCCATTCTTAACCTGAAACTGTTCTTAACCTGAGGTACCACTTTAGCTAATGGGCCTTCTGCTTCCACAGCGCCGCCACCGCACGATTTCTGTTCTCATCCTGAGGTAAAGTTCTTAACCCAAGGTAGTACTTCCGGGTTAGCAGAGTCTGTAACCCGAAGTGTTTGTAACCCGAGGTACCACTGTACTCACATTTTGCTTTATTGCCTGTGGCCAAATAGCATTTTTCTTCTTTAACATTTCAGAGCTGACCGAACTAAAAGATGGATGTGTCCACTGGCATATCTCAAAACTGTTAGAGATACCTTTCTTAACCCATGACTGGTTGGGCGAGATGATGATTTAGGTATCCTGGTCCTCAGATATACACATACGCAATAAGACTGCATTGCCAAATACTTGTCACTTGGGGAAAGCTGGAGCTTCTGTTTATCACATGCTCTATTTAATAGCCCAAGGTTATTAAAAATTATTTAGAATTTATACAGATGTCAAGTGTCCCATCTTTTATACTGGAATCTAATGCTGTTTTAACGGGGCTCAAAACATGGACCTCTAGAGGGAAACCCAAAATGCATCCCAGGATACACCTTCCCCCTTATGCTACAGATTCTTAGTGCCTGTGTTTCCAAGGGAACTTCTGCTTGCCATGGACAAAGTCAGACATTTGACTATGCTTGTCTTGAAGAGTTAAACAGCTCTCTTGTCTGTAGGAAGGTCTGAAAACTTCTCCACCACTTCAGTCTCCTCTCTTCCCCCCCCCCGCCCCGGCACCACTTCAAGTTCCTCCCATATTTCATAATTTGCTTCAGTTCTTATTTCATTTTGGCAGCTACAAATAATATGAGATACTTTTTTTCAGGCCAGTAAGATGCATGCTGAAGTTTGTACAAAAACACACAATCCTGCAGTGAGCACAGAAATACCAGGAACAGTTTGTGATTAATTGTGCTAGGTACTTGCTAGGCTTCCTTTTGGTAAAGAATACAGTTAATCCTTGCAGAGGATAGGAAGCAAAGAGTTCTTCATATATCACTGGATGTACTCCAGAAGAAAGAGATGTCCACATGCCAAGGAGGCTTTGGTTTAAATTAGACACACTGCAGAGGAAATTCATCCCCTCAGAGTCAGGACACTGGATAAACATTTGTGCAGAGACACCAATAACTTTATGCAACTTCACAGGTTCTTCTCAATCAAGTACAGTACAAGTTTTCAGAGGCACCTGGGAGTGTACAGGTGACAGGAATTAAGGGGCACAAGGCTCTCAAGACCCTGAGCCAAGGTCCAGAAGGTTACAGAATGGTAACAGTAAAGGCAACGGATGAGTAACAGGCAAAACCTAGTCATATTTACTTGCATGTCAGTCCTAGAAAGATCATTGTGAAGAAATAGAATGCAATAATCTGCATGACTTCAAAATGGAAGTTATTTGTAAAAAATGTATTACTCAGACATCAGCTTTAGTATTACCAGAAAATCAGAGTTGTGCTGCTGAAGTCAGTAACGGGGCCTGCCTATTGACAGTTTACTAAAACATACCAAGAATATATCACACCTTGTTTTGTTTAACCTTGGTTTGGGGACACCAGTCCACAACACTGGAGGTGGGGAAAGACTGGCAAGACAGGACCTCAGAATATTCTTCTTACCATCTCAGTTTCACTGCATTATATATTGGACTTAATGTCTAAACATCAGAAAGGTGGCTTCATGTTTAACTGGCAATGCATGTTTTCTTTGCAAACTTCAGGAAGATGCAGGTTTGGCCTAAGTTTAAACAGCTGGAATCTAAGATTTTATGAGTCAAAATGGGAAAGAAGGACTAAGACACACTCCAAACTGAGTCAAGGCTCATATCCGGTGAAGCATCACCCATATCCCAAACCTGGAAACAAACACAGTACAGTTCCCATGTGTTGCAATGTCGCCCTCACACAGCACTTGCCCCACACATGGAACAAACATTAGAACAAGGTCATTTCGTTCTATTTCATTAAATGCAACAATGCTTTGCTTGAGATGAGCTTAGAAGCAATGTCTTGTAAGAAAGCAAATTGCAATTAATTTTAGTCCAATTTCTGGAGTGTGTATCTTCAACCCACCTTTATGAGGGGTAATGCTCACTCAGGTGACTGTGTAAGCTTGTATTGAGCTTGACGCACAATCTTCACCATCAACATTCCAAAAAGACCAATCCTGTAAGATTGATCTGTTTGGAGCTGGACCTCCTTACCACAGAGTATTTACTAACATCTGCAAAGGCCAGGATGAAACATCTGGATTTTGTAGCATTGACACCAACAGCCTGTATAACTGCTAGTCTTCTGGGACATGCAAATACGATGGCATTTGGCAAGATGGTTGGGGACAAAGATTCCAAAGAAACTGATTCAGGGTCACATAGGGTCACAGAGCAAGTTTAGGCCCTTTCAGCAGCATGCTCAATGACAAGCCTAACAGGTACAGGACCTTACAGCCCAGGGGCTTTCTAGTTATCAGATGTCTTATGGACTACAGCAACTGCCTGCTTGCCAGCCTGCTGAACTGGTAGGGGGGGGGAGTTGAGTAGGAGTCACTCTACCCAATTCACCCACCCTGTTCTTGGTTATACAAGTCAGTTCCCTCACTGGTAATATTAAATCATAGATAAAGGTAGTCTTCTTATACACTGACCTGGCATTGATCAACAGCAGCACTGGGCTGGAAGCCTCAGTAGCCAAATGGCCAGTTATCTGCAAAATGGGGTCAGTAGAAAGCACGTTAAAGTGCAAGTAGATAAATAGGGACCGCTCCAGCGGGAAGGTAAACGGCGTTTCCGTGCGCTGCTCTGGTTCGCCAGAAGCAGCTTTGTCATGCTGGCCACATGACCCGGAGGCTGTCTTCGGACAAACGCCGGCTCCCTCGGCCTATAGAGCGAGATGAGCATGCAACCCCAGAGTCGGACACGACTGAACCTGATGGTCAGGGGTCCCTTTACCTTTACCTTTAGAGCCAAAGATCTGGTGCCACCTTCCCCCTCTATTTTTCTGTTTGCCATAACATATCTTCCCTCCCAGAAATAACTTGTTATAGGATCCCCATTCCCCCCCCTCCCCATGTCACCCCAGCATGCTTATTCCAACACATCCCACCACACTCATCCTGTGCTCACATCACAAATTCCCCGTTATCCAAGTGTGTAACCGGGAACAGCTGATCTAAGCTCTCACCAAAGCAGCTGTTCCCCCCAGCACTCTTCCTCTCCCTGAGAGGCTAAGTTGAAAACTCACCCCACACACTCCATTACGTCTGTTTCTCACTCAAGAGTTACCCAACCTCTCAAAAAAAAATAATCTCAGAATGTGAGGTCTATGACCTCACTGCTCCCCGAAGGAGTAACTCAACCCAAAGGGACAATTCTCTTTGGTGCCTTCCTTTTGGTGTCCCCCTGCTGGGGTGACTTGCTGTGCTTTGTTAATGTATCTTTTATAAAACTGTGGACCAATCAGTTTGATATGGGCCAGCTGTTCCCAGTGTTCTCCTCTGCTCCCCAGGGTTCTTGCAGCATGTGATACCAGCAACAGGCCAAGACAAGCACGCTGCTGGCAAACGGTGTGTGTATGTGTAAGGTGGTAACTATCACATACACACCCCACACAAAAAACCTCTTCCCATTCTCCTCTCCACCTGGCAAAAACTCTAGCTGTATCCTTCACGTGTGGCTTGTTCCCTCTCCCAAACTTTTCAAGTCAAAGCTCCAGGATACGACAGCAAAACAATGCTTCTCACTAAGTACTGCACAGAAACCTTACAAAAAAACTGTGGATTATGGAGAACAGGAAGCTTAACTCTCAGCAAGTAGACCTACAGAGCAGGCAGGCAACAGGCCTTTTGCTGCTGCAGACACTGAAGTCTGAAACCCAAGCACAAATTTAATTTCATGACACTCGGCACAGATAGCTGACATTACTAAATGTGACTCCAATATCATCCTGTTAAATTGGAAATGAGACTCAGCATATCGTTATACTAGGCCAGACTAACTGGAGTCAAGGAAGTATTTTCAGGACTGTTAATTTTAAAATGAATCACAATACAGAACTATAATTAGAGATGACACTTATATTTAACAAAATTGTCTGGGAAGGCTACTTTTCAAACAGTGCTTATTTAACACAGAAGTCCTTTGGCTGCAACTTAATCAGAATGTGGTCATACAGTACTGTTTCAAATTTATTTTTTGGCTACCCAAATTTAAGCGTAGGGAACATGTGGCCCTCCAGATGTTGCTAAACTCTAACTCCCAGCAGTCTGTGTGGTCCCTGGTGAGGGCAGATGGGGGGAGTTACAGATAAACAACTTCTGAAGGGCTGCAGGCTCCATCCCCCATAAGCATTAAAGCAGTGCTTCCCAAACTTGGGTCTCCAACTGATTTCAGACTATGGTTTCCATAATCCGTGACCACTGGTCTTGCTAGCTAGGGATGCTGGGAGTTGTAGTCCCAAAACAGCTGGAGACCCAAGTTTGGGAATCACTGCATTAAAGGGTTCTTTTCTTTTCTGACTGACGGTCGAATAAAGGAGGAGGAGGATGAAGGGTTCTTTTCACATTGCCCAGTTAATGAAGCACCATTTTGACTTGAGACCCAGATCCAAGCAGTCTTTATGCAAGTGTGGATATATTTTGCATAAGTGCACAAGCTCTTGTTGAAACACAGTTAGCCTGGCATCAAAGCCATATTTGACTACTGTTACTAATGCTCTGCATTTCATGTCAGATTTTAAATTTGTATCTAGATGAACTGCTATCACAGCAGCAAGACATCCTAACACATTATCTTAAAATGTTTTCACAGCTGCTATTTATACAAGATTAGGGTCTCAGGAAAAAAATTGTTTGCCCTGAAATTAATTTCCAGAATTATATGAATTGAAGCCAACAATCTCCTCTGCTGTGATTGCACAATTAGTGCCGTATGAGAACTCCTTGACAACCAGCTGCTAAAAGAATGTGCTGCTGATCGATTGGGCATTTCCCGCCTCTCATGCCACACCAGTCCGCAAAGCTCACAGTTCATTCAGCAAGTAGCATTACTAAAATAGCAATTTGTGGAAGGGGGAGAGTTATGCCCCTTTTCTGATCCAGAGTACACTTCTAGGCCGAAGGTTGCTAAATTGTTTTTTTAAATATTTATATCTTCTGACATTCAGCCCTATCTTCTCCTGAGATATCTATTTTTAAAACATAACTACGAAACAAAACCCACTAAAATTCAGTTAAGTAACAAGCACCTTGCTTCCCCCTTTCTGTTAAATATGTGTAACTTGTTACGAGTTTTAAAGTGAAATTAAGATTGATGAGCAGAATATAACATGCTATGCTCCTTTGAGGTCTGAAACTTATTATAAAACTGATAGTGGAAGTCAGTTTAAACTTTTTAGGTACAGAGAGCAGCGACAGTCATGGAAAGGGAACCTAAGTACTGCAAAACCAGTAATTACCGTATATACTCGAGAATAAGCCGACCCGAATATAAGCCGAGGCACCCAATTTTACCACAAAAAACCTGGGAAAGCTTCATAGGAGCCACTGCCTGCCTCACTCGAGTATAAGCCGAGGGCGGCTTTTTCAGCACAAAAAATGTGCTGAAAAACTAGGCTTATACTCGAGTATATAGGGTAATAACATACAGCTAAAACCAGATTGCCAATTTTAAATACACGTGTTGTTTCAGTGTAGTGATCTATTAATTATAATACAATAAGAAGGGCTTTAAAATATGTCCCACAGAGGTTTAACCCCATCTTGGTGTAAATAAAAAGCATCACATGCAAGAGGTCGCTCTTTTTGGAGCTAGGGACTCACCTCAAGAGGTTTCCTCAAAGTACTCCTTTGAACTCCACTAGGCTTCCCCTCTCTCTCGGACCCAAACTGTATGTGTAAATGTGACGTTCCTGCCTTGGAACTGTATTTAAAACTGGATAGAAATGAAGGCTGGGATGATCCCAGTGAGAGGCTCCTCTGTAGGCCATGATGGGGCTTGCTCCTCCATGCAGATGATCCTTCTTCAGTTCCTATGCTATCATGATCCTCCAAATTCGAGGGCAAACAGGCAGATGCCGTATGTCTGACTCTTCGATTAGGGTAGGCTGCTATGGAGGGTCCGCTGGAAGAGGACGCAGTGTCACCCTTCGGTGCTCGTGCTCCATGGGAGAGGTGAAATGAAATACAGGAACCTCCATTTGGTATTTCCTCACAGGTGCCTTGCTCACAGCAGGTTCTCTCCCACAGCGAGCTATTCAAATGCAGTTGCCTGACATCCCTACTTTCATTAGGAAAACAAGAACTTTTAGAAAGCCGAAATCCATTGACTACAGTAGAGAGGGACCCCCCGGACACGGCCTTGTCTTCACTTTGCACCTGCTCACTATGAGACACTCGAGAGGGTCGCCGAGTTGGCGGAGGAGACGTTGGAGACATTGGCGGGGTATCTGAAGGACTCCTTGGGAAAATGACCAGAGATGAGCAGCGTCGTAAGGAAACATTCGTCTCTCTTGCTGATGGCAGCTTTGTTTCCCTCACAGCTTGTTCTGGGTCTTCTTGGTCAAAAATATTTCTGCTTACACTATTCTGTGCAGTGCTGCTCCTTTGGGGGGTGGAGGATTTGCGGTTGGTGCTTCGACCTGCAGAGCTGCCACAGACCATGTTACCAGAAAAAATACAGGCATCTCCAGCAGAAAAGGGGCAGCTACTGCTGTCACTGATGATGCTACTGCTATAGGACCCGCCATCACTTGTGGTACTTGTGCATGACCCATAGTCACTCCCTGCGCTGCTGTAGGCTCCTTTGTCACTGGCTGAGAAACTGCTGGGAACCCCACCAAACGCTGCAGTATCAGCCAGACAGCTGCCATTTGTTAGCTGGTGAGACTGACTGACAGTCGCATTCCTGTTACAACAGTCCCCTTTCTTCCTTAGGCTGACCAGGGAAGTATGGTCTTCCAAGGCCATGGGCTGCAAACATCCATTGCTTCTAGAAGTCTGCAAGGAAATCTTCAGCGAAGCACTCCGCTTGGGTTTTCGGGACGAAACTGGCAGTTTGTTTTCTTCCTGCATTTGCTTGGGATTCCGCTTCATTTCAACAACGTAAGGGGCAGCGTTCGACTCAGGACTTTGGGTGTACATGCGAATATCTTCTTTATACCAGCCATCTCCAAGGGTCTCTAATAACGGATCCGTGTGACTCCTTTCAGCTGCAAAATGCAGCCTCAACTGCCTTGCCATTTGTCCTCATTTCCAAAGATAAAGGTCAGAGAGTTTTTTCTTTCTTCTTAAGTGGAAAGCAGCTGCCCACAATCACTTGCCAGTTAATCTTCAGTATAACAGATGAAGACCACAGAAATGCAGGTAGCTGTTAGCCAGAGTGCCTTCTGAATTTAGCAAGTCATTCCTGCCACACTACCGTCTCTGACCTGCCCAGGGTTGCTTGTTGTGAAGAGCACATTCACTCACAAAACACTTAGTGCCAAGCGACCTTTAAAGCTCAACTCTGCTGCAGTGGACCAACACTGGAAGCCTTGTCTGAATTCTACCCTTCCATGGCAAATTAATTCAACAGCAGTTCTTCCTACAGATTCCCCCGGCTGCCCTGGCTGAATCTGGGTCTGTGCTTTCTTTAGCAGTGTATGACCACTAATATTTTTACCCAGCGGTGTAGAGTTACAGGAAGTTGGTAGGAACCAAGTTCCACATAATTATCAAATCTAGGATTCACTGTTGAAAGATCAATAGCGCTAGTAACTGGGTAAGAGTATGCCCTGCATAAAGTAGCAAGGAACTTCAGTTTGAGAGAAGTTCTTACTGCATACATTTAATTTAAAGGCAGCTACTGAGAAAAACAGCCCTTTCATATTTGAAGGAGGTGGGCGGGCTTAATGATGAGAAGAGACTGAACAGATGAAAAACCATGGGTGGGTCCCCAAGAAACCAGCATATTTTGGAAGGGCTAGCACTATTATTTTTTACACTTTGCCCATACTTTTATAGCTTAAAATTTGCGGACTGATATAATTGTAATAAGAGTTCCATTTAGAAATCTGTTGAAAGCAAATTTCAGTATTCCAACATTACGGTCTGGAACCAAACCAAACAATTATCCTAGCTGCTTATGAAACCAAGGCATTCAAGACCATTTCTGCTGTAACACCACCAAAACAAGCAGTTCCCCTGTTAAGAGCACATTCACTCTACATAGTGGTAGAAATGAAATGGGAGTATATCTGAGATCTGCTTGAAATGTTAACTTTCATGATTGCCATTTACGTCTTGCCTTTTCTCTTTTGTGCTGCTGCCAGCGCTGCTCCTAAGTCAGATTCTTTCCTGGCACCTAGTGGCACTATGAGGAAAATGCACTGTTCCAATATCTATGCTAGCCAGCAAACATTCATCCAGTTACAGACATCTTTAAATACCCAGAAGTTACACACTACACATTTCTGAATCCCACCACAGCAACACAGAATTAAACTGCAGGCAGCAGAGAACACTGCACCATTTATTCCTGTGTAAATCACATGACTGAATATTTTCTGCTAGGTATTTATTTAACCTTTACTACATTTTCAGGGAGTTTTCCATTAAAGCCAGCATTTTACATTCTTGATGAGGAAGAGAAACAGTTTTTGAAAATCCTGTGCTAGAGCCAATTGAATTCTTAGCTGGGTCTTGTGAGTGAAAAGAATAGAGAGCATGCCAACTGGAAAAAGCAACGGAAGTAAGCTGGTTGTGACAGTTTCCACTAACAAGGTATTATTAGGTCTCCGTTTTCTCCTAAAACATGGATGGAAGGCCACAACTCATCCTTGGTCACTGGCTATGTTGGCTGAGGGAGTCAGACTGATGGGAGACCAACAACATGGGTCAGTGCATCTGGCTGTTAACCAGAAGGTTGGTGGTTCAAGCCCACCCAGGGATGGCTGTGGGCAGGATTTCTGCATTGCAGGGGGTTGGACAAAATGACCCTCAGAGTCCCTTCCAACTCTACAACATCTGGAGGGTCACAGGTTGCCCACCGCTTCTCTAGTACTCTCAGCTGCCCAGAGGTTCCTTGTTCAGAGCATCACACAATACATGTAACTTTCCATGAAATCAGTTCCAGTGTTGCCTTCACCACCAAGGTATCAATTCCCTATTAAAGCTCCCTTCTCCTTTTAAATCTGGCTACCAGGCCACACCACAGATCTGAAAGAGTTTGGACAACTAGGGAGTCTAGTACAAATAGTGAAATGTGGAACATTTCAAAAAATTGTAAATAACCCTAAGAGCACAGGAATTGGCTTGCATGTCACAGTGCCACGGTTGGCAACAAATCCAAAATACATCACAAGAAAAAGTACAGGATTCCGATTTTGTTCCCAAACAACAAAAAGCCCACCTACCAAACGGTTTTCATCGAACACTTCAAAGAGGAATCTGTGCTTCTGAGGATTGACCTAGAAGAAACAATTAACTTCTGGTGAGTTGGCTTGGTAGGAAAGGAGCATTAGAAAGTACAATCTTGCTTTCTATTACACCACACAACTTAAAAGGGCATTAATCACAACAGACTTAATGATGGATTACGATGCTCAGTCATCACTTCAACATGCAACAAGGTTCACTTACTCTAAAGAAAAACTCTTCATTCCACTTTGGATTCAACGTCTGCAAGTAAAGAAAGAGCAAATTACTTTCACATTTTCCATCTGGGGTGGGAGGTTGCATTCACCACATTAAATGTACCATGTGGCTGAGTAGCTTGTTTTCTGTAGGGGCAAAAACTCACACCCTTGCAGGAGTTAAGCAGAGGTGGTTTTAGGGTAGCGCCACTGAGAGCCCTGCTCTTGAGAGAAGAGTCTCACATTGCATCAAGCATGGGCAGGCATATTTCTCAATATCTTAAACACACCACTCACCCACCCCCCCATTCATTTAATGTAGTTAGTGCAACACTCACACCTTGTGCCCCTTAATATTCAATTCGGATGTGAGGGCGATCTGGCTGCGACATCTGTCACCCCATTGATTGATCGCCAGGGTTGATTCGGCTGATCTGGCTGGCTAGGCGGGTGTCCCCTTCCTCCCTCACCACTCCATGTGCGTCCCTCCCGAAGCTGTGCGCTCGGTGGAAGAGGACGACCATCCCAGATTGAAGGAGTAAATTACTATAAGACATACACAGCTGCCTTTTCTCACTTGGCCCTTATAGCCCAGAAATACCTAGCTCTGCCTCTGCCAACCTGGTACCCCTCCAAATGTTTTGGATGCCATCAGCCATTTGGGACAGTTGGTTCCCTCACAAACATGCAACCTGACTTGTAGCCCCAAACATCTGAAGGGCATCAGGTTGGTCTACCTGACAATAATTTCCCACGGTCTCAGGCAAAGGTCTTTGATAGCTCTGCTACTAGAAATACAGACCAGCATTAGCATCAAAGTATGCAGTTGCCGATGTAAAGGCATCCCCAGCAAGGAAAAAACATTCAGAACTAAGTAGCATCACCCCAGCTGCAAGAAGAGCTGATCCAGCTGCAACAGACACCTGAGTGCTTCATTTCAGCCTCTGGCCCTCAAAGCACCCCAGTGCCATGAAGCACATTTACTTTGATCTGCCTCGAAGAGATGTTCAAAACTGTAGATCTGACAAGCTGTACTAAACACAGACCTGACATACTGTCTTAGTTAGGTGCCTACCGAGAGCTAAAAATAGCTGACTTCCACGATTCCCCTTCAATAATGCACACTGTCTTATTTGAGAACTTTGCACTGAACGTCAGCTAACCTTTATGCCTATGAGCAGACCAAACAGGAAGGAAGGCTGGCCAACCGCACCTATATCCTTTGACCCTTACAGGGAAAGGAACTTGGAAAGAATGCTGTGGTTCCAGAGGAGTCCATCCTTCCATGGGGGTTTATAAATGTATTTACTCTCTGCCATTCAATTTCCCCCATTATCTTATTTGGCACACACCCATTCCGAAGTTGCAAGTACAATTTTTTAGTACTAGGAGATGTGCATTTACAAATCAGCAATTCCAGAGGATATCAACTGCATCTGCAAATGGCAGGTTAGAAAACAGCATCAAAACAACCAAGAGAACTGGCCAGGGAACAGGGTGGGCAGGAGGAGGAGGAGCTCCCACTCTCTTCTCTATCCAGCAGTTGCCTCTCCACAAGTACATCCCAAAGGCTCCTGCTGAGTGAGGCTGGCTGAGCTGCTAAAGCAAGACAAGACGAAACCTGGCCCTTCTCCCTCAGAGCCCATCCCATTCAGAAGGGCCTCCCAACCCTTGCGGGAAGGGAAACTCTTTGTTTTTTTGAGGGAGGGAGGTGCCAGGAAGAGGAGAGGGTGGGAAAGTCACCTTCTATAGGCAGATCTCTGGATCCAACCCAACATCTATGTTTCTGTGGCTAAAATGTAAGTAGACAACATAGTTCATTATGTTTTGTTCTGCCCATTTAAAAAAGAGTCCCAGAAACAGATTCTGGAGGAGTCCGATTAGTAGCAATGAGTTGCTATCAGACTCTGGTACAGTTTTTCTGGACTGATTTAGGAAAAACACATCTCTTACATGGTTACTATATTTGCAGTAGCTGTTGAAAAAATCCACAAGGAACCATCAAGCGTCACACAAAGTTGGAGGTGGCCATCTTACAAGGGTATATTGTTCTGCCTATTTCCTGCTGCTATTTTGCATTGGTAACTACTGCATCTTTCACCTATTTGAGCTAACCATTCACTTAAACAAGTAAATGTCTACTTTCAAGTCACTTGCTTGATTTTGCACCTATTCATTATGCAAAGAAAGTGCAAAGTCTAACCTTTTTAACAGTTTTTGTTTGAACACTGGTAAGGATTCCATTTGCTGAATCATATACTGTCACTTTCACATAGGGATCACTGTACAAAATACAAGCACAAACGGTTAAAACAGGATTACTTATTTGCAAGAGATATGGGCATCACAACCCCTTTAAAGAGACAGGCTGACCTTGGTCTGTATTGCTAAATTCTGTAAATCCATCCATGCCAAAATGTCACTAATACTCTCCCACACACCCAAAAGTTTTGTTTTTTCACTTTCAAGAGATAAGGGGAGAAATTAAGCCAACAGTCTCCTTGGTTCATATGTGGCCATTTTGCAGCTGACCTTAAGCTAGCAGAGAAGAGGAGGAGTATATTTAGTAGTATATTTTAGAATTGAAAACAATTGCCCAAGAAGTCTCAGTTCTCAGCAAGTGCCTCTCTTTGGAATGAGATTCATGGCAGAACAGGGATTTGAATCCAGGTTTCCCAAAACTCAGGTCAGTCCAGACCTCTGCAGCTTACCTTCTCTAACCTCTTATAACATTTGGGGGCAGGGACTGAACATGACATAATTTCCTGCATTCGGTCTCGCATGCCTTGTAGAATCTAGGAGGGATCCTACATAGGAATCAAGTCATATTCTCATTACTCCTTGTACAACCTTGAAGCATCAGGAGGTTGAGCAAGGAGCACTGGAACAAGCATGACTAACACTCCACTTAATAGTGGCACTGAAAAAGGAAGTTTAAGAGATTTTTCAGAAGGGACAGTGCATGATTTCCTCCTCTCTGTAGAGAGAGCTGGATGCTTACCTTGTTCCTAGGAGATCCTTCTTGGCGAGGCCAATTCCAGCTATCACCTTCAGCCTCACTATCCGCAGGTTTTCCTGAAACAGAAGTAGTTTTCCTTCCAGTTAGCTTCTGGCCAAGCTGCAAGGTGTCTGCGCAGTTTAAGAACCACCCCACAATTGATTCCACAATGTGAAAGTGAGTACACATTTAACCTCTCAGTAGCTTTTGATACCATCTACTACAGTAGGTATAGCCAGGGTGCTGACAGGAGCAGCAGATTGGTCACATTTAACTCCTATTCTTAAACAGCTGCACCAGTTACCTGTTATCTTCCAAGCCTAGGTCCAGGTGCTTAGGTTGACATTTAGAATCCTGAATGTCCTGGGTTTCAAATATCTGAGCAAACACCTTCTTCCATACCAACCTGCCTAGTTATTTAAGGTCAGTGAAAGAGGCTGTCCTGGTGGTTCCTGCATTAAATGAGGTGTGCAGTGCTGAGCCTACAGAAGAGCCTTTTTGGTGGTGGCTCCGCATCTATGGAATGACTTCCCCACTGAGGTGCATCTCAGCCCAACTTTGTGCTTTCAGATGCTCAGTAAACCTGCTTTTTCACCATGCTTGATTATTTAGGAGAATAATTGTAATGCTTTTATTATCAATTTATTTTACCTTAATTTATGTAAACTTCTACTTCTCTGACTGATCAGTTTTTGGGGGCAGGGGAGAAGTCAAAGGCCTGGGAAGCTTATTATTCTAGTCGAGTTTGTCAAGAAAATGATGGTTAGAAAATAAAAACAATTTTAATTAAAATATTTTCTATCTCCCTTCTCTTTTCAAAAGAAACGAAAGGCAGTTAATAATTAAACACAATCCTTGGACCTTCCAGTTAAGATGGCAGGCACACTATGTAGAGGCTGGTTTGTGTGCACCAAGCCCATCTTTTCCAAATCCCAAACCATCTTTCTTAGAAGCTCACTTATTTCAATTGCATTTTGTTTGGCTTGGTTAGATGTGGGGCATCCCCAGACACCCACATAACATCGCAGGCCAAAGTTTTCTCTTGGCAAAAAGCTATACTTCCTTCTCTTTCCCGATGCCAGGCAAGACAGCCAAAGCAACACCCTCTCAACCACACAAGGCAATACCAGAGCATCCTGCTTTCTTTATGAAAGAGCCAGGCTGTGCTGACAGGGAAGACAGTTGCTCTGTTGCTCATCAGGCTCCTCCAAGTGCTCTCTGCTCCTTAAGCGGCAGGGCGGAAGGGGCTTAGCAGCCAGATTTTACATCAGCCCCTGAATATCCCCAGCAATTAAGATGCTTCAGTCTTCTTGCAGCACAAATGAGTATGTACCAGGTAGGAAAGTTCTTGCAGTAACCATTTAGATGAAGCAGCACAATAAAACCCAGCTAGTTTCTCTTCCCAATTGCCATCAGCAGCACACAGACCTGAAGTGGTCTTGAACGGTTAAGTTATACAATATCTACTTTCGTCTTAGCGATGGTGATTAGTTATCTCCCAAATTATGGTAAAGTGCTCCCTCTAGGGTACAAATTGTGCACCTAAGGCTTGAGGAAATAGAAAGCAAAGCAATGTAAATATTGCCTTCAAGCTCCCCACCCCACATAAATAATAATAATTTTATTATTTATACTTCGCCCATCTGACTGGGTTCCCCCAGCCACATCTCGCTACCACACCCCCAAGGGCAACTGGGGGAAGGAAGAAAAGCTTCCCAGAGCATAAAACCTTCCCCATTTCTAGAATGTCTCCCAGGGAGTACTCAGTTATCCTGCCCCGAAAACAGATGTTGTTGCAGGGATGGGGAACCTCTGGCCCTCCTCCAGATGTTTCTGAACTACCACTCCCATCATCCCTGCCCATGGGTCATGCTGCCTGCTGGGAGCTGGGAAGTACAGCAAAATCTGGACCGATGGGAGCTGGAATCCAAAACATGAGGACACCAGGTTGGAGAAAGCTGTGTGTTTTTCACATGGGAACCTGTTGCACAGGTTGCTCGACTAACACTTGGGGTACCGGTACTTCCACACAGGTGTTTATTACGGGACAAGGACTCGCTCATGCAAATTTCTCTTAACGTGCACACGTTTTTTGTCATGTAATTCCAGCCTGTATCTCCCTGCCCCCCAACCTTAATCCAGATTTTTTATTTCCCATGGAAATCCGGTAAGATAAAAAACAACAACACATAAACAATTTGTTTGCAATATTTCAATAACCTGCATGGAAATTAAGCCCCGGTCTGGAAAACTCTCTCAAAATGGTCTTCTTTAGAAAGGTGAGAACACACAGAGTATCAAGAGGGGGGAGCTGGAAGACAAGGTCCTGGTCTCCAAGCCTATGTTCCTTGGTGCACAGCAGGACAAAGCTCACCAAGAACAAAGGAACTCACTATGGATCCTTTTCCCCTTCCACAGTTTCCCAGTGCCCCAATCCCTTTTCAGGAAAGCAAGAAATAATAATAGAATAATAATAGCGTTGGAAGGGATCACGATGGTCATCTATTCTAGTCCAACCCCCTACAATGCAGGGGCTCGAACCCACAACCCTGAGTCTCATACTCTACCAACTGAGCTAGATGTCAATACCACTCTGCTACACAGCATCCTCATATGCCTCCTTTCAGCAAATCTAGTGGGAACCTAGTTGCCACTCTATTAGGGCCTAATTCAGCTGAAACAGATGGTTGTTGACATCACAGACCCAAGACTCACTTAAAGGCTTGCCCATTCTTAATCTGGGCCCAGTGTGTTGGGTTCCATTGAAAGGAAGATGGATTAAGGTGGGTGCAGGAATGCAGCTGTGCTTCCAAAGAAGCATGAAGAAAGAAAATGAAAAGTGATTGTTGGGGGGGGGGGTTAAAATGACAAAAATTATCTGCTCGGCTGGGACTGGTTGAAGTTGGAACACAAGTGGGATGTTTAGCTAACTAAAGATATTGACCAAATAATGTTCAGAACTTTTGAAGTGAAAGTTTTTTTTCCTGGTAGAATGTTTTTTTACAAGGACACTCAAGCAAACCAAAATTAGTCTCCAATGGGTCGTGGTTAAAGATGAGCATAGTTTGCACAGGAATACACAGTTATGTGGCAACTTGCACTAAGATGATTTTTTGAGCTGCTGGATTAACGACTCCAAGAAATGTGAGATAACTTGCATTGGCTGGCATACAAAATGCAAGAAATCCAGAGTCAAAAGGCACTGGAGCAGGAAGGACACAAGCTACTATTAATAGATTTCTTTTCCTTCAATGCACTAAGATTCAGTTATTAAGCTGAACACATGAAGCATCAAGACTGCCATTCAACACTTTACAAATGACCCTGAACAGCCTTCAGAGGAGCTGTCTTTTATTAGAGATCTTATGTAATTTGATCGTGAAGTAGAATATCCAAGCCAAGAAGAAAAACACAAGATACTTAGAAATATGTTATTTTACTTTCCAGAATTCCTTCCACCTGCTCCCTCCTCGCAGGTTTACCAGAGATATAACAGAATATGCTTTCAACTTGAATGTGGCAGCATGTATGTCCATCCCAACCACATTAAGAGGGTCATTTATATTCTGCTGCTTTCAAGTTGATTTGTGCAATCAAAATTTTCAGGACAGTCACACCCATAGCAATCTGTGCGTGGCCCATAGCATCTAGCAAATCTTCTGAAACTTTTCAAGCCAGAAATGTTCCAGTTTAGTTCTTACTATCACCACCTTTAATGTGCTCTGTTGTCCTGGCACTGTGCCAGTTCTACATGACGAAGCCACTTCCTCACACTTTCTGATGATGCTGTTTCTGTGGAACTGAGCAATGTATCACAGCCTGAACATTAAAACAGTAAAAGTGAAAGTATGCTGCCATAGCACAAAAAGTTCTGCTTATATAAAAAGAGGCGAGATAAAATCTCTGCATGCCTGCTTTTGGCACTGGCTATAGTGCCAGCAATGCATCAAACTGGTCATTACAACAGCTGGGATTGGAAGCCAAAATGTTGCATTTATGTTGGGTAAGGATGTGCATCCTGAGAGAACCGCACCTTTATCTGATTATTGGCAATTAAAAAACAATTTCTGAAGAGTCGCCTGGACCTAAACATCTTCAGGCTCCCATCCTCAGATGAAAGATTCAGGCTCTCCACACAGGAAATCCCAAAAGCTTTATTGATAAAATCATCATTCTCAGCATCAGCCCTAAGTACAGGATACATGGTTCATACGCAGAGTTCTTGGACACATAGCTAAGCTACGCATAAGCAAAGATGTTCTTCTCACTTTTTGAAATTGAAATACTTTATTCACTTGTGCAACTTGTATACAGTGAGATTACACGAGCATCCCCACTCAGCTCTCTTAGTCTTAATTCCCCTCGTTTACTGACGCACACCCACCTAACACAAATGTCAGTTGCCCTGTTATCTTTTCATTCAGTAGCCTAACAGCCCACGGATAGAAGCTGTTCTTTACCCTGTTGGTGAGACTAATCATGCTTCTATATCTTCTGCCCGAGGGCAGGAGATCAAGAAAGTGCCGGCCAGGATTGAATCATCCCTGAGGATTTTCCTCACTCTCCTGAGGCAACGGTCTTCCGTGATGTCATCCAGCGGATTCACTGGACAGCCCATAATATCTTGTGCTGTATTCATCACCTTTTGTAGGCACTTCCTATCCATGGCTGTCAAACTGGCGTACCACACCGTGATACAGTATGAAAGGACACTTTCTATTGTGGACCGGTAGAAGGAGATCATCAAATGTTGGTGGACATTGTCCTTTCGCAATACTCTGAGGAAGTGGAGTCTCTGTTGGGCTTTCTTTTTTTTAGAGTGCAGGGCAGGACGAGTCAGTTGCATGGCTCTGGCCCCAAGTGAGACTTTACTCTGGACTTGCAAGTGAGAGCTTGTGTCTGTTCACACTGGCACAGACAGTAGCATATCCTCTGTGACTCTGCCTCCAACTCAGCTGCCTTCATGGTTTGGCCAGCTGCCTCTCTGGCTACCCTGGGATTTTGTAGGAAGTGGCCCAGCTAATTCCCTTACAGACGTGTCAGGCAACAGCAGAACAGGACCCTCTTCTCCATCACTACCTGAAGTCTCCACACCCCCAGTCCCCACCCCACCCCCGCAGATCCTACCATTCCCATCCCATTTTGGCCGGCACTATGGGGCTCATGGCAATAAGTAGATGTCTGCTTTTGTAGGTACCAGCTCAGGTAGGGATTGTGGCTAATGAACAGCCACACAGAATGAACAGCAGTCAAGGAAGCAGAAGATTTGTACATCTTCATGGATATACAAATTTGGATTTAACTTTGGGGTCGCTGGTAATAAAGGATGCTATTTAAAGCAGCATTAGGGATAAAATGGTAGGATCCTTGGCAGAAGAAGACAGCAGGGCAAAGCATTTTCTAGCTTAAGCCAGGAGCTCCAGGGCATCTAGTTCAGGGTGCCAGGATTTCTACCATATGGAAGGTGCAAGAGCAGGCTTTGCAGTGAATGCGCAAAAAGCAAAATTGTGGGGGGGGGGGTGTATAAGGCATGCAGGATTGTGCTGCTGGGAGCTGAAGTCCAACACATCTGGCAAACACAAGGATGGGAAAGGCTATTGCAAAGCAAAGCACAAAGAGGAAGAATTATTGTAAGTCTTTTTTGAGGAAGCAGCATAAAGCTCCCCGGTAGAGCATTTTGCAAGATAGGAGGAAATGGGGCAGAATGAAAGGTCTTTTTGTGGGTTTGGGGATTCTGTTTAGGAGCTGCTCTATTGAGGGCTCATCCACACTTTTGCTTGCTCCACCATTTTCCACCAGAAAAACCTGTTATTTACTGCAGAATTGAAGCAAATGCAAACTGGGTTTTCTCCGGATTGATGTTTGCTCCGGTTTAATGCTTAAGCATGGGTTTCCAAGGGAAAAGCAGGGGGGCAAAGACAAAACCAACCAGACTCCTGCTTTCTAGGCACGGGATGAACGGAAGTGTGAACGAGCCCTGTGTGTTAGTATAATATAGAAATCCTCAATCTATGCTTGGTTGGTCCCTTGTCCTGCAGGCAGCAGTCACAAAGCCAACTTCACCTCTACTACATATTTCAGAAACTGGATATGAACTAGCAGTTTTAGGTAACAGGTGGGGCTGGGGGGAGAGGGATGGACAGGTCTCTAAGATGCACTGCCTTCCAACCTTAGGAACCTAGTAAAACAAGATGAAGAAATATAGTGCACCACATAAAAAGAGAATGTCCACAAAACAGCCTAGGACTCCTCCGGACAAACCCACCGAAAACACTGGGTGAAGGTCTGTTGGTGGAGAAGAGGTTAATTTTCCCAGCAGAGAGGTGATGAGGAGCAGAGAGATGAGAGATGAAACCCAAACTGAGCGTGATTGGGGGAGGTCTCCTGTTATTGGATTGTTCTTATTCAGCAGACCTATCTTTCTATATATACCGTATTTTCCGGCGTATAAGACGACTGGGCGTATAAGACGACCCCCAGCTTTTCCAGTTAAAATATAGAGTTTGGGATATACTCGCCGTATAAGAAATACGACCCGGCGTATAAGACGACCCCCGACTTGAGAAAATTTTCCTGAGTTAAAAAGTAGTCTTATACGCAGGAATATACAGTAATTATTGGTTGCTTATTAATATATTTTATTGAAGTGAGAATTTAGTGGATGGAGTGATATGTTGGGTTTAAGAAGAATAGCTGAGCCATTGGGGTAACAACATGGTTATATGCAAGGTTTTTTTTGCTTTGCTTTTTGGACTATTTATGATATTTTCTAGATACTGGATGTTGTATTTGATGATGTTTAGTAGTTTGTATAGAATTCGATTTTGTGGGATTTTATTTATGTATATTGTTTTCGTTGCTTAATTACGTTACTAAAATGTGGAAGTATTATTAACTGAATGTTAAGTATAAAAATACAATACAACCTTATTTATTTTGAAACTAGCGGACCCGGCCACGCGTTGCTGTGGCTCATTTTGTGAAATGTAAAAGGAAGATAGAAAAGAGAAAGCGCACGCCTCCCCACAGCTTCTCCCGTTGATCTCCCGCATACATGATCTCCCACAACATGTAGTGTTGTGATGTCATGCTGCTCACTATGGGATGGGTTAGGATCTAAAAAAGTATGTTTTTTTCCATTTTACTTGTCGCTGGTGTGACATCTATATAATGTAGTTACATATAAACACTCCCATATTCAAAAGCAACGTTATGTCAAAATTTCAAAGCAATCGGTGCAGTACTTTGGGAGATTATCCATTAGGGACAAACTGACATAGATATGTGGACTCCTTAAGAGATTTACCTTGAAATGTAAAGCTGTCTACAAGACAGATAAATAAATTAAAGTGGGCGATATCAGTTTTTCAACATTGTGATATATCACCGGCCAAACATCATGATATACTGATATATCACATTGTCTAAAATGGGGAGTAAAGAGAAAATAAGGTTTGTAGCAAGAAGCAGCCCAGTATTGATTTCTGGATGTGGAATAGTTCAAAGTGGTTTTGAAGGATACATCGCCTAGCCCTAAACACAGTGACACCATACACAGGGCCTTCTCGGTAGTGGCGCCCGCCCTGTGGAACACCCTCCCTTCAGATGTCAAAGAGAACAACAACTATCAGACCTTTAGAAGACATCTGAAGGCAGCCCTGTTTAGGGAGGCTTTTAATGTTTAATAGATTGTTGTATTTTAATGTTCTGTTGAAAGCCGCCCAGAGTGGCTGGGGAAACCCAGCCAGATGGGCGGGGTATAAATAATAAATTATTATATTATAATTATTATTATTCTGCCGCTACATGGCAAGGCTAGGTGGATGGTGCTGCCTTGGGCAGAGCGCATCAGGCGGGACACCATATGCCACCACACACACAAATGAAGAGGCATAGCCTCTCCCCAGAGCCTGCCCAGCTCACAGCAATGCTTGCAACTACTGGAAGCCATCCTCCATGCAAGGCACCAGAGGCTACTCCATTCCTCTTTATGGGCTTTGAGGTCCATATCATTTTTGCAGGATGTTAACCTTGTTGAACTAGAAGTAATATCCATTCATTTAAATGAAAGGTTATCTTCGAAGGCAGTATGTATGGACTGCAGGCTTAACATTTTCCTTCCTTTAGGTCAGTGGTGGCCAAACTTGGCCCTCCAGCTGTTTTGGGACTACAATTCCCATCATCCCTGACCACTGGTCCTGTTAGCTAGGGATGATGAGAGTTGTAGTCCAAAAACAGCTGGAGGGCCAAGTTTGGCCACCACTGCTTTAGGCAAGCATGAATTCTTAGAAGTACTTGTCAGAGTGCAATTTTAACACAGAGACACATACACACACACCGTTTCTTTGTTCCTGAAGCTATCATACGCACCTGAAATGCTGAAGCTATCATACTCACACCCATATATGATAGGTTTAACAGAGGAGTTCCAGATGAATGTGGCCCTCAAGGCAAACAATTCCAAATACGGGCCACCACAACCACAAGCAGCTAACCTCTATGGACTGAGAGGGATATTACTTAACTTCAAAATGTACTTTCAAATAAAAGCAAGTCCCAGATGAAGCCACCACCAGCTCACACCATCACAGTACTGCTTCTTCCAATGGGCAGCAGCTCTCCAAAATACCCCCAGATCTTTTACACCAGAGATGACACAGTAATTTAGTTTTACTAGCAAACCGGAGGTTAAACTAACCCCTTTCCAGCCCTGGGAAGAGCATGGGCAGCGTTTGCACGACACACCTACACACTGCAGCCGACACATGACTAACGTGTCGCAACACAGAGTTTGGAAAGGTCTGCTCTACATAGTTCCATCCTTATTTAAGACACTGTGATATATTTATATATTGCGGTGTTTCGCTGGCGATCTATCACGATGCTGAAAACCAGATTATTGCCCAGCCCTAACATGTACCTACTCAAAGGTACAAGTGACAGGTACGGTATGCTTTGAAGCTGGAACTTTATGCATGTATTCTTGGGCATTTCCTGTGATGGGAAAGAGCGGCTGCTGCCGCCACCACTCAGAGATTGTCCTAGCTAGCAGTTTCAGTTTCACCTGATCACTTGTTCTGGAACCCGCACAGCCTAATCTCAGATGTCAGTGGAGGACAAGCAGGGAAAAAGAGGAAGCAACAGAGATAGGGACTCTCCATTTTTAAGCCAGGTCAATGAAACCTGGGAGACGGGGAATTCAGTTTTCAGAGACAAAGGTAAAGGTAAAGGGACCCCTGACCATTAGGTCCAGTCGTGTCCGACTCTGGGGTTGCGGCGCTCATCTTGCTTTATTGGCCGAGAGCCGGCGTACAGCTTCCAGGTCATGTGGCCAGCATGACTAAGCCGCTTCTGGCGAACCAGAGCAGCGCACGGAAACGCCGTTTACCTTCCCGCCAGAGCGGTTCCTATTTATCTACTTGCACTTTGATGTGCTTTCGAACTGCTAGGTGGGCAGGAACTGGGACCGAGCAACGGGAGCTCACCCCGTCGCAGGGATTCGAACCGCCGACCTTCTGATCAGCAAGCCCTAGGCTCTGTGGTTTAACCCACAGCGCCACCTGGGTCCCTTTCAGAGATAGGAATTAATAAAAGTCTCCAGACTATAGGCTATAGTTCCCAGCACCCTTAACAACAGTTCTCTCTTTGGGTTCTTTGAGGGATGCGCTGCAAAGGCAGGGTGTCAATATAGCTATACAAAGATGGAAGACTTCCACGGGCAGCTGGTGAAGGAAGTCTTGTGGAAGTCTTGTGGCAAATGGTTCAGATTGGAGCCCTCCTTTCACGGCTGAGAAATTCTGCAGTTGAATTTACTTCTGAAGAGGGCTCCTATTAAAACCTCTTTAATAAAAAAGAAAAGTGAAACTCCACTCAGAGTTCCCCTGATCGACTTTTAAAGATTGCCAGTGGCTGCAGACAGAGGACAGATGGGGAGGAGACTGAAGGCCCCACTGCATGGGAGTGGATGCTCTCAGCACTTCTCTTTGCCGCACACCCTGCCTCTGCCCACACAGGACAGGATGCAAAAGAAGAGGCCTTTCTCTGGCCCAAGTCTCCACAACTAGACATGGAGGACACACACCGCTCCCCAGGACTGCCCCACAGCCTCTCCTCTGGTGTGAAGCAAGAAGACACACACTACAAACAAACAAACAAACGCACACGAGTTTGTTGTACGCCAGTGTTTCTCAAACTTGGGTCTCCAGCTGTTGTTGGACTACAACTCCCATCATTCCTGACCACTGGTCCTGCTAGCTAAGGACGATTGCGGTCAGGGATGAAGGGAGATGTAGCCCAACAAGAGCTGGAGACCCAAGTTTGAGAAACACTGTATTAACCTTTCCAGCCCCCCAAAAAGATCCCCTCTTGAACCAGTATGCCACCCCATATCATAAGGGGGAATGAAGAGAAGAGGAAGAAGAGGGGTTGGGAAGGGAGGAGAAAAACAGGAGGGGAGGAGGAAACCTGGGTGCGAATCCCCGCTCCCTCCCTCGGACCCCCTCCCCCCAGCCCAAGGCTCGGCCCTTTGCCCCAGCCGTGAAATGGGTCCATTTGCCGCCTCTCCGTCCTCGCCACCAGGGGGCGCCCGAGCAAAGGCGGCGGGGGGGGGGAACTGAGAGGGAGCCGCCCTGGGCCGGACAAGCAGGACCACGGCGACGAAGAAGGCGCAGGGGCCGCTGCCCCCGCCACCCTTCGAGGCAGGAGGAGGGGGAGGAAACCCTCAGGCCGGCCCAGCGCAGGCTCACCTCTGCGGCAGCACCATCGCCCTCCGGCAGCCCCAGCACATTCCCCGGCGAGAAGGAGGCGGCGGCTGCCATGGCCCCGGGAGCACAAGGCCGCCGGAATCCCTCAGCGTCTTCGCCTGACTGACGGACTGGCAAGATGAGCGACAGGCGGCCGAGCCCAGCTTTCCCTCCTCCCTTGGCCACGCCCATATAAGCCGGGCCGCCCGCCCCGCAGCCAATGAGATCGCCGCGCCGCCCTCAGCTGCTGCGGGAAGCTCAAGGGGATTGGAGCACGGCGAGCTAGCGCCCTCCCACCTCGCCTCCGCTCGTGTCAACAACAACCCCGCCCGCCTCACTGGCTTGGCGCCCCACCCATCACCGTGTCCCGCCTTTTTTCCCCATCAGGGCGGGGTGGGGAGGAGCCAGACCGAGTTCTGGAAGAGGAGCCACAAGTGGGCGTGGTCGGCGAATTCTATTCAGCCTCATCGCGATTCCGTCCTCTTTTTGCCCGGCTTTGCTCAGCTTGACGATGTGGCCTTTGAGCTTCTGGTTATTTGTGGGTGGGAAGCTTTAATCTCGCCTTTTAAAAAAGATTGAGTGCGCTTTTGGATTTTTGTATGGTTTGTTTTATACTGGTTTTATTGTTTTTGTCTGTTTGTTTGTCCTTGACAAAACAAAATAAAAAAATTCCTTCCAGTAGCACCTTAGAGACCAACTAAGTTTGTTCTTGGTATGAGCTTTTCGTGTGCATGCACACTTCTTCAGATACTTCGTGTGCATGCACACTTCTTCAGATTCTTCATGTGCATGCACATCTTCTTCAGATGTTTGTCCTTGAGTTGCTTTATTGGGGGGGGGGGACCAAGGGTGTCTTAAAGGTAAAGGGACCCCTGACCGTTAGGTCCAGGCGTGACCGATATCTTGGTTGCTTTATTTTGCTCTAGTTAAGGAGTGATGTTGCTTTAACTGTGTTCATTCATGATTATAATGGAACTCACCTGGTGCCATGAGTGAGTTCATAAGCTCATGAACTCCTGACATCCAACAGCAGTGGTTACATGTTCATATGACCACTGCTCCTTGAAAACTTCCATTGTATATTGAGGTATGCTATTTGTTGTTGTTGTTCAGTCGTTCAGTCGTGTCCGACTCTTCGTGACCCCATGGACCCCATGGTATGCTATTATATTACATTATTATATTGGTGCTATGTTTTATTGAATTATGTATATTTGCATTAGATGTATTGATTTCATGGATTACTGTGATACATGTCCATGCAGGTTTTTGGTTGTTTATTTATCTATATTTTGCAGTTACATGCTGAAGAATACAGGATCACTGTCCGTTATCTTACTGTTATTATACATGAAAAAAATATACTACTTTCATTGGCCGTCGTGTTGCTCATCTTGCATTCCGGGTCATGTGGCCAGCATGACTAAGCCGCTTCTGGCGAACCAGAGCAGCGCACAGAAACGGCGTTTACCTTCCCGCCGGAGCGGTACCTATTTATCTACTTGCACTTATCTACTTGTCTTAGTAAGTTTAATAAATAGTAATAACAATGGCGCAGTGAGTTATCTTGCAGCCAAGCGGCAGCTCCCACCAGTAGCTCTCCTGCTCAGTTTCCATCCTGGGTGGGTCGTGAGGAACAGAGGCAACTTATTTATTTATTTACTTATTTATTACATTTTGATTTCACATTTTTGTTCCAAGTGGCTCAAGGTGGTTCTCCCCACCCCCCATGTCATCCTCACAACAACCCTTTGAGGTAGGTTAGGGCATTAGGCTGAGAGGCAGGGACTGGCCCAAGGTCACCCAGTGAGCTTCATGGCTGAGTGGGGATTCAAACTCTGGTCTCCCAGGTCATAGTCCCACTCTAACCATTATGCCACCCTCCCTTCGTTTTCCTGGTCTTTCACTGGTCTTCAACTGGTGGGTCAGGACCCTCTACTGGGTCCTGGTCTGCTCTGAGGTGGGTCGCAGCAGCAGCACTGTATGTCGCCATACAAATAAATGGGTGCCCATGAAAAAGGTTCCCAGGTCGGAAAAGATTGAAGATGCTTTAGATTGCAAGCCCGAGGGCCACAACTCTCTTACTACTGTTTTTTGTAAGACAAGCTTGAGAGCTTTTCCCACCAAAGTGCAGGGTGAAAACCCCCTGAAATATATACCGTATTTTTCCGCCGATAAGACGACTCATGTATAAGACGCACCCTGCCCCACCCTGCTCGCGGCAGCCAATCACCAGTCCACCCTTGGCACTATCTGTGTATTTTTGACATTATTTTTAAGGGGAAAAACCTAGTTTTATACACGGAAAAATACGGTAGTTTCCCACATAAAGTTTCAAAGGGTGTTTACTTTTCTATCCTAGCCTTGTAGTTCCAAAGATGCAGATATGGCTCTGCCTCCACAGTGGTGTTATCTCAAGCCAGTTAGATTGAGAGTGACTGATCCCAAGGTCACCTCAGTGAGCTTCTTCTTCTTTTTTTTAAAATAAATTTTTATTCATTTTATAACAAATAAAATTAGAGCAATATAAACATACACTAAAAGGCAAGAAAATAATTCTAACACAAATATTTCTTAATTTCAACTAATTTCTTAATTTCAGCTAATTTCCATAACATCTTCAGATGGCTTCCCTCGAACACTTCCTTCTATTTAACATACAAAAATGTCTTAATCCAACTATTATTATGTGAGTTTACAAAATAAAGTTTACGTTCAACAATATTTAGTCTACATCTCGTTTATTTTGCTATCTTCACCCATCCCCTATCCCAAGGAGTAGGGGGTAGAAGGGAAGGGAAGGAAAAAGAACAAACGAAAAGAAAAGAAAAGACACCCCCACACCTACTTGTGCACCCCCCCACCCACCCAACCGACTTCCTGTCAAATCCCTTTGCATCTGCGCGTCTTAATACTGAATATAATTCAACCAATATACCTTCATATATACTTTCTCTGATACATTCTTAATAACTTATCCTATATAATAATCTCCCTGTGTCCCTGCGTCCACCGTCCGTGTGTCAGTGGAATTGCCAACTGCGCATGCGCTCCACTGACACAGAGATTGGAGCGCAGAGAGGAGGAGGAGGCTGATTGGTTGGAGCGCAGCGCGAGCGAAGCGCTTGCACTTCGCGAGCCTCCGAAGCTCTCCGCTTCAATCGCCACCGCCACCGCTCCTATTGCCGCCTCCTCCTGCTCTGGGGCCAGAAGCCGCAATGGCGGGCGCTCCCCGCGCGCTGCTGCTTCTCCCCCTCCCTTCTTTCTCCGGCGGGGCAGTGGCAACAGGCGGCTCCGCCATGGTGGTGGGTTGGCCGGCTGAGGCGGGGAGAAGGAAGGGAGGGGGACAACTGCATATTGCGCCTCAGGTCCCGGCCGCCGCCGCTAGCGCCCATTATTAATGGGCTGAATTCAACTAGTACATTCATAATTCCCCAACTCAATATTATTTATTTACACTCAATTGCTGGCATGGAAGCAAAGGTGTTATTATATTTTTGTACATACTTCAGTGAGCTTCTTGGTTGGCTGCAGAATTTGGTTTCCTGGTCCCAGTGCCAGATTAAATCCTGCGGAGGCCCCTAGGTAGTTGAAATCTCCCGGGGGGGGGGGGGACTCACAGATGATCTAATACATTTTTGTAATTTTCTTTCAATATCAAATCTGTTATTATTTTGATCCGTTGTCGTGGGGCTCCGAAAAGGCGTGGGGCCCATAGGCCGGTGCCTATTCTGCCTATTTGGTAATCTGGCACTGCCTGGTCCATCATGTTAACCAGCGTTTCCCAACCGGTGTGCCGCGGCACACTAGTGTGCCGCGAGACACCGGCTGATGTGCCGCGGAAAAAGGGACCTGCAGCCCAGGGCTGCACAGGACCGTGGCGGCGGCGCTGCTGGAGCCCGGCGGCGAAGCGGAAGCCAGGGCGGCGCTGCTCCCTTGGCTGCTGCAGCAGCAACAGCAGCCTCGCGCGAGAATCAGAGCCCAGGGTGCCCTGCAGCCCCGCGCTGCACAGGACCGTGGCGGCGGCAATGCTGGAGCCCGGCGGCGAAGCGGAAGCCAGGGCGGCGCTGCTCCCTTGGCTGCTGCAGCAGCAGCAACAGAAGCCTCGCGGGAGAATCCCGACCTGGTGCCCCAGCTGATGGGCGGGAGAAAGGACGCCGCGCTACAGCTGATCCCAGAGGTAACTCTGGGTCAGGAGACCCGGCGCAGCCGGGTGGGGGAGGAGCGGTGTGCCGCGAGATTTTTTTAATGAAACAAGTGTGCCGTTGCCTAGATTAGGTTGGGAAACACTGATGTTAACTGTCTCACCAGCTAAGGAAGATACTGAGATGCGACTGTGCAGAGTGGGTTTTCCAGTCAGTTTTCCAGTCTTTGGACAGCCCATACCCCTCCCCCAATTAATAACCATATTTTTGGAATTTCCACAGCTCAGTTATTGAGCATATACTGTAATTTGCATGCAGAAGGCCTCAAAATCAATCCCTGGCATCTTTAGGTGGGGCTGGGAGAGACTTCCATCCAAAACCCTGGAGAGCTACTGCCCATCAGGTGTAGGCAACACTGAGCTAGATCAATCAGAGGTCTGACTGGGTCTTGTAATAAAAAATTTAAGGTCTTATATACCGTATATAATAAATGTTCATAAATGTACCAAGCAAACATGTACATAAATATATAAACCACATGTCTGAAGCAGCACAGGAAGACAGTCATGAAACCATTTTGACTCCCAAACTGACCAAATGTTTCTCTGCAAGGAGAGAGGAAATGAAATGATCCAGCGCCGAGTGCCTTCTGGCGGTTCCCTCACTGCGAGAAGCAAAGCTACAGGGAACCAGGCAGAGGGCCTTCTCGGTAGTGGCGCCCGCCCTGTGGAACGCCCTCCCATCAGAGGTTAAATGGATCAACATGACATTTAGAAAATACCTGAAGGCAGCCCTGTTTAGGGAAGTTTTTTATCTGTGATGTGTTAATGTATTTTAATGTTTGCTGGAAGCCACCCAGAGTGGCTGGGGAGACCCAGCCAGATGGGCGGGGTACACATAATAAATTATTATTGTTTTATTTTATTATAATTGAAAAACCTTCCCATTGTCTCAGGAATTAAGTAATTACCATCTCAAAGGAATGGCCAGACTACCAGAAAAGGCAATCAGACAACTTTCCAGACAGGAGATAAAGAACGCACTCAGATTTCTGTTGTACACCACCTTTTCTGTAGGTATGATGTTTCTGGGGGTGGTCTTGGACTCCATATATAGACATATATAAAATGTCTATATAAGGGCAGGCACACCTTTGTTGTGGGTCCTCCTCCTCTCTCCTGCGTGTGGGGGGAGTACCCTGATGCAACAGTTTAATAAAGATCAGGCTTACTAGCTGCTTTGCTCCTCAATATTCTCTGGTTGGCATCTGTTATTTTCTCCTACCAATGGAGAACCTACAAAGGACTCTATAAGGGCTCTTGGGTACCCCGTAAGGGAATAAGGGCAGATTTTGTTTACAACAGTCTAAAGCATCTTCATACGTTCAGAATCATAGGCAAAGCTGTTTGAGTGCTCCAAAGCAACCTGTCAATGTGAACCATTCTTGTTTATTGCATTTAATGCTTGTTTCCATGGGGCTTGTACAGGCCATGCATACACCCTTGCCCACACACATTACAGAGAGACACACCCTCCCCTGCAGCGTTTCTTAACACCCGTGTCCATGTAATAAATTGCTCCTCAAGTCTGGCTTAATATAAAATGTTTTATTGTTTCTGAAAACATTAAAAAAAAACAAATTTTGAGCACTTTCAATAAAAAATCAACTGAAATGCTACTGCAATATCCAACTACTGTCATTTCAGCAGGTACAACAGACAACAAAACACCGGGGGGGGGGGGGAGAGAGAGAGAGAGAAGAATCTGTGCACTAGATGAAAAGGTAGAGAGGGTGGTTTTTTTCTTCTTTCCTTATAGAAAGCACAAAAGTATAGTACAAGACTTTATATAAACTTCAGATGCTGCACTGCCCAAGAAACAATTTCCTTCTTTTTCAGTTCAAAAGTCAGTGCTTATTGCAATTATTTGCAAATTCTTTACTTCATGAATTCTCATGAAAAAAATTATGCCAAAAGGGTTCCCCCCCAACACCAGAGCAATAAAGATAAGGAGAAAGTAACGTATTTAACAATAACTAAGCAGAATTAGTAAACGTAAAAAAAAAAAAAAGTAACTAACTGGTGATTCAGCTATGCTTGTCTGGTTAGCACAGACCCAGATCTAATACAGCGCAAAAATAATAATGATGAAAAGAGTGGGTTACAAGAGTCTACCTAGCACTGTACAAGGTAAGTCAAGAGAACACGCATGCACATCAGGTGGTCATGTATTAACATGGTGAGGCAAACAAAACAGTTCTTTTTTTTCTTCCTGCTGTAAGATTCTCACGTAAGAGAATAAGAAATAGAAACATCTCATTGAGATCAATGCACATTGCTACATAAGACAAGTTACCTGTCATTTGCATGACATTTTGCCTTTTAATAATGAAACACATTAAAAAAGTTTTCCGTAGTCATTGTTTTTCTCTCTTTTTTTAATAATCTGTGGGCCGTCAAATTTGTTGCATTTATCCTAAGGAATGTGCCTGCCACAGTTCAACAGAAGCCTTAGTGCAATAGCTGAACCCCACACAGTCCAACAGGCTGGCCAGCCAAATCCAAAATATATTCTTGGCAATACTGTACATGGGGGGTGCAAGTTCATTCGCCTTTAGCCAAGGAGAGCAACCCTCTGAACAACTAAAATCATCATTGTTACGCAGGGGTCTTATCTGGCAGAAGGGGGCTTCTGCCTCCCCCCCCCCCCCAGAGATGGCACACTTTGGTGTGAAGCAGGGACTTGTCTGCAGGCAGAGAGCGAAGGAGCTGCAAGCACCAGGGAGAGGGAGGGGTCCAGCAAGCTGCCCATTACAACCCCAAACACAGGGAGGAAACCACAAAACAAGCACAGGCCAACAATACACAAAACCCCATTTTGGGTCTAGCACCATGAAGTGTGTGTGAAAAAGTTTTGGCTCCCCAGGCCCTCCTTGCAAACCTAACTTCCATTCAATTCGCTTTTAAGTTGTCGCAGAATTCCTACTTGAGTGACCAAATGAAGCTAAAGCAGAATGATCACTTCAGTCCCAATTTACCAGTAGCGTTTCAAAATTAAGGTAACAGACCTTTCTTTTATTTTATTTTTAGGGTGGGGGAGACAAAATGGTAGTGGTCACATGATAGTTTGAAAGTCTCACATTTAAAACTGATTTCAATTCAGCCATCCGTAGCTTGTATCTACATTACAGTCCATGCTCAAACCTGTATCTACAATGTATCCAACACATTTTGGGTTGAAGGGTCTAAAAAGTGCTCCACTCCCAATTGACTTGGATGTGGGCAAGAGCTCCCTGCTGGCCAATCAGGAGCAATAGGCAGACGATGAAGGTGAGCAGCACATGGACCACCCCCAGGTTGCTGCACCTTCACCACCATCACCTAGGGACAAACCAAGAAGTGCTGCTCCTGGAGGGGGGCAGAGAACCCAATGGGAACCTCCATCTGCACAGCAGGGGTGGAGGAGGCATCCCTCTGCGCCAAGGAGTGCTCAAAATATATGCCAGCATGCCTCCTTTAAGGGCCTGTGATGTGAGAACAGACACACAAACACACACACTGCTATCCTGCCACACAGGACAAAACCCAGATGGAAAGGGGGAAATCTCTTGTTTGGTTTCTTTGTACTTCCAGATTTTTTTATTTAATGAAAAACACGTGTGCACACACAAATCTTAAAAATTACAAACCAAAAAACATGCAGAAATCGGATTTCTCTCTTTAAAAAACCCCCACAATATACTGGGTGAATGTGCTGTGGAATCCTCTGGGGTACCCAGGTGAGTAGTTGCTGCTTTGCCCTCACCTCCAAAGTCAACTTTTCTATACACTGCTGCCTTAACTCCAGGCACACACAAGCAGCCAGGAAACTCCCCATGGCCCTTGCTCCTTGCCCCCCACCCCACGGACTCCAAAGGGGCTGGCTATGGCTCACGTACATGGAGTAAGACGCTGGCAACCCCACACAGGCAGCGTTTCTGTGGGGCCTGAAATGAAGTATTGTCACGAAGCCTGGATTCCAGCACCTTGAATGCAGAGGCACAGCAACACTGGGGGAACTTCCTCCCCATGAGCACATTAACCAGAACTGCTGCCCTGAAACCTTTTGCTCTGGAACTGCCCTACATGTGCCAACAATCAGGGCACAATCTATGTCTGACCGGCTGGTAGTCTCAAAAGCCTGCCAGGCTTTCTCTCCTTCCCAGTAATATTCTGGCCCTGTCACCTTACTTCAGTTTTGGCAGGTGCAAAACGACCAGCCCACATTACAAGAGGCAAACACAGCACAAGTACCCAGGGAACAGCATCCTGCAGCCTTGGTTAATGGATCTGGCAAAATGTTTCCCAGGTGAAGTCACAGTTCTGGCACAGATCCTTCTGCCTGAGTAAGGCCCCAGCTGGCTAATGGCTGTCTGTTCTCTCTTCACAGCCCTTTGAAAGGCAATGGCCACACTCCCCGGGCAGCTCCTGCTGGGGGCATCTGCTTGCAACAGGCAGAAATGGGGCACCAACAAACCTATGCATCCTTCCCCATCCATTTCCATTGGGTTTGTGTAGGGTAGCTTCTGAAATACATCCCATGGCATGTTTGTACCCCATGGCATCTAGCAGCACTTATGGCTCTATGAAAATTGTTCTTTCTATCAGCTTCTCAGGAAAGAGCAGAGGGGCTGCACATCAGTGAAGAGGCAACTGCTTTTCTGCACCCCAAATGTTGTTTACAAGTGAGAATGGATGGGTTGGGGCCATATCCACCTTAACTTCAGGTTGCTCCAATTCTGATAAATAAATAGGAAACATAACGGAATGAAGTCTTATGAGGTCTCAAGGCTCAGAATGACATTTCCTCTCAAGGATATTAAAACCAATAAAAACAGATAGATTTTTAAGCTGAGATTTTCAAGCAACTAAAGAAGGCTAAGCACATACCCCCCCACACACACTTTCCAATAAAATTTTAGTGCTTCTTTCTCATTCCTTGATAGTTCCTATCTGTCGCTCCCCCTTTTAGCCCTTTATTGTCATTTTAAGTTGTATTGGTGTCTAAGTATAGCGTTCTCACACCGTCCACCTTCTAAGCTATATGGTCAGTTTTTACCCAAGTCTTCCTCCGCCATTAATCCACAGCTGGGACCCCCCACCTCTGTGGTTCTCTAACAGCAATGAAACATAGGAGGCGATAGCGAGCCCAGAATCTTTGGGAAGCAGCCATTTAAAGTCCATCACCCAATCAAGCAACCTGCGCTGATATACACAGGGAACTCTCGCCTCCTGGACCGCTTCCCCCGTTTCCTCTACAGGCTCGCTCCTCACAGACGTGTGCAGGCCCTCCAGCGCAAGGGATGCGCCAGCATGTGCAAGGGCCCCGTGTCCACACCCAAGTGCACGTAGCCCTCTCCATCCGAGGAACACAGTTGCTGAGTGGCCTCCACTCCTTCCAATGCAGCTTGCTTGGTAACCCAGGGAACAGCAGCCCAACAAAGGACTCAGGGCGGCACTGACTGAAATGAACAGAGGGAGGAGCAGCCAGGTAACACTTCTTGGGGAACTGCCAAGCCCCTTTCCTTAGCAATTTAGACTCGCTACACTCTTGGAACCTCCCCGGCCACTTTTCCTTTTGCAACAGCAAAAAAATGCTGTTCGGTAAGTAAAATTTTTAAAATCTAATACTGGCTCTGGATCAGGCTGTATCCTTCAGAAAAGTCTTTAAAATGGGTACGACTGAATATTCCCTGCTGAAGAATAGAGCAGCTGGTGGAGCAAAGGTGTTGGTTGTTGTTGGGTGTTTTTTGTTTTGTAAAAATGCCACAATTAAGTCATAGTCAATGTTTCTGCTGCAGGGAGGCACTTCCATTAAGACAAATACAAAGCGTCTGTCTGTCTTTTAGATACAGTGTGCTACATACATCATATTACATATATTTATTTAATTTTTTTATCTTTTTTTAAAAAAAGACTCAACCCAACATTTCAACAGCAGGATGGTCCTTGCTCTCCATCCAATCGAAACCTGCCGAAGTCATTGAGTTAATGGACTCGTTGCAGATCTGCTGGAACAAGGGGTCGTTCTTTAATTCTTCCAGTGTTGCTTCATCGTCCTGGCCCTGCTGGTGAGCCGGGTCAAAGAGCAGGTTTGCGTCCAGCGTGTTCAAATCGTTAATGCTGCCCGAAAGCTCGGAAGCCAACCTGATGTCATTGGAGAAGACGGAGGTCACGTTGCTGAGATCAGAAGCCACCTGGTTGGCCAGCTGCTGGCTACTCTGGAGGCTGCCCTCACCGAGGAAGTCTTTCACGGTGCTGCTGAAATCCAGCTGCTGCTGCTGCTGCTCCTCCTCCTCCTCCAGAGGCTCCGATTGTGCTTGGTTATCTCCGGGAGCAAAAGGGATGTGATCGGCGCTGCTGCTCTTCGTGAGGTAACTTGGTGTTTGGAATTCGAAAACCGAAGGGCTGGGGCTGAGCACGTTCTGGCCGTTGGCACTCGGAAACGTGGAAGAGGAAGTTTCTAAAATCTGGGTCAGGTTCATCCTGGCTGTGTAGTTGGAGGGCAAGTTGTTGATCCCCAGGCCCCTCACCGCGTCATCGTTATCCGAATCGAGCTTGTTCAGCAAGACGTTTGTTATCTTCTTAGAATTCGCCTGCTTCTGAGGAGGCGGGAAAGCCGTCTGCATCATGACAGTCAAGGGGACCGACTGGCTCCTCTGCGCAAGGCTGCTGGCACTCGCGTCCGCGTGGACGGCGCTTAACGCGTTGTGGACTTCCGGAGTGATGGGGCTGCCGAAGGGCGCTGCGGTCGCGGCCGTTGTCGTGCTGGAGCGCAGCACATTGCCAGCAGGGCAAGCGGTGCTCCCACTGAGATTGCGCTGGCGGTGGACGGCAGGGCTGACGCTCCGGCACCTGAAGCTGCTGTTATGGGAGGAACCCGCCCCTTTGCCGTCAAGGGGTGCAGGCACAGCGAAGCCCTCCTGCTTGCTGCCGGCGCTGCTGACGGGAGAGACAGGAGTCACACGACCAAAATGGGTGTCGTGGTGCCGAGGCTGAGACTGGTAGGACTGGCCGGGAACGGCGAAGGCGTGGGGCTTCCTGAAGCGGTCGTCCACCAGCTCCTGGTAGCTCGGGAGGATCCCATGGCTGGAGACGGGCGGGTTGCTCACTCCGCTGTACCCGGCATTCATCCACTCCAGCTTGGTTTTGTCCGGGTGCGTAGCCATGGGCCGCTGCATGGGCTTGACGGGGCTGCTGGAGACGATGCTAGCATCATGGTAGGCCATGCTGGAGCTGATGGGTGTGAAGGCAAAGGGGTTCCTGCATTCCACAGGGCTCGGCGGGACACTGCTGCTGCAGTTGGAATGGGGTGTGCCGATCGGGGTGTGCCGGCTGCTCCCCAGGGCACTGTCGACGGGCGTCGTCTGAGCCATCCTGGAGCAGGGGCTCTCTCGCGACACGCCCTGCGATCCTGCAATGAGTTCGGACGTCGGAGTGGGCGTGGGTGTAGGTGTCGGGGTGGGCGTGGGAGTTGGGGTGTGGACAGGGGTGCCGCTGTTGTGGATCGGGTGGTAGAAGTGGGCGCTGCTGGCGTGAGAGGACAGGGATCCCCCCTGGGCCGCCCCCTGGCTCTGGAGGGCCATGCCCAGGGAGCTTCCATACAGGTGAGAGCTGTTCATGGACATCTGCTCCTCCATGAGCACCAGCTCCTCCACGATGCTGTCCTGGGTCAGGTCGTCGTCGAAGGAGAAGAAGTTCTCGTTGGACTGCGAGGCGGCATCCTCAAACTCCTTGAGCTCCGGCTGCAAGGCTAACTGGCTTGGCGCCTGTGCTTGCAGCTGCTGCTCCAGAGAGGGCTCTGGCCCCTGGCTCTGCATCTGCTGGCCGTAGGCAGCTGCCTGCTGGAGCCCTTCGAAGTGCACTGGCTCCCAGACAGACTTTGACAAGGCCTCCGAGCCGCCAGCGTGCTCCGCGAGAGCCAGAACACCGACGTCCTCCTGCAGCGGCTGCTGCTCGCAGTTCAGAGGGGCGAAGTCGGAGCTCTTTGCAAGATGCTGCCATATGTTGGGGCTAAAGTCGTCACTGGGCTGAGAACTGCTTTCTAAGACAAACACGTTCCCTTCCAACTTCACTTTGATGTCTGAAGAGGAGTCTGCCAGCTGCTGCCCTAAAGTCGAATCGCTGGAGCCAAGAACAAGGTCAGCGTCCAGGGGGCAAGTGGTCACTAAGCTGCTGGGCACCGCAGAATGGACTTTGATGGTCACCTTGCCAGGCACCTGCACAAGTGCTGCAGCCCCTTCGCTCTTGGCCACAGCCACCACTCTCTGCTGCACTTTCTTCACACCTCCCACTTTTGGGGCTTCTGTGCTGGCTGCAGAGACCTGCCCCACAGAGAGCTTCTTGACTGGGGGGCCCTGGGAGTCTGTAAAGGCAGATGGCAGCCGCTTCCTTGGGCTTTTAGCACACACTTTGTCACCACCGGGAGGCACAGGGATGCTGGTGCCAGAGAAGGTCTGCATGGCAACCGAGGGAGTGATCGTGCCAGGATTGATCTCCAATGTGGGAACTGGGCGGGATTCAGTGGGCTGGGCAAGGCTTTTCCTTCCTGCCTCCTCAGCTCTCGGGTCACAGCCCTGGACACATTTCCCTTCTCCGCGGACCTCCTCGGCTTGACCTTTCCACAGTTCCGCTTCACCTTTCCTCTGCTGCCCAACTGAGGTGCTCAGAGCAACCTTTGCAACTTTAGAGGCGTCTGCGTTCTCTTGGCACCGCAGCACTGCCTCGTCCAGGGCTGCCTCTGGCTCCATTTTGACCTCGACTGAAGATGCAGAGGGAGTCAAGCCTCCTCCTGCTGCTCCTCCGCTGCCACCAGCTTTGGGCCCCGGAGACTGAAGCGAAACGACGGACCCATTCTGAATCTGCGGGACAGTCCTCAGCTCTTCGGCTGCTCCGCAACCGCTGACAACCGAAGGTGTGTGCTTGACCGGCGTGCTGCCGGCGCTGCTGCTGCTCGGAGCCAGGGAGATGGTGGTCATTTTCACCACGTTCATGTGCTGAGCAGGGACAACGGTCTTGATGGGGCTGCTTGTGAACAGCACTGTCGTTGGGGACCGGATGGTGAGGGCACTGGTGTTGGCAGGCTTGGGCAGGATCTGAGGGTACCGGTGCCTGGCAGAACGATCACCAACAGGGCTGGCGGGAACATTCTGGGGGGTCTTTGGTGACTGCTTGACCGACTGCATATGCTGGGTGACCACTTGGACGTTGAGCGGGAGAACTTTGCCATCGGCTGAGCCCACAGGACTAGGCGACGTCACCAACTGCCGGGTCCTCGGCACCTGTTGGGGGAGGGAAATAAGGTTGCAGTTACTCCTTTTATAAAACCAGTCACCCAGCAAAACTAAACAGATCAAATTTGGTCTACAGGAGGCAAGTCTCCTTCCTGTCCACTTCCCCTACTTCCTGTTTGACACCCCCCCCCAATCTCCCATGCCCTATGTATTTTACTCTCTGACCCACTCATGTCGATCAAAAATCAACTCCTGCAGCTTCAAAACACACCTGTCTCTTCCCCATTCTCAAAAAAAGGTTTCCTCAACACCTCCTGCCCCACCAACTATTGTCCAAACTCCTGGAGTGGGCTCTCCACTGACACTCATCTTTCGTCCACTCTGCTGCACTGACCGCCCACAACCCTCACAAAATCGCCACGGATCTCTTCGTCACCACCGTCAAACTTCCATGTGACTTCCTGTGGCTGCCACATGTTGATTCTCAGCTGCATCTTTTCCCTACCTCTCTACCTGCCTTATTCCACTTTTCCAGGAGGGGAGACTCCTCCTCTCCTCCCTCCCTCTCCCCCCACCCCGGGCTTCCTGTTCTCCCCGCCCCGCCCCCCACCGACCGTTGGGTGACCTCACCAAGGAACAAGAAATGAGAGCATAGCTGCATTTCCCAATTGTCAGGGATCTTGCAAGGTACATGAAAGCACAGGGCCATAGGCGCAAACCTGCATAAAATCTGTAAATGCTAGTTTTTTATTTATAGGATTCACGCTTAGATTTTAAATGTCACAGAAGGCCAAGCCAGATAATTTCCTGATCCAAATCACACCAGAAAAGTTCTACAATAAATCTGCACCCCACCCTCGGATCACCCCAAATCACTTTCGCTTCCATTTGTTTAACCCCATTTAATTTCCAAAAAAAACCCTGCTACAAATCAGTTCATTTCCTTCCATGTATTCCCCCCAAATAAATCTCCAGAGAAAATAACTTTGAATTCACCTGTCTTCCTTTACTAATCATCATACGCAGTACCCAAGATAACCCCACCCCAATTTATTACCCACCTGGAAGCCCATGGGGAGGTCAGCAAAAGGTTTAGGGACCACTGTGTCTATCAACATCCACGCTAACAGCTTACCGTTATAGGGCTGGGAACAGCAGCCACGACAATGCCAATAGGCTGAGGAGACAAGATGGCTGGGCTCCCATTGGAAAGGCTGGTGACCCCATTGCTGGTGGTGCCCTCCACCTTCTTGGCTGGGGACTCTCCCGGCAAAGGCGACTGCAGCTTCTGCTCCTGCTGCTTCTTCTGGATCTTCCGCTGCAGCTGCTGCTTTGCATCAACTGGGGAGGACAGAGTTTTCACCTGGGGCTGGAAGGAATTGCTCTCCGCGGTTGGGACAAAAGCCGAAGGCTGGGGAATCCCTTTTATTCCTGGAAAAGATGAGAAGCAGGGCGGGTAAGGCATGCCTGCCATTTGAGCACCTACACCAGCCTTCCTGCTGTGTTGGACCAGAACTCCCATCAGCCCCAGCCAGCTCAGTCATATGATGCTTTGGCTGATGGGAGTTGTAGTCCCAAATGGCAGGGGGGGGCACCAGCATGGGAAATGACGACCCACACAATCCTTGGCCGAGCTCTTCGGACACAGTTCGGGTTCACTTGCACAGGAGGAGAGGGTACCTGGAAGAGCACAACATCAGGCTTATCAGCAACACTACAACTGCAAAAGCCACACAGCCTGCTTAACCACAACACCTATGTAAGGTGACTGACACCTGTCCAAGTTCAAAGGCGGTCGTTGCGACTGCTGGTCAGCTGCTGCAGCAACCTCCTTTAAAGGTGTGCATCTGGCACCGATCAGCTGACTGGTGCAGGGTGTGTGCCTTCGAAGGGCCTTGCTGTAACCCTCGGCTATGGTAGGGAACTCCCGGTGAGGAGCCCCACTTGAATTGGGAGCTCACATTAAGCTTCCAGTTATCCCTCTGTAGTCTTGGACATACCTGCCCCACATATGACATCACATAGGCGGTCAGGTGTGAGGCAGACAAGCATGGTTTGTGGGGAAACGCCTCATGAGTCAAGCTGGGACCTGGGGCAGAAGGCGGGAGTTTCCCGCTGCTGCCTAAGAGCACCTCAAATGCCTGGCAGTGAATAAATTTTGTAAGGTCCCCAGTGAACACATCTCCGTGAGACACAAGTCCCCTCCTTGTATACAGAAATGTGAATGGAAGTTGAAGATCCCTCACCTTTGTAAAATGGAAATAATAACAACTAAACGACTGTCAAGTCCACCTGCTGCAGGAGTTTGTAGGCCCTCCTGTATAGCTGGTGGGGCTTTCCATGGTGCAGAGTTAGGCCTGTGTCCCCCCACGCTGAGTCATTGCTGCAGCTCTAGACAAGAGACCAAATGTTTCCCAGGCAGATAAGAGATGCTTGCATGCCAAGTGGCACACTGACTTTCAGGAGAAAAGGCCTTCCTCAGACTGCACTGCTTCCAGTCAAACAGTGGGGAAATGTCACATTTCACAATAAAATACCGTGCATACAAAAAAACCCACATATCAGGTGAGATAGCAGGATCCCACTGCAGGGACTGTACCACCCTCAGTTTAATATAGGAAGGAATTTGTCCCAAGTGGCCTCCTTGTTAAAATTTCTTCCTTTCTTTAAAAGTATTTACAAACCGCTAATATTTTTAATATTTCTAAGCAGTGTACAGGATAATGGAACTCTAACTAAACACTCACACTCACTCACAAATACACACACACACACACACACACACACACACACACACACACAGAGAGAGAGAGAGAGAGAGAGAGAGAGAGAGAGACAGACAGACAGACAGACAGACAGACAGACAGACAGACAGACAACATGCAATAATCCTTGGAGCCAGTGCAGAGAAAACTCTGCTCCCCAAACCTGATTACTGACAGGTTAACAAGAATGAACCCAAAATCCCAAAATGCCTTTCCAAGAGGAACATCCATTGAGATTTCGGCAAGGGCCCACCATGCAGGGGAAATATGAACCCTCCAGCCCAGCCCCCTTATAACATGGAGAACGCCAACAGTTTCTCCTCCCAGGAACAGCACATCAAGTGGTGCACTGAGCCAACCCTCCTCACCTGCCGGGGCACCAGCCATCACAGTTAAAGCTGCCATTGATTTAGTGCCTATGTAGTGGCTTTTGACCAGGTAGCGGGCCAGATCCAAGACGGAATCGAAGGGCTGGCTGAGCACTTTCTGGGCCCACTGGCAGACCAGCTGGCAGGCGGCTGACACCACCTCTTCATCGGCACTCTGCAGGTGCCCAGAGGACTCTGCCCCTTCCAGCTGAAACAAAAACAAAAAGGAGACCCTGAGCAACAGCAACAGCTTCGCTATAGTACAGTAAAATAATGCTGGCATCATGTTGGGGTTCTTGAAGGACCTGAAGTGGGCTTTCCACTCTGATTTAGCCTTTTAAATGCCTTTTAAAATTATGTCAGACACTGCCATGGTGGCTCTGCAAAATTTCCTACACCCGATAAAAAACATAGCTCTAAGCTTCAGTAACCATTTTAACAAAAGGAAACTGAAATCAGGTTTATTCGTTTCAAAAAAGTGCTTATGGAATACCTGCGGGGAACTTCCAGATGTTGTTGGTCTCAATCAGTCCGCATCAGCCGACATGGCCAAATGGTTATGGATGGTGGTGATGGGAGTCTGGAGTGTGGCAACATCTGGAGGCCCCCCAAAGATGCTCCCCCCAAAAAAGATGGATAAAATCTGCCCCCTCTTTTAATGCCATTTCCCACGCTACTGCTTGTAGACATGAGATGGTCACATCTGCATTTGGACAGATGCAAAAATATATGGCGAAAACATGCTCTTCGTGTCTTGTGACAGGCACCTAGCCCCAACATTTCCAAAGGGAACGGTAAATGACATGCAGTATATTTCTGAAAGCAGAGGAGCCATTCTCTTCCCGCCCAATGTGCATGCGTAATGTAACAAGCTGTCAGAGGAGTCTTTGACCTTATGGTTTGCCTTGTGTTTTAAAAGGTTGCTCCTTCCCATTTACTACATAATGAAATCCCTTAGTTTTAAACATTCCAACTTCTGCAAAGCAAGCCCAGTGATCTTTAATTGTGCAATGCTAAGCTGCCAGCTTTCCGTGAAGCCCTTTTGTTCTACCTAAAAGGTCTTAATCATTCTGCCCAACAGCTCAGGTGTCTACTTTACCCCATCAGCAGTTTTGTGGAAGTCAAGGTTGGGGAGTGTCGGCATCTGCACAAAAGCTTTCTTCCGAAGTCCACTATAGCAATACGTGATTTTAAAAAATTAAGGTGTAAACAATTGTAAAATTGCAGTATTTCCCTTTGCATTAAATTAACTTTCTTACACAGACCTAACATAGATACAAAGCTGATTGGTCAACAGAACGTCCTTTCTGAATTTAAGGGTAGAAATGCAGACGTGATCAAAAAATGATCAAGGGTTAAGAGATGAGCTCTGTTCTTTCTATTGTTCCTTCCAGGCCTTCAATGCACCCCCACTCTTCTAGTAAGGCAAACTGCCCCCCTGTGCTCCCCCTAAAAGGTAAAGGTAAAGGGACCCCTGACCATTAGGTCCAGTCGCAGACGACTCTGGGGTTGCGGTGCTCATCTCACTTTATTGGCCGAGGGAGCCGGCATACAGCTTCCCGGTCATGTGGCCAGCATGACTAAGCTGCTTCTGGTGAACCAGAGCAGCGCACAGAAACGCCGTTTACCTTCCCGCCAGAGTGGTACCTATTTATCTACTTGCACTTTGACGTGCTTTCGAACTGCTAGGTGGGCAGGAGCAGGGACCAAGCAACGGGAGCTCACCCCGGCGCGGGGATTCGAACTGCCAATCTTCTGATCAGCAAGCCCTAGGCTCTGTGGTTTAACCCACAGCGCCACCCGCGTCCCTTGTGCTCCCCCTACTCATGGCCAAAGCTACCTTTGCCTCACCACTGCCATTGTCTGCTTGCTCTTGCCAGACAATGTCAATGAGCAAATGGCCTGCCTTCTTTCTCCTGCTCTTCTCTGCCACTTTTGCTTCCTTGCAAGATTGAAGGACAGTGCCGCAGTGAAGAGGAGGAACAGGTCCTGGGGGTCCCCAGCTGGTGGCATGCCAGCCTTTGATGCTGACCCTGATTTCCAGGAAAGTTAAGTGAAATGGTTTAAAAAAAACATTTCCACAAAGGATATTTTGATTTTCCTCTTGTGCCTAGACGGCGAGCCTTCATGTTGGGGAAGACATTCTTCATGATCTTCCCAAAGTCAGCAGCACTTAACGGATGGTATCCAAGATTGTCACAATAGCTCCTGAAACAAAAGGGAAGCAAGTAGAAATGAATAAGAGCAGGACTGGGGCAAGGCTGCTATCCAGCTCTATCTCTCTTTAACTCAGAACCAGTGAAGACAGTGAAGGTCCTGTGTGAGTGCCTGGAGGCGGTTGGGGGATGGATGGCGGCTAACAGATTGAGGTGGAATCCTGTCTCCCCCCGCATGCCTACTTGGTTGGGTCTAGCCACCTGGTTGCCCAACTCTGCCTCCAGGCTACCAGCTCCAACCATTTTTATGGACCACATGAATCGAGATATAGTTTGATCCCATCCCATCCCATCCCCAGGATAATTTCCCCATGAGGTTGTCTAGTGACAACTTAAGATGGCTCAGGCCAAAGGGTCCATTTGGCCCCACATTCCATTCCCGCAGTGGTCAACCGCTTGTCTGCTATGATGCACTATGTCGCGGTCCTGAACACAGCAAGAAGGCTCACCAGCTTGTTTTCAAAGGCATGTTGATTCCAACAGTGGAGGTAGAGCACAGACATTAGGACCATAGCTGTTAATAGCCTTACCCTCCATGGATTTGTATAAAGGTAAAGGTAAAGGGACCCCTGACCATTAGGTCCAGTCATGTCCGACTCTGGGGTTGCAGCGCTCATCTCGCTTTATTGGCCGAGAGCCGGCGTACAGCTTCCAGGTCATGTGGCCAGCATGACTAAGCCACTTCTGGCAAACCAGAGCAGCACACGGAAACGCCGTTTACCTTCCCACCAGAGCGGTACCTATTTATCTACTTGCACTTTGACGTGCTTTCAAACTGCTAGGTTGGCAGGAGCAGGGACTGAGCACTGGGAGCTCACCCCATCGCAGGGATTCGAACTGCCAACCTTCTGATCGGCAAGCCCTAGGCTCTGTGGTTTCCCTTACCCTCCATGGATTTGTCTACTCCTTTTTAAAAACCAGCCAAGTTGGTGGCCACCTCATAGGATTGCATCCTACAAGTTAAACTATGTGAAGAAGTACTTCCTTTTGTCTGCCCTAACATTCAGCTTCATTGCATGTCCCTGAGCTTTAGTGTTATGAGAGAGGGATATCCATTCTCTGCACACCATGCATCATTTATTCACCTCATGTTTCTCCTTATTCACCTTTTCTCAAAATTAGAAAAAACCCAAATGTTGTCCGCTTTCATTGCAAGGGAGTTGCTCCAACCCCTTAATTATTTTAGTTGCCCTTTTCTGAACCTTTTTCAGCTCTGCAATATCCTTTTAGAGGTGAGGCAACCAGAGGAGTACATAGCATTCCAGTATGGTCTCAACCAGATACATGTATAATGGCATAATGATACTGGCAGTTTTATTTTCTTTTTCTCCACATAAATTTTTGTGGAAACTTTTTCATCATACAATGCAATAAAAAGCAAACTAATCTAAATTTTAAAAAGCAAAAAAACAAAAAACCCCAAAGTAAATACAAAGCCCTCTCTCAAAGGCAGATCTTAATTCTTGTCTCACACAGAAGGGGGTGGACCCTCCCAGCTCTCACCTGGGGACTTCCCTTTCTTCTCTCAGCCTCCCACTCTAGGAGATCTTCCCTTCCCTGCCTCTCACACACAGGGTCCTTCACCGGCCAGTCCTCACCTGCACTTGCGTACAATCTCCTCAGCGAACCAGAGTAGGAGACACAAATAAACATAAGCAAGGCAAGAAAAGAAGAAGAAAAAGGAACAGGGAGATAAAAATAAGAAAAGAGTGAAATAATAAAAGAAAGGAAAAGAGAGGGGAATAAAAAGGGCTTCTGATTCTCCGTCTGTCAGTTATATGTATAAGGATTATTCAAAGTATTCACTCCAGGATGATATCCAGCTTTTCTTCTTCCTGCTAGGCAGTATTTTCCCAGTCTTCAGACCCAGACATCTCAAGTTCATTCATTATTCCTTCCACACAAAAAGTCTGAGGGTTTCTCCAATTAATATTATTATTGATAAACGTCAACAATACTCTTCCTCCAATCCAGCATTATGACTTTGCCTCCAAGAACTTCAACAATTCCTCCATGTTGAGAAACAATTAATCCTCCTCCTTTATTCACACAGGAGACTCCCCGCTGTGGCCATATATTAAAAGAGTAATTCCATGGTTATTTACTAATTGTAGATTCATTAATTCACACCTAGTTCCATATCTTCTGATCCCATTTTCTGTTGACTGTGATTTCCAACCTAGTTTAGAAAAAAAAAGTTCCTTCCATTTCCTCTTCTTCCATTCTTTCCCCAGGAAAGTAGCTAGAGGCTTGGTAGCATTTTCCTCTAAATTCAATCCAAATTGTACGCAAAATCCATTCCCTCTCAGCTGTTTTCTCTGCCAGCTCAGAATATTTCTTAATCTCTCCGTCCATGGTTTCTTTCCACTCCTCCAACATCATAACTCCACCACATGACTATTTCACTGCTCCAGTCACCTGTGTGAAGGTCCTTTCCATTTCATCATCTACTGCCTTCAGCTCTACCATTCCACGCTACTGTTCTGACAGTCCTTTATCAGTATTATTATCCAAAGGTTCTGTGTCTTCTTTAGCCACATATTTATATGTTCCATTTTCATTCACCATGTTATCCATCTCAGCCCTGATTTCTTTTAATTGCTCATCTAGTAGTTGCTGCACAATGCCAGCAGTCAATGGTGTGCCCAACTGTGTTTCTGCCATACTGAGTGTTCTTGGTTTTATTAACAATTCACTCTCCACCTTAAGATTTTAGTCTCCTTATCTCCAGACCACATTCTTTTCCCACAGTGGCATAGATAAACTAGTTTTGCTTTTGCAGCCAGCACTTTCACCAAAGGGACGGAAGGTTAAAAATAAAATAAATTAAAGAGTTCTAACAGTTGGAACACCCCTTAACCATTTAGAATCTTTCTTAGACACAAAGAATTAAAACATGCTTTCTGTTTTGCATTCAGCTATTTAATGATCATCTCTTCTTAAGCCAGGAATCAGTTCACATTCCAGATGCAAATTTCAACCATCACCTCAGCTGTAATTTCTAACAGTCTCAAAAGTAATTAAAAGAAATGGAGGTGATGTTGGCCTTACACCCGAAGGACTCACCCTCAGGACTATTATGAGTTGTTTGAGCAGTTCCTCTGGGCTAGGTTACTCACCCCTGTCGGGTCCCTCAAAACTTCTCAGTCTCCCAGCATGGAAAGCTGCCTTTTCAGAGAATCAGAGGTTAATTTCCGTTCTCTCTGTCTTCCCAGAGAAAGTGTGACAACCAAGACTTATGGCTTGGCTATCTTTAATCATCACATAATTATCTCGCAAGAGATGCCTAGTCTGCCATCTTCCTCCCCAGAAGTCCTGGCAGTCTATTCCCTTCCTTAATCAACTTTTTCACCGACACCTTCATCAAGCTATCCCCTACAACCCCAAGGTCTTGTTCCTGGTCAGTCATCACCAGTGACCCCACTAGCATAAATGTGAAACGAATATTTCCCCCTCCCCTCTAATGACCAATGTGCATCACTTTACAGCTGTTTACACTAAATTGCATTTGCAATTTCACAGCCCATTGCCTCAGTTTGGAGAGGTTCTGATCATATCAAAGAGGCTTGCATGTAACGGGTAGGTGTCCCTAAGTAACAGGTCTGATCCCACTCCCCTTTCTTATTTTATAAGTATTATTTTCACAAATGTTGCACCACGTTTGGACAGGAAAGCAAAACAAGTTATCCAAATGGTGCTCCTCCGACAGCCTACAAAAGTTCTCAAATGAACAAACAATTCAACATTTCTCATGTCATCTTTGATTCCAGGCCAGTACATATTCCAAAGACTCTAGTCAGTCTTTTGTAATACCTGTACATAACACCCGCAGGTAGGAAGCTGACTGCTCCTGCATTAAGAAGGACTGGAATTGGCTAAAGCCAAGCCAAAAAAAGGACAAGCCTGTTCTCTCCCTCATTCACACACAGCCTTTTTTTTTAGAAAGAGGAAACTATGCTGCCCAGATGTAACTCTGGCTATTGTCTTAGACTGCTAATGCACATTATATACTAAGACCATAGATTGACCCATCCATATAGCTTTGGCCTGTGCCCAAATCACTGGCCTATCTAACCCAGGGTAGCCAACATGGTCTATCCAGCTATCCAGCTGTCCAGCTATTTAACTCCCAAAAGTCCTGGTCAGTGGTATACTCTGACTAGGCCACAGAGAGCTGCCTGCCAAGGCAGAAAAGGGTATTTCCCAGCACTGGTAACTGACAGCGCCAGGAACTGAACTTACAACCTTCAGAACACAAAGCATGTGCTCTGTCATTCATTCAGCTACAGCCCCTCCAGTGCTAAGCAACCAAAAAAAACCCCCAGAGGATCAGGCACAGGATCAAAATGAGGGCCATCTATAATGAGTTGATTAGCTGCAAAGTGCTTTAGACTACTTTCTGGAAAAGCAGTATGCACTTTTTAAACTAGGGATGGCGAACCTGTGGTCCAACATGCTGCAGGACTCCAGCTCCCATCATCCCTAGCCAAAGAAGTTCCTTGGGTCATTCCACCTGCAAAGCCCGCACTCTACTACTAATCTATAACCTGTCCCCAAAAGTCCTCCCTTCTCTTTGGAAGTGCAGCAGGAAACAGGCAGGAGTGGCAGTTTAAGTTAACAGTGGAGGCAGGATACTGCAGCTCCCATCACCGTCTGCCCGCACAGCTCGGATGTGACCTTTCCAGGGGAGAATCCAAGAGGCTGCTTTCCTCAGTTGTTGAGGACCACATCTGAGAGACACCTGTAATGGGACCCCCTCTGGGGCTTTCCTTGGGAAAGCCTTCAAGCAGAAGGGAAAGGGCACGGCAGAACCCATGGGGCTGCTTTTAAAAGGGGGAAGAATTTCATGCTGGACTAGCAAGTGCAGAAGTGCTGTGCACAGCTTAGGGTGTGACAACCAGCACCTTATGTGGGAAGCAGCAAATGATTCTGAAAATGCGACCAGCTAATACTGTGCTATGCATAAAGCAGAGGGCATGAAACACTTCCCATGCCCAGACAAGCACCCCACTTCCATCTAGAACATGTCGGCACTCAAATAGCTTTTACTGTTGCCCTTTGGTTCACACACACTCCAGCACTGTTGCCTCGGCCATCTACCATGCAGCCTTTGTGGGTCAAGGGATCACTTTTATAGGCAGTACAGCGGGGATTAATAATTTACAAAGCCACGGGAGGAGAGACGCTCAGCTACGTCTGCCAGCACACTGAACCTGAAAGCTGAACGAGCAATTCTGCCATTGTCTGGCTGAGCCTAGTGAGACAGAACCTAGCAGCAGGGCTGGCCCGCCCATGAAGAAAGGTGAAGTGGTGGCCTCAGGCAGCTGGGAGGGGTGCTGCTGCCACACACACGCCATGTTCTGCCCATCACTGCCGATGCCTAGGTGAGTGTGCGGCAGCAGTGGGTACATGCCAGTGAAGCCCCTTCCGGCTGTTGGGGGGGCTGCAGAGGCAGCAGCAGCAGAGGTCAGATCTGCCACCTCCCACCACTTTGTCCTCAGCACACAGGAACACCAGCACAATTGTGGCCAGTAGGGTGGGGCAATATCAGCTTTTCAACATCGCGGTGTATCACCAGCCAAACGTTGTGGTTGGGCGATAAACCATGATGTTGAAAAAACAAGCTGCACTGACCTCAGTCTGCAAGGCGTCGGGTGAAATTGCTGCAGCTCTCACCGCAGGAGCTGAAGCGGCTTGTGGGGGCAGCACGGGAGGCCTCCCCATCCCCAGTGCTCTCCCCGCTCACGTACGTGGCTCTGCTGGGGATCAGGAGGCCTCCCCCACCCCCAGCAGAACCATCCCTGGTGCTCCCCCCTCCCCGCTTGTGCGGGAGCCAGCGCCAGCCTGGGGAGATCCTTTAACTGCTCAGAAGGGAGCGGCAACCGCACACTCCTCAGCCAAGCAGTCAAAAGATGCAGAGGGATCTTTTCTCTCTCTCTGCGCAGTATGAGGACAGAGTAGGATGGCGGTTTCACTCAGCGATATATTGCTGGTGAAACTGGCACCGCTCCAGAGTCCCTCTGCTAGCGACGCTCGCTGGAGGAAGTCAGGAGCAGTGGCGGTTTCACCAGCTATATACTGCTGAGAAAAGCTGACATCGCGGTCTGTTCCTTATACTGGTCCTGGGTGATAAAGTGATATATCGCCTAGGCCTAGTGGCCAGCCCAGATCATCACCAACAGCAGGATGCCTGCTCCGGGACGTGGGTTATGGAAGGGGCAGGATGGTGCAAGTCAGAGATGTGGTTTAGTCAGTACCATGAATCTGCTCTCCTAAATCGAAGACAAGCTTCCATGAAGCTGGAGCAGTTTGTAGGTAGGCAATGGAATCCTATCAATGCAGGAATCCTATCAATGCAGTTGGCAGAATGGCACCACCTTCTGATTTCCTGACAGTGGATATTCATTAGTAAAAGTTCTATCTAGCAAAATAAATGCACAGGCAATTGTGAAGCTTCTGAGGAATGAGGCTTGCTGGCTCCTGGATTAGGAGAAGAGACATGGACTGCCTTTGCTGCAATCCTGATGTGGCAGCAGAGTGGAAGGCGCCAACATGAAGGCAACCCAACTGGCTGTCAAATTGGACAGTGTCAGAAGAAAAATTGTGGCTTCCCTCTGCTGTTGGCTTTTCTGCAGTCTCTCAATGGGTTGGTTAACACTAATGGTCAAGATCACTGGCCAGGTGAGGTGCAAGCTCATGTTCCGTCTCTGCTGATGCTCCAGGGCAATCCTGATGTCCTTTTTCAACACACTCAAAGTCCGCAGACCAAAAGTGGGAGGGAAACCTGTTGGAAATTGCCTCCTCTGAGCAGAGCCCTTCACCATTTCCAGATTGCTTTGTGTTCCTGCTGCTGCTGGCAGAGGACCACCTGTTTATTAAATGCTCCTGGGACAACATGGGCAGGGCAAGTAATGTGCTTCCTTTGACCTCCAGCAAGTACTGGTAATATCTGGGTTGAAAGAATCACATTCCTGGTCCCACTCATGTGGTCCCCACATCAAAACACTACCTGAGTGGTGTGGGAAGAAGCCACCAGGAAGTGGTTCACACCCCACTGAAACAACAAAGACATAAGTCTCACAAAGTATGTTAAATCACTTACCCAGACACCCCCTCCACTATTCAAGAGGGCTCCCCCTCCCCGGCTTTCTGCGGTACCATTCTGGTTTGAAGCACAAGTAAGTATTTCATTGTTTAATCAAGGCCACCCTCCTCCTTGATATTCTTCCAATGCACAACTAAACCCACCTTCCCACAATACATTTGAAAACACTCACTTGTACTCATCATACACCTCCTGCTTGGGGAGGGATGTCTCCGGGTGCTCCTCTAAGGTGTTACGGATCCAGGAGAAGGCGTGCATTTGCTGGGCACGGCTGGATGACACAGACAGCTGATCGCTGAGCCAGGAGAAAAGAGGGTCAGTTAGGAAGACTTTTATTATTGCTATATTATCAGCCAGAGAAAGGGCAGGCAGGTTCCACGGAGCTTCCAATTTCAATAACCTGGACTCTTAACCAATCTGCTTTCTGCAACTTTGCCCGTTGCCAACACCTCAAATATAGGTGTACTTTTGAGATATCGAAGGAAGAGAAAGATATAATCTAATGAACAAAAAGCTATCGTCACCCACAATGGCAGAGACAGCAAGGGCAGGGACCTGGTCAGTAAAGGCAGTACCCCACCCCCACCCCACTGTTCCATCATGCCTATTACCCCACCCCCACCCCAATGATGAGGTCTGGTCCTGGGCAGTGGGACAGAGCCACAGCCAGACTGCCACAAGGTACAGACTTCTTTGTCTTCCAAACTTCCTCAGCAGCCTTTCAACAAAACATCTGTTTGCCACGCCAAACAACAGGAAATTAGGCAGCAAATGTGAATTATATGACTATTCTGACACGTGCATACCTTTTCTCTCCATTGCTAGGACCAGAAGGCAGCTGAAGGTAGAGGTAGAGTTTCTGTAGATCTGTAAACTTCTCAACTTCTTGCTAAATACAGAATTTTTAACAGAGTTCACAGTCAGTAGCCAAGAGAGCGAGTGCATATTTTTGCACAAAATGTAATTACAGCTGAACTGCTATGCTTTCAATTTCAGCAATCAATACAGAACTCTCCTCTAAATTTCTTGTGTCCTGAATGTTTTAGGCCCCCATCTGCACTATACATTTAAATCAGTATCATACACACTTTTAAGAGATGGTGTTCACATTTAGCTCTGACTACATCCCCTTTAATTCCCGTACTGGACCACGGAAGGCAGCAGGAATTTATAGAATTAAGGATATTATTCCTAATAGTCATCCTTCCATGTCTACCCTAAAGGAAAAGATTGGAAATATACCAGAGTTAATTCAAATTACTACGTATGCTAAATCTCCACCTCGTAAGAGGGATTGTTTACTTTCTCTACTTTTGAATCCTTAGTTGCTCAGATATCTCTGAATTTTTAAGGCTTGGTATCCAATATTTACAAGTTACTAATAAGCTAGGCAATGGGCTCCTCCCAGCAACTTAGGATATCCTGGAGTGGTGACGTTAAATGTCAGATTGATGAACATAAGTAGGTTCAAATTTGAGTAAATGCTCCATTGAAAACTATTACCTTCTAGGATTCAAGAATCCACTCAAAAAACAATAATTAGGTGGTATTGGACTTTCAAAAATCAATACAAACATCTCTTCACTATGCTGGTGAGGCAGTAATACTATTGGAACTTATATTCATATGTGGTGGGAATGTGAAATTTTACATACTGTTTAGATAAAGGTTTTTTGCATTATCTCTCAAATCATAGATCAATCACTAACACCAGATCCAGTCTTGGCCTTGCTTTTGATAAAAAGCAATACAAATCCCACAGTATCTCATAAGAAACTGGTATTTCTATTATTAGTGGTGGCAAGAACGTCAATAGACTGTCAATGGAAATCTTGCTCACTTCCCTTGGTTTATTATTGGTTGGGTAGAGTCTGGGATATACTACTACTACTACTACTACTACTACATTATTTATATACCGCCAATCTGACAGAGTCACCCCTGCCACTCTGGGCAGCTTCCAACAAATTAAAACACAGTCTAGCTCTCTCTAAATACCTTACATATCAAAGAAAAGTAACTAGGAGAGAATCTAAATCAGATCATTTTTATACTATTTAGTCTATATATTTGATATATATCACAGAGACTGAACAATGGTCCCATTAGGTTTGTGGAGAGTATATATTTTAGAAGATTAGGATAAAGTGTTTTCTAGGTGCCTTGGATTGTGATTGTAAAAGATACATCATACGAATTAATGTAGGGTATTATTTTCCATTTTCTTCCCAGTCTAGTCTTCCAATTTTTTTATTTTACTTTTGTATCAGTATGTTTGATGTTGTTTGTATTTTGTCTTTATTCTGAAAATTAATAAAGTTTCTTTTTTTAAAAAAAAGAAGAAGTCATGGCTTCCCCCAAAGAACTCTGGGAAGTGCAGTTTGTTAAGGCTGCGCTTAAGAGCTATTAAGAGTTATAACGGGTTTAACAGTCAATCCATCTTCCCAGGGGTATTCTTGAAACTGTGAAGGGAACCGGGATCTCCTAACAACTCTCAGCACCCTTAACTAATTACAATTCCCAGGATTCTTTTTTGGGGGGTGGGTGGGGGGTGTATCTAGGCCCAGAAAGCAAAATGGCCTTGTTGAGTTGTGAGTTTCAGTTTCTCTTTCACCTCTTTTTCTCCTGGCTTCTTATAAAACAAGTAGGGGCTGATGTTGTTAAATAAAAGATCTCGTTTTAGCTTACTGCTGGGTTGTTTTCCATGTGGTGAGACAAAAACCTACTCTGCAAGAGGAGGGTACTTTTGCTCCCTGTCAGCTACAGAAAGCTTTCCGTTTCAAGCTTCCCAGGCTCACCCTCTGCACTAACTAGGTGAATATGAAAGCAACATTGGTTTCAAGGCTACTTACCAAAATGCAGTCCACCTTAGATTGCACAGTTTTGCTAGAGAGTGAAGGAAAAAGAAAACACAAAGTTAATATTCATGGTCATTATTTCTGCAGGTTGATTTAAAGATTTATAGCAGCACAACCTTTGTCAATAAGGAAGAACCCAAACGCTGCATTTTACCTCATTTAGCGGCCGACCAATCTGCATGGCATCTCAAGACTTAACAGAAAAACCGCTCCTGATATAGACGCAACCAAACACCACTCTTTCCCTGTCAAATGTTAAGAGCTAATGCCAGGAGGTACTGAACACCTGTTAACCCAGCACCAGTGAAGTCCCACTATTCAGAAATAGGATCCACGTGTTTTCCCATCTGGAGGTGGCAGCAACAACCGCTGCAGGAACCTAGCGCTTGCTGGCCGGCTTGCATTACAAACCACACACAGTTACACAATATGGCTTTCAGAGCCAAGCTCTGCTGCTCAAAAGGCAGACTATAATATCAACTCTTCCTCGGTCATTGCCTGTCCTCTTCGGCACCCAGCACAGACCCTTCCTCCTGCTTCCAAGTTTCTCTACCACAGGCTTGCTTTCTGCCCCCACTCCCCATTTTTCCAACACCGCCTGTCTGTGAGCAGCCCACTTCCACCTTGGAAAGCCTTGCCACAATGCCTACTTATTACTAATAATATTAATAAATTTATTCCCTGCCCTTCACCAGCGGGTCCCAGGGCAGGTTACAACAATGGAAAATCCAGAACATGTTAAGTGCACAAGAATAGGGCGGGCACTGAAAACACACAGCTTAAGTGACACAGGTGTAAAATCCGTATAGTGAGGAAGTCAGGTGCACCTCTGTGGGGAGCTCCACAACTTAGGGGGCTGCCAAAGAGAATGCCCTCCCTTGGGCATCCCCCCAAACTTCTGAGAGAGGCAGTACGGACCAAGCAGGCCCCTCTTAACACCCAAGACAGTCTGCAGGGAAGGAGGTGGCCTTTCAGATATTTGGGGCCTATGTTGTTTGGGGCTTTGAACATGAGCACCTTGAATTGGACCCAGAAACAAACTGGAAGCCGAGGCATCCTGCTATGCCACTTCTTTCCCACCTGATAACGTGCCTCTCAAAAGCCCAACTTTCCTGTCAAATCTCTGGCCTCTTTAATCCTAAAAACTTCATATTCAGACAGGAAAGCAGGACAGGTGGGGTGGGGTGGCTCTCCTTCTGTACAGGTTTATTACACAACTAGTATATGAAGCCCGTTACAATAACGGGTGCTAGAAGGGCGGCGGCGTTTCGCGCCGCTTCCCCCGCGCTTTGGCGAGGCAAGCAGTAAAGGCGGCGGCAGCAGGAGGCTCCGCTCGAGGTGGGCGGGTGGGCGGCGCCGCTTTGTGCCGCTTCCCCCGTGCTTTGGCGAGGCAAGCAGTAAAGGCGGCGGCGGCAGCAGCAGGAGGCTCCGCTCGAGGTGTGTCAGCCAAAACGGTCGCTAGCACAATGACCGTTAAAGCCACACAGCATTCCAAAGGGCTCGGAGCTGCGGGGTGGGGAGGAAGAGGCGTACCCCCATCGCCTCTACGCTCCAATCCCTGCGTCTGTGTGTGCCATGCGCAGTAGCGCACTTCCGTGACACACAGAAAGTTGGACGCAGGGACACAGCCACTTTATTATATAGGATATTGTCCCTTCTCCTCTGCCTGTATACACCTTCCTCAGCCTCCATGATGCTTTGGATCCCAACCCTCCACCGTCAATCCTGCCCACTGGCTTTGCTGGCTAATTGATAAGAGCTGTGGCCCCCAAACATCTGGAGAGCACAACATTGGGGAAGTGGCTGCTTTAGGCCTTTAACACAAAATCTAGGTGATCATCAGTCAGTCAGTCTCAGCGACTTCCTCATGAAACCAGGCTGCTGCTTCCAATCAGAGTTGCATTTCCATGGATCCAAAACACACCACACACCACACAGGTGGGGGGGGGAGATCCTTTCCCCCACCTCAGTTACAAGAAGTGTCTTGTTGGATCAAGTTGAAGCCTCCTGCACCCTATTTCCCAGAGAGACCAGTCAAGGGTTCGCTGTGAATTCACCAGTCCTAATCCCATAATTAGGACGCGGGTGGCGCTGTGGGTTAAACCACAGAGCCTAGGGCTTGCCGATCAGAAGGTCGGCGGTTCGAATCCCCGCGACGGGGTGAGCTCCCGTTGCTCGGTCCCTGCTCCTGCCAACCTAGCAGTTCGAAAGCACATCAAAGTGTAAGTAGATCAATAGGTACCGCTCTGGCAGGAAGGTAAACGGCGTTTCCGTGCGCTGGTCTGGTTCGCCAGAAGCAGCTTAGTTATGCTGGCCACATGACCTGGAAAGCTGTACGCCGGCTCCCTCGGCCAATAATGCGAGATGAGCGCCACAACCCCGGAGTCGTCCACGACTGGACCTAATGGTCAGGGGCCCCTTTACCTTTAATCCCATAATTCCATAAATTTGTTATATGGGCAATTTATGTACCAGATACAATCGAACAAAACTCTTTATATATAGTCTGCCCCAAGTTGGCTGCTGGTTAATTTCACTTTGTGGACTCAGGGGGTTGTAGCACTAGGCGGGGGGACGGACGACTCCCCACACACAAAACATTTCATGAAACTCTATCAAGTCCCCCCTGTCCAGGTTGCTTTTTAAATGGAAATGTGTCAAGGGTGCCACACACAGAAGCTGCCTCCATGCCCAGGCCGCTGTGTAGGAGGGAACTATTTTGGACAACACTGATTGCTGAAGGTCTGCCTGCTTCTTCAGAGCAAAGTTGCATGGAAGTTGCATGGATGCTCCTGCTCGGGAGAAAACAGCAAGCACCCAAACACAGAGAGACAAAAAGCAAAGCAACGCTGGGGGGGGGGCAATGTGTTCCCCCAGTGGGTTAAACCAGCTGTCTGCTGCCTCAAAGCTGCCCATCCATCTGTCCATTTGGTGCCTAACCTATTTCTCTCATGGGCAGCAGAGCAGCTGGTGAGGAGGAAGCGGAGCCCCTACTCTGCCCAGGGACTCGGCCATGACCTTTACTGATGAGCAAGCATCGGATCACCGCATGGACAGATGCATCAGCTGGGGGGTGGGGGAGAGAAGGCAGCAAGACCCAGCATGGGGATAGGGGTGGCACACGGCTAGCATGTGGGTCATTCTTCAAGGGGCAAGAGAAGGCCTCTACACCACACACCCAGCAACAAACAGGGGGCAGCAGCTGAGCAATCACGCAAAGAACATGCAATCGACACACAGCTTGAGAGGGGGCTCTTTCATCAGGCTACCACAGCCTTCCCCAACCACATGTACTGGACCACCACTGCCATCTGGGGGATGCCAGGCTGGGGGAGGCTAGGCTACTGTGATCCAGGCGCCAACTTGCCATGCACCTCTTATCAATTCCACTTGCAATATCAGATTCAGGGAGGTGCCAATACCATGCTGTCCTGAACTGTGCCAGGGGGTGCAAAGGAAACTGCAGCAGAAACATTCCCTGATAAACCTTCAATGGAGCTCCACAGAACTTTGATTATCCCCTTCAAGGAGCGAGAACTACAGAAAGAGAGAGCAGTGGCCATGACTGTGATGCCACAAAGGGTTTAATCCTCCGTGGCCCTAACCCTAACCCTAACCCTAACCGTACCAGGAAATGGAGGGAGAGAGCCGGAGAGTCCTCGTGGCTCAAGAGGAAACCCTCCCTGCAGCCCGAAGAGGAGACCGGAGGCACAGCAGGGCTTTGTTTTCTGCACGTCCTCCAGCCTCCTGCTGGCCCCACAGCTTCAGTTCCAGTTGTGGATATTTTTGGTACAGTATTTTTGATCTAGATTGGAGAGAGAGTGGCAGAGAGGGCACTGAAAGGGTGTTTAGAGGGTGCTCCCCACTTACATGTTTTCCACTTATGCACCGGAACATAACCCCCATGTAAGTGGGGAGTCGCCTGTAATGAAGGCAACCAGAGGACTCCTCAAAGGAGGGAGCCACTGCAAAAAAGACCCCAAATCAAACAACAACCACCACCACCACCATCCATTTCTGGAGGGGAAGAGGTCAAAGCAGCCAAACACAACTGTAATTTGCTTTGGTGGGGTGCAAAGGGAAGGGGAGCTGACCTTCACCCTCAACTATAGAAGTAGAACAAGTCACCAACGAACAAGCAAGCAAGCAAGCAGGGGCTACTGAAAATAAGGTGTCAATTAATCACTTCTCTCTTTCACACACACACACCTTATTCCACAGAAATAAAAATAAAAGAAACAATAAAAATACGAAATCAGCACAGGTATTTAATGTGATGGATGTGCTGTCTACCACCTTCAGTCACAAATCCACAGATACACCATGGACCACCTGAACGAGGCTTGTGGATCAGAGTTTGGGAACCCACGGTTTAGACAAATTCATTGAGGACAATAAGGCTCTCAATGGTTACAAGCCATTATGGCTATGTTCTACCTCCATAGTCAAAGACAGTAAATGCCTCTGAATACTTTGAATACTGGAGAAAAGTGGGCCGGAGAGAGTTCATGCGCCCATGTCCTACCTATTGGCTTCCCTTTGGGGACATCTGGTTGGCCACTATGAGAAAAGGATGCTAAGACTAGATGAACCCCCTTTGGGTTGATCCAGCACCCAGGCTCTTATTACGTTCTTTAACACACACACACACACACACACTGTACGCAATATAATATATTAAGTCAACAGAGGCTGCCTCTATTCAGTATCAACAGCTTAATGTTTCCCTGCACAACAGGAGCCAAGTAGAATGCATTGACAACACAGCACATTCCTGGCAGCCTGGATTACAATACTCTGCAAACAAGGAGCTCACCAGGTTGCAGCAGCATCAGTGAGGAAGGAGAAGAAAAGACAGTGGAGGGAGGGGCAGAGCAGCTGAAAAGAAGGCATGAGGGGCTATTTAGGTGAGCTTCCCCAGCAGCAACACAGCCTCACTCCTTGATGCTACCAGTAGGGAGGGAGGACCTTCTTCCTCCTGGCCCAGCAATAATTGGTTGAGGAAGCACAACAAGGTGCAACTTTTCTATTCCTACAACCATCTACATAAAATAAAACAATGAATACCTCATGAGAAACTCTGAGTCAAAGACACTGTCTTGCCCAAAAGCAACAATCAAGTTCATAGATCTTTTTAGATTCAAACTCACATCTCCAAGCTTTGACTTTTAGTGAACTGAAAGTTGTTTTGCAAAAGCTTAACTGTCCACAGCAACCAGGAAATGCATCCATTTAACTGGAATTTGAGGGGTTTGGTTTAAAAAACAAAACAGGAACCCATCAAGCAGATACTATCTTGCTTGCGATTAACAAAGGTCATTACTTAAACAAAAGCTCCCGGAGAACCTACAATTGTTTCCCCAGCACCACCAGCAAGTGATAAAAGCATCAACGTCATGTTCTCTTCAACTTACGTGAAGGCAGAAAAAATGTCACTTGCAAGTAACAAGAAGTTGGTCATCCTCAAGACTCAGGCTGCTACTGTGAAACCCCTGAGCTCAGCCTGCCATGAAGGAGTTCAAACTGGGACAAGTCCACCACCTCTTATAAGTGAAATCCAACCTTGTCATCCTCTGTCTGTTGACTTTCTCTGTTCTCAATTCGACATCATGGCCCCTCCAGTTGGGCTTTGTTTGGTCTTACTTTCTTGCTTGCAATAGATGTAAGATAAAGGAGCATCTCTCACTGGTCCAAAATGACTAGTGCAAAGTTTGGTATAGAAATTGGAGTTCTTGGTGATGTACAGCAGACAAAATTGTAGAATGCAAGAACTCTGGCCAGGCAGTAGATCAGTTTTTGAATCTTCAAACAGTTTTAATATCATAGTATTGCAACAAATTCCAGTTGAAATAAATTCCTGTTCCAGAAGGCCCTGTTTCGCTAATTCTTCGGCAGTACAAACAGTGTTAGCTAGTTAGGCACACACAGAAGACACATTGGTACACTTTGACCATGAAAATTTAGCTGACGAAGAATTAGCGAAACAGGGCCTTCTGGAACAGGAATTTATTTCAACTGGAATTTGTTGCAATACTATAATATTAAAACTGTTTGAAGATTCAAAAACTGATCTACTGCCTGGCCAGAGTTCTTGCATTCTACAATTTTGTCTAGTGCAAAGTTTGGTGTCATAAAGAGCAGGGAGTACCAGTTCCTCCATCCCTACTCCCACCTCTGCTCCTCTGCCTGTACCTTGATTCTCAATCCCCCCCCCCCCGCCTTCTGCTTCATGCCACTGTTTGGAGATACACACAAAAGTCCTGTTCAGACATCAATGCTAAATCACAGCCTAGCACAACAGAAGCAAGCCCCTAGGTGAGCGTCAGGCTCCTCTTTGCCACAGCCACAAAGACAGGTTTGGAAGCTGTTGCTTCCAGTTCAGATGGACTGCAGCTTGTCATTTTGCCCAACACGATAAAACTGGTTTCAAGTGTCTCATTTAAAAAAACTTTTTTTAAAAAAAACACACCCAACAACAGGTGCTTAAAATCCTAAATGACTTAAGCCCCAAAGACCTACAGATCCTCTTTGGTGTGAAGATCAGAGGGGCTGTGGGGCTCTTTTGGTAGTTTCATCACCATCAGAAGTGCAAGGAATGGTAGCCAGGAAGAGACAATCTATGTGGCAGCCCTTAGATTGTGGCTCTCGCTCCACACAGAGGTGCACCTGAGCATCTTCATTGCATAGCTTTTGGCATATGCTGAAGACAGACCTCTGTGCCATGGCCTTTGACAGGTAAGGGTTTTGTTGTTATTTGTGGGACACACCTCTTTGGATGAATCTACACTGTTCTGTTGGAACAGCTTCGGTTTTACTTGTCTTTATAGCTGTATACTGCTATAAAATATATACTGCTTTTATACTGCTCTAACTCACCCTAGGACCTTGTAGTGAAGGGCAGGTAACAAATCAAGTAAATAAATAATAATATTACCCAAAATGTGTCCATTCTAACAAAGCAGCAAACTGCAAACAAGCAAAACCAGAAGTGAAAGCTTCTAGACTTAGCTTCTAGACGCTGAAGGAGTGGGAAAGGAGTGAACCACAGACCTATTTATGCTTGTCCACATCACACCAGGCCCTGGGTGCAGCAAACTGGCATGTAGGAAGAGTTGAAAAAATGCTTTCAACTCATACAAATCTTCAGTTTTTTGAAGCCTGTGAAGCTGAGCATCAGTTTGAAAGTTTGCCTCCGTCTTAGACCGCCTAGTGCTCTCCAGATATTATGGGCTGCAACTCCCATCAGCCTCAGCCAGCACTGACAAATGACGCTGAAGCTAAAGGGAGACTAGTCCAAAAAAATCTGGAGAGCACCCTGTCAGACATTTGGTTCTTAGCATCATGCACAATGATGATAATAATGATGATACTGTACAAATGAGCCTGTCATTAAAACTTGACAAAATATCCACATTTACTGCTAGTTCATAATATTATGATCAAGGGGTGGCGGGGGGGGCAGCTGCCTCCCCTAAATCAAGTAAATCAAGAAATATACTTAACTAACTGAGGTTCTGCCCCCCCCCCCAACATGAAGCCTGCCCCCGCCCTAACAAAAATCCTGGCTACGCCCATGGATCTGATCTGTGGTGAACTGCCCTGAAAACTTTGTTATGGTGTGGCCTGCAAGTACTCTAAAGCATGGGTAGGCCGGATCCGGCCCAATCGCCTTCTAAATCCGGCCCGCGGATGGTCTGGGAATCAAGCATGTTTTTACATGAGTAGAATGTGTCCTTTTATTTAAAATGCATCTCTGGGTGATTTGTGGGGCCTGCCTGGTGTTTTTACATGAGTAGAATGTGTGCTTTTATTTTAAATGCATCTCTGGGTTATTTGTGGGGCATAGGAATTCATTCATTTCCCCCCCCCCCAAAAAATAGTCCGGCCCCCCACAAGGTGTGAGGGACAGTGGACCGGCCCCCTGCTGAAAAAGTTTGCTGACCCCTGCTCTGAAGGAATAAGTCCAGTACAGTAATGTTAACACTTCAAGGTTTTTCCACAAGAAATAGGAGTGTATTCTTATTCTGTGTAATAATTTTGAATAAAGTACTATTTACATCTGAATGTAACCTTCCTTGTTACTGATACAGACAGTCTTTCTAAGTAAGTGCTTAGCTAACGTGTTCATTTACTCACAAGTAAGTTTTGCCAAGTTCAATGGCGCTTACTCCCAAGAAAACATGCATTGCGCTGCAGAGGGCCAGCGCTACAAGATACTACATCCCGACATTAGGATGATGCTTGTGGTGTCTGCTCAAATAAAAACAAAAGGATTTATATTTCAAAAATTCATCAGGAACTCGACTTTGTCAACTTTTACTTTGAGAACATGACAATATAATAAATAAATAAAAGACCATTTCTAAACTGCGTTATATAAAAACCTCCAATAAAAGCTTTAAAAGTATGTTACAGATATATAACAAAATCAGTACAAACGATCAGAGCAGCAGTAAAAATACAGAACTTCAATAAAACTCTGTAATATACAACAACAACAACAACAACAACAACAACAACCCAGGGTCACAACAACAACAACATCAACAACATCCCAGGGTCCAGCTTATAGATCAGGTAAAGGCTAGGGGGGAATTTGCCTCTTCAAAAGGTGTCTGAAGCATGTAATTGATGGTGGTTCCATAGAGGGAGGGAGAAGAGCTTCCAGAGGACGGGACAGAAGCAGAAAATGCCCTTTAATGGGTCACTGCCATAGAATATTTCAGGGGAAGCATTTTTTTGGCTCAGGTCACCTTCTCTCAGTGTCCCAGGTTGTTGTGAGAATAAAATGTGGGGTGGGGGGTTAGAACCATATACAGGCAATGGCTATTTTACACTGGTTCAATGCACGCATAGTCGTGCAAGTGCACATCGCTGCAACCTAGAAGTGGCCAGAAAAGGGGACAAAACAGGGTTTGCTTACATGTGCTCTGCCAACATGTGCGGGGGCCAGGAACGCAACTGCCACGCAAATCAGGGGTTGCTGCACATGCAGGTCCCACTGACTGAAAACAATGAAAATTGTTCATTAGCCGAGCGTTCGCATAACGAGATGATGATTTCCATTTATTCCTATGGGGAAATTTCTAATGCATTCCCAGCCACAGAATTTTGACCCCCAAAAGCCAAAACAAAAAACAGGAAAACTGCTCTGATTTGTCAGATCGGATCATCCTCCCTCCTTTCCTCAGCCAACCAACAGAAGGCAAACAAGGAAGTAAAAAAAAATGCTCTCTGTTCGGAATCTGTGGTGTGTATATCGAGGTTTAGGTGCTAATTCCTCATGTTCAGATAAGTGAATTTTCGCATAGCAAATGTTCATAAAGCAGGACCTGCACATGCACAACCTTGAACTCAGAGGAAAAATTTGGTATAAATGAATTAAAATAAATTATAACTATGGCTACCTCCTCCTCCTGCAATTATGCCTGAGACTCCATGAAACATTTAAAAATGCTGTTGTTTATGTGGCTTGTCTCCCTCCACAACGAACATCTATCCTGAGCTGAAGCAACGCCCCCCCCCCCATATAAATGTGACTACCATTACTGAAGCAAGGCGGAAGGGATTAACAACAAAAGTGAAATGACAGGTAACCACACACAAAGCTTTTTTGCAGTCCTGCCTCCTGGCTCAGTCCACTGACTTCAGTGAATGTCTGAAAGGATCGGCACATCCAGCAACTGTTTTATTTCTTTAAAACTAGGATCTATCATTGTAAGCACCACACGGTTTCCAGTTGTGCTTGATACCAGCTGGAAGTTGCTTGGAAAGTGAGGTTGGCTTCCTCTACCCTCCAAATATTTTCTGGCTAACTCACCACCTGGAGGAAGGGCACACCCAGTTCCTTATGTATCCCTAAGGCACAAATACATCATCTACGCCCAAATTTGCTATCAAAAGCAACCTGTGTGTGTTGATGTGTTAGAGGAGGGAATAGGAGACAACACACATATACACAGTCAGATTCTCTCTCTCTCTCTCCACACACACACACGCGCACACACACGTGTACCTGATGAACAATGGTGGGTGAAACAATCAGAAACAAGACTGTTAAGGTGCTCTGGCTGCAGGAGGCAGCAAATCAAGCCAGCTTTACATGAAAGTGATTTTTTAAAGCAGAGTTAGAAACTCAAGATACATAAGCTAGGTGCCAAATGGCTCCTTAAACCAAGGTTGTTTTCTTTTTCAAATGATGGACTGACTGTGATTATCAGTTAAACATCTGGCTAGTTCAGATGACAACCTTGAGCTAGGTTAATAACTTTGAGAACTTAAAGAAAAAAAGTCACTTTATCCAGGGATAGTCCACATACATAACGGCAAATTCCTACCTTTTTTTCCTTAATAGTAACACGGGCCATTCATAACATTAAGAATATTCTTCACAACTGTGAGCAGGGCAGTGGTGTGGGGTAAGTGAAGACAGGCTACAACAATTAACTATAATGTTATTCACTGCTCCTGCTGAGGCTGAACAGGAAAAAAGCATGTTGGTTCCTGAAATTCATCCTGATTGTGCAAATAAAATATAACTGATAGAATTCTACAGAATGTGGTATTAGTGTGTGAATACAGTCAAGATCCAATAATCCACAGGCATGTACCTCCAGATGGAGATGTCAGGCACCATCCCGGCACCCAGACATCTTCACTTGGTTGCAAGTGGCCAATAAGGTAAAGGGACCCCTGACCATTAGGTCCAGTCGCGGACGACTCTGGCATTGCGGTGCTCATCTCGCTTTATTGGCCGAGGGAGCCGGTGTACAGCTTCCGGGTCATGTGGCCAGCATGACTAAGTTGCTTCTGGAAAACCAGAGCAGCGCACAGAAATGCCGTTTACCTTCCTGACGGAGCAGTACCTATTTATCTACTTGCACTGTGTGCTTTCGAACTGCTAGGTTGGCAGGAGCGGGGACCGAACAACGGGAGCTCACCCCGTCACGGGGATTCGAACCGCCTACCTTCTGATCGGCAAGCCCTAGGCTCTGTGCCTGGTGCCTGGCTAATTTCAAACACTGTCTTTAAGCAATTTGGGTGAAGGGAAAATACAAAGAATGACAAGCTCCACTGGAAGTTCTCAAAAGACAGCAAAGTGGACAACTGTCTTGTAAGACATTTAGTTGCCCACAGCAGGGGACTGGGGAACAACAGCACCTCAACACACACACTAATTAAAATGGGGAAAAATCAAATCCACCTGGCCAAGTTCTACTGAAATGAACAGGGGGTGTGCCATGCCAGCACCACTGTGTCCTTTACATTTCTAGTATTATCCTTATGGGACATCTGCTGGGCAAAAACACTAGTCTGCATCCTTAATGGGACTTGCAATCCACTGCCTTGAGAGCGTGAGTTCTGTTGAAGATGCTTTAATTACAAGGTCTTGGGGCAGGTAGGTTGGGCACTTGATCCACTCTGATTCGTTGAGGAACTATGACTTTTGCAACCCTTTCTTTGGGATAGCCAAATGGCCTCAAAAACAGGATAAAAAACTGGGATTGTGTTTATGTGTGGGGTCCTCTCTTCAATGAAAACTGCCGTTCTTGGAGACCAAAATTCTATACACAACAGATACGACATCAGAACGGCACATCAGAAAGTGTGGCAGGCAAAGAGCTTTGGGAAGATGTGCAGGGGGGAGCAAGCCGCTTGTTGGATCAAGGTCTTAGCTGGCACTTCATCATGTGTCTATGCACCTCCCATGTACCTGCTGTTGTGCCCTGTAACCTTTTGCCTGTCTATGTACCACTCTGATTTGGCATTAAAGCCTTTGGCAGAAACAGGGTTGGGATTTTTGATTTCTTTGTGTGGCAGTGAGGGTCATGTCAAAAGGGGCTGGTGAGGATGCCATTCAAGCTGTGCCAAACTACAACTTCACTAACTTCTGACAGGACCCTGATCGATCGGGATTATCGTCTAGGCAGCCCAGTATATGTGTAGTTGCTCTAAAGGACATTCAGAAGCTCTGCCTGGTGCAGGATACAGAAGCATGCAGAGAGACAAGAGCACATCCGCCCCTTTCTGAAGCAGTCACATGGTGGGTCCCAGTTGACTTCTAGCCCTGGGTAGCACCCGAAACACCTGTCCCCAGCTAGAGAGAAAGGCCTTGGCCACAGTTCTGTGACTTTCTCAGGGATGAATGATGGGAAGTGGCACCAAGAATGAGACTGTCTCCTCTCTCCCCCCCCCCCCCATGTGAGGAAATATCAAAATGGGGGACGGGGTTTCACTCTCCCACACCAACTTGTAATGTGAATGTGTGAGGCACTGCTTGGCCAATGGTTGCAGGGGTTGCATTACTGGCAATCATGTAAAAGTTGTTGCACCAGCCTTCCCTGAACCTGGCCTGGCACTCTGCAGATGTTTTGGACTACAGCTTCTGTAAGTCCCAGTCAGCATGACCGTACGTTACCGGGGCTGACAGCACTGCTATGTCGGCTGTGGCTGATAGGAGCCGTAGTGCAACACATCTGCAGGGCACCAGGTTGACCAGCTGGATCTGGCCAAAGGGGGCCCCTCTAGTCCAGCATCCTGGTCTCACAGTGGCCAACCATATGCCCTAACGGGGCAAGTTCACCAGCAGGACCCAAGTGTAGCAATAGCACTCACAAGTGGAACACACTTTAGCAGCCTTAGTGAAACTGAAGACTGACTCTCAAAAGTCTGGAGCATCAGAGATGTCTGTCGACAGTCTCTTTGTCAAATACACCCTCCACAAACACACAGTGGGCCAAACAATGCTCACTCCGCCCTAAATTAACCAAAATCCCACATTCACAAGCAGTTGAGCTGAACAAAGATCTATCTCCCTTTTGAGGTTTAAGTGTCTGGACACAAAAGCGATTAGCATAAAAGCTTTAATGAATCTAAAATAAAAACAGAAACATAGAGATTAAATCCCAAAAGTGCAGCAAAGGCTGGGCAATTTGCAACCCTGCCCTAAGTGACACTAATCAGGGCTGTCTGGGCGCTGCTGCTCAGGCCTGGTCTTTTTGTCTAGACTTGTAATCCATGAAGGAGAAAAGGGGAAATAAAGAGCTCAGAGATCAGCTTGGGCCTTTTCATCAGTACTGTAAGGAAAAAAACCAATTCATGGCCAGGAAAACAAAACAAAAACAGCATCGGCATGTAGCTCACTGATGCCTGTTTTGCATTTTGATTATTGTATATATAAACACACATACACCTCAATTGGACAACGAAGCAGACACCATTTCATCATATCCATTTCAGATGGGCAGGAAAGAATAATCCTGACAGGATTAGAAGATACCAAATCATTTTAATTTTACACAATACTTAAATCAGCTGCAATAAAGAGTCAACTGTTATGGCTGCAACCCATTTAAAACTTATTAATTTTATTTGTTTATTAAATTTGCATACATCCTTCATCGAAAGATCACAGTCCAGTTCACAACAGAAAAATACAAAATGGGAACACAAAAGACATAATAAAACAAAAACAAATCTATAACCCTCCCCCCAAACACATTTTAAAAGCCATGGAATTCTGATCAGCCTGTGGCCTGGTTATAGAGAAACGTTTTTGCCTGGTGCCTAAAGATATGTAATGAAGGTGCTAGGTAAACCTCCCTAGGGAAAGCATTCCACAAACAGGGAGCCAGCGCAGAAAAAGCGACCTCTTGTGGAGGTGGCACACAAAGAATGGCCTCAGATGATCCTCACTGGGTCCAGGTTGGTTCATATGCGGAGAGGTGGTCCTTGAGGTACTGCAGTCCTGAGCCAATTAAGGCTGTACAGTGGTACCTCTGGTTATGAACTTAATTCGTTCCGGAGGTCCGTTCTTAAGCTGAAACCGTTCTTATCCTGAGGCGCGCTTTTGCTAATGGGGCCTCCCCTTGCGCGCGATTTCCATTCGCATCCTGGGGCAAAGTTCGCAACCAGAAGCAGCTACTTCCGGGTTAGCAGAGTTCGTAACCTCAAGCATAACTTGAAGAGTCCGTAACCAGAGGTACTACTGTATAGGTCAAAACCAGCACCTTGAATTGGGCTTGAAAACTAATTGGCAGCCAGTGCTGTAGGGACAAGATCAGTGTAATATGCTCAAACCATCTTGCCCCAGTGAGCAACCTGACCACTTAATTCTGCACCAGCTTAAGTTTCCAAACCATCTTCAGAAGCAGCCCTACATATAACATGTTGCAGAAATCTAATCTAGAGGTTACCAGAGCATAGGCAACATAAATTAAGCTATCCATGTCAGACAGGGGTGCAGCTCGGCCACCAGCCAAAGCAGATGGAAGCCAGTCTGTGCCACTGAGGCCACCTGAGCCACAAGTTACTGCAAAGGATCTAGAAGTACTCCCAAAGTTATGTACCTGCTCCTTCAGAGGGAGTGTAACCCCAAAGTGTTAGAAACTCAGATATATAAGCTAGGTACCAAATGGTTCCTTAAACCGAGGTTGCAGTCACCAAAACCTGCTTACCTGCTTAAGAAAGCTGGAGGGGCCAGTCAGATGGAGAAGTCAATCACCAGCCTAGCATCCAGAGATCTCCACGTGGTCGCAATTGGACCCACGCCAGTCGCAAAAAACGCCTGTCAAATTTTGAACCTTGGGTGCCTTTCACACGTGTCGGACCACAACTCCCATCAACCTTGGTCAGCATGGCTGCATTATGTTGCTGGGGCAATGAGAGTTGTGCTCCAAAACATCTGCAAGGGCTGATGGGAATTACAATCTAAAACATCTGGAGGGCATCAGGCTGACAAAGGCCATAAAATGTTAAATCTAAAATATAGTACACCAACAGCAAAAGCCAGATAACAGATGATAACAACAATGCAGATCTAAAAAACACTCCCCCCCAAAAAAAGAAGAAGAAGAAGAAATTATGGAAACTCTGTAAATAAACATGTCTTCAGCTCACACCAGAAAGACTGTAAGGCATTCCACAACTGGGGCACCGACACCAAAAACGTCACCCACCACAACTCATTTGGTAGGGCACTTGGAGAAAGACCTCTGAATGTGATCTTAGGGCCCAGGTAGACACATGGAACAGACACAATCTGTAGTTTTTAAAAAGTTTGGCTGTGAGCTGCTTTGAGCAAGTAATCTGGCCTCTGAGCCCAATTCAGCGTGCTGGCTTTCACGTATAGGGACAGGGCTTGGGACCTCAGTGCCTAACAGACTGCCTTCTCTCATTTGTGAGGCAACCTTTCTCAACTTGGTTCACTCCAAGATTGAATGCCGCGGCGAGGCTCCTTACGGGGGCTCTGCCGCGGGATCACATTCATCCAGTGCTCTACCAGCTGCACTGGCTCCCGGTGGAGTACAGGATCAGGTTTAAGGTGCTGGTTTTGACCTTTAAAGCCCTACGCGGCCTAGGACCCTCGTACTTAAGGGACCGCCTCTCCTGGTATGCCCCGGGTAGGACCTTGATGTCCTCAAATAATAACATCCTGGAGATCCCGGGCCTTAAGGATATCAGGCTGACAGCTACTAGGGCCAGGGCGTTTTCGGTCATGGCCCCGACATGGTGGAATAGTCTGCCACAGGAGACGAGGGCCTTGCAGGATCTGGCATCCTTCCGCAAGGCCTGCAAGACTGAATTGTTTCGCCAGGCTTTTGGGTTGGGTGGAGTTTAATTGCCTTGTTATGTTATTCTGTTGGTCTGTTGGTGGACTGCTTAAAATGAGGTGACATTTTAAAATTGGAATTTTAAATTGTAGCTTAATTTGTGTTTTTAATTGATTGTTTGTGGTTTGTTGTGGTTTTATGATTGTTAGCCACCCTGAGCCCGGTTCCTGACTGGGAAGGGCGGGGTATAAATAAAAGTTTATTATTTATTATTATTATAATCCATACGTGTCACACTATAACTCCCATTAGGCCAGCATCTGCAGGATGGTGTTGAGGGTGATGGGCATTGTAGTGGAAAAGCATCTGGAGGGCACCAGGTTGGGAAAGCCTGCCCCAAGGTCATCTGCAGAGGCCCTTTGCCATGCGCCTAGAGAACCAGTTCTACAAGTGCCTCATAATATAACAAATATCGCCTGTTGAACTCATTTTAATTTCCAGAATAAATTCTGTTGTGGCTAAAGCAAGAAACAATATTGCCGACCAAGGCCGCAACCGACCAAATGCACTGTGGTCCTTACAGACTTGTTATCATCTCCAAGTCTTGCATTTTAGTAACTGCTATATATCGCTGTACCCTTTAAACGTGACAATGGAGAGAGCAGGTTTGATTAGTAATCAACTGCAGGATTATTTGATCAATCGGTGGCGGAGGGGGGAAATAGTGAGGTAAACTTTTAGCTGTTGGGAATGCAGATTAATGGGGGGGGCACATTTTGGCACTAGTGTGCCCAATGCAATAGGGAGATTAAAAGGTGAGCTATCCTTCTATCACCAAACAGAAGCTCTTCTTTCAATTTTGTAAGCTACTTTAATTATCTTAAAATAGCACCTATACTGAGGTATTGTTTTTTAATTGCAAACCACTAAAAGGCAAATGAATTGTCATTAAAAAGCTATTTTAAGAGAGTGACAATTCTAATAATTCATTGAAGCAAACTTACATATAACATTTTATTGATATATAACATTTTATTTATTTATTTATTTTTGTAACCTCACCATTCCTCCAGGAAAACATAAAAGGCTCTCCCCATCTCCATTTCCCCCCTCCTCAACCCAATTTCCCCTCTGAGGTAGTTTAGGCCAAGAGACAGTGATTGAACTAAAAGCTTTGTGGCTGTGTGGGATTTGAACTAGGGTCCCTCCCCTAGTGCTCACCTGGAGGGGCACCGTGACCTCCCTAGGGTGCAAGCCTGGGCAATGTATCTGGAGGTCCCGGGCTGCCCAGACGACAAGACCCCCCTCTCGACCTCGCTGATGTGGTCCAAAGGGAAGCAGAGCAAGACGTTTGGCACCAGCTTAGCTGCTGTTGCCCGAAGGCACAAGGCGTACAAGGCGCCATCCAACCATCTTAGGGACACCACTCCAGTTTTGTGTAGGGTTTACTCCTTAGCCTTTTCTTCGCCCAAAGACACCCCTCAAGTCGTGGAGGTTTAGGATCAAAGTTTCCCTTCTCCTAGGTGGGCTATCTCGCCAGGTTGACACGCCCCAACTGCCCCCTCTACAGCTTGTCCAGAAACCACCTTCTTGCCCGTTGGACCCACTAACAGTGAAATCCCATGTATGTTTATTTAGAATTTCAACAAGCCTTTCAAATGGAGGTCTTAATTTCAATTGGTACCTGTATTGGATTTTAATTGATTTTATGTATTTGTGGTTCTTCAAAACTATTTTAATATAAATTTTAAAACTGTTGTCATCTATCCAATTATTTTAAGTTTTAATATATGTAGCAGATATAACACATACATATACACACAAAATACTGTGTTATAAATTGCTCCAGCATGCCTCATAGAAGTGATTTATGAATTAAATAAGTGGCAATAATAATAATATAATTTATTTAGAATTAAGTCCCACTAAATTCAATGAGGCTTACTTCCTAGTGTGTTTTGGACTGCAGTCGAAGTCAGTCACATTAAATCCGACTTACGTTTCAGGAGTTAGCATACAGATTTTCAGATGCTCTTTTCAGTAATCCCAGCCAGAAAGACAAGGTTTCATTTTAAGCTTTATTGGTTAATGGAGAACACAGACCATTTGCCACCTTCCATACACAGCAATTTTTCTTACTTGTTTATGGGATTTTTAGCCCACCCTACCCCAAACCTCAGGGCGTTAGATCGGTGCAGTATTCCAGCGTGTAATGTAACTGCAAGTCTGAGCTATGCTCTACAAAATCCCTGGCTGAGCACATGGACTCCGGCAAAGAGTGAGAGAAGCCATTCAAGCTGAAGACTGTTTACTAGCAGTCCACTACAAAGCAACAACAATGAAAACCAGCCCAGAGTACACAGCAGGGCAGAACCTCCTGAGAGCACTGCACAAGATGCTTCTGAGCTGCTGTTTCACAGACACAATGATGCATGCAACAAGACACTACTCTATCTATACAATCCCAATTCCCAGTTCTATTCCCAAAATCATGTGTATGAATTTGAATCCCCATCCCACCTGTAGCCACAGGATTGAGAAAATGGTGAAAGACTTGCCCAGTGGCTACGGAGCTTCAATGAGGGCTCACATGTTCCTCCTGCTCACTTGTGGTCCCCTGAGTGACCTTGGCACTCTCTCTCTCAGCTTACTATCCCACCCCAAAGGGCTGTTGTTGCAGAAATAAGAGGGCAGGGCCCTCACAGGTGTGGCACCAAGATGCTTGAAGGAAAGGTGAAACACGAATAAATCCCAGCTCCAAGACATGTTTCTTTGAAGCGTGAACCAAGGGGGCACACTTGTTGCTAAGCACACACAGGACCACAGACTCTGGGGCCAAGAGCAGCCAATGGGGAGATGGGGTTAAAAGGAAACTAATCCTTATTATCTGCAGCATGCGCCCAGAGCTAGAATCTTGAACACTTGAGACACAAGCTCATCCGAACTGGAGGGGCTTCCTTCCAAGACGCGGCATTCAGGATCACCTTTAGGGTAAGCAAACAAGCTCCCTGCCCAAAGATGGCTTTGGGTACTCTGCGCTGGCTGGCTGGTCACACTCCCAGTAACAGCACCATTCCAGCCGCCACTCCCACTGGGCATCCTCCATTCACTCCCATCAGGCTGACAAGCCAATCCCTAGCTAAAGCAACCAAGGCTATCCAAAAACATTTGGCAGGTTGTCTATGTGTCTTTAAAAAAAAAGATGTCCTAGAAGCCCCAATTTTATTGGGAATTAAAACAAACAATGCTATGGTGTGGTGCTTGAACTAAGCCTATACACCCAAGTTCATATAAAAGGGTAGAGGTTTTACTTAGTAGCCATTTTGTCTTCCAACTTGGATGTTACACCTCCCCTGAAACCACTGATGTAAACACCCTATATTCAAGAGGCTGATTTCTGAACACTAGGAGAATGGGAAAATATTTTAAGTGGGTGTCTAAAAAAAAATTCTGTAAATCAAACACTTCAGTAGCAGCAGCAATTTAAGACACAGTCAGGATGCTGATGGAGAGAACTTCTAACTCATGGCATTCTGTAAACAAAACAATGGCAGCGAGCAGACTGGAGTCGGCAGACACCTCCTTTGCCTAGATTTTTAAAGGCTACTTAATAGTCTATTCCCCAAAGCCTGTGAGCAATTCACCATCTCAAATGCCATCCCTTCACACAACCTGCATTGCTTCCACTGACAATTCAATCTGCCCCATATATTTTACACCATGTAGATCTCAATTTCAGATCAGCACTACACATACCAAAAATGTCGTTTTTAAACCACAAGAGCAAATGCATTAAAGGTTTCAAAGGACACAGGGAAAGTGAAAAGGCCTTTATACTGTGTTTTTCAAGCACTGAAAGACACTTCTTTTTAGGGAATTTTATTTTTGCAAAGACGTCGGTTCAGCTGAAAAAGGCTTCAAATGGAAGGCAAAGCTCAGGTGCCTCCCACTTCGCAAGCCAGTGTAGTGGCTAAATCCTCAATGGCAGACAGCGAGTCAGTCCCTGGCTTTAGGAGTGTACCCAAGGAACAACGTATTGCAGTCTTTTTTGAATGAACATCTTCTCCAGCTCTCTTGCTCAAAGGGGAGGTCTGATTCTGACGGAAAACCCGGAGCAGTGCCGAGGAAACGGCGCCCTACGCTGCAAAAAAGGGGGGCTGCGGCGGCGGCAGCAGCTGTAAACAAGCGAGGGGCTGCTGCTGCTGCTATTGCTGCTCAGCAAGAGGCAAGTCACCCCATTCTGGTGTTTGCAGCAAGGAGGGGAGGGAGAAAGAGATGCATGTCAACATGCGGCAGAGGCGCCCCCGCCTCCTCCGACAAACGCGCCGGGGGGGGGGAGCTGGGCGGAGGAGAAGAGGGCGAGCCCAGCCAGCCGCCAGGCGAGGCTATGCCCCTTCGCGGAACGACCTGCTGCTTTGCACACGACGGGGCGAGGCGTGGGGGGGGGGGAGAGAAGGCATGTCTCTCGCCTCCTGCCCCGGGCTGTGCTGGACGCGACTGTGGATTGGGAAGCAGCCCCGCGCAAAGCTGCGCCTGGCGAGCTTTGTGTTAGGTCGCCAGCAAGCTAGCTAGGAAGCATGCACGCAGACATGCAGCCTGGCTTGCGCGCACAGCCCGACCCCTTCTCCTCCATACGAGCGTGTCTGGCTCTGTCTGCCCGGGTCTGTCTCGCTCTCCCTCCGCAGAGCCGAGTAAACACATTTTCCATTTCCCCTCCCCCACCCTGCAGACACACAGGCACACACACACGCCCCGCCGCCGTCGGGCGCTGCAACTCGCCGCCGCCGCCACCTTCTTCCTCCTGCCGCCGCAGAAAGAACCTTGCGGGATCGGAGCCAGAAGACAGCATGGGAGGGGAGGCGGCGCAACGGGGGCTCCGCAACCCTTGCAAAAACAAAACCCCGATCCGGCAGGCGGGGGGCCCGTCGAGGCACCCAGACCCGGCACCGTCGCGGCTCAGAGCGCCCTATCAATATGCAGCAGGCAGGGCGGCTGGGCACATGCAGCGCATGCATGAGTAAACCCCACGGCCGGCTCCCTCCCGAGCACCCAGCCAGCCAGCCACCCCCGGGCCCGGAGCCTTCCCTGAGCTGCTCACCAGATGGAGTTCTTGATCTTGTGCTGCAGCGCGCTGGCTTCGGTCCCCTGCAGCCCGGGCACCAGCGCCGGCAGCGAAGGGGCCGCCGTCGCCACCGGGCCGACCCCGCCGGGGGCTTCGGGCGGCTGCTGCTGCTGCTGAGTCGGAGGTGGCTGGTGCTGCTGCGGCTCGTCTGCCATCACTGCCGGGTCGGGGCTGGCTGGCTGGCGGAGGAGGAGGCGGAGGCGGAAAAAGGGAGGCGGGCGGAGAGGGCGCGCAGCTCGCTCGCTTGGCTAGGCCTTCCCCGCCGCCGCCGCACCACCACCACCAGCAGCCACCGCTGCAGCCCTCGCGGGAGCCGCCTGGCCCGGCTGCTGGCTGGAGGGGCGCATACCCGAGCAGGAGCCGCCGCCGCCGCCGCCGCCGAAGGAGGAGGAGCCTCCCGCTGCCGTTGCTACGCCGGAGGAGGAGGAGGAGGAGGAGGAGGGAGGCGCATCGCGGCCAGGCGCACACAAGGAGGGCCGGCCAAAGGGAGCCCGCAGCCGCGCAGCGCAAGCAGCAGCACCTCCTCGGCTCCGCTGGGCTTGGCTTTTCCGCCTTGCAGCCTCCTGTGGCTGCCGCCGCTGCCGACTCGGTCGGTCGGCCGGCCGGACAGCCTGCCGCGCGCGCAGCCTCAGTTGGCGCGACCGCCCTCCTGTTGTCGCGGGAGAGGCAGGGAGCGAGCGAAGTAGGGCGCGCGCTCGGGCCAGGAGGAGGAGAAAAGGCGCAGCCGCCTCCCCGCCTCCTCTTGTGCTCGGCCCGGAGCCCCTCGACGGGGAGAGATGGGCGCCCCCAAAGCGCCGCGACCGTTGGAGGTGTTCGCTGCCTCCCAGGGTCCGATGCCAGTCGGCTGCTGTCGCTGTTCCTGCTCTGTTGCCCGGAAGGAGAGACCCACTGCTGGCATCACTAGGCATGCTTCGGAGGAACCGCCCCCGGCGAAGAGGAAGGCACGAGGGAGGCGGCTTCAGTCCCGCGCATTTAGGGCTCGCTTCTTGGCAAGGAGCAGCCGGCTCGCGGAACGCAGCGGGACTTGATGCCAAGGCAAGGGGCCTCGACTTCTACTCGTCGTCGTCTTCTGCCTGCAGAACTCCAGAGCGCGAGGGAACGCGGCTTGGAAGCAGCGTTGCGCTCCTGCGCGTGCCTACTCTGAAGAAAGCCCCGTGGCCTTCAGCATATGCAAGAATGTGGGTCGGGAACTGCAGCCTCAGGTTCCACGCTGTTTCTGAGTAGACTGCAGTGGATCGCGCCACCTGAAATCACCACATGAATCATGGCACAGGAGAGCCATTGGGCACCTGAGGATTTGCCTTGCTGGCAGAGGCCAAAGGGCTCCGTGGTGTCCATCTTTCCTCCACAACAGGAGGACAGTGAGGAAGTCCTGAGCAAAGAAGGTCACACATCGTTTTTACCCCCATTTGTGTCTCTGAGCATGGAGGTTGCAGTTAGAGACCTTGGCTGAGAGCAAATTGTAAGTGAAGTTTGGCTTCCATGAAATGTGTCAAAGGCCCTTTTGAAGCCATGTCAAGCTATCTGATGTGGACTGGCAAAAAAATATCCATTGTACCAGGAACCGGTACCATATTTGGCCCCTAAAGCATCCCACCAAGCTAGCCTGCAGAGGAGTCACTGTGAACCAGCAGCCTATGGCTCACGGACTGAAACTGGTCTGTGGACCTGCACTTGAGTAGCACTGATCTAGCCCACAGCTGTCACCAACTCACTTGTGGCAACAAGTCCCAATGGTTGATTATGCCTTAGGTGAAGAAGGAACACCTGCTAAAAGCTGGAAGCAATTTCAAGTTTGGGAAGCTCTGAGTTCTAATAGTACCATTAGCATTTAGCTGGCTCTTTTTGGAGAGCTGGCTTGGTGATGAAAATGTCTGACTGGGATGGGAGGGGGGCAAGATTAAAATCTCCACTGAGCTCACTGAAACCATGGAGAGCTGTAAGTCAGCATAGTAGCAAAACACAGGCGGAGGAACCAAAGGTGTGACCTTGGGATGAGACCCCTTCTTCTGGGCCTGTGGGCTCTCCTATGACAGCAGGCCGGAGGAGAGAAGTGTGCAGAAAGCTCCTGCAATGGGCAATATTTGCCCCATGTCTGGCCTGTAGTTGGTCTAAAATTCTGGGATCCCCGTTTCCATCCTGCTCCCCAACAGATTCCAGAGAGAAAGGCCAGTTTTCAGGAAGAGCAATGCTTTTTGGGAAGCTGTTTGAAGGCTAAAGCTCCAATAAAGAGCAAATTCTAGGAAAGGAAGGAAGTCAGCACATCAGTCCTTTGGAAGTTATGACCTTAACACTGTTGGTGTCTGGCATGTGCTTCAGCGCCTGGGCAGCTCCACTCCTGCTTGTGGCTCAGATGGGGAAGGGAGAAGGTGGCAGGCTAAAGGCTACTGAGGAGCAGCCCCCTGCCCAAAGCCAGGCCTCAGGCCTGCTGTTTGGCTCCTGCCACCCTCTGACCCTGTGCCTCATAAAGAGGAAAGGGGAGGCAGAGTGGTCATCTTTCTCCAAAGCACTACTTTGTGAGATGCTGAAGGGGAAAAGAAGGGAAGAACCACAGTGCTGGTGCTAGTGCCGAGTAAAAAGGCGGGAAACAGAAGACGCCTCATGGACGCTTCTGAAGCGAGGCAGGGGGAAATCAGGATGGCCAACTGCCTTCTCCTCAGGGGAGGGGAAAAGGAACCTGACAGCCACTTTGAACTGTGACTGGCTTGTTCTTCAGTCAGGAGTGGAGAAGACAAAGCCATCTTGGCTTGAGGCACATGCCTTTCCCCATTTCCAAATGAGTTTAGGAGAGCATAAATGGTGGCTAGCTTCCTCCTTTTAATGGGGGAGAGGTAGAAGCCATCTTAGCACTGGGTTTCTGTCTCGGGAACACACCTTTCCCAGCTACAAAGTTGGAGGAGAAGAGCAGAAGTGTCATGCAGGACATTTGGCTTCTCTTTCCTGTGGTGAATGGTTCTTCAGCTCCTTTAGGACTTGGGGAAAGAGCACTGACATTCTGAAAAGCTTTTTCTCTTTCATGACCATAAGGGGTAGCTGATATGGTACTCTCCAGGTGTTGTTGGACCAGAACTCCCATCCCATCCACTTGACATTTCCTGTAGCCGTGTGGTTGTGTTGTCCCACACAGGGGTGTACCCAGGATCAAAACTGGGGGGGGGGGGGGCAAGCCATGGTCGTTCAGGTTTGCTTTGAACGGACGCTGATCATTTTTGCTTCTAGGGGGGGTGGCTGCCCCCCCTGCTCCCCCTGGGTACGCCCATGGTCCCACATACGACCACTGCCTCCCCTTGGCTCCTGGGAAGAATGGCGTGTACCACATTGGGCCTTGTGATGACTAGCAGGCCGAAGCCCCTGGGCAGGTTATGCCTTGAATAAATACTAGCAGCCCTGTCTTCTGCCCTACCTTGGTCAGCTGAATACTGCCAGCTGCAGTTCAGGCACTCCTTGCTCTCAACACCCTCCGGGAGACTGGGGGGAGTGTTGTACAGTGGTACCTCGCCTAACGAAGATAATGCGTTCCGACGCGATCGTCGTTAGGCGAAAAAATGCGTTCGGCGAATCCCCATAGGAACACATTGGGGAAAAATTCGTTAGTCGAAGAAATCCTATTCAAAAATTCGTTAGTCGAAGAAATCCTATTCAAAGCGGCCGCGACGTCTTAAGTTGAAGAAATTCGTTTCCGGCGGCCATTTTGTTTTGCCGGAAGTCATTCGTTAGGCGAAAAAGACGTTAGGCGAGTTATTCGTTAGGCGAGGTGCCACTGTATATAACTTTGCCCCTGGCATAATAAAATCCTATCTACTTTTATTGCATTTTAAAAATGTATCCTAAGCCACCTCGAGAACTTCAGTTATTAGGAAGGCTATAAATGCCCCAAATAAATATATTAAAAAATAATTCAATGATGTTATGCACCAATATATGCCAAATAATAACATTTTTAAATAATTCAATCATTTTACACAATACATATTGGTAAAAGTCATTACCATTCCCTTTCCTTCTCCAATTTTAATCATTTTTCCAAGAACAGCACCTCTCCTCATATGAACTGACCCAGACCCTGGAATCATCATCTGAGGCCCTTGTTTGTTTGCCTCATCTATAAGAAGTCCAGAAGCTGGCAACATGAGAACAGGTCTTTTCTGCAGTGGCTTCCCACTTGTGAAATTCTCTCCCCAGGGAAGCTTGCCTGGTGCCTTCATTACATATATTTAGGCACCAGGCAAAAACATTCCTCTTCTCCCAGGCCTTTGGCTAATTAAGCAATTTATGGCCTTTTAAATTAGGGGGATTGTTTTGGTTTGTTACTATGTTATGTATTTCTGTATTTTTGTATTGTAAACCACCTTGTGACCCGTGTGTGTGTGTGTATACACTTTTGTCCACAGATAGCTTTCCAGGTCATGTGGCCAGCATGACTAAACTGCTTCTGACGCAACAGAACACCGTGACAGAAATCAGAGCTCACGGAAACGCCGTTTACCTTCCTGCCGCAGCGGTACCTATTTATCTACTTGTGCTGGTGTGCTTTCGAACTGCGAGGTTGGCAGAAGCTGGGACAGAACAACTGGAGTTCCCCACCATGGCATGGATTCAAACTGTCGACCTGATCAGCAAGCCGAAGAGGAAACATCACTATATAATACAAAATCCTATAAATATCTATTATAATTGCCAATGCAGACTTCAGTTAGCTTTCAGCAGTAGTGTTATGGTGAGTGTTGAAGTACAGGAGCTCATCATTGCAACCTTCAGCCTCCAAGGATAGGCCTGAAAAGCAGCTGTTGGGACTCAGAAGGAAACTTGAAATCCTTATTATATAATAATAATAATAATTTATTATTTGTACCCCGCCCATCTGGCCGGGTTCCCCCAGCCACTCTGGGCGGCTTCCAACAAACACTAAAATACATTAAAATATCACACATTAAAAACTTCCCTAAACAGGGCTGCCTTCAGGTGTTTTCTAAATGTCAGGTAGTTATTTATCTCTTTGACATGGGATGGGAGGGTGTTCCACAGGGCGGGCGCCACTACCGAGAAGGCCCTCTGTCTGGTTCCCTGTAGCTTTGCTTCTCGCAGTAAGGGAACCACCAGAAGGCCCTCGGCGCTAGATCTCAGTGTCCGGGCTGAACGTTGGGGGTGGAGACGCTCCTTCAGGTATACAGGACCGAGGCCGTTTAGGGCTTTAAAGGTCAGCACCAACACTTTGAATTGTGCTCGGAAACGTACTGGGAGCCAATGTAGATCTCTCAGGACCGGTGTTATGTGATCATGGCGGCCACTCCCAGTCACCAGTCTAGCTGCCGCATTCTGGATTAATTGCAGTTTCCGGGTCACCTTCAAAGGTAGCCCCACATAGAGCGCATTGCAGTAGTCCAAGCGGGAGATAACTAGAGCATGCACCACTCTGGCGAGACAGTCTGCGGACAGGTAGGGTCTCAGCCTGCGCACCAGATGGAGTTGGTAGACAGCTGCCCTGGACACAGAATCAATCTGCGCTTCCATGGACAGCTGTGAGTCTAAAATGACTCCCAGGCTGCGTACCTGGTCCTTCAGGGGCACAGTTATGCCATTCAGGACCAGGGAGTCCCCCACACCCGCCCGCCCCCTGTCCCTCAAAAACAGTACTTCTGTCTTGTCAGGATTCAACCTCAATCTGTTAGCCACCATCCATCCTCCAACCGCCTCCAGGCATTCATACAGGACCTTCATTGCCTTCACTGGTTCTGATTTGAAAGAGAGGTAGAACTGGGTATCATCCGCATACTGATGAACACCCAGCCCAAACGCTCTGATGATCTCTCCCAGCGGCTTCATATAGATATTGAAAAGCATGGGGGAGAGGACGGAACCCTGAGGCACCCCACAAGTGAGAGCCCAGGGGTCTGAACACTCATCCCCCACCACCACTTTCTGAACACGGCCCAGGAGGAAGGAGCAGAACCACTGTATAACAGTGCCCCCAACTCCCAACTCCTCTAGACGGTCCAGAAGGATGTTATGGTCGATGGTGTCAAAGGAAGCTGAGAGGTCCAGCAGAACTAGGAAACAGCTCTCACCTTTGTCCCTAGCCCGTCGGAGATCATCGGCCAGCGCAACCAAGGCAGTTTCGGTCCCATGATGAGGCCTGAATCCCGATTGGAAGGGATCCAAATGGTCCGCATCCTCCAGGCGTGCTTGGAGTTGTTCAGCAACCACCCGCTCAATCACCTTGCCCAAGAATGGTAGATTTGAGACTGGGCGATAGTTGGCCATAATGGCCGGGTCTAAAGATGTTTTTTTAAGAAGCGGTTTAATGACCGCCTCTTTCAGCGGGTCTGGGAAGACTCCCTCACAGAGGGAAGCATTCACCACCCCGTGGAGCCCATCGCCCAGCCCTTCCCGGCTAGCTTTTATTAGCCAGGATGGGCAAGGATCAAGAAGACAGGTGGTCGGTTTCACTCGTCCAAGCAGCCTGTCCACATCCTCAGAGGTAACAGATTGGAATTGATCCCATGAAACATGACTAAACAGAGCTCTAGCACTCTCTTGCCCCGGCTCTGCTCCCACGGTGGAGTCTACCTCCTTCCGAATCTGAGCGACTTTATCTGCAAAAAACTTTGCAAAAGCATTGCAGGAGATCTTTGGGTCCCTACCAGACCCCGATGACGGAGGTGGTTCTGCTAGATTGCGAACCACCTGGAAGAGTCTCCTGCTGCTGTTTTCTGCAGATGCAATAGAAACTGTGAAGAAGGTCCTCTTCGCCGTCGCCATTGCCACTTGGTAGGCTCGAAGTTGAGCTCTAGCCCGTGTCCGGTCTGATTCAGAATGAGTTTTCCGCCACCGGCGCTCTAGCCGTCTCAGCGATTGTTTCATTTATTACCACCTCAGTCACTTGCCAGAGCAAGGAAAATGTGCCAGTTGGCCTGGCACCACTGGCAGGTGATGTCATTGCTCCTTATTTTGCAGGGGAAGTCCCAGGGCTTGGTCCCTTGTGTCCTATGTGCTACACTATGGATTGCTTGACATTACTTAGTTGGCAGCTTCCCATTAACTGCTGGTGACAGTTTAGAGGGGGTGGGGGATTCACCTTACCAAAATACAGTGGTACCTCGGGTTACAAACACCTCGGGTTACAAACACTTCGGGTTACAGACTCCGCTAATCCGGAAGTAGTACCTCAGGTTAAGAACTTTACCTCAGGATGAGAACAGAAATCGCTCGGCAGCGGGAGGCCCCATTAGCTAAAGTGGTACCTCAGGTTAAGAACGGTTTCAGGTTAAGAACGGACCTCAGGAACGAATTAAGTTCGTAACCAGAGGTACCACTGTATGAAACTTTTTAATGTATTTGATACTATTTTTAAATTGTCTTTTAATTTTTAATTTTGCCCTGGCTCTATTATTATTAATTTTCAATTCCATATAAGCTTATTGTTCCAGCTGAAGTCGATGACAAACAGTACCAATAAAACAATACAGATCCATAATACGAGCCAACATCCATGCTGTAAGAGAGGGGTTATCAGAGACACCAACAAACTCAAATCAAGCTTGATTTCAAATTAAACCTCCAAATCACCACAACAATTTATAGTGATTTTTTTTCTTGCAGCCAGTGCATAGAGAGCCACTCTGTGTTATGAAGCTATTATGAAGCTATTATTGTCACTCAAAAGAAACTGGATCATTTCTACCAGAGTGTATCATCTTGCTTGTATGAGCAAAGGTTTCGGAAAGCAATCAGATCTTTATATAAGGGGCAGGCTAACAGATGAGTGATGTCTTCCACCTGAGGCTGACCACAAATTCAAAGTCTATTTTGGTATGGGATGTTGTTGTAGCGGGTATCCAAGACCGCAGTGGGCATCACATGGAAACACAGCTTAAGAAAGGCATTTCTTAAGGAAGCTGGTGAGAGTTTGGTCTGGTAACTAGCTCTAAAATGTTCTGGATACTGAGGGGGGGTGTTGGTTTTTCTAATTATTTGCACGTCCCTTCTATCCAGAAGAGCCAATTCCTTAAAGGTAAAGGGACCCCAGGGACCCAGGTGGCGCTGTGGGTTAAACCACTGAGCCTAGGGCTTGCTGATCAGAAGGTCGGCAGTTCGAATCCCTGCGACGGGGTGAGCTCCCGTTGCTCGGTCCCTTTAAAGGGACCCCTGACCATTAGGTCCAGTCGTGTCCGACTCTGGGGTTGCGGCACTCATCTCGCTTTATTGGCTGAGAGCCGGCGTACAGCTTCCGGGTCATGTGGCCAGCATGACAAAGCCGCTTCTGGCGAACCAGAGCAGCGCACGGAAATGCCGTTTACCTTCCCGCCAGAGCGGTTCCTATTTATCTACTTGCACTTTGATGTGCTTTCGAACTGCTAGGTGGGCAGGGGCTGCGCCCGAGCAACAGGAGCTCACCCCATCGCAGGGATTCGAACCGCCGACCTTCTGATCAGCAAGCCCTAGGCTCTGTGGTTTAACCCACAGCACCACCTGGGTCCTTAGTTGACACTTATTCAAGGTCAAAGCAGAGCTCAGTTCTGGGAAACATTATTTATTGCATTTATTCATTACTTACTACAATAGTGTCTTAAAATGATATACAATTATAAAAGCAGGTATGATGTACAATTTAAAATATACCAAAAAAGTAACAGAACGTCAATCGACTAAAGGTGGGCAATAACAAAAAAAGTGCAAATCCTTTCCCACCCTACTAAAATTCAGATTTGAGGATCCCTCAATAAAAACCAGAAATGTCTTTGGTGTCTAAAAGCTGTTGTTGCTGTTACTACAGCTATTTACCCGCCCCTCTACCTTAAGGCCCCAGGGCAGGTTACAACAATTAAAGTTGTTAATAATGTCGTAAATAATGGTCAGATTTATTAATAATGGTGCCTGGCACCTCTCTCTAAGAAACATTCCATAACTGGGAAGCCACTCCTGAAAAGGCCCGTTCTTGTGTTGCCACCCTCTGCACCTTCCTCAGATGGGGGGCACATGGCAAAAGACCTCTGCCATCCCTACCCCTGACCTGCTGCCAGTCTTTGAAGGATGAACCAGACACACGAACAGGCCAAAGCCCTTGTGGGTGGTCTGGCTGCTCTAGTTCATGCATTGGTAAGTTCATCGCTGGATTATTGCAATTCACTCTGTGTGGAGTTGCCTTAGATTCAGACGCTGCCTGTAGGGACAGCTCACCTTTAATATATAACACATGTGTTGACAGCTCAGTACTGGCTGCCAATACATTATCGAGCCAGATTTAAAGTGCTAACTTTGACAGCAGAAGCCCTACATGGCTTGGAACCTAGATACCTGAAAGGCCACCTGCTCCCTTATATACCTGCCCTGTCTTTGAGGTCATTGGGGGTGGTGTCCTCATGGTGCCACAGTTCTCTGAGATATGATATAATGCAATGGCACTCTCAGCAGTGGCAGCACCCTGATTCTGCAGTGCCCCCCTCCCCTCTCAGATGCAAGCAGCACCAATGCTAATGGAGGTAAATACATGGCTATTCACCCAAGCATTTGGTTAAAGTAGTGCCCCCTCACTTGACTTATGCCGTTATTATGCTGCTTGATTTTATACCAAATTGTATTTAAATGAAATAATTGCTTTATTGTATTTCAGTGTTTTCCCTTGCTCTGGTCTTGCATGAACAATTAAGAGCAGGTAGTAATTATTTAAATAAATAAATTCCTTTAAATAAATAAATACAAATAAATATTTTGCACTGGAAAGCACAATTACGAAGGGGAAGGGAGTCACATTAAAATATATACTAAGCATTGAAGCCTCTAACAACATCAGACCTATGAACTGAAAACTTATTCAGCCCAAACAATTTTGTATTGCATTGTTTGAGTAAGAAATTGGGGGGGGGGGATTAGTGTGCGTATAGTTTCTCACACTACAGTTTAGAGCAGGTTAGACAAGGAGAAATTGGCTCGATAGAGCAGCCGGTCTAAGGATAAATTTAGCCACCTCACCGATAACGAGGGCCAAGCTAAATTTGGGTTCCCCACCCTCTGTCTTTGGCAACCAGAGAAGAGAGCTGCTCTGAACTCAAGCCAGGAGAACTAAAAAGTGAATTTGATAAGTGCACACTCGGACAAGGAGAGAAACCCAGCCTACTATTGTTACTATGCCTGCGCAAGAAAGCAACTCCATACTGACAGCTGCACAATCTATGAAACCAATTTGGTTGAGTTAGTAAAATATACTGAATGATCACCAACTTCGTCTCACTCTTTAGTCCTGCAAGGCTGGCTACAACCCATTTCCCTTTGGCACAGCCCCCACCCCCGCCCTCCGTGATCAGAAGGCATAACTTCAGAAGCAGCCCTAGGAATCTATGAGCATGAACTGCACCAGTAGTTTAGCAGTCTGCCTGGGACAGAGCAATGCAATTCCAAAAGGGGGTGGTGTATCTCTGAATAAGTTAATTTTGCCGCTTATATCTCCATTACCAACATATATTATTTCAATATCAGTTTAGCCAGTACGGCAGGGGTGGGAATCAAGTGCTCTCCAGATATTGTTGGGTTACAACTCCCGACATCCCATGACTGTTGGCCATGCTGGGCACTGTCGTTTCTTCTTCCATAAACTTTCCCACTCCCCATCCTTTATCATGAGAGGGCCTTCTCTGTGGTGGCCCCCAGGTTATGGAACTTCTTCCCCTTTGAGATGCATCCTTTTGTGTTTTCCATCGCCAGGTCAAGAGGCACGTTAAAGCTTGCTGCCTTCTCCCTTTGCAGTGTCAAACCTGTGTGGTGTAATATTTAAGATGTTGGGTGAAGACGTTGGAGACCAGTGTTTCAAGCCCCTTCTCTCCCCCCCCCCTTTTTAATTATTATTAATTGGAATCCATGGATATCATACACAATCTTAAATACACATACAAAGAAAATAATAATAATAATAATAACCTTAAATAATTATACAATTAAACTTTTATTTAAACTTGTACTTATACGTACTATTTTCTTGTACTTTCTAACTAAACAAAAATAAACCATTTCTGCTTGGAATTCTAGGCAGTGATATCCTGAAAAACATAAGAGAAATCTTTTTATATGCGACAGCCGCTGCCCGATTACTAATTGCATCAAATTGGAAAGGGGGGAAATAATAAAAAATGGTACAATATGTTATGAGAAAGTATTAGAAAATATATTAAGAGTAAGGTATTAAGTATAAGTACATTCAATATTGTAAATGTAAAGTACATCGGGAAATGGTACATCTATTTTGACATACCGGTAGTTTAGTTTGTTTGATTCTACTTTGGTTTATTTTTGTTTCAAGCCCCTTCTCAGCCATGAAGCTCACTGGTTAGCCTTGGGCTTAACCCGTCTCTCAGCCTAAGCTACTCACTGGGTTGTCATGAGGGTAAAATGCAGAGGGGGAGAACCATCGTCACCACCCTGAGTATAGAGTGACTCTCTTGATACCTTCTGCCTGCCTTTAGGTCACCAGAACCTGCCACACGGATATCTTCCAGGATTTTATATTGCCAAACACAGCCTTCACTTTTCCCAGGTATTAGGTACCAACATAACATTATTTTGAGCACAGGAAAAGTGTCATATAAATACATTCAAAATGTATTTCTGAAAACAAAAGCAGACATGCTGGTCCATAAGAACAAAGCTGTGTTGGTCCAAAATCCACAACTGGAAAATACTGTACCTTTATTAGGACTAACCAAAATGTTGTGAAATAGTTTAAAATTTGTCTCATTAGCATGTGAAATGGCAATCTGTGAACCATATGGTGCTTTAATGCTGTTTACATTTGTTTCCTACCCTTCCTCCTTTGAACTATAAATCCAGGGGTGGCCAACTCCCAAGAGACTCCGATCTACTCACAGAGTTAAAAACTGGCAGTGATCTACCCCCTTTTTGGGGGTTCAGGTCAAAGTTGAACTTTTTTTAGGAAGGAGGAAGGCCCATTGGGGGGGTTCGGGTCAAAGTTGTTGAGTTTTTTCAGGGAGAAGGTAAAATGTTGAGCTTTTTTAAGGGGAGCTACAGTTGTTCAGCTTCTTTGGGGGGAGCCTATGATCTACCAGTGATCTACCACAGACATCCAGTGATCTACTGGTAGATCACGATCTACCTGTTGGACATGCTAGGAGTAGGCTATCTCACTTTATCCTCATTATTCTCCCCCCTGGAGAAGACTAGGCTCAGGCAATGACTGGCCCAACATCACTCCGTCAAGTGAGCCCAGGTTTCCCCAGCCAAGTTCAGCATGCTCACCACTACTGCACCTTGTCCCAGGTCATGTTACCGGTAATTGCAGCTGGCCCTAATAAACTGCTGCTCTTTTGGGGTTCTAGATGAGCAGCACAACTTCCTGCTGGTTTTAGTTCCCTTTTGGGGGCCTAAATATGAGAGCTGTCATGATTACCGTAGCTCCTGCACGTCAAATTTTACTAGTACACCACTGGTGTGGGTTATGGCAGCTTCCTAATGTGCCTGTTGTTAGCATGGTAACAGAAAACAGGGATTCTTATCCCAGCTCACCTGTTGTCTCACTACGGAAGTGAGGAAAGACTGTAGCTAAGTGGCAGAGCATCTCTTTTCCACACAGAATGCCCCAGGTTCAATCCCCAGGCTCTCCAGAAAGGACTGGGAAAAGATGCCTGCCTGAAGCCCTGGAAAGTCACTGCCAGTCAGTTTAGTAGGCAAAGCTCAGGATAAGGGTTCCTTACTGCATAGTCTTTGACAAGTAATTATTTCATAGAATGGTAGGATTGGAAGGGACCCCAAGGGTCATCTAGTCCAACACCTTGCAATGCAGGAATATTTTGCCCACGGTGGAGCTTGAACCCACGACTCTGAGATTAAGAGTCTCGTACTCTACTGACTGAGCTATCCCAAGCTCAGCCTCAGTTCTGTCTCCATAAAATGGGGGAAATAATAAAGTATGCCACAGAAGGACACATCGTGCATGAAAATAAACAAGGTAAGCAAATGGTGTTTTACGCAGTGACCCAGAGTTTTACATCTGAAGACAATTCAGGATTGTGTTCACCTGGAAGCAGCTTCTCCCTTCTCTGCCTGCTTTAGCCTATCATATTCCCTGTGGCAAACTTGCAAAAGCAAAATAAGGAATGGGCCTCAGAAGAGAGCTGCTTTACAGTGCAATCCTATGCAGGTTTACTCGGATGTAAGACTCACTTTGTTCCATGAGAGTTACTCCTATTAATTGTGTTTAGAGTGTAGCCTTGGTTGTAATCCTGCAATCACCCAACACATCTCCCATTCCATCTTTTTGAAATCATAAGGAAAATATTTGTTGTCCTCCATAGCTCCTTGCAAATAAATGTCATAGTTGTTGCTGGTGATCCTCTATATCCCATTCCCCTCATTATTGTGATGGTTTCGTGTAAACATCAGATGGTGCTTTTGTTGTGCAGTGAAATTAGTGGACCCCATTCAGGCTTTGCCCCAGCTGTTCAACCTGTGCCCCTTCCAAATATACAAGTTTACATGTGCTTAATGTCCAGAACAATCCGCTGTCTCCATTATCAGGGGCATCAGAATATGTTTATTGTGAGGACTAAAGGCTTTGCAGCAATTTAAGTTGCCCAGTGAACAACATATTGCTAAATCTAGATAATAGAAATCCAGGAGAAATCTGTCTGGATTATAGCTGGGAGATTATGGGAAAGCTAAATTACTGTATATGTTTTGCTGGCAAACACAAAACAAACATCGTCTGAGAAGATGGATGACTATGCAGAACACAGGAAAACCGGCTGCAGAGAGCTTTCTGTACTTAGGGTGGAGGGGCTGGGGAGGAAATCCCTCTCAATTTATCAAATGCTGTGGCCTGGTTTAATGCTGCTGTTTGTTTTGACGGTGCACTGTTGAGGAATCTGGGTTTAACTGGAGTCCTAGAAAGCAGAGAGGGCTTTGTCTGAGGGTCATGCTGTAATTCACGTGCATCATTTTCTATTCAGTTTGCCAGCTGCTTTATTTTACTGATCCTTCAGATGTATATTTTTGTGCATTGGCTGAAAAACAAATTATACAATTGCTCCAATTATACAAAAGCCACCACGTAAAACCACCATATCCCTTTCTTCACATGCTAATTGTTCCTGGCCTTCTGAGGACAGCCAGAGAGTGAACATGAAATAACCTGGCAAAAAGCACTCTCAAGCCTTTCCCATGGACAAAACAAGCTGCGCTGGCTACCGGTATTTTGAAAGCACGGATTGTTTACAGGAACACAGGAAGTCTATTCAGGGCCTTTTCAGTTGTGGCTCTCCACCTGTCGAAGTCTGCCTGGCGCCTTTGCTGACATTTTTTCAGCACAAGGAGAAACCTTACCTTTCCACTCAGGCTTTTGATAGACTGAGCTGATTTTGTTCAGCTGTTAAGTGTGCTGCCAAAGCTTCCTGTGACTATTACAGGTGTGTGTGTGTGTACAAATTGTAGATGTTTTGCTTTAGGATATTAATGTTTTGTTTGAATTTTTAATGGTATAACATATTTATGTTTATAGACTTAAATGTAAGTCACTTGGAGCCTTTTCTAACAGGTGACTAAAATAATCTAAATAATAATTGTTTTATGCTGACCATTGCTCCATCTAGTTCAGTATTGCCCACACTGACCGGCAATGTCTCTCCAGGATGGTTTCAGGCAGCCCTACCTGGATGTGTTGACGAGGTTTAAACCTGGGAGTTTCTGCATGCAAAACAGATGCTCTACCACTGAACCATGGTCTGTCATGATATATGAAGATGGGAAATCTCACTTTGAAAAAATGGCTATTGTGGCTACGGAGAAATTTTTCTCTCCTGGGTTGTTTGAATCAGTGTTGCTTCCAGGGTCCTGCAGATCATGGACCCTCCTGGCACCAGTCGGCAGCATGCACATTATCCACACAGTACATTTGTACATGGATGCTTCTCATAAGCATGCAAGAAACTGCAATGGCTGGACTGTATCACAAAGACCTGCTTTGCAAGGTTATATCAAAGGTCCATAGAGTTCAGCATTCAGTCTCTATCAGTTGCCTTCCACACATCATGGGAAAGAAGCCCACAGGCAGGTCACGATGATGTAGCAGTCAGGCCATTTGGTTTGCCCTTGGCATCCAGCAATCAGAAGCCATTAACACTAATAGTGGGGTTTCCATCTAGCTTGGAATGGCTAGTCCATTAACAGATCCATCTCCCATAAATTCCATCTTCTGTAAATTAGCAGATCCGCCTTGTGCACCAGGTGGAAAGATTATTTTGTTTTGGTTGTTCAAGGGCAGGGGCTGATAGATGGATGGGACACTAACTCTGCAAAAGGATGACTTCATCAAGTCACAATGGACTGGGTACACTGCAAGTTTTTAAGAACTCTAAAAACAGGCCACAACAAGAATCAATTATTCTGTTTCCACAAGAACATGTTGGCATAACAAAAGGCTGGAAAGTGGTTTGGAGGATGTGTGTCAGTGTCAAATCTTTTGAGCTGTAATAATCAGAACAAAAGTGACCAAACTCCTGAGCTTAAAGGATTATGCCCTGTGGAAGACTTGTGGTATTGTCAAGGAAATGTGGGCTGCTGGTGAACCACTTACCTTTTTTTCATAGTGCTGATGAGGTTTAATAACATTTAAGGTCCTTCTCTCCCCCACTGCTAGACACAAAGCTGTTGTAATCGGAGAATATTACCAGGGAAAACCTCTCTGGCAGAGGATTCTGTATGGCTAAACTGCAGAGCCAAGGGCATTGTTCAGATTAGGGTGGAAATGGTGATGCCAGTGTAACTCCTTAAGCAAAAAATCAAAACAAAGAAAAACGAAATCTTCACAGCTTCAGGATGTCACAGAAAGGACTGCTTCAATGGCAGCCATTAAAACCACCTAGAAACCATTTATTCTTCCCGTGTGCGGACCAGAGGGGGAACTCTGCTTGGCTGGGCTTCCTAACTGCATGTGTACACACATTGGTTGATATTGAAAGTGTCATTCAAAGGAATCAGCACTGTATTCTTTGTGAAGCTGTATAGCTTACACATCAATCCTAATCATGTTTATTATATTTATGTATCCTGAGCACACTTGCCTGGAAATATGCTTCAAAACAGTTAACATATTCCTAGGGCTGGACTGCTGGGGGATTTTATTATGCATCCATATTGTTATCCAGACACCTGCCTGCCTATCTCTGACAAAGTCTCTCCAGCCACACCAATGTCACACAATATGTGCTCGAGTTGCCATATTTTAGACCCAGAAACCAGTTTATGTCCACCACAGCAGCCCTTTCTCTTTCTTCCTCCTCCTCAGAAGAGAATGCAAGAGGTTCCACTCTGACCTCTTGCCACAAGTGGTCACAAAGAAGAGGCATAGCTCAGTGGCAGAGCAGCTGCTTTGCATGCAGAAGGTCCCATGTTCAATCCCTGGCATGACATATCCAGGCAGGACTGGGGAAGGACCCCTACCTGAAATTCTGAAGAGCCACTCAATGGTCTGACTCAGTGTAAGGCAGCTATGTGACTCTGTGTGAGGATGTTGACACCCACATCAGGACCAAGATTTAGTTGTGTTTCCAGGTAGCTACAGGTCTATCTACTGGTTGCAATATTAAAGTGAAGACTGTTGTCTCTGTTAATAATGGATGCATCACAATGTAGCTTCCAGGCAGAAAGTTTTGTTACCCCAGGACTACAGAAACCAGGGCACTTGTCCCTCTGGCTCATGAGAAAGGCCAGAAGGCTCCCAGGTACTTTGCTCCTGCCCCCAGAACAAGGAAAGACCAGGCCAGCTGGGGACTATGGCTAAACTCTTCTCAGTCTACTTTAAGCAGGCTAGACCTTTTGCTTTCTTCTCCCTTTGGTTAAAACAATGGGCTGGTTTTTGAATTGTCACTGCCCTCTGTTGAAAATTGTAATATTGTTGAATGGTTTTATGTGGAATCTTGCTAAGGTCTAGCTACAAAGTGTTTAATACTGTTGTTTTATGCTGCCGTGTTTAAACATTTTTAGAAACTGGTTTTTATTTTAAAATGTTTTATGGCACAGGTTGTAACTCACTTGGGAAAACCTCTTTTGTTTTGAAAAGCAGCATAAAATTCTCAAGCAGATAAAACAATCTCTCTAAATGCAGCAGACAGCTAAGCCTGTTTTCTTCTCTCCACTTTGACCTGGCTTGCACTTTCAAGCTCCTCTCTCTCCTCTACCCTTTCCCTCCCCTTTTCTTCTATCTCTTTTTGTTGTTGATGCTATTGTTTTTTGGTCTGTAAGCTGGAAGACAGGGCTCACTTCTTCCTTTGAGTGTGTTATTGACTGATGTGAGCTGCTTTTGGAGACAGTTAACAGCAAAGCAGGTTTGAAATTCAAGTTTCGTATCTGAGAACTCAACGCAGTGCAATTCGTCATCTGTGTGCTGCTGTGGATTCAAGGCTATGAGCACAGCAAAGACACAGGCCTGTGCAGTATGAATGGCCTGGCCACATGTGCACCCATATCCCCCAATTGAGGGAGATCTAGTCTTCTCAGTTGTGTAGTTGGGTGCACATGTTGCGTAGTTGTGCTCTGGCAAGTGAATGGAGTGAGGCTTTCAAGTTTTACTGTTCTTTGTAGCTTGAGCAGGCAGTGGAAGTTAGAGAGGGAAGCCTCCTTTCTATTCCAGGACTGTCAGCTACTGGTCCCCAAGGAATTCAGTATTGTGCTTTGTTCTGCTGCTCTTTGGTGCACATTAATACCGGTAACACCCACATTTTTTAGCCTCTCCTTGGGGGCTAAAAGAGCTCCTGCTCTTCGACATTTACCAGGGCACCCATGCTTTATTTCACCCGGGTCGAAGACCCAGTTTGACACTCCCATGCGCATTTGCGTACACACACACACACACACACACACACACACACACACACACGCTAGGAGCCTCAATGGCAAAAACCTGGCTACCCCCGCCCCCCCAATAGCTTCGGCTCTGACTGGGGTCCCTGCCCCTGAAGCTGGTGTTCACCATATGGGGAATCCTATGCATCCCCACAGAAAAGCCTCCTCCCCCCCAGAAGCGGCCCCTCCTCAAGGGAGGAAAACGAGGCTGCTGAGGAGAAGGCCAGCAGTGGCTGGAGTGCTGGACTAGGATCCGGGAGAACAGGGTTCAAATCCCCGGCTCAGTCCCCAAGCTTACTTGGGCCAGCCACTGCCTCTCAGCCTAACCTACCTCACAGATCCAGTTACAGGTAGGTAGCCGTGTTGGTCTGCGGTAAAAGGTAAAGGGACCCCTGACCATTAGGTCCAGTCGTGTCCGACTCTGGGGTTGTGGCGCTCATCTCGCTTTATTGGCCAAGAGCCGGCATACAGCTTCCGGGTCATGTGGCCAGCATGACAAAGCCGCTTCTGGCGAACCAGAGCAGCGCACGGAAACGCCGTTTACCTTCCCGCCAGAGCCGTACCTATTTATCTACATGCACTTTGACGTGCTTTCGAACTGCTAGGTGGGCAGGAGCTGCGACAGAGCAACAGGAGCTCACCCCGTCACAAGGATTTGAACCGCCAGCCTTCTGATCGGCAAGCCCTAGGCTCTGTGGGTTAACCCACAGCTCCACCTGGGTCCCATTTGGTCTGCGGTAGTCGAAACAAATAAAAAAATTCCTTCCAGTAGCACCTTAGAGACCAACTAAGTTAAGTGTGCATGCACACCAGAAGTGTGCATGCACACGAAAGCTCATACCAAGAACAAACTTAGTTGGTCTCTAAGGTGCTACTGGAAGGAATTTTTAAATTTTGTTTCGACTACCTCACGGAGTTGTCGTGGGCGGGGAGAACCTTGAGCTGCTTGGAGGAAAGGGGGAGATATGCAGTAAATGCAATGAACAAACACGCCCCCCCCCCGCCGACCCAAACACCTGGCAGAGGAGGGAGAGGACGGGGCGGGATTCTGCGCGGGGCCGGAGCAGGACGGAGGGCCGCCCTCACGCGCGCCGTTGCTTAGCGAGGGCGAAGCGCCGCCGCCGCCGCCGCCGCCGCCTCCTCCTCCTCCCCGGCTGCGGCGCAAAATGGCGGCGGGAGGCGCCTCTTCCTCTTCAGCCCGGGTGGGTGAAGGAAGCGCCGGCCTGCCCGGACCCACCAGGCGGGGTGGGATGGGGACGCGGGCCGGGCCGGGCCGGGCGTCGCGCAGGGCCGTGGAAGGTTTCTTTCCCGCCTGACTTTCCTCTCCGCTTCGCCCTCCGCAGGTGCCCCTCCGCCGGCCCTCCGCGGGCGCGGAGCAGAAGGCGAGGAGCTGCAGCGCCGCCGCCTTCCTGGCCAAGGAGGAGGAGTACAAGTAAGGGGCGTCTCTCTCCCTGGGGGAGGGGGGGTCCCTGCAGATGCTCCCCCCCTTTAAAGCCCGCCAAGCCCGCAAGAAGGGCGCCCCCCCGTTAAGGGCGCCTCCTTGATTCAAGACGCATGTCTTTTTCATCGTGAGAATCCAGCGAGTGGGAGAGGGCGTATCGAGGCTGGCCAAGGAAGCCCCCCACTCCCGCTCTGGCCACACGACGCTGCGATGGGGCTTTTTATTGGAAGGGGGTGTCTGGTCCAAGAGACGGGTTTTTGATGGCGACAGAGCATTTCCCCCCTTACTCCCAGGTAAATTCCTTCCAGTAGCACCTTAGAGACCAACTAAGTTTGTTCTTGGTATGAGCTTTCGTGTGCATGCACACTTCTTCAGATACCCTGGTGTGCATGCACATGAAAGCTCATACCAAGAACAAACTTAGTTGGTCTCTAAGGTGCTACTGGAAGGAATTATTTTTTATTTTGTTTCGACTATGGCAGACCAACACGGCTACCTACCTGTCCCAGGTAAATGGTGCTTTCTCAGGCTCAGGCTTGAGCCCCTAATCTCAGTTGTGTGAGGATATGAGAGAGGCGATTAGGCAGTCTCAGAAGCACCCTTGCCTTCCTCTAGACCAGTGGTTCTCAAACTTTTTTCTCTGGGCATGATAATTTACTCACACCACACTGAATTTTTTATTGTTAAGAAATGCGTTGGAAAACCAAAATAAACAGCTCCCAGCAGTGCTTGATTTTGAAAAGATATCTATCCATATTCTGCAAACGACCCGGAGGCTGTCTTCGGACAAACGCCGGCTCCCTCGGCCTATAGAGCGAGATGAGCACGCAACCCCAGAGTCGGACACGACTGGACCTGATGGTCAGGGGTCCCTTTACCTTTACCTTTATGCTATACTATACTATACTACACTGAAATGTTTAAATGTTGTCAAAAATGTTTTTATTAATTTCCCAATATTTCCCAATAAGGTAAATAAAAGTAAAGGACCGCTGGACGGTTAAGTCCAGTCAATGGCGACTATGGGGTGCGGCACTCTTCTCGCTTTCAGGCCGATATCAATTAGTTCAAATGTTTATTTGATCGTCCTTGAATCTTCGTCCCACACTTGCCATCCTGTCTGCTCTAGACTAAGGCACTATTGGAATCCACTCATCTCTGCACCGCAGTGACTGGTTCAAAGCATGCTCCAGCAGCCTTTCCTTGCTTGCTGACCTCATAGAACTGTAGAGTTGGATGGGATCCCTGAGGTCATCTAGCCCACCCCCCTGCAATGCAGGAATCTCAACTAGATCATACAATACAGGTGGCCATCTAACCTCTGTTTCAAAACCTCCAAAGAAGGGGAGTGCACCACCTCTTATGGGAGTCGGTTCCACTGTCAAAGAGCTCTTACTGTCAGAGTACAGACAAACCTCAGTTCTTGAATGGCTCTGTTTTCAAACGTTTCGGCTCCCAAACGCCAAAAACCCAGAAGTAAATGCTCTGTTTTTTGAACGTTTTTTGGAAACCGAACATCTGATGCGGCTTCCGCTTGAGTGCAGGAAGCTCTTGCAACCAATCGGAAGCTGCGCCTCGGTTGTTGAACGTTTCGGAAGCCAAACGGGCTTCCAGAACGGATTACGTTCAACAACTGAGGTTTGACTGTACTGATGTTAAGTTAGAATCTCCTTTCTTGTAACTTGAATCCATTGGCTCCAGATGTTTTGAGCTGCAACTCCCCTTAGCCATATTGTAGTCTAATACATAGTGGGTGGCACTGTGGTCTAAACCACTGAGCCTCTTGGCTCCCCATTGCTGTGTCCCAGCTTCTGCCAACCTAGCAGTTTGAAAGCACACCAGTGCAAGTAGATAAATAGGTACCGCTGTGGCAGGAAGGTAAACAGCATTTCCATGTGCCCTGGCACATGTCACGGTGTCCCATTGCACCAGAAGCAATTTAGTCATGCTGGCCACATGACCCAGAAAGCTGTCTGTGGACAAACACCAGCTCCCTTGGCCTAAAAGGGATGAGCATTGCATCCCATAGTCGCCTTTGACTGGACTTTTCAAGTTTCATAGAAACACAAAACCATGGAATCAGAAGAAACATGCAAAAAGAAAACTCGGCACAAGCCAAAAGTTCAAACACAGATTTTAAAACTAATGGGACCAGACTACATAAGCAGTGGTTGGATGGCTATCTCTCATGGGTGCTTTAGCTGAGATTCCTGCATTGCAGGGGGATGGACTATAAGACCCTTGGGGTCCCTTTCAACTCTACAGTTCTATTATTCTATGTTCCTAGCAAAGTATGTGCTTCCTATTGTGCACTCCAGCCGTCAGCCGGCAAGTTTCTCCTGGGAGTCTGACTCGGGAAGGCAGACTCCTTGCAGCACCATTTTAGTGGTCTTGCTTTCTAAAAGATACCCGAGTTAAACAGTTTTCAATTACTGTTTTAGGCGTGTAAATGCAGAATTGGAAGCCAAGACAGCGGAATTGGTGCGTCAGGCTGAAGAAGTCATGGTGAGTATCCAGTGTCAGACCTGCTTAGCTACAGTACTGTTGACCACGGTATTTTCTTGGACTACCTCCATGAGTTGGGAGTACCATTTTACGGCAGTTTGACTCCTACTTATGGGGTTGGTTCAGTCAAGACAAAGCAAAGATGGCACAATAACATTCTTTTCGTACACAGTACACTAAAGTTTGTTTCAGACTATGACATACCATTACATGGTTTGAATATTTAAAAAAACATGTACTTCACATTGCCTATCTCTAAAAGTGGCCTGATTGCAAGTACGGTACTTAGCCACAACAATGGGGTGGTCTTTGCATGTGGGGATTCTCTTTCTTGTTGACTCAGTCTATAGAGATTAGGTCTTCTCTAGCCACCTTCCTCCTCTTTGTGGATTGGTGGGTGCTGGCTTCTTGCTTCTGCTTCTTTTACAAGACAGTAGGTGAGGCTTAGGGAGATAACATTAGCCCACTTGTTGCTCACGCTGGTTTTATATAGCAGTAGGCATACTAATGCCTTCCCCCAACCCTGCCAGTTTGGGTTGCAGTGACCTGACTTTGTCCCTGCATTGTGGCTAGACAGGGTTCACTCCCCTGAACGGCAAAAACATTCGCTTTGAGAAGGACTGATTTCACCTGCCCTTTTAGGGAAAGAAAAATTTAGCTTTAGTGGCGAGTAAAAATCCCCCACAACACCACCAAAGCTTTCTTTCTAATCCTGGCAATCTTTTTAGCATCTATAGAGTAGAGTGGGTTGGGTTAACTGGTAATTAAAGTTATCTTCTGATTCTAAATTCTTCTCACTAAAGTTGTGATACAGAATTATCTCAGTAGTGGAAAACAAAGCTTTGGGAACTCTGAGGAATTTAAAAAAGTAGTCTATGACACAGTGTGGTGGTGAGGTAGTTATTGCTCATTTCTGCACATCTCTTAATCATCACAACCAACATAATTAAGCGTTTACAATGGCTGTTGATTGGATGTAGTATACACAGTATTTGACTATAATACAAAATCTTTCCTTATTGAAGAGAGACCAACAAGAAATGTTGTCCAGGCCAATCTCTACACAGGTTGAATTGTTTGACAAGGAGACCCAACATCAGAGGTAAGCTCCTCCTAAAACTTAACTGCTGCTCCTAAAACTTATCTGCTGAAGGCCTTCAGTGCCAGAGAGAGGTTTGAGAGAGAGAGAAAATAGTTTTTTATTTGCAGAATTCAGGGCTGAGATAATGTAATGGTGGCCATACCGGTAGTTTAGTGGGAAAGTCCACACTTGGCATGCATGGGGTCCCAGGTTCAGGATCCAGCTGCTTCTCCCATTAAAAGGCTCTTGGGTGGTTGTGCTTACCTGGGGAATAGTTCTTTTTGAGTCCTTTGAGTGCCCTGGTGTGACCACAGCTGTGCTGGGACCTCCTCCTTGACCTGTTCTCTTCCACCTACACCCCACCTCCAATTTCATAAGACCTTTTGTAAGGCCTCGTGCAAGTGATGCAGGTCTTGTAAGGGCCTCTCAAGTCTTGTATTCCCATGTTGCAGTCTAGGGAACTGCCCACCAACAATGCCTCAGTCTCATCTTGGACAGGCCGAACAGTGGCAACTCTGAGAAACAATCAAGTGGAGGAAATGCTGAGAATTGCTCTCTCATACCTGTGGTGTCTCTTTGTCAGTTCTGTATGGCTGCAAAATGTGGGAGGTAGAATTATAAACTAGCTTTGTTGCTGATGAAACAGCGGAGGACAAATTTTAAAAGGTGAGGCTGAGATTGAAGGGCATGAAGATGGTTGATCTCTGGCATATTAGAGGGTTAGAACTGTCTCTTGATTATTGCTGTTGGCTAAATCAGTGAAATTGCATGAATTTGCATATGAATAAATCGTCCTGAAGAAATAAGCCTCTGTTTGATGCCTATGTATGTCACAGCAGGCTCCATTTCAGAAGAGGCATTCCCCCTTGTGTCTAAGGGAGGAGGGACACCTCTTCCGAACAAGTGCCACACTTCCTTCAATACTTTAAAGAGGTATCTATACAAGCAACTTCCCATTTATGCAGGAGTTACGTTCCAGCGCCCTGCATGCAGAAATGAAAATTCTATAAGCGGGGAGCACCATCTAAAGTGGGGAGTACCCTTTAAATGCCCTCTCTGCCACTCCAATCCAGATCAAAAAATACTGCACCCAAAATATCCACAAATGGAATTGAAGCTTTGGGGCCAGCAGGAGGGTGGAGGACGCGTGGAAAACTGCAGCTGAGGTGCGCGGTAGCACTAAACAAAGCTCCACTGCACCTCTGGTCTCTTCCAGCCTCACTGAAGTCCTGTTTGGGCTCCGGGAAGGATCTCCTCTCGAGCCAAAAGGATTCTCCAGCTTTCTCCCTACATTGCCGGATATGAATTAAAATATGTAATTATTTTCCAGTGCCACACGTATACATGATCACACGCAAGTGGGGGGGATGCCTGTACTTAGTTTTTAGTAGTATACAAATTTATTAAATTTCAATCAGTTAGAAGCAAGATTATCCGTAGGGCTGGGCAATGTATTCATTCATTGCCCGAAACCGGTTTTGAAACCTACATCACAGGAATGATTTCACAATTTTAGGCCAGGCAGTATACCATGAATGCCAGCAGGTTTCGCCAGGGTTTCACACACAGCCTCACCAGTCCTCAGCTCTCCTCTCGGAGCCCTGCAAGGCCACCCAAGGCCCACTCCCTCCCCTCTGCAGCCCAGCTGCCCCCTAAGATACTGGAGTGGGGCCAGGGGCGACAGCCATACCTGCACCTATCTCTTGTGTGCTCATTCGCTCACCTGCCTGCCACTTGCCTGCTAGCACTTCTCCAGCCGCGCAAGCAGGCTGCCTCCTTCCTCTCTTCCACCTCGCACTGGGGGTCCCTGTGGTGAGAGCATGTGGGGAGCAGGAGCAGTGCTGGCTCCTCTTCCTTGCCTCTGGGTCCGGGCTTCATGGTCAATTGGTGGCAGTGATCAGCACAGATGGGAGCTGCATCGCGTTGGAGGAATGAAGCAGCTCCCGGTAGTCACCCTCGATGTGAGTGGGAGCTGGGGGCAGCCCAGGGCGGGTTCCAGGGAGAGGCTGTGGTGTGGAGGTCAGCCGTGCCCCAGGGCTCCCTTGTTTGCATGTGCACCCCAGCTGATGTGCTCTGCCCGGGGCAGCGCTGCCCACCTGGCCTCACTATGAAGTGGCAGAGGCAGCACAGTGCACAGTGTTCCTGATCATCGGCGTGGCTGGCCACGGAGGGCTGGCTGGCTACCAAGCCAGTTCAAACCACTTTGAAGTCCTCCCTCCTCATTTTCAGACATTGTGATATATCACTATATTGGAATGTTTCACTGGTGATGCATCACAATGTTGAAAAGCAGATATCGCCCAGCCCTAATGATTAGCATTCAGAGTGTGGACAGCCCAAGTATTTTCTGTAGAGTCCTTCCCTTTATTTTCTGAGATGACTATTGTTTTCCTAAATTGATTACCCCTAACAAAAAATTAGGTGGGGGAGGAATCAAAAGCCAGACTATACAAGTTGTTTTTGTACCAAGCTAAATCCTTGGTTCAAATCACCTCAAAAGGTTAGTTGACTGGAATCTCAGGCACATGGCCTTTCCCAGCCCTCTTACCTGGCTGAGAGTCCCTTTTAACAGGAGAAGTCAAGGAATGGATCTCCGAGTCCTTAGATATGCAAAGGATGTGCTCTGTGCCCCCTCCCCAGAGTCAGAAACAGCAGTTAAACAAACACACCTAGAGAGGAGGAGCACACAGCTCCATGTTGTGCATGAACAGGGGTGCATAGGATAGACTATATAAGTTTTTTTAATGTAATATACCTCTGAATATATGTTTGGGGTGGGGATTTGTTTCTACAGTTGATAACCAAAGCAAGTCCGTTGTTGGCCTTTTGTTCAGCTGTGCACCTCATAGCATTTGGCTGGGGTGGGCGTGTGGTCAGGTAGGAACCAGATTACTTGAACACAGAGGAGCCAGTCAGGCATGTGCTTCTCATGTTTGCATCCAGCCATTCAGACTCCACTAGTACTGGAGCCAAACTGGGTGTTTCTGCCCCTAGGCAGCAAAAGGTCACTGCTGACCCATTTGAACATGGGTGTGCGCAAGTAGCTTCAGTTTTCAGAGGGTTTGTAGCATCCAGAGTCTTCAAGAAGTGGCTCAGGAGAGAGGAGCAGAGAAATAAGTTGGGCTACAGCATCTCACAGATTGGAGTAGAAGAGCCCGAGTCCTGGCCCTCCTGCTTGCAAGTCCTTCAGGGAGGAAATAATACATGGTCTAACAAGACAGCAAGTATACTCCAGCCTGGAACTGTGGTTTGTGATCAAGTGTAGACAAGGGTGCCACAGGAATCCTCCCTAATACACAAGTGGCTTACAGCAGTGGCCTTTCATGGGTTGATGCTTGCAGAAGGAAGGTGCAGTGTTTAGACCGCATCCTGTGAAGAGACATAACTGAAGTTCCACTTTCTGTTTGGTACAGACTTGGTTTTCTATCCTGGCTTTTTCTGGCCATTGTGGCACCCCTTGTTCTTCACATCAGGACTTCTTTCTTTATCATTTTAGGTGAATTTGCACCCTTTCTCATAATTCTGCCCCCAGTTGTATTTAGGTGAGTTGCAGGCCAGGGTGTATTGTGCTGTCAAGCCCTTTCCAGGGATGTTAAGAAACCAATGGAAAGCCACTACGTCAGTGCATGGGCGTAGCTGGGGGGGGGCAGAGGGGGCAGCTGCCCTCCCCCTAGAAGGCAGCCCTAGAAGCAAAAATGATCAGTGTCCATTCAAATCAAACCAGAACGACCATGGCTTGCCCCCCCCCCCCTAGTTTTGATCCTGGGTACGCCCCTGCGTCAGTGAATGGCATGAGAGAGCCCCACCCATGAGCAGGGCAGCTTGTTGGGCATCAGTACTCTCTAGGAAGAAAGTGCTGCAGCTAAACTGGCCCCTTGTCAGCTGGCAAATCAGATTACACCACTTTTGTTCCACATTCACATACATACCTTTCAAACAGTGCAGCAGTTACACAGTGTGTTTCTATCTTACACACCCCACAGCTATTATTATGTTTCCCATTGTAAATACTCCAGTTCATACAAGTTTGTGAACTTCTGCTTGCATGAGTGCTTGGCACCACCTAGGGAAGCTGCAAACCCAAGGGCTGCCCACTCCTGACACTCTCTCCTTCCCTGCCAAGATTATAATCTAATGTTCAGTTTTCTTTTCTTCTTGCCTCTGTATAGGTGTGTTGGGCTTTTCTGTTTCTGCCAAATCAGCTTTTCTGAAGGCAGGCAGTGATCCTTGCCTGTGACCAACAAGAGTCACTATATTCTGGAAGTACAATCTTTTTCTTTTTTCGGGGGTGGGGGAGGGCTGGTTTCCTTCCTCTCCTCCCTTCCCCCACCTCCCTTGCTTGCTTCTTCCTCCCTCTTCTTCCAAAGGGCTGCCGCTCTTCCCTACTCCGTGTCTATGCACTCGATTGGCCTTTAGTTCACTGGACATTTTAAGCAGTGGGACTTTGCTACAAAGTTTTATAGGTCTTGCCCCTAAATCTGGAAACTCTTCCCTTTAAGATGCATTATCATTATTCTACCCCTTCTGGCCAATTCCAGGAAACTGAGCCAGAAGCTTCCTGCAAAAGGTAGTTGGGGCTTCTACCAAAGGGCCTGGCACTGTCAGTTCAGGGAGGGGTTCACAGCCGTGTGCTGCTCCTCCCACTTCAGTGCCAGCATGATCAACTGGCTGGGCTAGCCATGTCTGGGGACGAGCAGGGTGTTACTGGTTTGCTGCTTCTGATTTTGAGCTTCTGTGTGGACTGCTCCAACCTCTCATAGCCATATTAGGGTAGCTGTATGGGCACTGGCTGTGCAGCACCTTGTCTTTCCACAATGTTTGGAGTGCTTTGGGACTTGACTTCCTGTGCTGAGGTGGGGGGGGGGTGTGACTTATGCCAACACACCCAGAATCTTTTAAAATTACCTCTAAGTAAATTTGCTAGGATCTGGGCATCTCAGGATGTTATAATAATTGCCAGGGCATTTGGCTACATTCTGAAGATTGTGAGCTCAGCTCTCCTTTCCCTTCATCCCAAACCAGATGGCTGCATCTGATCTCTTGGATCAGTCAAATTCAAAGTTAGGGAGGGATCGCTGTTCCATTATGGCCAGAGAAGGGGATACACCTTTACCAGTCTAAGCTGGTTGCCCAGTAGGCTTTGCTGTGGATTTTCTCTGGGTTGTTTTTATATGAACTTACTGTTTGGAAGGAAAATGTTGATGCTCATCTCAACCATGGTGCTTGCTGCTCCCTTGCTTCATAAAAAACTAGACTACACAAGAGAGTTGCCAGAGTTTTGTATTGCCCTTTCCTTTGGACCCGGAACCATCCAAGGATATTTCCAAAGGCCATCTGTATTTTGTTAACTGGGCACTATGTCCATATCCAGGCTGCATTTCGCAGTCTTCCTTCATGGCTGGGTGGCAGACACACAGCACTGGCTATAACTGCAAGGGAGAACAAAGTCTGGAAGTAGCCTGTGTCTTTACAGTCCTATAGTTTCAAGTATTCTTCCAACTAATTGCAAAAGCGTAGGATTGCTGAAGGACCGAGCAGCACAGCTTTCAGAAGTCAAGAGGGGTCAATTACACAGTGAACTCCTGGGGATCTCTGTGCCTGGGACTTGAAGAAGAGAGGCTTGGGGTCACAGGGGAAGATGGGAAGGTCCAGGATGGTGGGGGACAGTTTCCTAGTCTCATCACCCCTGACATTCTCTCTAGGCCTTCACATTACTAAATTGGGGCAGGACACAAATCAGTCTTAAAATGTCACCCCTGTGCCCTGGTTTGGTGAGCATTGCCTTCGGTTTTATCAAGTGCAAGATTGAGCAGCAGGCAAATGCCACAGCTTCCCCCTTGATTACCCTTCTTTCTTAGCAGCCAATACAGAGAGGGCTTGGATATCCCACAGGAAGGCTTTCCCCCCCTTGGATGCTTTGATTCTTCCCATGTCCATGAGGATGTGGCCATATGGTGCCAGCTTCAGAATCTCTGGGTATCTCCAGTGTGACAGACCACAGTCCTCTGCCAGTGCTGCTCATGCCACCCACCTCACAAGAAGGAGCTCTTTACTGAAGCTGTTTCTATGAAGCCAAACCATTTTGAAAAGTGAGTGATGTGTTTTGCATCATTGATCTTCCCTTCTACAATTTTGGTTCAAAAAAACACACACACAGTAAAATACATAATTTATTTTGTTCTTCAAAATAAGCTAATTGCTGCAATTTCCTTTTTATCTCCAGAGATCAGTGGTCTCCTGAATTGCCAACTGCTCCTCTTGCACTTAATAAGGTACTGAAATTGGGGGCGGAGGTGCTCCTCTCAAAGCAGGAGGAGAGGGTAACATTTTGCTGTGTGTCTTCAATAGCAGTGGAGGCACAGAGAATCCATTCATTGAGTCAGAGAATAAGGTGGGGCAGTACCCGCCTCTCTTTGGATCACGGCTAGACTGAAACAGGACAGTTGACCGGGTGACAACTGTTCATCTTGGCTCTTATTTCTCTACACCCAAGGCAGATCTCCTGTGTAAGGAAATTGTTCAAGGCCTTCATATTTTCTACTCTTTTTAAAAAAACTTTGGGAGTGGACACTCATATATGAACCTCTTCAGCCAGAGCACATACAGTCACAAACATTGTTGCTTAAATTTAGTGCATTGATCTCTAACTTGATCTGAAGATATGTTTTTCAGATACAAAAATTGTTTATTATACCACTTACCTTAATGGTATCACAGTGAGCGTAATTCCCACAGAATCCAGTGATGCTTGCGCCAAGGTGCGTTTGCGTAGGGCTTGTGGCTTTACATTGCTGAGTCAGCTTGTATGGGCTCAGATGCATGGGCTTGTAAGGATCAGGTGCATCCTTGCGCAAAAGGAATAGTGGAGAGTTGATGTGCGACCCTGTGGGAGAAAATGAAAGAGCTTCTGGATAGGCCAGAGGTCTGTGGCCACAGGGTGGGTGTGTTTGTGTGTGTGTGTGTGTGTGGGTGTGGGTGTGTTTGTGTGATCCAGAAGCAAGAGGTGCATTAAGAAAGATAGTCTAAAATTTCCATGTTCCTTGTGGCCCTCTAGCGGTGGATCATTATTAGTTCTGTCTTTTGTCTCCAGTCTGCCAGGGGTCCAGCTCTGCACAGCTGCTCTTACACAAAAGAGGAACGATTGTGCCCTCCCTTCTACGTCCTTTAGTATGGACAAACAAGATAAAGATTGCAAACAGGATGGGGATACGATGATCAATAGGGGACACACACATGTAGTTAGAATAAACTGTTGTACAAAACCTGTCACTCCTGAGTTAAAGTACAGCAGGCTTGGAGAAGAAAAATGCCACTGTTGGAGGCAGGATACTTCTCAATATAAGTTGATGGCAATCTCAAGCGAGGAGAGTGCTGCTGTTGTGCTCAGATCCTGCTCAGGGGCCTCCCTCAAGCCACCTGGTTTGCCGCTGGGTGCTGGACTAGGTGGGGCACTGGTCTGAGCCAGAAGAGCTCCTCTTGCGTCCTTATGTCTAAGACCATAATATGCTCTAGGTAGTTAAAGAGTTTTTGTTTTGTGAATTTTCCTTAGCAACCAAACAAGAAGAAACCTAGCTCGGCGTCTACATTTCGGACTAGGCCACAATCTGGAAAGAAGGTGAAAGGAAGTCTGTCAAGGTACAGCAGCAGCTGCTGAATAGCACCCAGCTTGTCTTAGGCATTTTTCGAAGTACAACAGCAACTGGTGTTATCTTCTAACCATGCCTGGTGATAGTAACTACGTGATCATAATTAAAAGTAAAGAGGCTAAAACTATTTTTGCCTATGTAGCATTGACGGAGGCTAATAGCAAGGTGAAGTGTTAAAAACAATCAACAAACCACAGAAAGCCTCTAACAGCATTCTGCTTTCTGAAGAAGGGCAGCTTAAAAAAACTGGCCTCACCCCAACAGCTAACAATCCCATCCATGTCACATTAGTGATGTTCTATTTCACTGGGATTATTGGTTCTGTTGACATTTCAGGACCGGGTCTGGAGAAATCCCCCCTTTTCTAGAAAGGTGAAATAGCCCCTTATCAGTTTATTTGTTTTTGCCAATTGCTTCTTACATTCTAGTCCTTTTTTCTGTTGTTTGCTCTTAAAATGCTTAGAAATGTTGTGTTTTGGCCTTGTCTCCAGCACAAATCTAAGACCACGTGACATTCCAAGTGCTGCAGATGTTGCAGTCCCAGACTTCTCTCTTGCGAAGACAATTGGGAAAATTGAAGGGCAACTTGAAGAAGGAAACTTTCCTGATCTAGAGGACGATCTTATCCCCAGTGTAGGAAGTGAAATTGGAGCAGGTGGGTCTGCTTTTTACTGTCCTTTCCTTACTGCTAAAAGGGAGCCTCACATAGACAGGCTTTCTAACATATGCCTACTCTTTGAATTGGCAGTGCTTCATCAAGTTCCTAGAATGAGGGAGAAATTATCAGTCACATGAGGAAACAGAGGTGTCTTAGACTTTATTGCTCACCTGTGCTATCCTCATTGCTGCCATAGCTGCATCTCCTTTCTGCCTGCTTGGCAACAGCAGATCACCACACTTGGCAAGCCACCTGGGGTGGGAAATTGTTTTAGGTGTCTCTCCCTGCAAGGAATCCCTCCTAAGGTCATCCCAGGGGAAGGCTGGTAACATTGCACTTTTTAATCCTGTGCACACCCTTCAGACACTAGGTACCCCCAGTCCAGGAAACTGAACGGCTTGTTTCATGGAATGTCTTTGGATCTATGAAGGATGTTCTAGAATTGTCAGCCTTCAAAACTTTTATATCATTGTACCATTAGCATAAGCGTGTGGTTAAAAGCTATTCAGATGTTTTGAGGCTCTTTTCTGTCAGGTCTAGAATGGCACAACAGTCCAGAACATTAAATGTAATTATTGCAAATCTGCAGAGGCCCAAATCCGGTTCCTAAAGGCAAAGCTTCGTGTTATGCAGGAGGAGCTGGATGCCATGGGACTAGAATGCAGTAAGCAGGTAAGAACAGGTAGACTTTCTGTTCCTGCATCATAATATGTAGCAGCAACATCCTTGTATGAGGGGCTATATTGTTGGGTCACAATTGTTGCTGGCACCTAAATGTTATTCAGTGCGAGATTAAAGGTCTTTTCACATACTCACCAGCCAGGGATCTGAAGTGTACATGGCCTGTTCCTATAGCCAAGCCAGGGCTCTGGTCCACACTCACACTCCCTCAGCCAGTAACCTTCTGCAGGCAGCAAAACCTGTACTCGTCACCCGCAAGCAGAAATCCTACACAACAGACAATCCTCTTGATGCAGTCAACAAACTAATACTTTTCTGGCTGGTGCCAGGATAGTTCTAGTCCCTGCTTCATGATTGCTCTGCACCTCCAAAACACTCTTGGGAAGAGCTGGGTGGGAAGTGAACCTAAGAGGTAGAAGAACTGAGACCTTACTGGTGGTGCTGAAACCAATGGTAGGTGCTTCTTTTTTGCCCAGAGCTCCCTGGCCATGCTGCTGCTCAGAAGCTTCCAGCACCTGCTTGAATCGCAGAATTGTAGAGTTTGAAAGGACCCCAAGGGTCATCTAGTCCAACCCCCTGAAAGGCAGAAATCTCAACTATGAATCAGAACGAAGGGGTAGTGGTCAGTGGGCTTTATCAGATTTGGCAGCTTCTCTACCACATTGTTAATCTTTGCACCTGGAAGACAACACACCTCCTGCGACATCCTGTTTCCTCCACGCACTACTGCCTCTGTCCCCCTCAGTAGGGAGTCGCCTATCACCACCACCCGTCTCTTCCTCATCTGTGCCTTCCAAAGCCTCCTTGGAGTGTTCGAAGGTCTGCAAGTGCTACTTTGCACATAATTCCATTTGCAGAGGCAAAGGCTTCTCAATTTTTTCTTTCTGGTAAATTCAGCCACATTTTCTGAGCATCTTATTGAGGTGTGCATGCTAAATGAAAGGATGCAGCTTTTTCAATCTGCCTTCCTCAAATTAAACTTCCAAGAAAATGCAGTTATTGAGTGGCCCCTTAACATCTTCTGTAAGAGCAGAAGAAGAGGCTGCTGGATCAGGCCCATGACCCATCTAGTTCAGCATCGTGTTCTCACAGTGGCCAACCAGATGCTTCGAAGGGAAGCCCAGCAGCAACTGGCATTTGAGGTGTAAGACCTCCCAAGGTTGGAGGCAGACCATGGTCACCATGGCTAGTAACCATTGATAACTTTATCTTCCATGAATTTGTCTAATCCTCTTTTAAAGCTCTCCCAAGTTGGTGCCCATCACTAGGGCTGGACAATATATCAGCAAAAACCAGTTTGAAATCCATATTATGATAGCGGTTTCATAATTTTTGACTTGGCAATTATCACGAATCGTGATGTGTGTGTGCTATGCAAAAATCACAATGTGGGGAAACCCGTTATGGCTCTACATAACTCTATATTTATTTCAGACATCATGGTGTATCAATATATTGTGACGTTTAGCTGATGATATACCAGTGTTGAAATCCAGATATCGCCCAGCCCTAGCTATCACTTTCTTGTGAGAGCAAATTGCATATTTAAACTCAGTTCAGCAAGTTAATTCTTGGTCTTCAGGATGAAGAGAATCGGAATTTAAGCAGCTCCCTAAAAGAAGCTGAAGAAGAGCGTGGGAGGCTGCAGCGAACAGCCAGTGTACAGCAATCTCAAATAGAAAAGTATAAAATGCTGTCAGAAGAAGCAAACAGAAAAAGTGAAGGACTGCAGCAGAAGTCCTCTGCACTAGAAAAGGTAACAAGATCCCCATTTCAGCCTCATTACATGGCAATATGTCACTGGACTGGCCGTCCTCAGTTTAATTCCCATCTTGCAGAAAAGTACAGAGAAAGGGAAAGCAGCCATTTCATTGCTCCCAAGGCAGGAGCCAAGGCATTCCAGAGGCCAGGGCAAAGGGTGTTTTTTCCTGCATTGGCTCGGCTCCTGTGATCAGATAAATCAAATTTGGATATATTATTCGGGAAATTGTTTGTGTCTTATTTTCCCTCCATAGGGGCGTTTTCTCCATGTAGGGAGAAGAACAGCGCTGTACTTCAGCGTCCCTTTCACTCTCCTGCTTCTAGCAGTCAGGGCTGACAACAGTCACTTATAGATTCCCCACAGTGCTGTGCTGAAAGTGGTGTTAAATTATGAAAAAACACCAACAGATAGCTGTAGAATTATAATGCACACAAAGCCAGCATAAGCATGGAAAGGATGCCACAATAAGAAAGCAACAGCATTGATCTTGGCAGAACAGAGAGGCCTCCTCCCCCTGTCTTCTGAAAGTCAATAAGGTGGTGGCTTGACAGGAGCCACCTCCAAAGAGAAATGCTCCTCCCTGGTTGCAGGAATTTGCAGCAATGGACTTCTTGCGAAGCATCCACCTAGTCTGCTGGGTCCTGTCACCTGGCAAGTCCTTCCTCTAGTCTCCAGTGCTGCTCCAGTGTTTAGCTCTGGGCTAAACAGGCACATGAGAATCCAGCACCTGCCACCTCCAGAACCTTAAGTGCATTGTTGCTGTAAATCTTCATCCTGTTTTCTGTTTTGACTTACTGTAATAGGAACTGGAGAATCTGAAGCGAGCCCAAAAGCAGGCTTCAGCCAGCCAGAGTACAATGGAGGTTCGCTTCAACAGAGCTATTGAAGAAGCAGAGAAATATAAAATGGAACTGAATAAACTGAAGCAAAGTAAAAAGGTAGGCTTTGTTTTAGCTTAGAAAACAGGAAAAACCAGCAGATCTAGATGATGTCCAAGTTTAAGTTCACCCTGCAATAGCCCCCTGTAACTTCCTTAGCCGTCTAGATCTTTGGGCAGATTGTCCCATTTTATTTTCACAACAACCCTGTCAGGTAGGTTAGACTGAAAGTTACCAAGTGAACAGGGCTGCCATACTTTTTAATAATTCTCTCCCCCTCCCCATGTTTTTAGCGGAATTTATTTTTATCTGTAAGCTAACTTGAGACCATGTCAGGGGGAAAGGTGGGGTAACAACAACCACAACACTGTATCTTTGTCCTCAACACCGTCCATATATCTGTTTACGCCAAACACAGCAGTCAAATATGAAATTACCGTATTTTTCGCTCTATAACGCGCACTTTTTTCCTCCTAAAAAGGAAGGGGAAAAGTCTGTGCGCGTTATGGAGCGAAGGCACTGGCCGGCAGCGGGATCCCTCGGCTGCCACAGCAGCCGTAAGGAGAGGGATGCCTCTGCCACCGGAGCCATGGCTCCCAGCCAGGCGGGAGAGGAACGGACAGCCCAAAAGCAACGCTTTCGGGATGTCCGTTCCTTTCCGCACCCTCCCCCTTTTGCGCTGTCCTGGCGGGTGTGGAGGGGTGGGGGGGAAACGAACAGACAGCCCAAAAGCAGTGCTTTTGGGATGTCTGTTCGTTTCCCCCTCCACCCCTCCGTGCCCGCCCCCTTTCGCGCTGTCCTGGCGGGCGCGGAGGGGTGGGGGGGGAAACGAACAGACAGCCCAAAAGCGCTGCTTTCGGGATGTCCGTTCCTCCCCTGCCCCTGGAGAGCACAAGGAGGGAGAGAGGGAGATGCTTCCCCCCCTCTCCTTCCTTCCATCCATCCATCCATCCATCCATCCATCCATCCATCCATCCTTCCTTCTCTCTCTCTCTCTCTCTCTCTCTCTCTCTCTCTCTCTCTCTCTCTTCCCTCCCTCTCTTCCTCCTTCTTTCCCTCTCTCTTCCTCTCTCTCTCTTCCTTCCTTCCTTCTCTCTCTCTTCCCTCCCTCCCAGCCTTTTAGAGGAGGAAAACCAGGAAAAAAATTTTTCTTGTTTTCCTCCTCTAAAAACGAGGTGCGCATTATGGTCCGGTGCGCATTATGGAGCGAAAAATACGGTAAATAGAATTCCAGCAGAATTTCTTTTGGTTGCAGAATTATAGATGCCTGGATGTTGTTGTTGTGTCTGAAACACACACCTCACAGTGACTAACTGACACTTTGCTTTAGAAAGAGGTTCATCACCTGAATCACATGCAGTCCCTTTCTTGAGGCAGCATGCCATAATGCCACCTATGCCTCACCCTGAACTACACCTTTGCCTGCCACTTCCTGCAGTGACAGGCACAGCCTCTTGGAGGTGCTTTGGCATCACCCTTTTATGATTTCCATGTTTCTGGAAAGCACTTTGGTGATTGTAAAAGGGTTGTGCCAAAGTAGTAGTAGTAGTAGTAGTAGTAGTAGTAGTAATAGTAATAATGTGCCTCTGGGAGGCTGTGCCTACTGCTGTGGGAAGCGGCAGCAGGCAAAGGTGTGAGTGGGGTTGGGAGCAAGCAGGTGGGTGGGCAGCAGTGGCAGAATGGTGGCAGGGGGTGCAAGCAGGCAAACGGTGGTGGGATAGGAGAGGATGGGGGGTATAGTGCATCGTGGCACCTTTTTTCCTAGAAATAAAGCACTAGCCCTATGACTGAACCTTCCCTTTTGCAATGACATGCTCTGGGTTCTGCAAGAACATCCCAAAGGATTCTGCTCATAGCTGCTTATAAAGGCATAACACACACTATATCCCTCCTCTCCCACTAGGATTTAGTCAACCAGGAAGAGAAAAAGCTTGAAGAACTGAAATTTGAGAACAAGAGGCTGGAGAAACAAAAGGGAGAGCTGATGGCAGGATTCAAGAAACAATTAAAGTTAATTGATATATTAAAGAGACAAAAGGCAAGTTATCCTGCGCTATTGGCAATTTTCTCTGAATTAAAGTTAGGACCGTAGCACTTTTTTTGAATTTATTTGATTGGGTGGGGAGATAGAGGAGGCAATGGCAAAATATGAAATGGAGGCTCCAAATTCCAAGAAGGGTAAGATCATTTTCAGAACTATGATGTGGTACAACTTTGGATTACACAATTGAGCCAACATAAACTAGAATTAGGGCTGCTTTAGGACTAGGACATGAGACTTGCATTGAACCTGTCCAGAAAAAGGCAAGGGGGACACCCATCTCTTCCCTTCCCAGGTATCAGTATTAGCAACTGGGCCATGCTGTCTTTTGTCTACTACATTGAGAGATTTAAGAACTGCTCTGTTTGAACAAATACAATTTCCTTTTCATTGAGTCTTACTAGACAGAAAACTTTCCTGGGGGGGGGGGGAGGGAAAGCAAGTCTTAGTACTAGCAAGGGCAGCAGTTAACCATGGAGCACATTTGGGTGGCCTAGCCAGCCTCCAGCTACATCTGTTCCTAAACTTTCTCTTGGAAGTGGTTTGGACTTAAGACAACTGCCTTAAGACAATTTTTTGAAAAATAAACTAAGTACTGCAGCTGAACCACCACCAGGGAAGTTGTACAGAGCCAATAGGTCTGAAAAGGATTTGGGCTGTTTTGTCTCAGAAAGCACCAGCAGCTTGAGCAGTGGCTTCACACATCCCAAGTGATCTGCTCCCTCCAGCTGACTCAGCTATATTCATGTAACTTCATTATCTGTCATAGTAAGTAGTAGATGGATGGAGCTGGTCTGGAGGGAGAGAACCAGTTTTATTATCAAGGGTGCAGATGGCCACTTTTATAATTCAGCATAAATGGGCCCCCCACACCATGCTTGGAAGAAACTCTTACATAACAGAAGGATGTGCTTGCTTCAGCTTCCTTCTCACCTGCACCTTGACTTTACAAATGCTAAAATAGGGAATAAGGTAAATTTTGTCAGTGTTAAATTTTTCATGTAACTGTTAATGAATTGTTCCCCCCCCTTTCCTTAGATGCACATTGAATCTGCAAAGATGCTTTCTTTCACTGAAGAAGAGTTTATGAAAGCCCTGGATAGGGGAAATTCTTAATGTTCAACACTATACATGGATGGAAACACAATTAACGTTCAGCACTATGGTGGCTCAAAATAACAAACATGTTTCAAAGCAAAATCCATTGAAGTTTTCTCAAACACTGGAATGTGTTAATCTTAGTGTAGTATCAGCTCCTGTTTGGTCTCTCCTCCCCACTGTTATTGCCAGCTCCCATTTCGTTCATCTTCCTCCATTTATGCAATTGTACTGATGACTGCTGTTGTCTTCCAGGTTACCAAGACTAGCTTGGGGAGCTTCACATATTCCACTGACACTAAAGACTCCCTTAAGTTTATGAGTTACTTCATCAGTAGCTTAGTAAAGCCATTTTGTTTTTCACAATAAAGTTGTTATTTTCCAAGTTTCCTGTCCATCATTAAATAACAAGAGCTGCTTCTGAGCAAGGGTACTCCCATGTCACAGCTCCCTCCACAGAAGCGCAAATAAATGAGTACATTTCCAATCACTTATTAAATAAGCTGTAGACGTTTTAGCATTTTTAATGTAAACACACTTGAAGCTACCAGACGTTTGCGACAACTTCATTTCTGTCAAGTGAAGATAAATTCAGCTCCCCATTTCCAGCATAAGCACAAAATGCAAACAAAAGTAGCTATTTTTGCAGAAATAATTTTATCACTATAAAAACCAAGGCAGTTGAAAGACACATGGAATGATTTAGAGGCAAAAATTACCTAGCAGTAAGAACACTGCACTCTATACAGTCCCAGGGCTTCTTCTAATGCTTCTTGAAGCAAACTTAGGTCTCAATTGTTGTCTGCCAGCCCATCACCTCTTCTCTTTTGATAAACTTGCTTGAACTCTTCTCCCAGCATGTTAACATCTTGCTCATCTTTAAGAACTCCCTGAACATACAAAGAACAGTAATCAATTCAATATGACACCATAAAAGGCATTTTAAGATTGTAGTTACTAGAAGTCTAAGAATTAGCCTGCACAGGAAAGTTCTCAAACACTTTTTATTTTGCACACCATTTAACGGTCTGTGCCATTTAACGGTCATGCTAACTATACTTGGCTTAAGTGGCAATGGCACTGTTTACCAAACTGGGTTTGGTGATAAGTTTCCACTATAGTGATGCATTGTAATATGCAAGTATGAAGTTCTGGATTAGTGCAAGCAGGGGCCAAGGCTATAAGATTTTTGCATTTTGAGAAAATAAATCTCAAAGCAGCCTTGCCCCTTCTAGACTATCAGATTCTCCTATTCTAGCTGCTCCATGAGCCATTTCTGCACACTGGGTCTGCCTGCCTGCCTGTCAGGCAGCAGGATCAACATGAGACTTGAGGCCTTACTTCTAAACCTTCTAAATCACTCATTACAGCCCCCTCTGGAAATTCTAGATTCCCATTGATCGTGGCCCGTTTCCCATTTCAGTGGAAACATCTCAGGCCACCTGAGCCCAACAAATATGTGGGTAAGGAACATTTTTTTGTACGCTTGCGCAGCAGCCAGGTTACTTATAGCCCAAAATTGGAAAGGGGAGAAAATACCAACAATTCAAGAATGGTTGATTAAATTGGTGGAATTCATGAATTTGGCTAAGATGACGGCAGCAATTAGAAATATATCAAAACAAAGATCTAAGGCTGAGTGGAAATATGTGGAAGATTATCTGAAAAAAGAAGGTATAAGAACAGATTTGATTTGCTTAGATTGAGATATATGTGGGGAGATTTATATCAAAATGTGAGCTATTTGTTTAGTTATTTACAATTATTGTATGAGGTATAGCAAGTTTTGTTTTTATTACTAAGGGAAGCGATATACAGACAATTGGAAGTCAATTTTTAATTGCTATTTCTAATTCTTTGTTTTTTCTGTATTTGTCTTTTTATATATTATCTTTTGTGGATTATTATGTCTAGATTATATGCTTTTTGTTTTTTGTTTATTTGTTTCAACTGGTTGATTTGATATGATTGTATTTTATAAGTTTGAATTTAAATAAAGCTATTTTAAAATTTAAAAATATATATATGTGGGGAGGGATACAAGGATGACTACATGACTACACCAAGGTAGTTCTCTCCCTGGATTCAGAGGCATGTGGGAGAGTATATACCCTTGCCGCAGGGCCTCCCTGTGCCAGACTCCCTCAACGTGTGAACTGGTGGGAGAGGGTAAACCTTATGTACCGCAGCCACTAAATTCAGCAAGGAAGGATGGAGAAGGGGGTGAAGAGACAGAAACAGCAAAACCTGAAGAAAGGGGGACTGACAGGCAAGGGCACAGAGAGACCTCTGGGGAAGGCAAAGAGAAACGAGGGAGGGCAGCAGTTGAGTACAAAAACAACTAGAGCACCATATTGAGAACGCAGGGGTGAAAGGGTGAGAAGTGGGGAAAAGATTTTGCTTTAAAAAGCAGGGCTCTGAGTAAAATATACATGAGGAAGCATCTTTTACAGGTCTGCCCTGCCTTCTCTACTAAACCCATCCTTCTCCACTTTGTCCCAGAATCAAAACAAGATTCCACTCCAAAATCCCCTCTTTCTTTCACAAATAAATAAATGTTAAACACCCTATCCATGCCATTTCCCCCCTCTGCCTTCCCCCTTTACACTCAAGCCCTTTTCAGACATTCAGTTTGCATGTGTGAAAGACTAAGTGCCAATGTGCAGGGCTCCTGTCCCAGTGTTGGAAACCCTACATGCAAGTAAGCCAGCCCCCCTTCAAACTAACAAGGTGTTTGCCTGGTGTGCAGAGTATCATTGAGAGAGCAGAGCTCACTGCACATTCTCCCTTGCCCGTTCAAAGCAAACCCCCAAAGAGTGTTTCCGTCATTCAGCTTTGCTTTTTCTCCCGTGTGTACCGTATATTCTCATCCAGTCTTTCCCACTCCAAGCCTTGTTCATTTGTCCTTTAAGACAGGCGAATGTGGGCTTCAGTCTTGCACAATTAGAATTCCGTTTTTCACTAGAATCCACATAGATTTTCCATGTGAACGATGAGAGCTGGCCATGGGAGAGACTGCCTGCTCCTGACCCAATCTTAAATGCTACCTGGATATCCTAATGCAGGTGCGGGGAACTTTGCTGCTGCTGCTGCTATTTCACCCCCATTAAGCTGCATTTGTCTCTACTTACTCTGGGAAGATATCCCAATAGTTTAACTGCATGTTCTTTAAGCAGCTTCTGCCGCTCCTCCTCAATGATGTCGTTAACAATGCCTTTCCTTCTTTCTTCAAGTTGCCTTTCTTCAAGCTCACGTTCCTATACAGAAGTAATAAAAATGTATTACCTTTTTCTAGTTCAAAACCAATTTCATGAAGCTATGGGAGATTTTTGCCCTGTGAAAAACAAAATGCTTCTGCTCTGGCTTTAAAGCCACAGTTTGCTCTAATATTTCCCTCCCCCACAATGTTTTTTTATTAAAGATTTTCTTAGTTTATAAAAGTGCATGCATTGTCCTACTTGAAATCTTGTGTACAGAACCCAGAGCTGCCCTATTAGATCTGATTAGTTTTGTCAAAAGAGGCCAGTTTCTCACCTTGTCTGCAATGAACTGCTTTCTCCGCTCTTCAATGAGCTTCTCTACTTCTCTCCTGTGCTCCAGCTGCTTCATTCTTCGCTTCTGAGCATTCATTTGCTCAATACGGTCATCCTCGGCAAACTTGGCCAGCATGGACTGGCGGAAGGCTTCCTCCTCCTCCTTCATGGCCTGCCGCAGCACCTCCCTCATGGCCAACTGCTCTTCATACGCTTTGCGCAATTCTAAGCGCTGCCTAATTTTCTTCTCCAACTCTTCCTACAGGGAAGGAGTGTGCAGCATACAACAGTCATTAAAAAAAAAAAAAAGAGCACTGCCAGTTCACAAGGTGAACAGTTAGGCAAGATACAGGCAACTCCCGTTTTATGTGCCACCCTGTACGCACGGGCCGTTTTCAGACCCAGAAGAGGGCATGATGGGGGCATAACAGGATGAGGCGGGCTTATGTGCGCTCCACCAGAATGCAATCCCCAGGGCTTGCCTGTACAATACAGTGGTTCCCAAACCATTTTCCCCATGGGCCACCTGAAAAGTGCTGAGAGTCTTGGAGGACCATTTAATGATTTTTCTGCCTTTTGTAGCAAATGTAATGCACTGCACTAGATGCTGTATGATTTTTTAAGGAAACCAGATTAAACTTCTTAATTGTAGCCTCACATTATCTTTGCCGCTAATCTTCCCTGCCCCTTTTCAAGTGTTTTCTCCCCTGATCACTTCCAGCCCATCCCACACACCTTCCAGGTGGACTGCCAGGTTCTAAGAATGACAGAGCTGCTGTTGCTGCTTCCGCCGTTCCTCAGACCACCTGATACAAGTTGTGGATCATTTTTGGTCCATGGACCACAGATTGGAAAGCCCTGCTTCAAAACCTTTATACTGCGATAACTTGTCATCCAAGACAGTTTTAGGAGACATGGGAACACCTGATGGGGAAGAGAGAGGATCCTGGGGCAAGTGCAACCTTCCTCTTCAAGCAGGCAAGACCTGGAAAGGAGCGTTACATGGCCCCTGGCAAAGTACCCTCACAAATTCACGTTGGATGAGATACTATCCCTTGGGAAGAAGGAAGTACAGAAAGCGCTACTGCTTTGTCTATGTGAAAGGGGTATATTTAAGGAAGACAAAAATGTCTACAGCAATATGAAATAGTGAAGGTTAACAAGCCATGGAAACTAACTAAAGCTCTTGAAGCTGATATTTCACAGGGAGGGCAATTGGGGGGGCAGGGGAATAAATATTATCTAACTACTAAAATCTCAAGACTAAAAACTGCAGTCACTTACCATTTCCTTCTTTCGGTTTTCCTCTTCTCGTTCTTCAAAATACAGCTCTTCACGGATTTGTTCAAGTTCTTCCCGTTCCTGCTGCTCCTTTTCCAGAGCCTCTTCAAGCTGTCATAGAGAGGGAGAAGATTTTAGGCACCTGCTGTCTCTCATATCAAAGGAAGGAAATTTAAGAAGCATTTCAATACCATTCGCTGGAGCTTTTGCTTCCGCTCCTCATCCTCCTGGATTTTTGCCATCCTGTTATCTTCTCTTTCCTGCCACATGTTGGCAAATTCCTTGAGTTTTCTGTTTTCCTCTTCCATCTCTTCACGCTGCCTTTTCTTCCTCATAGCTTGATCGTTTTTAAATTCTTCTATGAACCTTTGAGTTGCTCTCATTTTCTCTAGTCTTCCTTGTTTTGCTCTATGGAAAAGTCTCAAACTTTAGTAACATTTCTAAATGTACCCTAGAAAATTAAGAATCCCCTCTTCATGTGTCACACCCAGCCACCCCCTGGGGAGCTAAGGACACCCCAGTGTATGCTGTTTTATGCTCATGACAACTTTCCCAGTTAAGTGACTGTCACAGCTTGAAAGTCCTCTAGTCAAGTTCAACTGCTCTGAGGTGGGAGCCACCAGATCCAAAACTTGCTCACTGTGAAGCAGCAGGTCTGCCATCACTGTGAGCACCATAAGCACAGGGCAGGCTGGATGGAGGAGCCATGAGCCAGAAATATGAATAAAGCAAGGAACCCCTCAGACCAGGGAAAAATTCTTACTATACATTATTAGGTCGAAGACTGTTTAACATTTTGTGACATTTAACAGGCAGCAAAGAAGCAAGCAAGTTTCACCCCAGAACTCACAGTGAAAACAGTAAGGCTAAACACAAACACAGGAAGCCAAACTAACCGTTCATCTTCGTCATAGATTTTTCTCACAATTTCATCAATCAAGAGCTTCTCTCGGAGGAACTCCTCATAGGCTGCCTGCCTCTGTCTCTCTCGGTCCTCAAGCTGCTTTTCCAGTTCTTGCTGATAAAGCAGCTGTTCCCGATTCCGCCTTGCCTCAGCCGTCCTCCCTTCTTCATCTGCCTTTTCTTGCGCTTCCTTCATTGCTTTGTATATTTCTGCATCATCTTTCTGAAAAGATTTCAATCTATTTGTTTTTTTTAAATTGAAGAATCTGGAGTAACAAACTCCAAAGCAGACTAGCATCCCAGTGAAAGGACACTGTGGACTGCTGATGAACCATATTATTTACATATATTAATCACCTATTAACCTAGCCCTCTAGGAACTATTCATTTTTTCCCACCTGCTACACCAAGAAATAGTTCTCTCCACACACACTGTTGCATCCATTCAGCTAAACTAACAGTACATGGAAATAAAATTATGAAAATGAAGCTACTAAGGGCTATGGAATCTTTGTAAAAAGCAACTGAAAGCTAGAATGGCTGACTAGAAATCAAAACCACAAATCTGATGCATTGTAAACCATTTCAGTGCCATTTTTTCCTAAAATGTAGTACTTATTTATTTAACAGTGCAATCCTGAGCATGCTTACTCAGAAGTAAAACCTGCTGAGTGCAAAAGGGATTATTTCATGGTAATTGGTTCAGAATTGCAGCTGAAGTTGCTTGATAGTTATAGGTTAAATCTGCCTTAACTGAAACTTTAGTCATGTCCATTGATTTCAATATGTGTACTCTGTATATGGCATAATTGGATAAAGCCCAGTAAGAGAGACATTAGAAACATGCAGCTTGAAAGGTTTTAATTATTACATTTGGAGAGATGACCTTTGAAAAACAATGCAATGCTGTGTAGACCATTTGCTATACATTTAAAACTATTTGCATGAATTCAGCTTTGAGGGGTTTGCCCCACACTGCCTTTAGAAGCAAGCATGGTTGTTGTGGCTGCAATCCTTAAGAAAACCCACTTACTAGGGAATAAGCTCTACTGAGCTCAGTGGGACTTTTTCCTGAGTGAGCAGGCTTAGGTCCACATCATGTCATTGATTTAGCTTGGTGGAAGATATCAAGATGTAGAATAAAACACTGCTCTTACTAACCAAAATAAATCTCCTTTTTAAAATGTAATTTTTAATTTAGAAAATGGATTTTAAACATTTTTTGTTGTCGTTAATTCAATGTCTTTCCTACCCTTTACCGTAAGTACCCAGTGAAAACAAACAGTAGGGCTAGGCTTATCCAAAATCTAACTAAGCTGACCAATCCATTTTCCAAACAAGCAAGATTTTAAGTCAGTCGTCTCTCTCTCTCTCTCTCTCTCTCACACACACACACACACACACACACACACACACACATGCTGAGCAGATCCAAGATTGGAACAGTCCATAAAGCCAGTTACCATTTTTTCATATTTTATAGCTTCTTTCTCAGCAATCTGGGCAGCCCTCGCTTTATTCATATAAGCAGCTTTCAGCTTCAACTCCAGCTCCCGAAGTTCAATACTAGAAACCAAATTGACAAAAAGTATGAAACACGTGTTGAAAACTGCCTCTCATTCTTTTCTTTGGCACCTCTCATTGCAGACACTTAACAAATCCGACTTTAAACACATTTATAGTTTAAAAAGTTAACATTAAAATGAATGTATTTACCAACCTAGCGTGTTCATGCTAAAACTCTGACATGCCACTAGGCTGGCATCTATTAGCTGGGGGAGGAAGAAGATGCCACCCCACCACAGAGATTATCTTCATCTGCCATGATGCCCCCAACAGTGCTAAACTCTGACACCAAACAGAAGAATTAGTAACAGTTAAGAGTTTAGGGAAGCTCCAACTTTATGTGGGATTATAAAGAAACCTATTTGTTGAAGAATGAAATACCTGGTCTCTCTTATTTGCTGTCTCATCTTTTCATCTTTAAGTTTCTCATGGCTTAATCTTGCTAACTCAGCTGCCAGTTTTTCTTCCTGTTGCAACTCCAGTTCCTTCAACCTTTTATTCTCTTCTGCCTGACCACAAAATTGAATTAAACAAATCAGAATTGGATTCTAGAACTTAAATGAAAAGCTAGATTTTCTTCAACTATTATCCTGCAACTGTCTGATAGTTGTGTGCTTCTAAAGAAATGGTTAGTGTGTCCTGCAATAATCCTTTAAAAACCTCAGTGGAATGGAAATTATTTGCATACCTTCAGTCTGGAACACTTTTATTCAGATCCCTGCTATACTGGAACTATGCTGAACTGACAGAAGATAATCTATTTATGATTACCGCACATTGGCATTTTTAAAGAAGATACAGATTTATTCAGCGGTAGAGTGAGCACAAAGTTGATATTTATTCTGATTAAAGAACAGCCTAACATCTGAAAAAAAGTTTTTAAAGATCACACAATGCAGATTCAGAAAGGCTTCATCAACATTTCATAGCATAAAGACCCATAAAGGTAAAGAGACCCCTGACCATTAGGTCCAGTCGCGGATGACTCTGGGGTTGCAGTGCTCATCTCGCTTTACTGGCTAAGGGAGCTGGCATGCAGCTTCCGGGTCATGTGGCCAGCATGACTAAGCCGCTTCTGGCAAACCAGAACAGTGCATGGAAACGCAATTTACCTTCCCGCCGGAGCAGTACCTATTTATCTACGTGCACTTTGATGTGCTTTCGAACTGCTAGGTTGGCAGGAGCTGGGACCAAGCAACGGGAGCTCACCCCGTTGTGGGGATTCGAACCGCCGACCTTCTGATCAGCAAGCCCTAGGCTCTGTGGTTTAACCCACAGCGCCACCCGCGTCCCTCATAAAGACCCATATATTCAGCTTTAACACTTTTTCATTAAACAAGACATTGCCAGGTTGTTACTAACTCTACTGAGCTTGTATAAGCTGTCTCACTACCTGGAATCCAGTTTTGGGGGCCATAGAGGTGGGAGGGATGTCTTGGGATGCTGCAAACTCAGCCCTAAGAGCAAGATGCCTCAACCAGCCATGAGCATCAAGTTCTTATTCAGGCCCTGGCAGCCCCTGGGGTAACAGAACCTACAGCCCCCTCCCAAGCCAGCCAGGCTGTTTGCTAGGTGAAACATTACTACAATTGTTTCATGTTTCCCAGAGATAAATCATAGCCTATCACTGTCACCAACCTACCTACAGCCTATGGCCCTCCTTCCCTTCAAATCTGCTGAGCAACCAGGTTCATTTTCCCTTTGCGGTTTAGAACACAAACTTCAGCACAGTGTACTCAGTGGGACTCACCAAATATGCAACAGATCATCAGGATCTTAATTATGGGGAGGAGTTCCCTGCCTCCAGACAATCTGACTCACCCTCTGAATAGCCTCTTCCATGCGCCGCTCATGCTCCTCCTCCCTGAGCAGCCGTGCGAGACGCTTCTCCTCAACACGGTCTTCAGCCTCCCACATCACCTCTAGCTGATGGACGCGCTGCACCTTTTTCTTGTGCTCCAGCTCCCTCATTTCTTGGAAGTAAGCCTCATGCTGTTTCTTATCCAGCTGTTGTGCCGCTGTCAGCTGCGGCCGACCGCCCCGCTGCCGTGCCATCGCCTGCAAGGGAGTCAGATATGGGAGAATTCTCATGGCTGCAGAAAAGCATTGTCAAGGTCTCTCCATGACTGAGACCACCAGCATCCTACTGGCAAGATGGCTCATACTGGCATGGTCCCTTCTCCTCCTCTTCACAAGATCACCAACACAACCCAAAAGTTAAGGAGTACTGTCACTGGGAGTTGCACTTACAAAACAGACAGACATGCAGGGTGGCACCACCTCCTCTTTTTGTCTGGTGCCATTTAGAACACAGGAAGATTACCCATAAATGTGCCTCCAGTTATTTAGGCAAGGGCTGGGAGCCAAATGCATCAGCCGGCAGCCCAGCAGCAGAAGTGCAGACACTGTTTGTGGCAATCACACTTCATTATGGGAGGGACAATGGGCTCAGCATCAAAGCTGCTGCTTTGCATGCAGAAGATCTCAGATTCAATCTCTCCAGCGTCAAGGATCAAGCAGCAAGGGTCAAAGTAGACCATACTAAGCTAGATGGATAATGGGATTGCTTGTGTACAAAGCAGTGTCATAGTCCACGAGCAGAAACAGCTTTGTTCATTTTCTCTTTTTAGCCAGAGGTGCCATAGCTTAGTGAACACCTGCTTTGAATGCAGAAGGTCCCTTGGTCTCAAAAGAATGGGAAAGCCTGAGGGCTTGGAAAGCAGCTGCCAGTCAGAGCAGACAGGACTGGACTGGATGGGCAGGTTGGATCTGGCATGAGGCAGCTTCCTACATCCGAAAGTCAGGCTAGCAAGACCCTATTGAGGCCCTAGAGAAGTGCAGGGGCACAACCAGGGCAACCTTGACCCTAGGCTTCAGAAGGCAGCCTGCTGAGATGATCTAGAAAAGGCCAACTCTGGTGCCCTGGCCTTCCGAGGCAGCTGAGGGAGAAAGAGGGGTGGCTCTTGAAGATGGGACCTTCACCATATCAGCCCCCCCCCCCGCATGTTGCTAAATTAATTGAGCTTTTGGCTCTGTGTGGAGATGGACAGGGCCTCGCCCGCCCCGCCCTCAACCCCTTGAGTTGCCAAGGGAGACTTTCTCGACGTTGAGAAAGCACACAGGGGGTGCAATGTTGAGAACAGATTAAAAAAAAAACCCAAGATCAATTCAGAAGGCAATGGTTTAAAACTCGCCCGCAGCCTTTTCGCGTGGCAAACGCGATATTCAAGAAAAAAGCGCCACGTTAATCCTCAAGCGCTACGATATAAACCACCCGCTGGTCGTTCTCACTGAGGAGCCGCGTTGGAATTTTATTTATTGAGCAGGCAAGTCAACAGCAAAACGAAACGAAGCCTGTGAGTGAGCCGGGAATTCGGGCGACAACAACCCCGCAAGGCAGACCAGCTGCGTCGTCACGGGGCCGAAGCTCAGGCAGGGCTCGCCCGCGAGACTCACCATCTTCCCGCCGCCTCCGGAGGTTCCCCGAGCGGCCGCCTCCCGCACCAGCTTCCCGCTCAAGCACACCGTTGCCTTGGAAACGGCGACAGCAAGCGGCACTTCCGGGAGAAGCCCCGCCCCCCACTCTGCCTCCCGCCTGCGAGCGCCGCCCGAGCTCCTATTGGCCAAGCCCGGAGCTTGACTCCGCCTCCGCGAGGACCGTTTTGGAAAGGAGGACGCTCTGTTACCTGGGCAACTGCTTGCCCGCGCCGTTGCGCCTGCGCAGTGCTCTTGGCTCGGCGTTGGTCTCCTCGGGCGTCGGCTTTTCTGCCTGCTGCTGTGGAGCTGGGGGCGGGGGGGACTCGGGCCAACCGCGGCCTCTCAGACTAGCCTACCTCACGGGGTTGTTGTGGGGATTAAAGAGGAGGGAGGGGAAGAACCGCCTGCGTCGCCTTTTGCTCCTTGGAGAAAAAGGCGGCAATAAATAACCGCTGAATTGGCACTTGCCAGGAAGTTCAGTTTTAGATCCTGGGTTTTTATTCCTCTACCAGCGTTAGTTACTGTATTATGCCAGGATATTTGCATTATCATCAACAGCGTTGAATGTGTAAGTGGCCACTGCAATTATTCTATATCGTTTTAAGCTGTACTGCAACTGTTGCATTTTATTTCCCTCCGATTATACAGCTAACATTCTCTCCCTGTGTGTGTGCAATACTCCATCCATCTGATTAAATGGTCTCCAGTCCACACACACATACACACAAAAACATTCGCCTTTGAAGTGCCACAAGGCTCTGTTTTTGTTTAATTGGACTGAAAATGCCATCCCTGGAAATTGTCAAAAAATGTTCTTGTTGTCCCTCTTCTGGGAGCTCCAGTGATGAGCTGCAGGGGAACTGGTGAATGGTTCAGCTTTCTGTTGGATGAGAGCACATTGGAGACCTTGGGGTGTGTGGTGTAGTGGTTAGGGTGCCAGAGTAGGACCTGGTGGCCTGGGGCTCAAATCCCCACTCAACCATGAATTTCAGTGGGTGACTACAACAGGTTTGTTGTGGGGATTACTGTGTATGCCACCTTGAGCTCCTTGGAGAAAAAGGTGAGAGAGAGAGATAAATAAATTAAATAAATAAATAAATAAATGTGTGTATTCACAAGTATGCAGGTTGAGAAAGGTGGATCAGCCCCCAAGGTAGTTGAAAAACCTGCTGCTGATTCTCCCCAAAATATTTTCTATGTAGCTTTCAAATGCAGCGCAACCTTCCCAGCTGATGCAAGAATATCCTGCTCGTTCAATAAAGTTCTCTTAGCCATCAGTGCTCACTTAGGAAATTTTAGATGATTGTCAACAAGTTCATTAAAGTATGCACAAAACATACGTAGTGCATTGCCAAATTTGTTTGCAAGCAAGTAGGCAATGCCTGAGACTGTGATGAGCTTATTTGGTTCCTGCTGAGTTTGCAACATCATAAACCATTGCTGGGGATAGCATTGCATTCTTTGTGGAACAATTTTGCTGTCTTGAATGAAAAGACATATGTGAATTAGCTTGGAAGGGTCTAAACCCATCAGGAGAAGAATATTGATCTACTAGAGACTCAGATAAGTTGCTAAGAAATGAGAGCTTGTTTTGCTTGATGGATGGGACAGTAGCCTGCGCAGCTGTCAAAAGAAACCTAGAAATAAGTCATTCACGATGGGCCCCTAACAAACATCTTTTTTATTGTGCAGTCTTGATGACTTGTGCCCATGATGCTATTTGGGCACTTTCAATACTCTCTGCACCTTTCTGTCTTTTAACTACCTGATAGAATCCCGTAACGTTTTATAACAAAAATATTATGGGGCATAAGGCCAGGGCTTCATGCAGTATGATGAGCAGGAGGACCCCAGACCCAGGAAGGCTGGTTGAGCACATTTTGAAGTAGGAAAAATAATACCTGTTGCCACCTAAAGAGTGACACCCCCAATAAGATCATTAAGTATAGCATCTAAATTGATCTAACTGTACCACTGATTGTCCAGATCACAGGTTTTGCTTGTGAGCACAGAGGGCTTCCTCATGTGACCTGGGGCAGTAGAGGCGATTTCGCAGCCTGGCTATGATGGTCAAACGCCTAGCATTGCCACAAACTGGGAATTCCATCCAGTCCTGCCTCGTTGAGATTAGCAAGCCATTGTTTTATCAATTGGGGGGGGGGGGGAATAAAACATGCATGAGCCAGGAGACCTGCCATCTTCAAAGGGGCTTTTCTTGAACTTCAAGAATTAAGGACCTTACTTTCACAAGTCACTTAAATCAGTCTCTGCTTAAGACCCTAACAGTGAGAATAAAGCGGCGCTTCACATCTGCTCAGGGGTGACTGTCTCGTATCCTTCTTCCCCCAAGCCCTAGGGGAAAGCTAAGAAAATGCAGATCTAATGGGTCATGCTGGGGCTGGTAGGTTTGATCATACAGTTCAATTACATTTCTAACAATCTTTTCCACAGATAGCTTACAAAAATGACAAAGAACTAGAAATATAAGCAAAGATACATTAAATATAAGCAACAACACTAGACTTGCTGATTCTGTGTTATTCTTTATGTCTTGCTCTTTTGGCTGTTCTTTGAGTTGGTGTAATTAATTGCTTTTAATTATTATTGCTGTATTCTGTTTTATCATGTTGTGCACTGCCCTGTGCCTTGTGAGAGGCAATAAATAAATAATAACAATAGCAATAGCAACAGGGATAGCTTGTGCCAATGTCTGATAAAGGAGGAAAATTCAGAACAAAGGCCTGCTTCCAGGCCTCTGGCCATTTTCCGTTCATACACATTTGCTTATTTATGCCGTTTGCATGCCACCCCACAACAAAGTGCTTTGGGTGGCTTAGAATAAATGTACACAAATGAAAGCTGATGCACGATTCTTTCCAATGAGGTTTGTTATTATTTATTATAAACCTGACCTTCATCTATTGGGACTCAAGGGCAATGTAGAGGTTTGAACATTTGTAGGTAATGAACACTATATACATCTTGTGGAAAAGCAAACAATTATGCAGTTTGCAAGTGATGGACACACACTTTTTATTGTATTAATATGATCACCATTTAGAAAAAGTGTCACAGGCAAGACTGCACACTTAGAAGGGACATGGGTCCCTTTGGACTTTGGAGACACACACCCCAGCTGCCCATGATTAGCCCCTACCTTAAAGCGGATGTCAAGAGATTCTTCTGTCTCCATGCATAATTTTGACCTCCCTGTTGAGAGGGAGGTTGAGGTCAAGAAAACTCCAGTACCAGACCAGGCTGGCTCCCTACCTGCTATAGAGAAGGCTATCTTCTTTCTTCTTGTAAGTGCCCCAACTTGGAGTGTGTAGGTCTCCTTGGGCTTCTTTTAAAACTCTTTACTACTCACATGCATTGCTAAATTAACAAGAGCCTGCCTTAAATCACTGGGCTAGCCTTGAGTAGCTCCTTGTCCCAATCCAGCTTGAATTGCCCTCCTGATTGCAGCCCATAGAAATAGGCGGCAGAGAACCCTCTTCTCATCCCTGCTGTTTTATCATGCGCTCTGCTAACAGCCCATTTATCAGAATGATGAAGGGGGCTCTCTGGAGAGAGGACGTGGCTGAGGCAGTGCAAGCGTGAATGACAGTCCGTCTGCAGAAGATTGACGTTAATGAAACTTGGAATAAACAGGAAGATGAAGAGGGTGGAGAAGCCAGCCAGGGAGCTTGGCTCACTCTGCAAGGGAGAAGGAGCTCACTGCGCCATCCTGGTTGGCTTTCAATTTGCAAATGCTACCTGTCCTTTTGTTGCAAAATAGCAAGTGCCATGAAGTCGCCTCTGACTTGAAGTTGCCTGTGCTCTTTACACCTGGCCTAGATGTCTGGAACCTGGTGTGCATGTATGTCTATACCACCATATGGGACAAGCAAGCAAGGAACAAGGAGGGAAATTCGTCACTACTCCTCAGGTTGCCCTTGCTCCTCACCCATCTCAGATGCAGGTGGATCCCACTGTTACCATTTATTACACCTGTTCATCAACTTTACAAAGTCTCAAAGCAAATTTTACAAAAATTCTAGGATGGCCCAGTCAAATCTGGATGGTTGATGGGTATGAGTTGTCGGTTCAGCACATTCATTGCCACACCTGCTTTGGTTGTGGGCTCCAGGGAGCATCCACAAACTGGGATTGGAAAACTGAGGGAGGGCAAGTCTCTTCCCTGTATTTTCCACCCACACTAGATTATCACAGGTTGACACCTGCCCTTTCACCAGCGCCAACAGCAGCTGCTGTGGAACCTGGCCTTAATGAGCTGACTTATTACATGGTTGTAGGGGTGTGATCCAGGAAAACCACAGAAAACTTAAAATGCAAAACTCCTGTGATATCCTGGGTTTCCAGGCTTGCAAGTAGATTCCCCACCACACCCCCAACATAAGTGCTAAACTCTGATTAGATTTCCAGAACAAAAATTGATAGGTAAGGCAACAAGGGGAAGACAATAGAAAGCGTTGTCTGAATGCAGCCTTAGTATTTTTTTATCCCTGTTTTACCCCCCAGAGAAGCTGGGAGGCCTGTACTATCTGTATGGAGGGGTGGAGTACAAAACAGGAAAATCAAGAAGAAAGATTAACTTCCTGTGTCTACTTTTTGTTCAGAGCCCAGTAGAGGCACAGATCTCTCATTTTATAGATAACAGCAGTTGCAAACTACGAAGAGCCTATGGATGAGTTAAAAGTAAATTAGGCTGTGCAGATATTTCTAACTATCAGAACATGTTTTCCCTTCACCTTATGACTTCAGCTGGAGACAGATACCCCTACTATCCTTTCCTAAATGGAAGCACTCTACCTTTTATTTATTGCATATACATCCCATATTTTCTTCTCCAAGGAGCCCAAGATGGCATACACAGTTCTCTCCCTCTCTCATTTAATTCCCACAACAAAACCGTAAGGAAGCTTAATCTGAGAAGCAGTGACTGGTCCAATGTAACCTAGTGAGCTGCATGGCCAAATGAGGATTTGAACCCTGGTCTCCCAGGTCCTAGGCCAGCACTCTACCCACTAAACCACACTAGCTTTGGCCAGCTGTTTGGCAGTTGAAATTACAGGTAAAGCTTTTTCTAACAAGATGTTGTCAAAAGCCGCACCTGCTCCCTTTCCGCTTACCACACACCTGCCAATGGCCCAGAGCCTCTGCCAAGGTCAGAACGCAAAGCCCCATCTTCTTCCAGTTGCTTCAATGCAACAACCTGAGTTCACCAAGTAATCTACTGCAGACCAGGAAAGAAACATCAAGGTTGCAAATCTGCATTTTTGTCAGAAGATGGCAGTAGAGCTCAAAGGAACGGAACCTGGCTAATATGGCAGAGCTTTGGGAATTTTTCTGGAACTCCTCTGAGGGCAGGAGGGGTTAAGAAGCTTGTCTTCTGTTTATAGCTATCTTTCTTGACAACAAAGTACAGCTTTCCTACAGGCAGTGACAGGGAAATGGTATCATTGATTCTCTGTGTGTCCTTGTGGCTAGGATTCTATTTAGGATGCAAATTGCCAATAGCATTCCTAATGCAGAGCTATAGTTTAAAAAGAATAGCTGTTTTTAAATAATTCAGACAGAAAAGGCACTGAATAAAGTGTTAAATCTCAAGAGCCAAAATTTCATGCATTGTTAATAGCAAGGCTCTCTCCAAAACTATTTTCAACTTTGCTAAATATACACACATAATTTTTACACTCTAGAACCACTAATGGAAACAGAATTTACTATTAGGTTTATCAAGTAGGTCTGCTTCTCCATAACATCTGAATCGGGAGAGGTTATGAAAGCTCTGGATCACTGTCTGAATGCAGTGGTGGACTGGACAGGGGCCAATAAACTAGACTTGAATCTTAGGATACCAGAGACTCAGAGTAGGAGGTTCCCATGTCCAGGAAATGGAACTGAGGCAGGGGCTGATATTTGAAATGACGACGACAGAACTGGCAGTAAGCATTTGAAGGCAGGTGCCAGTATGAACTATGAAGAAGCAATCATGTTAAGAATGTAGAACATCAAATCCTCCATTTAGAGCCCTCAGGAAATCCTGATGATTTGGTTTAAAAAACAACCCAATGTTCCTGCCATTGCAGCAAATCACTTCAAATAAATTACAGGCACGGTTGTTACAAAACTCAGGTCTAAATTCTTACTCGGCCACCGAGTAAACCAGGCACCCCCAAACTTCGGCCCTCCAGATATTTTGGACTACAATTCCCATCATCCCTGAACACTGGTCCTGTTAGCTAGGGATAATGGGAGTTGTAGGCCAAAACATCTGGAGGGCCGAAGTTTGGGGGTGCCTGGAGTAGACAATATGACTTTAGATACATTTTCTTTCCCTGCATCACAAAGCTAACTCTGGGAGCACTTGGTAGGTCTGGTTGGCGTACGTCTGTCTCGGGAGACAATGGAGGAGCATGCTTTGCAGCTGAAATCAAACTGTTGGAAGGTTGCAGAGCCTGCTGTGGCTGTAGAGACTGATATGGGAGACACATGTTTTGTTGCAGCTGGAGGTGTCCAGCTGTGCTGCTGCAGATGCACCATAGCCTTTCTTCTCTCTGCGCTCCTTCCAGCGGTCATTTCTCCTTTGGTCACTGCTATGGATGCTCAGCTCGACACTGCAGTAGTCTGCAAGAGATTCCCACACAGTGGGGTTGATGTTGGCAGACTTCATGTCATGTTTGCAGACACACAAACACAACACATTCACAAAAGCTGGTAGGGCTGGGTAAAACGAGCACATGTTCCAATGTGGGTCAAAATCAGATGTTTGGTCATTGGGTCTGTGAAGATGGATCTAAAGTGGTGCTCCCAGATATTGTGCTGAGACACAATGATTTGGAGCTCAGGATCAAGAGCATAAACCTCTTGAAAGCAGCTGCTAGGTGGTTCATTTGGATCCACCCCAATTTTGTGATTGTACTTTGTTTTAAAGCAGTTTGTAATATTGTATTCTAAATTATTTTAACATACTATTACTAATTATTTAGTGGAGTAACAACCCCCGAATGTGGACGCTAGAATTAGCCCTAATGGAAGAGGCACATGCAGAGCAAAGCATTAAACACTCTCCCAAAACCCAGAGGGAAGATCTGTAATCCAGATTCAACTATAATTAGTTTTCTTCTCTTTGTATTTTAATTATTTTACATTGAAAACTACATTGAAAGACAGCCAGGGGCAAGTAAGCTGGTTGTAAATTTTTGAACACTACAATATTTCTGGGCATATGAGAATTGCCATCTGTAGCCACTGGGGTTTCAGGGGAAAGAGTCTGTTTTAATTCTAGGAAATCAAGATAATGACACAAGTTCTTCCTGATTTGTGAGGCTATTTTTAGATAAAAATGAGGCTGGTGTGCTCTGAGCCTTTTCAGATTTGCATGAAGCCTCCCATGATCCCTCCACTGAAATTTGGGCATATGCTATGCCTGTGTGAGGTGCCACCACTGGCACTTGTCAGAAGAATTAAATCTAAAACATGTTTACAGCTCTGCTCTAGTCATCAGGTTCCCTTGAGCTTCATGGCTAGATAGAGTTCTCCTTCCTCTCTTGCTCTGTGAAATATTTCTTTTTTTGTTTTATGTGTGTACTTCTGCTTGCAGGTGCAGGCAAGGAAAAAAACCCGCCACATCCAGATGTTCTGAAACATCCATCGCATACACAGTTCAGATTAAGGAGAAAAATTGCATACTGTATTTCAGATGCTGTTTTCTGCTGAGTCGTTAATAAACCTATCATGTTTCACTGACAATAAGGCTCTTGGACTTAATTTTCAGAAGTCCAGAAACGTTTTTACACAGCCTTAGGCTGAACTCATTTGTTATCGATTTTGCCACTATGTTTCACCCAAAGTGAAGGTGGCCCAATTACACCGACCTCCCTTTTGAATTCTGAAAAGTAGAGAAAGACACATCTTTATCTAGAGATATTACGGTTTCAGGCATTGGTACAGCTACCACGTACTGAGCTGTCGCAGCTCATTACTGAATTAGTTGGACCTCAGGGAGCTTGGCTGAGATTCTGTCTCATGCTCAGAGACTGATGCTGCGTTTAAACAAAGAAAAATATGCACTATGTGCCACATAGTTCAAATATTTGAAATTATGTTCTGGTCTGCCAGCAGCAGTTACATTATTGAGCTCTCTAATCTCATCTTATTAAGCACAAGTTCTCAATGGCGTTTCCACCTAGGAGGGGGAATGAGTGGTGCAGGGCACACTGACGCAGCCCCTTTACCCTAGTCAAAACGGGGCATAATCCACTGGGACACCCCCGCCCCCTGCACAAACTTCCATGATACAAATCCCCCTTATTCCAGCTGGTGGACTTATGCAAGAGAAAATTCCAGGGGATTGTGCCACATGGGCTGCTCCTGTTAAGTCTTCTGCTCTACCACTCACCAACGCCCAAAGACCCACTGCGCCAGAGTTGGCTGCCTCACTTTGCCTCCCAAAAGAGTAACCTCTGCATACTCCCAATTCCACGCACGGCTCTTCTCAGGCAGCTGGATGGTGGGAAGAGCCATGATGGGCACAGATTTGTAGCCTGCCAAGAAAAATATATTGTGTGGTATGCAGGGACTTGTGCATGAAATAACACCCCCAGGCCAGAGTTTCAGTGGACCTGACAGGTCGGCTGTTTTCAGGAAGAGAAGCCAAAGTGGATGCACAGGCAACAACCAATTTAGGAGCGGCCAAATGACGCATAATCGCAAACACGCCAAACCCAGAAGCAGCCCCAAAATCTCATATAGATGTCACAAGGGGCAGAACAGGCTTATGCGCACTTTGCTGATGCATGTGGGTATCCATAATGTATTCCCCGCACAAAACAAGAATTGCCTGTGGTTTGCTGTTATGACTCTCACAGACCCTATCCCACAAGTGCAAAGGGAAGGTTGACAGAATCATGTAGCTTAGGACAGGACACCGGTCCAAGCCTCCAAGAACTCAAAAATGGTGTAACCTAGTTCCTCAGTGGCTGAAACTCCCCACTTTGCTACCGTAATACAGTATGATCATGGCCAAGCAGGGTTCAATATATGGCAACATTCTTGGCCCAGATTACAAGTTGGAGGGGGAAAGCAGAGTGCATGGAGGAGTTTTCCGTGCTTAAAAAAAATGGTGCCTCTAGTGGACTCACCCCTGGGAGGGAGGACTATGAGAAATCTCTCTCCCACCTGCTGTGCGAGATGACACAGCTCCACATGCTTCTCTCTACCACTTAAGTTGGTGGAACTTACAGGCAACTGTAGCATAGGCAGGAGAAGGACCCATGAGAAGAGAGGGATTGTCTCAACTCAGAAAACCTCACACCTGCCATAAGTGCATAAAACTGAACACTGTTCCTATGATACATTCACATTTCATTGCAGTCCAGGCTGTCGTTTAAGGTCTTTAACTATTTAAACATGGTTTTCCTTCAGTAATTTTGGGGTGGAGATGCAAAACAGTTTAATAACAGCCTGGGGGCAATAAAAGAAATGTGAGCAAAACATAAGCTAGCGAAGTGATTAATAAAAACACACACATGAACAATAAAATAATTCATCATATTTTCTTGCAAATATTTAATCCAAAATATGTACATCAGTGTCCTAACGGAAGTTCAAAACATTTATATTCATTGAAAACAATTCTCAACAAGTTCAAAATCACTTTCTGAAAAGGTTCATATACAGCACTTAATTCAGTTTAATACTTAAAAGGCAAGCTACTCTAAATGATGTCACACACATTCCTTAACCTAACTACATATAAAAATGATTTTCATGCCATCCCCACCCCACCCGTTTGTTTTACATAAATTTCAACTAAGAATGTATCGATGCCTCTCAAGTCCTATTTTTTTGTAACAGTTTACACATTTCCATATTAGTTTTTAAACTCTTCCCACCCACCTTGTGTTTTGGGGGCCTGCTGCCAATTAACAAAAATAAAAATAAAATAAAGACACAGAGGCCATCACATGCCCTATTTCAAACAAGTAAAGTGTCATGTTTCTGCACAGCTTGCACACTGGGAAACTCACAACTATATTTACTTTTAAAATTCCACTTTCACTGAAAGTTTAAGGTGAGCTTATTATCATGTAAGATCACATCAATCCTGAGGTGCCAGGCCTTCACACCGTTTCCTAGCATGACTTGATGGGACAGGAATGCAACATCAAACCCAAGCTCACAGTTCTCCAGGCTGACGGTGAATCAAATGCCCTTTATAGAGAAACACTGGTACCCCAAGTACTACAAAGACTGTGGCCCCTGTAGGGATCTTACTTTGAATCAAATAAATAACATATCTCCCTCTCGGCTTCACGGGTTGGGTCACTGCAGGCAATGGTTCTGGCTTCTGGTAGCTCTTTCATATCAGAGGGTCTAATATCTCATTTGTCACTGCTGAGCTTTGGCAGTATTACATAATCCACAGTTCTGTTTCCCCGCTTTCTTTCCCAATTGGCACCTGTAAGAGTATACACAGCAATTGGTTCAAAGTGATGCAAATATTCTGCTTCAGCTTGCTTCATCTCTCTCTTCTGCCTGGCTTACTGGTGACTCCACATGGCTCGCAGGGCTGCTCTCTCCGGAAGCAGCAGGATCCTCTAGTTCAGAACCTGGCTCAGCCTTCTTTGCTGAAGTTGGAACCCCACCTTTATGGAGAATCTCTGTAGCTTCATGTTCAAGGACCTCTGATGGCGTCAGAGGTTCCAGATGAACACTGCCTTGCTCACTCGCATCAGAATTCACAGATTCAGGTTCACTTCTCCTCAGAAACTGTTCAAAACTGACATCTTCTTCATCAGATGCCAATTTTGAGTGGTCAGAATTTATGTCTGCTAGCTCAGCTTCATCCAAACCAGCCACCTTTGTCTCGGCAGCAGAGACTGCATCCTTTGAACTTTGGAAAGAGTTGCTTTCATTATCTGAAGCTTTCAGGGATTTTCCTTCTTCTATCTGATCACCATTACCCAAATCATCAGATTCTGTCCTTTCACAAGAGGTCTCAGTTGAACAGGCTTGGGATCCTGGACAGGAGTCTTTCACAGCTGATACAGAAGTACTTTCTTCATGCTCATCAGTTTGATTTTCAAGATGGTCCTTTGAAGCATCTTCTGCAGAGCCTTTTGAACAGACATGGAGTTCTAAAACGGAGGATTCTTCTCCAGCTGATGGACTTTCTTTACACTTGGCAGCTAAACCTTCATCGCTTTGATTTGCAGGAGTCTCTGCATCTTCATCTTCTAAAGGATCTATGGAATCATTTGACCAGTCTGAGAGTCTTGAACTAGAGAGGTTTCCTAGAACCAAAGGCGATGTACTTTCTTCACACTCAGCTGCTGAGTAACATTCACTGTCCTGATTTGCAAGGCTGCCTACTGTGTCTTTGCTCGCAGGGTCTATGGAGTCATTTGAAGAGGCTGAAAATCCTGGCCTGGAGTTTTCTAGAACGGAAGGCAATGGATTTTCTTTAACTTCTTGATTTGCAAGAACTGAAGGCAATGGATTTTCTTCAACATCTTGATTTGCAAGGTTACCTGTCTCTCCTTGTCCTGAACCGTCTTTTGAGCAGGCTTGAAACCCTGGATCGGAAATGTTTTCTAGACATGGAGATTTCTCTTCTTTGCATTTGGCAACTAAAGGAGCATCATCTCCTTGATCTGCAAAGTCAACTGCAAGGTCCCCTTCTCCTGTAGAGCATTTTGAGCAAGAATGATCTTCTGAAATGGAGGAGTCTTCCAAGGTTGACATAGGCATATTTTCTACACAAGCAGCAGCTAGAAGACCATCATCAGTTTGATTTGCAAGGGAACCTGTGTCCCCTTCTTTTGCAGGATCATTTGAGCTGGCTGAGTCAAGTCCTGAACCAGAGGAGTTTTCTAGAACCAAAGGCAGTGTGCTTTCTTCACACCCAGCAGCTAGAGGACCTTCATCTCCTTGATTTGTCATTTCAACTGCAAGGTCCCCTTCTTCTGTAGAGCCTTTTGAACAAGTATGATCTTCTGAAATGGAGGAGTCTTCCACGGTTGACATACACATATTTTCTACACAAGCAGCAGCTAGAAGACCTTCATCTCCTTGATTTGCAAGGGCACCTGTGTCCCCTTCTTTTGCAGGATCATTTGAGCTGGCTAAGTCAAGTCCTGAACCAGAGGAGTTTTCTAGAACCAAAGGCAGTGTGCTTTCTTCACACCCAGCAGCTAGAGGACCTTCATCTCCTTGATTTGTCATTTCAACTGCAAGGTTCCCTTCTCCTGTAGAGCCTTTTGAACAAGTATGATGTTCTGAACTGGAGGAGTCTTCCATGGGTGACATAGGCATATTTTCTACACAAGCAGCAGCTAGAGGACCTTCATCTCCTTTATTTGCAAGGTCAACTGCAAAGTCCCCTTCTCCTGTAGAGCCTTTTGAATAAGTATGATGTTCTGAACTGGAGGAGTCTTCCATGGGTGACATAGGCATATTTTCTACACAAGCAGCAGCTAGAGGACCGCCATCACCTTGATTTACAAAGCTCTCTCTGTCTGTTTTTTCTGCAGGGTTTATTGGGTTATTTGAGTTTTCTAAAACCGGAGATGTTGGATTTTCTTCACACTCAGCAGCTAAAGAACCTTCTTCTTCTTCTTCTTCTTCATCATCATCATCATCACCACCACCACCACCTTGATTTGCAAGGTCATCTGAGTTCCCTTCTCCCAAAGAAACTTCTGAGCATGCTTGGAACGCTGGGCCAGAAGTGTTTTCTGGACATGGAGGTATCTTTTCTTTGAACTCAGCTGTGAAAGGGCTTCCATCCCTTTGATTTCCAAGGCCCTCTGTCTCTCCCCCATCTACAGAGCCTATGAAGTCATTTGAGCAGGCCTGAAGCTCTGAACCAAGACTGTTTTCTAGAACGGGCAATTTATTTTCTTCACACTCAACTTCTAAAGCAGCTTCATTGCTTTGATTTTCCAGATGGTCCTTATCTGTTTCTTCTGTAATGTGTTCTATTTCTGGGCTGAAAAAAGCAAATCCAACAGTTTAGTACTTTAAGAAAACATACTGCTTATATTTTAGTAGTGCCTTTAAAAAAACATCAACCCTCGAAATTAAATAACTCCTCCCTTACTATAAAGCAGTAAGAGCTCAAACCTTGGGATAAATTCACCCAACTTTGCTCATTATTGTGCATTATGACATAGAAAAGAAAGTGAAGGAGGGGGAAGAGATTTACTTTAAAACTTCTTTCTTTCTCTAAAATATGCTCAGGTCCCTACCTTAAAAACAAGTTACAAGGTGAGAGACATCAGCTCAGGCAGTCCTATAAACCAAGAGCCAACTCAACCCTCTGAGTGCCAATTCTTATGTAGACAAAAAGGCACCATCCATGAACAAGCATGAGGGAGGCCAAGCACGGGGACGATGACGACGACGACAACAACAACAACAGCAACAACAACAACAGCAACAACAACACAAAACAACCAAATTAGGACTGATCATGCCGAGAAGGCATGGAATGTTTTTCTTTCTTTTCTCTTCATTTTTGGCGGGAGGCAGGATAGAGAAGGGAAAGAAAAAAACAGGAGAAAGGAGTAGATTACCCTGAAAAAAGAAATGACTGTCTGGAACCATGAAGAAGAAGAGCAGAATTATAAACTGCAAAAGGTTGTTGCAGGTTCCCACTTGGGATACTTAATTTGGAGATCAGTTTGGAACTGCAATATATTGGATTCACTTTACCTTGTGAGAAGGCACAGTGCTTATATTTACCTTGCAGAGACGGATGTTTCTTTTTGCTCTTTTTGCTCTTCAGGTGTACTGAGCCTTGGAATTTTCTGAAATATACACAATCTTATTTTTACAGTGCAATGTGGTGAATTTTAGGTATTGCTAAGGAGAAATGAGTGTTTCCAAAAGACGATCTGGGCTCCCAATGAAGAGTGACCTTCAGTGCATATCTAACAAGATTGCATGCACTAATCTAGGAGGAAACCCCTGTAGAACAACTGGGATTTCAGAAGCTCTTGTAATTATGAGTCTAGAGCTGCAGTAAATGAGAAAATGAAGAAGGAAGCGGTGGGGACATGCACAGATAACTGGTGATCACACAGGCCCAAAATTTGTGGCAAGGACAGAATCAGAAAGAGAACATTTTTTTTCCTGGCTGGGAGGGGAGGGAAGGAATTGTAGCTAAAGAGGAAAAGGGGACATGGCCTCTCAGGAGTTGGTCTTACCAGATGGAGGCATGCCATGCATCTTCATGCAGGTTAGGGAACACAAGGTATTACCAGACCTGCTTGCAAAATATCACTTAGCCCTGTAGTTTTAAGGAACCCCAGCAGTGCAAGTTCTTCAGATTTCCTTCACTCAGCAAAGCCATTAACACCCTAAGCTTTCCAATGATAAAAGCACATTACTAGCCCACCTTGCTCACCTGCACCCATCCTACGTATGCCTTCTATTTGAGATAGCTTAAAAGAGAGCTTTCTGCAGAGTGTGGATCTGCTGTGGCAACTTCTGCTCCCCACCCACATGGGCAGGGCTCACCTGGGATATTTGCATTCTTTTTTCACTCTAAAATCACTATACATGCTAAATAGTTCAAGCATTAATATCACACTACATACACATAGGAAAGTAGCAGTTGCCCTATTGAAAGTTGGCTTAACAGACCACTAAATATTTTTTAGTTATGAAACCTACCATTTTGAAAAACACACTGGAGATTATTATGCTGCAGATAAATAAAAATAAAGGTACACACACACACAAACACACAAACACACACACACACACACACACACTTCTAAATACACTCTAGGTACATGCCAGTTCAAAAGGTTGGGAACACAAATGTACGCTACCTGGGATGTTTCTCCACTTCCACTGTTCAATAATGCATCACTAACCAGGCTAAAGAATGAAACAACATTTGTTATTCTCAGACAGCTTATTATCATCAACATTAAAGTCCAGGAAATTAATACTAACACATATTTAAATTTTCAACTATTCTGAAAATCTCCACTGTGAGTCATTGGTTTCCTACTTCCCTAATGAAACAATAACTCAAGGAGAAGTATGGCTGTTTTACTCCTTCCATGTTCCATTTACAACATTCTGCATGCAGGTTGTGGAACTACCTGAAAAGAGGGGCCCACTTGGCCCCACCTCTCTATTCTTCACCAGCTTGTTCCGGGTAGTTGTTTCTGTTAGGAATTTGGTGTGCCAACTTCAAAAAGGTTTAGCAGATAACTCTGCAGCATAATGCATTTTCATCTGTGATGCTTGTCTCAGTTTAATAGTCTATTGTTGGTCAACTTTTTATTATTTTTTCTTTTGTAAGTCACCACGAGTGCTGCTATTGGAATAGAAGGATAAGGTATGAATTGCTCAAATTACCAGTAAGTAAATTAATTTCAACTTAAGAGGAAATTCCACTCCCCTCTGCTGTTTTTCCCATTCAACTTTGGGGCTAAACAAAATCTGACGGGAGCAGCCAGGCTTGTTTAATCCCACCCGATTATATAGAAATGGGACCAACATGTGAGCAACCAGCATGGCAGCTCCTGTTCACACCTAGGTTAGACTAAGCTTCTTGGACAAGGCCTGCATTTCTTTTGCCTCTGCATTCTGTAAAGCACTAATGCCCAGCAACTGCACTTTCTGAACTGCAAGGTTGTTGCCATTCCTGAACCAAATTATTAGCAAAATGCATACCTAAAAGTTCACAATTTGCTGTTCTGTGGAAAGAATGGGCTCCCGTTTCCCTGCCTATTTTTAACTGAGATGTTCATGGACAAAGTCTTCCAGCCATAACTCTGCATTTTTGTACCGCAATGAAGGGCTTTTCTGTGGTGTTTGCTGATAAATATAGACCTCAATCTATCACTTAAAGGGTAGATTTTTCTGCAAATATTTCCCCAGGGCATACTTCATTAGTTATACATTATTTAAATATATTGACTTCTAAACCACAATAAACAAGCAACTTATCACATCACCATGATTGATTTTCATATTTTATGCTAGAACAACTCTACTGCAGAAAGAGCAAGAAGAGCACCTCTCCTATAAAACCTTGTAGACTCATGATTATTAACATATAATTTAACCTTTCAAAGGCTTTTGTTTAAAGAAATTTCTGGTGATTGTATCTTCTTTGTTGATGTGGCACTGAAGTGAATTTTAATCTGCTGAAGTATGGAACTGCACCTCTTACACCTGGGTAGAAATGTTATTAATCATAAATTAAATGATTAATGACCCTACTAAGGCTGCAGCAACATACAAGGTACTTGGCATAATAAGGAGCTGCATGTGTTTAATTATGAAGGCGAGAGCCAGTGCTGACATAAATCATTCCATTTTTTGTAACTTTAAAAGGATGTATGTCTTTATCAAAGGATTCCTCATTGGATTGGCCTTAAAAACATATATTTAAAAGCACATCTAACTTCTTGCAAGGTCTTGCTGATGACTTTAAAATACTACATAGAACCAGGATTACATGTCAAAAATATCTGCAGAACATGAAAATCACATTTATATTGTGAAACATTGTATAGCAGTTTATTGTTTCTACTACAGTACCGGTAGTACCTCAGGTTACATACGCTTCAGGTTACAGACTCTGCTAACCCAGAAATATTACCTCGGGTTAAGAACTTTGCTTCAGGATGAGAACAGAAATCGGGCAGCGGCAGTACAGCGGCAGTGGGAGGCCCCATTAACTAAAGTGGTGCTTCAGGTTAAGAATGTTTTCAGGTTAAGAACGGACCTCCGGAACGAATTACCGTAAGTATGTAACCAGAGGTACCACTGTACATAGTGAGGGGGAAACAACCCACCATGTGCAAAACATGTTATGTCAAAGCCATATGGAAGAGGAGGGAACTTTTACAATCAATACTGTTACTGAAAGTGACCAGAGAAAAAAGACTTCATTTTCTTGCATTGCTATATATCAGCTTTGTGGAGAACCCCAGTTGCCAAATGCAACTGATACTAGGAAAGGAGGAACAGGCTTTTATCTGTGCCAGCAGCTGGTCCAGAGATGCAGCATACAGAAAATATTGTTTTATTTACATTGAAGGGTGATAATTTGTTACTGTAGTTGAAAAAAAGTATGATAAACTGATTTAAAAATCTGTATATGGGAGACACTAAACATATTTAATTTGACCAACTAAATAAGAATACAAGCTGCTGCAACCATGGTAAATTTCACATCCCTCAAACAGGTTAGCACTACAAGAAATAGATGGGAACTCATTTTTTAACAGGGTGTAACAGAAGGCATTTGAACAACCGCCAACAGGCTCAGGCTAGGCTCAACAACAGCAAACTACTTCTTCATACAAAGCACAATATGCTTTTGGAACTCACTTTCACAAGCTATGAAGGTGGCTAATAGTTTAGCTTAGATGGTTTTAAAGGTGGATTTAGACAAATCATGAAGAAGAGCTTTATCAACTGTTACGATTGCTGGCAGAATTGCCAGATTCAGAGACAGTGTACCCTGAATGCCAATTGTGGATGGTGGGGGCAGCAGCAGAGAAGGGCTGCTGCCTTCATGTCCTGCTTTGAGAGGCCCTTTGCGGGCATCAGGTTTGGCCACACATATGCTTCAAGTCCCCAAAAACATGTGAAGCAAGTTGCATGGTTTTTTTATCCTGGCCTTTGTGTATGTAATAAAGCTTAATAAAAATATTTAAAAGGGAATTTGCATTTTTTTATCTGGAGTACAACCAAACTTGCTTCTGTATCATAGAATAGGTATCTACTCTTTGTTTCTATGCTGGAAGACCATCAACACAAACACCCAACAGACAAACAGCTAATCTCAGAAACTTACTGAGAAAGGTTTTCAGCAACCAGATAGTCCGAGGGAACTGGAATTAAAGAGAAGATCAGTAGTGTTAAAAACCAATAAAAAGACAACAGGCTAACATCTGGCTTATGTTAGAGGTACATGAGCCACATACCATTTTCGATAATCACTTGACAAGTATGAGTAAGGTTTTCGTTCAAGTGCGTGGCCATATCATCCAAGCCGGAAGCATCAGTTAGGAATTCACAATTAAGACAAACAAGAGTAACACCCCTAGGGGAAAAAGGAAGAAGTGACCCTGAGTGCAAGGGAGGCAAAAGGTTACTAAAAGCTTCTTCTGACCATGTCATGTGAAGTCAACTATGCACTGGACTAATATATACGTAAAACTCATTACATATTAGCTTGTACACATGTTCGTTCCAAGAATTTCTCATAAGCAGTGCATATATGAATAATATTATTGGAAAGAACAAGACTACAGAAGGAAAGGTTGCACTTTTTTCGGTAAGCAAAGTTATCAGTGCCTGGGTGGTTTTCCTTATAAATTCTGGATATGTGCAATTGCTGATATGAGGAAAAATGGATTCAAAACAACAAATCATGATGATGAGCAAAATTTAACAAACAAAAGAATCACTATCACATCTCAGAACATCAGAAAAATCAAGAATTTTGGTTTGGATATTAGTTTAGGGTTGTCTCATTTTATGAAGAAAGCTTTGCATTCTCAAAACAAAGCTTTATATAAGAAATAAAAGTTAGATGGAATCCAGATTCTGTAACATGCAACACATCTTAAATCCAATTCAACAGTAACTGAAATTGCAATCTAAAATACACTTGGGGATAAAGCCTCATTAGACACAGCGGGACTTATCCAAGGATTGTGATGCATGTTGCAAAAAATGTACACCTTAAGAAAAAGGAGATGGTTACCTCAGATCTTCTGAATGAGTCTTAAAAATCCAAAATCGTTTACTTTGTCGAGCACTGTGAAAACTACAAGATAATAAAATAGCTGAAATGGACTTCATAAAGAAATGTCCCCGTCCCTCCATATCATATAATACAACATTAAACAATAAGACTGCAATATAAAAACAAGCAGATGTCTAGTCATTCTTGAGCCCAAAGATTCTGCTGCATGACTGGGAGATGCTTCTGCTTGTGAAGGAGGGTGTGCCACTGATTTCAGGCACTAGCCAGACACCTGTTAAGAACTGGAGATTCCTCCAGAACAACTTTTAAGAGGAGAGCAGAAGGAGGGGGAGATTGGCAATCCTATCCATACAAAGGAAAGTGTATGAAATAGGTTCCTTGGATCCAAATATATCTTCTTACAACTTAATACATTACCAGAAATAGCATCTCTTGCTTTGCTTGTCAAAGCTACACCAGTGATATACAGAGTAAGCCACAGAGGCTTCTACAGGGCTTCCACTTCCCTGCAAAGTCCACGTGACCAGAACTGCTAGAAGAAACATATAACAGCTAAAGGGCATGACTATTTATTATTATTTTGCTTTAATTTAATATAAATTAAATATAAACAAAACAAAAACAATAGCCAACTGTCTTACCTATACGTTTTCCTAGTCTCTATATTTGTTTCTACCTTTAAGACTGAAAGGAGAGTCCATCTGATAATAATCTGCTTCAACAACCTATCCTGGCAAGTCTACTTTTTGATGTGCTGCACCTATTTATTTTAAATATGTTCCATCATAGACAGGAACCAGTGACACTGGCTCAGCCCCCTTTCTCAAGATGGCTACTGTCATGAAGGAAAGAGAATGAGACCCACTTGCCCAGCTTCTTCTCTTTTGTTTCACAAGTTTTTGGTAGCAGCTGCTCCCTGGTTACAACAGCAGGAAAGAATAATAAGCTCAACTATCCTGGTTCCAAAGGCATGCCAAGTAGTTGTTGTTCCTGTACCAGATCTGAGTGTGGCCAAATTTTGAGGATCTTTTGTAATCTGCTTTTGAGAACCGCTTGGGGTTAAAGAGCAAGATATACCTGTAAGTATTCTGAATGAATGAATAAAATAAGTAAAATATTTTTATCCACTGCCTTCAGCAGTGTTTCCAGGGTGGGTTTACAAAAAGCTAAAATATAACAAATTGTAGCATGTTAAAATGGCAATACTTAAAAAGAAAAGTCAGGGAAATGTTAAAGTGCCTTCACTTCAGTAAGTATGTTCACATGGACGATGCTTTCTCTCTTTGAAATGGGAGAAAATTTTGGCCTTCAATCACCAGGTTCACCCATATGCTCTAGGTCAACACCTGAGTTTTTAAAAATGGGCACGAGGAACAGCAGCTTTTTCAGTAGCGGCATCAATGCTTCAGAATGCTCTCCCTCGGAAAGGCCTTTATGGCTCCGTCATTATATACCTTCCAGAACCAGGTGAGAACCTGACTCTTTAAAGAGATCTCTGGGGGAGGCTAAACCAACTGAGATTTTTTTTTACTTCTGATGAGCTGGATTTTCTTCACTGCTATTCTGACTGATTTTATTACAGAATTTTATTGTGCTGCTCTGGTATTGCTTTGATTATTTTTCTATTTTTACACTGTAATCTGCTTTGAGTTCCTTAGTGGAAGAAAGCAGCCTAGCTGCTTTTTTTTAAGAAGCAGCAGCAGCATAAAATGCTAATTTACCTTTATAAATCATGTAACAGAGGACACTAAAGCCATGCAGAGCCCCAATCTTCCATTAATGCAGCTGTGGCACTGCAGTGTAGCACTGGCTGAGAGACAGTATGCTCCTTGCCTGCCTCTTCTCCCCCTGAGCACAAGCCCCCAGCCTCAGCTTTAACCATACTGAACACTAACCAGGCTTCCAACCACCAACAAGCAGGTTTCAAATATTGTTTAAGGGGGAAACCTACCCAGGAGTAATCCTGGTTAGGGTCAGTGCCCAAACAAGGGGAGGTGGTGTTAGGGTTGCACTGAGGCACAGACTTGCTGCAATATAAAAAGACCAGAAATCTACCAGAACAGAAACAAATTACAGACATAATTTAACAACTTGAGGCTGAAGATTTCCTACCTCATCATATGATTCACGTAGGCTTTACTGCAGCTAGTGCTGTATCTGCATAAGCTACAGCGAACATAGGCTGGAAAGTGGCTGGCGAATGTCCTTATATCAGAATAACACTCAATGCACTTCTGAATACTCGGGCATCTAATATGAACCAATGTCAGAATTAGTATGCAGTATTAAGAAAAAAGTCAAGTTCACATTTCAAATCATTATTTATTTCCAAAAAAGCTTGCATAGTTAATATCACTGGCCTGGAGAAAAAGAATCTGGCTTTTGAATTCTGCTTTATAATGTCCCCCAATCTTTAGAAAGAGGCTTTCAAGAGGACCTTCCAGGGTGGGAGTCAATGTGGCACAAGGGGATGAAGTGGGAAGGGCAGCTGGGAAGCTGATGGGCACATGGCATTCTGAAAATAGCCTTCTTTACTTCAAGGCCTTATGGATACTGGGCAAACAGGTTTGCAATGCTTAACCAACTGCAAGAAGTGGAAAAGGTTTGTAAATGTGTAGACAGGTTGCAACTGTCAAAGGTTCTTCATATGAACATCTTCCTCTCTCTTGCTTTTATCAGCGATGGGGCAGAGGCACCCTCCACTTGGCTCCAGCTCAGGCACATGCCCAAGACTGTTTTTACTGTAAATGTATTTTATCTGCATAGTTTTTACTGCTACTGTAGGCGAGAACCAATACAAGACTATGATCGGACCCCACTTGGGAGTCCTATGTCCAGTTCTGGGCACCACAAGCTATGAAGGATATTGACACGCTGGAACGTGTGCAGATAAGAGTGACCAAGGTGATCAAGGGTCTGGAAACCAAGCCTTATGAGGAATGGCTGAGGTAGTTGGGAGATATGATAACCATCTTCAAATATCTACAGGGCCGTTACATTGAAGATGAAACAAACTTGTTTTCTGCTGCTCCAAACGGTTGGATGCAAAAATTACAAGAAAGGAAATTCTAACTAAACATCAAGAAGCACTTTCTGATGGTAAGAGCTGTTTGACAGTGGAACAAAGAGATTATGATTCACTAGTATATTAAGCCCGTTTAGAAAACGGGCGCTAGCCGGAGCCGGAGCAGCAGGTACGCGCGCGCGAGCAGAACCTCAGCCCGGCCCGGCGCGCCGCTCTTCAGGCTCCGGTCGGCCTCGCGCTGCTCCCCGCTCTCCCGTGCGCGCCAGTCCCGGACCCTCCTCCTCCTCACGTCCTCCCTCCTCCCCCCCCCCGCGAGGCGTACGCAGCACCACCATCGCTGGAGGGGAAGCCCCGCCTGCCAAGTGGGGCGGAGTCAGAAGCGCGAAAGCAAAGAGGGCTGCTACGGGGCGGGCCTGAGAGCGGCAGCAGCTGCTGCGAGGGCAGGAGCGAGCGTGCGCGCAGGCGGGTAGGCGAGCGGGTACCGGCCGCGCGTCGCCCTTGCCCAGCTGCGTGGGGAGGAGCGGCGGGTGGCCCGACAACCGCCGCGCTAAGCAGCACCGCGCCTTGGGAGAGCCCAGGCGGGCGTGCATGCAGGCAGGCAGGGCGAGCAGCTCATGCCCCAGGCACCCAGGGAGTAGCAGCTGCTACCGCCGCCACCGCCACCAGCCGCCGCGACGGTGAATGAGCTGCTCCCTCACTCCGCCCGCCGCCTCTTTCCTAGCGACGACAGCGGCTCCGCGCGGGGCTCCTCTGCGCCCCTGACAGGACGGAGGCCTCCCTTCTCGCCGCTAGCGGCGGCGGCCGGGATTCCGGCCGGCGCTGCTGCTCCCGCGGTGACTGAGCGATCCGCCGAGTGCGTAGGCCTCGGGTGAAGCCGGGGCCTCGCGTGATCGGCGCGGCCGGGGGAGAGGAGGAGCGTGACGGGGAGGGGACACGCCCCCCTCTCTGCCCGCTCCAATCCCTGCGTCTGTCCGTGTGTGACATGCACAGTGGAAATTTCCACTGACACACGGACGGCGGACGCAGGGACATAGGGAGATTATTATATAGGATTGCAGAGGGTTGGACTAGATGACACTTGGAACTCAACAACTCTGATTCTATCTCACTGCATCTCTCCATGCCAATAATGTCTCCCTACAGGCACATGCTCTTGGACAAAGAGTCTCTCTTGTGCACACACTTTTATAGCCATGGTTATTTAGTCAGTCACAGCAAAAGAAAGGAGCAGAGTGGAGAAGCTTTGGGAATTTAAAGGAAGCAGTGCTCAAACTGGAGTGCCAGTCCCTGTCTTAGGCTGGCTCAGTTAAGCCTACTGTGTATCCTAGAAGGCTCGCATTAAGCTATTCGCTGTCACTAAGTGTTTGAAAGCCGATAGCCCATAAGTTTAAAAACCTACACAAGTTAAGAAAAAAACATACTATTGTTACTCGTAGTCCTTAAGCTGATCTATTGAAAGAAATTCCTACTTAAACTCCTGCCTCTAAAGGTCTTATTTGGGAGAAAGGTAACCCTTATACTGGGGAACTGATCCAAGTGACACTTGCATCGCCAACCCTCTTTAACGATCAGAACATACCCACCCACTGAACAAGGCCCAAACAGTTGGCCATTCCAGTCAAGATTAATCTTGTTACCATTCTATTGATTCAGAAGAGCTCAAGTTCTATTTCCTTTTTTATTCCAATCAGTTAACATTCAAAACTACACTCTGGAAAGCTACCAGAAGACTTACCTTAGATTATTTAATGCTGTATTTGCAATTTTATTGTTTTTTTTGCTGCTGCTGCCGCCAATGCTACTGCTGCTGCTACTACTGTTATTGTGGGTGGTCCCCAGACCTTGCTTTTTCTGTATGCTCAGTGGCTTCAATTTTGACTTTACTTTATTTGCATTCATTTTGTTATGAGTCGTTTTAGCATTTGTCACTTTAGCTGCACTGGTGGACAAGTTTAAAGTAGATGCACTTGGGATGACAGGAGATGTAGTTGCTGATCCAGGCTGAAGAGATCCAGCAGAAGCTCTGATGGTAACCTAGAAACATGAGACCCGGTAAACTCTCTTCTAAATGAATGGAAATCATTTATCTTGCTGAAAAGACTTGCAAGAAGAGTGCATGGATAGCACAAGGCTGAGCAGTTCTGAGCAAGCTGCATTGCAGGGGGCTGGAATAAATGACCCTTGGTGTACCTGCCAACGCTACAATTCTGTTATTGTAACCCTCAGACTACTTTGTCAGAGGCAACGGCTAGCAGCATGCCCACCACGAGATCAGTGCCCATCCAATCACAGCTAGAGCCTGTGCTGCAATACACAGTAAAGCAATGAAGGACACACACATGCCTATGTGCAAACTCCCCTCCCACCTATTCATATGAAGCACACAAACACACACACACACACACACACACACACACACACACACACACACAGCAGGGGGAAATCCATTAAAGGGTCCATGATGGCTGAAACTATCTGTTTTGCATAGTGTATGTCCAAATTTATTTGTAGCTGGTCACCCATCCAAGGTCAGGTCAGGCAACCCAAGCAGGGCTGAACTTCTACAAATCCAGGAGAACAGAACAGATGCCACCACAAAGAAGGCCCCTATCTGCTGCAGATTTAAATCTGAGTCCCAGGAAGGTTTTAAATGTTGTTAAAAGGTGCCTAGAGTTGAACCTTTTTGTAAGTCTCCAGAGAGCCTTTGTATGATTTTCAAGTCCCCACCCCACAAAAAAAAACCCAGCAGCAGTGGGGAAAACACATGAACACACACCACTCTCTCTTGCCATTTCCCTGTAGCCATTTTTTTCAGAATAAGCACTACATGATGCTTTAAGCTTACTTTGGTTCCTGGAGGCAATCCCTCTAACTGAACAGGTTTTTTAAATGTCCGGTGATGCTGAGATTTGTGGTCCATTTTTTCTTTGCATGTCAAGAACTGGAGTCTACACTTGGTACAGCGATGTACTCCCTTTTTCTTTTTTTAAAAAAGAAAAATATATTTAAGCCAAAACATACTGATGAAATGGATAATAGAAGCTTAAAATTCCAGGAGGTTTCAAAAACATAAACACTGCAAAAGTGATGAGCAGTAGCTGCAAGCAATAAAGGACTAACTGTATTCAGTATCAACAAAATCCTGTACTAAATTATTGATAGAAAATAATCACAAACAATTCACATTAATTACACACCATCACATAAGGTTGTATCAAATGTGATGTTAAGTACACTTGTTCCACTAGTGAAATGTTTGCACCAGGGGAACCTTGCTGCCCCAAAGAAGGCACAAAGTTACCAGCAATGCGCTGCATAGTGAGTTTCTACTAGCACAACTGTTGTACTGGATTCCTGTTAGGCAAAATTAAAACTCACAATCACACTAGCAGACACAGAATGTTGGATACAGCATATAGTTTCCAGCTCCTTAAACCAAACCTTTGCAAGAAAACAGTATGGGTTAAGGTACCATCCATTCCTACTATCAAACACTTCTTCCAAGTTCCGTCTGCCACCATCTCACCTTGGAAACATTTTTTTAATTAAAAAAAACCCTTTGCATTAGCCATATTCAACTTTAAATTGACATCTGGAGCTTTGTGAACGTAGCTGAACTTTTCTCAAGTATGCTAATGGTCAGCAAATGTTCATTGTGGATAAGGCTCCAAGCTCTATTGTTACCATAACTTATAGAAGACCAGGGCTTTTGGGAGGAGGGGGGTTAACAATTTATTAGCTACTAGTTGCTTCTGCAGAGACATCTTGCATCCCTCTAGCCTAGTGCTTATACTCCAAAGATAATCAAGTATTTTTACCTGGTGTCTCAGAAAATGATGCATATATGGTGCCCCAACTTTAATAACTTTGAGGCAAAATGGGCACAGCAGGCTCTTTGTATTTTCATGAACAGCTCGAAAGTGTTTTTCCACATCTGAAAATGCTGATGATCTGTAATTGCACACCTAGAATGGAAAAAGAGATGAACTGCCTTGAAGCAACATTCTTTAGAAACAAGTCTTTGACATACACCCATGCACAAGGGGGAGGATGCTCTGAGGTACCTGGCAGACATAGGGCATCTCCCCAGGCTTGTGATTGTCCTTCATGTGCTGCAAAAGAACTTGCTCGGTTTCAAAAGATAGTTCACATATTTTGCATAGAGCTAGAAAAGAGCAGAAACAAGAGGTGAACTTTTTTTTTTAATCAGAACCACGGGGGAGGACAAAGTGGATGGTGCCTATTAATCCAAGGACAGCTCTCAAGTCTTTTGGCAGCCTAATTTTTTAATCATGCTGTGGCAAAAATATTTGCCTATTACTTTGCTCCCAGTGAAAAGTAGAAATGCTTTTAAGCTGCAAAAGTCAAATATTTCTAACCATAATATCCCATATCTCTTTGGGCTGTTGCATACCCATGCCTCAACTGGGGCAGAGTGCATGTGCCCCCACCATGACAAAATAGCACGGCTGCTGTCTAGACCAGGGGTTGTCAACCTGCTCCCTACCGCCCACTAGTGGGCGTTTCAGGATTCTAGGTGGGTGGTAGGGGGTTCTACGGCACAAGCTGAATCCTCTTCCCTTCTAGCAATGGTGGGCGGTAAGGAAATTTTTACCATCAAGAAATGTGCATTAGTGGGCGGTAGGTATAAAAAGGTTGACTACCCCGATCTAGACCGATGGCTTCTGTACAAAACACAGCATCTGAAAAACTTACTCGATGACTCATGAGGGGTATGGCTGCTTTCGATGTGGCACTGGAGTTGGAAGGGTGTTGGAAACTGACGGTAGCAGTGCTGACAGGTGGTGTGACTTTCCCAACTCTCACTATTCTGTTTCTCCAGCTCCAAGTGATGCTTCATGTGGTTCATAAACCTGGCAGCGACACAAATAACAGCTCAATAGACCACATTTTTTTTAAAAAACCAAACAAACCATTAATGAATAAACTGGACAGGTGCTAAAGACACTGCCATAAGCACATATTTAGCATATTATGTTTTTTTAAATGCCCTTTAATGGACTGCAGTGCCTTTCTCTGTGCAAGCTCCTCAAACACTTGGAAGGAAATAGAGGGAACTAGAAAAAACAGTAACCTAAAATACATTGCTATCACTATTTATCATTTCAAGCAGATTAGTGCAAGTGGGATCTCAAAAGATTATAAATGAAAAATAGGGCAGCTTCTCCCGAGAAACACTGTCACTCCCCCATTCCCAGGGATTACATTTCTCTCTTATGAAAGGACTCCCAAAGATCAACTCTCAATCTCTAGTATGATCTTCAGACTGTTCTGAGTGCAGCATTAGGAAAACACCATTTTGTGAAAGAATGTAAAATTAGCTTTGCACAAAAAAACAAAAAAAAGGGGAAAACACTATCTATAGATGTCTTACAGTGACACTGTGAGCTACACACTGGACAACCCTGGGCCCAAAGTTTTTATCACACATACATTTTTCAGGATATAAAAATACCTGATATTGCTTTTGAGAAGTTTCATGCAGCTGGCACACTTGAAGGTCGTATATGTCTTCTGTTCCTGACGCACCTGCTGGATGTTACCCTCATGTTTGCCATAATAAAAGTCATTAACTAACATGATCAGTTTTCCTTTTTCAGTTTCAGCCATTTTAGTTGATGTCCCTGAACTGTTTGTTTGGGTTATTCCCAGAAAGGTATGTGCCATATCTGGACAGCAATACTGAAAGAGAAGCAAGTTAAAGAACAACTAAACCATTTTCTCTTTTAAAGAAAATAACTGAAGTATAGCCTAGAACCTAACAAAAATATGTTTGTAAGCCCAAACCCTCCCAACCCAAAACCTGGTATTTTGAGCCCAGGTAAGTTGCATGTATGTAAGTGGGGCCAGAAGTTTTAACACATTTGTAACAAGGCAACGGCCACAGATTTCAGATAACTTCTAAGGAAACACACCTAGAATTGTGATGGTTTTGTAACTTGAGATCAAGGGTACTTAATTCCACCCAAATGTGATTAGCATAAATCCATAAACAATCTGTTATAAAAAATGCATCTTTAGCTTACTATGCATTACATAACAGTGGCACCAGCTTTGACTTCTATGGGATGTACATATAAGGAAACAATGCAAAGAATCAAAAGCAACAAGAGAGAAAAATTTAAGATCTCTTCATAATATATTTATAACGAAGCTGGAATGGTTTCAAGGGAAGGGGCTACTAAATAACAGATCCAAGCTGTACAGAATTCTGCACATTTATACAATAAATCCCAGGCTTCTTTTTAACTCTGTACTAACAGGGCTAATACTAGTCAGTTTAATTTAATATGCATCTATCTATCATACATAGAAACAAACATAGCAAACAGAAAATGCTGTAGCTGAACATTCTGCCATTTAAAGTGCTCTTCACACAGGGAAAACCACAAGCAGCCATAAAAATTAATATGCAAAACGAAGTTATTTTTTAAAAGCAAAAATCATGATTCTCACAAAGGGCAACGGTTGGCCTCTGTGAGAACAGAGTTCTTGGCTAGATGGGCCTTTGGCACAACTCAGCAGCCAGGCCCTTCTTCCATTCTTATTTATCATCTTGACAGCCATGCATGAAATTTGCTTTTGAAAGCGGATAATGTTCAAAGCACCACAGAACAGCAACTAGCTAGAACCATTACATGCTTAAGTATAATTAACTATGAAGTTCTATCATCTTTAAAACGTATTAATACTCAATGCCACATCTATAATTTCATTTTTTCCCCTTCCCCTGCCAAAACAGGTCCTTACCTTTATGTGATTTTTTAATGGCTCCAAAAGATTGAAATGAATATTACACTTTGGACATGCTTGTGGAAAAGGTGCTCCATTTTTAACATTGCTTGATGCAATACCTGTAAAAAGGAAAAGTACACCCTATCACTTAATTATCACTTCTGATCAGACACTTTCTTCAAATTTACAAATTTATGATGTACTGCTTGAGTAACTATGACAAACATACAGAGTTCACCAACAAAAGCAGATTAGTAAGATATATAACCAGTAACATTATAATTTGTTCTTTAAAAAAAACCAAAAAAAAAAAAAAAAAACACCACCTCATCTGTGTGTGTGCATATTCCTCAAAAGGCAACACGTAAGTCATTTGCTAGCTTGGCTGTAATAAGCAAAACATTTCCCCAAGTGGCACAAGTACTGTAGTTTTGGTAAACGGAAAGAATCTTTTCTGTTGCAGGCTGTCAATGTGTTATCACTAATTAATGTAGATACCGTATGCAAAAGTGAACCAATTACTTTTTGGACTTATATTTATGCTTGACCTGCTGCATCAAGAGCTCTTAGGTCGAACACAGCAATGCTTACATCCATGGGCCTTCTGAAAGGGTGATAATTTTGAGAGAATAATTGCACTCTACATGCTATCAAAATCAGTTGCTATGTTCCAAGACTCTTAAATTTATAAGTATTTTTATACTTTATATTCTCTGGGTGCTTTGCAAAAATAAATCAATTAAAATATAAATACAAAAACTAGAAATCACTGAAAGGCACAAAATCATAAAAACGGTATAAAACAGTTGACAGGATTAAAGTGCAATATTTAAAGCTTGGTAAGATGGGTAGACACCAAGCAACTCCTTGTAAAGAGAAGGATTCACAAAGAGAGGTTTAACATGGGCAGGGCGAGGGGGCAATTGCCCCAGCACCCATTTCAGAGAGGTGGTTCCAGGTACTCCCGTGACAGGTTCCCTCCCTTGTCCCTCTCCCTCACTCTCTGCCTGGACCAGCAAAGAGGTTCCTACTACTCAGTTCTGCAAGGGTTAATACCGGTAGCAGCAGAAGAGCTGTCATTCCTAGAGCTGAAGGGAAGGTTGCAAGCAAGCGATGAGCTTCTGTTCTCTGTCTTGCTTCCCCTGTGATTCCTCGCAAAGTCGTGGAGGCAGGTAATCCGGGGGGGGGGGATATGCCAGATCAAGGGGCAGAATCAGAGCAGGGTGCTGGGAGAAAGTGATGCAAATGGGTGGCAGCAACTTCCCACCCTGAGCAAATACAGTGGTACCCCGCAAGACGAATGCCTCGCAAGACGAAAAACTCGCAAGACGAAAGAGTTTTTCGTTTTTTGAGTTGCTTCGCAAGACGAATTTCCCTATGGGCTTGCTTTGCAAGACGAAAACGTCTTGCAAGTTTGTTTCCTTTTTCTTAAAAGTCTTATTCCTCACTACAAGACGAAAAATTCGCAAGACGAAAAATTCGCAAGGCGAAAAAACTCGCAGAACGAATTAATTTCGTCTTGCGAGGCACCACTGTAAAAGGCAACGGTAGGGGAAGCAGGTGGTGGGAGCGACGCTGCTTTCCTGCATTCAATGGCCTCCGGCCTCACTCTCTTCTGTTCAAACAAACCTGAGTGAACAACACTCAGTTTTCCCTGAAGCTTCTTTGCTACCCTCACCTCTCTGCATGTCCCTTCCACACTCAACCCCCCCACTTCCCTACTGCACCATCGGCTGACCCTGGGCTGCGTGGAGTGGCCAACACCCACAGTGGGTCCCTCCTCTGAGCCAAAAAAGAGTGGCAGAAGGAAGGGCCAGTAGGTTTTCTCTGGGGCCCCAGCAGACTGCAGGTGCAGGCTGTTGTTCCCTAGGTTTTGTTTCTGCAGATGCAGGAATTCCTTTTCAGAGCATCTTGCCCTGTGCAAGGGCAGGGGGTGAGGGAAACAGATGTATTGGATTATTATTATTATTATTATTATTACTACTACAGCTACTTTATAAATGCAAAAGCTGTCTTGTACTATTTCCCCATCTGTTCCAGTATTGTCTACTCCAGAGTGTAATGCAGTGGTTCCCACACTTTTGGGGGGCCACCCCCATCCCCTTTAGTTCCACAAACTCATTTTATATCGTCTGATCTCCAGGTAACGAATGCCGAGTAAACAGGGTGTCAGGAAAGGTCTCCTGCCAGCCAGAACAAAGGAGGTAGGAGCTGAGATTCCATTGCAGGAGACAATCCTCCTCAGTTATTCTAGGTATCCTTATACCTGGAGTTCCCAGTGTGGCACCATGTTAACCTCATACAGCTCCTTGGTGCATGTCCAGGCCCTTGGCCCTCCCATTTTTTAGATTTTTTTAGAGTTGCTTTTTCAACTGAGGATGGTGCTGAAGTGACTGCAAAGTGACTTACAGGCCACCAGCAACCCCCTCCCAGTTTCGAAAGTACAGTCATACCTCCAGTTGCGAACGTGATCCGTGTGGGAGGCACGTTCGCGACCTGCAGCGTTCGCAGCCTGAAGCACCGCATCTGTGCACTGGCGTGACACAATTCGGCACTTCTGCACATGACGTCATTTTGCACTTCTGCACATGCGCAAGCGCCGAAACCTGTAACCTGTTCTGGTACTTCCGGGTTCGGCATGGTCCGCAACCCGAAAACGTACAACCCACAGCGTTCATAACCTGAGGTATGACTATAGCTTATTTTAATGCTCCCATCTGTGTTTCAGGGAGTGGTCACCGAGAACTGCTTGGGTCCTCACAGGTTGTGTTCACCTTCTGCGAGAGCTCAGGGTGTGCACCCCCTGGTGTGCACCTCCACCCCAGCTGCCCAGTCCACCAGGGGGTGAAACATTTGTCCCGCCCTGGGTGCTAGAAATCCATGCTACGCCACTGGATTCCCAATTGGGGTGCCCTCTCTGTGGAATCCTTCCACCTTTGCCTGGGGCAAGGGAGTGGTACCTGCCTGTCTCTGGCTTCCTAAGGTCCAATGCCCCAGGTTTCTACACCTACATGTTCTCTTATTGTTCTACAAAGATAATCTTACATTTTTAAACAGTCACTCTTTGCACCAAAAATTGTGGAATTCTTCTTGGACTGGGATAGTTGCAGCACCAATGCACCGTGTAATGACACTACATTTTTCCCGTAAAGACCATCTGTTCTGTTTTTAATAAACATTTCTGATATCTCTCTTCATGAAAATGCTGTAACAGCTGGGACAATAAGACGCTTCCCTACCTTTCTGAAGCAATGATGTGTCATTTGGAGATATAACTGAAGGTGAATCACTTCCAGGAACTGCCTCATCAACCTTGGCCTTTTTTGGATTAATACCGTGAGCTTCAGAAGTGGAAGGACGCTTGGACAGGCCTACAAATAGTTTTGAAAATTAACTATTGCTAAAACCAACCCAAACAAGCCTTGACTTGCTTTCTTCTCCAATACTCTGATTCCAGCTGCTTCAAGCTGCAGAGTCCTTCACGGTATGGTAGAATTAGGAGGATCGCTGCCTTTGTGGAGGAGTCAAAGTCCTCTAATTTGACTAACTTATCTTAGAGCAGGAAATCAACATCCCAGAAATGAGTACAATCGTCAACAAAAATGGCATAACCCATAAAACCATATTTTGCAAGATCACTGTGAGCAGAGTTATCAAGGCATAACAACAGTGCAAAATGTTATTTGTTTGGAATTAATTAAATTTGATTGTTTTATTAGCTTTAGGACATACATGCCATTCAGCATCAGTAGACGTATCAAGAGTTTATTCAAGTAATTTGGTAAACTGTTATTTTTACTGAGCAGGCACTAGCGGATGATTTAAAAGATCACATTGCAATGCAAGAGAACAAGGAAAGGAGGAAACAAGGCTTCAAGAACATTGATCCAAAGCTGTTTAGGAATTTAAAAGTGAAGGGGTTCTGCTAAATACAGTGATCCCAAGTTGTTTACAACTTTAAATGTTTGCAATAAAACCTTCAACTTGGCTTAGTAGCTACTACTGGTAGTAGCTCAGATTTTTCTCACTGGTGTAATATGCGTAAACCTGGAGGTCTCACTGAGCTGCTGCATTTTGCACTTGTTGTAGTTTCCAAATACATAGAGTGCTTCTACAGTAGTCTAATTGTGATGTTACTAATGCATGGACTACCGCAGTAAAGCTATCACTATATAGCAGAGACTAATTAGTTCACCAACTCATCTGGGCCTCTAGTGAAAGCAATGGATCGAGGAGCACTCCCAAAGGATGCACCTGCTCCTTCAGAGAGAGTGCAACTCCATCCAAAGCAGGTGTATAACTTAATGCCTGGACCTGGGAACCGCCCTTCCATATGGTCTTCACCTTATTAGATCCAGCTGCAGCCCCTGGATGCAGCCCTCATCCAACCCATGCACAGCTTCTCCTGATTCAGAAGTTCTAGAGAAATGGAACTGACAATAATGAACATAATGGTGACATCTTCTCCCAAATGCCTGCCCTCAGCGGCTTTATATAGCTATTAAATTGCACTGTGGAGAAAATTGTGCCCTGCAGCACCACACAAATCAACTGCCAAGGGGCCAGGACACAGTCACCCAATACTACTCTCTGGAACCAACCCTGTAGGAGTGAAACCACCATAAAACCGCTCCTAACACATGGAGATAGTCCAGGAGGATGTCACTGTAAAGTCAATGATCCCAAAAGCCGCTCAATGATGCAGAAGATTCCACAGGGTTTAACTCTCACTGTTCCTCTTCCAAAGAAAATCATCCATCAAGACAGCCATGGTTGATTCTGTCTCAAAACAAGGCATGAACCCAGACTGGTGACCAGGAGGTAGTTAGAATAAACCTCTGGGTCCAGGATGGTTTTTTCCCCAGGACTTGATGCACCACCACCACCTTCAAGGTTTTCCCTCAGTAATTTGTATTCAGAAGCATGCTGTCTCTAATTCTGAAGGTGAAATATAGCCATTATTACAATGAACTTACATGGCTAAATGCTCCTCCACAAATAAAAATAAACTGTCACCTTGTAGAAAACTGGCCACTTAGGAAGTCTGGTTCTATTCTGGCCTTCCCCAAAGTCCCCCCTCCCCAATATGGAAGAGTCATCAGTTATGAGAAGTCTGCAGGTGGAGGTTTGCAAGGTTTAGCATCTCAGTTGGAATTAGGCAAGCAGCAGGCAAGTATAATTAAGTAACTTAGAATGGCATCTCAGTAGCACGCTAGCAAAGAAATAAATACTCACATGTGACTGCATATATACATGGTGCTGGGAAATAATAAATAAATAAATAAATAAATAAATAAATAAATAAATAAATAAATATCACACCTGGAAATGGCAGGAGAGCCCTTGTGGCTCACGAGGAGAGCCTCCCTGGAGCCAGAGGAGGACGTCAGTGAAGGCAGATGAAGCCCTCAAAAGACCTATGGTGCAGCGGGGCTTTGTTCAGGCTGCTCAGCCTCCCTGCCTAACAGCTGATGTGTGGCAAAGCACAGCAGCTGCCACCCGCCACTTTCCCACGCGTCCTCTCACTGGCCCCAGAGCTTCAACTCTAATTGAAGAGAGAGTTGTATGGAAAAGGAGCTGTGGAGCAGGGGGAAATAGGCATTTAGAGGCTTTTTAGAGGGTGCTCGCCAATTTACGCAATTTCATTTGGGGGGGGGACATAACCTCCGTATAGGGGGGGGGGGACTGCAAAGCTAGTCCGTACTTGCTAGAAGAAATTCAACCAAGAATTTAGAGGAAGTCTACAATAAAGATGCCTTGTGTTCAAAAACCTTGCAGACAATGCATATCAGAAGACAAGCAACACCATCATCAAAACACCTCTTCAAGAATACCAGAATAAGGTGCCAGAATAAGGATTTTGATGTCTGTTTTTATATTAGTTATACTTATGGAGGCTCAAGCAATCCTCTTTACTTCGAGGTTCATTACAACTATGTCCAATAACCCTTAATTTATCATTATGATCCTAGTGCACCAAATGTATGCACAATTTAAAAAGTGCCTCGCCTCTGCCCCCAAAAAACAGGAAAACACATTTTATTGGTTGTTTTGGCAATGCTTCTTTTTTCATTTTATTATAGATTTGCTTTTAATGATATGAATAATAAACTTTGAAAATGTACTAGTCATACCTGTTGTAGTCACTGCAGATCCACTCTGGCACTGCATTACTCCTGAATTTTGCCTTAAACCAAAAGCTACAGGCAAAGGATTATTCGGTATAACCTGCAAAGAATTTGTTAATTAGCTCAGCTGTAATATTCCAATTAGTAATCTCTTTTTGGTTTATCTTTTCAAAAACAACACTGAATGCTACCTTCATAAGCATAAATTCAGTAAGGTTTAAAAAACAATCCAAAGTAATTAGGAATGTTTGTGTTTGATAGGTAAATCAACCAAATCCAAATCCAAATCTAACTAAATATGTCACCCAATTTCTGCAAAGAAATATTTTCCTTTCTGTGGAAGTCTGTACAAGTCACAGCTTGTATTCTAAGATTCAGTCAGAAACTTGCCTTGCCCTTCATTATTATATTCTGATGCATTACTGCCCTGGATCTTTGTTCAATCACCAATAGTCCAATGGTCCCATATGCCAGATGGCATCCTTTTATACATAAAATAAAACCCTGAAGAATGGCAACTACCGAAATAATAGATTAGACAAACCTAACTAGATTGATCTGTCCTGGGAAGAGGTGGGATTTCGTTTTTGTGTTTCCCCCCTCCTTTTGAAACGGTGTGTTTGTGTACACACAAACAAACAAACACACACACACACACACACACACACACACACAGAGAGAGAGAGAGAGAGAGAGACAGAGACAGACAGACAGACAGACAGACAGACAGAGAGAGTGAGTCCAACGGGACCTCTCTTACTTCCCTTCTTAGAAATCAATGCTTCCAAGAAATGTTTGGCAAAACCTCTTAATTTGTGGCCCTCGTATTTACGGGACCGCCTCTCCTGGTATGCCCCACAGAGGACCTTAAGGTCCACGAATAACCATAGTTTAGAGGTCCCGGGCCCTAAGGAAGTCAGACTATCCTCCACCAGGGCCAAGGCCTTTTCTGCGATTGCTCTGACCTGGTGGAATGCTCTGTCCCACGAGACTAGGACCCTACAGGACTTAACCTCCTTCCGCCGGGCCTGCAAGACAGAGCTATTCCGCCTGGCCTTTAATTTGAACTCAGCTTGATCTTTTATTTCCCTTCTCTTCCCCCACCTCCCCTTTTTATGAAGATTACCCGCTCTGGGACCCCACAGCTAATTCTCCCCTGGCCTCCTCGCTGGCCCAAGTAGGACTAATTTAGCCAGCTAGCCCTGGTGACTGTCTAATGTTTATTGGATGCATTTCCCCCAAATTGATTTTTGAACTTTGAATTTTATTGTTATTCATGCTTTTATACTGTATTTTATGCTGCTTTTATGTTGCATTACAATTAGGTGTTTTAAATTTGTTGTTAGCCGCCCTGAGCCCGGGTTTCTGAACCGGGAAGGGTGGGGTATAAATAAAAAAATTATTTATTATTATTTATTATTAATTCTCATATCCAATGTAACTGAGTCTGCAAATTAAACCAAACATTTGCAACTGAAAGGACTGAAAATTGCTTCTGTTTACCTATATCCTTTGGAATACAGTGGTACCTCGGGTTAAGTACTTAATTCGTTCCGGAGGTCTGTTCTTAACCTGAAGCGTACTTAACCTGAAGCACCACTTTAGCTAATGGGACCTTCTGCTGCCGCTGCACCGCCAGAACACGATTTCTGTTCTTAGCGGAGTTCTTAACCTGAAGCGTACTTAACCCGAGGTACCACTGTACTGGCGTCCCCCCACTTGCGTACGATTGAAATAAATCAATTCCAACCTGAAATGCTGAGAGCGCTGGAAAGTTCTTGGAGCTCGCAAGCAGAACCCAAAGAGGATGCCAATGAGCCAAAAGTCCATAAAAAGACTCAAAGGACTCCAAAAAGGTGCACGTGAACTCTCACTTCTGCCATGCTACCTAACTCAACAACTGTTGGGCAGGAAACTGTATGTAGTGTGGCAGGCTCTCTACTTAAGTGCATTTCCCTCATGTACACAGTGGCCCGGAATGGAACCCCTGTGTAGCTGGGGAGTCACCTGTATAAGACTGTAAGCTCCTTTGGGGAGGGAAGTGCCAATACACACCAATAGCATAATATAATAATGCTACAATAGCAACTACCTATCTTACAATCTTGCAAATCAAACTAAGACTGATGTAAGCAGGGGAGTCTTCCAGAACAGTTTGTTTGGAGTACGTAACTGAGGTGCTGCATACCTCTGCCAGTTCCAGTGATAGTTTGCTTTTATTTCTATCTACATCAATGAAACCCAAGTAACACCCTACAGGATAGGGAAAGATCATTCCGTACCAATGGCTTGTGCTGATGGAGCTGGAGTTCCAGTCAGGGATAGCCCAGTTGGTAGAGCATGAAACTCTTAATCTCAGGGTCGTGGGTTTGAGCCCCACATTAGCAAGAGATTCCTGCATTGCAGGGGGGTTGGGCTGGATGATCCTCAAGGTCCCTTCCAATGCTACAATTCTATTATTCTTTTCTTAGTGGTCACAGGCATCACATTCCAGCTCTGCCATAGGAGTTCTTAACTGGCCCAAGTGAAACTTGTTACAACATTGGCAGGAAGCACCAGCCATTTAAGTAACAGGTTGCAGTTAAAAAGTAGTATTTCAATGCAAAACAAGTACAACAAGCCACCACCTTCATGACACTAGATGCTTTACCATTCAGGTACATCTTTTCTGTAGTCCTCATCTCAAATGGATTGCTCCCAATGCTGATCCCTGGCTCTCTATTGTTGACTCTGCTTTTCAGCTATCAATTCCAGCCCTCCCGCTTGGAATAGCCACAGCAACTCACTTCATTTTACAACTTGGCAGCAAGCACAACTTAGCAATGTACAAACCATAGAATAATATACTGATCCTACAATATTTTCAGTGGGTTGTTCCTCTTTCTATGAGTTAAGATGCTTAAGATTACATCTTCAGTTGGGGTGGGAAACCTGTAGCCCACCAAATGTTCTTGAACTCTAACTCCCATTATCCCTCACCATCTGCCATGCTGACAGGGGAAAATGGGAGCTGGAGTTCGAAAAATGAAAGGTCACAGGTTCTCCATCCCTATCTTAAATGGATTGCTAACTGTAATTAGCAACCTAAATACATTACTGCTTCAGGAAACATGAGAAGCTGACAGGGACTGTCAATGGCTCTTCAGGTGTCAGACAGAGGTCTCTTCCAACCCTTCATATTGGATTTGAGGATGGTATACAATAAAAAATAAGTACAATTGTACCTTGGAAGTCAAACGGAATCCGTTCCGGAAGTCCGTTTGACTTCCAAAACGTTCAGAAACCAAAATGTGGCTTTTGATTGGCTGCAGGAAGCCCCTGCAGCCAATCGGAAGCCACAGAAGCCCCATCGGACGTTCAGCTTCCAAAAATAGTTCGCAAACCGAAACAGTCACTTCCGGGTATGCAGCATTTGGGAGCCAAAACGGTCGAGAACGAAGCTGTTCGAAAACCAAGGTACAGTGGTACCTCTGGTTAAGTACTTAATTCGTTCCGGAGTTCCGTTCTCAACCTGAAAACGTTCTTAACCTGAAGCACCACTTTAGCTAATGGGGCCTCCCACTGCCGCTGCCCGATTTCTGTTCTCATCCTGAAGCAAAGTTCTTAACCCGAGGTAATATTTCTGGGTTAGCAGAGTCTGTAACCTGAAGCGTCTGTAACCTGAAGCATATGTAACCCAAGGTACCACTGTACAACTGTATAATAAAACACAGAACAAACGATAAACCTTGAAACAGACCAAAACCAGCTCAGTTAAATCTGTTAAGCTGCCTGGGCTCAAGGGAGCTTATTTCCATGTAAGCATGCATAGAACCACAGCAAAATAGTTCAGTAAAGATGCAGTGGTTAAATTACTAATTTTTGCAAGCATTCCCACGGTCTTCAAACCTGAGCAGCTTAGATTTCTTACAGGTATAGGGTGACCATAACTTCACCTCAGAGCTATTCCTCCACACAAACAGTTGAACAAGAGTTGTGTTCAATTGTTAAGTCCGCACAAAAGGAATCCTCATTATCCTGGTTTCACTCCTTCCTGTCTTAGAACTCAGGGAAGATGCAAACTAGCCCACAGCCAGTGGCTAAAATGACATGCAAATCTCCCCATTTCTCACCAGTTCTGCTGGACCTTGCTGTTTCTACCAATCTACCTATAGAATGCTGGGAGCACGTCTTTGAAAGGAGGCAAACATTTAATCGTTCCTCACGAGCTCTGCAATTTAGGATCAGGGAGGAGTGAAAAATGTGCCATGGACTCTTGAAACGTTGGTTTCAGATGATGCATGCTCATGTCAGAGAAGGTATCATATTATAGGACATCTCCCTCCTATGCAAAAGAAAAAGGGAGGGGGGAATGCCATCTGCAATTTTTATGAGAACTTGTAATGATTTGTTTGCTTTTAAATTGGCAGCCTGAGCTCTTTAGTCAATTAAATGTTTTAATTAATTAAACATTGCAACTCTAAAATCTATAAAAGTCAAAGAGGAGGAATCTACAGTCCTCCAGAAGACTCTAATTCCCATCAGCCTCAGTCAGCATGACTAATTGTTAAGAGATGATAGGATACAGGCCATATGAATAGTCATGATTACTATTATAAGAACATTAAAGAATTTTGTTTTTAAAGTCTTGAAGAGTTCAACTTTTGATCAGTTTGTTTTCCCAAATTACTCTTACTGAACATGCTAATTTTCAGGCAAAGCTATGCTGTATCAGCAAAACCAAATGACTTTCAGAGCCTTTAATGAGTACTGTTATGCCAGCACTGTTCAGTTAAACAATAAAAGAAACCCCCTCTTTGAATAAAATAAAAGGGTCAATTCTCACCCGATTTAATGATACTGGTTGTGCTGTTACTGTGGCCACAGGCCTGGATGGAGACTGAGCCATTACAGGTATGCCGAGGTTCCTTGCTAATGATTGAGTGGTGGCAGATCTATTGATGGGCTGAGATATTCCAGTGCTTGCCTTGGCTGCCTCCTGCAGTGATGAACACCCAGAAAGAGGTCTCTGCAAGACCTGAGAGGTTCCTGAAACATTACTGACCCTTGGCTGCGGCTGAACAGCTAGAGTACTAGTTACAGGTCTTGTTGCAGAGGGAAACCCTGGAGAAACAGCCACAGCACCTGCCACAAAGAATTATGAAATATATTACACTCCACCACATTTAGACAATAAGGAGTTCAGTTTTACAAAGTCACGGATTCAGCACATCAGAATACCTCTTTTTGGTGCACCATTCTGCATTCCAATCCGTGGTGAACTGGGGTTGACTCTGTTCAATATATCTGTTTAAAAGTGAGAATTGTTTAAGTCTGTTAATTAGTTTAACTAGAAAGTAAGGAGATGTAAAATATACTGGTGTGAACATATGGAAGAGAATGCAAACAAATCAAGCTAATCCTCACCATGAAGTTACAGCAATTCTAAAATAAGTACCCAAAATGTTTGGCAATCTTCATGAAAGTAAAGCCAGTTGCTAAATTCCTTTCAAATACCCCCTAAGAATGAAACAGGACAATCATAGCCATGTCCTCTTCAGTAAGCCTGTCTAATTAAAGGTACACTGGTACCTCTGGTTACGAACTTAACTCATTACGGAGGTCCGTTCTTAACCTGAAACTGTTCTTAACCTGAGGTACCACTTTAGCTAATGGGGCCTGCCGCCATGCCACCACCGTGCAATTTCTGTTCTCATCCTGGGGCAAAGTTCTTAACCCGAGGTACTACTTCCAGGTTAGCAGAGTCTGTAACCCAAAGTGTTTGTAACCCGAGGTACCACTGTATCTTCATCTTGCAGTTCTTACCACACACACACGTACAACTATGCAGTTGGGTTTCCCAAAACATCTCCAACACTTGCTAAAAAATTAAAACTTTTATGAGCAAGTCATTCATTAAAATGGGATCCTAGGAGCTTGGGTTGTGCTAGTTGTGTAAGCCTTTATCTCAAGTGCCAAAATAAGGGTGCAACTGCACACTAAATTAAAAGTAAATTATGTTGAAGTCAGAAATATGGACATGATCAGGTTCCAATCATCCACTGTGAGTTACATAGAAAAGCAAAATCATTCTGGTTGTTCAGAAATCACTTATTTTGGGGCACCCTTCATTTATAACAAGGTGCCAGAAAACCCTCAACTGGAACAGAAGCTTTCAATATAAGACAATTTCATTGTACTATGTACAATGACAGTAAAGTATCTATCTATCTATCTATCTATCTATCTATCTATCTATCTATCTATCACTAAGAGCAGTATTTTTCCAAAAATGTCACCTTACAGGTATTGGATGGTTTAGAGCTCAGGATCTCCCCGACAAATATGGGTTCGTCGTCATCATCATCATCCAAAACAATTGGTTTCACTTTCTGTTGCCATGGCTCAAGCTCTTCCTCTTCGCATTCCATAAAGAGCTCTGCCATCGTGGCACTAGATAACAAATAATAGTTTTGTGTAAACCACTTAGAGGTTTTATGTAAACCACTTGGAGGTTCTAATGATTAAGAGGTATATAAACCATGTAGAATAAAACAATACATATTAATAAACAAATACAAAAATAATTAAGCAGACTAATAACCACCAGATTAAGCGTATGTCTCTTGAGGGCAAGTGCAACTCCATCTAGAACAGGCAATCTGCCCAATTCCCAGAAGCAGGAACTAGCCACCCACAAGGCCTCTGTAATGTCAAAATTCCCCCTCAGCTTACTGGCCCTCATCCAGCCAACCGCTGAATCCAGGCACCAGTGCAGGGTTTCCATAGTCACACCCAACTCAGATTTAAAAGAGAAATAGAGATGGGCCTATTGATGCAAATTAATGGCACCACACTCCCAATCTCCTAATGATGCTCCAAACAAATTCATATAGATGTTGAACAGCTCTGGGATCAAAATGATACATGTAGCATCTCACAGAGCAACTGCCATGGAGATGAAATGCAGCAACCCAATGCCACCCACTGAAACTGTCCTATAGATTACAGTGGAACCAGTGCAACACCACTCCCAACCCAAAACCCAGTCTAGTAAGATACCGTAGTCAATGGTATCAAAAGCTACCACAAGATTTGAACAGAAGCAAGAAGGTTGCATGCTTCCCCCCAAAAGATTATTCATTAGGGCAACCAAGGCTAACAGTCTTGAAACCAGGACTATTGAACTGCAATAGATCAAGGCAACCAGTTTCCTCAACCTGCTCAAGTACCTTCCCAAGAAAGAGTGGATTTGTGACAGGGTTGTGGTGATCATAAACCTCTGCATCCAGGGTATTCTGTTTCTTTCCAGAAGCAGTCTTGCTATCTCATTTCACAAGTTATAGATTGTCGCTGCTTCTATCACCAGAAATATTGGCCAGGTCTCTACTGTAGAGCTTAAGGCTTAATAACTACATGCTGACAAGCCACACTTTGGAACATAGGAAGCTGTCTGATACATAATCAGATCACTGGTCCATCTAAGCTCTGTATTGTCTACACTGAGTGGCAACAGCTTTCCAGGGTTTCAGACACAGGACTACCGATTCCAGGGATTGAAACAGCTGAACACAAACCTTACACACAACAAATGAGTGACGGTCCCTAGAAAAACACTCAGGTGGGCAGGGCAGTTTGCATGCAGAAAAGAGAAGGATAAACAAAAAGGTAGTGAAATCTCTTTGTAGCAGAGGACCAGCAAACTTAAACAAGGCAGTCAGCTGAATTAAATTCTTCAACAGAAGTAAAATCAGAACATATTTAATAATTATTGTTACAAAAGTTGAATGCCTCCCCCTCTGCCGAGCAGTGGCAAGAGCCCATGGGTTCCAGGAACTCACCCAGGATCTGTGATCCTTTGGAGAATTGAGACACAGCAGAGACTGTTGTAGCTTTAAGAAATATGGTTTATCCACCTATTTACACCTTCAGTCTGAATGGGGAAAGTCCAGATCTTACAGATGATCATTTCAAGAGGGGCTTGTCCACACAGCAGTACAGCCCTGGAGTCCAAGCAATCTCCCCCAGCCAGCCTGTAGCCAGCCTGCCCACAGGTGAATTCCAGTCTCTCTTCCCCCTCCTCCTTCCCAGAACATCTTGCTACCAGACTCCCTTTTCCTTTTCCTCAAATACAGTTACCGTGGCAACCTTCCTTACCCCAGTCTCTGTTCACATCTCAGGGCAGGAGGAAAGGACAGTCATCTTGCATTGCCAATGGCCCTCAATTGTTTCTTAATGGCCTTAGCTTGGCCAGGTTCCTCTGCAGTTTGTATTTCTCCCTTCACATCCCAAATAATCAAAATCTTACCATTTATTAATTTCTAGGGTTTAGGGGGTGGGGTCTCACTCCCAAATCTATAACATTACTTTAGTAGCACCCAAGGCAGCCAATGACAGTATTGATTTTAAATTACAATAAAACAATTTTAAACGAAGTAACGTTTTTATTGAAGTCAACAGTTACTTAATGAAAGCTTGAGATAAATAAAGCTGAAAACATCAGAAAACATAACTACAGTCAGGAAAGAAGATCCCTAAATGAAACTGAAAAATTTTGTGATTTTCTCAGTTAAATCCATTATTCCAGGAAGGTGGGAGTATCTTTTAAGGCAATAACTGATGCAGTGGGATCAGTGCTCGGAAAACAACAGTAATCTAAAAAAGCAAACAGCCACCACCACCATAGCTGGCTCTGTTGGTCCACTGTAACAACATACCATCTTTGTTAGAACTCACAACACAGTGTAAAAATCTAAGAGTTACAGAACCCTTCTGCCTAGATTTTTTTAAATGAAAAAAATGTTTAGCTGAAATAACTGCACTGAGCTCCTCTACAACTTGCTAAAAATGGCAGTGGAGGAATCCTTAACATTATGTTTAACATTGTGTGTAATGTATTAGGAACAAAGCAAAGGAGCTCCTATTAAAAATATAAGAACCTGTAGTTAGCGTTGTCTGTCCTTTTGCTAGCATGCAAGTCACATAAGGCAAAGCAAAGTGCAACTGTTACATTAGAAATGTTAACTTCCTTCTTAAACAATGTAATGTGGAAACAAAATAAAAAAAAATGCCTTCCAGTAGCACCTTAGAGACCAACTAAGTTTGTTATGTGGACTCATTTGCCTTTGGATCAAGTGTGCTGTGTGCATTTTTTAAAATATAATTTTTTACCATATAAGCACAGTGCTGTATCTCCCTAAGTGCTCTGTCTTACAAATGATGGGAGAGTTCCAATTAGTGCTAGAAAGCTGCCTTCAATGATCTGACTATGGAAGTTCTGACAGGCTACACTATTATTAAAAACTACCTTACTGAGAGGGACCCAGGTGGCGCTGTGGGTTAAACCAGAGCCTAGGGCTTGCTGATCAGAAGGTCGGCAGTTCGAATCCCTGCGACGGGGTGAGCTCCCGTTGATTGGTCCCTGCTCCTGCCCACCTAGCAGTACGAAAGCACGTCAAAGTGCAAGTAGATAAATAGGTACCGCTCTGGCGGGAAGGTAAACAGCGTTTCCGTGTGCTGCTCTGGTTCGCCAGAAGCAGCTTTGTCATGCTGGCCACATGACCTGGAAGCTGTACGCTGGCTCTCGGCCAATAAAGCGAGATGAGCGCCGCAACCCCAGAGTCGGACATGACTGGACCTAATGGTCAGGGGTCCCTTTACCTTTCCTTTACCTTACTGAGAGCCTTTCTTTAAAAACACTCACACACACATTCAATATTCAGTCTGTTACAGTTACACAATAAAACTAACCTAAGGCTGCAGTCCTGTTCACTAGGCCTCTCCAAATGCTTGTCTTTCAATAGTTTGGACTACATCTCCCATCAGTCCTTGCCAGTATGGCCAATGGTCAAGGATGGGAATTTTAGTCCAGCAGCATCTGTAGAGCCATGTTTCCTAGCCCCAAATACCGGTAAAACAGCATTACTGACTGAAAACACCGTGTGTTTTCAGATAGATTCGATAGTTATGCCTGAAGTGGACCAATTTTAAATGAAACAGTTCTGTTTTAGCAATAAAACAACACTTCCAATCAGTAACTTGAATGTCGCAAGACTGCAAGGTGTTTTGTTTGTATGTATGTGCTCAGATTAACTTCAATTCCTTAGTTCTTATGTGGTTGCCATCAGCAGACTCAATGCTTTGTTTGTGTATTTATGATGAAAATGGATTTCATACAGCTAGTAGTACATTAGAAGAAACAGGCCCCCTGCATTTTTTTTCACATAAAAGTTATTCCAAGATCATTTCTAGAAGAAGAGTTTGGATTTGATATCCCACTTTATCACTACCCAAAGGAGTCTCAAAGCGGCTAACATTCTCCTTTCCCTTCCTCCCCCACAACACTGTGAGGTGAGTGGGGCTGAGAGACTTCAAAGAAGTGTGACTAGCCCAAGGTCACCCAGCAGCTGCATGTGAAGGAGTGGAGACGAGAACAGAGTTCACCAGATTATGAGTCTACCACTCTTAACCACTACACCACACTGGCACTTCTACAATAATCTTATGTTAATAGCTCAGGTTTTTTAAATATTGCCTTTAAAAATGTGGATTTCCTTTTGTATTTATAAATAAATAGAGTTGGTCATTTGTTATGCAGGTTAAAATTTTAAAGTTTTATTATGTTTCAATGATTTTAATGTATACTGACTTGGTTGTTTTACAAATTACCAGTTTATAAATATTCTTATAAATAAAATTAGTTTTCAGAAGATCTCTGAATAAGCAACAAACAGAATGGAAGAATATGGGCATAATGCTTGTTCCACATTTAATAAAGTCTAGTGTACAGGCCAAGGACCACTCCATTTCTTCTTGTCACGCACCACCTAAAGTACTGTGTCTAGTTTTGGACATCACAGTTAAAGGATAATGACCAGTTAAAATGTGTGCAGAGGAGGGTGGCGAACAAGCTCAAGGGTATGGAAACCAAGCCTTATGAGGAATTGTTGAGGGACTTGCATATGTTTAGCCTAGAGAAGAGAAGACTGAGAGGTGATATGATGGCCATCTTCAAATATCTAAAGGACTGTCACATGAAAGATGAAGCAAGCCTTGTTTTCAGTTGCTGCAGAGGGTAGAACACACACCAATGGATTCAAATTACAAGAGAGGAGATTCAAAACAAACATTAGGAACTGCCTGAGCTGTTTGACAGTGGAAGAGACTACCTTGGAAGATGGTGGGCTCTCCTTCATCGGAGGTTCTTAAAACAGGTGGATGACCATCTGCCAGAGATTCTTCAGCTGCGATTCCTGTGTTGCAGGGAGTTGGACAAGATGACACTGTGGGTCTCCTCCAACTGTACAAATATATGATTCTATAAATCCTATTTAATGAACTGAGATGGCTACAAATTGTTGTCTAGGCTGGGATCACCTTGAAGAAGTAGTGTTGCAAGTGTAGCAGCCCTGCACAGATCATCCGGGGAGAGCTGTAAGCTTGGTTCCTGGCCTTTATTTTTTTTATCCTGTGAACTCACCACCACCACCCCTTTCCCAGGAAAGTCTGCTATGAAAAACAACAAGCACCTGTAACTACCCCACTTCCAACAGCATATTATTCAACAAGAGCAGGCCTATTTTAACCCCTCCCTCTTCCCCATCAAATTATGGCTCCCTGCTGCTTTTGCTACAGCCGACTCAGCAAGCCTTCCTACAAGTTCCTCCTGGGACAAGGTCTCCTGGAGCAGCCAGAACCCGGGGGGGGGGGTGCTGGCCCTGAGGAGGGAAAAGGCCCCGCGCGCAGAAAGCTAGTCGCTTAGCGCCCGCCGCTTCCTTCCAAGCACACCAGAACGCCCCTTTGTGTGAAAGTGGTGCAGCCCCGACATGGCTTGGGGCTGGGCCCGAGATGCTGCCGATGCTGCGCGGAGGGCCGCCGCCGCCTCCTCTCCCCCCGGGGCTCCAGCCTTCTCCCAATCCCCAGAGAGGGAGCTTCCCGCCAAACCAGGCCCAGCCCTCGCCCACCTCCCCTCGCCGGCCGATGGGACCCCGACGCCAGGCGAAACCCAGGCCCGTTCAGGCCTCACTCTGCACAGCCTCCCCGCAGGCAGGCAGGCAGGCCCGCCGAGGAGGAGAAGGAGGCGGCGGCGATGGCGAGCTGGGGTCACCGCCAGGCCGGACTGCCCTCCCTGCCAAGATGGCGGCGGCGGTCTCGTAGGCAACAATTCCTCCTGAGGGACCGCCGTGACGGAAAGCAGGCCCGGGCCGGGAGGGAAGGGGCTTACCGTGCTGCGCCTGAGGAAGGGCAGAGGGGAGGCGGCGCGCGGGCTGCCGGGAGGGTGGTGGAAAGAGCGGGGCAGGCCGAGCCTGTGGAGGCGCCGCAGCAACAGCGGCGACGACGACGGCAGCAGCAGCAGCAGCAGCGCCGCCTCCAACTCCTCCTCCTCCTGCTTCGCGGCCTCCTGGCGGCGGGCGCGCGAGGGGCGTGGCGTGAGGCCGCCGGGCCGCCCTCCGCTCCCCTCAGGGCGGCCGCTGTCCCTGGCGAGGGCGGCCTGCGATAGCCGAGCTCGCGGGCGGAGGCAGCTCCGGGTACTAGCCGCTGGGAGAGGCGAGGAGGGTGGCCCTCCCTTCTTCCCCCCTCTGAATAACGCGAGAGGAAGGCGCTGTCGACGCAGCGCGGAGGGTTTTAGGCTGCGGAACTGGCCGCCACAAGACGGGGGCGGGGTCGAGCGGTGCCGGATTTACGTATAAGCTAAGCAAGCTATAGTTTAGGGCCCCAAGCCCCCCAAAAAAATTTAAAGGGAAAAAAAACTGGATGTACATTTCCAAAATATAAGGTAAAAAAAATAAAACAAAATAAAACCTACATACAGCAACAGTGTTTTGTGTTGTGTAGGCTCCTATGATGTAAGTAATGGGCCCGTGTGCTGGCCTGCTCCCTAAAATATCATTGGTTTGCTCATTTCTATATATAGGGTGCCTACATTCTTCATGGACTGGTTGCATGGCAACATGTGCAAATGGCTTCAGATACCTATTAGGTCCATAAATTGATACCATATAGCAATTATAGCATATACGGTATTCAACACACACACAAAAAACAGCGACAATTTGTTGTTGACAAAGGACAGCCGGCAGGGGCGTTCCTAGCCCCTTGGCTACCCGGGGCGGGAAGCCAAGAGGCACCCCTAGGGGCGGGGAGTCGCGGCGTGTGCGTGCGTCATGACACATGCGCACAGCGCGATGCCCCGCCCCCGGGAATGCCGGGCGCCGGCTTCCCTTGGTGCGGCGGCTGCCCGGCGCTCCAAGGGGGTGCCGGGCAGCGACTTCGGGAGACTCTGCAGGTTGCAGAGTCTCCCGAAGCCGCTGCCCGGCACCCCCTGGGTGCGCAAGTCGGGGCAGGGAGAGGGGCGGGCCAGCGTGGAGGGGTGTCACCCCTCCTCGCTGGCCCACCCCTTTCCATTCCCCAGCTCTGCAAGCCAGCCAGCGGCGGAAAAAGCCGCTGGAAGGGGGGGGCTATCTTTGGCGCTGCCGGGGCGGAGCCGCAGGGGCGGCCAGCGAGGGGGGGTGACACCGCTCCTTGCTGGCCGCCCCTGCGGCTCCACCCCGGCAGTGCTGAAAATAGCCTTAAAAACAAAAACAATTAAAACAAACTTTTTTAAAAACAATTTTTTTTTTAAAGGCCCAAATTGTCACCCCCAGCAGGGTGCTGCCCGGGGCGGCCCGCCCCCCTTGCTACGCCCCTGACAGCCGGACATATAAAGGGCGCCATTGCCTTCAGTAGCTTAGGGCCTCATCAAACCTAATTCCGGCCCTGGGTGTGTGTGATGATGGCAGCCAACTTGGAGGGCTTTATAAAGGGATAAAGTGAAAGTCATGAGGGACAAAGGCTATCGGGGACAAATAACTGGGACACACGGTGGCTGCTTTTGGGTGCGTCTCTTGCTCGTGGGCTTCCCATAATGGGCACCTGGTTGGGCCCTGTGGATGCAGGACTGAATGGCCCCTTTGGCCATGCACTTCTCATGCTCTCAGAGGCACTGACTGCTTGACAGTCAGGCTAAGCCTGTTGAATTGCCTGCCAGGCAACTTTCCGAAGAATAGGAGCCCTGCAGCTCACTTTGGACTCTTCCTTCTACACACCCACCCAGGACACAACACTCCCTTCTGGCTTGGGGAAAGTGAAGAGAAAACAGATGAAGAGAAGCCTCAATTCCCCCCCACCCCATCCCTTGTATAAAGCGTCCCTTAAACCTCTTGGGCTCACATTTGCAGCGTGATTCAGCTACAGGCCTCAGCTCAGATTAGCTCTCCTCTTAGAATCTGTATTATTTTATGTACAGAACAGGTAACAAAAACTGTTGGAAATGTGGTGTGAAGGGAGGTAGTTTCTTTCACATATGGTGGGCATGTGATAAAGTTAAGACCTTTTGGGAAAATATTTATAATGAATTAAAGAAAAAATTTAGATATACATTTAAGAAGAAGCCAGAGGCATTTCTGCTAGGAATGGTAGGGAAAGATGTCAAAAAATTTGATCAAATATTATTTTTATATGCAACAACAGGCGCGAGATTGTTGTTGGCGCAACTCTGGAAACAACAACAAATACCAACAATAGAGCAATGGCAGCAAAAAATAATGGAGTATGTAGAAATTGCCAGGTTAACAGTGAACGTCAGACATCTGGGTAATGAAGCTTTTCAAAAAGAATGGGGAAATTTTTTGGATTATATTGGAAAAATGTGTTGAATATTGAATCACTGAAATAGACCTCGTGGCAGGAAGTGAAATTATTGTAGAGGAGATTATATGGAAGGTGAAAGTGGAAAGGAAAGAGTGTATGATTAGAAATGACATATAATATTAATCAAAATAATAAAGTATTGAAAATGAAGGAGAAAGGAATAAATTACGAATGACAATGCGAAAAATAAAGGTTTTATTTAAATAAGACAGAAGAAGGGAAATTGGAAGTCAAAATATAGTACAATGTGGAATGGAAAAAGTGGAACATGTTCTGTATATATATTTGTATGTATATACCGTATATGTATATAGTAAAAACTCAATAAAAATACTTGGGGGGGGGAATATATTATTTTAACTATTTAAACCAGCTAGTTGATGGAATTTACTCTGTTTCCTTCCCTTGCAATCTTTATTTTTGTGCAAGGATTTCCCTAAAGAATTTCAACACTGCCTCAGCAAGCTTGTTCTGGACATTTGAGCAGATGGAGTGGAGATGTCAAACTTCTGCAACACATAGATACTTATCCAAGTTTGACAATGCTTTAAAATGTCATATTTATTCATATTTTTCGTGTGAAAGCTATTCGTATACTTTACTCGAATCCAGGATTACCCACCAGATCTGCCAATCCCCAAAATTAGTTTTTTCAGAAGACCATGTTCAAGTCAGTGGAAAAGAGCTCATCACTTTGACAATTGAAGACAGGCTAATATTTTATTTTTCAGCCAGCTGATAAGGCTAGAGAAATGGCAGGAGACGGTGGCAGCATTCTTTTTTCTGAGGCTGCTTTCCATTCAGAATTGTTAAATCAAGGAACAACTGTAACTTATACTTTCAACAAGTCACATCTTTTCTGGGGCAAGCTGACTGAAAGGGAGAAAGAAAAAGCACCACAGATTTTTCTGACATAAATTCTGTTTAAACAAAATAAAAAAATTCCTTCCAGTAGCGCCTTAGAGACAAACTAAGTTTGTTCTTGGTATGAGCTTTCATGTGCATGCACACTTCTTCAGATACACTGAAACAGCTGGTGACTATGACAGACCAACATGGCTATCTACCTGTAAATAAATTCTGTTAAGGCATTCCACTCTAAAGCTCTATAACTCTTAATTTGCTCTTTATTTCAAATGGGACTATTTCACAATCTGCTATGGTTTTCTGTAACACCCCCCTCCTTGAAACTACAGCATATAAAAGGTTAGGGCATGGGTAGGCAACCTAAGGCCCGGGGGCCGGATCTGGCCCAATTGCCTTCTAAATCCGACCCGCAGATGGTCCAGGAATCAGCATGTTTTTACATGAGTAGAATGTGTCCTTTTATTTAAAACTAGTTGAATTAAGCCCATTAATAATGGGCGCTAGCGGCGGCGACGGGGACCCGAGGCGCTTCCTTCTCCCCGCCTCAGGCGGCCAAGCCACCACCATGGCGGAGCCGCCTGTTGCCGCTGCCCCGCCGGCATCCCCGGCGACGGCCGCCCTCCCCGCCGCCGCCACGGGCGGCTGAGGCGGGGAGAAAGGAGGGGGAGAAGCAGCAGCGCGCGGGGAGCGGCCGCCATTGCGGCTGAAGCGGAGAGGTTCGGAGGCTCGCGAAGCGCAAGCGCTTCGCTCGCGCTGCGCTCCAACCTCAGGCTCCTCCTCCTCTCTGCGCTCCAATCCGTGTGTCAGTGGAGCGCATGCGCAGTTGCGATTTCCACTGACGGACGGCGGACGCAGGGAGATTATTATAGAGGATGCATCTCTGGGTTATCTGTGGGGCATAGGAATTTGTTCATTATTTTTTTCAAAATATAGTCCGGCCCCCCACAAGGTCTAAGGGACAGTGGACCAGCCCCCTGCTGAAAATGTTTGCTGACCCCTGGGTTAGTGTGTCAATTGAGAGATGGCCTTTCCCCCTTTTATTTATTTTTAGCTTGCTAGCTTTGTAATGGGCAATGATGCTTAGCTGATGAGTTTAGCTGAAGATGCTTGCTTAATGGCTTCTGATCACTTGCTGTTTGTCAATGAATGCCAGTGACTGGTGACTGCTGATCTAGATGGGATGTAAATATAATAAAGCATTTTAATCACAACTGGGAATAAGTTGTGGATATTATTTGGAGCCACCATGCCTGCACTGCATTCTAACAAATTTCAAGCTGCAGTCCCCCCTGCACTCTTCTTGCCCCCACAAAATAATTTCAGTCCCAAAAGTTGATTTTTTCAAAATTATTTTACTGAGGTTCATTAAAGATACATGTCAATAAGTACAATTAACACAAAGGAAAAAAAATAAACTAAATAAAATGCAAACTATTAAATATTCAGGTGGCTAGCCCAGGGTATAGCTATGCAGCAGCAAGAAAAAATAGGTCAAATGCATTGGAGAAATAACTCTAATCAGCAAGTCTGGTGTGTATTATCAATAAAGTATTAATCTCTCTCAATCATCACCCACTGCTCTAATAACCCAAACTTGACCATCAATAAAGACTGGCACATTTATATTGCTTTTGCCCCCCCCCCTCCTAAGGAGACTTCACATAGGAAAAAGCAAGTATCATAAAAGAACTATTCAAAATAATGAAGAAAGCCAACTATTCTGTTGCTGTGGAATGGTGAGAAGAGATGAGTGGCTGACACAATGGATGCTTGTTCCTTCCAGTGTTGCTGAGCCAATATGGCTTCTTAGTATTCTGGGAAGCTGCAGGCTATAAAGCAAGCCAGATGATGACTAGGGCACAAGTGATACAAGTCTTGTTTTGACGTTGACCAAACACCAGTTAGGGCACATTATTGTGCTTACCATGCTGCAGTACAGGTGGCGAGGATGACACATTTTGCAAACTGCACTGCATCCTCAAATAGCCAGCCGAACACTTTCAGTCAGTCCAGAGGTTGCCAACTCCCACTATGGGGAAGAACCCATGTTATCCTTAAGGACCCACTAGCTATACTTTTGGTTGATAAAGCCACTCTACTTTAGAGAGAACTTGACTCCACAGTTGTTGCAGTTCCAACTGAAGTATTAAATGCCAAACCATTAAACCAGGAAACCGTTTAAGAAATAACCAATTTATTTGTATCAAGTAAAATGCTGTTCCTTCCATCTGTGCTAAAACTATTATTATTTATTACTATTTTTATCCCACCCTTCCTTCCAAAGGAGCCCAGGACAGCAAATGCACAAACAAAAAATAAATATAAAAATATTCCCAATGCAGATTACACAGAAATACCGGTAAGTTGCTTACATGGAAATTATGGGATGAAAGTGGGAAATGCTTACAGCATCTACCAGTTTTTAATTTTGATGGACAGTTCAACTGCCTTACTTTTACTCTCATTTATACAGACAAAATTATTTGCAAAGGACATAGCACTGATATTTAAGAGATCTGGTCCATTTACAGTATATAACAATGGAAACTAGTGACAGAAGCAAAGTTGAATAATGGGGCAATGTATAAATGCTTATACAGGTATATAGGTGCTTATGGGTCATTCCTTATATTTTAAGCTCCCTCAAAAAATTATAACAAATCCTGATTTTCATTTGGAAGTGGAAGAACTTAAATGGGCGAGAATCTGTTACTATACAATAAGGAGAAATAGTGCAGTGTTATTTCTTTCACTAAAGGTTAGTTTTGTCATTTGTAACCTTTAATGAGTCCATGAATCCTACAGATTAGGGCTGCAAACCCTATACTCAGTTTCCTGGATACAAGCTTCACTGAACTCAATGAGACTTAACTTTTGAGTAGACATTTATAGTATTGTGCTGCAAGACTACAGTTGTGAGCACACGTAGTTGGGAATACATTCCTCAGACGTTAGGATTGCTCAAGATTGGGTAGTGCATAGCTGTTTTTAATTTTTTGTTAATTATCTATAGATATTTGCTCATGCTGGTGGCCAAGACGCTGTAGACATTTTGTCATCTCGCTTTTTGACGACGCAGTGACTTATTGATTGGTACCGTTGCCTCATCCATCACTGGCACACACTTGACTCAAAAGGTAGTGACACATTTGATTTCCTTCCACCCCCATGTTGCACAAAGGCTTAGAGCAGACTATTAAAAAATGTACTGCCTGTAACTGAAGCAAATACTGTTGTCATCGTTACTTAAACCTTTTTATGCACCAATCCTAAAAATGCTGACGTGCCTATGTTGGCAAAATTGATGTGTCTGTACCAGAGAAAGTAGATGTAAGATGACATTGATGTGGTTTCCCCCCCTTTATTTGTGTCATGCCCCACACTACCTCCTGTGGCACATGTAAATCACCTCCTGTAACATGCAAGCTCTTGAGTTTGTGCAAATACTCTTTACATTAATTTCTGTTTATCATATTTTTATCCCATACTTCTTTCAAGCTCAGAGCAATATATGTAGGAGGTTGTCTCATTTTAGCTTCACAACAACCTCAGGGTCAGAGCTAAGGGTATGAATAAATCTTTCCACATCCAAATGCAATATGCTTGCTGCACTGTACATAAACAACCTTCAGTTATTTTGGTGGACCAAAAATAAAGACTTGAATGACAAAGATGAAATAAAGTAACTAACATAATTAATACCTCTAAAACCACCTAGTTATCTAACCCCCACTGCTATCAATGCATGAAATCTGTTGCTATCGCATCCCTGATGGCTGACCACCATCCCCTCTCTGCAAATAAATTTATACCTTTCTTCAAGGTAGGCTGTTCACTGTTGAACAACTCTTACAATCACAACATTCTTTCTGTTTTGTTTACCTCCTTTTTCCTGCATTTTAAGTCATTCATTTGGTTCCTGCCAACTGGATCAATGGAAAACCTATTTGCTCCATCATTTATGTGAGAGCCCTTAAACTATTTGAAGCCTCTTTTCCAGGCTCAACACACCCAACACCTTCAACCTTTCCTCATTGTGACAGTCTCCAAGGCCCCCTCACCATCTTTGTTGCTCTGCCATCACATTTGCTTTAATGTTGTATGCTTGTGCATTTTAAAGCCCTGCCACGTTAAAAGAAATTTGGAATGATGAGATACAAATGTCATAATAAGTATTTTATTGTACAACCCTAAAAAAAACAACAACAATTTAAAGTAACTCTTCCTTAGTGATTCCAGTTTGAGTGAAAGCCAGCACAAAGAGTTGCCATCACACACACACACTGCCCCCCTCAAGGCTGAGATTTGTGCAGACTGTAAGAACCATGGCCAAACAGATGCACATGGATGCTGAGTATAGCAGCACTCCCCCCGCCCCAGTGATTCTTAGACAACTGTCATTCAAATATATTTTGCCTTGGACAATGGAGATAGAACATAGCCATTATGGCTAATAGACACTGATAGCCTTATCCTCCATGAATTTGTCTAATCCTCTTTTAAAGCCATCCAATGGGATCACTACCTCTTGTGGGAACTAATTCCATAGTTTAAGTATGCACTGTGTGAAGAAGTGCTTGTCTGCCCTAAATCTTCCTACCATGTATAATTCTATACACCTCTTATGTCTCCTCACCTTTTTTCTAAACAAAAAAACCCCATATGTTGCAACTTTCCCCTCCTGAAAATTTTGGTTGCCCTTTTCTGAACCCTTTCCAGCTCACAATATCCATTCTGAGGTGAAGTGAGTGACTAGAACTGTACATAGTATTTGATGTTCAGTTGCACTACAGGTGTGTATCATGGAAATACGTAATTAGCACTTTTATTTTCAGTTCCTTTCCTAATGATTCTTAACGTGGAGTCTGCCTTTCCCCCCCAGCTGCTGAACAATGGATCAACATCTACATCGGAGTATCTACTACAACCCCCGTGTTTTATTCCTGGGGAGGCACCACCAGTTCAGACCCTATGAGCATATATGTGAAACTAGGATTCTTTTCCCCATGTCCAGCCCTTTACACTTGCTTGCATTAAGTTGCATTTGTCATTTTACTTCCCGTCCAGCCAGTTAGGAGAAATCCTTTTGGAGTTCCTTGCAATCCCTTTTCGTACTTTGTCAAAAGCTTTTTGTAAGTCTAAGGACACATAGTAAGCCATCAACATGCTTACCGACATTCCCAAAGGCATCTAAAGGGTTAGTGAAGAAGAAGCTATAGTGGCTCAATAATTCTGTATTTAATAATACTTTCCATCACTTTTCCCAGAACAGACCTTAAGCTTACCAGCCTGTAACTGGGGAACTTTTGGCCATCCAGATGTGGCTGAACAATAACTCCAATCTTTCATTCCCATGGTTGTTGGGGCTAATGGGAGTTGTAGTTCTGCAACACCCAGAGGACCAATTTTTTTTGAAAATTGATGTCACTTTTCAGCCCGCTGGTATGGAGGCTGATCTTAAGGATAAGTTGCACGTTTTTGTTACAAAGCCAACAGGAGAAGCCGAAGCAACACAGCATCTTGTGGAGCCTTCAGGACTTGGCTATTCTGAGGGTGCCACAAGGCTCGGAGTTGCTTTTCCTCGGCTGTCCCTCTGGAAAGAGCCGAAGCCTCCCCTTCCCGCCGAGAATCAAGACTAACTGAGGCCGCAGCCGGTTTGTTCCGGAACGCTTGAGCCGAAGTTAAAACCCCGCGACCCTCTTCGGTGCCCTTCCGCGGGGGCAAGTCCCGTTGCGCTCAGAGCGGCGCTTACTCCCAAGGAGACCAGGTCTCTGAAGCGCGCCTGTGGGAGGAAGTAGCGCCGGGGCCGCCCGCCCACCTGAGCTTCCAGGCTCCTAAGCACCCGCTTCTTCGCTCGCTGAGGGGAGAAGAGGCGGGCGGGACCTGGCAAGGAGACGAGGCCGACCGCCGGAGAAGCAGCGCCCGCTTTCTCCCTGCTGCTCCAGGTCTTTACCTCACAGAGACTAAGTGAGGGCCGCTGGCCTCGTTAAGGCGGCGGCAGCAGCAGGACTCGTCAGGCAGAGAAGGGTTAATCGCCGCCGCGCTCTTCGCGGCGCTGCTGCTGAGGTTGCTGTTGCCGCCAAGCGCGGAGGGATACAGAGCAGGAACCTTGAACGTGGCGGTGCTGAGGCACCGAAGCCCAAAAATGTCTGCCTGAGGGGAGGCCCCGCAAGTTCCGTCGAGACGGGGGGTGGGGGAAGCAAGAAAGGCAGACCGGCAGGCAGGCACGGGAGGGGGAAGGAAAGGGAGGACACGGGCGGCAGGCGACGGAGCGGCCGAGAGCGAAGAGGGGAGGAGGAGGAAGAAAGAAAAGGAAGGACGGGCTGAGGGAGAGGAGAGCGCGCGGCATTCTCGCCCCTCCGCTCAGTCTTCCTCCGCTGCTGCTGCTGCTGCTTCTCTCCTGACTGACTCCGGGGCGGTGGTGCCTTAGAAGGAGAAGAGCCACTTGGACCCGGGCAGCGGGGCCGGGAACCGGGTAAAGGCAGGCAGGCGTCACGGAGGGAGGGAGAGGGAGAAGCGGGCAGGGGTGGGGACCGAGGGGAAGGGAAGCCGGCGGCCGGAGGGGGCTCCTTCCCCGCTCGGAGGGAGGAGAAGCGGGGACGCGCACGGCCGTCTCCGCCCGGGGCGCGCGCCCGGGCAGTATCGAGCCTGGTGCTGAGAGGCTCCGGCGCCCTTTTTTTGGAGGCGGCCAGGGCCGCGGGATGGACGGGCAGGAGACCCCCTCTGGGAGCGGGGGCGGCAGGGCTGGTCCTCTCGCTCTTCCGCGCAGGCCGGCGGGATTGTGCCAGGAAGAGGGGCCCCTCCACGCCCCCGCCCACAATTAGTGACCCCGATTCCTGACACGCACGCCGCATTCTCTTTCCCGCGAGAAACCCCTTAAACTTCGGGTTCCTGACGGTGTTTCGCTGGCGCGGAAGTGGCTGGCTGGCGGAGAGGTGGGCAAGAGATCCTTGCTTATTGTTCGCAGCCTCGTCGAGGGGAGGGAGTCGAGCGCCTGCCCGCCTTTCCATCGGCCCACCCGCTCACTTCCCTGCTCGGCCGGGCCTGCTTTGAGGACTTTGCCTCCGCTTCGGCGCTCTTCATTCTTCCCCTTCTGGGCTGCTCTTGTCAGGCATCCCCTCCCTTTGGGGACCCTCTTGCCCGCTTTCCTAGCCCGGGCTTCCAGCTCAGTGGCGTGCCTTCCTTCCCCAAGGCGAGGGTTAAAATCTGTGGATGCGAACATATCTGGGATGGAGGAGGGAGGGAGGAAAGAAACTTGCATAGAGTTGGCTGTGCTGCTGCTGCTGCTGCTTTTGGGTGCCTTTGAGATGCGGGGGAAAGGAGAGTGAATGGTCTTTGGCTTTGCGAGGGGCTGCTCAAGGCTGAGGATGCCGTCGCCGTCCTCCTTGTTTTGGTTAACGCGCCTCTTCCTTTTCCTTTTGTTGCCGCTTAGGACTCTCCCGTAAGTGGATGAAGATGAATCCTCAGCAGCAGCGGATGGCCGCTATAGGGACAGACAAGGAATTGAGCGACCTGCTGGACTTCAGCGCGGTAGGATATTCTTCGAAGTCTTCTTATGGCTTCTCCACGGTAAAGCGGACCGAGAAGTGGGGCAGCTGCGTGCAGGGCTTGGTTGCTTCTGGCTCAGCCAAAGGGGAAACTTGGATGTACAGTAATGACTACACTCCCGTATTGAAGGCTCTGGGTCAGTCATCTTAACTGGTTATAATCCAGCTGACCCATAGATAGCCATTGGATAGCTTTCCTCAAGTTTGTTTTCCACAGATACCGGTAGCCCGAAGGGTGTTTGTTTTTTTATGTAAAAATGCAGTGTAGGTAATGGGGAGGGGGACCCCAAGCAGCTTAATCCTTATCCTATTTGCTCAGAAGGGTGGGACCTGCCTTCATGTATCCATAATTAGGGTTGTAGTCAGAGTTCAATTCTGCGCATGTTTGCTCAGAAGTAAACCTCATTGAGTTGAATTGGACTTACTCCCAGGTAAGTCTGTGTAGGATTGCAGCCATAGTATCTTTATTCCTGTTTTGCCCTGTAATCTTAGATTAGAAGCAAGTCATGATGTCCCACAATGTCTTACATTATTATTATTTAAATCAAGTGTATTTTGTGAAAGTAAAATACAGAATACTTACTTGGCTTTGTTAGGTTATCCTGCACTTGTAGTATTTTGACCAATAGACCTATTATATTGAGTAATAAACTGGTCATGTTACTGACCTTAAAAATTGTACCACTAATTCTCTGTGTTATGAAACATTTTTAAGCACAGTTAATGCTATTAATTTTTCTATGAGTGTATTCCCAGCTTTTTTACATTCCAAATATACATAACTGAATTAGTTTTCATTCCATGCTGACTGAAATGCATCCACTTGTTTTGCAGATGTTTTCTCCACCTCTTAATAGTGGGAAAACTAGACCAACAACACTAGGAAGCAGCCAGTTCAGTGGATCAGGTAAGAGGCAGCTGAAAAACATAAAAGTTAAAGAGCAATGCTGTTGTATTGTGTTATATATAAAATCTTAATTTGTATATGACAGAAACTTTTGTGGATGAAATATATAGTTTTCAAGGAGTTAAAACAAATGCCGTGTAAACACTTTAAAAACTACTGTAGTTAGTTTTCTGCAGGAATCTCTAGTTTGTTGATGCTGTGGAATGAGTTTAAAGGTTAATTCAATTGAGAATATTGGGTTTGCAGGAAGACACAGGTATTCGTGAAAATGTGGATATTCAGTTTTTTGTCAGTAATTTGGGATTATATTATTTCTTTTGAATTTAAAAAAACTTTTAGTGACTTAAGTAACACTACCATAAATTCAAAATACTGAAGTTGAAGGCCTTTTGTGTAATTTATCCAAAATTAAGGCATAAAGCAAGACTAGAATAAAGTACAGCTAAATAGGGAAAATAATGTTTTGTTTCTAGAGTTCACCTGGTCAAATTAAGTAGGAAAAGAGAGGCAAATGTATAAGGTATTGAACAGATGTGTATTTATGTGTGCATAAACCATTTAAATTGGGAGATGAAGTATTTGCTGAGGAAATAAAATTTGAAATTGAGTTAAGTATTGAAGATAATGCTTTTCTTTAAAAATGCTGTAAATTGCAATGGCAGCAGTACAGAGCTGCTGTTCCGTGTTCCAGTGCTCCTAGAACCTTGTGCCTAAAACATGTTTTCTGGCATTCTTCTCTCTCCTGCATATGTTATGTATACTTTCATATTCTACTTTAAAGTCACAGTAGGTATAATTGAGCTGCAGATTTAAAATAGATGACTATTTAAGTTTGACCAGTGTAGAATGATATGAGATTGCGTTATTGGAAGGCATTTTCGGAGAATTGTGTTGATCTGTTGTACTTGTTGTCTTTTATAGATAAGGAAAATAAAACATATTATCAAATGCTACATTATTAGTTTTGGAAGCACTGTTGCATTTTTATTTGTGTTGACTTCTAATTGTCAGGGGTAATCTAGTAAGTATTTCCATAATCTAACTGGGAATCTGAGTCTTGTCCTTCCTCACAAATCTTTGGTATTCTATCTAAACTTGAATTACCCAAGGAGATTGACTTCTGAATGGATAAAAAGCAAGCAGGTCTGTCTACTAGTTTTGAGTCTTTTAATATTGTTGCAGCAAAGTCTTAATTAAACTCTCAACAAGTATTGTTGAATGAAAATTAATATTTAGATTGCTGTTGGATAATTTTTAAAAGATTTTGATATATTTAATAATAGACCCAGTGTAGACATAATGCTTCCTGGTGTCTAATCATAGTGAAATGGAGTGCCTTGTGTGCTTGCAGTTTTCTTTGTTATGTGGACATTTCTTCCCCTACTTCATTCATTTAAGAAATAACTATTAATAGCATTGTATCTACACCAGTGATATTGTTAATCATAGTTAAGCCAAACATAACTTTCAAACTTGTAACTATGGTTATTGGACTGCTGTTGGAGAATAAAGAATCATAACTGTTTTAATTTTCCTGTACAGCTTGATGTGGTGTTGCAAGTATATGCCATTTTTCTTTGGGAAATGAATATGGCTGCAAACAGGAAGCTTCCCAAGGCTTTCTTATTTCCTAGAAAATAGCAGCTGCATGCAGCTGCAATTGTACCATAGTTTTCTGAAGCAGAGTTATGGAAGCAGAGAATGACCATCTATTTTTCAGCATAAATATGTGAGAGGCTTATTGTATTGAAATATATGCCATATTTGTGATATAACCTTAAACATATATTTTGAGAGGTTTGTCTATAATTTAAAAATGTCTGGATTTCATGTTCACAAGTAACCCTCACGTCTGTGTCCTTCCTGTTAAATATTAATGTAAATCTTCTGGATCTCAGTAGTGGTTTTGTGCTTTGTGCTCAATTTGTTAAAACCTGTTTCATGAACCTGAATGGATACATCTCTTTCAAAAGCCTGAAATCTAAAACTGAGACTTGACAAAATCTTCCAGTAATTGAATTTTACGTGCATGTGAGAGACATTAATTTTTTAACTTGTTGCAAATAATTTGCAGTCACATGAAGTAAGTTTGGAATCCTGTGCACATATCAGAATAAGTCACACTGAATACTCAATGACTACTTAAAAAAGTCAACATGGAAGATTGTGGCTGTAAAATTTACTAGAGACATTAAGGTTTAGTTATCATCCACAGAACACTTTGATCATTTGTGTTTTGCTGATGGTGAAACAAGTGCTGCTACTAAGAAGAGCCCTGATAGATCAGGCCAAAAGCATATCATGTCCAGCATCCTGTTCTCTCAGTGGCCAACCAGATGCTTATGGGAAGCCTGCAAGCAAGACCCAAGTGAGATTCAGAGGTATATTGCCTCTGAATCAGTGGATGCAGAACATAACCACCATGGCTAGTAGACATTGACAGTCATATTCATGAATTTGTTTAATCCACTTTCAAAGCCACCCAAATGGGAGGGCATGGCTACCTCTTGTGGGAGCAAATTCCATAGCATAACTATGCTGTGTGAAGAAATACTTTTTTGTCTCCCCTGAATCTTCCAACATTCAACTTCATTGGATGGCTCCAGCTTCTGAGAGAGGGAGAAAAACTTCCAATCTGCTTTCACTACATCATACATAAACTCTATCATGCCCTCTTAATCCTTCCCCCACCACAAAACTAAAAAGCCCCAGGTGTTGTAACTTTTCGTCATGGAGTTGTTCCAGCCCCTTTATTATTTTGGTTGCCTTTTTCTGAAAAAATTCCAGCTCTAAAATAACATTTTTTGAGGTGAGGCAACCATAACACAGATCACACAATACTGTTATGACTATGCTGGCTGGCTGTATATTTCCATGCCCCATTCAAAGTGCTGGTTTTAACCCATAAAACTTTTTATTGCTCAGGATCCAAATATATTCTGGAATGCCTCTCCTCTTCTGTTGTTTCTATAAAATGCCATTCTGTCTTTCTATGTGTCTTCACCAGTCTGGGTGATTTGTACTAAGGTCTAAGGGTCTACTCTACTGTCTGCTTGTGTGAAGCTTCCTGATGTTTAATCACTGATAAATTGTTTTACGTCTTGTTAGCCCTCTTGAGCTTCTCTGAGGAAATGTAGGATATAAGGATATATATTACATATATGTTTATGCACACACACACACACAAACTGAATCCGCATATGGTTGATATGGTCTAAACTAAAGTAGTGAAATTACATCAATGATGGCATTAGCCTCTCCTACTTGCTTGTTTGTTTGTTAGATCATGATGTAAGGTGTGTCTGGAGTCACCCTCATTTTGGAACAGCAGGCATTGGCAGTGTATAGAAACACACTTTATGAATGAAATCTGGGAAGAAGGCTGTAATATTCTTTCTTGGGGGTGGGGTCAAACTAGTGACAGCTGTTCATGACATCATAGCATTGAGGCTAGACTATTGCAATTGGCTTGATGGAGTGGCACTTTATACACTGTTTGGGAGCTGTATTTGATACAGACCAGGGTATCATTGCTTTCTGCAGTATCAGTTGATGTCAGTAATGTGGATTTTTTTTGGGGGGGGGGGGTTCTGCCCAGAATGAATGCAGATCTGATTTAGTGTGTTTGTTTGATTTATCCCACTTTCCCCCACTCTAAATATCTATTTTTTAATTTGATTCTAAATATCTGGAAACATTTTCTAGTAGCCAAAAGTAATTGAGATACTTGTTTAGAAAATAGATAGATAGTGCACTTAGTGGTTTAAGCGTTGTATTCAAAGCTCTACTTAGAAATTGTTTCTGTTGGGGTGTTTAGAAATATTTCAAAATGGCAATGCAGTAGCATTAGAGTTTAAGAAAAATGTGAAGATGTTAAGAACCCGTAAGTTGCTGACTTAAATCATACCTGAGCAGCTAAAGACATAGATATAATATTTCTGGAAATTTCGGAATCACTGAGAAAAATATTTTTTTTCCGGGGGGTGAAAACCAGAAACCTATACATTACATTGTTAGCTAACCTTCACTAACAATATATATAACTTACCTAGAATATTCAATTATACTAGCATATTTATGACATTTACAGAGCAATCCTTTGCATGTTTACTCAAAAGGAAGCCCTGCTCTGTTTAGTGGTGAGTGTACATAGGATTGTAGCCTCAAAAGTATAGTGTCTTGGGCTGCAATCCTGTACCCACATAGCTGGCAGTAAACTCAATTGAAATCAGTGGGGTTTACTTCTGAGTAAAGTATGTATAGGATTCTTGTTAGTTTTGTAGCAGGATGTCTATGTAGTAAAGGGATGTGGGTGGCGCTGTGGTCTAAACTACTGAGCCTCTTGGGCTTGCCGATCAGGAAGTCAGCAGTTCAAATCCATGCAATGGTGAGCTCCTGTTGCTCTGTCCCAGCTCCTGCCAACCTAGCAGTTCAAAAGCACACGAGTGCAAGTAAATAAATAGGTACCACTGCAGCGGGAAGGTAAACAGCATTTTCATGTGCTCTGGCACTCGTCATGGTGTCCCGTTGCACCAGAAGCAGTTTAGTCATGACCTGGAAAGCTGTTTGCGGACAAACACCAGCTCCCTCGGCATGAAAAGCGAGATGAACGCTGCACCCCATAGTTGTCTTTGATTGGACTTAACCGTCCAAGGGTCCTTTGCGTTTATCTGTACCTATGTAATAGTAGTTGGAGTGGAGAGATGAAAAGGTTGACCACAAGGGAAGAGCCAGGTCAGTAGAGCAGCTTTTAGAATATTCAAACTTAAATCAAAAGAAGGCAAAGATCAATTTGCAAGCAGCAAAGGGATGGTAGTATGAAGATGGCAGCACTTCTAGGTATAGAGATTCGTATTGGACTTGAATGTCGCATGTGTCTGTAGTAAACACAAACTGTCATGTTCTAAGGTTGTAGAGTAAAAAAGTACTCATATTCCATTCAGTTTGAGTAAGGAAAACCTTGCTTTAAAAAGTATCTCATTTATTTTTTTAAAATGCCAAATATATTTTTCCCACCCAAAATGTCATTTTTTTTCGACTAGAAAAACGGGCACAGGGGTGGGTGGGAAGGCCTAGGAGAAAAGTCCTGTTTCTCCCCACCCCAATTTCAGGGCTTACCACTTTGTATGCAATCTAATATACTTAGGCAGCCATTTCTGGGCTGAGATTATTTCCTAGTTGACTTGCTGTGCCCCAGAGATTCTGCAGCAAAGTGGCAGTTGGATCATCTGGGAACTGGGAGAGAAGCATGTAACATTTTTGTTCCCTCAGCACCTCGTGCATATGCCACTAGGGCTGAGGCAGATAGAAACATCAGCAGCAACCACCCAGTGGGAAGTCGTGGTTTGTGTGGAACTGACTTCTAGCTGCTTCAGCCACCAGTTCTAGGCCAGGAGATTGCAGAATGGCATTTGTTGTAACATACAGAACAAGGGGATTTCATAAAAACACACATTTGTCTGCTGTAGTTTCTATTGTGTCAATGTATATTTCATTGTGTGTTAAATACATTGTAAGCCACGTCAAGAACTTCAGTTAGTAAGTGGGGTATACTTAATAATATAAATATAAATATATACATGCTTCCTAAGAATAGTCAGCTGAAACAGCTAGGCACAACTTTACTGTTCGATTTTTCTTTTATCCATCCCTGCTACCTTCTGTGACTTTATTCATATTGTGAGTGAATTTTTAGCTCTCCATGTTTAAATGTCAATAAGTGGTTTTTATTTCGAGCGCCTCTGAAGTAAGGCAGGATATAAGTGTTTTAAATAAATATGAGTGATGTGTTTGTTTGTTGTGTTAAAAATGTTATGAGACATTGCTTTCTAAAAGTAGGTGGAATTGCTAGCCTACAATAATTGGTTGCTGGGAGCAAATTATATTGGTGCATCATTCTACACTTCAATTCCTAGTTAACTGCCTGTGAGTAGTAATCTGACAAGCAAAGCATGGACTTGGCTTTTACAAGCTGAAGAAAGCACAATATTCTCTGTGTGCTACTGTAATCTTCAGATTGACGGCAGGCTCACATAAGTTTTCTGTTCCCTGGAAGATTGCCAAGGGTGGGCTGACTTCTGAGGCCATCAACAAACTTCTATTATGATGGGACTTGCAAAAAAATTTTTTTACATGTTTTTACTCTGGGTTAAAAATGTGATTGTTGGTTTGCATTGTATCTACATAATACTTGATGGCAGCTACCGGTAGTTCTTGTTTCATCTTTGAATATTGTATTTATGGCTTTTTTAGTTTAATATATTTATAAATGTTATAGTTGACCCTTAAAGTTAAAAAGTTTGCAGTGGGGATTGCCTTGGAACCATAAATAATCTGTTCTATATTCATTGGAGGAAGAGATGGGTATAATAAATATAGTTGGACAAATTCTTTAATTTTGGCTTTTGAAACTTAAGTTTTGAGTTGCATCTGACACTTTAAGGAAGTACTTGAACCTGAGATTGTGTCTAATGTCATGAGGTCTCTGGGAGACCTTTGGGTGGTCTTCATTCTTTTTCTGGATAATTCAGTAGTTGTCTTTTTTAAAAGCATTTAAAGCAGTGGTAGCTAAACTGCAGCCCTCCAGATATTGTTGGACTCCTAATTGCCATCCGTCCCAGCCAGCATGGCCAATGGTCAGCGATGCTGAGAGCTGTAGTCCAGCAACATCTGGAGTGCCATTGATTAGACATACCTGTTTTAGAGAGACCTTGGGTTGTGCTGAATATTTCCATGGGAAAATTTAAAGAGAGTTGTAGATAAGCCAACTTGTTACCATATCAAAAGATAAAAAAGAGTCTGCCTGCCTCTAACCCTTGTCTTTTCTTGGTGATGAATACTGCTTATGACTCAGCCACTATTAGTAATTGCTTCACTCTCTAGTCTAGTGTAAGATAGCATGCATCAGTTTCTAACTTTGAACATATTCTTTTGAAAGTTTAGTTTATCTTAGCATTTGGTGAGTGACACAATAATTTTTGGCCAACCGTAATGGTCAATTTCTTTTCTTGCAGCAAGGATGAGATAATTGATGATTTTATGACTTGAATGAATGTTTTGTATCTCTACATTTAAAAAACAAAGCTGTGGTTACAAACACAACATTCAAAAGCATAAAGGACATACTTTTGGTGAAGATGTTAACTGAATACTAAGGAAAAGAAACAAAACAAGCTTTTGTTACATTTTATAATGTGGCACTATGTGTGAGCTAGCCATGCTTCTAAATGTATCCAATTTTTAGAACTTGTTAGGTTCTTGCATGTTGTGGGGGTGGAATGGGAGCTGTACTGAAGAAACAAAAGTCTTAAAATTTTCTAAATAAAACAGAAAAATTCTATTATCTGCTAGGTCCAAGGGTCCCTTTTGATCGTACTATCAAGCTTATCTGGATTTGTAAGCACATTGGTTTTTTAAAGGATTTGAATAATTTTAATATTTTTGCTGTTTTTTGCGTGATAACCAGCCTTATATAACCAATGTGTTTGAAGTTTGATTAATGCACGAAGGGGTTAATGCCATAGAGTAAGCTGTCTTGCCAGGCTTAGCTGGGTCACTCCCCCTCAGTTTGAGAGGAAAGTAATCAAGTCCTTTGTTCTCCTTCAGTCTACTTGAAAAGCTCAAGTGATGTGGTATATAAACTGATTGCTCCAAGTTCAGTTCGCATGGCTTTTACAAGCCATTATTGAGTTCTATACCAATAATTCAGGAACTGTAACTAAGCCAAGTTTTACCGCCTGTCTTTTCTTACTGATGTATGGAAAAGCACATGAACCTGACCTGCAAAGAGTTTGTAAGTAAATCATTTTTAACTTACTAAACATGTGGTCTTTTTCTATGCTAGAGGAAGAGGGTAACTTTGGAAGGAACTCACAAGGGCATTTTTAAAGGTCTAGCGGCCTGTATTTCCATGATTTACTTTGCTGCATATTTTCATAGAATTGTAGAGTTGGAAGGGACCCAAGGGTCATCTAGTCCAACCCCCTGTGATGCAGGACTCTTAGCTAAAGCATCCATGGTAGATGGCCATCCAAACTCTGTTTAAAAACCTTCAAGGAAGGAGAGACCAACACCTCTTGTTCCGCTGTTCCGTCTGTTCCGCTGTTGAACAGCTGTTACTGTCAGAAAGTTTTTCCTTTCTTGTAATTTGAAGCCATTGGTTTGAGTCCTCCCTCCAGAGCAGGAGAAAACAAGCATGCTCCCTCTTTCATGTGACAGTCCTTAAGATATTTGAAGATGGCTATCCTTTCTCCTCTCAGTCTCCTCTTTTCCAGGCTAAACATACCCAGCTCCTTCAAGCGCTCCTCGTAAGGCTTAGTTTCCAGACCCTTGATCATCTTGGTTGCCCTACTCTGCATATGTTCCAGCTTGTCAACATCCAATCTGTTCAGGTCATTTTGAATTCTGTCTTCTGCAGCGTTAGCTACCCTTCCCAGTTTGCTGTCATCTGCAAATTGGATGAACATCCCCTCAATTCCTTCATCCAAGTCATTTATAAAGATGTTGAACAACAATGGGCCAAGGACAGAACCCTGCAGCACCCCACTTGTCACTTTTTTACAGGATTATGAGGAACCATTAATGAGTACTTATTGGGTTTGGTCAGTCAACCAGCTACAAGTCCACCTAACAGTTACCTTACTCAATCCACATTTTACCAGTTTCCTCATGAGAATATCATGGGGGACTTTGTCAAAAGCCTTATTGAAATCAATATGCACTATGTCCACAGCATTTCCCTGATCCACCAAGTTTGTAATTCCATCAAAAGAAATCAGATTGGTTTGACATGACTTATTTTTGAGAAACCCATGTTGGGTCTTGGTAATCACAGCTTCCTTTCCTAAATGCTCACAGACTGACAGTTAGATTATCTGTTCTTCCATGGTATTGATGTCAAACTGACATGTCGGTAGTTACCTGGGTCTTTCTTTTTCCGTTTTTTGAAGATGTGATTTTAAATCTCTGCTCAGGTTCTCTCGCCAAAGAGTACTTGTCCCAAACCTGGTTTTTTTTTTTTTGCAGTTAAAAAAGCTTTATTGAGTTAAAATCACTGTCACAAACAGACATACACAACATACATAGACATAACATAACATAACAATCATACTGCACATTAAACAATTTACAACAAAAAAACAAGGGGGAAAAAGTGTCTGGTATTTACTTCAGCCTATCTATTATTGCGGTGTTCTTTAACCATTGTCCTTTATATACCTTATCTAATTTGTTATTCCTTTGCTTAACCCTGCTAAACCCCACTTATATGTTATATTAGAAGATTGGCTCTCTCCACTGTCTTACCAATATATTCTTTGAATTTTACCCAATCTTTCTCTATTTTTTGAATTGAGACTCCTCTTGCTTCTCCTATCTTTATCGCCATTTTTTGATATGTTAATAATTTTAATTGCCATTCCTCTATACTTGGTACTATAGTACTCTTCCAATTTTTAGCGATCAAAAGCCTCGCTGCTGTCATTGCTGGGTATTGGCATTCAATGAATTCTCCTTTTATATACCTTTTTATTTTCCTTGCCAACCAACAGTTTTTGTATTTAACTTGGATTTAATTTTATCACTATTGTTGTTTTTATTCTTTTAAATCTATTTTTGCAGTATTGTAAAACATCTAGAATGTCTAATGGGACAAGTGGGTGATGTATAAACATAAAGTGCTGCTCTGCTTTAAGGAAGGGGCCTGGGGAAATTAAGTTAGTTTCAAATGTGCTTGTTGCAGGATACCACTGTTGCAATGGCATTATGTGTGTTGCTTCACAAGAATGTTGGCTCTCATTTTGTCAGGAAAGGAAGGCTAAAACAAAGCACACACATACCCCTGGCTGTTTTTTAAATGAACATGGGAGTATCTCTCACTACACTGGTGCAAGACCTCCAGAAACCTTCCTTGTATAGAGCCATATGTCATATGCAAATGCAGTAAAAGATTGTTGATTAATGACCTCACCTTGAAAGTTATTTTGCAGCTGCTACTAATGGAGCTGTGATGATAAATTGAAATTGACAGCCGCCAATTTCAAGTGATAAAATTGACTGCTAAAATTTAAGATTTTTTCTTTGGAGCCTCTGAGATCAGAGGTGTTTGAATATGACACTCTTTCTGGTAGCATATGCAGTGACAAGAAAAGGCTCCAAGTTTAAAAAGTGCTGAATTTTGTCTGCAAAGTAAGAATCTTAGGATTGTGCTCCTAGTTTTCCTTCCTTTGTAGCCGTTCATTGAATATGAATGTGATACTATACCTGGGAAATGTGGGTGTATTTCACCCCAAGCAACCTGGCAGCCCAACCTCCAATGCCTGATAGGCCTAAATAGGATTGTGGCAGTTGTGGTTGGTGGGATGGTACAGATAGGGTGGCATTGCTCATCTCCCTTCTGAATACTGAGTGTCTTCAGTTCCTCTGAGGGAGAGCTGTGGGGAGTTCAGTGTGTTGTGACATGCTGCCAATCCAAAGCTTCTATCACCATTCCTGCAGTGTAGTGAGCTTCCTGTGACTCCCTTTCAGTAACAGGCAGCAATGCTTAGTGTTCGGAAGCAACAGTGCCCTACCTGTGTGCCATACGGAGTACTACCGATCCGTGGCATGGAAGTTCCTCACCAGTGCTGTAGATGTTCCTCTTAAATTATATCTTATAAACATCCCAAAAGTGTGTCTTTACGAGTTCAGGTTAATCATATCCAGTGATATCCCTAGGTTCCAGCAGATCCTGCTATAGAAGCTGGATTTTACCTTTTAGAGTCCTAAAAGGTCTTGATTTAACACTGTTGCCAACCCAAGTCATCCTGTCAGTTGAGATGCTAGAGGGCCCTCAATGGATGTGATCTTGAACGGGAGCTGTTTGGGCTATAAACTGGAACTTTCTCTTCCAGCTCCTACTTTATGGGAGTCTCTCCCAGTGAAGCTTGCTGATATCTGTTCAACACTGTGAACTTTTATAAAACTGGTCAAAACTGGCTTATTTGAGAGAACGTCTAATGCTTTCTGATTCTCTGTAGTGGATTACATTTACCTTATGTTTTGTTTGTATTTAATTGTTACTGTTCTTGTCCTGCAATAAAAGGGTTGGAATTTGAGAATAATATACAGGCAGCAACCATTTTGCATGGGTGTTCTATTCCTGGGCCCCGTGTGTGTCAACAGAGCATGCATAAGCCCACCTTGCTATGTCCTGCCCTCTTCCGGGTCCAAAAGAACCCGTGTGTCAGTGATTGCACATCAATTGGACACATGCAAAACGGTCTCTGCCTGTATAAAAAAATTAAACGTGTGTCATTAATTGCATTCTGGAGTAGACACATAAAGGAAGTTACATTGATTTAATGTTTTTAAGATATTCCACTTTCCACATGGCCATTTACTACCTTCTGCCCTGTGGGTAAGACCCCAGGAGAGCAATGAGGCAAGCACTGAAGATGCACAGCCTGTTCTAGCTGTCCTATTCCCTCCAAACCCCAACCATTTAAAAAATGTATTCATTTATTATTTATTAAATTTCTTTACCACCCTTCATCCAAGGAACTCAGAGCAGTTTTAAAATACATAGCATAGCAACACAGAAAAACAATCCCCCCCCCCTTTTTTAAAGGCCATAGATGGTCTGGGAGAAGAAGAATGTTTTTGCATGGCACCTAAAGATATGTAATGAAGGCACCTGGGGAGGCTCCCTGGGGAGAGCATTCCACAAGTGGGATCCACCGCAGAAAAGGCCCTTTCTCATGTTTTACCACCCGCTGACATTTTATATGTTGATATCTATTAAAAACCTGAATAATGTATTTTAATATAAGCTGCCTTGGAAGGATTAGTTTACTGGTAGGATATGAATGTTTTTAATAAATAACAGTAAATAAGATGTTAATTAAAATTTTGCATATGGGTTCAAACTTTAATTGGTAAGTTTGATCAACTAAATTTTTAGTTGACTATTTCCTGGGGGCAAGTTTTAAGTGAGGAGGATGCTAGTTTTAAGGCTGCCACAGCTCTAGTTTTAAGGCTGCCACAGCACTGGTGTTTTACTGAAAGAGAATATTTAGAAACGGGCCTTTTCTTTCGGAAGTGTGGTAGCCTTGTTATTTTAACAGTTCAGTGTTTTAAAAAGGTACCCGTAATAAGGATTTTGTTAATACTGTGGTTGGTCAGTTTAAAAAGAGATTAGCTTGATAGTGTAAATGTATATAAGGATAGCACCAATGGATAGCTAAGTACAAATTGTAGCTCTACTCTATTTGGAACAGGTGTGTCATACATTATCTATACAGCATGATTATGGTAAAGGTCACAATATCAAAACTCTGCTTTGGTCTTGCCCAAAAGCTAATCTGTGCCTTAGTAGCTTAGTTTTTGACCTAGGGCATAAAATATTTTTTTCCAGCACCTTTTCCAACCAGCTAATATTACCATAACACAGAAGATCATATTAATACAACAATTGAGTAGTCTTTAAGTTATAATTAACCTTATTATATTAAACTGAAAACATGAAATTTATACATTAATACTTATAAACCCTGTTACAGTTAAATGTAATCAAATGAATTTATATGCTTGATCAATATTATATGAATATATTCTTTTATAAAGTCATGGTGTTTAAAACCTTTGCAGCTGAGTAGGCACAACAAACTGCTTCTTGTCAGATGGGAAAAATATTCCCAAATCAATTTCCTCTGGAAAACAGCCTTGTCCATTGTTATCTTCCGAAGTTAATGGATTAAATTCACTTTGACAGTTGGAGACATGTACCAGTGTCTTGCCTGCAGCCATGATCTAATAATCATGGATATGGTAACAAGTTGTCTAAAGATTCTGTGATCAAGGTGGTGTTGGGTTTGTTTTTGACAAATGTATTCTGCCTGCAAAAACAGAATTTTACTAATAAGAATGTATTGCTGGTTTTTTATTCTACACAGAGGGGAGTGGTGGTGGAACTAGTCTTAAAAAAATCAAGGGACTCAATGGGTTGGATCCAGATTCTAGACTAAGTCAGTTGTAATTGAATCCCATTGAAATCTGCTAACTTAGCCTGGATCCAGCCTAATGAGTTCTCCTTAGCTTGTTATTGGGGGATGAAGTTTAGAGGCAGAATAAGTCTCATTTAATGACATTGTGAGCAAAGACTGACCAGAAAGTAGGTGGAAAAAATGAAAGGCATTGCACACAGTTGACCTTTTAATAAAGAGAGTGAGAGATTAATGATTTGGAAGATGCTTTCATGGTAACTTAAAAGTGGTTGAATCGTATTGGAAGTGAAGTTGGACAACTGTCCAACTGTTTCTTGGGATTAATCACATCCGCTTCTTAGTATGCATCTCTCATTTCATTTATAATGTTTTCTTTAACAATATGAAAAAACTCAAACATTTTAAGAGAATAACAACTTATTGGTTTCTATAGGTATATTTTCTATAGTTTGTATAGTCAGCTTCATTTTACACAAATTCTGAAGCCATATTGCTGTTATGGAGATGGGTGGGATTTTTTTTTGCCTTTTATAAAGTAAATGTTATAGGATAGTAGGGCTTCCGTTCTGCAAATGCTTCTGTGAATTCACAAAAGCCATGGTGTCTCAAAACTAAGCAAGTATGTGAGGAGTGTTCATAGGTGAGAATATCGAAAGCCAGCTTTCATAATGACTTTTACTTGGTTGCAAAGCTGTTCTTTTGATCAGTGATAAAATCAGTTATTGTCACTGATCTACTGTCTGTGATCCTGAGTAGAGAAACACATGTGTCTGCTTTTTTTTTTTTTTAAAAAAACTGCCTCCCAGATCTTAACTGGTTCCCTCTGTTGGTGAGATTCTTAAATGCTATAGCTCGTATGTGAAGAGCAAGTGAAAATTATTATATTTTGTTCTGTTTGGCTCAATAGTTGCATGGTTTCTTACATATGTTCAATAACTTGTATAGTTCTATAACTTGTACAGTTAACTCCTGCCCTCACTACCTGTCCCAGCTCTACTACCGGTATCTCAAGTAGATTTGTCCTTGATAAACTAATAAATTAGATGACTAGTTTCAGTCTTGTCAGATAAACAGCGTTTTAGAATCTGTGGCGAGTTTCTTTTTCTATGACTACCCTAGCATGGGTAATTATAGAGTGGGCGTATTTAATACCTGTTTTTGGTAGGTGGCACTGCCTCTAGGCATGTAAATATGAAAGGATGCACCTTCAGTTATAGGTCCCTCCTTTTTGCATTTTTTTCCTCTTTTGCATTTTTCTTTAATAAATTTGCATTCTAAAAAAAGAATTTCTTTTTACACCTGTATGTATATGATATGTTAAAAACCTTGGTGGAAAATACGAACTTAAAAAATATGTGTCTGGTGAGCCACCATCTCAGCTTTCCTAATGTGAATTAAATTCTCCTATTTTGAAGAATAACATTATTTCCTTTTCATTACACTAGTGTTCTGCATTTGTATTTGGGGCTTTTGTAGTACTGTTATTTTTCATATTGCTTCCAACTTGCTTAATCCACAGTTATTGCATAATTGTTCTTGATATTATTTTCTTCACTTGTTTTGGAAAACAAATCCCCTTACTCTAACTTGACCTTGAGAGTTACCAGTAAATAAAGTCAGTTCATAAAAGCTGTTGGCAATATTATCCTGACTGTCACTTTCCCCTCATGTCTTTTGCCAAGGTCTCAGCGATTACCCTGTTAAGCATTAAATTCTAATAGTGTAACTTTATTTCATAATTCAAAATACCTTCCCCTCAAAATTGTGTTAAATGTTTTGTCATGGTTACAGTTAGACACATACTGTAACTACCGTATTTTTCTGTGTATAAGACTAGGTTTCCCCCCTGAAAAATAATGTCCAAAATTTGGGGGCGTCTTATACACAATTAGATCTCCCCCCCCCAATTTTCTGAAATCAGAGTCCCCCAAAATAGGGGTGTCTTATACATGGGGGCATCTTATAGATGGGAAAATACAGTATATTGCTTTGCTGGTGTCTTTTCTATAAATGCAATCTACAGTTACAGTAGTTACAGCTTTAAGGTGAACGTATGTGGGAAATAGAATGTAAAATACTGTGTTTGAAATTTGACTATATCAGATGGGGGCGAATGGCTTCTAGTCCTTTTAACACTAGAAAGGATTTGGCATGCACCACCTTTCAGTACATCTATCTTGGTGTTAGTGTTACTCCAACCTCACATTTGTGTTAGTTATGTCTGGCATTGGAGTAGCTTTGAATTGGGTTAACTTGCTGGTGAGTTTCAGGACAAAACCATGGTAAATGTATTTTGATGAACACAGTCCTTGCACTGCTGCCTAGTCACTGCTAATGTTACCTTGTGTGGCATGCATGATTTTTATACTAAAATGCATAGGAAGCCAGTTGGAAGGTGCTCACATGACACAGAAAATAGACCATGGAAGTAATAATTCAGCATTATAATAGTAAAGCTTCCAGGGTCTGAGCAGAAGCAGGAGTCCTTTTTAAAGAATGATAAGTTCTACGTGTATAAAATGTCTTTACAGTGCCACTGTTTGCTAGTTCTACTAAACTACCAAAGATATAAAGTGTGGTTCTCTAGATCTAGAAATATTTATATTGTACATTTTACAGTGTTAGCTTCCTATAATTGGTTTTAGTTTAGTACCTACCCCCATTCACATTTTTAAAACCAACCTTTATGGAGATTTTACATGAGTTTGAAAGTAAAAATAAATTTAATAGCTGGTTTTAAAGGCAAACTTCACTACGGATGAATCTCCAGGGGTGTCCACAGCACTGTCCTGTCCTGTTGTGTTGGATTAGTTTCCGTTAGGAAGGTTCAAGGATATGGACAAGGTGCTTGGATTGGTCAGGATGACCACTTATGCTCTGGACTGTAGCCCCTGTTGGCTGATAAAAACTAGTAGGGAGGGGACATCTGGCTGGCCAGGGGAATGATTAATGCTCCTTGTGAGAGTGGGTAGTCCCTGCCTGCTCGATGGAAGCAGTGGAAAAACCACACCCGGGGGAAAAAAGCGCAGGGAAAGAGGGGATAGAAGGAAGGGGAGCGAATTATAACTCCATCTTTCATCTGGGTGAATGAACCACCAGCCAACTTGTTTGCATTGAGTATTTGTCCTATCCCAGGGGTTTTCAACCAGTGTGCCGTGGCACCTTGGGGTGCCTTGAATGACGAATCAGGGGTGCTGCGGGCAACACTAGCCTCTGTCCCTCTTTCCTTTCCTCCCTCTGATGCCCTCTTACATCTGCCTCCCAAAGGCTTGCACAGCTGTTTATTGCAGCAGCCCTGGCTATAAACTCCACAGGCAAATGGTGCCTCTGGGAGGCACCCCTCTTTGGGGCAAGGAGGGGCAGCTCAGAGACCAGGAATGGCAGTAGTAGCTTCCCGGAGGACTCCCAAGGAGAGGCGAGAGGAGAGGTTGCTGAGGGAACACTCCACAAGGGAGGGTGTTCAAAAAGGGGTGAGGGGCTGCTGGCTCTGCATGCAAGGGGTGACATAACTGGGCTCCTGAGCCCCATAGGGGTGCCTCAGAAAGAATGTAGTTGGTTAAGGGAGCTGTGGACTCAAAAAGGTTGAAAACCTCTATCCTATCCTATCTGTGTTCTGGACACTCACAGCCTCACATGTGTTTGATGAAGAAAGCTAGATGAGGAGCTTTAACTGGGAGGTGTTACATCACACATGGAGCTACTGTATATTAAAATTATATTACTAAAATTTGTAACTGCTGTTTCATTGCATATCACCTTGAGATGATTGTAAAAGGTGATTACAGGTGGATAATAAAGCCCAAAGCCAAATGTATATAATGTTGTATTGGCTTGATATGAAAAATCTGAAGAGGTTCCACTGCCACAGTCCCCCCCCCCCCCTTGCATTTTTAATCTTTTAAAATGCTAACTTGGCTGTTTCTGAATTCATACATATTTAAGCCATGATAACTCAAGCTGCTGAAGATGCTGATTCACAAATATTTCTTTATATCTGTTTCTTGAAAACTGCATGGTGTAGTCAAAACTTTATATTGTATTGAAGGATACCAATATTCATTCTGTTGTGCTTAATTTTATTTTTTAATTGTTTATGTTATACATGCGCGCGCGCGCGCGCACACACACACACACACACACACACACACACACCGTATTTATCCATGTATAAGACAACCCCTGTTTTTTTGAACCCGAGATCAATATTTTAAACATCAAACAGAACAACCTTGATCTTTTATTAAATATTCAAGTCACTGGCATAGCAACCTCCGCCAGTGCCTGGGGCAGCGAGGTGGTGGTGGTGCACGGGCAGCAGCGGAACATGCCCCGCCAACACCTGAGATCACCCAACACTCGAGTTGTTGAGCTCCCCCCCCCAAAAAAAATCTATCATGTAACAGCAAGCTATTACGCTGCTTTGGAACACACATTTGTAAAAGAAAAGTCTTACTAGCTTTCTAACGAAATGCCTGAAGTAACTGATATTATAGTTTGAAGTCTTGTTTACTCTTTTATGTTCTGCTCCAAGAATTGGTATCCTAATTAGAACTCAATAGGGCATGTATTTGCAATATATATATTTTAATGTGATCCCATTGAGATCCCAATACGAAATTTTGCAGGTAGAAATAATCAATACATTTTTGACATTTTTAATCATATTAAATTTTTTAAATCACTTTTTAAAATTTTAAATTTTGTAACTTTAAAATTTAAAGTAAGTGAATCATGTGACATATCACATTAAAGCCCATGAAGGTCTGAAGAGATTGGTATTTTTAGTTTTGAAATATCTCAATTCTGGGCTGAGCTTTTGACATTTGTGTGTAGTCAGGCAAGGCCAAAATTGTCATTCTTTTGAATTTTCAAACCCTCATAACTCAAACGGGATGAAATGAAAATTTAAATTTAGATTTGATAATTCAACAAGTGTACAAAATATTAAGAAAATAGGATGACGTGGTAAAAAAAAATTGGATCACTTGATATGGAATGACCCAAGCATCTTATTTTCCTCTTACCCTATGTTTGCTATTTTTTTTTTTAAGAAATGAAGGGCCAACAATTCTTAAGGTTTTTTGGAATGGCAAAAATATAATAATTGTAAAATTACTGGAATTTCTTTTGCTGCTATGAGATACGTTCCATCAATGTATGTCTGTAGGACCTACTTTTGTATATATTTAGAAAGGCTATATTTGTCAGGTGATAATTACATGAAAAATTCAGAGGGCAGTTCCTTTGGTGTCTGTGGTGCTAGGGCATTGTTGTTATATTATTGGTCTATGAGAACTTACGCTGTCAGGTTGTCTACTGCTGGAGAAGAGTTTCATCTTCTGTATTTATTTTATTTAAAATATTTATTTGTGACTCTCAGATGAGCTAACAAAGAATCACATAAAAATACAGTAACATTCCACAAATCACAGCATGAAGCTAAAACAGCAGCATAGAAGAACAAAACGAACTTGAAAGGCCTGGGCAAGTAAAAACATTGTAATGTAATGCTGAAAAGAAAGTGAAGGCTGCACCTGGCAGAACTCTGGGAACTGTGTCACACATGCAGGGTGAAACAACAGCTTTGTTTTGGATGGCGTGGAGGCATGGAGCCAGGAGTTGTTGTATCCTAAAGTGCCTTGAGAATCTTATATATGTTCTCTCCACCTTTTGGGAACAATAATAATACAAATAATAATTCTTAGGCAGGAAGAGGAAAATGGATGTTTTGTGTGATTGACACCACTGTCTATTCTACGAACAGTGTCTCACAACGGTTTTCACCTTAAAAAGAACTGCTGTATGCTGCACTTGTTTGTTTGCTATTTTGAATTCAGGCATCATACAAGTCGCCTGAATGATTAAGCAATACTGCAGTGGGAGTGTTTATTAGCATTCTAATACTTTACAATTACATTGCTAATACAATTAAAGCATTGTGGCTTTGAAGTTAATTACTTGGACACTGATTGATGCACATATATGTCTCCTTCCAAAAATTGCTTCCACTAGTGAATGTAATGCACTGGGAATGATGTTGGGTCTAACCAGAAAATCTCAACCTTAATGGTTATATAAATGCTTATGTAAATATTTTATAGAATTACTCAACACACACAGAGAGAAAAGGAACTGGCCTCATAGTTGCCAAACAATCTCCCACTAGTTATGTCAGAAATTTTGTTACCTTTACATGAATTACTGTTTTAAATAAATATTTGCCAGCGTATATAGCTGGCCTCCCCAGGTTGCTTAAACTGGTAAGCAGAAGAGCTTATTTATTGCATTTATATCCCACCTTTTCCTCCAAAAAGCACATGATTCGCCCCTCCTCAATCCCTACAACAACCCTGTGAGGTAGGTTAAGAGGCTGTGATTGGCCCAAGGTCACCCAGTGAGCTTCATGACTGAGTGGGGATTTGAACCCTGATTTCTCAGGTCCTGGTCCGAATCTCTTACCTCAGCACCACACTGGCTCCCTAGAGTACTTCTGCTATGGGGCAGCTATATAAATTAAGTAGGTAAATAAATAAATAAATAAATAGGGGAAAGCAAAATGCCACTTAGAGAAGGATCTGCAATATTTCCCTTAATGCATGAATTTGTTTTTTTCTGGATTGTTTAATTTTATATTTTAATATGTTGTAAACCACTTTGAGTTTTTTTCCTTAAAATATAAAGCAGAATAGAAATGAAATGAAAAATATAAAAAAAACTTTATTGCAGAAATAGACATTCCATTGTGGCGACTGCAACCAAGGTTTAAGATCCATTTGGTCTGAGTTTCTAACACTGCCAAGGAGCATTGCAATATCAGTAAATTTGACAGCCAGGTTAAGAGAGCTGGCATGAAGTGGAGCACCAACAAAAGGTAAGGCCTTTTTAGATGCCGAGAAAGCATTTGACAATGTCTCCTGGGACTTTATGTTTAAGGTTTTGGAATATATGGGTTGTGGAGACACTTTTATAAAAGGAGTTAAGGTAATACATACTGATTAATCAGCAAAATTGATAGTAAATAATGTATTGACAGAGAATTGTAAAATAACTAAAGGAACTAGATAATGTTGCCCGCTGTCACCTTTATTGTTTATAACAGTTTTAGAAGTTTTGGCGCAAAGAGTAAGATGTAATAAAGAAATTAAAGGAATAAGGATGGGACAGAGACAATATAAATTAAAAGCTTTATATGACTTGGTGGTATCTGTAAAGGAACAAATAGAGACAATCCCAAAAGCACTGGAAGAGATTTTAAGAAAAGGACAAACAGCAGGTCTTAAAATTAATAAAGACAAAACCAAACTCTTGGTAAAAAATATGAATGATGAGAGTAAAAATACATTACACAGTTTATCAGGCTTAAAGATTGAAAAGAAGATTAAATATCTGGGTGTGTGGTTAATAGCATTGCTTAAGAATGTATGTAGTTTACAGAAGAATCCCTGCTTACGCGGGGTTACTGTTCCCAACCGCCGCATGCATAAGTGCCTTCTGTTCCCGGCCTAGCCCCCTTTCGGCACTGACCAGTGTTAAAAACCCAGATATATCATCTAATAGCCAAATGGCACCTTAAACCTAGGTTACGGTTGCCACAATGGAATGTCCAGGGCCTCCCCCCCCCCCAAAGAGGTTTGTTGTTGTTATTCATTTCATTTCTTTACAGCTTTATATTTAAAATTACAAATCCTAAAGCGGTTTGCAACATATTAAAACATCAAATAAAACAATCCAGAATAAACCAAATTCAAGATTCAAGGAAAATATTTCAGATAAGATAAGATAAGATAATTTATTGTCATTGCACAAGTACAAGCACAATGCTATACAAGTGCAATGAAATTGCATGCCATCCCGTAAAAACAGAAAGAAAGAAAAAACAAAACAAAAAACAGCACAAAACACACACACACCAAAAAAAGCCACACATACACACACATACACCCATCACAGCTCTCCAAGGTCATATTATCTGGTTACAGCATTTAAGATGGTTATAGCTCTTGGGTAGAAACTGTTCTTCAGTCTATTTGTTCTTGATCTAATTGTTCTACAGGTGAAACTCGAAAAATTAGAATATCGTGGAAAAGTCCATTTATGTAAGCAATTGTTTTCATTAGCTACTGGAGTTTAATATATGAGATAGACTCATGACATGCAAAGTGAGATATGTCAATCCTTTATTTGTTATAATTGTGATGATTATGGCGTGCAGCTGATGAGAACCCCAAAGTTGAAATTGTTACTTTGGGGTTCTCATCAGCTGTACGCCATAATCATCACAATTATAACAAATAAAGGCTTGACATATCTCGCTTGGCATGTCATGAGTATCTCATATATTCATTTCACCTTTTAAGTTGAATTACTGAAAGAAATTAACCTTTCCACGATATTCTAATTTTTCGAGTTGTATATCTTCTACCCGAAGACAGTGGTGCAAAGAGACTATATCCTGGATGAGATGGATCCTTTAAAATATTGTTAACCTTTTTAAGGCAACGGGAACTGTATAGTTCTTCCAGAGATGGGAGAGGATGACCAATAATATTTTGGGCTGTGGTTATGACCTTCTGAAGTATCTTCTTCTCCCTGGCTGTGCAGCTGGTGAACCAAGCACAAATACAGTATATAAGAATGCTCTCTATGGAGCCTCGGTAGAAGGACACCAGCAGTCTCTCACTCAGATTGTTCTTCTTTAAAAGTCTGAGGAAATAAATTCTCTGCTGGCCCTTCTTTACCAGAGCAGTAGTATTTGCGCTCCAAGTCCTTCTCTAAGTGACATTTTGTTTTCCCCTGTCGCCAACCTGGCATCCAGAGATCTCCACGTGGTTGCAGTTGGACCTGTGCCAGACACAAAGTGTGCCAGGTTAATTTCTAGCACTGAAAATGGTGTGTGTGTTGATCGCGCATGAGTTGGGAGGGGCCTGTACGTTAGAAAATGCATGTGAGGTGGTTCTTCTGACCACATAGCGGTGTTAAAAGTCTGTAGGAGGGTCAAGTTTTATTACAAACTAGTGTACTACAGAGTTGGAAACAGAATTAGGTTTGCTAGAGAATCATTTTTAAAGAAAGTTACAATTGGAAAATGGACTAGTGCAAGTGCTGCTAATTAGACGTGGAGGTGGGTGTAATCACAAAATAGTACAATTTCCTAACATTTGAGTGACCAAATGTAATATCTGTAATCTAATGGGGATGATAACTGCATGAAAGTGACCGCCTCCCTCTCCCTCTTTCAGATATTTATTAATAAACGAGTAGTAATTGGTGCATCACCAAGTGTAAGTTGAGTTTTTTTGTTTTGTCTGCATAATACTTTCATATGGATTGTAATTCCTATATTTTTATCAGTTACTGTTAACATCACTCAAGGTTTAAACATTTACAAAGTAATATGTGTGGTATATTATTATTTTTACTTTTCTTGGAAAACGTAGGATTTTGAGCCTGTGAACTCCCCTTGAATAAGGGGATGACGCCATTAAAAAATTCTATTTGTTGCTGTCTCCATCTGCTTGCAGGGAACAACTGCACCCAAGCGTCTTGGATGATATAGAAGAACTCCATGAAACAGAATAAGCAAGTAAGATATTCCCCCCTAATGTAGAGGCAATGGAACTGAAAGATGTAGCATGGCATCTAACCAGACTTCCCTGGGAGAAAAGAATGGAAAGTCATATTTTAGATCAGATGCTGTGACCCATTTTTTAAAAAAATATTTTTGCTAGTGCTGTCCATGAAACTGCTGCTCAGGATATAGCTAAAACCAAAGTCAATAATTTTTTTTTTAAAGTGCCAGCAACCCATGGAACAAGGACTTTAGATTATCTTTTCACTACAATGGCAAACTTCTTTTGACACTGGGGGAGTTTCTAAAGCAGTTTGTGATGGTACATGGTAGTGAGCTATTCAATGAAAATTTAAAAAACTCCAGTAAGCAGGTTAAAGTCTCCTGCAAGAACCTAAGCAGGTCTTTGGATCCTACCCAAAGTAAACTCTGTCTCATGCTTCTACTTTAGATCTAGCAAAGAGGGAATATGAGTAAAACAAATACTTAATATTATACTCTTAGACTTTTTTATAGTGATTGCTGGCCTTCCAGGGCACTGTATCATTGCAGTGTATAAAATTTACCACCCAAATCTATTGTGCTTTATATTAATTGTCTACTTTTCACTTGATAAAAGGATTTTTGGGAGGTAGAAGCTAGGAAGAAAGTTTGCCTACTGATATATATGTTAATTTTGCTTAGCTGCTGTTGGACTTTAAGATGACATGCAAGCATAAGGATTATTTTGTGCTAGGACTGTGTGTTTCTGCAGATTTTGAAACTTATAAAATGTCACTTAGATAATATTACTCTTGAGTTTTAGGTTTGCTGTTAATTTTTTATGCTTGAACTTACAAACAAGTACTGTGCCTGCCCAGTGAAATGCAGTGCTTCTAAATATTAATTTGTAGCATATACTCTTTATAATGTAATTTAAATAATATGGAAAAATAGAATACTATATATGCTGTACATTTCTTGCTGATCTACTTATTTAATATTTAATGAAATAGTGTCATTTTTATGGGTCATTGGTCATCTTGATTGACTTACAAAGCCCTTGGAAAACCTAATTTAATTTATGTTGAAGAGAGAGCGAGGAAGGGGCTTGGATCTACTACAACTTTAAGCTGCAGCCAGATGGGGAATAACTGGAAACCTGCTATGGGCATCTTCTCCATAACTTTGTGCCTGCATTCTAATATAGTAAAATATTGTTCAACCACTGAATGCTGCTAGTTGTAGAGAGAATTGTAGACACGTGATTTGGGCCAGTTACTCCTGGTAGGACAGCCAGTTCCCCCCACCCCTTCTCAGTTTCTGAGCTGACTTGCTAGGTGCAATAAAAAGATTCTTTAATAAAGTATTTTTACAGTCCTTTGTTACCATGTAAAGTGATCTCAACAGAGCATAGCAGATGTACCTAAGTACTAAAATTCCCAATGAAAGTATCATAGGAAAAATGAATTACTTTGAAATATTGTCATATTTGTTAATCCTATATACCGGTAATAAAGTTGCTGTGTCCCTGCGTCCAGTCCGTGTGTCACGGAATTGCACTACTGCGCATGTCCATGTCCCACACGGACGCAGGGATTGGAGCGGGCGGAGAGGGGGGCGTGTCCGAGAGGCAGCGGCGGCGCCCGCGCGTTGTCAGTTGCGCCAGCGCCGCTGCCTCGCACGGACGCAGAGCCCAATCCCCGCGGCTCCGAGGCCTAGCGGCCTGGGACGGCCCATCCAACAGAGCGCCGGTGCACCGGAAGCCAAGGAGGGCCGACCCATCCTCGCCGCCGCTACCGCCGCCGCTGCAGCCGCCCACGGGGAAAAATAAGAAGGGGGAGGGAGCCCCTCTGGCGGGATTTCAACCCGGGCCTCCTTGCCTCCTCCTCCTGGGGCTCTGCCTCCTCCTGCCTCCTCCTCCTCTAGCGCCCGTTATTTAACGGGCTAACTTCAACTAGTGAGGAATATATTATGCTTAAACAGGGTTTTCCTCAGAGTATTGTCTCCACATTCTGACTTTTTGTGCCATCAGTTGGCAGATGGTGGGGATGAGACTACCTACCTGAGTTGAGTCACTACCCTGCAACATCTGCAGCTGTGGGTGTAGATTGGCCTCTCATCCCAACTCAGATCTGCTTTGGGTGCATTGTTTGTCAGTAGGGGCTTGTTCTGAGGTATGAGTTCTCCAGCTTTCTACTCCCTGGCCATACCAGAGGGCTGAAAATTACTGAAGCCACCAGTCACAGAATGGCAGTACTGGATTAGGGCCAGCAATAAAATGGTAGCAGATAGAGGACTATTGGCACAGTCAGCAAGAGAGTTACTGTCGTTGGTAGGGCCTTCTCTGTGGTGATCTTCTGGCTGTTGAATTCCTTCCATTGGAGGTTTCATTGTGTCCCTTTGCAAGTGTTCACTTTGCAAGTGTCAAAGACATTTGGGTGAGAGGCGTCACTGAGACTTCTATTTTATCTTCACTGCAGATTGGTTATGTCTTATTTTAATGACTGAATATTGTGGTTTGAGTTGGGTGTACCATAAGTTAATCCTTATGAAATTGTCTTGATATTAAACGAACAAACCAAACAAACAAACACGGACCTCAAATATTCAGATGGGTAGACAGACACACATTCAAACAGCCTCCCTGCTCTTCTGCTGATGGGTAAGGTAGAGTTCCACCTGAAAGTTGGCTGCAGCCACTTACCGTATTTTTCGCTCTATAAGGCGCACCTGACCATAGGACGCACCTAGTTTTTAGAGGGGAAAAGCCCCAATTTTTTGAGGATCAGCTCAACTTTCTGCATCTTCTTTTGCAAAGGAGAAAAGCCCCATTTTTTGAGGATCAGCTCAAAGTTGTTGAGCTTACTTTGCAAAGGGAAAAAACCCTGTTTTAACTCACAGTTCTGCAGCTTCAGGAAGCCATTTCTACAGTTTCCAGACAGATAATCTAATCAGCCAGTCACATGTCGCTGGGGAAACAGCCTCCCTCTGCAAGGGGGCGGGGCTGGAATCTCTCTCCCTTATCTCTCTCCCCGATCCTTTGCTGAGCAGCTGCTCAGCGGGCTTCCTTTCAACACCCCCTTCTCTCTCTCTTTTTTTTAAAAAAACACGATCTGCTTTTGCCCCTGGGCAGTTCAGCTCCAGGGACTACACATTCGCTCCATAAGACGCACAGACATTTCCCCTTACTTTCTAGGAGGAAAAAAGTGCGTCTTATGGAGCGAAAAATACAGTAATGGTACCTGACCTATAGTTCCAGAAATGCTTATCTGAGGCATCCATTGGAAACTAATTTCCACTAAAGGAGAAACACTAAAAATGATGGGCTTTGCAGGCTGGAATGTGTGTATAAAGAGATCCATACTCTCATGTTCAGGGTGGAACTCACTTTGTCTTTGGGAAAAGACGGTGCTTGTAGCAGCATCAGATCTCTTGAGTTTGTTTCCTTGTGTTGGTGAGAGGAAGGTGGGATTTGGACTGGCCAAGATTTGTGAGTTGCCTGGGAATATAGGAAAGACTGCCGTATTTTTCACTCCATAAGCCGAACCTGACCATAAGACGCACCTAGTTTTTAGAGGAGGAAAGCAAGGAAAAAGCTCCCCGTCCCAATTTGACAGAGCTTGTGAGAGAGAAAGATCCCCCTCCTCGCTGTCTCCTGGCTGCTCTCATGCAAGTCAAAGAGCCCCTCAGACAGAGAGAACTCTAAAGAGTGTTTTAAAGCCCTCTTCCCCTGCCTTTCCTCTCCTCACCCCCTTGCACGGGCGCCGCCATTAGGACACTCACACGGGCGGCGTGCCACGCACCCGCCGCTCCGGGAACCAAAGTCTCCAGCTCTGCCGCTGCCAGGGACCACACATTCGCTCCATAAGACACACAGACATTTCCCCTTACTTTTTAGGAGGAAAAAAGTGTGTCTTGTGGAGCGAAAAACATGGTATATCATATCAGCTTGGACTGCCAGTTTTGGTTGAGTCAGTAGGCCCAATTAAGTTTTCCATCACTGAATCAGCTTAAAATGGTAGCAACTAGGAGCATGTATTTTACTACAGTTGTCCCTCACTTCTGGAATGCTAAGGAAGTCTTAATCTCAGCCAAGTTTTCACAAAGATTACAAAGCTTAAATTTCACCTGGTATTTAATTCAGTAGTATGGTGTGTTCAGTTAATTGTTAGTTAATTCTTGTGCCTCAGAATCTATAGGCTCCATTTTTTGCAAATAGCTATTGATAGAAATAAGAACACCACCATGCATTGTTTAATTGGATTAAGCTGCCAGCCTGATATGTGTTACAGAGACCTGGCTGGATGTAACTGAATTGACAAATGACTGCTTACGCCTAAGATCTACCTACACCTACCTACGCCTAAGATCTCGTTTTGAATGACAGTATGCCTCTGAATACAAGTTGTTGGGAATCCTGAGTGGGAAGAATACTATGGCACACTGATTTTGCCCATAGGCATCCAGTGGTCACTGGGAGAACAGAGTGTGGGACTTAAATAGTTATTTGACCTAATATAGTAGGCTTTTCTTCTTATAGGTGGTTTTGGCCCCAATGGGACCCTCGTGCAACAAATGCCTAGGTTTTGAAGATACTGGAACAGTTGCTGCTGCAGGGACAGTCAGGTTTTGAACGGAAATGTATGTGCCTTGTATTTGTATCCAGTGTACTACTAGCCTGTGATCTGGTTGAGCTTGTAAATGTGATTTTTTTTACACTAACTGCTGTGCTTCAGATGTATTATGATTAGTGCTGTTTTGTGTGATTTGCACGATTTGTTCCACACACTCCATTTCTTACTTGCCTTGTCAGTTTTACCTCCAGATTTTAATATTGCATTAGGATATTCACTCTTGCCTTTCTCCACTGCTTTTCCAGGACCCCAACCAAGAATTGGTCCCAACATGGACCTGTTCAAGACTAGGTTCATATCTGGTTACAGGACTGAATAAACATTGTTCACCCTTTTGAATGACTTTTACTGGGAGAAGGACAGTAAAGGGAGTATGAACCTATTGCTTCTGCAATAACTTACAGCAACTTTTGAAATGATCAGCCATGGTATCTGTACCACAGAGTTGTATTGGATCATTGTGCCTCGGTCCCCTGAGTGTTCACTGCTACAGGGTCAGACCTGTCTTGAATGCTGTTTAACATCTATATGAAGCCTTTGAGAGCAGTTACTGGGAGATTTGGGGCTCTGTTTCTCTGTTACAGCTTAGCCTGGGCCAGTGTCTGGATGCAGTGGTGGGCTGGATGAAGGAGGCCTTGTTGGTCTTGGGTCCATGAAGTGGGTAATTTGCCTGTTCTAGATCATGTTACAGTTCTTTTGAAGGAGCAGGCATGTAGTTTGAGGGTACTCCTTGATCCAGTACTGCTACTGGAGGCTGGAGTAGCCAGGAGTGCCTTTTACCAACTTCGGCTGATGCACCAGCTATAAACTTTCCTGGACAGGGATAGCCTTGCTACTGAGATCATGGTGAGCCACAGAGACCTATGTGTTGGTAACATATAGACTGGGTTACTGTAATGTACTTCATCTGGGGCTATCCTTAAGGTTGCGTTGGAAGCTGATGCTAATGCATAAGGCCACAGCTGGATTCCTGAATGAAACTATGTACTGCAAGCATATTATACCACTTCTAAAAAGAACTGCCTGTCAATTTGCTACTGGGTCAGGATTCTCATTAGTGAAACAAGTAGGTACATCACCTCCCCAATGACATATTTAACTAATCTTGAAATATCAAAACAGTGAAGAGCTTTCATTCTGGCTCGTTGCCAGGCTCTCCCTTCAGCCATCCCGGAGGGCTGTTTTAGGAAGACACCTTATGAGGAGAGAAAATGCCCCTACAGCTCTGGGCACATGGAAAAAATTGAATATGTTTTTCTGCACTGCCAGTACCGGTATTACACAAACATACGTGCTAGGTTTATCCTGCCAGTAATACACAAATTTCCAGGACACGCAGGGCAATTCTATATCTCTTTACTGCTCCAAGATATAAATCCTGATATAACATATTCAGTTGCCACATATAGTGCTGCTATGATTGACATACGTCATAGGAGGTCTAAAATTGAAGGTTTGCTTTACATGTTTAATGTGTTTTTATCTTATGCCGGTCTACTGTAATTGAGAGAATGAGTACCGTCTACTTCTGCAGTTGCCTTATTGCCTATCTAGCATGTTTTCTTTATGTATGGAGGTGCTTTTACCTTATGCTTGTCTATGACCGTAATAAAGTTTTGGATTGGGCCAGGATTAATGACATGTTGATGACTTACAGAACCCTAAACTGCTTGGTTCTGTGCTATCTGAGAGAATGCTTCCTCCCATATAGATCTGCAGGTGAGGCCCTTCTAGTTAACCTATCATCGCAGACCACTGGTCATTCTGAATAGAGTTGCTGAGAGTTGCGAGTCCAAAACATCTAGAGCAGGGGTTCTCAAACTTTCTATCCCCAGAACCCACTTGAGGCAGCTGAAAATTACTGAGGCTCACAAGTCAGAAATGGTGGTGCAGGAGCAGAGCCAGTCACAAAATTGTGGCAGATGTAAGCACAGTTACTGACAGTACTTTCTACTGATATCCAATCCATATTTGGAAATTGCTAAATTCTTTGCCACAGTGTTTTCCTTGAGGCAATGAGTTCTATGGCTCATCTTTTATTGAGCTAAGTACAGAAACTTGCCCTTTTTGGTGCGTTCCGGCATATCTTTAGCGTTGCTGTTGGAACGGTGCTGCGATTGTGGCAGCTCTGCGATTGGGTGACGGAAAGTTGTCCGTCCCCAAAAGGTGGGAGTTCCTGCACCTCTTTCTAGAAAAAAAGCACTGCCTGGAGGTATGGTGATTCAGCCTCCCCATTTTAGGCAGGAGATTCTAAGTGGATGCGGGTGGCGCTGTGGGTTAAGCCACAGAGCCTAGGGCTTGCCGATCAGAAGGTCTACTGTTCGAATCCCCGCGACGTGGTGAGCTCCCGTTGCTCTGTCCCAGCTCCTGCCAACCTAGCAGTTCGAAAGCACGTCAAAGTGCAAGTAGATAAATAGGTACCGCTCCGGCGGGAAGGTAAACGGTGTTTCTGTGCGCTGCTCTGGTTCGCCAGAAGTGGCTTAGTCATGCTGGCCACATGACCCGGAAGCTGTAGGCCGGCTCCCTCGGCCAATAAAGCGAGATGAGCTCCGCAACCCCAGAGTCGTCCGCGACTGGACCTAATGGTCAGGGGTCCCTTTACCTTTACTCTAAGTGGAGAAGTGGTTTCTTTCATCACTTCTCCCTGATCCTTTTTACATTCATTTCTTTCCTCTCTTATCCTCTTAATTTCTATTTCCAGTTTATTATTTATAGTATCCTTTTCTCTTACTTTTTAACACCTCTCGCCCTTTCTTCCTCTCTTCACCCCCCCCTTCTGTTTCCTGGTCACTTTTACTCAGCATGCAGAGAGTTGCTAGTGCTTTCATTGATCCAACCAAAAGGTGCTGGCAGGACTGGGGAGCAAGACAGGCAAATGGAGGACAGGAGAGGCAGATTGCAGCCCTGAGGCCCATTGTTTGAGCATAGCTTTAGAGGCCACCATAAAATCCATCCCTCAGCAGGGAAGCTGGGTCTCTACTCTGCCTAGCAAAAGGTGTGGTGTGTGCCTTAAACCTGCATAACAAAAGCAAGAGCAAAGCCTCCTGAATCTTATCATTTGCTGAGTGGAGTGCAGTCCTTTACTCTGCAATGCCAGCTGAGAGACAGCAGATCAGCAGGCAGGAAACGGCCATTTACTTTGCAGTTAAGCAGGGGTTGGCATGGTTTATCTTGCCTGGACCGGATTGGTCCCGCGGAGATCCCTCTGTGGGCCGGATCATGCGCAGACGTGATTTCTGATGCTGCGGAAGCGACTCCCCGCACCGCGCCGGTTTAGCGCAGCAAGCAGGAAACTCAGTTCAGGGGGTGGCTCGTTGGCCGGTCAACCGACCTCTGCGGGCTGCTTCCGGCCCATGGGCCTTAGGTTGGTGACCCCTGCAATAAAGGCTTTACTTTGCAGTAAAGTGCTGCTGCCTGCCTAGTGGGGAGGGTCTGCAACTGCAAGGCCAGCTGGGCAGTACATTCTTGTGTGTGTGTGGGGGGGGGAATGAAACCTTTATCGCAGTCTGGAGTTCCTACTGGTAAGGGACAAAGTATCAATATATCGCCTACCCCTACTGCTCTGGAAGTCTTGGTCGAAACAGCTGTCTGGCTGTGGCAATGGGAACATTTGATTCTCAATTCCAAAGTCTGTGTGGACTATTTCAAAATCAATTAAATATATGGTGGAGCATATTTAGCACATGGGTTTTGAAATGACTCTTTGCAGTTGTAGATCTATTTGGATGTGCTGAGGTTTTTCACTGTAAAGAAGCAGATTATAATATAACATAAATAGAAGTAATAAGAGATTTTTATCAGTTGCTTCGAAATGACATTAGAGAAATATATTATGTGAAAAGAGTTGTAAAACAGATAATATGTAGGCCTCATTGCAGGAAATGTAAACAATTCTTTTTAAAAATTAAGGAGAGTAATTGTTCCTGTAGTTGTCTTATGTTATAGGTAGGATTTTGAATTTTGACACTGAAACTTCGTAAAACTGACATGAGTTGTTTATTTCCTACTGTATTCCATTGCTGCTGTTGTGCTGATCACAAACCTTGAAAGTGTGGGGGAGAGGACTGTTATTATGTTGACTATTTTATTACTAGGCTGTCTGTCTATGCTTTTTATTACGTTTTGTCAGGTATATTTATTATGTTTTGAGAGGTATATATCCTTTAGAACATCCAAATTTCTTGCCAAGGCTTTACAAATTTGTGTAATAAAACTTAAAGCGGGAATGGGAAATGATTTACCTACTAAAAGTCAGGGAGTAGAAATGTAAACCACTATTAGTAGCAGTATTCTTATTACTATTTTTATGTGTGTATCGACTGTTCGCTAAACACATAAGTATTCTTATTACTATTTTTATGTGTGTAACGGCTGTTCACTAAACACAATAAACCGAACTATGTTTTGTTGTTGATGTTCTGTAATGTGTTTTTAATGTTGTACACCGCCTTGGGATCTTATGATAAAGGGCGGTATATACATTGAATTAATAATAATAATAATTTTAAGTCAGATTTTTAAAAGGATTCAATTTTTCATTCTGTTTTTTTAAAAGTTGATTCTTGTCTGGTCTAGCTTGAATTCATTCTGCTTAAGCAATATTGTTCTGAAGCTGCTTGAAACATTGTGAGCGGCTGGTGTAGAATTCCACTGGAACATTACAAATTCCATCTACATCTATTATTAAATAACCACACTAATGATGGCTGTGGAAGCTGTCCCTCGCATCACACACAAGTATTGTATGGCAGATAACAAAAATAGGGGCTATTGCTATGCACCATTTGCTTTTCATCTGCTCCTGATTGTGTCATGCAAAGTTGTTCATAAATCAGTCCATAATTCACACGACCCACATACCTTGATAAAAGCCTGCCAAAATACATATCCATTGGTGGCCTGTCTTTCTCCACTTCCAGAACTTAAATAGTCATTATGTTGTATGAAGCCTTTATAGGCAGATAGAAACCACTTTTGACTGTTAGAAGGATGGATAGTAGTCATTATAGAGATGGGAGCTTATTGCTTTTCGTGGTGTCTGAGGTGTAGGTGGGTTCAGGAATAACCTGAGACCGAGATTAAGCTCAAAAAGTTTTATTTAAACACCAGGAACTATACCTTAACCCATCCTAGGCAACACAACCCACCATAGGTCGCCTTGTACTGTAACTAGCGAATCACAACACTGGCCCTTTCGCAGCAGGGGATTGGCTGCCTGTCAGCTACCAATAATCTCATTGGAGAGTTTTAGAATCCTTCCTGTCTTTTGTTAGGCAGCTGAAGCTCCAGGAGGCATTAAGGCCTAGACCTGCAATGGTATACACACAGCATGGATTTGGCCTACAAAGCCTGAATACCAGACCCTCCAAGTGTCTCTATTTTCCAGGGACATTTCTGATTTAGAGAAGACATCCCAGTTTCTGATTTGATCCCAGAATGTCCCATTTTTCCTTAGGACGTCCCTATTTTCATCGCATAAATGTTTGAAGATAAGTAACTAAACAACCTTTAGAAGGCATCTGAAGGCAGCCCTATATGGGAAAGTTTTTAAATGTTTAATGTTTTATTATGTTTTTATATGTGTTGAAAGCTGCCCAGAGTGGCTGGGGCAACCCAGTCAGGTAGTCAGGATATACCGGTATATTAAAAAATATAATCATCATCATCATCATTGATGCCTATGACCTGCAGGAACACCAGCCAGCACCTATGGAATGCCTGAAAGGGCTCAATGCAACCTCCTAGTTTAATGCCCTGTTCTTGGTGGCAGGGTTTGTTCACAAGCTATCCATATTTGAGTGTTCATTATTATATCCATGTATGTTCCCCTAATAAATATCATTATAAATAAAATAATTAATCTGACTCGTTAGTTATTTGTTCTGTATTTTATGTATTTATAGTTTTATGTTGTTTTAATCATTTTAGTATACACTGCCTTGATTTTGTTATGAGTTGGCAATTTATGAATATTTTTATAAATAAAATAGTAAAAATACTGCTAGATTTTGTAAAAAGTCTGTTTCCAGATTTTGCTAAATCCTTGATATTTTCATGAGTCAGTTTTCTACTTTCTGTATACTAGGCAAGCAAATATATTTTTGTTTTGTGTTTGTTGTGGTGGTGGTTGTGTTATTTCTGCTCTTGTCTGAGGAAGAAAAGGGTTAGATATGCCAAGAGATTACGTTTGTCTTTGTCAGTGCCAGCCACCACACTTCCTCAGCTCCTGGATCAAGTACAGTAAAATTAATACAGCACTGTCAGCTGCAAGATGTGGCAAAGTTGTAGAGGTTTTCTGCTCTGGCAAGAGTGTTGGGAAATCACACCCTCGTACCATGCAGATGATTTACAGCTATACTGTGGCTGTACCTTATGGCATTAAATTATAACTGCCAATTAACAATAAATATGACTTTGCTTTTCAGCAGGTGATACTGTAAAGACCTTCCTTGAAAGCAGTTATTCTTAGTTTGAAATTTCTCTTTCAACCTCTTCAGCTGCCTTGCTCATTTTAGGCCAATCTTAGATGAGCGTTAACATGAATATTTTGTCCTTTGTCTATGCTATTAACCCATGAGCCAACTATTTGACATATATGCAAACTGAGAGGGAAAGAAATTAACAACAATTAACTTTTCTTTTTCTTAAAAAAAGTTGTTTATTTTTCATGGTATAGAAGATACATTTTGAGAAAACAGGTGTTACAACAGTAGGCAACAAGCAACTTGTCCTGATAAAATTAGACTTTTGTCACGCTGTGTAATAAAGTTTTGTTCGATTAGTCTAAAATATCACACCACATTTTCCCATGAGTGTTGGGTGGATTCCTGCCACAGTCTGAAAAATTGATGTATTTAATAAACATTTGTCATAGAGATTGTGTTAGCTTTTTGCTGATCTGACATAACATGTTAATTTCTCAGCTATTGCTATTGACCATACTCTGGTGTGCCTAGAATAGATGTTAACACCAGTTTTCCAATATCTGGCTATCTCCATATGGGCAGCTGTCAATAGAAAGACTAAGTGGTCATTGTTAGGTTAATCTTGAATGGGTTGGGTCAGTGCTTTTTTTCTGGGGTCCCACAGGGGTATGCATACCCCTAAACATTTTGTGAAACTTTGTACTTTTGTCCATTTACTGTATTTATTTCCCCCGATTTGAACTATAAAATGGTGGTTTTCTTGAGTCAAAATGAGAGTACCCCTAAATATTTTTGTAGGAAAAAAGCACTGGGTGGGATCATAAGCCCAAGTAGTGTTAGTGCATACATTTCAATAGTTTTGTTATATATCAACCTTATTTCTTTGAAGACAGCACTCCAGAAGGGTTTGATGATGTCACAAAACCACCGCATAGGGAAATATGTACCTTTGACTGTGCATCCCCTCCAATACCTTAGATATCCGGGATAGCATCACTGGTGTATAGTGCCATTTATGCAAAAGTGTTAATAAGGATTCCCTGATTTTTGCAGAAACCAATTTCAGCAGGCTCTTGGACCACAAGGACATCCATTTTTCATTTCGTATTTTCACTTCTACGTCCATCTCCCACGTCATTTTTGTGTACAAAAGATTGCCATATTCTAGGTTTATTAAAGCTTTATAAATTGAGGAAGCTATGCCCTTAGAGAAAGGAGAGAGGAGAGAGGTTAACAAAGACGTGTTTTGTTGCTGTTAGGTTCCTGTTTGCCTGAGTGGAAATATCTGGATTTAACAGGAATCTTAACAGCTGATTGAAATGATACCATGACCATTTAAGGTTTGGTATGTCAGCTATGAATTGTTATTTTTGTAGAGGAATACCATTTAAAAAAAGGGGTTTTAGCGTATAAAAGCCTGCCATCTGCTCCCAGCCATTCAATCTAAGCACTGTCCTGCTTTTTTAAAAGATAGTTGGAAGTGAAGAGGAATAAGGGGAGATATCAGAGAAGCCAATTTTTTTAATTTTTGTTTTCCAAACATTCAGTGTGGTGCGGAGGAAAGGGTTTGCAATGGTATTGGTTTCAGTGAGTAAAGAGGGTAGAAAAGGACATGCTCTGTATACTGGATCTGAAATTTCTATATCTAGCCATGGTTTACCCTTTTGTCTGTGGATCAGTGACATCAAATGCTTTAATTGGAAGGCATTGTAATAAGTTTGGAGGTGTGGGATTCTGAACCCACCACTTTAAACACCGATACATATAATTCAGGAGCCTGGTTGCACTTTTTGCCCTTTGTGTATGAACTTGTTTACTGAGCGCTGCCAAATTTTAAATTGTTTGGGTGTAATCCTAGTTGGCAGTACTTGAAAGAGAAACACTGGAATCTTCAGATAAAGGGCAGTATATAAATTGAATAGATAACTTGAACAACAACAACAGCAACAATTACCGTATCATCATCATCAGACTATCATCAACTATCTTTACAGCATCTATGAGTCCATGATAAATGTAGGTCTTTCCAAGATCCAAGTTCTTGTCATAGCTGTAAAAGAAATGGTGTGAAGTTTACTTTTTTAAAGTTGACAGATTTTTTGTTATCTGCAGTTCCATATATTTTATTACCTTGCTGCAGATTTAAAAACCTGTCTGTTTTTGCATGATTAAATGGTCAGAGGGAGAAATACTCATATACATTATTTTTTATTTGGATTCATTGATTTTTGAATCCAGTCACTTTACCATAATTGCTTAGTTCTTTCATTAATACAGGCATTGCAGCTTTTGGATTGGATAGCATAATTGCTCTATCATTTGCAAAAAGGCTTATTTTATGCATTTCTTTTCTTTTTTTTACTTGCAACAATTGCCTTTAATCACTAAAAGCAAACTCCTTAGAGGAGGACTGAAAGGTAAGCAATAGAAAAATCAGTGTGGATCTAGGAATTACTGTCAGCTTAACTTCTGTTCATGGTAAATTGGTGAAAAGTGCTATCGAAAGCTAAATATATATAAATAGCACCTTTTTGAGGAGAAACCAGCATAGCTTTTACAAATGGAAGATTAGCCATTTTCCTAGCTTTTAGAATTCTTCAACAGCATTGGCATATAGATAGAGAAGATTGGTAAATATTATACACTTGGACTCAAAAAAAGAGTAGAAATAAATAAACAATTTTCACATGTAAGAATGTGGTATCAGGCTCTGTACTGAGACTGGTGCCACCTAATATTCATGAGTAAGGGGGGGTCATGCTGGACAGTGAGATAGTCAACTTGGAAGATACTGCCAAATAATTCAGGTTGGAAAACAGATAGAAAAGAGATACAAAAGAGGATCTCCAGCCTGGTCTAATAGTCATGAGAACAGTATGTTAGATTCATTGTGTATATAATGTAAAGCAAATCACATAGGCGATAAAAGCCCCAGGACATCTAAATAGGGTGTGATTATTCAGGATAAAGATCACTGGAAATGGTCACCTGTGGCACTGATGAATGCAAATTTTGTTGTTGAGGACAGATTGAGAATAAAATAGATAAAATAATGGATGTTATACTAGTGTATGGAATACTGTGAATAGCTATGGTTGCCCATCTGAGAGAGGATATTGTAGATGTGAATGGATAGAGAAGTTGTATTCCTCCTTTGGGGTCTTTCTCTGTGAGGTTCAGGGATGGTGAGAGTACATCTTCACACCACACATGACACTGGGGAATTCACTGTAATTACACAATGACTGAGATGAGGAATGGGATCTAACCAGTGGGACACATCCTGAGCTCCCTGCTGTCCATGGACCACTTGGACAGATAAGTGACTCACCTGTCAATCATCTGATGTCAACATGACACCAGGTGACCCAACTACAAACGGAAGAATCTGATCTGTAAACGTGTGTTTTTGTGTGTACACACACACACACACAAACACAGAGAGAGAGAGAGAGAGAGAGAGGTGGTGGTGCTTCTAACTTGACATGAAATAACCAGGAGTAAAACTTTTGGGCAGAAATGTCAGTACAGCATGTGTAGTAATGAAAAAGGCAGGCAGTAAGTAGGAATGAAAGATGAGAGAAAAGATTGAGCCTTTATGAATCTGGTGTGTCTATATTTACAATGCTGGGTGGCTTTGGTTCTCTGTAGAAGAGGATATCTAATAAGTGAAATAATTGCATACCATATCCAGTGCAACTCAAATACCACATTTTTCCATGTAAGACAATGGTTTTAGCTAAAAAAAAATAGTCAGAAATTGGGGGTCGTCTTATACACAGATGGTGAATGCACGGGGGTTAAAAAAAACCCCACTGTTGCCTGCCAGCCGGCCAAAATAAATGGGACAATTTAACTCATGCACACACAGGCAGCAAGCAGGCATGCACACTCTGTGGAGCCCTACAGCAAACCCGGAAGAGCGACCAAGCTGACGCGAAGCGAGCAACAAAAGAAGCAAGGCAAAACCACTAACACACACACCCAATCCCAATGCTCTCACGCTCCGATGCTTGCAAGCCCTCCGAGCCCAGAGAGGGGAAAGAGACACCACAAAGCAGGAGCAAGCAGACCAACGATGCACACAAGCACCAACAACCGATGGGGTGGGATGGAGGGCGTGGCGAATGAAGGGCTGGATGGGCTGCCCTGGTGTGGTAAAGCACATCTGAGCTTAGCCTCGCCAGCCCAAGTACAAGTAGATCTTGGAATCAGATCTTGGAGCACACACAAACAAGCTGCACAGAACTGTTTTGTGGTTAAGGGGTGCTAGCCCGTTAAATCAGCTTGCAAACGTCCAAAGTTTAAACCCAAACCAGCACCTATGCCCCTAATTCAATCACTCACCCAGCCACCCCAGAAACGATGGTTACTCTCCATACAGTACACGCCAAATTCACCAATCACTGACCCCACCAGACCCTCGGCTGCACACTCCTTCCTGGGGGGGGGGGATAAAGTGGAGGTGTCTGCCATTATGCAGCTGTTTAAGTTCCCTTCCTCAGTGTGCTGCCTCGAGCCAGCTCCTACTGCTCAGGTTGATTGAAGGCAAGGAATGCTAGCAAAGGAGAGGGAATGCGAGGTTGAGCAGGTAGGGAGGTCCCCAGCTGCAAGGTTGTGAAGTCTGCAACAACAGGCGACGATCCAAGCAGAGCCAAAGTAAACCAATTGAGAAAATTAACTGAGCAGCTAAATCCAAAATGTTGATTTCTCAATTTTGGGTTGAAAGAAATAGGGATCATCTTATACATGGGGGTGTCTTATACACGCAAAAATATGTTAATTGTATACCAAATGCACACCATATTACAAAAGAGCAGTCTTTTAAAAGAGAGAGAGAAATGGGACTGGGGGTACACCAAAGATACTAGTAGGGAGAAAGTATGTATGAAAAGGTGATTTAGTATCTCCTAAAGACAAGAGCTTAGAAGCATTTACTGGGGGGAAAAAACATTAGGCAATGAGGTGCAGGCAGCACCCCGTTTATGCACTTTCAGTATGTGTGTGACTATATATACATGTATTGCGCCGAACCCAGAAACATAAATATGTCACTAAATTGTCGCTAAAAGGGTGGAATGGTGGCAGAGTGTTTGCCGGCTTTTTCAGTGTGTTGCAATTATACTCTATTTCACTGATGCACATGGTGCCTTGGAACATAACCCCTGCGTAAACGGGGGGCTGCCTGTCCCTTGTCATACAAGCATATCATGAAAATACGAATGAATTGCTTTACCTGGTTGTGATAACCACTAGCATGAATGGTCAGCATAAATGGTTTTAAAAAAGGATTGGATAAATAAATGTGTGTAGGGTAGTGGTAATGAAGCAGTACAAAGCCTATTAATGATTACTGCCAGAATTCCAATTGGGTAAAGTGGATGTCTATTTCTTGATTACAAAGGCTGTGAATAAACAGGATGGGAGTTGGTATCACAGCCTGTTTCTCTTGGGTGTACTTCTGATCAATACTGAAATATAGAAAGCTAAGAGATTTTTTTTTTGTCTTAACAAGCATAGAATCATAGAATTGTATAATTTGAATTGGAAGGGTCATCTAGTCTAACCCCCTGCAACATCTATGACAGGTGGCCATCCAACCTCTGCTTAAAAACCCCAGTGAAGGAGAGTCCACCACCTTGCAAGGGAGTCCATTCCACTATTGAACAGCTCTTACCATCAAAAAGTTCTTCCTGGTGTTTAGTCGGAATCTCCTTTCTTATAGTTTGAATCCTACCTTCCAGAGCAAGAGAAAAACAAGCTTGCTCTGTCTTCCATGTGATAGAATGATGGTATACATCTAATTTCCCCCAATCTTTGCATTATATTATATAGCCTGTGCTCTTTCTTTCTACTGTTAGGTATGGGAGAACGAACAGGTGCTGCATCTTGGGGAGCAAGTGGTCAATCAAGTCCTTCATATGAACCTACAAGGGTAAGAGTATAATTTGACTACAGTTGATTATAGGCAGAAGTATGGCTAACAAAAGAGCATTTATTGTATATACATATGGTCTGTGGTTCAGAGGTGGTACCTAAAACTAATCTACCGGTATCAGCACACAATAAAACATTAGTAGGCAATCTTCCTGCCCATACCTATGTCTCGCAGAATTGCTTGAGCGGTGAATTGATGAACATCTTTGCACAAATTAATTTTTAATTACATTTTAAAAGAATTTCTTTAAAGAAAATTATTATTTATCATCAGTGATGGAAACCAATCTAGATATGCAGGAGATCTGGGACAACAGTGTTTGGGGAAAGGGACTTGCCCCCTCCCCCCTCCCCCTCCCTGCAGTTACATGAGTAAAATCTGTTCATGGAACAGCTTGCTACTTTCCGCAAAATATCCAGGTACCCAGGCAGTCACCACCCGTCTCTACATTATAGTGACAGACATTTTAAAAAGTGGCAGATCCTGTTCATGGATCTCCTGTATTGTATTTAAGATACACACTTGCAATAAAACTATAAAGTTTTTAACAATAGTAGCCTTTGTTAATTCCGATTATTTTAAATTTAATACAGCAACAGTATGAACATAATGCTTTGCAGAATCAGTAATATAGTATGCATATTTAAAATAGTCTAATAAATGTTAAATAAGAGATCACAGTTGCTTACTTGAGGGGAAATTATTACCTTTTTACTTTGAGTTAGGATAAGCCTGGAGGGCAGGGTTGGGGAGCCTCTGGACATGAAGATGTTGTTTTAGCCCAATTCCTAACAACCCTGGCCACCATGGCGAGTGGTCAGGAATGATGTGAGTTTTAGCTTAGCAACATCTGGAGTGGCACAGGTTCTCCACCACTCCTGTAGAGTATCCTCTATACCAGGCATGTCCAACAGGTAGATCGTGAGCTACCGGTAGATCACTGGACGTCTGTGGTAGATCACTGGCTCCTCTCAACAACTTTGACCTGAACCCCTAAAAATGGGCTTTCCTCCCTAAAAAGTCCAACAACCTGAACCCCCCAAAATGGGGTAGATCACTGCTTGTTTTTAACTGTCAGTACATCGCAGTCTCTTGGGAGTTGGCCACCCCTGCTTTAGACCACTGATTTTAAAATCACGATTATTTAAAAATGATTGATTTTAAAAAATACTGATTTAAAAATCCCCTTCGCTATGCTCATGACTAGGAGAGATTCCCTCCCTGAAACCTTAGTGAGCTGCTACCAAGGCATATGGGTCAGTTGTCTTACTCAGTAAAAGGCATCCACCTAGGGACCCTTGATGTGGCCCATTGTTCTGAATAATGGGATGGATTAGATAGGACTACAGGAAGCTTCCCTGTACAGAGTCAGACCACTCGTCCAATGCACCTGGGCCTTTCACATGTGAGGCAGATGTTCTAACCACTGAGCTATAGATGCTTTTCATGAACACAGGTTGCTGCATCGTTGTACCTAGGGGTTCGCCAGGGATGCAAATTCACCTATCAGGCATTGGCACCCTCCCACAACACCTGGAGCGCTGTCCCCCCCCAAGCTCAGGACTCCAGCATCTGCTTTGCCCTTGGAAGGACTCTGCTGACATCTGCTGCAAGAGTGGGAACCAAGTGGTCCTTAGAGCAGCTTCCAGGCAGAGACCAGTGCAGGCATCCCGTCCAGCCACAAGGAGGCATTCCTCCTGTACTCCTTGACTGTGTCTCAGATTTTTTTGGGGGGGGTGAGGAGGGGATGATGGCGATGCATCTCTTTGCTGAAGGCTCAAGGGTCCCTAGGTGGATGCCTTTTACTGAGTAAGACAACTGACCCATATGCCTTGGTAGCGGCTCCTTAGGGTTTCAGGGACGGAATCTCTCCCTCCATAACGAAGGGGATTTTTAAATCAGTATTTTTAAAAATCAATCATTTTTAAATAATCGTGATTTTAAAATCAGTGGTCTAAGCAGGAGTAGCCAACTCCCAAGAGACTGCGATCTACTCACAGAGTTAAAAACAGACAGTGATGGAAGGTACTGACTGCTATAGACATGCAGATGGTCCCTGGGTGTCTTGTCTCTTCCTGTTCTAAGTTCAGTCCTTGTCTCCTCTAAAATGAATTGAGATCCTGTGAGGTTACTCTACTGTGTTAACGTTGTTGTTGTTTCAATGTAAAAGTATATTTAAATGTAAATTTGTAGGTTGCTTCTTTGAGGAAGGCCCACAAGCCTCATTCCAAAATCTAGTAGGAAGCACTAGCTCTGATCAGCCCTGTAGCCACCAGTCCATTGGTTCCGATTTCCACTGCTGAAGAGCTTTCAGTATCAAACCCACTCCCCACTCGAATAAAAACAAAAAATATTGATAACTGTAGGTACTGTGTGAGAAGGATATGGAGACAGAAAAGCTGAGCCAGTGATCTGTCCTGTAACAATTGGTGAAACCACTCTAAATTCCGCTGAAAAAATAACATTGACTCTAACTGCTAACTGGAGGGCCACAGGTTCCCCACCACTATATTACTACAATCACCAGAAATTTCATAAAAAATACTGCTGATCAGGTTAATCTAGTCTAGCATCCTGTACTCACAGTATGCAGCCAGATGCTTACAGGAATGCCACATGCAGGACCTAAGTGCAGCAGTGTGCAACTTGTGATTCCCAGCAACAGTAATTTAGAGGCATACTGCATCAGATGGTGGAGGTAGAACATTGCTAGTAGCCATTAATAGCCTTTATGAATTTATCTTTATCTCTTTTAATGTCATTGAAATTGATGGCCATCGCCAGTGGCGGAGCTTCATGCTCCAGCACTGGGGGGCGGAGAGCCGGCGGGGGTGGGGCTGGCGCGTGTCCCAGGGGCGTGGTGCGTGTCCTGGGGCGGGGCATGCTGCCTGCAGGTGCGGGGCGCTCAGCGCAGGAGGGGGGCAGCCGCGATGGCACCCCACCAGGATCGCGCTGCTGGGGGCGGGGCGCTCCCCCCGCACTCCTTCCTCAGCCAGTGGCCATCACTGCATCTTTGGGGAGTGAATTCCACAGTTTAACTGTTTGCTGTGTGACGTAGTACTTGCTTTATTTGCTCTGAATCTTCCAACAGTGAGCTTCAATGGATGGCCCTCCATTCTAGTGTTAATGAAAGAGGGAGGAAAACTTCATTTTCTCCACATCATGCATAATTTTATACACATCTTGCCTTTTTTCTAAACTAAAAAGCTACAAATGTCACTTTTCCTCAAATGGAGAGTTCTTCCAACCACTTGATAATTTGGGGTGCCCTTTTCTGAAATTCATCTGGCTCTACCATATTCTTTTTGAGGTGAGGTAAACAAAACTGTCCACATATGCATGATGACCATATTATATTGGCAGTCTTATTTTCAGTCCATTTCCTAACATTCCCTAACATGGAATTCAACATTTTCACAGCTGCTGTACACTGCATTGACTATCCACTGTGATCCCAAGGTCTCCTCTCTGGTCAATCAGCAGCCGTTCAGTCTCCCTGAGAGTATATGTAAAATGAGGATTTTTGCCCCAATGTCTTTTTTCTTTTTAATGTATAAACCACTTTGATATGTTTTGTAATTTAGCAGTATATAAATACTTTTATAAATACATAATCATCACTTTACACTTGAATTGAATTGCATTTACTATTTTACTGTCCATTCACCCAGTTGGGTAAGATAAGAACATGAAGAGCTTGCTGGATCAGACTGATGGCCCATCTGGTCCAGCATCCTGTTCTCACAGTGACTATCCAGATGCCTATGGGAAACCCACAAGCAGAACCTGAGCACAAGAGCACTCTGCCTTCCTGTGGTTTCCAGCAACTGGTACTCAGCAGCATACTGCATACTGCTGCTGAAAGTGGAGGCAGAGCATAGCCATTGTGACTAGTAGCCATCGATAGCCTTCTCCTCCATGAATTGTCTAATCTGCTTTTAAAGCCATCCAAGTTGATAGTGACATCACTGCTTTCGGTGGGAATGAACTCCATAGCTTAACTATGTGTTGCATGAAGAAGTACTTCCCTTTTATCTGTCCTGGATCTTCCAACATTCCACTTCATTGGATGTCCATGAGTTCTAGTGTTGTCAGTGAGGGAGAAAAACTTTTGTCTATCCACTTTCTCCATGCCATGCATCCTATATAATAATCTTGAAGTGTCCCTGCTTTTCCGTGTGTCACGGAAGTGCGTTGTGCGCATGTCACACGGGGACGCAGGGATTGGACAGCTCTACTGTCCCCCCCCCCAACAGGGACGCAGGCCGGAAGTCAGCGGCGGCGCACGCGCGGTGTCAGTTGGGGCAGCGCCGCCGCCTTGCACGGAGCCTCCTCCCTCGCTTCTTGCTAGCGGCGCCCGGTGGCGCCCGCCTCGGCAGCAGCAGCAGCAGCGCCAGCCAAAGCGCGGGGGAAGCGCCGCTTTGCAGCGCTCCCGCCGCCGCCCGCCTCCGCACCTCGGATCCGGCCGCCGCCGATCGCCCTCCTCCTCCCCGCAGCAGCGCCAGCCAAAGCGCGGGGGAAGCGCCGCTTTGCGGCGCTCCCGCCGCCGCCGCCCGCCTCCGCGCCTCGGATCAGGGCGTCTGCCAAGGTGAGGAAGGGGGGCGGTTTGCGTGGCGCAGCCCTCGCGTCGGAATCTAGCGCCCGTTTTTAACGGGCTAAATTCACTAGTAATTTTATAAATGTCTATCATGTCAGCTCTGACTTGCCTTTTTTGTAAGCTAAAAAGCACTGCATCAACCTTTCCTCATAAGAGAATGCTCCATCCCCATCATCGTTTTATTTGCCTTTTGCTGAATATTGTCCAGCAGTACAATATCCTTTTTGAGGTGAGGTGACTATATCCTTTTGGAATTCTTCACAATCACTTTTTGTTTTTACATCCCTGAACAGTTTGGTGATATCAGTAAGGTTGGCTATCCCACTGCTCACTCCTAATTCCATATCTGTTATCAGAACAATTTTGTTGACTGCAGAGGCACCTGGAAGGCCAATTGCATTGCTTTACAGACATGTTTTCAGTTGCTTCTGAGGGCAATTAGAGTTTTGTAGTCTCTAGAGGAAAATGTGCCTAGTTCCTCTCAAGGTCCATTGTGCCAGGGTTATTCCAGTATTGCTTCTACAATGCAACATTCAGGGACTTCATTCAAGCAATTCATAAAAGATTGTTTTAGTTTGTATACTCCAGATTTGTGATTATTGCTATTTTTTGCACGTTCAAGACAGAATTGGTCCAGCCAGGGTGGTGGTTTTGTGACAAAACAAGCCTGCTAATATCTCATGTGAGGGACTGCACAGGGACCATGAAGAAAACAGGGTTGCTTACCTCTCTGTTCCTAGAATGAGCCCTTTTCCAGTCATATGTCCCACTTTCTTGCTCTATCATATGGACTCTGTCTCAAGTCCAGGTGGTAATATCTATTAAGGGTGCCTGTACTGTGGAGAGGGTGAACAGTGTTCCCTTGCTTTGCACAAAGCACATGGCTGAAAGCAGGAGAGATCCAACCCTTCGTTTTAGAACTTCTGGAAGGTTCCACCTCTTGTCCATGTGCAAATGCAGCTCCATATATAGGACTGCAAAACAAACTACCAAACACTTGAACAGTTCAGTAAGCAGTATTTTTTTTTGTTAATCATAATCATTAAATGCCAGACTTTTGTTTTAAAGTGAGGTACAATATTAAAAAAAAATTTTTGGGGAACAAATGTTATTTTAATTTTGCCCTAATTTTTCTGAATATTTCCTTGCTTACAGGAAAATGGTGGCCTCCTTGGAAAAAGCTCAGATCTCTCAACAGCTCTTGAGAAGCTGAAACATGAGGAGGTGGGATTTGTTTTCTCTGTAATTATCTGCTTGCATCTGAGGTTTTAAAGTGGGGGGGGGAGATGGTTCTCAAAAGGTTGGGATGCTCAAAGGTGGGTTCAAAGTTCCAGTAGTAGAAAGGCTTGTGCAGCAGACAGACGCAGACTCTTCTGTTGTTTTTTTTAATATAGGTTTTATTTTGTTCTTAAGGGGTGGGATCAGGGCTGCCCGGGAGTGGGTCCCAGCCAACAGAATGGCTGGGGCAAGTTCCACAGGGGGGGATGCACTGGGACACCCGATCTCAGTGATCACGGGCAGGAGGAGGAGTCACGCTAGGACCAGACCATGTCATTACCGAGGAGGCAGGCTTAGTCGTTGTTTGAGGACTATCCCTGCCTCCGGGTCTGGCCCTGACCAGACGGATACTGGAATCAACAAGGGATACCCACATGACCTGAAAGTGTTGCTGTGTAATGCTAGGTCAATGACAAACAAAACAACTGCCATCCACGATCTGATTGTGGATGGAGGACTTGACCTGGCATGTGTGACAGAGACTTGGTTGGACGAGGCTGATGGGCCTGTCCTTGCCGCTGCTTGTCCACCAGGTTTCTCTTACGCACAGCAACCCAGGCCATCTGGGCGGGGAGGGGGGGTTGCAGTGATTTTTAGGAAGTCATTAGTTTGCTCCAGGCGTCCTATGGGGAAGACCCAGTTTTCTGAGTGCATGTTCTGGAAGTTGGGCAATAGGGGCAGTACAGGATTCCTTTTGGTGTACCGACCTCCCCGCTGCACCAAGGATTCCCTGGCCGAGCTGCTTCAGGTCGTGGCGGACATGCTCCTGGAGACACCTAGCTTGGTTGTCTTAGGAGATTTTAACATCCATGCCGACGCGACCTTACAAGGGGCCGCTCGGGACTTCGTGGAAAGCATGGCCTCCACGGGGCTGTCCCTGAATAAGTTTGGCCCAACTCATAGCCGCGGACATGCCTTAGATCTGGTGTTTACCTCTATGGATGTTGGTGATCTGACACTAAGTAAAAGCAAAACAAAAGAAGTGCCATGGTCAGATCACTTCCTGGTGCAGCTGGACTTCTCCGCGACCCTTCCCCTCTGCCGGGAGGTGGGACCAATTCGGATGGTCCGCCCCCGCCACTTAATGGAGCCAATTGGCTTCCAGAGAGCGGTAGGGGATGTTTTATCCCATGTTGATGGCCTTTCAGCTGATTCCCTGGTGGCCCGCTGGAATGTGGAGTTAACCAGGGCTATTGACTGTCTGGCTCCGAAGCGCCCTCTCCGATTGCATGGAGCCCGGACAGCCCCGTGGTTTTCCCCGGAGCTGAGGGCGATGAAACAGTCGCTGAGACGGCTAGAGCGCCGGTGGCGGAAAACTCATTCTGAATCAGACCGGACACGGGCTAGAGCTCAACTTCGAGCCTACCAAGTGGCAGTGGCGACGGCGAAGAGGACCTTCTTCGCCGTTTCTATTGCATCTGCAGAAAACAGCAGCAGGAGACTCTTCCAGGTGGTTCGGACTCTATCAGAACCACCTTTGTCACCGGGGTCTGGTAGGGACCCCAAGATCTCCTGCAATGCTTTTGCAAAGTTTTTTGCAGATAAAGTCGCTCAGATTCGGAAGGAGGTAGACTCCACCGTGGGAGCAGGGCCGGGGCGGGAGAGTGCTAGAGCCCTGTCTAGTCATGTTTCATGGGATCAATTCCAATCTGTTACTGCCGAGGAAGTGGACAGGCTGCTTGGACGAGTGAAACCGACCACCTGTCTTCTTGATCCTTGCCCATCCTGGCTAATAAAAGCTAGCCGGGAAGGGCTGGGCGATGGGCTCCGCGGGCTGGTGAATGCTTCCCTCCATGAGGGAGTCTTCCCAGACCCGCTGAAAGAAGCGGTCATTAAACCGCTTCTTAAAAAAACATCTTTAGACCCGGCCAATATGGCCAACTATCGCCCAGTCTCAAATTTACCATTCCTGGGCAAGGTGATTGAGCGGGTGGTTGCTGAACAACTCCAGGCACGCCTGGAAGATGCGGACCATTTGGATCCCTTCCAATCGGGATTCAGGCCTCATCATGGGACTGAAACTGCCCTGGTCGCACTGGTTGATGATCTCCGCCGGGCTAGGGACAAAGGTGAGAGCTGTTTCCTAGTTCTGCTGGATCTCTCAGCGGCCTTTGACACCATCGACCATAACATCCTTCTGGACCGTCTAGAGGGGTTGGGAGCTGGGGGCACTGTTATACAGTGGTTCCACTCCTTCCTCCTGGGCCGTGTTCAGAAAGTGGTGGTGGGGGATGAGTGTTCAGACCCCTGGGCTCTCACTTGTGGGGTGCCTCAGGGTTCCGTCCTCTCCCCCATGCTTTTTAATATCTATATGAAGCCGCTGGGAGAGATCATCAGGGGGTTTGGGCTGGGTGTTCATCAGTATGCAGATGATACCCAGCTCTACCTCTCTTTTAAATCAGAACCAGTGAAGGCGGTGAAGGTCCTATGTGAGTGCCTGGAGGTGGTTGGAGGATGGATGGCGGCTAACAGATTGAGGTTGAATCCTGATAAGACAGAAGTACTGTTTTTGGGGGACAGGGTGCGAGCAGGTGTGGGGGACTCCCTGGTCCTGAATGGGGTAACTGTGCCCCTGAAGGACCAGGTGCGCAGCCTGGGAGTCATATTGGACTCACAGCTGTCCATGGAGGCGCAGGTTAATTCTGTGTCCAGGGCGGCTGTCTACCAGCTCCATCTGGTACGCAGGCTGAGACCCTACCTGTCCGCGGACTGTCTCGCCAGAGTGGTGCATGCTCTGGTTATCTCCCGCTTGGACTACTGCAATGCGCTCTACGTGGGGCTACCTTTGAAGGTGACACGGAAACTGCAATTAATCCAGAATGCGGCGGCTAGACTGGTGACTGGGAGTGGCCGCTGGGACCACATAACACCGGTCCTGAAAGAACTACATTGGCTCCCAGTACGTTTCCGAGCACAATTCAAAGTGTTGGTGCTGACCTTTAAAGCCCTAAACGGCCTCGGTCCTGTATACCTGAAGGAGCGTCTCCACCCCCACCGTTCAGCCCGGACACTGAGATCCAGCGCCGAGGGCCTTCTGGCGGTTCCCTCATTGCGAGAAGCAAAGCTACAGGGAACCAGGCAGAGGGCCTTCTCGGTAGTGGCGCCCGCCCTGTGGAACGCCCTCCCATCAGAAGTCAAAGGCACTAACAACTATCTGACATTTAGAAAATGCCTGAAGACAGCCCTGTTCAGGGAAGTTTTTAATTTGTAACATGTGTATGTATTTTAATGTATGCTGGAAGCCGCCTAGAGTGGCCAGGGAGACCCGGCCAGATGGGCGGGATATAAATAATAAATTATTATTATTATTATTATTATTATTATTATTATTATTCTGTTAGCAGCAGAAATGTATTTTTGAAGCCATCTAAACTATTGTGATAAGCAGGAAAGCTACAGAGCACAGGCAAGGGATACAGTGCACTTCTGGCTATAGACACTTCATCTGCATCCTCCTCTCTTCATAGGAGGATGAAGAGGATGAACTCTGGTATGCCCTGCTCTAGTCTTCTTCAAATACCAGTGTTATGTTAGTGTACCAGTCCACAGATCCTTGTCAGCAGCAGGTTGCACACATCACTGTGTGTGCAGGATTCTGTATGCACAGCTGGGTGGGGGGTGGTAGACAGTGTAAGTTTAAAAGGGGCAGATTGTTTCAGAAGGGATGGTATAAGTTTAGAGGAGAAGCCACAGAGCACCTGCTTTGCATACAGCAATTCCCAGATTCTAGCTCTGGCATCTCTAGTCAAAAGGTTCAGATAGCAAGTAATGGGAAAGGCTTTTACTTGTCTGAGACTCAGGACAGCTGTAGCCTTTCAGGTAAAGGTAAAGAGACCCCTGACTGTTAGGTCCAGTCGGGGACAACTCTGGGGTTGTGGCGCTCATTTCGCTTTACTGGCCGAGGGAGCCAGCGTACAGCTTCCGGGTCATGTGGCCAGCATGACTAAGCTGCTTCTGGGGAACCAGAGCAGCGCACAGAAATGCCGTTTACCTTCCCGCCGGAGCGGTACCTATTTATCTACTTGCACTTTGCTGTGCTTTTGAACTGCTAGGTTGGCAGGAGCAGGGACCGAGCAACGGGAGCGCACCCCGTCGCAGGGATCTGAACCGCCAACCTTCCAATTGGCAGGGTCTAGGCTTTGTGGTTTAACCCACAGCACCACCCGTGTCCCTTTCAGATAAGACAATTATTAATTAATTAAATGTGTATACCGCACTATACCCAAAGTCTTCAGGTTGGTTCACAACATAAGTTCTAGGCTCGATGGACAAATAGTCTGATCTGTAGTCCGAACATCAGCAAATTCTTACATTCCAAGACAAAGGCCCAAGTACAGAAACTTTTAGGAACACTGAATAAATGATACATGCTTCTTCATTTATATTCCACCATATAACAAAGTTTTCTCAGGGAAGTTTGCAAAATATCACTTTTAGAAACAACAATAAGACATATAATGTAATTATTGGTATAATGAATTAAAACAACTCTTGAGTTGTTAAGCGAGAGGATAAAACAATAAAGCTAAGAATATGATCTAAAATCTTGCTAGGTCTCTCAAAGTCTGGAAAATAAAAAGGGTCTTGTTGGCACCAAAAAGTTAAAGGTCAAAATCAACACTGATTTGTGCTTGGAAATAGTCTAGGAGCCATTATAGGGATTATAAATTTGTAGAACCCAACCCTGTTTGGTTACCTTTCGGCCATATTTGAGACCAGCTGAAATTTTTGGACCATATCCAGTCTGTTCCTTGTACAAAATACTGCAGTATTCCACACAAGAGGTTACCAGGATGTGACCAAGTGAAGCAAGGCTAAACCTGGTCAGCTAGTCGTATAGCTGGAATATACTCCTGGAACTATCCTATATAATAAAGAGCCTGTGTCCGTCCGTAGCTTTCCGTGTGTCAGTGGAATTCGCTACTGAGCATGCTCTCCACTGACGCAGGGATTGGAGGGAGCGGGGAGAGAGGTGGGAAAGGGGGTGGAGTCGCAAGGGAGAGGGAGATAGGAAAAGGGAAGAGTGACAACATGCACAAACACTCAGAGGTAAATAGTGATGGGTTCTGGGTAGGGAAAGGGCTATAAGGGAGGATAGAGGTAGGAAAAGGGTAGAGGGGACAGAGGTAGAAAAGGAGTAGAGGAACCTCAGAGGTAGGAAAGGTGTAGAGGTGCCACAGTGGTAAGAAAGGGGTACATGGGCCACAGAGGTAGGAAAGGGGTAGAGGGACCTCAGTCTGCTTTTACAAATGTTTCACCACATATCTTCTAGCGCCCGTTAATTTAACGGGCTGAACGTCCACTAGTGATATATAAAATGTCTGGTATCAGTTGCATGCAAGAGTCCTTTTTGACCAACTGATCTGTGGATAAGACCTCATTCTTTACTTTACAGTTCACCAGTTCCTAACTTCAAGGCTTTACTGGCTGCAGATTGTGCTCAGTGGTGGTGGGGATGTCACCTAATGGAAAAGGCTATCTGAAGCACAGTTTTGTGGGTATAATTCAGGTGGCTTGTGTTTTTATCAATAGTTACTTGAGAAGCCTGCCAACTGTTTCTTAGAAACAATTTCCTTCCCAATCTTCCTCATCTTAATGACTTTCTCAGTGACTCCCTGTCACTGAGCAGGTGCTACAGTAGGGGCTCCTTTCTTCTACACTTGTCCCCCATAACTAATATGTTAGTTTCCTGTGTCTTTCCCATCCTGTGTTTGCTGTTTTTTTGAATTGTGGAACCCTCTGAGTAGAGAGCCATATGGATTTTATGTTTTGTGGAGAGCCAAGCACACTGTTCATACTACATTTACAAGCTTATTACTTTATTTTAGTAATCTCTGAAGTTCTGCAGTAATGGTGAGTGTGAAGGGGAATATAGACAACTATGAGCGCCTCATTTTAAATTTAGACACTCATTTTAATGTTTTATTTCAAAGACTGTCAACCAGCTTTTGTTGATTGTTTTTAAAATTCATTTCCTCCAGGCTGTTTATAATAGCTAGGCTCCTATCTTTATTTGCATGCTTTTCTCCCTCTCTACCAAAGCGGATAATACTAGTTTTAATATTGTGTATTGTTTTTCCTGTATTAACATGCCATTGCTAACTAGGATGACTCTAGAACACAACTGTATTCTTTAGCAAAGCTTCAGCAGTATTTAGTAGCTTCAGTTAGCTATAGATGATGATTCACTTCTCCCCACTGTTGGTGTTTTATTTTTGGTACTTAAAATCGAGTTGTGACTTGTTACTTTGAGTCTGGCCACATTAATTAGCTAAAAGATCAAATCATTAGAAGATTATGCTTGATAGATGGTGTACTCTGCAAGTTATTTTGTTCAGCTAGTGTCTTATAATATTCTTCTGTACTTGAATATAAAATAAACTGCATTCAGTGACCTTGGCTAGGAGCCTCTCATTTCCTGGGCAGCTGCTGCTACTTGCTGGCTGTCTGACAGATGGGGCCAGGTCATGGATACCGGAGGACACCCTTGTAGTCATAAGCAAGTTGTAAATGTCACTAAGATTTTTTCTGAATGTCTATCACATGTGTATCGCTGATTCTGAAGTAGGTAAAGTGAGTAATCTTCTGGGGCTCCCAGAAGATAAATGCTCAGGCAGTATAGCAGAAAGTTGTGACATGCATCTATAAGCAGTTGTAGGAATCTGACAGATATTTAGCCCTTAGTTACTAGCCCTTTGGTTGAACTGACAGCACGCCTGCAAAGATAGGGAGGCCTATTTCAGCCCCATTAATGTCGTCTTGAATTCAAGCCCACAGCCTGGAAAATGATGAATGTTCAGTGATTGATGATTTCAGAGTCCTTAGGGATTCTGGGTGGTTTCTTATTGCTGCAGGCCAGAGCAATTTACTGTCTTGCTTGAGCCTGTCCTAGAAGTTGTTTAATGCTTCAATGCCAAGAGATTTTAAAAAGCTGGTTATGTGACATTCTAAGCAAAACATCAGTAAATACAAAAATTATGTTTCCTCCCCTTCCAAATTCTATGCCCTCAAATTCTGATCTTAGGAAAAGGTACCTCCCCACCCTTGTACAATGAAACAGAAAAGCAGCAATTTGTAGATTCTTCCTGTCACCATCCCTGAAGTTATTGAACAGTTTTTTATACCACTTGATTGTAGTAAAAACTCTAAGCAGCTTATAAGAGATATTAAAATTACCAATAAAAAACGTTTAAAACCTAAAAACATATACAATAATTAAATTAACAGTAAAAAAAGATTAAAACACATGTAACTTCTACATGTCTCATTAGGCTTGTCTAAACAAAAATGTTCTATGCAGGCACCAAAAATAGTACACTGACTATCAGATATTGCACCTACCTCATGCAAATAGGCAGGGAGTCCCAAAGCATAGGTGCTGCCACATGAAAATATTTTTTTTCTTACAACTGTGGAACAAGTACCTGTAACAGTGCCAGTTCTGCAGATTGAAGCAGTATGTATGGGTCAGATGGCGGGGAGGAGACAGTGGGTGGGGAGGAATAAATGTGTCTAGCAAAATATGAATGTGAGCAGTGCTGTTACATGGACTTAGGCTTAACTGCATTTGGGGATGAGTCTTGGATTCTGTTCATATTAAATTTTCTCCCTGAGTTTGTATTTGTAAAGATAGCAGGAGCAGGCCATTGGCATTATTCTCATCCTGCCTCACTACAGGTGGTGTTGAACCACCACTGAAGGTCTTGGTGACTGCTGCAGGCTTTATAATTCCATGATTGTGGAAGTAATGTGCTAAAATAAATGTGTTTGGTGACTTCTTCTGTGGTGAGGGACAGGCTAGAAATCCCTGGGAGGTGGGGAGAGCACATGGTCCCTAGGCCCAATCCCAGAGTTTCTCTGGATGATACAGTCTTGATAGTAGCATGTGCTATATATATTATAAGATTCCAAATCAACAGGTAACTTCATGTGGCTATGTGGCATTCAAAATAGTGAAATTCCTTCTTTAAATCTGTCATGGTGCCATAATTTCTGCCACTGCTAATTAATTTCTAGGAACTTTTCTGCTTGTAGATGTGGCTAGACCTGAATCTCAAAATTTGTGTTTAGGACACTTGCAATTAAGAGCCTTGCGATCAAATTATTATTATTATTATTATTATTATATTTTTAAAAGTGTACTATCAAACCCTTTGGAGCCTCTTCTTTTGAAGTTCATATAGTGTTGTTCTCCTAATACATTTAAAGGGAAAAGGAAGTTTACAAAGTGCTAAGAGGGTCAGCATTTGTGTGTTTGTTGTGATTCGCAGATTTGAAGACCAACCCACTGAAGAATGACCCACTGTATCTCCGCATTTAATTAGAAGAGTATCTTTGAACTCAATTAGTAGTGCTGCCCAATAATCTGTTAAATACTCTGTTCTTTTCCCATAGGGTTTTACAGACAGCCCTCATTATGGTGATCACTTGAATGATAGTCGATTAGGCCCCGATGAAGGATTGTCCCCGACACCTTTCATGAACTCAAATCTGATGGGTAAGTAGGTAATTATTTTTGAGTAGCCCCTCAAAGCCCCTCTGGCTTTGAGATATTTTTCTTCCCCTTTACTAGATGGATAGTAGTTCCTGTAAACATACGGTATTTGCACTTAAAATTTGCTTTACAGGGCAACTTCTTAGTCTAAGGATACTGTATTATACTGGTTTCTGAAAGAGGCCAAACCACCAACAGTAAATCTAATATGTATCTTTGTTCTGTTGCTTTGAAAAGTATTTGAATGCTTTCTATTACGCTTTATCAAAACTTGGAACTGCTTTTTCTGTTTTCAAAGTATAGTTACATCTTGATGATTTAGTAACAGCAATTCCAGCAAAAAATTGCACAACAAGATGAACAAAAGCTTTCATGAGCTAGGGTCCACTTCATCCTGTGTGTTGTGAAGATGGCTGAGAGACTGCTTAGCTGTTAGATAGGTTGTTTTCTTTGTCTTAAAATGCTGCTTCAATTGCTTTCTTTTTTGTGTGACCTAAATGTAGCAATTGCACTGATTTGTAGAATATTTGTTGAGGCAAGTTGGTTTAGCTTGTTCCTGTAGCCTAGGAATTCTTTACAATGTTACTTCATCTGCTAAACTGGTGTTGTCTGGTACATGTGACCTATTTGTGTTCTTGATGATATTGTCCTTTTAAGACACTGCCACAGTAATCTAAGTAGATTACATAAATCCAAATCCTGGTGGTCTTCTGTAGATCTTTCCATTTTACCTTTGTTTTCGGCTTTAGTCTTCCACAAACAGAGAAACAAATGGCTGGGTTGTACAAAGTACGCTCATAAGTAGAGCTGACCATCAAATGCCTGTTCCGTGGCCTGAAATCTTAACAATAGCAACATTTTCTCCAAAGCTAGCATCCTGTTTGGAAATCCCCCTCGCCCATTCATGGTAAGAGTGGGAGTTGTTTAAAGCCTCACAAACATCATCCCTGCTGACCTCCCCAAAGATAGAAGACAGTGTCTAAACCAGAAGATTTTGAAGTTACTTGAATGTGGAAAATCTCTTGCTGCACATATTGAACGTGCAAGAGAAATTGGGTCAGTAGTCAATGTAATGGAGATCCCACATGTGATGTGGTCTGCAGGGTCGTATCAGCTTAAGTCCTTGCTGCACTTGGAGTGGGAATGTACCAACTTTTTGTTTTGAGCACACAATTCAAGACGTTGGATATGACTTGCCCTGCCCTGCCCTGTTTTGTTTTATTTCATTATTTTAGATTAGGTTAGGTGAAACTCTTGGTTATAATTTTGTGCTTCATACGCTGAGGAATTTACTTCCCATCATCCCTGCTACGTTTGTCATACATGTCTTTTGCGACATTTATTATCATATTCTTGCCCGGCAGCAGGTGAAATTTTTCTTTAGGCTGCTGTTTGTATTATAAGATTGTATGACAACTTTAAGGGTAGGGCTGTATTGCTGTTTATGTTTACTTTTTAATATAAGTGTCATTGGAGTTTTGAGATTTTCTTAGAAAGGCAGTTGATGTACTTTACAATATTACTGCAAATTTGATGCTGGCTGCATTTCTTGTACCAGAGTCTCAGACTGTTTGTTTGAGGCTCCAGTTTTTGGTGATTTGAACTTGGTGATTTGCTCACCCTTGCTCAACTGGAGTACAACAATTGCTTTTCACAGTCCTTTAAACTATATAGTATTAGAACTGAGATAACAAACATATTTCATAATTTCTGTCCTGACTTACAAGCACTATTAAAAACAGAGAATTATGTGTCAACGGGATATTGTTTCTGTATATCATATTCAGCCATAAGCATGTTTGCTTGAAAAGATAGCAGATTATGAATTGCCATGGTCTTTGATGATGGAGCTATTAAACACTTTAATTATCTTGTACATTGCAGGAGCTAGAAATTTTGTCTAACAAGAGTTGATAGTGATTCAGTAATGAACAATTTGCTGTGGAAAGATGCATTTTAATATTCATTTAGACATTTTAAAGTGCTTTTGTCAGAGGATGTAAAGCTGTTATGTTGAACTGAGTTGTGTTCATTCGTAATTCCAGAATTATCCTGTTTATGTTGTCAGTGTGAAAAAAGTGTTTTCTTTGCAGTTCAAGAAACACAATTGAGTTGTTCTGGTACCAGAGTAAGATAATGGCATTATATGAACTTGTAACCAGGTTGAAATGTGCTCAGGGTAATGTTGCCATATCTGGAATTTCATTTCTTTCATTAAAATAGGTACAGTACAAATGTAACTTGCCTTTCATCTATAAGGTGCCAGAGCTGAGTACAATGCACAAAACCAACCATATATTGGACAATACAAAATTACACCAACAAGACAGTTGAAAACATGTTTTTAAAAGTCACGAGTGTTCCATAGGCTTCACTTTTCCTTTCATGTGAATTTCCCCACTTCCAGACCTCACCATGCTTAAGAGATATGGAGCATCATGTGTGAATGTGCACTTGCTCCATCTCCCTCCCACATGAATTTTCCTTTCCTGTTCCTTTTTCATTGTGAACATAGTTTAATAAGCTGAGAGTCATTCCCCATATGCAGCTGCTATGCTCCTTCCTTTGCAGGAGTGAGCAAACAAGCAGGGAAGTCTTTAGTTAATTATAACTTTCCATTGCATGCAAACTGGGGAACTGTTGTTAATGGCTTCCAAATAAGCCAGAAAATAAACTTTAAACCATGAGGCTCATCCATATCTTGACATATTAAATGAAAATATGATTGGCCATTATGACTGCACCGTGGCTAATGTTCACAGTGAGTACCTTTTGAACTAGGGTGGGATGAGGAATGTCAGGCCCAGACCTCTCCATCTAGCCTTCAAGACATGCCCAGAACAAAAACCCTCCCTCACCAGCCCTGCTCTTCACCCTCCGTGAATCTTTTTGCCTAGCTGGAGTGTGTTATTGAGCTATGTTAATGCCTCTTTCCTTGATGGAGAGATGTGCGTGTGTAGAAAGAAAACTTTTGCACATCTAAAATAAAGTCTCTGGTACAAAGGTAAGAGACATATCTGTTCCACCCATGTTTGCCTTTTATCATCTGAACCCTAAATCACCCTGTACCCAGCTTACTGGGAGCAGGCATTGTGGCCTGGTGCGGCTTGTGGAAGAAGCATGCAGCATTGGGAACCTTCTGCCCAATGCAAGCTGATATGTGTGCACCTTGCAGCCAGGTAAAGGGTAGGGACTGGGAGCTGGGATTCAATCCCCTTGTTGTTCACCTTCCAGGGGGGATAGCTTCTGGACCAGAGCAGGAGCATAAAAGAGGCAGACCCACTCAGCTGATTCCACCTTGGTGTTAGGTTGAGCTTCCCACCCTATAATGTTAATGTTGTTTAATTTTGAATCAATTTTCAGATTGTCACTCTTTCCTTCGACAGAAGAGACATTGGGTTGGATCCTTTGAAATGAAGTGTCAGGGGAGGGGCTTGGAGGGCTTTTGTCAAGAAGACCAGCTCATGACAGGGGAAGTTTGCTATAAGTGGTTCATGCTGTGGGGAACCTCAGCAGTGTCCGACCCTAGCTGCTGAAAGATAGCTCATCAACCAGCAGGCTGGTTTATCATGTGGATACAGGCTTAATGCCTACGCCAAACCTGTTGCACTGTAAATTGTGGCTTATTTTTATCCAACCTAAAATGGTGCATGTTGTTATTGGCTGCTTGCTTGCGCCCCTCACAGCTACACTGCAAAGATGTTTTGAAGTTGGCTTGTATCCACTAACCATGAAAGATAAACTCGACTGTCCAGGTTTGGGCGATAGAGCTGTGGAGAAGAAGGAATGCTCTAGAGAACTTCTTGCACCCCCTTTCCTGCTGAACTGCTGCACGACAGCCCTGCAGTCCTGCCCATTGGATCTTACTAACTGGTAGTTGCTGCCACCACCCTTTTTGGTCACCTGTAGTCCCAGATACAGGAAGGAAAACAGGGGATGTTAATTGTTAAATCCTGGGATCCTTGACCAGCATGCCTCATGCCTCCAGCCAATCACTTACAGTTTACACAGGGGATAAAGTCAGCTCTCCAGCCCTCTGCCTTTCCCAGAGAAAAGGGCGTCTTCCTGGCTTTATCCACTCTTGGTTTTAGACTTCCAGTAGCATGTAACCAATAGCGATCTAGGCACATGGCAGTTCCGAAATCCCAAGACTGGCAAACACACTGACTGCACTAGCCTAGTTGTGAAACTTTATTAGAAATAACAGGGAAAAAGCAGCCAACAGGCCAAACGGAATACAAAATAAACCTGAGTGCTGTGCCTCTAAAACTCACCTATATCCTGGTTTATGCACTTCAACATGATATTCCTAGTCTATTTACAAGTATGCAGAATAGGACAATTAAACAAACCATGAGGAGAATCAACTTCCTGGTGGTTTGGAAGACCCAGCCTGGATCCCTGGTGGTGAGATAGGGAACATATGAGGGAGATATGCATGAAAGGATGAGTGCTAGCTAATACTCTGGTGCAGAAATGGGTAGTTACTGATACTGTGGTACAGGAGTGCTCCAAGGTCTGCCCTGTTTCATAGAATCTGAATAGAAACAGATCCATGCAAAATCCAACTCTCTTAGTCAGAACGGAGCCTACCAGCTTTTTATCCAAAATGCAATGACCTGAATGTCTTCGAGTCCTTTGCCCATTCAGATAAATAATCATGTTACCCTACATTAATACAAGGTTGCTCTGTATTAACCCTGCTTTTGTCAGGACAGATTTAACACTAAAGGAAGCTTCTGGTATTTAATCTGATTCTGGAATTAGGTCATACTACAGCTTGCCTTTAAAGAATCCTTATGCAGTACTTTTTGATTGAACAAGTGTGTGGCTCACACTATTGATAGGAGCATGCATATATGTACAATATGCTTTCTTCTGGTTGGTTGCAGTGCATCTATTTTCCATCAAAGGTTGCACCTGATGGTGTCAAATTGCTGAAAGCTACGTAATTGGGTATCACATAATGTAAGCTGTTAGAAATGAGTACTCTGATTTAAGACTGTTTGACATGAAAGAAGGGAAAAGAATATTGTGCTTTTGTAGTAGACAAAAGTTGTTGGTGGATGTCTTGATGATGCAATTTGGAAGAAATGTTGAGTGGGGTTTGTGTGTGTATGAATCCCTGGTGAACCAAATTACCTTCTTCTAAGAACTGCATTAATTACTCTGGCCTGCAGTTATAATTTTCTCTATCTGTGATTTGAATTACCAGTAGAAGCTGACTTTTAGCTTAATCCTGTTTTCCATTGCTGTGTGGAATAAGGGGAGGGGTTGAATTTGAGCTGGAAATGATATACTGTACTATTGCCGAGTACCTTGAGACATTTAGAAATGAAAGCCCTTGTACAGCTTTTTAAAAAATGTTTGCTTGTTTGCTCTTGTCACACTCTGGGTCCGAATACTCTATAACTGTGATGCCTAGCTATGGTTCGCCTTTTGGACAGAAATGACTTGTCTACTGTACACCATGCACTGCTAACTTCCAGGTTGGATTATTGCAATATGTTTTATGCGGAGCGACCCTTGAAGATGACTTTGAAACTTCAATAAGTTCAAAATGCAGCAACCAGATTACTGACTGGGTTTCTATTTAGATTTCAACTCCTGATTTAAAATAGCTGCACTGGTTGCCAATTTGTTTCTGGGCCCAATTCAAGGTGCTAACCTAAGTGATTTAAGCCCTAAACGACAAAGCCCCCAGATACCTGAAAGATTGCCTCCTTCCCTACTCGACCCTCTTGGGTGTTGAAATCTTCAGAGGGGGCCCTATTATGAAACTCCCTCCCCACGGAGGTGCCTCTGGCTTTTTCACTATGCGGTTTTCAGCAAAGGCTGAAGACACACCACTTTCCCCTGATGTTTGACACTTGAGATGTATCACAGCCACCTTATTTCTGCAATTTTAAGTTTTTTAAAACTGTTTTTGCATTGTGCTTGTATTGTTGTAACACACCCTGGAGCTTTAGGGAGAGGGACAAGAGGAGGAGTATGATGATGATGATGATGATGATGATGATGTAACTTTTCATATTGGTTTGTATATAATCCCTCTCCTTTATAAGTTAGGGTAGGTTTGATCCATTAAAGCTCCATCTTGCATGCTCAAACTCTGATTTTATACATTTGATCTGACTTTAGAAAGTCAAGTCCAAATGAGTTGTTAATGGATAAAGCAACCTTTGCCATAATTATACTTGCCTCTGATCAAAGGGATGATGTGGTGTGGCCTAATAAGCTCATATAATTTATTTCTCCCCAAGTGTTACATGAATTGAATTTTGCTCACAATGAAGACATGCTGTCATCTATTTTTCATTTTCCTTTTATGGAAACTAATGGGTTTCAGGAAAATTAAATTACATGATAATTCAGTGCCGGTAGTGTATACAGAGCCTTTTTACCCTTGGGTTTTTATACATCTAAGGGTATGTTCAGCTTGTTTTTTACACACACACACACACACACACACACACACACACACACACACACGTTTATGGTAATATTTCAGTCAGATGGCTTTAAGCACAGTAGTACCTGAAGGCTTTATACAAATGTATCTGTACTGTATATGGCAGCAGGTGTCCATTTGTGTTCCTCCCCCCTCCACAAGGTTCTCTCCCTCTTCCATGTTAGCAGCTGTGGCAGTCTGAGGAACAGCAACCGCCATCAGGTGTAGGACATTATAATTCACAGGTCACAAGAAGTTGCCACGTTGATATTTCTGTCTTTGCTGCAAATCCTCTAAGGGGGTCATCTTCCGTGACCATCTTGCTGCTCTCAGCACTGTAGAGACATTGCCTTTGAAGTCAAGTGCAAAGAAATTGTGGAGTGAGCAGGTGTAAGGATACAGGGGTTTTTTCACTCAAGGGAGCATACAGATAATCTGAAAAGACAAGTGGAGATTTTGATCTGCCAGTTACATATGCTCAGAGAGAAAAATACCACTATAGTTTTGAAAAGTGTCCCATTTAATTTTTAAAACATAGAACTAAAATTATTTTTCTTTATTTGAATATCAACGAGGTGGTTGAACAGTGTTCTCGAAGCTACCAACATGAGTCTGACCAAACTGCGGGAGGCAGTGGAAGACAGGAGTGCCTGGCATGCTCTGGTCCATGGGGTCACAAAGAGTCGGACACGACTAAACAACAACAACAACAGCAACAACAAGGGATTATTAGGAACGTGGGTGGCGCTGTGGTCTACCACTGAGCCTTGGGCTTGCCAATCAGAAGGTCGGCGGTTCGAATCCCCGCGACGGGGTGAGCTCCCATTGTTTGGTCCCAGCTCCTGCCAACCTAGCAGTTCGAAAGCACATCCAAGTGCAAGTAGATAAATAGGTACCACTCCAGTAAACGGCGTTTCCGTGTGCTGCTCTGGTTTCTCCAGGAGCGGCTTAGTCATGCTGGCCACATGACCTGGAAAAACTGTCTGTGGACAAACGTCAGCTCCCTCGGCCAGTAAAGTGAGATGAGCACTGCAATCCCAGAGTCGTTCGCAATTGGACTTAACTGTCAGGGGTCCTTTACCTTTACCTTTTTAAGGGATTATTAGGGAATGAATATGTAACCATGCAGAAATCATTGTCCTCTAGCCATTCCGCACATCTAAGAAATCTTTGGAACTCCCTGCCTATTGACACCAAGCAGGTGCCTTTGCTGTACTCTTTTTCGGGACCTGCTTAAAATGTGTTTGTTAAGGCAAGTCTCTCCAGACATGTAGAAGCTACACGTGTTTTCTCTCTTTAGATATTGTAGATATTTTGCAATGGCAATGTGCTGCAGCCCCGAGCCTCTCAGATGTCTTTTTGTAGGGATTTGCTCGTAGAAAAAAATACTGTTAGTGCTGACCTGGTACAGACTATGTCACTTCTTACCTTTTAGTTTTGTAGGCAGAAGTGGGAAAAATGCACTGTTTGTTTACAGTTTCTGTTTATTATTAAAATTCAATGAAAATTTACTTTCAAAAAAATATAAAGACTTATGTTATACTAAAGGCCCATTGGTGTTGTGGCAAGTTAAGAGCACTGGAGATCTCTGAGATGTCACAGCAATAATTGAAATAAGTTACAGTAAATTATTTGTTACCTTCTATAGAAGCAGCAGGCATGAATACAGTGTGGAGATGCAAAACATGACACTAAAATAAAACTTCTTTGACATATCCTTTTCTGTGCATTGAAAATAAGTCTGGATTAATACAAGTAATGGGTGGAAGTATTCAGAGTTTATAATCATAGTAACCTCACGACACTTGGTATAGCTAAGTATGGTCCTAGGATTTCATGGACATAAAATTTAGGAGACAATAATTTGTTAGGGGAAGTTTTGGTGGTTAGTGAAAGGCTTCTAGTACAAAGTTGGAAAGATCAATCCAGCAATCAAACAGTGGACTAGCATCTGGGGAGAAACTTAATGTATAATTGTAAAACAAAGGTGGACACTTGCCGTTCTATCTGGGTGAAATATGAAATATGTCCCCATTATGCTTCCTTTTGATGCCATATATGTGTTGGTCAGAAAAGGAAAACAATATAAACCTTCTGGGGATATAAAGAGATAAAAGAGCAATCGTCCAGCAGGTCTGTATAAGTACTCGCACTCTGTAGGCTGGCTGCCAGATTTTACTTTTTTATTTTCTGTCCCGCTCTGCTCTTTTGCCTCAGGAATGATTGGTCTGAATGCAAGATGCCACACAGTGGCAGTATGGGGCTACACTGATGAGTGGGGAAAGCTTTAATTAATTATCTTCATATATATATATATATATATATATATATATATATATATATATATATATATATATATATTGCACAGGTACTGCACTAGAAAAGTTGTCAAAATAAATATTTTGCAGTAGTCTAAGGGGAGGTATGTTTGTGTATTCACACATTAAAATTTGCCCCTTTAGCTCCACTAGCCTAGTACCTTATTTTTGTGTGAAAATGGAATCGTATGTGGTTTTTGCTGCAAAATGAATGATCTTGTCACTGATCTTGGACTGAGCAAAATATCCTCCAAGGCAGAAGTTTTTAGCTTCAAGTCGCTTTAGTCTCCACTCCGTACAGTTTCAACTCCGTGACTTTACTTCAAACTGCACTCTTATTAATATGCACAACCTAAAATGCTTTCAATAGAAGGTTATTAGAATGCTAGTTTGCATCCTTCAGTGAATGAAATGATGTGTGATTATGAAGTCATCAGGCATGGACCAGTAAGACTCGAGAGAGCCTCCCCCCTCTGAAGTCCTTAGGGTGCCATTGATTGGTGACCATGTGTTTGTGCCCGATAGACTGTGAAATGGTGTGTTGCTACACGGCTGTGTTGCACCTGCGCCCCACCAAGGTGATTGATTGGTTTGGTCATGTGGAATGTTCCCATCTGGTCTGCAGTAATGTGTTCTCCCCCACCCCCAGCATATAGCAAGCGCTGCCTTAATAACTATAGCAAGTAGTCGCAAAAGGCTAAGGAAGATGTTCCTTTTTAAAATAGACTAGGATTTCAGGCCATACTTTTTCCCATTTCTGTGGTATGTGTTTTTGGTTTTAATGAAACCAAAGACTTAGTATGCACGCGCACACACACACACACACACACGAAGGTTGAGCAATGGTGTATAAATAATAGTTGATATCAAAAATAATTTAAGGGACCAGCATCAGAGGTCTAACCCCCATTTCCACAGAACACTTCTACTGTCTGATTAATTTATTATCCTTAAAACCTCACTTTTTTAAATTGGTTGTTTTATTTATCGTTAACAATTTTGAAACCTAAATAGCAAAAAAATATTATGTGGTTGTCTTAGTTTTTTCTCGCTCAAAGATTCATTTATAATATTGGGCAGTCTTGTTTGCTATTTCTTAATCTCAGTTTTTTCATAATTGATCTATTCATTCCATCTAATGACTAATTACATATCAGACCACTTCATCAGCAGTATTCATCACTGTAGAATGTAATAATGACATTTCAACAAAGGAAAAAATAAATATGCAAATAAGAACTCATTAACATTTGCACGAGCTGTTTGAATAATCACATTGCTTACAAGACTGTAATTAACCGAAATTGATGCTGTGTTCAGGATTTGATGGTGTGTTTTCTCAGCATTTTATTGTTACTACTCTGGGGGCTGGAACGAAGTTCTGCTCTTCTTTGAGCCTCATTTCTGACTTGATATGATGAGTTGTGCCAGGTACCAGAGACTTTGGGGAGTTTTTAATTCATCTATGACCTACCCTCAATGCATATGAAGATATTTGATTTAAATGGCCTTATTTCTAATGAAGCACTGTTAGACTTCTGTAATTATGCAACAACTATGGGGAAGAAGAAACCATGAGAATTAGAAAGTGCTCATTTTTAACAGCATTGTTACACATACCACATTATATTGATTTAGGAGTATTATTTGCATGCAGTATATTATGCAAATAAAGATTTGTTCAACAAAATGATTTTGTGTCGGGAGGTTCGAGTTTAGTGTAATTGAAAATCAGTTGCTTAGGAAAATTATAAAATATATAGTCATTTCACAGCAGTTTCACTTATTCTGTTCTCCTTCATTTTTGTGCTGTGTTCATGGCTTTTGCCATAGCTATTGTTTGTGTCAGGTTTTTTGGATGACTGCAAATGCTGATTATAACAAGTTTAAGGAATTTTCTTTGTTGAATATGTACCCATGCCATATGGTTCAACACAGAACATTAACTTGACAGGGATAATACATCCTATATAATAATCTTGAAGTGTCCCTGCTTTTCCGTGTGTCACGGAAGTGCGTTGTGTGCATGTCACAGATGGACGCAGGGATTGGAGGGGGCGGAGAGGGGGGCGGGACGACGCAGAGACACTTCCGGCCGGGCGAAACTGCGCCGCCGCCATTGCCAGGGGGAAGCGGCGCAAAGCGCCGCTCCCGCTACCGCCGCCGCCCGTCTATGGAGGCTCCCACTGCCGCCGCCCGCCGCCCGCCAATCGAGGCTCCCGCCGCCCCGCCGCTCCCGCCACCTATGGCGGCCGATGCGGCCGGCGCTTGCTCGGCCTGCGGGAGCCGCGCCCCCCCAGGAGGCCGTGGCCGAGAAGCCGCCAGAGAACGAGGCCCCCCATCCGGCCCGCGCCCTTCCCTGCGCGCTGCCCAGCCGGTGGGGGTCCGAGGCGAGGCGGCCTCCGCTGACAGGCCAGCCGGTCGCCCCCGCCGAAGCCTCCCGGTCCCCCGGCTCCTGCTGCTCCGGCTCCTAGAGCCCGTTTTTAACAGGCTAAATTCACTAGTTGTAGTATATGGAGACAATTTTGCCTGCAGCTTCACTGTTACTCATTCTGGTTGGGGGCCACAAGTACAGAATTCAGTTAACATGCAGATGAATTTGCTTGACAAGAGTTGCACTTCTAATTTTTGCCATGTAATTGACGCACGCCCTCCTGTTTTAAGGTAGCACCAATAGTAAACATTGCATTCACTGAGAGGAAGAAATATACCTATCTAATAGTGGATTAGATCAAATATAATGCCAACCCTTTACGTGTTTTCCACCTTGCTTCACATGCTCAAATTTCTCTCCTTATTTCTGATTTAGTGACAAGCCTTAGTTGATGCAGTTGAACTGGACAGACTCTGTGTCATGCAAGCCATAGTTTTCCTCCTAATTATAGCTTACAGTCTGGTTTGCTGGCAAACAATGGTACTCACAAACCATAATTTGACCAGTTCAGATGTAAGACGTCAGAGCACTTGAAGGCAGAGGGTAGTGCATACACACAACTTGTCACTATAGACCAGAGCTTTCCAAACTTTTTATGTTGCTGACACACATGCATCATTTACGACACAGTAATACAGTTTTACTAGCAAACTAGTAAAAAGTTCCATAGTTTAACCATGCACTGCATGAAGAAGTACTTGAACAATAGTGGCCCCAGAAATGCTCCCTCTGCCCCCAAACACCTCAACAACAAGCAGGAAAAAGATGATTGTTATTATTGTCATCAACATTATGATGCCTCTGCACTAGACTGCACCCACAACTGTGAAACAATCCCTGCTGCAGGGTATGCAGCAGAAATGAGAAAATGTTGCCATATGCAACATCCCACCCAACATCCCACCCTCATATTCCACTGTGGTTTTTCCCAAACAGCTGCATGCTCCATGTACAGGCAGGCAGCAAAACAAACATAGCAATAATTGCTCCCCCCCACCCCAATTTTCAAAAAATTTCCTCAAGCAGCTGCCTGTTGCCTATTCCATGTGGATGGCAGGCAACAAAACAAACAGGGCAATAAACAGGTGGATCCAATGACTTGAAAATAAGACAAAAACAGTTAAAGTACACTAAAGTGAAGTAGGAAACAGTAACTCTTTGGGACCCCAGCGGTTTCTATTGTCCAAATAATTCGCTTGTCAACCACAGCTGTGATTTCATTTACAGTGGTACCTCGGGTTAAGTACGTTTCAGGTTAAGTACGTTTCAGGTTAAGCACGTTTCAGGTTAAGTACGTTTCAGGTTAAGTACGTTTCAGGTTAAGTACGATTCAGGTTAAGAACTCTGCTAAGAACAGAAATCGTGCTTTGGCGGCGCAGTGGCAGCAGGAGGTCCCATTAGCTAAAGTGGTGCTTCAGGTTAAGTATACTTCAGGTTAAGAACGGACCTCTGGAACAAATTAAGTACTTAACCCGAGGTACCACTGTATTGGCTACAAACACTGACAGGCAGGAGCAGCTAAGCCAGTTCATTTTGGTTAGAAGGGCACCTATGTATTTTGTTTCGTAGCCTTTTTTCTAGGAGGGCTAGAAGCTTCATTTTCTTTAAAAATGGAAGCTCAGATACTGGGATCCCCACCTGAAGGCACCAGAGAAAATCTTTGCGGACTATGGTTGGCAACCCCTGAAGTAAATGTTACAATGATAAGAGGGGAAAGCTCAAAAATGGCCTAATACCGGTAACTGAAAAACAAATTGGGAAGAAATGCAGTCAGCTCACAGATGCTCCACAAGAAAAATAAAACTAAATTCACTATGTAAATTATTAATGGCAAATTATTTGCTTGGCTCTTCTAGACATTTAGAGGAAATGGAATTGTGGACCTCTGAACTATCAAGCAAAGTAGAACACTAGTTATCTCTTTTGTAAAATCATCACATATAAAAGTAACCAACACACAACTAAAAGGTCAGCAAAAGGAGGGTATTCAAGTAACAATATGCTTACAACCATAATTATTTTTATTAAGCTGTGAAAAATAATTATACCTTAGTTAACATTCTGCATGTATTTAGTAACTGCTTATAAACTGCAGCAATCCAGGAACATGACCACCTGGGAAGAGAACGTAATTAAAATGATAATAGGCCCAATGAGAAGAGAGGGTATTTGCTCATCTTTGGCCCAGGGGAAGAGTACCCGTTAACAAATGCCTCAAAATGTAAACAGCACAACAAATCTTTTGAAATATTCATCCTGTTGGGAAGAAGCAGTTATGTTAAGGTGCAACATTAAGCAAAAATAAAGGCAAGGGAACATGCAATCCTACATGCCTTTTTATAGCCCGATCTTTTACTGCTAGTGAGTTTTGTTTGATTAGCATTTTCTGCACACTGGCTAGAAAAAAATAGGCTGCTCAAATTTTAAACAAGCAGGTATTGGAAAATGAAAACTATTTCAAACATTCAGGTTGCACATGGTACCTGTCCAGTGCGTTATCCTCCATCCCCTCCACCTTAGCTCATGCAATCCATTATACTTTAGGATCTCATGCATTTTGGGGGAAAGTACTGAGTATGTGGTTTTCCCCTGCCCCTAGATGCTTATTGGTGTGTATGTGAAGTGGAATACGTTTAGGAGAAGACAAATGAACAAAAGAAAAGCACAGCTAGATCAAACCAAATGCCATCCATAGTGGCCAACCAGATATCTATGGATGCTCACATATACGGTATTATAAAATCGACATACTGTAGTATTATTTTTTCATATTGTTTCAGTAAATTAAATCAGCATATATTGCATGTAAAGTGCTCAAACATTGCTTTGTTTTGTTCTGGAAGTTGTGAGACTCCAAGTCATTTGGATGTTTAATGTTAAATTCTGTATTTGCTTTGCAATCAATAGTTGAATTATTGAAGAGTTGTGAAGTATTTTAATCCCCTCCTTTTTTTTAAGGAAGGGCCCAGAAAATCCAAAGATGTAGTGTACTGAATTTCCAAGACTTGAATTTCCATTAAATTTAAGACTGTAGAGTCAGCATCAGAATAGTTTTAACAGACAGTGCCTATGGTTCTCTAATTTATACTAACATCACTCTGCTGAAAAAGTTTACTCTATTACATGCAGGGATATTCTTAATTTTGCCACTGTGATAACCTGCCCAACTCTTTGTGGTACTGAGATGTGCAGCTTTAAAATGACAGGAGTGCTCATTCAAAACAAAAACACAGTGTTTTGCCTCCTGATATTAATCTTTTATTCTCTGCCTCTTACAGCAACTTTGAACACCCCCATAGCAAACATTTACACATCACCCTGCAGTCCACACCATTTCATTCAAAATGTGGTAGGGTGAATGCATTCATAAATGATCTGGGGTTGAGCAGTGAGAGGGTCAGATTTTCAGGTGACACTAAACTGTTTAGGATGGTGAAAATCTAAGTAGGGTGTTCCCTTACATTCTTATGCCATATGTTGTGTTATAATGGTGAAATGCTAGATCAGAGGTTTTTACAGTGGTACCTCAGGTTACATACGCTTCAGGTTAAGAACTCTGCTAACCCAGAAATAATGCTTCAGGTTAAGAACTTTGCTTCAGTATAAGAACAGAAATCGTGCTCTGGCGGCGCAGCGGCAGCGGGAGGCCCCATTAACTAAAGTGGTGCTTCAGGTTAAGAACAGTTTCAGGTTAAGAGCGGACCTCCGGAACGAATTAAGTACTTAACCAGAGGTACCACTGTATATCAATCTAGAGTGTATTCATCATAGCAGGAATGGGCCCCCCCCCTTTTCTTTTTTTGCTTTTTTGAGGGTTGCATTTATTCTTGTCCAACCCTTTAGGACTGTAGGACAGCAGTGGAGATGACCAAAAAAGGGATGTGGTGTCCCCCCCCAACACAGATAACTCCCTCTTCAGAATGAAGAGGGGGGTTGCTGAAGTTGCATTCTCCACGATCCTTCCTGCTGATACAGTTTGCCTTTGTCAATGGGGAAGCCACTGGCAGCAGTCAGTTCTCCGCTTCTCCACAGAAGGAGCAGGCAGGTTTCCCAAGTGATGGCAGTGACTGCAAGCATTCAAGAAAGATCAAAGTGTTCGGCTGTTTGCTTCCGCATCAGTGCTCCAACCAGCTTGGATGTTTTTCATGTTGAGGCAGAAATCTCCAAGCATTGTGTTAAGATCAGAGCAGATGAGAGAGAAAGAGAGATCACTACTGCCATCCAATGCCTCCTGAAGTGTCGAGAAGCAGCAGGGTTTTCTCCCAGCACTGACAGTGCTGATCCTGCTGGACTCTGCAGGTGACATTTTTTTTCCAGTGGATATGCTGCCACTGTTGCTGCTGCCACTGATATATGCAGGAGGGTACTGGCAAGCCAGTTTAAATGATTAAGTAGACATAGTTCATGAACGCTTTAGTTGCATATTTGATTTTGTGATGGCGTTATGGGAAGGGTGTGTATTTAATTTTTCTCTCTCTTGGAAGAGTGAGAGGATTGGAGCAGAAGGAATATATTGGAGCAGCTTTCCCTGCCCCATCACTTGTTTGCCAGCGCTCAATGGCAGCCTGTTGCTCAGTGGAAGTTGAGGGCAGAAGGTGTTTCCAATGTACTCTTTGTTTTATCCCCAGCTGATCCCACTTCATGAGACTACCTGGTTTCATGGCAGTGGCCGCTGCCCTTCTTTGTATTAATGCAATGGAGATGTAAGCAGCACTGTTGTGACAGGACACACTCTTTTCCTGAGATGCTTCCTGTGAGCATGGGGTAGGGGTTTGAAATGCTGCATGCTCAGCAGGAGCAGGAGGCCTTGGGTTGCCATGAAAACCCTGCCTGATTTTGTAGAGTGGATCAGGACCAAGAAATCCTGGATTCAAATTCCCACTTAGCCACAAAGTTCACTAGGTGATCTTGGCTCATTCACTATTTCTCAGCCTCACAGGAGAACCACCCCTGAGCTCTTTGGAGAAAAAGCTAGATAAACCTGAGTTCAAGTTTAAGGGCAATTCCCCTCTAAGGAAAGGTTACAGCATTTGGACATTTTAGTTTAGAGCAAAGGCAAATAAGAGGATACACAATTCTATGTGTGTAAAACTGCATGTTGCAGATAAAGTGGATAGGAAAAAGTTTGCCCCAATCCCATAATGCTAGAATATGGGGCCACCCAGTGCAGCTAAATGTTGGAAATTTCCAGCAAAATTAAGTACTTCTTCGCAGAGCCACCAACTTGGATGGCTCCAAAAGAGGTTTACACAAACTCATAGAGTCTACTAACTATGACTACTAACCTACTAAGTATGCCTCAGAATAGCAGTTGCTTGAATTGCAGGTGGGAAGAGTGCTGTGGCATCAGGTCCTGTTTGTGGGTTTCCCATAGGCGTTTGGTTAACCACTGTGAGAACAAGATGTTGACCTAGATGGGTCTTTGGCCTGATCCATCAGGCATTTCCCACATTCTTTTATTAATAATGCACCCACCTTCATTAAAAAAAAGAAAAAAGATTCCATACAATATGGGGGAAGGAAAAACAAAAATACAGAAAAGCTCACTACCAACATATTTTTCATTGTTAAAAATGGAAACAAGATTTGAACAAGATCAAAACAGCCAGCACTTGTTATCAGTTCTTCAGACGTTGCTTACAGATCTTAAGAGCCTGAAATATAACATTGACTGTCAGCTGCATGGAATTGCATATCCATGACCAGGAAGGCCATATGCTGCTCTAAAGATCTTTCTGGGAAGGGAGCAATTAGAGAATAAATAAATCTTTTGACCCTATAAAAATTACAAAATAGTAACTTGTATAATGCAGTTTCTAACTCCTACTTTTTACATGGGCATACACGCTTCACATATGGCATGCTGTTAAATCTTTCTTCAAAAATAGCTGGCAAGAAAATGCTGTAGGAAATTAATGTAAATGGTTTCCTATACTTTAGGACAAGTAACAACTTCAAGTAATTAACAGTCACCTTGTGGATTTACAGCACCTCCTGATGTGATGGTGTTGTTGTTGTTGTTGTTGTTGTTGTTGTTGTTGTTGTTGTTGTTCTACACACTGTTTACTTGCTAAAATGGCTTCTATGTATTGAAGAACATGCCTGTTATAGAGCAGGGATGGATAATCTATGACCCTCCAGTTGTTGAATGGACTCCAAACTCCTATCAACCCCAGCCAGCATTGTCCGGAATGATGGGAGTTGTAGTCCAACGAAATCTAGAAGGCTCCACATTCTCAATTCCTGTTACAGAGTTCTGATGTCAAATTGCATTGATCTGTTAAGAGAAACCAAATGTTTGCATTATTGTAGGGCACCTAAAAAAGGAGGGTACTGACATACCACACATACAAAATTTGTTTAACTGGAAATTCTTCTAACCACTCCTAAGAATTTTCACACACAAGCAAGTTAGAAGTACACTCTTCCAAGAGTAAAAACTGCAGACAATAAATTCCACCCCAAAGCCAGACCTTGCCATCTACTGAAATAGAAGTATATTCTATCCTAAGAGCTGTTGATGTCACATGTTTGGGCTGAATTATCTCAGATCTAGAATTTAGCCATGCAGTGCTGGTTTTGCAATGAGATTATGGGTCTAGTTGTTTTGGCCCTTGGAGTTACCTATTTCAGAGTGAATCTGTACTGCCTGGGAGTGCAAAGGCCCAACGACAGCAGTCTGTAAATAAAGGAAGTGACTATTTAATACAGTATATGTTTGGGAAGGTGTTCTCCCACAAAGTTGTAGAGATGTAGATTTCAGCTTGTCCTCTGCCGCAGCAATTTTTCAGTACTTGTAATTTAGTCTTGTGCAAATATTTTGTTTATAAACCCTGCCTGGAATATTGCATACTTTAGACGAAGCTGTTTATCATTTGGTATAGGGCTTCTTATTTACAGGAAAGAAAATGCTGAGTGCAGTTAACATGAACAGCATGATTCATACTGCTTCAAACAATTTTGCAAGCTAGGTATTTTATTTGCTTGGTCTCTTGACAGTTGCTGGGGGCAAATTGCTTGAGCAGAAAATTGGTAACTTTCTTTTGCTTTTTTAATAGTAATGTGTCCGTTTTTCAAGTAAGCGATAGTGAAATATGTGTCAGTCTTATTAACCTCCCAAGAAACTCCAATTCTATGTTACAAGAGGGATAGATTATGTAGGTCTCAACCCCTGCATGCCTTGCAGTCTTAAACAGCAATTTGTAAATAACATTTTTTTCAATATCAAACAGCAAAAATAATTTCATACTTGGAAGGCATCAAAAGCTAGCATTTTTCATTACAGGTTTAGCAAGTGTATCAAATGTATTTTTTTCAAGTTCCTCATTTTAAGCCAAAGTGTGTACATTAATAATTGTAGTTTTTGCTTCTGATAAAAAAATCAACCTTTTTAAGTATCAAACATTTGTACTTGTTTTCTTTTATGTACACTTTATGCTCCATTGATGCATTGTTAAATCTCTACTTATGAGGTTCTCTGCATGTAGGTAGTTCATTTTTATTTTTAATTTTATAGGAAAGACATCAGAAAGAACTCCATTTCCATTGTTTGGTCGAGAACCAGGACTCCCAGGTTGTCAGGTAAATGTTTTAGATTTAAAACATTTCAGCAGCTTATTAGAACTAATGCTGTTAGTGTTTCTGGGCATGCAGAGGTAATGCAGATGGCTTGTGATTGTATAGGATCTGGATATGTATGTTTGAAGTTAGTTTTCTGCTCTGCAATTCTCCCATTTTATCACTATATCACTATATTGATATATCAATATATTTATCAATATATCAATATCATGCCTCTACGATGTTCCACCTGCAGTTCCTGATTTTCTAACCATGGTTAGGAGATTGGGGACATGCTATAAGTCTCGTGTTTTATCTCTTTCTTGCCGTGGTTTGCTCTAACCATGGTATCAGTGCTGTAACCATGATGTGTATCAGTGCTAAGTAGCAATGGAGGCTTGGCTCTTAGGACAAATCTGGCACTGCCCTGCCAACCTCAGTCTGCCCTGAGCCAATCCCCACCTGCCTGCCTTTACAACCAATGAGGGGTGGCTCTGCCTGGCTCACTTCCTGTTGGTTTTCCAGCTTTCTGCTACATTCCTCCCCCTCTGTGAAGCTACAGTCCTCCCCCTCTATCTAGTTATCTTTTTGTGCAATAGCTTTTGTAATATGTGTGCAGTCATCTGCATTTTTGAATTTTAATATTGACTGAAAGCTACCTTGTGAGGGTAGTCACACTTGAAAGCAGCCTATAAATCTGTTAAATAAATAATATTTTATTACTGTAATTATTAGAGTTTATTACTACAATTTAATATTATAATTCAGGCAATCTGCAAGTTGTCTTGTTCTCCAGTTCCACGACTGCTAGGTTTGCCTCAAAACATAAGGTTAAAAGCTTTGTTAAACGCTTCCAAAGTTTGCTTTGCAATGCTTCTGTCAACAAATGATCTGTGTAGCGCATTTCGGGCGCTCTCAGTTTGCAAGGCAATAGTAAGTGGCACTTCCTGAGACCTTTTGTTGTACATTGCCAAGGATCTGGAGTAAGCATGTGCAAAAAGGCATGCCTGAAAGATCCTTTTGCAATATCCAAAACAGATTTGGACCACTTAAATTTCTCAGATCTATATGTAGCAACAGTATGCTTTCTGCATAAGCCCACTTACATCAATAGACAAATACATGATGCTTAGCACCAAACAGCAAAGGGAAGCAAATATCTATCTAAATCAATAAGACTGAACAGTCGCTGAAATGAGGGGCTCAAAGTTGGCCTACACACACCCTGAGACGGATAGGGGAGACAGGGAGGAGTGCATTTAAAAGGGCAGCGGGCAGCTACAGCTCTTCCTCTTCCTCAAACTTTGTTCTAACAGCACAGTATTCAAGTGAATTGGAAAAATTAAGAGCAGTTTTTACTTTGGAGTCGTGCAGGGCGGCTTTTCTAGCCCCAAACCCTCAGTGCCAGTCAGACGATCCGCACTGTGGCAGGAGAAGCGGTATTTCACTCAGGCAGCAGCAAACTTACTCAGGAGTCAGGCAGGGAAGCATTCTCACTTGTGCAGCAGCACTAGCAATTTTAATCTCGCCGTTCTTCACGTGCAGCAGCAAGCATCTCCTCCTGGGGTGCCTGTCGGTGTCAGTCTTCTGCGGTAGCCCAGGCTTTTGGTTTCCTGTCAGGTGCAAGCCCCATCTCTTGCCACCCCGCGTTCACTCACGATTTCCCCCTCCACCATATGAGTGAGCGAGGGCCGCCCTGCTCCCACTCCCCATCCCTCCCCATCCCATGCACCTGGCCACCTGTTCCTCCCCTCTCCATTGCATGCCTCAGCCCAACAGATAGCCCAGAACCAGCACAGGTTGATGCTGGGAGGTGGCTGAGACCTGGAGTGCCACGTCGAAGCCCAGTGCCATCCCTGTGCTAGCTGCTGCCACTGCTACCAAGGAGGAAGTGGTGGTCCGACAGCTACAGCAGCAGACATTACATGTCATGGTTGTTTTGTGTGCGGTGGTGCTTCGTATGCTGCCCGTCTCGCCCTCACTCTCCGCTGCCGCCCCAAACCAAGGCAGAGCACCCAGCGCAACATTAGGCCCCCAAGCCTCCGCTGCGCTCCACAGGCGCTTCTGGCAGCGTGGGACTGGAGCTTACTGCCAGTCAGCATCATCACACTCTGCCTCCTCCAGGATGCGGTTCTTCCTCTTGCTCTCTTCCAATTGGTGGCTTAGGCATCACATTTCAAGCAGGCACAGGAGGGAGGCAGCGACTTCGAACAATGGCAACACTGCACTGTACTCAGCCCCTTCCCAGCGCAACTTAGTTTCGCTTTGCGCAAACTCTCACGCGCCTACCACTGTACCCACCCTCTACCCTCACAGTTTGATGATGATTTCAAAAATGGAAGAACTGCGTCCCATTTTAAATTAAAATGGGACGCAGCTATTTACTTCCAAAAATGGGACGATTCCATTTTTTATGGACAGGTAGAAATCCTATACTGGACCCTGTCTTTTTGTTGATTCAGCCTAGATTTACATTACTCTTTTTAGCTGCTGCATTCCATTGCTGACTTTATGGTCTGCTAAAACCCCTAGATCCTTTTTCTATGTGTGCTGTCAAGCCAGGTGCCATCCATACTATATTTGCACATCTGAGTTTTCATACTTTAAATACCAAACTTTTTATTGATCTCTGTTTAAATAAGTTTTGTTAGTTTGACCAGTTCTCCATCCTGTCAATATCTTAGATCATGTCTGGTGTTTGCAACGCCTCCACAATGTCCCAAGATTTGATGTCCACTGAAAATTTGATGATCATCTCCTCCACTCCATCCAAGTCATGTTAATAAAGTCGTTAAATCATACCAGGCCCAGAACAGAACTCTGAGGCACCTCGTTTAGTGTATATTTGAGGCACTTCTGACTTTGATCAGGATTTCTTTGTCCTCAGTATCGTGATGTGGTCCCCATTCCTTTCATCTCATCAACCAGTTCTTCTGGACGATGAAACTATCAGCAAATCAAGAATTTATTAGACCTTTCATGCTTCACTGTTTGATTTCCAACAGATCCCATTTATTTTTAAGTGCTATGTGATCATGTACCTAGCTAATGACTTGTTAGCACAATGCATTTAATGAAAACTTTCTAAGACAAACCACCAGAGAGAATCCTAATCTATCTCATTTTCTGGCAGTTGCTATTGATTACTCATTCAAGGTTCCTTTGTTTTTCACTATCTAATGATATTCTCCAGAGTGAATTCTTAACAACATACAGATAATTGTGAGCTTATTTCTAACATTTCCATGCAGAATGAATTTGCAATATAATATAATTTCTAAATGTCATTATTCCCCATGTTTGATGTTCCCATACCTTTATTTTTCAAAAGGTAACTTACATTCAACAGTTTAAAATGTAGCATTTATATGTTGTATATATTGGGTTGTATTCAATGTTAGTCCTACTCAGAGTGGACCTGCTGAAATTAATAGACATGAGTGACTCAGATCCATTAATTTTCATGGGTCTACTCTGAGTAGAACTTGGTTGGCTGCAACCCACTATATTTATATAAAACAATGTATATCATTGTTTATTACTTTAATGCTACTCCCTCTTGATGATTTTCCTATTTTATTGTTTTGTTGCGCTCCATTGTGATAGCTGTTTTATGAATGGCTTGCTGTATATGCTCTTATATATTGTATGATGCTCTATTACACATTAAAACAAAGCAGAATGTAAGCTTATTCATCGTATTAGATTTCATACAGCATAAAACAGCTGAAAACCCAACAAACGATATATATTTTTAGGAATAGGAGTGACTGTACCCCTAAAACTATATCCAAATTTGGTATCCCTTGAGTTCTGTGCAAAATAATGGATAGAACAAAGTCAGTAGTCCTCCAGTCCATAGAATACCGGTAATCCTTAACACTACTCTTGATTGGTCTGTGGCTGCAGGTTCTGTGGATTTCCAAACTCATATTCTGAATATTTTAAATATTTAATTCATCAATAGCTTTACTTGCCTTGCCGTTTCAATTAAACGTGTTTGTTTGGAAATGGATGTCAGCATCTAGGTATTTTAAATAGTTTCTGGCCGTTCATTGGTTGGTGAGTAGTCGGCGCAGTATTTGTGTACTCACTGACTTTTTTCTTTGGGTGTCTGTTGGAGGTTATTTGTGGATTAGCTAGGTATATTTGAATTAGCTCACAGCAGTGAGTGCTTATTACTGAGGACAGTAATCCAAGCAGTGCTAGTCAGTATTCCAGGAGAATTGCCTGCTATTGATTATCCTTTTGGATGTGAGTTTAGAAGACGAGGTTCCAGCTTGCGAGAAGTCTCCAATTCAGTTTTAAGAGCATTAGGAACTAAGCTATATGTATCATGTCAGCAAACTTATCTTTTTGAAGAGACCCCAGGCACTTGGTCAAGAGCGAGCCTGGTATTGATAATACAAAGCTTATTTCATAGTGTTATGATCATCCTTGGAGTTGGAGTATTCCATGTCTATCTGATGCCCTCAGGGTAGGATAGATCTTAAGGTCGCTTTTCAGTTGGTTGTGCTAGGCAGAAAAATCAATGTGATGTATTAATTACATCTGTATTGATTTTGATTTGGCAAACAGAAGTACTTCAAATAAGCTGGTTAAAACTTTTTCAAGTATCAGCAATAATACATAAAACTCACATTTTTAGAGGAATGACTTCTTAAAACTAGCACAAACTGCCCTGAATCCTCAAAATCTAGGAAGGTGTCATGACACTGTGTTAATTTAACATAGGAGCCATCCCCCCCCCATGCAGAAGACAACTGAGAAGGGGACAGGCAAACTATGGCAACTTTCAGGTTTTGCAGTTAATCCGTTGATTGGAGGTGTCAGCTTCAATCACTACATAAACATTGCTTCTAATTGTTAATGAGTTAAATTTATCATGTCAGTGAAATTATAGAGTCCCACACCAGGATTTCTTTCTATGTTTGAATGTTTTCCCCACCCCAATAGTTTGAAATTATTTTCCTCAAATGTCAGTTGGAAAAGTCAATTGGAAGTGGAGTTAGGCTGTAGTTCTCAGTTTACAAGCCCCATTGTTTGGGGTGAGGGAGCATGCACAAGGCACAGTTGACCTCTGCACCAGGGAAATAATGTGTCACGTCATTTCATGACGTGCTGCGTGGCGCGTTGTGCACCCAGTCGGGGGTCCAAGTTGGCGCCCCTGCAGTCAAGTGACACATAAATGTTGTAAAATAATAATAATAATACTAATAATAATAATAATACATTCTTCAGCTTTTTTAAAAAAACAAACCCACAAACAAACCCACAACTAACATTTCTTTGAACAGTGATATGAGATTGAAGCTGAATACATGGTTTTCACTAGTCATTGGTTGATGTATTAACCACATCATTTGAGACTTAGGCCCAGTCTATGCTAATACGTTATGCTAATAGTACTGTATATTGCTTTAGCAAGGCATCACAAGCAGGAAGAAGCTGCCTTAAACTTGTGTCCAGTCCTTTTCAAACACAGCCAGGAGATGGACTTAGCGGCTTTAGTTTCACTTTCCTTAAAAAAGACTTGGAAGTTGAGTTGTTTTGAAACTGATCAGAGTTTGTTAAAAACCAGTGGAAAGCTGCTCCCTTAGGGCAAATGGATCTCTGCCCTCAGCAAGCCCTCAGTTGCCTGCCTTCTTATTTATGGGTGCACGCAGGCCTGCGCAGAGAGGGGGCAGCCGACCAGGTACACTTGCCCCGGGCCTCAAAGGGCTAAGTCGGTTAGGGGGCTCCACCAGGAACTGGCTGATTTTTTGTTTGAGTTTGTAACTTTATTCTAACAAGACTCCAGCTCTGAGCCTCAGACAAGCTCAGTACTGGCCTGAGTGCTTGGGTGGGGTGCGGGGCCTGGTTGCCACTTTCCTCCTCCTCAGTCTCTGTGTTTCCCTTGTAAAACTCAGCATAGAGGAGAATGGGGACAAAACTAGAATTAAGTAGCTCCACTTGTCATTGACTCCAGCTCTAGTGCCAGTGGGTGCACCAGTCACCATTCTTAAAAACAATAATCCTGGTCTAGGCAACACAACAAGTCAAGGATTCAGGGAAAGGGATGAATGAATCTGCTAACATTGTCCTCCTAGCTGTGTTGGGGAAAGGGGTGGGGAGGGGAGAGTGCACAAGCCAAAGAATCATGGTGGCTTTTGCTTTCTTGTACTTCATCTCTTTAAAGCAGGCATCCCCAAACTTGGTCCTCCAGCTGTTTTCGGACTACAATTCCCACCATCCCTGACCACTGGTCCTGTTAGCTAGGCATGATGGAAGTTGTAGTCCCAAAACAGCTGGAGGGCCAGGTTTGGGGGTGCCTGCTTTAAAGCTTAGTGTGTACCAGTCCTTTAGGCACAGAGAAAGAGAGACTTTTAATGTCCTACTTCTGTTGGTTTGTTTTGCAGTCAAGTCTGGTTCGATCAGATATTGGGCTTGGAAGTCCAGGTCTGATGTCCTCAGGAAAAGCCGGAACATCATATTACCCATTTCCTACCACAAATCCACGACGAAGATCACTTCATGATTCATCTTCTCTTGGTGAGTCAATCATATTACGTTAGCTAATGCTGCTTTCCCCACATCACATTTTTAAGATTGAGAGCACTCTTTTAAGGGAGATGTCCAATTATTTCCCCCAAGAAATGTGTTTAATTATAATAATAATAATAATTTTTATTTGTACCCCGCCCTCCCCGGCAAAGCCGGGCTCAGGGCGGCTCACACAATCAAAATCACAATAAAACATAAACACAAAAACGATCAGTTAAAATACAGATTACAAAATTTAAAAATGATTTAAAAAGCCGCCTTAATGTAACTGCCCATGAATTTATAACAATAGGGAGGTTCTAGTCTTACCATGTTATATTATAACACAACGGACAGACTGAATCCAACTCAAAGGCTAGGTGGAACAGCTCCTAGGGTATAGATTACCTTCTGTGAATTTTATATTCTGTTTAACCTGGCGGCTTAGGACTCATATAAGTTGAAAGTGGGAGAGCACTGAAGTGGGCTGTAGGAGGGAGCCAGCAGCTTGACATTGCACTTTTCCCCTTTTGAGCGCAAAATTAGGTAGCATCTGCTGCCTTTTTCCTTCTGTAACTCCTCCCCAGTCATCCATTCCCCATGTAGTGTGCAATCCACCCCAAAAGAGTTGCAAGAGCAGAATGATGTCCCATAAATTATCATTGCTGTTAGTGTATTACATTCTAGTTTGACAGTTACTTCCATCACTCTGTGTCAGTCATTCACTAGTGATTAAATATTATTTAAGAAATCATTAGAAATAAGAAGGATTCATTGTATTTTATGTTGCCGCAACAAAAACCTCTTTGGCACAGTTCAGAATTGTTTTATTTCGAAATGCTATCAGATCAATCTTCAATATTTAAAAGTAGATTAGCCTTAGATGGAACCCAGCAGCTTCTCTTCTGGACCAGGAAGAAGATGCTTTGCCTGTGAAGGGAGGCAGCATACTTAAATAAAAGATTTCAAACAGAATGCTGGCTCAACTCTTCACTTCTACTGTTGACCAGAAGCATGTACTTAAACATTCCCCAATAAGGACACATTATGAGCATGCTAGATGGCCTATTTAGTCCCTGAAGAGCTTAGTATTATCAGCAAACCTGGCCACCTCACTGCTCAACTCTAAATCGTTTATAAACAAGTTAAAGAGCACAGATCCCAATACCAATCCTTGGTGGACTCTGCCATCTACCTTCATATCAGGAATAATGTAACTTCCTGTTACTTGTCTTAACCAGTTCCTGATCCACAAGAAGCTGTTGCTTCTTATTCCATGACTCATAATTTTACTCAAGTCTTTGATTAGGTACTTTGTCCAAAGCTTTTTTAAAGTTCAAGTACAGAACATCAGCTTGATCCTCTAGTTTTGTTGACATCCAAAGAACACTAATAAACTGGCCATTTCATTGCAGAAGCCATGTTTATTCAGCTTCACCAAAAGCTTGTTCTACTATATACCTGGTTTGTTCTGTGACCAACTGTTCTAGGACACAATTGTTTAGGGCAGGGGTCAGCAAAAATTTTCAGCAGGGGGCCGGTCCACTGTCCCTCAGACCTTGTGGGGGGCTGGACTATATTTTGAAGGGGGAAAATGAACAAATTTCTATGCCCCACAAATAACCCAGAGATGCATTTTAAATAAAAGCACACATTCTACTCATGTAAAAACACCAGGCAGGCCCCGCAAATAACTCAGAGATGCATTTTAAATGAAAGGACACATTCTACTCATGTAAAAACACGCTGATTCCCGAACCGTCCGCGGGCCAGATTGAGAAGGCGATTGGGCCACATCCGGCCCCCGGGCCTTAGGTTGCCTACCCATGGTTTAGGGCAGGCATCCCCAAACTTCGGCCCTCCAGATGTTTTGGACTACAATTCCCATCATCCCTGACCACTGGTCCTGTTAGCTAGGGATCATGGGAGTTGTAGGCCAAAACATCTGGAGGGCTGCAGTTTGGGGGTGCCTGGTTTAGGGTATCAAGAAATGTTACCTTTGTGACTGGAAAACACATGTTCTTGTGCAAGATGAATGCTGCCATTTTGGCTATATAAGTGCAGGCACACACCACTAAAGACTGGAAATGGAATGCAAGATTCTTGAAAATGGCTAGGTACAAACCATACACAATAGAGATTGACTTGACAGTCTTGGATTCCAAGTGTTCTCTAATGGCATAGCTGGTGTGTGTGTGTGTCTATATCTATCAATCTATCTCCAGCAAGCGCACCATCTCCACGGGGCCCTGGGTGCCCTGGTTTCCATAATTGGTTTTCCTGTGTGCGGCTGCCTCCACCCTCCGCAGCTGCCTCCACGTGTCGCTGCCACTGCAAAAGCCACCGTGCGCCACCCACAGTGGCCGTGCAGCCGTCTCCACAGCCTCTACGCACCACCCACCACCGCCAAGCACCACCTTACCTCTGGCGCTCCACCACAGCAGTGTCAACTGGATCTGGGTCTGCGCCTCTGCTGTGGGGCCCCACAGCGGAGGTGCAGGCCCCAGTCCAGTTGCCGCTGCTGAGTCGGAGCGTGTGCGCCGTGCCACCATTACAACATGATGTCGTGTCGTGACGTCGTTATTTCAGCGCACACTGTGACGTTGGGCACCCACAGTGTGAGAGGCCAGGTTGGAGGCCCTGATCTCCACTGTTTTTGAGTCATAACGCTCTATATTGTTCCCAGTTTGTTCTGTCCAATTACCTATTTCATGCAGAGGGGCTCATTTCAAATAGACAACAGTAGCCACATACTTAGGTCTCTTTTTTCCCTAGCATATGAGCCATTTCCTTCTTTGGTTATATGGTGATGATTTTCAAAATACAAGCATTTGCATCATATTCCATCGCTTGTTCTTTTGGGAGGTGAACTCTTGGGCTGAATCCACTGGTTCAGCTCTTAAACTAGATCTTGAAAATTAATTCATAATTCTTAGTGTCCTTTTAAAAAACAATTCGTGTTTGGGTCTGGAAGATAAGTAGCTGGGCAAAAGAGTTTTGTAACAGCACCTGCTACTATTCTGCTCTTTAGGGCTACATTTTTCTAGTTCCTTTTCTCATTTAAGCAGTTTTTCTTCGGCAATGCTACTTATTCTGTTAATGTTACTAATGCTGCTGGTTGATAAAATGTGGCTTTTCATGTGCAGATTCTCTACAGACCAAGAAAGTAAGAAAAGTGCCCCCAGGTTTGCCTTCATCTGTAAGTATTGTTGGTTGTTCTATCTTTCAGTAAACAGTTACCATTGGATTGCTTTCTTTGTGTATCGGTTATAAAGAGTAAAAGTGAGCAGCAATAAGTTATAAAGCAGGGATAACTAACCTGTAGTTCTCCATAAGACTCAAGCTCCATCAGTCCTGACCAGTGGCCAACCTGGCTAATGCTGATGTGAGGGCTGTTCGAAAATCTATCTGAGGCTTGCACAACATAAGCCTAGCAACCCATTGTGGCCATCTCTATAACTATTTGCACTGCTCTTCCTCTTTCTGGAGCAGGTAACATGTTGGAGTTTGTCAAATTTTTCATCCTCTTGCAATTAGCCGGACATGTTGAACAGTCCGCTTTTACTGAGGCTGGATCTAGACACATTAAAAAAAAAAAAAAGGAAAATGAGTTGTAAACCTCATAGTGGGAAATCACGTTGGAGAAAGATGGGACTCCACAGCACCATCTGGTGTCACAGTGTTATAATGCATATAAAACACTTTTTCTTTACTACTGGTAATGTAGCTGAGTCCTGAGTCTCCCTTACCATGAACTGTTGGGAGAGGGAAAGCCTTCTGTGCTGCTGCGACCCAAGTCAGTGGGAAGAAGGGGAAAGAGTGAAAGAGAGATTGAAGGAAAATTGGAATCGTAAGGAATGGAGTGAGGAGGAGGAGGAGGAGGAGGAAGTGAGGAACAAATAGATTGGGCAAAAAGAGGGGAGTGTGCTGTGGGGTGCACAGAGAAGAAGGGACTGCAACTGTTGAAAGATTTGTGGGTGTGGGCAGGAAAGCAGAAAAAAATGACAAACTGGGATGCAGATTGCAGACCAGTGCTATGCACGCACAGAGAGGAGGAGGTGGGAAGCACACTTTGTGAAATAAATAATGGGAAGCAGAGATTAGCATGGATAAAGGGCTTCAAAATGACCTGTGGTAATGCACAGAGTAAAGGGGAGTTAACAGAATGCACACACACAAAATGCAAACTTAAAATTGCGGTAGTGATTTTTTATGTGTAACTTAGATTTACCGGTATCCCTCTTGAGTCATCAATAATGCTAAAGTGGTCTTTAGGGTGAAGTGAGTGTTTTGCCCCTGGTCTAGCTACACCTTTGTAGTGCTTTTAAACATTTGATAGCAATGATTTGTAAAATATTTGTACACTTTTACCTACTTGTCCCTGTCATGCACATTTCTCTCATGGGAAGAGGGGTGGCCCAGGAACTATATTCTGTTCATGTCTTTTGATGTTTAATTAGTCATTATGTTGCTGAACAGGAGGACAGACAGATTAATAGCTGAGAATCCTAGAAATTTACATTGGTAATAATCCCAGTGGAGCTGAAGACATTAAGATTCGTAGGACATGTGCAGCTCTGCTTGCCTCAATAGGACTGTTATTAATATGCATAAATCACCAAGTCAGATGTTCCTTATGAAGCCCTTGTGGATTTTCAAGCCTTCATTAAGTCTTTTCTAACTTGAGCCTAACATCACGAATGCTTTCAAGCAACCGGTTTGTTCATCTCCCTTGCTCCAAAATGTGTCCTTTGAGAATAAAGGGCTTTAATTGGGGGGGGGGGGGAGGTTGGCGTGGCTTGGTAAAAAAATCATCAATAAATGTGATAATCTAATGCTTTTTGGTTTTGCTGTGGAATTAAAAGTGTCTTATTCTGTAAAGAAAATGGTTAATAAATTAATCTGTATTTAAAATCCACATCAAATGCAGGCAGGATTTTCCACCCATCCCTCCCTTTCAGAGCAAACAAGAAAGGAGGGAGAGATGCAGAACATGTTTCTTTGTTGTGTAAATGGAGGTGTTGGGCTTTTATTCAGCAGTACTTAACACATGGCGCAGGTGCACTTGGATGAGTCATAACTCAAAGCTGTGCAGGCTGAATAGAATGGGCTGCTGCTGTTGCAAAGGCAGGAGGAAAGCTGTGGATGCAAAATGGGCCAGATCTTTCCTTCTTTGGCATTAGTTCTGAAGTGGAGCTGGTACTCTGGTTTGTTTATGCCCTCCATTGTGTTTCACAAAGCAACTGAATCCAAGCTTCTGTTTTCATTTTTCTTCTTCTTCCAGATGCAAGTGAGATGTATGTTGGGCAGACTGAGGGGCAGCTGTGTTATGAACTTGCAGCTTACCTGGAAGCCAGCTTACAGCTGGAGAGACTCAACAGATTTTGCTTGCATAAGCTCATGGGCTAAATAGCTGCCCAGTAAACTCAGGGTCACAATGGCAACCTCAGGAATCTTCCCCTCCCCCATTTCAGTTCCCAAGCAGGAGCTAAAAATAGACCAGCAGTTAACATTGAATCCCCTCATTGAATGAAAGAAGGAATGAAAATACAATTAAAAATCAGTATTAATATTTAATACAAATGATGCATGTGGAAAACAAATAGGGATTTACAAGGGATTTGTTTTTTGTAGGTAGGGTTGGATGCAAAAGGCATCTATGTAAGGAGTGGGAAAGGACTGGAAAGTCTTGCATTCAAAAGCGCTCCACAGACATGATCTCAGTTATCTACAACAGTGTTTCCCCTCCTTCTCCTTAACCCTTTCTGTCCCAGATGTAACTACAGTTTCATTTCTTTTTCTCCCCAAACTTCATCATGCAGCCGATCTACTCAGACATAAGCCCCACCAACATCAACAGTAGATATGCATAGGACTGCAGCTTTAGAAGTTTGATCTCATGCACCTTTACTATAAAGGAAGCCTAACTGTGTTCTGTGGTGCTTACTCACTAGTAAGCATCCTGGTTTTACTTGGTGTCTCTCAGTGCTGCTCAAATTGAGAACATTTAGGCTGTTGAGAAGGAAAGGAGACTTTCACATCAAAGGGCGTGTGCATTCTCACAGTCCTTCTCAAGTCCTTTTTTCTCAATGTTTTTTGCCTAGTAAAAGTCCTGCTATGCTACATTGAGTGTCCAGGAAAGCTGCTCTGTTGCTTACTCCATGGTCTTTTCTTTCTATGTCTGTTCTGCAAGGTAATGTTTGCCTCCTTCATGGAACTTGCAACTTCCTTGTGAGGCATGTGAGGCATGGGTGGTGATGTTGTTGGATGTTCTGCAGCTTCTTGAAGTATCAACAAGGAATGTCCAATGCCTTATTGCTAGTCAGTGCCTTAATTAAGGGTGGGATGAAGAAGGACTCCCCATGTAGATAAGATGGGATGAAGGGAAACTGGCCACTGACGTCACAAAGGTACTCAAGCCTTCATCTTAGCTGTGGGTTTCTCCAGTTCTAGTTACAGCTAGGTAGCCATGTTGGTCTGCCGTAGTCGAAACAAAATAAAAAAAAATCCTTCCAGTAGCACCTTAGAGACCAACTAAGTTTGTTATTGGTATGAGCTATCATGCACACGAAAGCTCGTACCAATAACAAACTTAGTTGGTCTCTAAGGTGCTACTGGAGGAATTTTTTTATTTTGCTTTCTCCAGTGTATTTCCTAAGAGGGGCGAACCATTTAGGGCTTGGCAAATTTCCCTAGAGGAGGAATTGTTGCTGCTGCAGAGAAGGCAATGTCTCTGATATTCCTCGAACACATTCAATTTAGTGGAAGCCTGGAGACCAGATCCTTAAAAATTGAGTTGGTTCATATGAGCAAATACAGTCATTTAAGTAACCAGGTCCCAGATCATTAAGGGTTTTTAGGCCCATACCACTTCCTTTTAAAGAAAGCCAAATGTTTGCCTAATACATTACTACTACTATTACTAAGCTTTCTAGGGTTCCACCTTCTATCTGCCCCATTAAAGCAGTTCTGGGTTAGGAGACAGATAATAGATGTGGAAGCTGATGGAACATTATGTAGATCGTGTTTTGGATGGTTGCTTCTAGCCAGATAATATTTGCACACAGGAATATACATAGAAGGAACTCATGTGTTTAAAATAATTTCAAAAGGCCTTGGACTTTGCATCAGACTCTGGCATAAATCCTGCTGCCAGGACTTTCATCAAAGGAAAAACTTGTAGGGGGTACTCTGTTTGCTGAGTGCTGTGATGCCAAAATAAATTTGGGATGTACAACAGGAAATACACTGAGTGGCTTTTCTAGTGTCTGCCAATATCCAGTTTCCAGCAGTCTAAAATTTGTGTGTCAGTGTGCCAGGACGATCGTGTCTTTGAAGCCTGGCAGCCCCTTTTTGCATTTTCCATTTCTCTCCTCGTGCCATTTGATCATAGCACTTACCATTGCCATAATTTCCAAAAGCCAGTAGAATGCTCTGCAAAATAAGACCTCCTGTTGCTTGCTTTAAAACTTGCTACATGATTGTTTCGATTGGGTATACTTTTGATTAAAAGTACAGTATGGTATTTTGATTAGGGAGAAGGATTAGATTATACAGCCATCTACAGGAAACTTCCGAAACTGCAGCAGTACTTTGATACCCAATGATTGTATCTTGGCATGTAACCAATGCAATGGTTTATCAAGAAGATTTAAACAGGAAAACCTAAAGTTATAGAGTTGAGCTAGCAGAGGGATTTGTTTCCCCCTTTACGTTTTAAGATTTTATTTTAGTTGGGGTGTGTGCATTTGTCATATTTTGATGATTTTAGTTTAGTGGGGCTGAGACATGATGATGGTGGCATCAGTCTATCTTGAATATTATAGAATAAGTCAAACTGTTGGGAGAGTTTCAGCACCTGCTGTGGCTGTAGAGCCCAAGATGGGAGAGACATTATGGATAGTGAGAAAAACATTGATAGAGAAAAGTGTCCCGTCCCCCCCCCATAACCCTAGAAATCATGGACATCTAATGAAGCAGAATGTTGGAATATTCAGTGCTTCACTCAACACATAGGTGAACTATGGAATTAGCTCATGCAAGAGGCAATGGTGACCACTAGCTTTTATTTGGCTGTCAGTGGCTACTAACCATGATGATTGTGTTCTCCCTCCGCTGTCGGAGGCAATGTGCTTCTGAACACTAGCTGCTGAAAATCGTTGCTGTTGCTCTCAGGTCTTGTTTGCGTGGTTTCCACAGACATCTGGTTGGTCACTGTGAGAACAGGATGTTGGACTAGATGGGCCACTGGTCTGGTCAAGCAGGGCTTTTCATATGCTCTTATATTTCAATACCATTGTATACTGGATACATGCTAGTTCACTTCAGTGGGTTTTTACTTGGTTGTGTAGCCTTATCAGGAAATTCAGGGGTTTGCGTTGCTCCCAGGTAGGGAAAGAAGGAGCCAAAAAGACATCGAGGTTTGGTTCAAAAGAGAAAGGTTTTATTCCTGCTTTCCGGAGCAGCAGAAGGATCCTGTTTGGTCATCCAAAACAGGAACGAAAACAATCAGTCCAGGCAAAACATATACCTTTCAGAGAGCTCTCTCTCCCTCCCACAGAGTTCTATGACCATATTAGGTAAATCCTTCCTGCTTCCATGCATCACGAGATCCTGTCACCCATATAAGGAAATTACTTCCTGTGAACCTTGACTGGGCTCTGACACATCGTACGCAAGTCATGTTCTCGGACTGTACTAATGAAGGGATCATCCCGTGCTCTTGTGCGTAACAGTTACCCTTGTAACTGCCGTCAGGATGTTTACAATCTTACACTGTCTCTGCTGGGGCTCGCACCTTATCTTGTCTCTCTGTTCTGAACAGCACAAGGCCCTGTGATGTAAGCCTTTGTTCCACTTGCCTCTTTGTTACTGGAGCAAAGGTTACTACTTTTGAGCTAGTAAAAAGCTCCTTTTGAAACTAACAGTTAGGTGTTGGCCTTTGGGTAACAGATTTGGGTTACCTAACCCTTCAATCCCTCCTCTTGTCTTTGGACCGCTTAAAAAGGCCATTTCTTTTAAGCGCGTCCCGCGCAAAGGCCAACACATACTAGCTGATGCAATAACATGGGGTAACATGGGGTAATAGCGTGGGATGATACCGACCCCCTGTATCACGGTTACAAACACTGCAGCAAGCAGGGAATACAGAAGCATAAGCAACAACAAACAACAACAAAAAAACAACCTGCACGTTGTGCCAAAGTAGAAGGCAAAGGAGGGGCCCCAAGGTGCAAACAGGACACCTGCCCCACGACTTCTCCCTGCCTCAAAATCTAGGGGTTTTGGTTTCCCGAGCACCAGGGGCAAGCACATGACGATGAACACCACCCCTTTCTCCTTTTGGGCGCCCCCACATCCGAAGTCTCCACAAACGACAGAGGCATAACAAAAACACAGTGTCCAGTAGCAGGATGAAAAGTCCCACACTCAACTGCAACAGTTGGTGGCCCCCTTCTAGAAGAGAGAAAACCAAGAGTTCCCATCGCCGTCAACACCCATGCTGACTTGTTGTTGTCCAGCCATGTATAGAAGCGCTGGCCACCTGGGAGTGTCAAAGAGGCCTGGTGTAGATCAGGCATCCTAGTCCAATCCAAATGTCGCCACAAGCATGGTGGAAGTCCATCTAGGACCCAAGGATGATGCAAAACAATGTAGGGTCCTTTCAATGAACGTGGTCTCAGCAGGCAGGGCCTGAACCCAATTTCCTATTCACACCAGGGGGAAAGGGATGCAATGCAAAGGGCAACGAATAAAAAGCTTTCCAGGGCCACTCGTCCAGGAGGGTCCTCCCTGAGCGGCCGAAACAGTTCCCCGCTGTTCCAAGTTCGTACTCTCAGCAAAAGTCGCTCCTTGAAATCCGGCTTTCACGGCACGAATGTCTTACAGAACGGCTGCTGGCACTGATGACTGGGATGTCACAAGTCAGTCAGTCCCCCTTCAGTCTGGAGACCTCTGGACTCCTCCACGAATGTCCATCAGGTGACACAGCTTCAGATGGCTGCAGAAAACACACTCCGGCTATTGCCTTTGCAGCTTTTGGGATCAAAACCACAGTCAGTCCATGTCTGCTACTTTCACGCAGTATCACGCTAGTAGCACAGGAACCAACAACTATAGTCCTGGCAAGCTGCCATGGCCTGAAATCAACTTTTGCTTTCTGCCGCTCTCAAAGGGAGCTCTCAGAAGGAGAGTAACTTCTGATGCCATTGGGGATCGATGATGCAATCCGGAATTGATGCCAGGCTGAGGATGGATGGACGAAGTCATTTCGATGGCGTGGGTTTGCTGGAGGACTCCATCTCGGAGGTCAAGAAGCGAAAGCGGAAGCCATATCTATTGCCCAGGTATCAGAGGGTTCATGGTGCAACAGCCACTCGAAGAAGTGCTCGGCAAAAGCCTCTCACGAGTCAACAGGTGCTGGTCCTTCGCTTCCTGCGGTGTGGGTGGCGATGGACCTGCCCATCCTCCCGTTGGTCACCTTGTAGGCCCAAGGTGGACTGCAGCATGCTTCAGAGAGGGCCGGTGGACGGGAAAAGACCCTTCAGTTCAGTCCAAAGGGGATGAGTGTGTGGACAGCAGGAAAACAACTTAAAACTTGCTGATGCCAAGACTGAAAATACTGGCACAGGAGAAGCAGATGGTGCTGCCATCGGGGGTGCAGCCCCAGCAGGGGTGGGTGGTCACCTAGATGATGAGTCACAGAAGCTGGTGTAGATCAGTTGACACAGTTCAATTGCACATATGGCGGACCCGAAGAATAAGGCTGATGACTCAAAAACTGCGACCGTGGATAGCCAAATGATATCGTAACTCAGGGATATGAGTTGCTGCTGTGCAAGCTTCTCGTACAAACGTAGTCCAGAAGGAAAAAGCAAGAGTCCTTATTGGAAAATGAAGAAGTTGGGGATCGATGAATCGATGATGGGGTGATCAATATTCCGATGGCGAGGGGTAAAGCTCCCCCTCTCCCTCTCGTGCTGCTTGCCCACTCTGCCAGGCGGTTGTCCCTAGCCGAATCAGATGCCATCTGGTGGTAAGGCTCCCATACAAGTCAGAATGTCGTCGAATTGAGGATGTCTTCTTCCACACACAGGATCATAAACACATAAACACATCTAGCACCTCCTATGTCTCTCAACCCAGAATCCACACACAAAACCATAACATAACATAAACACAGTGGGCGCTCTGCAAACCTCTCATGCCCTTCCCAGGGCATTCAATGGGGCCTGGAATGCATAGACTTGACCTCTGCACAGGGGTTCAAGCATGGGTCCACCTGTTCAAGGAGGAAAAACCTTGGGAGAGCAACTGCAAATATTTTCCAACATCCAAATCATCACTAATCATGGAGATGGGATATCATGTTTACATAAAGTACCGGTGGTTTGAGGTGAGAGTCTACAATACACCTTCAAACAGTCTAATTATTCTGGCCGGATCCCCTTCAGAAAGAAGGATTCTGGTTTTCTATGGGTTGCCCACTGAAGGTGCTTGCAGCAGCAGCCCAACAAACCAGAGGTTGGGTTGCTCTGGGGGTTGCTCTTAACAGGGCGGGACCCTCATTAAGGGATATTAGGCAATACAGTCCCCACGCTCCTCCTAAAGCCTTTCTTTTCTTTCTATACCAATCCTTATTCTTGCAGACCTCCTTTTTCCTTTTCTGCAACTTTCTTTTTCCTTTTCTGCAACTTGTCCACTTTAAATCCCCATCTAAGTTCCTTCTGAATGCTCCAATTCAATCAATCCTCCTCACTATCCTATCCTTCTGCCTCTGTGGCAGTAACAACAAATGCTGGCTGATGCTCCTCCCTTTCTGTCCATTCCTCATCTTCACCTAACTCTGCCCAAACTCACCCATCACTAATTCCTCATCTCTTCCTTCCTTCTTTACTACGTTCACTTTCCTTTCCCCCTCTCTACAACTGAGACTACCGCATTGCCTTCATCCACTTTCTTTTTCCCTCTACTTACAATCCTCTCTGTGCAGGGGTTAAGCCACACTCTTTCTTCCAGCAGCGTGATGTCAAACCTAGTTGCTACTAATCAATTCTGCAAACACATTCCTTGTGGGTTCACCTTTCTTCCCCCTGCACATCGCCAACAACACATACTTTTCCTGTCAATCTCTATAACTCTTCACACCAACTCCAAAACACCTTTTTCCTTCCCTTCCTTTTCCTTTCCCACACAGCGGTGGTGGTGGGTCTCTCTGGCACATCCTAGAGCCCCCTCTCTGTCTCTCTCTGCCTGCAGTTCCTCTTCTCCACCACTACTGATCTCTCCAAGACCCGATCTCTCTCTTTTCTCTCTCTCAAAAAGAAAACACACACTACACACACTCTCACTTACTGGATTTTCCCTACATGCTTCAATCCCTCACTTTACACCCATGCGCTTTCAAAAACGACAACCTCCCAGACAACTTGGATTTACCTTTGCTCCTTTCCTCTGTCTCACCGTCTTCCTCATCTCCGCTCCTGCTGAGCTGCTCGGTCCCTGATCTTTTTCACTTTGCTTGCCTGCCTCTTGAACTCCCCCTCTTCAAAACGCTCTCTGAGTTATGGCTCCATTTCTTACTTGCCCTCCTAGCTGCCTTGTGCATTTTCCCTTCTTTGTCCAACTTTCCCCCTGCACGGTTTGAATCCCTCTCAGCTTCTCTGTCCTCGCCTTACACTTTCCCTGCTTCGTTTTCCCTGCTGGGCTGCTCACCTACCTCCACCTACCTACCTATGCCCCTTGACCCAATTTTCATCATCCTCATCATCCTGGGCTACCACTCTTTTACCCTTTTATCTACTCCCCGCTCTGCTCTTACTCCCCCCCTTTTAATCCAAAAGCCAGAGCAACCAAGTCTTGGCTGCAGAAAGCTCTGGCTACGCGGAAGGGGCTTTAGAAAACCGGATTAGTAAACCAAAGATCACGGGTTTTTGGAAAACACACACACCTAGACCAAATTAAAAGAGGACTCAGGAAAGAGGGGAAAAACTGCAGAAGCTTGCAATAAATACCCACTCTCAGAGAAAAAGGGGGAAAATAAGAGGAGGACTTTTTGGACCTCACAATTCAAAAATACCTACAAGCTGGAATATAGACAAGAGGAGGGCAACATTAAATCTGTTATCCTAGCCAACTTTAACAATAACAAACAAGTAATTGGAACACATTAAAATAGCTTTTTCTTCTTAGAATGGTGAATTGCAAATATTTTTAGCCACAATTTCTTACTTCTTTACAATATTAGTGTCAAATACAATCAATAGTTTCAAAATCGATACTTTTAAAAGTGTTACTTTGAATTAAACATTCCTCAAGAAAAACTTAAAAACCCAATACTGACTTTTCAGGACACAAGAGACTTTCCATAGGTGTCTATAGCATGGAAAGCCAAAGCACTTCAAAATTACCACTCAGTTCTGAACTGCTTTCAGACAGACACCGTGTTCCCATCACTGCGTGCCTCCTGCTACCTCAGGCAGAACTCACACTCTCAGTTTTCTACACCTTTCCTACACCTGTGGAGCTACCTGTCCTCTTTCAGATCAGGCTTCATCAACCTTCAGGAGTTTCCTCCTCCTAACACTCCTCCTTGCTGTGCGGCACAGGGCAGAGGCAACCAAACTATCCCCTCCAGGGGCTGGCAAAAAATTAGTTTGATTGTAGGTAATTCTGCTTGCCTCTGCTCTGCGCCCAATTTCATCTTCTCAACCATAAGGGGTTTTTTGTTTTTTCAGGTTGGAAGTCTTTCTGCCTTTTAGTTTAAAATCCCAATCATCCCCTTTGTTGGCATCCAATTGTCCAGAAAACACTGCAAGGAGGGGTTGATTTGCTCCCCCCCTATATTTGGAACACTCTCACTCCTAGTAATTTTCCACACTCCCACACACACTCTTCACATGCCTCTCACCAACACACCATTCATTAGAGTGTCCCCATACACCCGGTTTCCCTCCCCCCTTTTTTTTTTTTTCTAGCGGCAAAACTCTGCCACACCCTGCTAGCGGCACTCTACTGCACACTGCTAGCTACACCCCCTGCTAGCGGCACTCTACTGCACACTGCTAGCCTCGACCGGCGGCACTCTACTGCACACTGCCGGTGGGTTGATCAGACCCCCTAGCTCCCACCTGGAGCTTACCTTCCCTCTTCCTCGAGGTTCCCCTGGTTCCCCTGGTTCCCCTGCAGCTGCTGTTCCTTTCTCTCGCCCCTGCAAGGTCTCCTCAGCGCAGGGTGGTCAGTTCCTCCTACAAAACTGGTAGGTGTGCGCACTTAGAACTGCCAACCCCGAACAGAGCTGTTCGCTTTGCAGTGACGCCTCGAACCTTCATCCCTCAAGCCTTGGGGAACGCAAATCCCGGACGAGCCCCCAGGAAATGTAGCCTTATCAGGAAATTCAGGGGTTTGCGTTGCTCCCAGGTAGGGAAAGAAGGAGCCAAAAAGACATCGAGGTTTGGTTCAAAAGAGAAAGGTTTTATTCCTGCTTTCCGGAGCAGCAGAAGGATCCTGTTTGGTCATCCAAAACAGGAACGAAAACAATCAGTCCAGGCAAAACATATACCTTTCAGAGAGCTCTCTCTCCCTCCCACAGAGTTCTATGACCATATTAGGTAAATCCTTCCTGCTTCCATGCATCACGAGATCCTGTCACCCATATAAGGAAATTACTTCCTGTGAACCTTGACTGGGCTCTGACACATCGTACGCAAGTCATGTTCTCGGACTGTACTAATGAAGGGATCATCCCGTGCTCTTGTGCGTAACAGTTACCCTTGTAACTGCCGTCAGGATGTTTACAATCTTACACTGTCTCTGCTGGGGCTCGCACCTTATCTTGTCTCTCTGTTCTGAACAGCACAAGGCCCTGTGATGTAAGCCTTTGTTCCACTTGCCTCTTTGTTACTGGAGCAAAGGTTACTACTTTTGAGCTAGTAAAAAGCTCCTTTTGAAACTAACAGTTAGGTGTTGGCCTTTGGGTAACAGATTTGGGTTACCTAACCCTTCAATTGCAGGCTTGGGCTGTTGCTGTTTCAGAGATGCTCTTTAATTTTGTTCATGGCATTTTCCAGGAAAGGGTAAGATCAAATATATTCCATTGTCTCCTGTTGCTCATTTTACACCAAACACTCAGCTAGGACCTGCAGGTGTCTTTTAATAAATGGGCACCACAGAACAAAGTATTGGACACCTCCCGTCCTGGGCAATATGTGGGGTGGCTTCCATAGCAGCATTTCATATAATCAAGGCATCCTTCCAGACTCTACTTTGCCTCACTATCTCACATACAACTCTCAAGCATAAAGGTTTTATAGTTTAATAACGATGTTGTATGGGGAGTGGGGGCAGCTTCATGTCATGAGAGCCTGTGAAAAGGATTTAGGACTTCTAAATGTAATGAGTAGTCAGTACTCATCACATTTGAGAGCTTGAAAATATGCTGGTGGTCTCAAGCACCCTTTAAATGAAGAGGAATGTGTCACAGTTGGCATTAAAAGCTTTGAAAAGAGGTGGGGAGAGAAAGAAAGTGATTTTCATATGTGATAGCTGTTTCTTATTGTGAAAAAAACTTTCAAAATGGGTATTTTAAAAATAACATTACCATGTTCACCAATTTGGTTGCTGATCCAGTTTCTGCTGTTCCTGAAAAATATGAGTGTGATGTAGCTGCTGCACAGATTAAAAGTTCACTTTAAAAGTTGTAGGTACAAAAATGGTTTTTGTTGGGTGGCCAACACAATTCTGTGCATTACTCGCATTTTGTGATCGGTAGTTTCTAGGAAACCCAAACTGCAAGGGAATCTCCGTCTGACTAAGTATTACAGCCTGCCATGTCACACAGCAGGTTGACATGCTTACACTCAAAAAAGTCTGTGAAGATTGGTAAGAACTCTTTCACCCCTGCAAAATATCTGTCAAGGCTTCGCGAAGTGTGCTGAGATTGCCATGGATCACTTGACTGAAAGTGTTCCTGTGAACTCTTCCAGATGGAAATTCTTACATTTGTCTTTCTTTGTCAGTCAAGTTGGTCTTAAACATTCTGTCATACTTTGACAGAGAGTATATTCTTCTGAAAAACATCTTAATCCTAGAACAGTTGCTAACCTTTGGGGGAGAGCCTGAGTAAGAACTAAAGAGAGATTTAACATATCTTGCCTGCAGAAGTATAAACACTAGAGTTCAGATTTAAAGAGTGACATTGTTGTAAATCAAGCCATCTTAGCCAGTGCTTTGAGAACCCAAGAGGATCCATGTGGTCTCTGAGGGCGGACAGAGAGAGTTGCAAGCTGCTTGGCACGCCTGCACTTGGCAGTCTGTATCCTGATGCTGTTTTGCAGCTGTTCCTCAGCCTGTTCAGAGGGTTTGTTTATTTAGTCCCCCTTTAGGACCAAGGCCTCACTAGGCAGCTTCCAACATATGAAAACACAAAATGCTTAATCAAAGCCCTTAAAATATATAATTATCACCATAACAATAAACAACATTAAGAATAGCTCTCAACAGCACAGTATCATTAACATGAGAAAAACGTTTTAGCACCAATCCAGGAAACAACAGCATAGTAAATTTTAGGAATAAGCAACTTGAAGATCTTCAAAGCCAAATTGAAGGCTTGTAAAGATGGGATCTGTTGATGGTGATATTGTTGCTGTTGTTGTCTTTCATGAGTGTAATTTCTCTCGTATCTACAAATGTAAGCAATACAATTAATAATGAACCTCACAATAGAGTGACACAATGGCAGAAATTGTACATCAAATGCTAATTGAAATAAAATGTTTTCAAAGACCACCCAAAAGCAGGAAGCAACAGAGCCTATTGGTTGTTTCCATGGAAGGAATTCCATAACTGTGGTGCCACCACAGAGAAAGCCCTGTCCCTACTCCTTTCCAGTTGGCATGGGCTTGACAGCAGGGCCTTCAAGGCTGATCTAACAACCTATATTAAGTTTTTTTAAAATAATATCCCTTTGGTCTGCATTTAATTATGTTGCCATATAATATTGCCATATAACCTGCCATATAATATAAACATTAAAATGTATGCATTTCTGTTCTTGAATGTTCATAATATTCATGGTAAAATATTCACATTTCAGCTCAAAACTTAGTAAATTAGAACATAGAAATGACCTGAAAGCAACCACAAAATAAGGATGCAAGTTTATTTTGAACAAACTCCCCCTTGCAACCCCCCATCCTGTCTACACAGTGTATTTTATTGTATTATGTTATTAATATAAAATCAGTAAAAATAGGTTTTTTTTAAAATGTTCACCATTTAGCTACTTAACTAACTGAGGTTCTGGCCCCCCCCACCAACATGAAGCCTGCACCCCCGCAACATAAATTACTATTTACCCAAGTTGAGAATTCTTTGTAAGATTATATATGGGTATTTATTGATTGCATTTAACCTTCCTGTTTTTATTATACCTTGCTTTATTTTTGTAAGGGTGCATTGAAATGAAATCTTAAGCTCTGAATTAAATCATTCAGGGGAAAAGAGAAGAAATACTGTATTCGTTTTAACACTAACCAACATAATTTTTTAAAAAAATAAAAAGTAAAAATGACACTAAAATGAATTGGAAAATATGTTTAAAGCAGACAACTACAAGGCCAAGCTTATTTTGTTATGTCAATTTAAATATTAATTATAGTCTGTTTTTGTATGTTCATAACTATTAGACTGATGTGTGAATGCTGTGTCCTAAAACACCACATTTCCCCCCCTCAGCTCTTTGAAAGGACATTGGATGTCCTCTGACCCTGGGCTCTAGCAGGCACCTAATGATGAAGGGCTTATTGCTTTTTTTGGTCCAGGAAGCAATTAGCTGTCTAGGTCCTCCTCCTCCTTCTCCCAGCTTGTAATTCAGCATTTCAAGCCAGTGAGTGGCGTATTGTGAAAGTTGGAAGCAGCTTTAGAGAGAACCAGATGGAAGTATGGCTAGAGATGCATGAAGTTTGGTCTCTGCTGCCACAAATGCTCTCATTTAATTAAAACAAAAAAAGATTGAATTGCTAAGGATTTACCATTGCTTCCCTTTTTGGCTCTTAAAAATGGCTTTTTTATTTGAGTGCAGCTGCAAACTACTGCCCTTTTGACTAAGGTGCAAATTCTTAAATCCTTTATGGAAGTCCTTGTTTGTTTGCATTACAACTAAAACTGGATTACTTTTGAAGGAAGATTTCACAGCATAGTTTCTAACACATGCACACCCTATTTTCCTGTATTAGATGGTTCAGTCCTATTTTGCATAAATTCTTTCTGAGTAGATGCATGTGTGCTTGTATCTGACTGAAGAATTGCTGTGTTTCGTTTGGTGAATTGATGTCTTGGAGGGAAGCTGTGCTCTTAGACTGCACGCTGTGTTGTTTTTAGAGTGAACATGTATTGTGCGTATCCTGTACCTGGAATGAGCAGCAACTCTTTGATGTATTACTACAATGGAAAAACGGTAAGGGGACTTTCCTTTTGTTCTGATACTTTCCAAAGTAGTGTGGCTGGAAATGTTGTTTGTAGTCTCTGGACTGGTCTAGCAGCTAGATATACTTGTATAGACTAGAGTACTTAGACTAAATTGCTTCAGTTAGTGGTATAATCGTTGCGCACAACTTGCTTTTATTTTATGCAGCTGTTCTGTTGCCTTGAGAATGTATTTATTTCACTCATGTAGCAATGCATTTGAAAATGTGAAAGGCATTATTGCTGTTTCATGCATCAGTGAAAGAAACTGAAACTCTTCCAGTTACTTGCTTTAAAAAAGTGAGTACATGGGTAATGAGGAATATTTCAGAAAGCAACTGGCTGATCAGGCTGCTGTTTCACACTTAAGTGTTTGTGCTTCATTCAGATACTGTCCTTACAGTGATACCGTGTGCTTTCATTTTGAACATCTTCAATCTGATTCATAAAATTGAATCCTCCTTTATACAAAAATACTTTCTATAGCCTAGGAATGGTTTATAAATCTGCATCTCTTCAGATGTGTAAAGTTCTGGAGCAATATGTACATTTTAGAGTTTGATAAGTGTATTGTGTTGTGTGTTGGTCTTTTGTCTGTATGGCTATTGTGTAATGTAGACTGAACCTTCCACATTTCATAGGAGCCTTAAGTGCATTTTATGGGTTTGATGGTAATCAAAACTGATTTTAGACACCGCAGAAAACTAATCCAGTTGTGTGATGTGTCATGTAATGACTGCTGCTCACCCTGCAAAGTACCGGTACTTAAAAGCTTTAGTCTTTTTTAGGATTTTACTAACGATGTACATTGGCAAATGGCATTAGCTAGAAGAGATAAGTTGCAATTAATATTGAGGCATTCCTATGTTCTGCCTATACTCTCAAAGTATTGCCTCATATTTTATTGCCGTTGATTAGCAATCTTGAGTGATGTGATCCAGTTTTGTTTTGTTTTTAGTCTTTTAAAGCATTATAGTCAAACTTCAGTAGCATTGTGAAATGCTAAAGGTTTGGTAAATTGCCCTCTGGACATATCTAAAACATTATAAAGTGCATCTGAGTTTCAGGCAACTTTAGGGAAACTTGTTTTCTTTGGTGTCAACATCCCAAGCCCTCCAAATGGGAAATTGATTCTTTTTATTTCGCCTCCTAAGTTTAAGTAGTTTTGCAGTTTTGTGTGAAGATGTATATGTTGGAAAGAAGTAAAATGAAGTCTGCAGTTCCCCAGAAGCAATGGGAGTCTGGCTTTCATGGAGTGTTGATTTTATTCTTTCTCTGGCTCTGAACATTCCTCTTTGTTCTGCAGCAAGGGGGAAAGCTTTGATCTTATTAAGTATTTCCAGGCTTGTAATGGATGGAAGTGCTGGTACTGTAAAGAAGCAAGCCTCAAGAATTGATAGCATCTGCTTGTTATGGTTCATGGGTGACGCTCATGAACTTGAAGAGCTAGAAATTGTATAACAATTCCATATCCTGGTGCCCCTTCTGTGTTGTGACACTTTAGCGTTTAGGCTTTATGGAAGCAGCTCAAAAGGGGGTAGGAAAGAGAAAGGCTAAAATGATTCATTGGTGTATTCGTATTTGTGGTGTTAAGTGGGAAATGTTCAATGGCTGCCTTCTCTTCTGCTCTGATTCAGGGCTTCATTCTGAAGCATGTTTTTGCCTTAAAATTTGTCAAGAATAGCTAATACACTCTTAAAACCGTATCAGACTGAATCATGTCCAGCCACCTTCTTTGTAGTTAATAAAGTCTGGTTACATGTTTCAGAACTTCAAATAAATAACAGTTTTAATTGTTAAGTATCAGAAGATTCCGCCACGCAGTGAGGAACTGAAAGTTTCTGTGGCAGTGTATGATTTGGAAAAAGCTACTACCGGTAGGGCTTTTTGGAGCCCATGGGAAGGCCTGCTGTTCATATCTGTAGCACTCCTTGACCTGTCCCCTTTTGATCTTTAAAGGAGGACAAAAGGTTAGCAAGTTAACTAATAGAGGCAATAGAAGAACAAAGCTGAAAGGGTTTCTTCCAGTTATCTCTGGATATGATGAAGGAGGCAACCCTTATAGGCTCTAATGTGTTGGGATGGAAATAAAGTAAAAATAAGATTTTGTTTGTTAGAATGAAATAAATGTGCCTCTTTATATTTTGCTACAGATCAGTATTAAAAAAATCAACTATTCCTCCATTAAGCCATAACATATTAAAACCTTGTGGCTTAACCATAGAGCAAGAAGTAGGTTTGAGTAGTTTAATTCTAAAATGAAAAGGCAAGTAAGGCCCTTCCTGCAGAGAGATGCAGTGTAAGCAATTCATCAAGCTAGTTTCCAGACAGAATTTTGTTTAAATTTTGATCTACCTATTTTTTAAAAAGTAAGCATCCATCTTCTGGTAACAAAATGTGGGTATCTGAAGAAGTGTGCATGCACACGAAAGCTCATACCAAGAACAAACTTAGTTGGTCTCTAAGGTGCTACTGGAAGGAATTTTTTTTATTTTTTATTTTCTTTTGACTATGGCAGACCAACACGGCTACCTACCTGTAACTGGAAAAATGTGCATTGTGAGGAATAGAATTCCAAAGCGGTCAAAATATTTTCTGCTCATGTTGAGAATAATATATCAAGCTTTTGCCATACACCCAACCTTAAATAGATCAGTTCTTTCTAAGCTCTCCATTATTTATTTAAAGCATTTTTTAGCAGGAGGGTCTAGTAGATTGGACAAATTATGTCTAGCCATGCCAACAATCAATTCATATTCTTATTAGAGAGCAAAAACAAATATTCTGAGATTAAAACAAATAAATTGGCTGTTTAGCATTCTTTTCTGTGAGTGAGAAGGGATTCAGGATTTTAGGATGCTCTCCATCCAGTTTCCTAGGCAAACAGTAACTGAACCAGGTGACAGTGTTGCTGAGATTGTGCAGTAAGAATCGCTTTGCACACACCAGTTTTTCTACAGAGAGAAAATCAACAGTGTAGGTAAGCCAGTTTACAGAAATAGGTAAAATGCTGCCACAGTGTGTTGGACTGTCTGCATCTGTTAGGCAACCTGTGTCAGATTATTTTTTTGAAAGGACTGCTGTACTGTGTAAAATGGTCCGTGGTCTGCAGTCTTATAACCTGTTGACATTCAGGAGACAATGGGTTGCGGTTAGAGAATAATCTCAATGTATTAATGCAGTTTTTCTTCTGTTTTGCCTTCATTGTATGCCACTTAATTCCACTTTAACAACTGAAGTTGAGGTAATATCTTGTCCTGGCTCTGTGTCAAATATTCCCACGACAGCTGTCTGTATCAAACCCTGGTGAGAGAGCAGCTTTCTGCCAACTGGGCCAAACACATTCTAAATCTGAGAAAGTGAATCCATACACACTATGGTGATGTACCTAACATATCAGTAAATATGGAAGAGTTGACTGGCTAGGAGCTATGCATCACCGCCATGGACCTACTGGTGCATTTTGGATCAGAGTCTTTTAATGATGAATGTAAGTGTTCTTTAGAGTCTGAATCTGACAATCAGACACACTGGGGTTAAATATATATAATCAGTGGGATGGAGGGATAAAGCTTTTCTTTAACTGTAAACTGCAAAGAAGAAGTTGTCTTTGAATTGTTCCCATGTGGGGGGTGGGACCTGCATATAGAAAAACAGCATGTAAAGGAAAAGAGGAGGCGGAAGATTTCTGTTTTCTGTATGCAAGGAGATTTTTAGAGAGGAGCCTTCAATTAAAGGCTGCCCCCCACCTGCAAGCTAAAGTGGTACAGTCATGGAAGTTTGAACACTTTGACTGATTGTAAAAACTGGACCTTTGAAGTTAAATTGTTTTACGCCTTCCTTAGCCAAGGGTAAGGGGTGGAATCCAACATAGTAAGTAGTAAGGCAATCATTCCATCAGTGTAAGGAGTTCGGCTTGCACAACAGAATGTTCTTTCCCCCTCACCACTCCCTGCACATCCCCTAAATCCGTTCAATGGGTATCACCAACCCCCTAGAACAGATTTGGAGAGAGCGTAGGGTGTACATGGAGGGAGAAGAGGGACAGAAAGTCTTGTCGCAGAAGCAAAAAATTGTTCTGCTGATGCCACTTGTTAAGAGAATACCGCCCATGATCGATCTTAAGAACCTACAGTCATCATAGCAGATTGACTGTAAATACTTGAAATTTTGAGGGGGGAGGTTTCAGAAACCCGAAGCACCATCCTGTTCTTTCTTTTAAAAGACATAACTCCATTATTTTTAGTTAAGGTAAGGCATGCTTTCAGAAAGGTGTTACCGGTATATTAACTTTCTAGGACTATCAGCATGTGGGGAGCAGAGAAAACAATCTTCATTTTAGATTTACTATATCTCACATTTTTTAATTATTAGGGGGGGAGTAAAATTTGCAGCAGCCGTATGCAATTGCTGCAAGAAATATCTGTGTCCTCTTTTATCAATACATAACATATATAACATATAGTGCAATATTAACCATGTCTACTCACAAGTAAGTCCTTTGTAAGTGTAGTTAGTACTGCAGCCTATATTTATCAAGTAACTATGGTTAACAGGTTTGAAACCGGCCGGGATTAAGAACTTGGTGTGTTACAAGGCTAAAGGAGCAGTAGTTTCTCAGTCCATATGAAACAGGGAGCTATGCTTAATTAGATATTTCCTTGTTTAATCATGGTGAACGGAAGAGCAGAGGGTCTCAGTGTATGAGCAAAAGGTTGATTCATTCATCGCCTTATGAAAATCAGATATGATTGTCTAAACTCAGCCTCTGTATCAGTTGTGTTTGGCTGACTCTAGATCAGAATAAACATTTGTAAGTCAAGACTAGGAAGGGGCTCATCCAGGAATTTCCAGAAGCAAACTTGCTTGTAGCACTGCACTGTTTTATTATTCTCTCTGCTGTTGTGTCTAGTAGATATTGTACTGAAGTAGCCCAGGAAAATGTTTCTATCTCTGCTCCAGACATCTGACTTAAAGATCTTTTCCAACTGATGAGACAATGTATAAATATAGATAGTGTGGACAATTCACTTTTGCTGGCCATTTACGGAATGATAGAGCTGCATTTTTTAATGTGTTCCTTTGTCAAAACTTTTGAGAGAAATTTCCAGAGAAACTGCCCAATTTTCTGTTCTGCTGCATGAAATATATATCTATCCCACTCCTATTTGTCAATATATACTCCTCTAAGTACATAAGGCCAGGGCTAGTTATTTCAAAAGAACTTAATTCATTAGGTAGGCTTTACACAGCACATATTTGAAAATATTGTTTGCTGCTTTTAAAGATGAACTTATTGGGCACAAACTTCTTTTTAAAGTATTTTTGCACTGTATTCATTTAAGAATCACTCTTTATTCTGCAGAATGCCTTTGATAAACAGAAGTGTGTTATCAATGACTGTTGTTACTTTGTTGTTTGTTCCATGAAATGCAGCTTGGATCTGGCATAGTTCAGGACTGTCAGAAATGCCCATTGCTTGCCTTCTCTTGCATTACCTCAAATACATTTTGACATTGTCTGTAGCTGCAACAACATTGACTTTAAACCAATTGACCACACTAAGAGACCAGAGTCATGTTCTTGTTTTCTAGATGGCTTCAGTAGCCCTTGACCTTCCTTTAGGTATGGAGAAAAGATCACTCTCTGACTTCAGCACTTTCGTTTCAGAACATTTCCCCTGAATTTAGTCTATCTCTAATGGTAGTGTCTGAGAGTACAGAGCCTGCTTGCATTTCTTAACCAGTCCTTCCCACCTGCCTTTAACTCCCAAATGTTTGCCTGTTGGCTTCCTTTTCCCATTTGGCATTCCCAAGCCCATCCAAGGGGGGCACTCAGTGTTCCTCTCTCTCCTGTAAGGGTGAGCCTGAAACAACTTTTATTTCTTAGAAGATTTAAATGTTTGCTTCCTCATTGTCCAGTGTTCTAGAATGGATAATTTTCAATGAACATTTTGTATTCTTTTGTAGTTTCTTGACATCAAATAAGACAGCATTAATATCTGGTTGTTCCATATTCTTTATATGTGAATGTGTTGAATATTTAATATTTTCTTTCCAAATAATTTACCTGGCATTCCAACTATTTGCTGCACTGCATGCTTGGGCTGCTTTCCTAATTCATAAAAAAATAAATTCTTAATGCTGTGCCTGCTAAATACAAAGTCATGCATGATGGGTTCATTGGATTTGTAATTATTTCAAGGAATATGATGCATGTGGCAGAGCTTAACTTGACTGTTGTAGTCTGACAAAGACAATAAAGTGTGTGTGTGTGTGTGTGCGTGTGCGTGTGCGTGAAGTGTGTGGGTCATCCTTTCTCTTACACACTCATTTATTAGGGTAAGAGATGCTAAGCACTTCAGAGCTTGTAGGGGTGCCAGGGAGGTCAGGTTAGCTGTTTATTGCAGGCTGGAAAGCTTGGTCAGCTTTCTGTAAACAAAAAAGATGGCTAGCTCAGCCTACCAGAGGAGGGTTTAAACATTGTTTTATGTTGTCTTGGGCTCTGAGATATGCTTTGCTCTTGGGATTTCTGTGAAATCCACAGACTTCAAGAGCTGTGAGTGTAGAGCCTTGTGCACAGCCTCTGAAAGGGATAAGAGAGACATGATTTTCAGTAGGTGGCTCACAAAGGTTTTGAATAGTTTACCATTTTGAAAGTACTCCAAACACTTAAAGAGCATGCTATCCCTGAAGGCCCCTCTGTTTATCAACAGCCTCTGTGTGTGTGTGTGCTTGAGTACAAAATATCTGGCATTTCTTCTGAAAAATTCTGAGGCTTGGGCGTTTCCAGATGTCTGGACGAGGGAGCCCCCAAACTGGGAACTGGCTGTTGAGAATGTCTTTTTGTTAAATCTCAGGGTTCAGAGTCATACATCTTACTGATAATGTACTGCAGCATAGATTTATTTAACAAGAGCTATATATCACTGGATCATCAACACACCTAAACAGTTTACAAAAAAACAATATAAAATGTATATTTAAAATGCAGATAAAATCAACAACTTCACCTAAAATTTTGAAAAGTAAAACCAGCAGGTTTTTTTTTTAAAAAAGATGCACAATAAAAAGTTACAAGTTAAAATACGTATCAAAATTACATTTCTGAGTAGACATGCCTAAACAAAAACTTTTGCAGCAGGTGTCAAAAGCAATATAGTGAGGCTGCCTGCCTAGTATCAGTTGGCAGCTTGGCACTCTTGCTTGTTTAAGTCAGGCTGAATTGTACCCAGTAGTTCCTTTTCTGGGTCCTGGTCTAAGTGCTCTAGAAATGGAATCAGAAGATGGGAGGCAAAAAAGAATGAATAAAGCTTAGAGGGAAATATTATTATTAATATTATTAATGGTCCATGAGGAGGTGAGAGCAGAACCTTAAGAGCAAGGCTTTGGATCTGTTCACCTGAGCCTACTTTGTGCTGGATTGGGTCCTATGCCTTGATTCTATTTAAAAGTGTGCCAGCTAGAATGAAGCATCTGCCTATATTTAAAGTCTAAAATACCTTCATTGTCAAGCTGTAATTATAAGCGCAGATCTGTTTACTCATAGGCTGCCTAATCTCACTATCTCAGTAATTCTTTTCTGTTCTTGTATTTTTAAATTTTTGTTTGTAGTAACAAAAAATAAAACCTGCTTTTAGCTTGAGAGGTGGGGCGGGGGTGAGCTGGCAGTCATCTGCAGGTGATTAAATGACTTAAGAGACCTGGTTTTAATTTGTGGGCGGTTCTGACTGTAACAAAGGAAAGCTCGCTCTTTTTTGTGGAATTGGCAGACTTTTTCACCACATCTGGAATTAATGAAGCCTTTTGAGACCACATCACTTGTGTTCTGCCGCAAGAATTCTTTGATCTTCGGAATCCAGACTGGAAGAAGTGCAGCTTGATACCACTGCAGCTATGTTTTTGGAAGCTATACTTAAGATACTGGAACACAGCAAAACTAAGTTGTGTGCCTGCACTAGAACACTTCTGGTCCTTTTTGAAAGGACCCCTTTCTTGCACTTTTTATTATAAAAGTGGTCTGTATTATATTGCTGTCACAGATTTGTTGCAGATAATTTTTTTCAGTTTCTCCTTGCACTGATGATTAAACTGAGCTTCAGACTTGCTCACAAGAATTGTTGAGCATTTTCCCAGTGCAGTTTCAAAGTAGCGTGTTTTTGTCACTGTTGGCTTTAATACAATAATATTCATCTCCATTTCTGCATTCTGTAAGTCTTATTGAAGGAACCGCAGTACATGCTAAAATGTTTAGGATTCAACTTGTAAATTAAGTATTCTCTGTCTCCCTGGTATCTTTGAATTCTGAAGATTTAAAATTGGGCATTTGCTTACTTACCGGTAGTATGTGTGGGTGTATACAATGCATACTATGAATGTACTAGTGTGCTTCCTGTAAATTGCAGCAAACTGTACTGTACAAAGTTACCGTATTTTTCGCTCCATAACGCGCACCGGACCATAACGCGCACCTAGTTTTTTGAGGAGGAAAGGGGGAAAGCCCCCCTTTTTGAGGATCAGTTCAAAGTTGTGCATCTTCTTTTGGAAGAAGAAAAGCCCCATTTGCAAAAGGATCAGCTCAAACTTGTTGTTGTGCTGCTGCTTTGGCAAAGGAGAAAATAAACATTTGCAAAAGGAGCAGCTCAAAGTTGTGCTGCTGCTTTTGCAAAGAAAACCCCCAGTTGCAAAAGGATCAGCTCAAAGCCCTTTCTACAGTTTCCAAACAGATAATCTAATCAGCCAGTCACATGTAGCTGGGGAAACCAACAGCCTCCTCTGCAGGAACGACCTTATCTCTCCTCCCGATCTCTTGCTGATCAGCTGTAAAGCGGCAGCCTTATCTCTCCTCCCGATCTCTTGCTGATCAGCTGTAAAGCGGCAGCCTTTCAACACCCCCTTCTCTCTTTGTAAAAGAAAAAGCTCGATCTTCTTTTGGTCCCTGGGCAATTCAGCTCCAGGGACCATGCATTCGCTCCATAACGCGCACAGACTTTTCCCCTTCCTTTTTAGAAGGAAAAAAGTGCGCGTTATGGAGCAAAAAATACGGTAAATCTGTCAGGATCTCCACTGCAGATAAAAAAAGAAATCAGAGGTTTTTTTAATTGCTTTTAAAAGTTGGTGGCTTCTGTCATCCTCCTCTTCCAAGTGCACAAAACAGCTTTGAGATCAGTTGACTAATGTGTAGAATGTTCAGTTGTGCAGTTCCTTTTTATTATGGTACTTTTATAAGAGTAAAACAAGCAGAAGATCTTACTTAGTCTTTTTAAGAAGACAATAACTAAGATGACTGTGTCATTACTGTCAGCTCTCATTTATCCAACAAGGGAAAATCATTCTTTCCAGAGTCAGAATGGTGATCCATAGCTGTGAGGGAAGAGATAGGGGAGGGCAGCCCTGTCAGGGGGGTTGCAGGTTGTTCTTTAAGTTACTGCCATTTGCAGACTGGCTGCAGAGAGACTCTTGGATTACGCGATGCAGAAACCACAGGCAAATAGACTGCGTGGCACACTTGGAAATAAGCAGGAAAGCCCATGGGTGAATTTGACAGTCAGTCTCCAGTTTGATCACAGCAGCTCATCAGATGTAGACTAAACCCCAAAATCTTGCTACCGGTACATATACACTCAGATATTACATCTAGCAGTTGTTACTGTTTCAACAGTCATTACATAGGATTATTCCCCCCCTGACAATTTCTTGAAAAGTAAAAAATATATATAACTCCTTAAAAATAAAAAGGAAGGATTTACTATTCAATTAAATTACGTAAATTATATAAGAATAATGTGGATGGTATCAAGAAAGGAAATGTGGAATATGGTTGAAGTGAAGGCAGCTGTGATTAAGGTTCAGGCGGCATTGAATAATTTTGATCATATATATTGTGGTTTTTATGTTGTCTTTTCTGTGAACTGCCCTGAGACCTCCAGGTATAAGGCGGTATATAAATAATAGTAATAGTAATAATAATAATAATAATAATAAATAATATTTTTGTTCTCTAGTAGGAAGGTGTAGTTAATGTGATATATTGATATTTCATTGTGAAAGAAATTAACAGAATGTTAATGAATTAATCTTCTACGAAATAGTTTTGTTTTGATGGATCAGGTTATGTATTACTTGAGCTTGCCAAATACTGGCTTCTTAAATGCAGGTAGGAAAAAGTAATTGGAATTATGAGATGTCATTAGTAGCCTTCATAGTGAATATTTATTGCACTTCAAAGCACAGTACATTTTAAGAATCTATCAGAATGAGATACCGGTAATAACGTTAAGCTATACATGCCAGATTTTGAAGTGATTTGAGCTCCTCGAATAGTAGGCAAACTGAGTGATTCATGTAAGTTGTACCGGTATATAAGAGAAGTTAACAACATGTAGTACAGGTGCACACACACACTAATTAAAAGGTTTTTTAGAATACATTTTGGACTGGATTTGAAATTGCAGCACTAATTACTATACACCTTATAAGCAAAATATCTTCACTTTATATGACACAGTTGTTCACTTGTTGACTGTAGTTGAAAGTATGTGGCTGATTCTCAAATGATAATGTTGCTCATTGTATTAGCATGAAATATTTAAAGCATGACATTCTGAAGCAGTAGGCCATGTGTGTGTGTGTGTGTAGCCTTTCCAGACTTGTAAGAATTTGCTTGTTGCTTGTTGAATTGGTTGTCAATTATGAATGATAGAAGTGAATGATAGAAAATGTAAAATTTTCATTGTATATTTATATATTTATATTGTCCATGTGAGCTTTGTGCTGTTCTGATACTCAGAACAAATTACTGGGCTTAGATTTCTTCTGCTGTGTTTTGTACCCGGCTCTGGTTTTTGGACTTCAGAGGTCTAAAAAGAAAAGAAGATCCCACAAGCTTGAAATCTACTCACTCTGATTGCACGTGTACTCCTTTGAATAGTTGTAGAGGGGTAGCCATTTTAATGTGGTGCAACAATAGGTTTATGACACCTTAGACTAGATAATTTATTATGGAATCTGATGTAGTAGATGGTGGTCCACTAAAGTTTATCCTTTGATACTCTATATTTTTACCTGACTCCTGGAATTGTAACTTAAGCAAACAATGAACAAATTCAATGCCTCTATTCAGATATTGTTTAAGGAGCCTGCTGTTTGTTCTTCCTTTTTCTTTTTCTTTTTTAATTTAAGTAATTGCTCACGTTTGGACTTTTATCAGGTTGCCTGTTTGAATTAGTACCCTGGAGGGCTGGGCTGGGCTGAGCTCAGCCTACTCATGTCACTTTCTAACTTCCAGGAAATGTATTTGCAACTGGGGAATTAAGTTTTAGCTTCAGAGCTGGCTGTGCTTGTTTAATTATCCTGTGTTCCACTGGAACTTTTATTGTCACTTTTAACAATTACATGTTTATCTTTCCTTTCCCTTCCACTTTATTGGTTTAGGTTTATGCGCCATCTAATTCAGATGACTTTAATAGAGAATCTCCAAATTACCCGTCTCCTAAACCACCAAGCAGTATGTTTGCTAGCACTTTCTTTTTGCAAGGTAAGATGTTGTTAACTGAGCAACTTTTTAAAAGACTAGCATAGCAAGTAAACAAATATTAATTGAGTGAGATTAGAATTTTGGGAGGGAGAAAACGTTCATACATGATAGGACAGTTTCTGGGAAATGAAAATCTACTATTGCTTCTTCCTGGTTCATTTTCATTATGCTAACCTGAAGTTAAGTATATGCTTGGATGTCATGGGTCATGTCATTTCAGATTATAATCTCATGTTTTGGTTAAGAGCTTCAAAACAGCCTAGAGGCATATCATTCCTATTGCATAGCTGACCCCTATGCAGGTGCTGGTGAAGTCTGTGGTATCATCTGCTCACAACACAAGCTCAGACACATGCCAGTTGCTTAGCAAGAATAGCAAAACTCCATCAGCAGTGACAGCCACTCCCACAAAAAGCATAACAAATTCACATCTACCAACCAATAACATCACCCACAAACCTCTCTCCTAGCAAATGTGAAATGACAGCCGTACACCCAGAGGACTGACACATACTCCATACCTTTCTCTTGTCCCATGCAAAGGCAATCTTCCCTTTCGCTCCCCAGGGTCTTTGGCTAAGATTTATTTATTCACTAAATGTTTAAGCTTTCTTTCAATAAAATGTTCCCAAGATGGAGAACAGCTATGATAAAATTAATAGAACAATCAAAGGAGAAAAAAGAAATGGAGACAAAAGAATGGAGACAAGTAGCAACTGCAGGCTTTGGGCTGCAGATTCAGCCATTCTGAATGAAAAATGGTTACAAGGCTTGCTTAAGCAGACCAGCCTCCTCGCTCAAGACAGATTTCAGTGGGTTCCGAGTTTAGTAGGAAAAGCCCTCAGGACCACTGCCACTAATACTGCAGTAGGCACTAGACCTCTCATTGAAGAAGTTACATAATTGAGAAGGTTCTCCCAGACCCAGCTTGAAAGCAGAAGACCAGCACAATTTGGTTCAGAGTTCACAATTTGGCAACAAATTGAGTTTATGTGAAATTGACATTCTAAATTCTGTGCAGACAGCAATAGCAATCTGTCTACTAGTTACACTTTCTGAATATTTCTCCATTTGCCTCACATAGAGCCTGTTGCTATACATTAAACAGGAGCTTGTAGCGACATACATCACAGTTATGAGTGCCCTCTCTTCTTGCCATAGCTATGTTTTTGGATTAGGATTGACTGAGTGGTGCAGAGAACTGATTGGCCAGGGAACAGGAGATTGACAGGAGTGCCTCTAAATACAAGGAAGCATAAAATATGTGTGGGACAGGAAAGAGTGTGTGGCTTTGAGATTTTGAGGATTTTTTAAAATTGACTTTTTCAGTGAGAGGGCTGTGCCCCAGTAGCCCCAGTGGACCAGCCTCTTGACTCGAATAAAATTTAGCTAGGGTATAAAATGTACATGACATGAGCAATGAAGTGCTGGTACAGCATGTGCTGTTTTACTAATCTAAGATAATTCTTTTTCTATTTTGTTTTTATTACAAATAAAGATGGGACTCACAGTGCTTCAGACCTTTGGAGCCCTTCCAATGGAATGAGCCAGCCTGCCTTTGGTGGAATGCTAGAAAGTTCCTCCTCTCACATGTCACAGTCCGGGAGTTATGGCAGTCGACACACACATGACCGCTTGGTAAGACAGTGACTCTTGATCTTTCAGTATGGTCAGTTGAAACACAGTTGTTAAAGTTGACTATCCTTTAAGAGGCTGGTTTTGCTGGATTATGGGTATAAGTAAATTGTCATTTAAACCTTTAGTTGATTGATCTATGATAGCCAAGCATGAACAAATTTCAATCTGCACAAGAGGACAAAAGTGTTCACTTTTTTAAAAGCTCCTTAGGTCCTTGTATGTTGCTGTAATACAGAATGGAAAAGGAAAAACTAACAGGATATTGAGTAGGTGTATTGAATGAATATAATTCTATGTTATGGAGGTTGATGTTGTATATACGGTATTATTTATGGGTTTTGATGTTTTCCATACTGAAATTCATTTTTAATATTGTACGTACTCCTATTTTGTTATTTCTTTGTAGCAGCATATAACTTGAAAGAAATAAAATAAATAATAAAATAGTTTAACCTTGGGGGAAGCTCTTGTTTGTTAATATTGTAAGTTTTCTCTCACTTTCTTCAGTCTTCCTGCACATTCTTATACTGGATGATGGCAATTTGTCTGAGGAGCCTGTAACTCATATTAAAATAGACAGGAAGCAGTGGCTTAGATTCTACCAAGATTTTTCACATTAAAGGGATGTAAGCAATGATACATATCCCCCATTAATTTTATATTTATTGATCTTTTATTTATTGGTGCTGTTTAACTTTTCCATAAATGATCTGGAGTCCAGAGTATATATATAATAAGAGAGACAAATATATCACTCAGAAGATAAAATTCAAAGCAGACTAAAGGGTTCTCTCCAGAGTGGGTGACTGGCTAACAGAATGGCAGGTGTAATTCAGAATAAATAAGTACCAAGTAATAAATGTAGGAACAAAAGGTCCCAGACATATTTGTTGATATCATCTAAATTGGCTGTGACTATCCAATAAGTTATCTTGAGGTTCTAATAGAACAGCAAACATCACTTTGGGTCTTATAGGAAATTATAGTTCTGCAAAACATGAATGAGACTACATAAGCCCTAGGTTTGTGCCCTACCCTCCTTGATAGGAGGAGGGGGGGATTGGAAGCTCTTGCTTCCAATTTTAATATAACCTCAGCTTCCTCTTATACAGTGGTACCTCGGGTTAAGAACTTAATTCATTCTGGAGGTCCGTTCTTAACCTGAAACTGTTCTTAACCTGAGGTACCACTTTAGCTAATGGGGCCTCCTGCTGCTGCGCCGCCGCCGCCGCCGTGCGATTTCTGTTCTCATCCTGAAGCCAAGGTACTATTTTTGGTTTAGTGGAGTCTGTAACCTGATGCATCTGTAACCTGAAGCGTCTGTAACCTGAGGTACCACTGTATCAAGGTGGTTTGTTAGAGCATGCCAGGCTCAAACCATAGTTTCAGATCCTGGCTGTTTCTATACCACAGTTCCCAAAATTCAGGCATAAGCTTCAGTTACACTCATGTAGCCATTTCACTTCTCATTTTGTGTGAGTAGTAAAACAACCCAGAAAGCTGCAGTTCACCATATTCTCCCATTATGTCCTGGCTGGGAACTGTGGTTAATGGCTTTCAAACAAGTTGGGAGACAGAAGCCAACTTTAAACCATAAGATTTTTATAATCTGAATGCAACCAGTGAGGAGCTGGGGTTAATTTACAGCCAGAAGTGGAAGCTTCTAGACTTCACATCATAGCTTAGGAAGGGGTGGGGACCACATAACCCTAAGGCTCATTCACTTAGTAGCAAGCATTGTATCTGAATTGTCTCTTAATCCATCTGTGGCTGTTAGCCCTAATAGCTAAGGATAGAATCTTGATATTCATGACACGTTTCTAGCCACTCCTTAGCTAGATAAACTTTGGTCTGTTTTAGATAGACAGTTCTGGCATTCTTAACTTGCATTTTCTGGTTTACTTTGTATTTTGTTAATACTAACTAAGGCACATATTTCGGTTGTGATCCCCGTTTTCTGCTTTTTCCTAGAGCTATCCCCCACATTCAGTCTCACCATCGGATATAAATGCCAGTCTTCCTCCAATGTCTAGCTTCCACCGGGGCAGTAACAGCAGTTCATCGTATGTTGCCTCACACACTCCACCTGTCAATGGATCAGATAACAACAACATACTGGGTGAGATTTTTTGAATCCCTAAAGCATCATAGGAAGATTATGGCTAATCTAGAAATCTGTATGTCCATGCTGATGCTGTTTAATGGTCCATGTGGACTGTAAAAGTGAATGTGTCATTTCACAAGCTTTTGTTGCATCGTTTGGGGTTACAGCATTGTCAGTGCTGACTGCTGGAATTTTGCCTGAAGACATGGTTCCAGGGCAGGGTGGGTGGGTAGATATATTTGGTAGTGTGGAGTACTTCCTAGTGCTGGGCTAATTATTACACAAAGTGAGAACTGGGCTTCCAATTCATTACTTTGTTTTTCACCCAGAGAGCCCAGCCAAAACTTATTCTCTCCCCCCCCCCACTAATGGATTCATTCAAGAATCTAGTGTATAGTTCTTAAAGGTGAGGAAACTCTGAAGGTATTGTTCAATTGATGTGGGCATTATTTCTAAAGTGCAGAAAACTCCCTACTTAAGTGCGAGTTACGTTCCAGCGTACTTCACGTTTAAGTAGAATTGCATATAGTTGAAACACCATTGAAAAAACCTGCAAAGTCCTCATCCCCTTTTGTTACATTTTTGTGATGTTTTCTGGTCACTTCCTGGTTTGGCATGATGGATGTGTGCACAGTTGCCCACATAGCAGACACTCCTAAAACGGTGGCTGCCTGTACCCAATTTGGAGGATTTTTTTGTAATGTCAGATTGTAGACCAACTTGGTGAATACACTTGTTTTATTACAGAACTTCTGTGAGAAATGCATTAAAATGTTTATTTGTTAAATTGGTATCTCACCTTTTTACCAAATGGTGCTTAAGGCAGCTCGAGTAGATTTAAAGAAGGAGTTAGAGACCTCTTTAGGCTGTATTGCAGGTCTCATTGTTGAACTCACAAGCAGTGTGTTGGTTCTGGATAATCTGGTGGTGGGAGATTCAGAGATTCCCAAACAGTAATTTACCGGTATACAAACACATTCCCCAAAGGTGATTTACACAAAGGGTTTCTTTGTCAGCAGCATTCTTTACAGCTTCATTCTGAAATGTTGTGCGCTGCTCAGCTACGGTATTAGCAGTCTGGTGTTGAACAACAACTGCAGTGGAGATTAAGTTACTCTTCTTCTCCTTTGGCAATCCCTCGTAGCTGAGTAAGATTGTCTTCCATGAATATGGTCTTAACAGTGAGTCCGTAAGTGACTGTGGAGGCCAATTCTGGATCCACACGTCCTTCCACAGTGGGGACATGGGTTTCTGGGTGGGAGTTGATCACGGTGAGGGTTTCTCCTTTTCACCCTGAGTTTGTGCTTCTTCAAAGTCCATGACACCTTTAGTAAAGGCTGTTCTCCAATTGGAGTGCTTACAGGCCAGTGTTTCCCATTTATCAATGCTTATACTACATTTTTAGATTTGCCTTGAGAGGATCTTTAAACCTCTCTTGTTGACCACTGGCATTACGCTTTCCATTTTTAATTGGGAGTAGAGTAGTTGCTTTGGAAGACAATAATCAGGCATCCGAACAACATGACCAGTCCAATGAAGCTGATGTTGAAGAATCATTGCTTCAACACTGGTGATCTTTGCTTCTTCCAGTACACTGACATTGGTTCGCCTGTCTTTCCAAGTGATGTTACTCAGATGGTATTATGTCTACAGCTCAAATCTCCTGCAAATTTTAATCTGATTGAGCATGCAATGCTATTGGACAGTGTCCACTACATGGTGCTAGCACTACATCCTATATAATAATTCCCTAATGTCCCCACGTCCGCGGGTGTGTGTCAGTGGAAATTTTCCACTGCGCATGTCGGAGACGGATGCAGGGATTGGCCGACGCAGAGACTTCGGGCCTCGGATTGGCCGGGAGCGGACGAGGGCGGGGCTGTGCCTTTCCGGGGTTGGCGGCTCCTCCAGCGCTGTTGCCAGTCGCTCGCTGGAGCGCAAGAGGAGCGCCCAAATGCTGGCCCTCCCTCCCTCCCCCCCCAAAAAAGCCTCCTGAAAATAAAACTTCGCCCTGAGGAAAGGGCTCCCCCGGGGCTGAGGCGCTCCCTCGGCGCCTTTCCCGTTCAGGCTGCCTCCTCCTTCGCCCAGCCTGAGGCCTCGCCAGCCCCAACGGTTTCTCCGGCAGCCGGAGCAGGAGACGACACGCCGGCCGGACCTCCCCGCCTCCGCTGCTCTCCTCCACCCGCTTCCCCGCGCCGCGGCCCCCAGACCTCCTGCTGCCGTCCACCTGCAGCCTCCCGCCGACCCCTTGCTGGAGTGCAGCTTTCCGCTGCGCTTAGGCGCAGCGGCGGCGGCTCTGGCTGGCTTGCCGTCTTTGGAGCGCAGCTTTCCGCTGTGCCCATAAGTGAAGCGCCGCCGGCTGCTGCTGCCTTGCCGCTGCGGCTCCTGCAGCCTTCCCGCCTTTGGAGCGCAGCTTTCCGCTGCGCCCATTAGCGCAGCGGCGGCGGCTCCTGCTGCCTTGCCGCCTTGGGCCACAGGCGCGAAGCGCCGTGGCCCCAAGACCTCCTGCTGCCGTCCACCTGCAGCGGGCGGTTGGCCGGCGCTGTGTGTGTGGGAGGGGGAGGGAGAGGGAGGGAGACAGAGCCAAACTGTTTGTGGAGGTCTGGGAAGTGGGGGAGAAGGTGTGTGTGTGTGTGAGAGAGAGAGAGCTTTCTAGCGCCTGTTTTTGTTAACAGGCTTAATTTACTAGTACAAGTATAAAGCATTAAAAGGTATATTGTCTACAATGCTGCATTTGGGAGGAAAATGTTGCAAAGACTGGCTCCTAATAATTGGAAGAACGTAACTCTCTACCTATCTATCTAAAGGATTGAGTATATTCCAGATATGAAGACTACACCACTGGAGAAAGGGAAGCTTGGTCTTGCATTTGAATTTCTGTTCTCAGTAGAATCAGGATGGTGGAGGCCCCCTGATCCCCCATAACAGTGAAGATAATACCCAAGTTTGCCAAACTGATCTGGCTCTGGGTTATAGGCTATTTAAGAGTCCTGGGGATGGCCATGTGTCCTGTCCTCTTCATGGTTTTTCACTTGCTGACACAGTCTGGTGGCTTTTATAACTATTCTAAAGTTTGTCAATCCTATTGGGGTTTTGTGTATAGGTAAGGAAAGCTCCCCACCCCTTCTCTTGGTATTTAAAGCCTAAACCTACCTAACACAACTAAGATGAGTTATGTTCCCAAATACAAAGACTTCCACACACACCTGTACCACTGAGAAGAGCAGTTCACCAGTGAATCCAATTTTCCCTTATGGTCTTCCCCATACTTTTGCTTTTTAAATCATAGTAATCCTTTTAAGAAAGCATCAGTATTAAATAGCAGCATACCACAATTATCTTCTGCATTAAATCAACATTCACATTGTGTTTTCTTTACAGTCAACAGAGGCAATGCTGCCGGAAGCTCACAGACTGGGGATGCTCTTGGAAAAGCCTTGGCATCTGTAAGCAATCCTATCTGAAGCACTTGCTGGAATAATTTAGGCTGCATGCAAGTTCTTGTCCTTTTGTTTATATCAGGCATATGCGTTGAATATTAGACTGCCACCATCTCTTCCTCTTCCAGCAAGCATTTGAAGTGGATATCTTTCTTATTCTGCATTTGTATTGGAATTGTTTGAATTTGTTTTTTATGGTTTTATCTCCTATTGTTTGCTGTCCTGGGCTCCTTTGGGTGGGAAGTGGGATATAAATTTAATAAATAAATAAATAGACATAGCAGGTTAGGGAACAGTATTTGCTAGAAGGAGAATTGGGTCAACAGAAGTCTGTCGAAGGTTCTTCTGAAGTGTGGATACTCTCTACCTAACCTGGCATCAAGGAGAAATAGTGTGTTATTAGCAGTGTCAAGGTCTGGAGGGCCAACTTCATGAGCTATTCACTTGTTGAGAGTTATTATTGCCTTGCCTATTGCTGAGCCACACTAAAGTTAACTATTCTGACAGAGGCCATTTTTGCTTGGGTTGGCCAGAATTTGATCCATGCCCAGCTACCAGTTTTGCTAACAAGGTCCTCTGGGGGGAAATGGGAGGGAGTAGGCAAGTTCCTAACCCAAACCCCCAAAGTAACCCCAGCTTGTATGGTTAGGCGGTTGGACAGAGGACAGGAGGTGGCAGGGGTGTAGATTTATTGTGTTTGCATGACAGAAGAAGTACCGGTATGTATAACTGAAGGGTGTCCTGGTAACTTAGATCTGTCATCCTGTGCTGTTCTTGGTAGGTCATTCCATAAACCATTTCTGTCATAGCTGATGGTGATGCATTCCATCTCCTCCAAAAGTTTGTGCTAAAGTCTGCACACTTGGAATTCGGGTATTTATCCACCTGCTCCCATTGACCGAAACAGAGTGTCATGCAAGCTATACTTTCTATTGCTCTTCAGGAAGTAGATAGTAATATAAAGGGATCGTGGTGTGTTTGTTCTTGAGTTTTCTTTTTAACCTGGTTCATAGCACTATGAACTGTTGCTGAAGTAGTTAAATCTTCTTGAACCTGCTTCTTTTTTTTCTAGCTTTTGAATATTGTTAGTAGCAACAAAAAGAGTGTCTAATTGTAAAATTCTGGTGGTGTGCATCATTTCAAAAACAAAAGCCTTTCATGTGTGAATCATCAGAAGATACAACATTCTTCCTCAGTTTAAGTATTAAAGACCATACAGACCACTATGTGATTAAACATGTAAGGCCAGATAATACGTTTGCAAAGGTTCTTTTATTTTAGGTTTAAGCCTGGATAATTGTGGTCTTAATCTCAGAGTAGGCAAGAAAAGAATTGTACATGAAAGTATTTACACAAAGTTCCCAAAGCCCAACGGATTATACATTGGTTTGGATAATGAACCAGTGTAGATAGAAAGCAAAGAAAATCTGGGTATTTGTGCCATTTGTAATGTGTTTCCCTGAACATTTGCCAAACAATAACCTTTTTAAGATTGTGCCCATGGAGGGTTATATGGCAGCAGAAACATCTGGTTTATTTCAGTGCTTAATGCCAAATCAAAACACTTGGTCTTTAATTTAAAGGAGATCAAAGTGGAGAGCTGTTTAACTTCGTTGATTATATCAAATCTCTTTGTCAGAACCTGTGTTTTGATTCCTACCTCCAAACCAGGAGGGAACAGCCTTTGTGCCGCTTAGATAGCTAAATGGCCAGTAGTCCTTGAACAAAGGAGGAGAAAATGTTTGGAAGTTGACTTTTCCAAGTAATTCCTGAATGGCTTTTGTTGCTTGAGGCCCAGTGACATTAGCATGACAAAGCTTAACTGAAATGTACTCTGAAGTGTTTTAAAACAGTGTGCTAACAGCTCCAAGGCTTGGTGCTGCAGGCTCTCAGTTGTTTAGGCTTTGTATGGAGGGCTTTTCATTTGGCCAGGCATATTGGCATCCCACTGGTTAGAATGGACCATGACTAATCAAAAGAGGGCTCTTATTTGTTGCAAGAAAACGTGTTAGCAGCAGAATGCCCCAGAAAATTCCTCCTCATTGGTCATCAGCAGCAAAAGTAGCAGCCCTCACTTGCATAAGAAATATTGGTCTCTCTTAACTGTGGGCTTTTAAAAATACACATTTTCTTTCTTTCTTTCTTTCTTTCTTTCTTTCTTTCTTTCTTTCTTTCTTTCTTTCTTTCTTTCTTTCTTTCTTTTTTAAAAAGCATCATGTCTGTTCTGAATGTAGTTATATTAGGCTTTGTTCTGCCTTCCCAAGTTTCTTCGATGCTTATTAGAAAGACTATAAAGTGAGTACAGTGGACGCTCAGGTTGCAAATGCGATCCACGCGGGAGGCGCGTTCGCAACCCACAGCGTCCATAACCCGCAGTGCACGTCTGTGCATGCGCGGTTGTGATTTGCCGTGCATGCGCGAAGAGCGAAGCACCGAACCTGGAAGTAACCCATTCCTGTACTTCCGGGTTCGGCGCGTTCGTATCCCGTAGCAAACGCAACCTGAGGTATGACTGTATTATGCATCTGAAACTTGCAGGGCACTATGCACTAGACAGAGATATGAACTGAGATATGAAAGCTAGGAGCTAAATGGCACCTTTGACCTAGTTTATGGGCGCAACAACAGAATGTCTAGGTGTGCTTTTTTAATAACAATACAAAGCTGAAAATGATTGAACTGCAGCTAAAATATTATGTTCATTTTTCACATGGTCTAGTCCTTTGCAAAATGCTCCTAGAACAATGGGAGTTTCGAACACTGGCACTAGAAAATTCTGACTGTTTCAGTGAATGAGAGCTATGGTGCAACTTAACAACTCTGGTTATTCACTTCATTGTGCTAGATCAATTGCACGCTAGGGCTGGGCGATATATCAATACATGCTTTCTAACCATTTTATTTCCTTCGGAAATGTTCAAACAGAAACTATGACCTTGTATGTATTGACAGTTTGCTAATGTTTAATAATTAGTTCAAATTACTGCATTTGTGCATTTTCTCCTTTAGATTTATTCGCCTGACCACACTAGCAGTAGTTTCCCTTCAAATCCTTCAACACCTGTTGGATCACCATCACCTCTCACAGGTAAGATCACCTCTCACAGCTAGGCCTGGGTGATATATTGCCCAGGACCAGTATGAGGAGCAGACTGCAATGTCAGCTTCACTCAGTTATATCACTGGTGAAACCACCGCTGCTCCTGAGTCCCTCTGCTAGCAGCGCCTGCTGGAGGAAGTCAAGACTCTTGACGCCTCACGATGAGTGTAACCGCCATCCCACTCTGCCACACCCCTGCGGGCGGCACACTACGCCCCTGGGACACGCGCCAGCACCGCCCCGCCTGCTCTCCACCTCACCCCCACCCCCGGTGCCGGAGCATGAAGCTCCGTCACTGCCAACAGGCTGTCAGCTAATTTGGTTTCTCTGCTGATATCACAGCCATAGACACAAGCCTGACAAGGAGAGCCCAGAGATCTGCCATGCCCAGCCAGACTGTAAGGGGCCCAGTCATAACTTACCACCATGGGGCCATTGCAACAACCTTGCTTTTTAGGGTTCTGGTTTCACCCTAGGTCAGGGGTCAGCAACCTTTTTCAGCCGTGGGCCAGTCCATCGTCCCTCAGACCATGTGGTGAGCCGGACTATATTTTGAAGGGGGAAAAATGAATGAATTCCTATGCCCCACAAAGAACCCAGAGATGCATTTTAAATAAAAGGACACATTCTACTCATGTAAAAACACGCTGATTCCCGCTGGCCGGATCTAGAAGGTGATTGGGCCGCATCCGGCCCCCGGGCCTTAGTTTGCCTACTCCTGCCCTAGGTAGTTTGACTTGATAAATTCTATGTTGATGGAGTTTTTTGTTTGTATGATTTGTTCTTTCACAATTTTCCTAATCTTAATTAAATGAAGCAAAAACAAGATATAACTGTCATAATGGCTGTTTTTGATAATAGAAACACCTACATTTTAAAGAACTTGGGGCTACAATGCTAAACACTTAGTTGAGAGTAAACATTTAATTCAATGGGGGCTTTACTTTTGAGTCAGCATGCATAGGATAGCATAGTTAGCTACTTTTTAGTTCATTGGCTGCTTAAAATTGCTCTGTAACGAAGTAACTTACAAAAATCAAATATTATCTTCAACTTAGTTCTACTCAGAGTAGACCCATTGAAATTAACCTAATTTAGTCATGTTTGGTGGATCTACCCTGAGTAGGACTAACGCTTAGTACTACTCCTGTTTGAATTTAGAGGCATTTCAGGAAAACCTTGCATAAACAACACAAGATAGTGAGATTGCTTTTAATAATGCTGCACAAACCTTAAGTTTCCTTTTGAAAAAGTGTTTCTGTGAAATGTGTGTGTGTTTAATTTCTACTCCTTGCTGCTGTGTTCTGGAAAGGGAAGAGAGAATGCTGTGGGTGTTACATTATTGTGCCCTGAAAACAAAATACTCTAAAGGAGTCTTGTGAATTGCTTGTAAGATCGGGTTGAGTGGTTGTCTAGTGTGGAGAGGTGCTCTCGGCAGCTGCATCATTCTTAGTGGATACTATTGCTTCCATTGATACTACGGTAGGGCCTCAGCTGCCAAGTAAATGTTGAACAGCTGTTCAACACACAGAGAATACTTATGAAAGTCCAATTGACTTAAATTTGTTATTTAACAAGGAATTGGAACTAATGGCAGGATGATGTAACTCTTAAAGTATATACAGTAGTTCATACAATTTATACAAAAAACTTTATAGCAATCTCTGTATTGCATTTGCTGCTTGGTGAAATGTCCACACAAGATAGCTGGTGCCTGTTATGCTGAAGCCTAACAATAATCCTGATCTATTATAGGTGTGGAATGTAATAAATTACTTTACTCTTCTTATATTGCCTTTCTTTCCCCCAAAATGGTGTTATGGCTATAAAAATGAGGCAGTAATTAAACAAGTTGGACAAAGGATAGAATCTCTCTTGTTGAGAAGTTTTCCAGGGTCTGGGTAGAAGATGTTTTTGTTTCATTTATTCAGAAGGATTCAATCGCTGAGTCCTGAGGATTCTGTAGCATCCTCCTTAACATGGCTTCCAGACACCACTAAGAAAGGGGGTGCAAGGGGGAGTCTTTTGACAAGGCTAATTTCTACATAGGATTCCTGGTTTCAGCAGAGTGTTCGACTTGTCAGTCATAACTTTTCTGATGTAATATGTTGGCTTTGAGTAATGCATTCATTTAAAATAATTTATGCTATTTAAAGGAACTCGTAATTTCATGCCAATCTGATCTTATTCCATGTTAGGCTCTCCGGAGGTTATTTCATCTGCCTCGATTTAGGGTCATAGCAAAGAGTATCCAGCATTTGGGAAACAACACTAGATCTTCAGTTGCTAACTGCACTAGAATATTTATTGCTTCCCCATCTGCTTTTATTATTTTATTGTAAACTGCCCTAAGATTTCCCCTCTCCCTCTCAATGGGCAGCATCCATTTTTCCCCTAAATAATAACATTCTGTTGGTGCATATTTGTCTCTCTTGGGAAACTACCATACTATCTAGGAAACTCCCAGCATCTGTGATAGAATTCTAGGACATAGGAAGCTGCCTTATTCAGAATTAGACCACTGGGCCGTCTAGCACACAGTATTGTGTATTCAAAGCAGCAACAGTGTCATGTCCCCAATGGTAACTGTAGCTAGCTGTCAAGAACGCACACCACTCCGAGAAGTCAGCGGAAGAAGTCTTGAAGTTTATTGTACAGCACACAGAGAAACGTGGAAAGTCCGTGAGGATTCTGAGGAGGCCATCTCAGAATCCCCCTTTAATACACCTTGCTGGGTGACTCCCAATTCCCCCCTCCCTTCTGCCCTAAAGGTCCGGGGGCGATCCACTTCCCCACCCGGGATGGTTTGGACAAAAGAGTTAACTGCTCTGGTCTACCTGCACTATTCATGGGTGCTTTTTACATTGTTATTGTGATACTGCCGTGGACCGCTGATGGCTCGTTAGCGGTCGTTATCGCCCATCCTGGGGTTGTTTACCCCGTGGGGCATGCCTGGGCGAGGTCGGGCCTTGTTGCACTCGGTTTAACCCCTGCGTGCCTGGCTCCGCTGTTGCCCCCTTTCCTGGCCCGCTGCATGGTTCCCCTTCCTGGCGCCTGCATGGCGCGACCCCACTGTCTAGTCGGGTCGCGACATCAACAGCTTTCTATGGTTTCAGGAAGCAGCATATCCAAGCTCTACCTGGAGATCCCATTGGGGATTGAACCTGGGACCTTGTACATGCAAAGCATGTGCTCTGCCACTGAGCTACAGTCCTTCCCAAAGTTCAAGTTTAAGAAGCTAAGAAGTCTTGTGTTACAAATGATGTGGAACTTCACTTTACTATAGTAAATTGCCTTTTTTGTTTTCTGTTTCTCCTGCCTGCATCAGAGTTTCTTCTGGGTTTTTTTTTGACAGGTGCCAGTCAGTGGTCAAGGACTGGAGGACAAGCCCCTTCCTCTCCAAACTATGAAAATTCTCTGCACTCTTTGGTAAGCTAGATATGACTTCATTGCCAAAAGATAGCACTTTAATTTTAATAAATTCTACAGTCCTTAAAGGAAGCAGTAGTATAGCATTACAAATTGATTTTTTGCTAACAAAAATGGCTGTCTTTGGCCATCTGTTTGCTGGGCATCAAGCTTCTGTATTAAAAACAGCTTATGTGATAGTCTTGTTAGAAATTATGCTACCTTTTTGTAACCCCTCAGCAAATTCATGCAGGAATAAGGTGTGCAAATACTTCACAATTTTTAAAAAAATTCTTGCATTTTTTGTTTTTGTCTTCAATGTTTGACTATGAAACTGTCGTAACAATGGAACTGGTGGTGCAGCAGTAAAACTGCTAGCACATTTGCAAAGCTAAGCAGGGTCTGGTATGGTTTCAAATTGGATGGGGGACTGTGTGTTGAGATTCCTGCATTGCAGGGGATTGGACTAGATGATGACCCTTGGAGTTCCTTCCAATTCTACAATTCTGTGTTTCTATGAAAAGTATTAAAGTATGTCTTGCTCATCTTGCTACAAAAAAGTATGATAACTCTTTATTTAGGAAATAAGGGCTTGATAATTTGATATGGAAATTGGTATAGAGATGATGGATTCTAACTTTCCTTCGCTGTTGCTATGACTTCCATCTCTGATATTTCTTTTAACACCTGTCGTATCTACAGAGCACTTATCTCAACAAGAGTAATATAGAATTGGACATGGATAATCAAAGTGATTAGGTGACTAGAACAACTTTCATATGAGAAAAAGTTGCATTTAGAGCTTTTTGGTTTAGAAAAGAAGGCAAATGCCATGGTAAACAAAAAAAACTAGAATCCAGGGTCATCCAATAAAGCTGAATAGTGGAAGATGCAAACAGGAAGCACTAGTTTGCACAACACAATGTTAAACTATGGAATTTGCTACCACAAAATGTGGTAATGGCCATCAACTTGAATGGCTTTAAAAAGGACTAGACAAATTAATGGAGGATAAAACTATCAGTGACTACAAGTCATGATTGCACCTTTTATCTCCAAGATCAGAGGCAGCATGCTTCTGAATACCAGTTGGGGAATAACACCAGGAGAAGTTTATTGCCCCCTTGCCTGCCTGTGAGATTCCCATAGGCCCCTGTTTATCCCCGTGAGAAACAGATTGCTAGAATGAGTAGGCCTTTTTTCTCATCTATTCTTCTGTGTTGTGTGCTACATAGAAATGGCACATGGCCTTTGGTCAGGATTCTGAGGACTTTCACTTGCAGGCAATCAATAATCAAGTATAGCTGGAAGTACAATGTTAGGAAATGGGATGGTGGGGGTTGAACGAAGACCTACAATGATAGAAAATAATAATAGCATTTTTCATGCAACTAACAAATAAGAGTATTCTGTTACTGCCATACATTTTACTAATAAATATAAGCAGTATGTGGAATTTAGGTTTCCAATGTTACTACAGTATTCAGTATTTTATCTTCTCATTTCTCAGTATAATTTAAATCTTGGTTGAATTAACTTAACTAACCACTGAGGCTATCACACATACTAGCTGTTGATCTCACCTCTTTAAAATTACTTAACCTGTGCTTTGCTTCTTGTTCTGTCTTGACTTTGCCAGAAAAATCGAGTTGAGCAACAACTTCACGAGCATTTGCAAGATGCTATGTCATTCTTAAAGGATGTCTGTGAGGTACTATTTCTCTTTAGATGGTGCCTTTTTATTTTTCCAGTTAACACTACTTACAGATTCTTTCCTAAAGTAGTAGTAAATACCATATAGTATAGTATGGCAACCTTTGTCAACCAGCTGTCCTTCAGGTATTTTGGACTAGAACTCCTATCAGTCCTAGCCATCTTGGGGAATTTCTGCTCCAAAACATGTGGAGGGTGCTAGTTTGGTGAAAGCTGTAGATAACACATTTCCTTCAACCGTTTTGTTATGTCACTTTGTAGAGAGTTTCCAAGGTTAAGCTGATTTTTGTCTACTATGATTAAATAAACAATAAACATAAGTTAAGGACAGTAAAACGCCATAGTCAGTGCAGTAGCTAGAGTGTTGGTTTTTGATACGGAAAATCTAGATTCAAAATCCCCACACTGCCACAAAATTCACTTAGCCTAATGCAAGCTACTATTTCAACCTCACCTACTTTACAGGATGGTAGTTTGGAAATACTGTTCTGAGCTCTTTGGGAAAGTGACAGCTTGAAATAAGAAATACAAACTTCCTTTTTTTAAAAAGGAGGGGGGGAAAGAAACCCAAATTTCCTTTTGGTTTGTAAATTGAATTTGGATTGAGCTCAGATTAATTTCTAAAATGTTTGCTTTATCATACCGTAGCTATGAAATGAGGTGGGTTTTAGGGCTAAAGGACTGTGAGTTGTCTTAAGGACAGTTTTTTTTATCTTTGTGGCTTAGTTGGGAGGGAGTTTGTAGGGTGGGTTGGATTTGTACCTGGGTCTTCAGTATTTTATCTACTCCACCAGTCATTTGCTGACTAAAAGGCCAACATTTGACTGAAAAGGCCAACATTTCATTTCAGCAAAATTATGCAGCAATTTTATTTTTAAATCCAAATTGGGATTTTGACATTTTTGCTGATTTTTCTTTCTTCAAGTTGCATCCTAAAATATCAAATAGCATTAATCTTACAAATAACCGAATGTTGAAAAACATCCTTTTCTTTTTTTAGACAGAAGTAATTCCACATCCTCTCCAATCAGCTACCTGCCCCCACTACCCACCTATTTGTTTATAGTGCTGCTTAGCTGTGTTTGAAATCCTTTTGATATTGCATTTCACTTGCCTTTCATGTCTTCCATTGTAGAAAGCATGACAGTATATAATGGATTTAGCAGATGTGTACAATAAATGACCTTCGTGCTCCTTCTAAATCCTAACAGCAGTCCCGGATGGAGGATCGCTTGGACAGACTCGATGATGCCATCAATGTTCTGAGGAGCCATGCGGTGGGACCTTCAACAAGCCTGCCGAGCGCCCATGGAGAGATACATAGTTTACTGGGATCTTCCCACAATGGGCCAGTTAGTAGTTTAAACTCAAATTATGGAGCATCCAGCCTTGTAACCACCAGTCGGCAAGCCTCAATAGTAAGTAGCTATTTAATCTACTGAATATGTTAAACTGACTCTTGATTTAATTTTTAGTAGAATTGAAGCTTGAAGATGTGATGTTATGCATTAGTAACATCTGTCAGAAACCAAACTGGTGATAGTGATTGTGGAAGAAGAAATGGCAGCCTGATGCATCTGCTGGTAGTTCCCATTTGGAAGGAATGTAAAGGGTGGGGAAGGGAGGGCAGAACGCTCCGTAAAATCCTGCTGCTTTGACCGATACAGAAACCGGAGACTTTTGCTAATAGTACTTGAGCTTATACATAGGATTTTTCCAGATGTTTAATAACTGGCAGGCCATGTTCTGCTTGAAGTAGCAAACATGGAGATTGAACTGGGAAAGCAGTCAAGGAGGATGGAATTGGTCTCAAGTGTTCTGGGTTGGAAAATGGTTATAAAATGCAACCAACTTCTAGTAACAGATGCTGGCAAACAAGCCTGGAAAGAAGCTGCTGGTATGTGAAACCAGGTTGTGCCCAAACTCAGAATGTAAATGTAATGACTTTGAGCACAGCTGTAGTTTATGTAACAATAGGAAAGCAAAGTCCTTAGACTAATCTTCTCCCTCATCCCCAGAAGAGAGAAATATCTCACTCTCATTAATACATACATGAATCATTCTACATAAACTGGATTTAAGACAGCCATGAATCAGAGTCAGACACTGAAATCATTGTGTAAGAAAAGGATATCGCAGATTTGCTTCTGTTCATTTCTCCCCTCAAACAGTTTAGGTTGGCTTGTTTACAGCATGATTTTCAAAGCTGCTGGCTATTCTGAGAATGTTTCCTTTTAAACAGGTTCATAGCTGGGTATTTCTTAATGAAGGTAGGATTTCACCTCCCATCAAAGTAGTTGGTGAAGGGGTACAATATATAAAACAGAATGACTTTCACTTTTTCCATTCACATCAGAGTTCCATTTATATTAATACTGTTAAGCATCAAGGAGACTAGCTGGTTTCCTGTTAAACTTTTTCCCCTCAGTGGCATGTTTGGCTTCAGGCATTCATAGAATTTCATGATACATATTATCAGCAGGCTAAGTTTATGATTCTAGAGTTGGAAGGGCCCCTGAGGATCATCTAGTCCAACCACCTGTGATGCAGAAATCTCAACTAAAGCATCTATGACAGATGACCATCCAGCCTTTGTTTAAAAACCTCCAATGAAAGAGAGTCCACAAACATCCGAGGCAGACCATTCCACTGTCGAACAGCTCTTGCTGTCAGAAATGTACACATCAACACTGGTTTCCTTAGATGCCCCCCACTATTCTTTCTTGTTGGAATTGTCTGCATTTGGGCCTTCAATATTTCAACTTGAAGAAGCTCCCATCCATCTTGGACTCTCTTTTCTGACCCAGTAGTTCCTTAAGCTTTTGAAATTGGGCCTTCTTAAAGTCCAGAGTGCATGTCTGACTACACTCAGCTTTCCCTTGCCTCTGTATCACAAAACCCAGGAGGACATGATCACTTCCTCTCAAGTTTCCCAGTACAGTGGTACCTTGGTTTACGAACTTAATCTGTTCCGGAAGCCCGTTCTTAAACCAAAACCGTTCTTAAACTGAGGCGCACTTTCCCTAATGAGGCCTCCCGCCGCCGGTGCCCTTCCACCGTTTGGATTCCATTCTTAGACCGAGATAAAGTTCTCAAACCGGGACACTATTTCCAGTTTTGCGGAGTTTGTTAACCGAATCGTTCTTAAACCGAGGTACCACTGTACCTCCATTTCGTTGATTAGTTCCTCCCTGTTGGTGAGGACCAGGTCCAAGACAGATGATTCCTTTGTTGCTTCTTCCACCTTCTGGGAAATGAAATTGACAGCAAGGCAATGGATGAATTTGTCAGTCCTTGCATTCTTGGCAGTGTTTGAGTTCCAACAATATCAGGGAAGATGAAGTCTCCCATGACCACTATATTTCTGCTTTTCAAATGTTTGGTAATCTGCTCTAGAAAGGCATCATCCAAGACTTCAATCTGGCTTGGCGGTCTATAGCAGACACCCACAGTAAGGTCACTTACTGTTTCTCTCTCCTACAGTTTTTACCCATATTCTCTCAATCTGCTTTCCATGCTCCAGGTCATGGATTTATTCACAAGTGTACACATCCTTTACATATAATGCCACTCCTCCCTCCTTCCTGTATGATTGCCTTGAAACTAGAATGCCTTTGTTATTCATGCATTTTGGTGCAGAGAGAAGCTATAATGAAGAAGGAAATAAAGTGTGTGTGTGTGTGTGTGTGTACTTTTCACACTGGAAAAGTAGGTTAAATGGGGGACTTGGTTATGAGTTTATGAAACTCACTGACCAGGCTGATATGGGAAGTAAAAGACTGTTCTTAATCTGATGCAAGGCTCTGTGTATATTTTCGCCTTCCACTTTGCCCCTCTCTGCATACAGTATATCCTAAGAGTTTATTTCTTCTGGTACCCCTAATTGGATTCCTTTTTGTTTATATTGGTCCATGTTGCCCTGGCCATTTCTACAAAGGATATTGAGGTTTTCTGAAACTCAGCCAGCTATGTATCCATTCATTGCAGATGTGCTCTGGTGGAGCAAACTAACCACTGAAATACAGAAGAAGAGAGAGAAGCTGCATTTGTTGTGGTCAGCAAAAAGCAAAATGTCAAACTCTGATATTCTTGTGGGTATCAGGCTTCTTACCCTTGACAATTAAATTTTAATACTCTTCTAACTTGATCTTCTTGGACTGCAACCAAAGTCCTAATTCGGATTATTTTTATTTTTGTGTAATTCTTATAAAAGGTGTCTTCGTGGAGAAAGTGTTTGCCATATTCGCAAACACTTTGCATCCACCTTCTGCGGTGTTTGAGCATCATGGCTGCAACCTGCATCCTTCAATCTGCACACAATGCTTAGTGATGCTGTTTGTTCAGCTTGTTTCTTTCTGTTATTGTTTTCTCTTTCCTATTCCCTTGCGTGGTTCTATTTTTGTGTTTTGATTTTTAGGGTTGAGGAGTTATTTCTGCTCTGCCAGTTTGATCTGGAGGAGCAAGATGACTCCTCCCCCTGGAAGAGGCAAAAGACTCTTAAGTCCCTGCCTATCAAATCCAGTAGGAAGTGGCATACTCAAGATAAAATGTCTTCCAACCTAATCTGCAAATAGAAATAGTAAGAACCAATTTCATTTTTTTGAACTACATATTGGGTGTAGACATTGTGATTTATGTAGAAGATGCAGTCATGGTCTATGTGTATCACTGGAAACTTGTCCTGAATCCCCATTTAATTCAGAAATGATGGGCTCTACATCATAGGTACTAAGGGAGAAACAGACTGGTGGGTCTTGTATAGGATTGTCTTCAGTGGTGATAGAAAATGTCCTCTGACTAGTGCAAGAATACATGCTAATATTGGTGAACATTATGAGTATAGCTCTTAATCAAATATAACATGAAAGTAATAATGTTATAAGGCGAAACCTCCTTACCCCTCTCATCACCTCTGAAGCACCAGGGAGGAAGAGCTAAGGTTTTCTCATTCTAGCTTGCTCTCTAAGAAGAAACTAGAGAGAGTTCACCAGTAGGATATGGAGGCATCATCCACAGCTGAGCAGTCTGAATCCCTTGGCCTGAGTGAGAGATGGGTGCCTAGTAGTTTCTTCTCCATATAATTTTTGTTGATAGAATTATGACTGCTCTCAGCCGATAGAATGCATAGGACAAAGCCTTCTATGCTGGCTGGGTCTGAAAGGAGTTGTAGTTCTAAACATCTGGAGAACACTAGGTTGGGGAAGATAGTGTGTGCTGACTGAAGCACTGATGAAGTAGGAAAGTTTGCCCTTCTGAGTAAACCTTGGCCAAAAAAAGTTCATTAAGATTTAGCAATATATTTTGGACATCCCATTGCAGCTCATTTTAACTTCTTAACTCTTACAAAAAATAATTAAATTTCCTTGAAAATGTCCTTGGCAGAAGAAACAAGGAAATGAGTAATGTAAGTCTTATTTTTTATGACTTGCATAACCAGGCATGGTTTTATTGTAACACTTGCTTAAGTTTTCTTCCAGATTTAAAAAAACCATTTCCTGCATCTCTGCTTAATTGTTGTTTTGGTGTGTTCTCTTGTGCTGGCTGTTACACTTTCTCTGCTCTTTATTCAATGAACATTTTAAATCTTAAAAGCAACCCACCATTTTGCTTTCTATTTCATGTTTAGAAGCATACATTACTGTTAGATTCCATTGTGCTTTATGGGAAAAGCCTGGCATTGGCATGAACTAGAATAACTTTAAGCTGAAGTAGGAAGCAGAGTCCTTCACTAGCTCTCTTGCCAGACATGTTGAGCACTTCCAAGTCAGTTGGCTGTCTCTCTATACTTTGACGTATTTCCTTTTGTACTCAATAACAAGTTAGAGTCCTATTTTGCAAGCTGCTTGAACATGCTGTACTTTTCTCGGTCCGCTGCAAGAAATGTATAGTGCAGGGGTTGCCAGTGCAACACCCACAGGTGCCAGTGCTCCTGCTGGTGTTTCGTGTCGCACCTGATAAGGTCTCAGTAAATATCCCCTCCAAAATCTGCGATGCATGGGAGACAGTTTGTTATTTATGCTTGATCTTGTGTTCAAGATCTTTATGCTTGGCTTTGCCTAAATGGAAGTGCCCCCTTAAATGGGCCCTCATTTTGTTGGATGCCAGGATTGTTTTCAACAGGGGAGTTGTCCTTTGCTCTCTTTTTTTTGTCACCTTGATCAGGTGTGAAACCTACTGGTTTCAGTATCAGTTACTTTAGGATTGCTACATTAAGAGTGAGGGTTGAGTATTCCAGACTAGGTTTGCTCTAAACTATGCCTTAGTGTGATGTCTAAACACTGCCAATATTGTTGCAACGTTAACATTCTGGCCATATTTTGAAATTCCAAAAATTAATATTTCCTGAAGTATCTTATTAAGAAAATAACTGTTTGAATAATGTGGTTTAGTTCATCAACCTGAGAACTCATTTAAGTTCATTTGATATTGTACTTGGTTAACATGCCTGGGGGGGTTCGGTTGGTTAGAGCATGGTGCTGAGAATGCCAAGCTTGCAAGTTTGATCGCTGTATGGGACAGCTGCATATTCCTGCATTGCAGGGGGTTGGACTAGATGATCCTTAGCAGGGTGGATTTGATTTAAATCAAATTGATTTAAATCACGATTTAAATCACGATTTAAATCACTAGTCAGTAAGGCTTGATTTAAATCACTAGTCAGTAAGACTTGATTTAAATATATTTTTTACAGAAAGACTCATTCTTGCTGGTATAATCTTAATATTTACAACCATATGAAGGTTTCATTTTTGGAATAATAAATTTTCAGAGTAGTTTTTACAGTTATATCAAAAATTACTGATTTGGTTATACTACTAGAAATACATAGACAGATAATTATGAAATTATGCTGATGTTTAATAAGTTAACGGACAACTTTTCTGCTGTACTTTATTGGAAGGAGAAAAATAATCATTTCCTTAATAACCATTTAAACAATTGATTTAACTAAAACAATAACATGATAGCATATGTATCCATGTTTGTTAACTGATGTGGTTAAACATTTAAAAAAAAACAAAAAACTTAGACTGAGTTTTAGCACACTTGATAAACCTAAAACAAATCCTTATTTCCTGATGAATAGCCTTTGGACTACAATGTAACTTAAATAGAAGACTATATTTAGAAAGATTTTTCCTCCAAAAGCATTTTATTTTAAAAATCCAATTTAAATAAAAAAAATCCGATTTAAATCAAAAAAATCCGATTTAAATCAAAAAAATCCGATTTTTTTGATTTTTTTAAAAAAATCATTGATTTTTATCCACCCTGATCCTTAGGATCCCTTCCAACTCTACAACTCTATGATTTTATGTCTTACATTGCTGTGTAAATATTTTGCCAGGAATGTCATTAAATTATTTTCTTGAGTCCCCTATCATATGTTCCTAGAAGTTCAACTTCACTTTCAAAGTTTCCAGGCTGAATCTAAGATTTGATTTGTCTGTCATTGTTACGTTAGTCTTAGATTTTAACATTATCAAGAATCTGGTAGCTGTTAGGTTTGGACATTGCTTGAATAATAAAATTTTAATAACATTCTGTAGCTACTTCGCCCCTAAGACATCTCATGATTAGCAGCTTGAATGGTATTTGGATTTGAGCATAACTAGAATATAGATAGACAAAACTTCTAGGGCAGAATTTAACAGTTTCACACTTTCTTCATATAGAAATTTGTTTGTATTTCTATTTCTGGCTATTGATATTATTGTGAAATTTTAAACTAACCTGAGGCACGGTTGGTTCTATGTTAAAAGGAAAATAAGAGCATCTAGAAAACATTTGACTAGTATGCATCTGTCTTTGTAGAAGAATCTTGCATTTGGAAAGTAACACAACAAATCAGGATGAATTGGAGTTCACAGGAAACAGTAAATTAAAGCATGAACTTGCATAAGGGTATTTATCTCTGTCTCAGTAAAACCCACACTAAATGTTAAAGGGAAAAGCTGCATTAATTACTCAAGAGGGATTCAAAGCTCAGCAGTTTACTAGGCTTGAAGGATTTATTGAAAAGCAGGGGTTCTCATGTGTAACTGTGGGCAATAAACCTATTTAATTAAAGGCTTAATCTTTTAGCTGCTGTTCTCTGCTATTTATTCCTATAAAAAAGCTTCATCTCTAGACTATAGTAGTGCTTGATTCCATACCCCCCTTTTAGGTTTGCATTTGTGTGTTAAAGGGTGGGGGGAGGGGAATGACCTTTGACCTGCCAACCCTATTAGCATAGACCTTCCAGTGCCAGCAACCAAGGGTTCATTGTAAAGCATGTCAGCAATCCTGGCAGCAAATCAGCAAAAAATGTATGATACTGACACTGATGTTGCAAGACGGGATCTCTCATGAGGGGCGAGGAGACCAACTCTTACAACCCAACTCTCAACCCTTGAGATATGTTACAACCTTTAGAAGACATCTGAAGGCAGCCCTGTATCGGGAAGTGCTTAATATTTAAGGCTTGTAATGTTTAATTATGCTTTTGTATATGCTGGAAGCTGCCTAGAGTGGCTGGGGCAACCCCGTCAGATGGGTGGGGTACAAATAATAAAATGGTTGTTGTTGCAAGGCCAGGTTGCTCACCGGAGCAAGACAGTTTGAGCATATTACACCAATCCTGGTCCGACTGCACTGGCTACCAATTATTTTCCGGGCCCAATTCAGAGTGTTGGTTTTGACTTATAAAGCCTTAAACTGCTCAGGACCGCAATACCTCAAGGACCGCCTCTTTCCATATGAACCCACCCACACCCTGAGATCATCTTCTGAGGCTCTTCTTTGTATGCCTCCTCCAAGAGAGATCCAGAGGGTGGCAACACGAGAACAGGCCTTCTCTGCAGTGGCTCCCTGTCTGTGGAATGTTCTCCCCAGGGAGGTTCGCCTGGCGCCTTCTTTTATACACCTTTAGGCGCTAGGCAAAAACGTTCCTCTTTAATCAGGCCTTTGGTTGATCTGATTGACATCCTATGCTGATTGACATCCTATGGTGGTGGTTGTTTTTATTATGATTATGTACTTTGTGGTTTTACATTCTGAGACCTGCAGGTATAGGGTGGTATATAAATTCTAATAAGAATAGGACCTTGGCTGTGTGAAGTGATATTATTTCCCTTCTCGTTTACTTTTAACTTCCCTTCTCTTGAATCTTCTTCAATTAATGGTAGAAGCATTGTGTCATAGGAGGGGAGCCATAACTCTGCATTGGCAGCATGAGCATAAGAGCATCAGAAGAGCCTGCTAGATCAGGCTAATGGCCCATCTAGTCCAGTATCCTGTTCTCACAGTGGCCAACCAAATGCTTGTGGAAAAACTGCAAGCAGGATTCAAGCACAACAGCACTTTCCTCTCTTGTGGTTTCCAGCAGCTGGTATTCAGAAACATTATTGCCTCTGACTGTGAAGGCAGACCATAGCCATCATGGCTAGTAGCTACTGATAGCATTTTCCTCCATGAATTTATCTAATCCTCTTTTAAAGCCATTTAATTGGGTGACCATCACTACCGGTACCTCTTGTTGTGTAAATCAGCATTTCTCAACCGGTGTTCCACGGCACACTACTGTGCCGCGAGACGTCGGCTGGTGTGCCACGGGAAAACCGTTGGGGACCCACGCCGCAGGCGCGTGGCGGCGGCTGCAGTGGGGGAAAGGGAGCGCAGAGGGACTCGGCAGTAGTCTCCCGCCTAGCGCTGGCGGAGCGCGCAGCCGTCTCCATCAGCGGAGCCGCCCGCCTGCCCTGGCTCCTCGCCGGGCTCCCCTTCAGGAAGGGGCGCGCAGGCTGGGCGGGCCGGCGCCGGTTCGGCCTTGTATGGGAAACGAGGCGCGGCCCGCGGGAGGAGCCCGGAGGGGAGGCACCGCCCAGCTCCACTCGCGCCGGCTCCAAAGTTCCCTCAGGACTCGGCGGTGGCGGCGGCTGGCTGTGTGATGGCGCGGGCGCCCCGCCGGCCTCCCCACCGCCGCGCTCGGGCCGGAGCGCCTTGAGCCCAGCCTGCCAGTGAGCGAGACAGCCGGAGCCGGAGCGCAGCCGGCCGGCCAGCCAGCAAGCCATGGTGAGTGAGGCGTCCCGAGAGCGGCGGCGGCGGCGGCCTCGGTGGGCCTTGGCCGCGGGGTACCAGGGGCGTTCGGCTCGTAGCGCATGCAGCCTCTTCGCGCCCGGAGCCCGGCGGAGGACCAAAGTCTCCCCTGCCGCCTTCGCCGCCCGGTTTGGGGGCCGAATCGGAATAGCTCCGTGATTTCCGTTGCCATGGCGACGTTGCCGCCGCCATTTTGTGGGTGCACAGCGTCTCCTTGTGATTTTTTGACATTTTCTGGTGGTGGTGTGCCGTGAGATTTTTTTCATGAGACAGGTGTGCCGTTGCCCCGAAAAGGTTGAGAAACACTGGTGTAAATTCAATAGCAGATTAACTACCGGTATGTAGTATGTGAAGAAGTACTTTCTTCTGTCCCATATCTTCCAATATTCAGCTTTATTGAATGTACACAAGTTCTAGTGCTATGCAAGAAGAAAAACTTTTCTTCTTCCTTCTCCATGCCATACATAATTTTATAAACACCTATCATGTCACCTCTTATTTGCCTTTTCTCTGGACTAAAGAGCCTAAAATGCTGCCTCCTTTCCTCACAGGGAGTTGTTATCCCTTTATCATTTTGTTGCCCTTTTCTGAACATTTTCCAACTACAATCTTGTTTTTGGGATGAGGTGACTGCAACTGTACAAAGTATTCCAAATTCAATTCTTTTCTTAACCCCAGCGTGGGATTTGCCTATTTCACAGCTGCTGCACACTGGGTCAACATCTTTGTTGAGCTATCTACTTTTACTCCAAGGTCTCATTCCTGGTCAGTCACTGCCAGTTCAGATCCCATTATCTTGTTTGTGCAATTATGGTTGTTGTTGTTTTGCCATGACATACATCACTTTACACTTGTTTACATTGAATTTACACTGAATGCCATTTTACTGCCCATTTGGTCAGTTTGGATATGTCCTTTTGGAGCTCTTCACAATCACTTTTTGTTTTATTGAATAATTTAGTATCATCAGGAGACATAACCACCTCACTACTCATTCCCTGTTCTGCCAGTTGAAGAACCTGAGTCAGCAGTGCTAGGAGCCACTGCCACTCACAAAGACCTTGGGTTGACTGCTTCTAATGCCTGACTGATTATCTGTGATTGTGCTTTTTTTGTCCTAGGTCAGTGCGCACCGAGAAGACAGCGTCAGCCTCAGTGGCAATCATTCGGGATTGTCCAGTGCCCTTTCTGCTCAGAATTCTGAACTAAACCACAAAGCACAAGAAAGCTACAGAGGTAAGAAGAGCACAGAGGTAAGATGAAGTCCAGCTGGATTTTTCCTAACCCAGGACTCTGGGTGACTAGTCCATCTAAGCATCCTAGGGAGTCTAATCTACAAACCTGCCTGTATTTAATTGTCCCTTCATGAACGAGAAATATACTGTAGCTGGAGGAATCTTTGTGATATGCAGTAAAATTCTTCATGTAAACCCCACTGATTCCGCTCCCTAAAAATTTGTATTTGGGTTGCTGTTTGTTGTGATCCCAGGCATGCTTTGGCAATGTTTGTATACCTGTCTTAAACAGCGACGGGAAACATTTTTGTCCCAGTAAGCCAGATCTTGTATCTTCCCCCCACTCCACCTGTGCAGGCCATCTTTGACAAGTAGATAGGACCTGTCAAAGCATAACCCTTGTGCAGAGTTTACTAAGCACCCAGCAACCAGCTGATTGTTGGGTGCTTCAGAATTGCTGCACAAGGTGCTCTGCAAACCCTCTAGTTCAGAGCTTTCCAAACTTTTCATGTTGGTGACACTTTTTAGACATGCTTAATTTTGCGCACAGTAATTCAGTTTTACTAGCAAACCGGAGGTTAAATTAACCCCTTATAAGAGCATTCATGTGACACACCTACACATTGCAGCCGACACACTAATGGGTCACAACACACAGTTTGGAAAGTTTTGCTCTAGTTGGTGTTTGGGCAGTGCTGAGCACAATAATTGCAAAGTACTTTGCACATACTTCTCAATCAGTAATAAGCTTCCCAGAAGCCTAACAACCAGCTGATTGTGGGACGCCTCTTTTAACCCCACCCCTACCTGCTCCACACCTGACATCCTATATGATATCAGGTGTAGGGCACATGGGCATGGCTTGGCCAAAATGGCCTTGGGGGCCAAATGGGGAGTTTAGTTAGGCTAAATTTGATGTGCATGCTGGAAGTTCCCCACTTCTGCTTAAGCACACACACACACACACGGCCATGTGGATGCAAGTTAGTAAATTAATGTAGCATATCCCATAATAGTTGTCTGTCTTTCCTTCCAAACTGCATGATGTGTCAGCCTGTCTGACAGCCTATCTAATTTTTAAAGGGGATTAAATCTGCACAACCACTTTTGGAGATAGTTTTCCACCTGCAGAAGTGGTTCCCTATAAACTGAAATGAACTTGTGTAGCACTTCCTGTTCTTAAAAATGATGTTTATACAATAACAAGCTGAACTGATATCCCAGCCTTGGCAAAACACACCCGTTCATAGCAGGTACCGGTACCTTTAAGAGCACTTTCAGTTCTCAGCTGAAACAAGCTAAGGCATGAGAAGTTTTGCTGGCCTGAATGGATGGATTCCCTCCTTTTTCCCTTTTGGTCACACAGTAAAATGAGCTGTACCACAGATGGCTTCTTTGAGTAGGTCTTGTGCACAGAGAGGGTAGAATGCGTCATTTTCTGGACCAGTTGGAACTTAACAGCCATGAGGACTGCCCATTGTGCATTGTGGTCCCTGATTTATTCATATGGTGTTTGCCAACAATTCTCCAAATGACCTTTTAAAATAATATTTCTTTGAATGGCATCTTATAAATCCAAAGCACAGTGATTAGAATAGAATATATTTTATTGTCATTGTCCCCTTCGGGGACAACGAAATTACTTGGCTGCTCCATCCACCCAGATAGGGCACTCCACGCAAAGACAAAACAACTACAAAAACACTGATTAAAACCATACACACTGATTAAAACCATACAATGATAAAACATAACAGGTAAGATTAGATGACTTCAAAGTCCAGGCTTCCCATTCAAGGCCGCGATCGCTCTGGAGAAGAAGCTGTTTCTAAGACGGCTTGTTCTTGTTGTCATCGTCCTGTATCTCCGTCCCGATGGCAATAGTTCAAAGAGACAGTGACCAGGATTGTGGGTCCTGAAAAGAATGATAGTCTTTGTGCTTGGTCAACACCAAGAGTCCTTACTCTTACAGCTAATAAGATCTCTGCCTGTTCCCCACCCTACCCCCTGGCCCCATATCATGTAAATACTGAATAATTCTCCCAGAGGAAATTTCTTACCCTTTGCCTTTCAACCTGCAGTACACAAGATCATTTATTAGGTACATCACAGAAAAGTTTTATTCTCTCAACATTGCTCATAGATGGTAGGGCACTATGGAGAGGTTATATCCCCTCAAGGATCACTTAATATGAGTCTGCTGCAGGAGGCAGTGCATATGGACCTGTGCCATGTATTTCAGGTTCTCAAGAGTAGGAATATGGGGAAATGAGAATTATTCATGCTGCACTGAAAAGGGTTTGGGATGAGAGCCACACTTAGTTCCACAATCCACTTGAGACATGCACACAATGCTAGGGCAAGGGGACTGGAACCTGGAAGAGTTCCTGCCTCCCCTTCCCAAAGCAATTTGTTTTTGTCTTTGCAGGGAGAATTATTATTGCCCAGGGCTTTACATGATCACTTATTTGAAGCCAAAATAGGGGCAAGCCAGACGTATCCAGCAGAGTTCCTAGAGGCTCTCTTTCTCACTGCAGAATTGTTGTGAACTGGTCCTGGTCTTTTGTGACACTTGCTGAAATAAGCACGGTCTTAAATTTCTTCTCTTCTGGCATGGACCTCTAATTTATTGTAGACAGCAATTACATTTCAAAAGTTTTCTGGGATTGTGAGAGATTCTTAACTGAAAACTGCAAGTTTTGGGGGGTTTTTATCAAGAAAAAAGTCTAATGGGTGACATGTTGAGCAGCCAATAAAAGCATCAGTGTTGGAGTTCAAGTGAAAAAGCAAACTGTTTTTATCTGTCATATTAACTTGCATCATCTTCCCCACAAAACACAAGTGCACCCAACCCATCAAGTAGCTATTTCAGACATCTAATAGACTCAACATTAGAGCCTCCCGCATTGTCACCTTGAAACACTTATATTTAGTTTGGAGCAAAAGAAAGGAGGGATTTATAATACTACCTTATGACCTTCCTGCTGATCTTAGTTCCTTTTTCAGCATTTTGCTATGTCTTCTCTATCTGGGTGGGAGCCACTTGCTACCCATTTTCTTAGCCAGGTTGTCTTTGGAGAAACATAAGGTGGTCTTCTTATTGCCAGTTACACTCTGTTGTGTTTGCATGCAGTGCTGTCATCTGCGTTGTCAGTAGCATTAGGTCCGGCTGAGATCAAGTCAGAGCACAAGGAGAAAGATGAAAACACACATGAACCTGCCTCCTCTGATGATATGAAATCTGATGATGAGTCCTCCCAAAAGGATATCAAAATCTCATCAAGAGGAAGAACAAGGTATAGCAGCCCACTCCTCAGAGGTCAGGTTCTCTGTCAGTACCCTCTGCCTGGGGTGAGAAAAACTCTTAGAGTGATAAACTATTTGGGTGGCATAATTAAAAAGAGCATATATGATTTCAGGTGTCAGTTCAGTGTACAAATAATGGAAAGTTCAATATGGAAGTTTTCTTTCAGTGTCTTCTAAGGCTCAGTAGTTCATGCAAACTGTCTGGCTCATTCCTGACAGTGCCCTTAAGACCTTTATTTTCCCCTCAGAATAAGGTCCACTATTTCTGGTACCCCACAAAGGATGACATGGAGAAGTGGGCAGCTTTTCAAGTCAGGAGTGAGTTGCCAGGTGTAGGTGTTTTTTGCTCTTCCTGATAAGCTGTCATTCTTAAGTAAGCTCTGAGTCGTTGTTGTGTACACCTTCCATCCTGAACTGTTCATGTGAGCTGCGTGGACCTCTGAAAGATCTGCTTCTGGTTTGGAGGAAATGACTAGTAAGGATCACTTCAGCAAGTTCACCTTGGCGGCAGTAATTTCTGTTGTTAATTACTTTGGGGTGAACTTGCTCACAGCATGCTTGCATAAACTAAGAGCCAGTTGCTCACAGATCTCAACTCTGGTAACATTTTTGGAACACTGTCTTCAGGTTGCCATAACCTCACTGACAGGCTACACTATTCATGCAAATGTTCTACTTGTGTGAGAGATAGGGTGGCCAAAAGTAGCAAAAGCGGGGGGTGGGGTGGGGTTAGAGTGAGAAATTAGGGCTCATTATTCTGGTTTGCCGTGGGTGGCAGTGTGGGTTAAACCACAGAGCCTAGGGCTTGCCGATCGGAAGGTCGGCGGGTCGAATCCCCACGACAGGGTGAGCTCCCTGCTCCTGCCAACCTAGCAGTTTGAAAGTACGTCAAAGTGCAAGTAGATAAATAGGTACTGCTCTGGCGGGAAGGTAAATGGCGTTTCTGTGCGCTGCTCTGGTTCACCAGAAGCGGCTTAGTCATGCTGGCCACATGACCCAGAAGCTGTCTGCGGACAAACGCCGGCTCCCTTGGCCAATAAAGTGAGATGAGCACCGCAACCTTAGAGTCGTCCGCGAATGGACCTAATGGTCAGGGGTCCCTTTACCTTTACCTTTTTATTCTGGTTTGCAGAGGCCATTTCCTTGCATGGAAGACACTTGAAAATGAGGAATGCAGGCAGCAGTAAAAAGTTCTGTGATATGATATGAACAGGGATGATTGCCAGGATGCTTACTCCAGGCACTTTACCTGCTTGTGTTTCAACAGCAGCACTAATGAAGATGAGGATTTAAATCCGGAACAAAAGCTGGAGCGGGAGCGAGAGAGGCGGATGGCCAACAACGCTCGTGAGCGCTTGCGGGTCCGAGATATTAACGAAGCATTCAAAGAGCTGGGCCGGATGTGTCAACTTCATCTGAAGAGTGAGAAACCTCAGACCAAGCTGCTTATTCTTCACCAGGCTGTGGCAGTCATCCTCAGTCTCGAGCAGCAAGTCAGAGGTGAGCTTGGCTGGGCGGATTATGTGTCTCTTCTTTCCCTCTTTGTCCCAGTTTTTGTGTTGCCACCTTCATCCAAGTTTGAACGTCATTCCTTAAGCCATGTTCTAATTTGCATCTAAGAGGGATAGGGATGAAGAAGGAGGGCAGGCCATGTTGCCTTGTGGGCAAGAGGTGGCAGTGGCAGGGCTTTGACAGGCCTATCTGCGCACTGCTGTGTGAAATGGGTGTGGTGCACTCGGGATATACCATCTTCCCATTCATGCTGGGTGGTGCAATTCCACAGTATCATGGGTGGCTGCCAGCTCTGTTGTGCATAAAGTTAGGATAGCTTGTAAACAGAAAAACTGAGCTCAGTTCAGCCAGACCTAACCCTTTTTGAGTTCCAGCATATTTAGTGGGAGAGCTGAGCATATATAACTTGTAAGAGTTCCTTTTTTCAGTAAGATTCAATGTAAAGCTGGGAACACACACAGATTTAATTGCTTTTTAACAAAAGGGCCCAGGCTGTTGTATCTGCTTCTCCCCAAAACCCCACCCCATCCCCCAGAGATATGACAGAGGCAAGAAAATGCCCATGTATCACATACTGCTTAATATTGTTGTAAACCGCTTAGAGATTTCTTTAACAATGAAGTGGTATATAAATTTTTTAAAATAAATAAATCACAGTTCATCACAGGCATCTGGGCCCTCTGGGTTGGCATGGTGCTGCTTGGGGCACAGTAACTTTAAGCCAAGGCCAGCAGCCCCCTGCCTCAGTTCCCCTTCTCTATAAGCATGCGGTAGCATTTTATCAGTTATGATTGGGCTCTTTTTCAGGAAAAAAGGGGTAAAGTGCCATGCGGGGCGGGGAGAGCATGTGTTTTCTTCTCCATTAGTGTTATACTATTTATGTGCTGTGTGTTTTGTACAATTGTTTTGCTTTTATAATTCAATTTATGTTTAGCAGCAGTAAAGTCTTTGTAGGCCCATTTGCAATTTTTTTTGGTTTGTATACCTCATTCTTCCTTCAAACTGTGTGCTAGGGCTTCAACAGGCACTTGCCATGCAGTCACTCTGTGGTGATTTTCTGTCTGGGCTTATTTCACTGTTACTGCAGGCATGAAATCAGTAACTGCAAGTTAACATAAGGTCAATTCTTATTCCCAGGCAGGAGTAGCTGGCAGAACAGGGTGGGGCAGCATTGCTGACCTGGCTGCCCAATGCAGAGGTAGCTGCTGATAACCGGGGGGAGGGGGGCAGGTGCAGAACATGGCCCCGGGATTATCTGATTGGCTCTGCAGCTATGCCCCCACAACACTGACCTCCCTGCTCCCTTAGCTCCTGGCAGCAACCTCCATGCTGGGAAGGCAGGTGAGCAGCACTGTTGTGCCAGCCACCACTGTTCCCATGATGCAGGCAGGCAATTTGAGATTTTGATCTACTTGCCCAAGGCAAGCTAGGAGCTTCATGACTGAACTGAGAATTTAAGCTTGCTCTCTCAGATCCAAGTCCTCCTTAACCTCTGGGTGTTTGGCTATATCTACAAACTGAAATACTAAAGCTGAATAAAGAAAGCAAAGGATAGATGCTACTGAAAATACATTGATAATCTTAGCTAATGATCATGAATTCAGCTTGTGTGGTGTTTGCCGTGCGGGTGTATAGGAGGAGGATTCACTGCGTGCCTGGAGCTCTGTGCAAGGAAGGGCTGTCCCCTTGTCTTCCGTGTCAGGAATGTTCCTGCTGAGCTCTGTGTGCACACCAGTGCCCTGAGTGCTTTAAATCCTAACCATAGGCGATAATTTTTTATTTAAATTACATTCTGTCAAGTCCATTTATCATAATCCTTATAGGGTTTGCCTGACTTTGAGGGGGCACCAGCTGCCACTGGAAGCAGAGTTAACCCTTAGCAACAAATCCATATCCATGTCAACCTTGAAAAGTCCTCTCTTGAGGTTGGGTTATAAAATAAGCACAGTTCTTTATAATCACATTCTCCTGTCGAACTGGAGCGACTGTTGACCTCTCACATGCAACTCCTTTTATATCTGTGTCAAAGAAATGATGAAACGGACATCAGAGCCACACCATCTCTCACTAAAGAGGATGTGCTGCTCTCTCCCTTGTTTATTTCTCCCTGTGGGCCGGCTGGACACAGCTGTGTTTTGTATTGTGCTTTCTTATCTGATGCATTTCCAGGGTGTACATATAAATGTCTTCGAGATGCAGAAGGTGTCAACATTAATATCTGCTCAGTGGTCTAAATCACCAAGTGACATCTCATCTGTTCTGTTGCTTATGCCAGCAACTTGGGCCTCATTTTGTATTCTTTTTCCCTGTTACGTTGTAAGAAAACAAGGATGAGAGTGTTTTATCTTGGAAGTGACGGAATTAACAGCTGAATATGGAAATGGAATATTCAATAGCAGTATTTTTATCAATGGCTTAGATCAGGCTTCCCCAACCTGGTGCCCTCCAGATGAACCACACAAATGTGCTGGTTGGGATTTATGGAAGTTGTAATCTCAAACATATTTGAGGGCACAAAGCTGAGGATGGCCGACTTGAATGAACAAGTGAATGGAATCCTTAGCAAATTTGTAAATGAGAAATGAAACTGGGAGGAGTCAGTAATATCTCAGAAAACGGGAATCGCCTAGCCTATCAGCTAAGATCAAGTATAGAAAACAGCCATGATCTTGACAAAATGGAAATCTGAGCCAAAATAAATTCAACAGAACCAAATGCAAACTTCTGCATTTAGACAAAAATCAATAAAATACACAGATATATTTTAAAAAAAATTCACAGATATATAGAGTGGAGAATAGCTTGACACTGGTATATCTGAAAGGGTTATTGAGGTTTTAATCAATCACAAGCTGCACATGAGTCACTAGTGTGATGCCAAAAAAAGCTAATGTGATTTTAAGCTTCATTAGCAAAACCACAAAATATATAATCAAAATAAAAACAACAACCCAGTAACACGTCACAATGTCTCCATTGTGTTTTGGAGTATCTTATGAAAAATGTTTAACATGGTGTTGTTTGTTTTATTAAATACTGTTTTAAAAGTTTTTAGTTGTGACTTGTACTTCCTCAGGGACCTGCTGAAACCATATTTGGGGTATAAATGTGAAAAACAGTAAATCAATATGGTCCTTCTGTTTTGCCTCATGAGTTTCCACACCAGAATCAGATGCCACTAGGAATGTGCAGGGCTTCTGTGGAAACCTCCCAGGCTATCTCTGAAGTCTTTGGTGGGCTGCTGGTTCTCTACCTGGTTGGGGCTGAGTACAACAGATAAACAGATTTTTTTTTATTTTTGAAACTGTTGTTTTGTGCAAAATTGGTGAATCATAAAACAATGTATTTCAAAGGTGGCCTTGCAATGCCTTCGCTCAGAAAGATGGCATATCTAGATTAAAATAAATAAATAAACATCTGTAAGAACTATCTGTGGAGTTCAGCATGCTTGATAATGCCAGGTAGATCGATCTTTGGTTTGCTTCCATATTGAGAACTAGTCACCAATCAAAGCCATACCTTTCATGCATTAATAGAGGTGGTGTTTTTTTATGTTACTCTTAGAGAGGAACCTAAACCCAAAAGCAGCCTGCCTTAAGAGAAGGGAAGAAGAAAAAGTTTCTGCCGTATCGGCAGAGCCACCAGCATCACATCCAGGAAGCCATCCTGGACTTAGTGAAACTACCAACCCTATGGGTCATATGTAAACACCAGCCAGGTAAGTGAAACATTTCACATCTGTGTGAGTCAGAAATGGCTCTTTTGAATATCCAGAATTGAAATTTGGGTGTAGGACACAGGACATAGTTAAAGTATGAAAATGATTTGACTACTCTTTATGCTTGTTTTAACTATTGCTATCATGAGACCCAGATCTAGTTGTTGTTTTCAAATGCTATAAAGTCCTTTACCATTTTACCACATCTAACATAGTTTTGTTAAAATGAATAGCAATACTCAACAAAAAACTTTAGGACTTGCCATTACTTAAAATCTACTGAGAGCTCACCTTAAGAAGCACCGGATCTTCAGCCTGTGTAGGTGTTTGCATAAGTCACTTGTACCACTTTTTAGCAGGGAGAGATGAGGGATGCAACTACTAAAAACAATTACAAAGAACCAATTCTGTGGAAGAGGCATCCAAGTGAGCTCCCTGTTTGCCCCTCATGACTTGATGTAGCTGTTTTGTTATCATGGCGTCTTTCACTTTTCCCCTTGCTACTTCAGTTTTGCACAAAAGTAGCTGAGTGCCAAGCATTTTATTACCTGGCTCTTTGTTTTGAGGGTAAGTGCTTTGCACAGATGCCAGCTTCTCCCTGAGTTTTGTGCTACTGTAAAACTCACTGTGAGGATTAACCACAAAGTGCGTATATATTGTGAAGACAGAACAGTTTTGAAGGGGGTAGACCAAGGCTAATATTCTGTCCATGCAAACTAGACTGATTGCTTGGTATAGGAATGGTCTCTGTTGTGTGCCTGTCTTGGTTACAGCAGGTGGTCCATCCAGTTTTGAGGGGGTCATCTGCAAATAGACCAGTAGCTGGTAATGCAAATGGGCTCTTGGGTGTATTTTCTCCATGTGCTTGTCATGGCAGAGAGATTCTTCTGAGTAGAGTATTTTCCTTTGCACAGTGGATGCTTTGGTGCTGACTTTGCTCTGCCTCCACACAGAATAGAAGCAAGTCAAACCACTTCAACTCCTACTTTATCTATTGGCTAGTGATATAGACCAATTTCTATGCGGGGCAGATCCACACTATACATTCAAAGCACATTCAGTGCACTTTTAAAGCACATGACTTTCCCCCAAAATCATGGGAGCTGTAGTTTAAGTTCAAAGGATGGGGGGGGGCTAAATGTGTGTTGGGTATGATTTTAATGTTTAGTGCGGATCTGCCCCTATTTTCTTGGATGGGGCCGTTGGGCCTCAGTGCTATGGGATAAACTGCTTCAAGAGAAACAGAATCTGATCTTCCACATAAAACTGGATGCCGTCCTACATGGTTTGCTGGGGCTGGCTGGTGTTTCAGCCAGCTGCAGATCAGCCAGGCTTTGCTGGTGAAAATTGTAACTATTAGTAAATTTAGCAGACATTCATGGTGCCATAATCATGTTGCTAATATCTTCCATGGTTTTCACACCAGAATTCCAGAATCATGGGGAGGAAACCTAGAAGGTGACCTGCTTTTCTTCACAAGGACACAGACTCAAAATTGAACGAAGACACATCTGATAGGAGACACAAGAAACCCAAACGCAATTATATGGTTAAAGTAACTGGTGACCAACTGCATCAGGGTGATGATGCCAACAGCATCTCCTCCTGATAGAATTTCAGCATCAGAAATATTCTGTGCATCTCCTCCTCCTCCTCCTCCTTGTCCTCTTGCAAGCAGCATGCCGCTCCAGCACAATCAGAGACTCTTTGATCCCTCCACTCGCTGTGGAAGTTGCCTTGTGCCTAAACTGAATTGACAAATGCATTGTAACTACAAATTGTTATTTATTTGTAATGGAACTGTGAAGGTCTACATATGAAGGGAAATGTTAAGCTGTTCAAAGCTGATGGGAGTTCAGCTGAGAGGTTGGTGTTAAGAGAGCAAAACCACAAACACTTCTAACCCTTCACATTCCCAGCATACTTGTGAATGTCTTAAAGAAAGAAGGGACAAGGGCTTCTGTCATTCTTCCCATTCCTTTGGCTGTTTGATGCATGTTTTCCTTAGTATGTCTTTTTATTTTTAAATGCTTGCCAGCCCTCTCAGGCACAGTTCCTTATTGCAAAGGTGTTCACGTTCCAAGTGCAAGGCATGAACCATACTATGGTCACAGCGTTTCTTGGAATGAAAAGAAGTGATGTACTATTGATTTCTCAAACCCTTTAGACAGTTGGGGTTCCTAGTATAACTTACAATGTGAACTGTAAATTTGGGGGGGCCAACCAACTTAGAACTGCTTTGTTTTCTAAGCAGTAAGTATAAGTAAATGGTTGTAAGCATAAAATATACTAAAATGCAAAGGAGACTTACTTACCTGTTGTAAAGTCTGGTGAGCAGTCCGATCTGAAGTTTGTTGTGGCAGGAATAGGGTGAGTGGATCTGACCACTGGGATACAAGAGCAACAGCCAGTCTGTCCTTACACTTTAGCTTAAAAATTATCATCTAGTTTACCTGCAAAGAAGGTTGGGATGGGATCCTATCAACTTCTTGCCAAACATCTTTGCCCTAGAAAATAAGCTGCATTAGCAATCTCAGAATATGCTGCAGCTTGACCTGAATGGTCCTTAAGTCTTCCCTTCTTGCTCCCTCTTTTGGGGATATCCCAGCTCTTTTGAACTTCCACAAAAGCTGTCTTCCACTGTAGCACCCCAGAGTGTGGCGGAGAGGAAGGTACAATCAAAACATAACTATCTTAACTACCTTCCTGGTTGCAATCTGCTTGTACTCACTGAAGAAATAGATCAACTAGCCATTTGAATAATCTCACCACATTTGAAAGAACAAAAATGTTGCTACAACAGGCTTAAGAATTTTAGATCATGTCTTAGATGGTTTCTAGAAAATCAACTGGTTTGTGAAGTGACTGACTGGATTATTTATCTGTTCTCCAGTAACACCTGACCCAACTTCTGTGGCCTTGTTCTTCATTTCAGTGCTTCTTGTCTCAATGAACTTCTGCTTATGATGACATGTGAAAGTGCTCACCTGCCACTGCCTGACCTTTTTCCTTCCAAGCTTGTTGTCTCTTGGCTGTATTAGACTTTGTGGTATGCCCAGAAGCTTTCCTTCATAAAATAGAAAGAGAGAGAAAGAAAACATTTGGCTTATTTTTCACTGTAGCTAGTCTTTTATACAATAATCTTGTAAGAAAGTGTCTTGAATTCTAAATATTACTCTTTCTAGATTTTTGAAATCAAAAAAGTTTTCAGTAAAAAAAATTTCTTACTTTATTTTACTATATTAGGTAGTAAAAAATGTAGGGTTATTTACCGTAACCTGTCCATTAATACCATAAATTTACAATAGCATTGTAAGAGCATAGTAGGGTTCTAGCATACTGTGTAGTACCTTATGGAGTATTGTAAGAGCTACTTGTCCGAGATGAATTGCTTCTCATCTTGTTACCCGGTTTCCATTGTTGGTTTATTGAAAATTTGTACCCTGTGTCAAATTTCAGGATGTTACTGATAAACTTTTTCAACCAGCAGAAAGAAGTTCAACACTTTTTCTGTCAAATGTAACAGAAAACACTATGTATATAACATTTATGTAGCAATAAATGTGCCATCTTTTTTATATAAAAAAAACCTTTGTAAATCAGTTATTTTAACACTTTTCTTATGCTATTGTGTGTTTGATTTAAAAGAAAGAGAAAGAAAGAAAGAAAGAAAGAAAGAAAGAAAGAAAGAAAGAAAGAAAGAAAGAAAGAAATTGGTCTTACCCTGAATTTTTCTGTTTGCTGGGTATGATTGATAACATCCCTCAAAGGGACATTCCTCCTCCTGGAAGGAACAGGCAGGGTCCACTGAAGCTTTCTGCCTCCTCCCCAGGGTCAGAAGTTATGCCTCACATCAGATTGCCTAGCAGAGCAGGCAACTTGACCCCACACCAACATTTCAACTTTAACTTCCATTGACTGAAACCTAGTTGAGAAACTGTACTGAACAGCAAAAGAGAAACCAACGCTAAACAGAGAAGCATAAAAAGGGCTTACTGGTATCCACAGCAAAGTAGAACAGATACCCCCCAAATGAATGGAACATACACTGACAGGCAAAACTCCTAACCATATGTATGGCTGTGGCAAGAGTCAAAACCCACACCCCTCAGCTTGCCAGCAGAAGAAGGAGAGGTGGGTCATTCATCATTCTCAGTAAAGTAAACAGAATTCATAGTAAGACCAATTTCCACTTTTACCTAAGAATGATGAATGATGGAGGGCATTCATCATGGGGATGTAAGAGCAGTCTCAAGTGTGGGCTTGACACAATACAGGAAAGATCCTAGAACAGATAATTCAACAGACTATGAGCACTTAGAAAAGGATGCTGTGATTACTAAAACTCACCATGGGTTTCTCAGAATGCTGGAGAGATTGCACCTTCATAGGCACATACCTCCACATGTGGTGGGAATGCCCCAAAGTTCAATCCTTTTGGATTTCAGAGCTGCAGGAAATCTCCACAATAGCAAAACACGTAATAGACATAACTCCAGAACCAATCTTATTAAATATCTTCCAGAACAACAATGTACAGACACATGACAAAGAACTCATAAGTTGCTTAGACTTCAGCAGCAAGAAACACTAGACACTGGAAAGACCTATCAGGAGTATAGACCACTGGTACCAAAATGTATGGGAAACTGCCTACTATAAAAGTTAACCAACAAACTTAAATTAGCCCAGGGACAAGCAAAAAGGATTCCTTTACCCTGGTCTGGTTCCCCTTTATCACATACCCAGCACAACAGGACAATGACATATTTCCCCCCCCCAAAAAAAACCCCATACAAATCAATATGCCTAACCTGACCCAACAACCTCCCCCCACTTTAAATATTTTTTCAACTCATTATGTATCATCACATATAATAAAGTACAAGTGTCTCTGCGTCCAGTCCCTGTGTCCCTGGGATTGCGCTACTGCGCATGTGCCCCACGGACAGCCGTTGGCACTTGGAGCGCAGAGACTTCGGGCGGTCGGGCGAAACTGTTGAAGCAGCGGATGTGCACGGGCACGCGGCGGGTGTGCGCTCGTGTGGACTTACTTCTAAGCGGCAGCGGTCATTACAAGTGGCGGCGGGCGAGCGATGTCAAGCGGGAGCCGCTCGGTCAGCTCTGCACGTGTCACCGATGTTGCTAGGGCAACAGGGACGCTATGCGCAGAGCTGGCTACGTCATGCGGCTCTCGCGTTGTTAGAATAAAAAACGAGATAAGCGAGAGCCGCTCAATCAGCTCTGCGCATAGCGTCCCTTGATTGAAACTAAAGAATAAATACAATAAGATAGAAATGTTGTCCATTTTTTTTTTTTCCGGAACAAGTCTGCTTTTACAAATGTTTGACCACATATGTTCTAGCGCCCGTTAATTTAACGGGCATAATGTCTACTAGTTTCCCAATATTCCTTAGCTACTCTACAGGTCCACCACATATGATAAAAGGTTGGATTGGGCCCCAATCTCACTGAAATATGAGCAAAAGTGTTTGAGATTAAGGTGGGTGGGAGTCTTAGAAAGAAGCACAGATGTAGAGCCAGCTCTGTGTGAAATGTTCTGTAGCAGCAGCAACTAGCCAGAGAGCATTGCTGAATCCTGGAACAGTTAAAAGTTTAGCTTTTCTATTTTATGTGCTTTTTCGTTGCATGAATCAGTAAAGGCAAAGGCTGGCCAGAAGAAACAGGTTCCGGAGCAGCAGAAATGTGCAGCCCCCTTCCTCACCCCTCTCATAGCAAAAGGCCACCTCCATCAAAGGACTGCAAGCAGAACTCATTTGACAACTATTAAGAATCACAAAGTTCTTGGAGATGAAAAAATATCCTTGCATTCTTGGCTTCTCTATGGTGGGTATCAAGAGATGTGAGCACCAACAGTGGTTCTACAGGGAGCCTGTTCTGGGGTACTTTGTAGCTAGCTAAAATGATTGCTTTGAGGGTGCCAAAAGAAAGTCACACAGTAGTAGTAGTAGTAGTAATAATAATAATAATTAATAATAATAATAATAATTTATTAACAACAACAATTGTGCTCAGAAACACCCAGATTCAGCCCATGTCTTGTTACTTACCTGCTGAATAAAAGCTGGGCCCAGAGGGCAGCCCTCGCACATATGGGGCTGAAGCGTCTCAGAAAGAGCAGGCAGGCAGGGGGGAGGGGGACACTGAGTGCATAGCACTGTATGCATCAGAAACTCCCAACGCGGTCACCATGAGCAGAGTTTCTTCTGTTTTTTAAGATATATCAGAATTCGGACTTAAGAAACAGGCATGTTCTGGAAGAAGGAGACATGTTAACCTGCTAAATCGGGGTGGCCAACTCCCAAGAGACTGCGATCTACTCACAGAGTTAAAAACTGGCAGTGATCTACCCCCTTTTTGGGGGTTCGGGTCAAAGTTGTTGAGTTTTTTCAGGGAGGAGGTAAAATGTTGAGCTTTTTTTAGGGGAGCCACAGTTGTTCAGCTTCTTTGGGGGGAGCCAATGATCTACCAGTGATCTACCACAGACGTCTAGTGATCTACCGGTAGATCACGATCTACCTGTTGGACATGCCTGTAAAATGAATCAGCCACTGAGTGCCAAGGTCTCTATCTGGAGAAGATTTTTGTCGTAATTGGATTGGTATGTGGTGGAGAGAAGCCTTTGTTTTCTCTTTATATATTTACTATGCTGTTTTATGATTTGGCAGCTCTTCACCGAAGAAAACGTTAGCTACTAATGGACTGTAATTATTAATGGATTGCAATTATTAATGGACTGCAAGAGGGAATCAACAAGAACTTTATAATGCTTATGGATTAATTGAAAGAATGGAATTGTGCGGAAAATATTGGGATGTTCTGTGGCAATACCCTCTTACGGAGGACTCTAACTTTGATTTATTATGGTGTTGGCAAGATACCAGCTTGTTATCGGATGGGAAAATATTCAAAGAAAACTCTGGAAGTCTGCCCGGAGTAATGGCCATTCGCCAGATGTCAGACCACTTTCAGTTTTGAGAAAAGCAAGATAGCGAAAGGTCACTATGCAGTAAAATTGAGTCCTTGGAGTGGGGGGGGGGATGCCGAAAATGATTGATTGCAACAAGAAAGGAAAGTCAAACATTAAAAAAAAAAAATCCACGCAGAAAGTTACCAGATATAAACTCCTCTTGCAAATTAAAGGATATGGAACAATTAAAAACGAACGAAAGTCAACACATCAGTGGCTGTTAAAATAAAGGATCAACATCGGTACTGTATTATTTGGATTAAATAAGCAGATTGGAGCAGGAACAAGGAATCAACATCTCCTAAAAATCTCCGAAAATCAGAACATGGGAAGTCAACCAAAATGTTTAATTTGGAATCTGACAATTGGCTTCTTTAATTGAATTATGGTTTGGTATTGTATTAATGTGGTCTATATTGGATTGTTATTAATGAAAAATTAATAAAAATTATTATACAAAAAAGAAAGAGCAGGCAGGCAGCTTGGCTTGGTGGGTGCTGCACCGATAGAGCATCCTCTCTGCCCACCTGCTCTAAGACCACGGTAAGGATGGGGAGGAAGTGCGGCCAGAGGCCACCTTCCCAGATAACTTGTTTGCCTTAGAACTTGTTTATCTTTGCAAGGGTATCTGAAATTCTCTGTCACATTGTCAGCTCTAGGTTTTGATGGGGCTTTCAAAATACACCCTCCCTCAGTGAGTCTACCTCCTCACTGTACAGGGGTCTGGCCCCCTGGGAGATACCCACTTATGCCAAGCCCTGAGGACATCCTGTTCCCACTGGTGATTGATTTACACCCTGTGAACCTGTTAAAGAATACCGATGGTGTTTGATCTTCTCCCTGTCGCTCTCTTCCAATGACTGTTGCTTGTTATTTTACAACAGATTATAATGTAAACAGACAAGCTCCTGATTACTAATGAGAATGACTTTGGGGGGGGGGCTCAGTGGAAAGAAATGGCTTTAAAAGAAAAGAACGATGAACTGATTCAGACAATGAAGAAGCTGCAGGGAGCCTTAAACAGGACTGTGTAGTTCTGGAATTCTGATCCTAGCAACATAGCATCCAAAGCAATAGCTTAGAATGGAGGAGGGCAGTTCTCTGTCAATTGCAGCCTTCACAGCTGTTCTGTAGGGAATAAGGAAGACCTTCTCCTGAGCCACTGTGTGTAAAACAGCACAGGGTGTACATACCAAAAGGGGGGGAAAAATCATCATTCATTCTACAGAATCAGGTACCAACTGTATATATTTTCAACTGTGCTGCTAGCTTTTACTAACACCCCCAAGCCAGAACAAGACCACCAGGTTAAAAACCTACAGGTAGCCATATTCAGCAGATCACAGGACCCCTTGCAGGATGGGGCAGCCTGCCCTACAGCTGGCTCTGAGCTTGTTGGATTCTGGAGCTGGTGATAATTCCATTGTGAGGCCAGCTGCTGCTTGAGCCCTTCTCCACTTGGAAATATGAGACATAAAGAGGGGCTATTCTTAATACTTAACTGACTGACCGTTGCAGATAACTCAATTCTTTCCTCCTTCAACATAATGCCTGTCCCCGCCCCGCCCCCCAAATAATAATCCTGGCTACGCCCATGTTATCCCAGGGAGGAAAGCTTTACAAAGGTGGGGGTGATAGTCTCTGGGACTCTGCACGTGCCATTATCTCGATCTCCTCCTGCTTATATACTGTATATATATTTTTAAAGATACAAGTGATGTGAAACCATGTGCTTAACAACAGTGAAGACTGGTTACATTATATACAGCAGGAGCTATTGGTCACAAAATGGAAGGCCACACTTCTGTTATGTCACCTGTCAGACATTCCTGTGTGCTTTGACAAGCTTCTATGTCAAAAGTGAGAATCAGATCCACGTGCTATAAGAAAAAACTGCTCCTTTTCCCTTATGAGCCCTTTCCCCAAGAGCCCGTTATAGAGTCCTTAAGTGGGTTCCCTATTGATAGGAGAAAACAACAGAGGCCAACCAGAGTATATTGAGAAGCAAAGCAGCTAGTAAGCCTGATCTTTATTAACTGTTGCAACACGGTCCCTACTCCCCACATGCAGGAGGGCGGAGAGAACCCAGAACAATGGTGCGCAAGCTCTTATATAAACTTTTGAAACTGCCCACCCTGTAGCCCAAGACCACCACCCCTAAAGCATCATACATACATCACAGAAGGAGGCGATCTACAGCAGAAATCCTATTTGCCAGGGTACCTGATAATGGTCACTGATTGCATTACCTGGGCAGTCTGGCCATTCTTTTGTGATGGTTAATACTTCTAGTTCCTGAATCCAGGTCACAGGCTCACCCTCTTCATATTAAATACACCCTTAAGGCAGGTAAGCAAAATACAATGGGGAGGCTTTCCCATTTCCTTCCTCCTTGCAGAGAAATATTTGAGGTCAATTTGGGAGAGTCAAAATGGCTTCAGGATTGCTCTCTTGTACTATTTCAGACATGTGGTTTATATGCTCATGTATGTGTGTTTGCCTTGTGCATTTATGAACATTTATTCTATATCTGAGACCTTAGAATTCTTATAACACATGACACCAAAAAGCCAGTGCCAACACTGTGTGTGTGCATGTCCTCTTTTTTCCAGGACATGTCCTCTTTTTCATGGGTATGTAAAATGAGAGTCGTCATGGTGATCCATAGTTAAAAGCAGAAGTCGGCAAATGTGTCCTCTTTTTTGCTTTTCAAAATATAGCAACACTAGACTGTGTGTGTGTGTGTGTGTGTGTGTGTGTGTGTGTGTGAGAGAGAGAGAGAGAGAGAGAGAGAGAGAGAGAGAGAGAGAGAGAGAGAGAGAGAGAATTCCTTCTGGGACTTCCAGATCCTGTCAGCTTCTCTGCTTAACAACTGCAAAATTAATTCTGCTTTTGCTTTCGCTGTGTTCCCCTGGGAAATTGCACATTTCTCAAAGCAACAGGCAAATAGCTCCCCCGCTTTTTTTGTTTCTTCCAGCAGGCGGCTTGATAAATATCCACCTGCCTAAGCTGCTCCCCAAAGTTGCTTTGATTTCTGGCCTTCAGTCAGTAGTCTCCCTTTCCTGGCAGAGTCTTTGGACTCCCCCTAACATCACTACAGAAGCCATGATGAAAGTCTGAAATCTCAATCAAAGGCTTAAGGAAATAATAATCCACTGTTGCCCTAATTCTTCCTGGCAAACATCTCAGTCTGACAAGAACTGGCATTAAACTTTTACTTATTTTTCTGGCCTAAAATGCTTTTCCTAATTAGGGGAGTGGGTTTCTTCATCCTTAACTCCTTGGCCTCCCCACTAGGCAGGGACTGAAAATGCATCTTCCTGCAAGGAGAACTCCTTACGGCAACTTCGCCTTTGAATTTCTTTTTGCACATCCCTGGGTGAAGTGCCTTCTCACCCACCAGGGCTGAAGGAGCCCCAACAGCAGCACAAAAGCAGTCAAGAAAGGTGGCCATGGAATTCCCCTCTCAGTCCTTGACAGGGCTGCCAATTGAATAAAATATTGGGGGGGGGGAGGTAAGCCCCACCCTGCATAATCAATCACATGACACGGTGCACACACACCACTTGAATGGCAATGGCCATCAACTGAGGGAGGACCTGCCCCCTCAAATATTTTATTGGGGGGACCGATTATCCCTCGGCCCCTGGGAGTTGGCTCCTATGGTTATTGACGTTCATACTGTGGCAATTCCTAACTATGGTTCTGTCGGTATGTGAGTCTGGGATAGGCTTTAGAGCAGCCTTCCCCAACCTGGTGCCCTCCAAGCTGATATTTGACTTCCCAGCTCCTATTAGTTCCAGGCAGCCAAAAGTCAGGGAAGAATGAGAAGTTCCAGAGACGCTGCTTCCAGGTTACTCCCTACACATTTACTCCAAAGTAAATCTCATTATGTTCAGTGGCAGTTTCTCCAAGGTAAGTGTGACCAGGAGTCCAGCTTTAGTTTCCTTTGAATGATAGATGGCTGGAGACTTATCAAGGGTTTCTGATGTTGCCTTTTTTTTCAAAGTGTCTAATCAGAGTTTACTGAAAATAGTATCACAATGGTATCTGAAGAAGTGTGCATGCACACAAAAGCTCATACCAAGAACAAACTTAGTTGGTCTCTAAGGTGCTACTGGGCATGCCCATGGGAGCTTCAGGTGACAACTCTACCATTCTATGATTCTATGACAGACTTTTCTGATTAGTAACTTGGGCCGTGGTTGGCAAGAGGCCACAGGAAGGTGAGGGGGAGCGAACAGACAAGACCAGCGGGTGGTGGCAGGATGAGGCTGAAGGGTGCAAAACCGGCTCCCAGCCCCAGCGTTCCCCGGGGTGCTCCTCACTGGGTCCCAGAAATCAACTGCATGCACTCTGAAAAGGCAACATGTTTCCTTAAGGCTGGCTGCTGCCTTGTTCAGGAGCCCTTCTGGCCTGACTGTGACAGACACTTTGAAGGAACTGGCTTTGAGCTCCACACCAGACAAAGGGGCAATTCACAAGAGCCCAAACCTGCTCTCTCACACCTGCTTCATCAAACTGTAGCATTTTCATCACTGTGGAAAACACTAAGCTCTTATCCAGCTCCACTGTGGCCTTGCAGCTAAAAATATTCTGTCTTTAAACCCTCCTTTTACTTGCTAGACAGAAACATTGGTTTTCTCACGAGATAACATTTGGGGTTTGGCAGACATACACAAGCGAAAACAAGCCAGCTCTTGAAAAGTTCCCAGGGTATTTTTAGGAACAAAGATGGGTGGTTACATTTACCCAGTTGCAACGTAGAAGTGCAGGTGGTTCTTTAAAGAAGGGAGAACATCACCTTGGCTCTGTTGCTGCCTCTCCTGGTGAGAAAGAGTCTCCCCAGTGGCTGCTGGAATATTATTCTCTGAAGAATACTATTCTCTGAAGAATATTATTCTCTGAAGAATACCGTGTTTCTCCTATTTTAAGACACCGGCTTATATTTTTTTCTCCGAAAAACATAGTATGGCTTATTTTCAGGGGATGTCTTATTTTTATTACGTCAATATGGTCCGGTACAGCAATTTACATTTATTCAATTATAATTACCAAGAAGAAGAAGGGGGTTTTCCATGCAAAAAAACCTGTTGTTTGGTTTATTTGCTCTGGCAGTCCTTGGGGCAAAGCTAAGAAACGGGAGGAAGGAGGGAAGGGGAGAATCTTCGAAAGCGTGCCAAGTTCCCACCACGGGTTCCTTCTTACCGGTATATATTTCCTTGCGCGCGACGGTCTTCTTGCTCCCTCAGTCAGGGGAGGGGGGGCCATAGCAGCGAGAGGTGCCTTTTTATTTTTTTCACCTCTCGCTGCGCGCAGGGAAAAAGGCAGGAGAGATTGGGGTGGGTTTTTTGCAAGCCGGCTGCCGAGCTGAGGAGAGAGGTGCTTTTTATTTTTTTCAAGGCAGGAGAGTTTCGGGTGGGTTTTTTGCAAGCCGGCTGCCGAGCTGAGGAGAGAGGTGCTTTTTATTTTTTCAAGGCAGGAGAGATTGGGGTGGGTTTTTTGCAAGCCGGCTGCCGAGCTGAGGAGAGAGGTGCTTTTTATTTTTTCAAGGCAGGAGAGATTGGGGTGGGTTTTTTGCAAGCCGGCTGCCGAGCTGAGGAGAGAGGGGCTTTTTATTTTTTCCACCTCTTGCTGCGCGCCGGGAACAGGCAGGAAGGGCTGAGGAGGAGGCGGGGCCGGAACTGCTATCCCCACCGGCTCCGGGCCGATGCTGCTTGGTGCGGGGAGGAGGGTCTCTGAGGGCTTTGTGGGGGCTTTTGGCGCCCTCCATAACTGCGCCTATCACTACGCCTTATTTTCGGGGGATGGCTTATATTTTGCAAATGTGCAGAAATCCTGCTACGCCTTATATTATGACTACGTCTTAAAATAGGAGAAACACGGTACCACTGAAAAACTCCTAATAACCGCCAGGGTTGACTCTCTGTGCATAGCAATTGGAATTAAATCCAGTTCAACTCAATAGGTCGGACTCCCCAGAAATGTGGGCATAGCTCCAATGCAGCCTCCATCTCCCAGCTTGCCACATTATGCTCCAAACTGGAAGTGAAATAAGTAATGCTGAAATCACACGCAGCAGGCCTTCTTCCAACAGCTGTTTTGCCTATAGGTCAGAGATGGGCCGGCTTCAGTCTATCTGGGGTGACTTAATCTACCAGGCTAAGAAACTTCACATACTGCAGGGATTCATCGCCTACAGACAGCCACCCAACCTTAAACAACTCCTCACCCACAACAATACTACAACCAGACTTAACACAGACACTGGCACCAGAGCCTGCAATAAACCCAGATGCCAACTTTGCTGCCACATACACCCGGACAACACCATTACTGGCCCCAACAACATCAAACATACCATCTCAGGACTATTTAATTGCTCATCGTCTAACATTGTGTATGCCATCAAATGCCAACAGTGCCCTTCAGCTCTCTATATTGGACAAACAGGCCAAACCCTACGCCAAAGGATAAATGGACATAAATCTGACATCAGGAATCACAAGACAGAGAAACCAGTAGGAGAGCACTTCAATCTCCCAGGACACTCTATACAAGATCTCAAAGTAGCTGTCTTATTGCAAAGGAATTTCAGAAATAGACTGGAAAGAGAAGTTGCTGAATTGCAACTCATTACCAAGCTTAAAACCATGGAGAGACCTGGTCTTAACAAAGACATTGGATTCTTATCTCATTATACATGACAAAGCTTTTTTAACCTTCTCACCCCTTGCTTTTTCCTGTAAGACTAATTGCGGTCGTTAACAGTCGTCAACAGGTTTACCACAGCTATCAGCCTTTCACCCATTCCCACCACCCCTCTGAGTAATACCCCTCCCCACCCTCTCACTATATATAAGGGTCTGGTGACTTCTGTTTCAGTGTATCTGAAGAAGTGTGCATGCACACGAAAGCTCATACCAAGAACAAACTTAGTTGGTCTCCAAGGTGCTACTGGAAGGATTTTTTTTATTTTGTTTTGCAGGGATTAAATAATTCGGGGTTTTGCGTACACAAAACTGCAAAACCAGACAACATGGAAACTAAAGTTTTTGGATCTTAATTTCTTCATAAGCACAAGTGAAAATGGGATTTTATTTTATTTTTAATTGCCCTTTATTAAACAGGCGTTACAAAGTGGATGATGGTCCACTAAGGCAACAGGCGCACGGCCCTCTCACAGAACGCATTAAGCATTTTAAAAGAAATTCTCCCCAACCCAAAAAAATCAATGTCACACATTCTTTCATGTTCAAAACACATTTTATACTTCTACTTGAATTTAGAGAAGCTCTGCAAACATTTCTGTCAATGTGGTCTCTGTAACACGCAAACTATCCTAATCCTAAAGTATAAAAAGGTAAAGAACCCCTGACAGTTAAGTCCAGTCGCGAACGACTCTGGGGTTGCGGCGCTCAAGTATAGATATGGCAAAGAAGACCCTCCCATATGTCTCTGGGCAGGGTTATTGTGAAGATAAAAAGACTGTAAAACCCTCCAGCAAACTGAAAATGCTTTTACAAAAGTAGCATGGTGCAGATGATAGTTCAGATGAGAATTCAGTGCTCACAGCCTGGGTGTGTAGCTCAGGAACATGGATTGCATCCTGCCTACACACCCTGCCCAGGCAAGCTTTCCTAGCAAACAGCCATACATTGGATTTGCCAAGGACATCTGCATAAAGTCTGGTGTTTGTAGGCCTGAATATCCTTGGCTGTGTCTCAGATTCTTTTTTCTTTGATTTTTAGGTTAGGCTTCTTTCATGATTTCAAACCTGGCTTCCCTCCCCAATTCAAAACTGGGTCATGAGTTAATACTCCTCTCTTCTAAGGAGCTCAAGGTAGTATTCATGGTCTCCTTTCCCCCTTGTTATTATCCTGTGTGATAGCTCAGTCTGAGAGACGGTGAGTGGCCCAAGGTCAACCAATAAGCTTCATGGCTGATTGTAACCCTGGTGTCCCAGGTCCTCCTCCACTTAATAACTCTCCAACTTATTCCACATCCTAGTAAAAAGACAGAAAAGGGAATAAGTTGGGGAAAGGAAATAATCTTTTCCCACATGTCTGGATATTTAGGGTCCCTTCTAAGAGTCCTGTGTGTCACTTTTAACACTAACCAATTCAGGCTGCAATCCTGTACATATCTATCAGTGAGCAATCCCCATGGAATTCAGTGGGACTTACTTCTGAATAAAGTACAAATTATTTGGCTGGAAATGGCGGAAGCAGGGACTCCCAAACGGCGGTGTTTTTACTGTCCATTGGAAGAGGGTAGGGAGAAAACAGAAGCAGGGTGGGCCACACAATTTTTATCCCAGCAGAGAAACAACTGTGATAGCAGGGGTCCCTTCTGAACCAAAGTAAGACACTTTTAAGTTTAGCTGAGTGCTAGCGATTTGCAAAATTGTATTTGTTAAATGTCCACAGTAGCTTTCCAGAGGAGGAGGAGGAGAAAACCAAACTTGGCCACATGCCCGTGACCTCCTAGCAACCCCACCAGGTCTCGTGGGCACCAGCTGCCATTGCATTACGTATGTAATTTTCCCTGGCTTTATGTTGGCGCTGATTAATGCATTGAATTTGGGGAAGGGATTAAAAATGGACTTTCCCACCAGGTGGCAGTGTTGTATCACTTCACTTCTGTGCAACCGCTAAAACTGACAAAGTTGAGGTCTGGCCATGCTAATTGCCATGAGGTCATCATAGAATCAGAATTGTAGAGTTGGAAGGGAACACAAGGGTCATCTATTCTAGTCCAAACCCCCTGCAGTGCAGGAATCTTTTTGCCCAACGTGGGGCTCAAACCCACCACCCTGAGATTAAGATTCTCATGCTCTTACTGACTGGTCAGTATAGAAGCTTTTTGAAAGAGGCACATTTTCTCTTAAAGAGGGATAGGTCAGTTGGGAAGTTCTTTCTCAACTAACTGTAAAGGTAAAGGTAAAGGGACCTCTGACCATTAGGTCCAGTTGTGGCCGACTCTGGGGTTGCGGTGCTCATCTCGCTTTACTGGCCAAGGGAGCCGGCGTACAGCTTCCAGGTCATGTGGCAGCATGACAAAGCCGCTTCTGGCGAACCAGAGCAGCGCACGGAAACGCCGTTTACCTTCCCGCTGGAGCGGTACCTATTTATCTACTTGCACTTTGACGTGCTTTCGAACTGCTAGGTTGGCAGGAGCTGGGACTGAGCAACGAGAGCTTACCCCGTCGCGGGGATTCGAACCACCAACCTTCTGATCGGCAAGCCCTAGGCTCTGTGGTTTAACCCACAGCGCCACCGGCATCCCTGTAGTTGTGTTGAAAGTTCCAGAGATACCAGAAATTCGGCAAAGTGTTGTCTGCGCATTTCAGTGTGCACATTTCAGTGTGCAAAGCATTTAGCACTCTTTTCTCCTCTCTCAGCTATGTTCAGGGGTGCCAACTTGAATAAAATATTGGAGGGCCCAGATAAGCCCCACCCCACATAACTGATCAAATGGCACAGCACAGCACGCAGCAGCAGAGCAATACCCATAAACTTGGGGGGGTCCCCTCAAATATTTTATTGGGGGTGCAAAGGGACCTAGGAGTTGGCTCCTATGGCTGTGTTAGCCTACTCCAGGAAAAAGAACGTCACCACACAGAGATCTGACGATGTACAGTACATATTTTGCCTGAGACTTAGCAGCATCAGTAAACATGTTGGTCTCTGAGCTGCCGCAAGACTCTTGGTTTTCCCCATCAGTCCTTATTACCTAGGCCAGCCTGCACCAACCTGCTGCACCCCAGATGTTTTGAACTCTGGACCGTTGTGCTAACTGGGGCTGATTGGAGTTGATAGCCAAAATATCTGGAGGGCACCAGGTTGGCAAAGGATGGTCTAGACTCTTCTGTTACTACTGCCTGTCAAGTCAAGGATAAAGAATCGATATAAATGTAAGAATATAAGGATATAGAATCGATATAAATAATTGTGCATGTTATATATGACAAGATAACAGTCTGCTATTAAGAGGAAATCAATGCCTATTTTGAAAGGGTGTCTGAAACAGGCTAACAATTCGGCCATCTGCTGCAAAACATTTAAACTGCAGCTTTCTATTGCCATTCCTCTTTTGACTCAGCCCTGTGAACTCATTGGGGCAGAACTCAATCCAAAGATACTTCAGAGCTCTTGTGAAAGCCACATATTTGAAAAAGAAAAAGAAATCTCCTGTAAACAGTGTTTGCAACAGGCACCGCCTTTCCGGTAAAGCAGCATTTATCTATGTGATAATGGAAGAAATACTTATTTTGTATAAGCAAAATAAAATAAAAAAATTCCTTCCAGTAGCACCTTAGAGACCAACTAAGTTTGTTCTTGGTATGAGCTTTCGTGTGCATGCACACTTCTTCAGATACACTGAAACAGAAGTCACCAGACCCTTACCCCCCTTATGACAGACCAACACGGCTATCTACCTTTATTTTGTATAATTACTCAGGTAATCCGCTCATTTATCAAAACAAAAAAAATGCGGTGATTACAATAGTAATAGCTGTTAATGTTCCACAGGAAGGGCAGAGCCATGAACTTCTGAGCAGCTTCTGGGGCAATTTCAATTGGAAGACAGTGAATGGGGGCAGGGGGACTATCAGAGGCCTTGATCCCCCAGTTCCTCTCCTTTTAAAAGGGCAGACTGGAACAAGGTAATCTGTGTTGCACAAAGGCCTTGACCAGGGGGTTGGGCAACTAACTCTACCTGCTGCAGGGGGCCACACTGTGCCCGCCTTCCGATTCTGAAACAGCAGTTCTTTCTCTTCCCCGGGTTGCATGGAGATGATTTGCTTTTGAAACTGAGCATAGATTCAAGAGAACTTTGTGGTCTTTGGAACATCACGTTGGGTTTGGAAAGTGTGATTTGGAGGACGTCTGCCTCAGCCCTTTGAACATCTTGCCCAACTGGAAGACTGTCTTCTGAATGAGAAACTCTGCCAGTTGGGAAGCGATTAAACCATTTCCGTTACAAGGTTAATTACAGGCTCAGGGGATAATAATAGCTTATTTTCTTTCCTAACTCTACAGCTGAACGTGACTCAAGGAACCAGACCAAAAGGTGTGGCTCAAATTCCATTTCACTGGGTGGCCCCAGCTTGGCCAACGATGTACGATGTCTCTCCCTCTCCTCCCCCCCCCCAACTATAGCTGTGTGTCTCAGCCTCAGTTGCTCACCTGGGAAACAACATCACTATGCAATTATACCAACCTTGGTCATTAGGTAGACTGAGGTATAAAGGGATACCCAATTAATTTGTTTAAGATGACTGGAATGAGTGTTAACCATACTACTTATTGTTTATATGACTGTTTTATGTTTTAAGCACTGCAATTGTATTGCCTTGGTAGTCAGCTCTGTAAGACACGCCAGGATTGGTGGTGTTGAAACTGAGAAATGGTAGCTTTCCTAAGATGACCATTGACCCGATGCTCCATTTGGAGGATGAATGTATTTACCAAAAAATCTCCTCCTGAATGAGTTCCCTTGGCATGTGAGAATTTCTGCTCCAAATTTCATTGCGTGTGGATGCTAGATGGACCTCCTCTGGGCTCAGGGCCTTGTCTGTTCCAGGCAGTCATACGGTAGAATCATAGAATCATAGAGTTAGAAGAGACCACAAGGGCCATCCAGTCCAACCCCCTGCCAAGCAGGAAACACCATCAAAGCATTCCTGACAGGTGGCTGTCAAGCCTCTGCTTAAAGACCTCCAAAGAAGGAGACTCCACCACACTCCTTGGCAGCAAATTCCACTGTCGAACAGCTCTTACTGTCAGGAAGTTCTTCCTAATGTTTAGGTGGAATCTTCTTTCTTGTAGTTTGAATCCATTGCTCCGTGTCCTCTTCTCAGGAGCAGCAGAAAACAACTTTTCTCCCTCCTCTATATGACATCCTTTTATATAATTGATCATGGCTATCATATCACCCCTTAACCTTCTCTTCTCCAGGCTAAATATACCCAGCTCCCTAAGCCGTTCCTGATAAGGCATCAGGGCCTTGTCTGTTCCAGGCAGTCATATGCTCTGTCCATATGCTCTGGAACTTCCACCTATGGGGGGTCCAGACTGCCTCTTCCTTATGTTCTTAAAGTCTTTGGAAATTGCTGATTAAGATCTTTAACCAGCTCCAGCCTGCTGGGTTGTTTTTGATCGCACTGCTGCTTCACTGCTCAGTAAAAAAGGTAAAGCGACCCCTGACCATTAGGTCCAGTCGTGTCCGACTCTGGGGTTGCGGCGCTCATCTCGCTTTATTGGCCGAGAGCCAGCGTACAGCTTCCGGGTCATGTGGCCAGCATGACTAAGCCGCTTCTGGCGAACCAGAGCAGCACACAGAAACGCCGTTTACCTTCCCGCCGGAGCGGTTCCTACTTATCTACTTGCACTTTGGCGTGCTTTCGAACTGCTAGGTGGGCAGGAGCAACAGGAGCTCACCCCATCGCAGGGATTCGAACTGCCGACCTTCTGATCAGCAATCCCTAGGCTCTGTGGTTTAACCCACAGTAGCTTGGTTTTAATGTTTGGTATCATTTTGTTGGAGGTTTTGTTAGCTGCCTGTTCCTGTGTGTGAGCAGCTGTGGAATTTGATGAGCAATGGCAGCAGAGCTTTTTTTCTGGAAGTACTCAAGGGTACGCAGTACCAGCACTGAGTGGTATGTGAATAATTTTTTAATTAAAATGTAAAATAACCCCATCTCACATGATTACAAGTTAGGGTGAAACTCACATCCTCCTGTGCTTTACATCCTCCACTGCACAGTCAACTTGCGTGGCCTCTGTGCATTTCTGTGGCAGACTTGCACCGACTGCACCAAACCTCCAGCTCCCTGCTCCTCCATTTCTGCCACCTGAGGCAGGCAGCCAAGGCAGGAGGATGGCTAAGCCTTCCTGGCAGCTCCATTTGGTGCTTGCCACCTTGTGAAGACCAGTCAGGGCGGCACATTGGGAGGCAGAGAGATGCAGCCAACAAGGGCACCATCCATCTACAAGTTCCAACTTGCCCCTTTGCATCTCCCCTTCGTTTCAGAGAGGCTTCTGCAGACGACCTTCACAGTGGGTCATGTCCCATCTTGATGCCGGGTGTGCGTGTGGCCATTTTGGATTTTCCACACTCCTGGACTGAAGATTTGTTCTCAGCGGGATCACAGATCCATTTTGTGTAAGCTTGCTTCCAGCCAACAACTGAATTTTCTAAATTAGGACCCTGGGGTTCTCTGATTTTCTGTGGGATGCAGTAGCAAACCTTACACACAATTTTATCAAAGTAATTTAGGAAATTAAAATTTTGGGAAGGAGGCTGAATGGGGAAGGAGACCATCATTGGAACCCCCCTCCCCACAACGTTGAGAGGGAGCAGCTAAACTTCCTTCATCTTCTCTTCATGCTTCTCCTTGTTCATTTCATTTCCTCTTGGATCTTGCCAGATTAGTGGTTGCATTCATGCCATCTTGAGATTTGTTTGATTATTGTTCTCATTTGACTCCATCTATTTGAACCCACTATTTCCTTGCTGCAAATTGTTTCTGCTGGAATTGTCATTTTGATACACAGAGGTGTAAAATCCAAAATGGCAAGTCCCCAATCAACAGGGGGCACGGCTGACCGGAAAGTGAACCGCCCTGAAACCCAAGAGGAAGCAGAAGGAGACCCATTCATTTTGATTACAGTATTTATATTTATATCTTTATCCTCCAATTGGACATGGGCTGTAGCTCAGTGCTAAAGCATCTAATGTATGCATTTTAGTGTCTTCCAGAACAGCTCCCACACAGAACGCCAGAAGGTCATGCAACCCTGATGGGGCCATGCTCATGTTCTTAAGCAAGGTCGCCCATCAGCATTTCCATGGGTTTCGCCCCACCTCATTCATAGCCTTCATTGTTGTAAAGGCTTTTGTTCTAATCCTCTTTTTACTCCTAAGGGAGACTCCTTGCCTTGCTTCCCTGGTTCTTATCGACTCTTGATTTGTTGCCTGAGGCTTGCAGGACTTGTGTCTGTCACTCTCCAGCCAGGACACTCCTCTGCAATTGTGGGAACACCTTGTACGACTTACTTCTGAGGAAACATATACAGCAGGGGTGGCCAACTCCCAAGAGACTGTTTAAAAACTGGCAGTGATCTACCCCCTTTTGGGGGGTTCAGGTCAAAGTTCTTGAGCTTTTTTTAGGAAGGAGGAAGGTCCATTTTTGAGGGGTTCGGGTCAAAGTTGTTGAGTTTTTTCAGGGAGGAGGTAAAATGTTAAGCTTTTTTTAGGGGAGCCACAGTTATTCAGCTTCTTTGGGGGAGTCAATGATCTACCAGTGACCTACCACAGACGTCCAGTGATCTACCGGTAGATCACGATCTACCTGTTGGACATACCTGATATACAGGATCGCAGTGTTGGATATCCAGACAATCTGGAACCTCGTGGCTTTGTTTTAGCCTTCTGCGAGGGACAACCCCCGCCCCCTTTATAATCTGATTCAGTTAAAGCTGAAGGAATCTTTGCCAGTTCTCCCCATCGCGGGACGGAGGCAGGTTATTCCCCCCCCCCGCCAAACCTCAAGTAAGCTATTGATTGGAAATATTGCAACCTCGCCCCCTTTGAGGGTCTCTAGCTCATCAACGGACGGCTTACAAATCAGGCATCGAGCCATTAAAAACAGAGAGCAAAGGGTGGGCTATTAGCCTTTGGTTTTTATAGTACTAAAATCAGCAGCGCCCTTTGGCCATTGATTGGGGAGGCTTCGTCTGTAGTCTCGAGATTCCGTGAAGACAGATTCGGGCCCTCTGGAAGGAGCCCCCAAGCTCTTTGCTGCTATATCCGCCGTATACATATGTTTCAAAAATCGAATACTGGGAAGGTGACGAAGCTGGTAAGAGACCCAGGAAGAAACTTCCTTCCTCAACTTTGCCTTGGGTTGGGCAAGCGCCATCTCCCCTCCAGAAAGAAGCGGGGAGCCCGGGAGCCTCCTGCCTCCGCCCCGGCTGCCTGTTGGCTCCCTCGTGCAGCCTCGTTCAGGCAGGTCCGTCGCGGTCCCGGCGGTCGGGCGCTCTGCACATGCTCGCGGAGCCTCTTTCTTGCCCTGCATCTGGTTTTCTTCGGAGGAGAGAGGCCGGGGCGCCCGCAAGCATGTGCAGAGGGCCGCGGAGGGCGCGGGCGGGCGGCCTTTCCCCCTCCGCGACTCCGCCCCCGCCCGGGGTGGCTCCGCGTCTTGGGTCCCTCCCCCGATGGCCTGGAGGAGGCGGGCAGTTGCGCTCGGCCGTGCCTGGCTCGGAGGACGAGCCTCCCTCGACGGGGCGCTGGAAGGAAGGAGCGGAGCGCCGGCGCTGTCGCCGACTGGACGGGCGGCCGGGATCGCACAGGGGGAATCGGCGCTCTGCACGTGCTCCGGGGCCGGCTGGCCGCTGCGGGGAGCCTTCACCTGCCCGCTTTCTGAAGTACTGGCAACGCAGCCTCCGCCTCGCTACGGTGAAGGGCTCGGCGCCGTCGGAAGAGCCCTGTGCGGCCCCGAAGCTTGCGCGGCGCCCCTTGCTGCTGCAGCTTCCCGGGAGGAAGAGGGCCTCTGGATCCCTGGAGGGGAGCTGCCCTATCCAGGTGAGGGCGCGGGAATCCCTCAAGCCAAAGGGATGGAGTGGCATAGCCAGGGCATAGCGGAGGGGACCGATCCACCGGGAGTCTCTGTCTTCCACAGTTCCCATTCGTTTAAAGGGGAGTCTGCCCTCGGGGTTTCCATCTCCTCTTTGAGTCCCACTTGGATTTTCCACCTGCGGTACCAACATCTTGGCCTAGGCCTGCCCTACCCCCATACTAAAGCTTCCCAGCATCCAGATACCACCCTACGCTTTCTTGCAGGATCATTCCCCAGCTGCTTCCGCTCTCTCCCCCTCCTTGAGAGAATAAATGCCACTTTAGGATTTCACTGCCTACCAGTAGGATGGCCAGAATTACTACATGTTTAAAATTATAAGGCATGGCAGCTAAATAAATTAGGGTAGGTCAGCCTCCAGATGTTGCTGGACTCCAACTCCCATCAGCCCCAGCTAGCACAGCCAAAGGACTCCAACTTCCATCAGCCCCAGCTAGCACAGCCAATCTGGTAGCTCCCCCCCCCCCCCCCCGCAAGTTGGGTAAGGCTGGAGTAGATTGGTGCATAGTTGCTCCCACCTGAGGCAGTGATGGGCACCAGCTTGGATGTCTTTCAAAGGGGATTAGGCAGATTTGTTGAGGGCAAGGCTATCAACAGCTGTTAGCCCAGGCGGCTTTGTTGTGCAGAGGTTAGTAATGCCAGTTACCAGGATCCACAAGTGGGAAGAGCTGCTGTTGCCCTCATGGCCTGTTTGGGTGCTTCCCACAAGCATCTGGTTGGCCACTGTGAGAGCAGGACGCTGCATTAGATGGACCCGTGGTCTGATCCAGCAGGCTTTTCTTACATTCCTACTTTGCCCTGAGGCACAGACTGTCAGACTGTCTCCCAAAATCCACAAGGATCAGGCCTTGTGGCAACGCAGCTTTCCTTCAGAGGTCCTCCAGTGCCTCCCAACAAATGGATGCTGTTTGTTTTTAACAGTTTTTATTAATTTTTCATTTTATACATGAATTGATGCTGTTTGGACATCTCAGTATTTAGCAAAGGCATCTCTGTGAGTGGGGAATCCTGTGCTTGCGCCCATTAGGCTGTTCTGCTTCTCTGAAATTTGTCCATTAGGCCCATGGATTCATGGGCTTCTGTAACCCAGGAGCAGCAGGAGGCCGGTGGCACTGGAGGAGGAAAAGGAGGAGAGAAGCTTAGGGCAGGTTAGGATCCTGTACTGTGCAAGAAGGCAAAATAAAAAATAAAAAAAAATCCCTCCAGTAGCACCTTAGAGACCAACTAAGTTTGTTAAGGGTTTCTCTCCTCAACACTCTTTAGTGAATTCACTGGACACAACCATCTTTCATTATTTGCCCTTCCCTTTATTTTTTTTCCTGCTTCTATCTTATTTTCTAGTCCTTGGAACCTCTGTAGTTTGTCCCTAGCAATCAGGATACTTCTTTCCTTGCGGTGGGCTCATCTGAGATCCGATAGTCCCTAGAAGTTATTTTCTGCAAATGCTACTACTGCACAATAAGTGTGGATGGATGTGAAAGCTTCGCAAAGAGGCTTAGGCATGACTCCTGATGTGCAGGAGCTAAAGACCAGGCCCTCAGTAAGAATTCAGTGTACAGTAAAATAGTATACTGTACCTCTCTACCAGGGTGGATTTGATTTAAATCAAATTGATTTAAATCACGATTTAAATCACGATTTAAATCACTAGTCAGTAAGGCTTGATTTAAATCACTAGTCAGTAAGACTTGATTTAAATATATTTTTTACAGAAAGACTCATTCTTGCTGGTATAATCTTAATATTTACAACCATATGAAGGTTTCATTTTTGGAATAATAAATTTTCAGAGTAGTTTTTACAGTTATATCAAAAATTACTGATTTGGTTATACTACTAGAAATACATAGACAGATAATTATGAAATTATGCTGATGTTTAATAAGTTAACGGACAACTTTTCTGCTGTACTTTATTGGAAGGAGAAAAATAATCATTTCCTTAATAACCATTTAAACAATTGATTTAACTAAAACAATAACATGATAGCATATGTATCCATGTTTGTTAACTGATGTGGTTAAACATTTTAAAAAAAACAAAAAACTTAGACTGAGTTTTAGCACACTTGATAAACTTAAAACAAATCCTTATTTCCTGATGAATAGCCTTTGGACTACAATGTAACTTAAATAGAAGACTATATTTAGAAAGATTTTTCCTCCAAAAGCATTTTATTTTAAAAATCCAATTTAAATAAAAAAAATCCGATTTAAATCAAAAAAATCCGATTTAAATCAAAAAAATCCGATTTTTTTGATTTTTTTTAAAAAAATCATTGATTTTTATCCACCCTGCTCTCTACTGAGAAGTAAGTCTCCTTGTGTTTAATGGGGCAGTCTAGGCTCTGGTGTAGGGTTGGCACTGAGGGGAAGAGCTTTTGTGCCTTTAACATAAATTCAGCTGGTTAAACCTTTTCTAGTAACAAAATACATAACATAACACTGTCTAATTTTGTGTTATGCCGGGCTGCCCTATGGCAACCATGTTGTGTTATGCCGTGCCCCAATGACAGCCATTTTATGATTGGCGCCCACAGCACTTTCTCAAAATTTGAAATGTGCCCACTGGTCCAGAAATGTTGGCGAACCCTGATCTGCTTGGAGACATGTGGAGCAGCGTCAGCTGACGATTGGTTTGCTACAATCAGTGATATTTCCCCCAATAGTCCCATCCTTATTTTCTATTTTTAAAAATGCTTTTTGGAGTCTCTCGCTCCCCTCAGTCCATTGAAAGGTTTGTCCTCTATAAAGAGGCTCTTTCCCTGATGGTGTGTCTGCTCCTCTGGCCATTTGTAGAGCCAGGGATGATAAGCTAGTGTGCTGGTTCTGGGGTGGTTGATGTGTCACAGAGTACTTCAATTTTTGCACAATGTCTGTTGATGTCATCTGGGATAAGCAGAGAGGTAGACAGTTTAATGATGGGCCACACATCTGCAGCTGGTAGGGAAGGTAAAATTAAGTTTCTTAAACAACTTTGGGAGCTCTCAGACAATCACTATTTTGGGGTGGGATTCAATTGAATATTGCCAAATACAGGCACTATTAAATTTGGAGTTCTTGCACAACAAGCTCTGTTCTCTCCCAAATCAGACTTTTTGCAACAAGGATAGCGATAACATTTTGGGATAACATTTTCTTGGCATGACATTGTCAAACTTCCTCTCAAACAAATCAGAATAAACACCTACAAACTTTGTGCAAAGAAGTTGTCTGGAAGCGACCTTCCTGTTAAGCGCAATGCTTAAGCGCTGTTCCAAGAGAGAAGGAGACAAGAGGAGGAGTTGACTGACAGTTGACTGACAGCAGAGGGAAGGAGACGAATAAAGAACCAAACAGGTTCAGGTCAGCAGCATGTTCACCATCCACACTGTTCAAGTTTTCACTATTGTTTTTCCACCACTCTATTCCTGACTTTTCATGATGGGCTGCTAGAGCCATCTGCCCACCTTCTTCCCCCTTGTTGCAGCATCAGCCTAGCACAACAGGCTTAAAACTCCCTGTCCTTTTTCCTTGTCTGTTGTGGGACTGCTTTGTCCCATGCTTTGGGGAAACTTCACTCTTTTCATTCTGAGCAGTAGCTGTATCGGGAAAGGACCGTCATAGCTCAGCAGTGCAGAAGGCCCCAGGTTAAATGGGCTGGGGCTGGGGATGCTGCCCCTCTGGAACCCTGGAGAATTGCTGCCATGACTGTGCTGCACCAAGGCTTGCCATCTCAGGCAGAAAAATATCTTAGGCTGACTCTTGAGCTGTAGACATCTTGGGTTGAATGCAATCTGTAGGATCTCTGGAATGTGTAGAGCATCCTTTCTGGTAACTTGAGTGTTGAGGAGGCCCTGCAACTCTGAATGTTCTTCCCAATTCTGTTTGGCACAGTACTGAGCAGGACTCCTTGATGTTGGTGCCTTCCCATCTGGGCAATCTCTTGGATCCTTGACTGTACAACCCCTTACATGTCTACTCTGCCAGAAGTCTCCTTGGGGAGGAATTCCAGGGCAGGGCTGAAGCCACTGAAAGAGAATAAAACTGCCCTTTTCTTCCTAAGGCTTTGGAGGGCTGCTAAAGAGTTTGCTGGTGTTGGTCTCCAGCAGCTGACTTTAAGATTATGTACTGTATTTTTCTTGTTGCTTTGTTGAGGTTGTTAATGGCTTACTGGCTTTGTGGTAAGATTCGGTCTTGATTCTCATCAGTGGCATCCTCTTCAGCCAAACAGTGACATAAACATCTGAAAAATAATAAATCAGTAATATGTCCAGACTCCTGAGTGGAGGCTAGCCAGGACATTTCCTTTCTGTGTGTCCTGTTTCCCTTTTAAACTTGCCTGTACTTCTGTGGGTTGTTCTCCTTTTAATTTAAATAATGTTACTAAACCATTGCTCTTTGTGCTGATTGTCAGTTTAAATTTTTGGAGCATATGCCAAATGGTCCTATTTGAAGCAAGGGGTCTGAGAACAGAGTGAATTGTATGGTTTCCTCATGTTGATGTCTGTGCACTTGGGAGACATGTTCCCCGGCCCTGTTTTTGTCTTGCATCAACTGCAGAGGGATCTTCTGGTGTTTGCATACTGTTAGGCTAGAACTTCCCCATGACCATTCTTGAAGGTGGCAAGGGGTTGGTTAGAAGTTGAGACTGGAGACTAAAATGTCTTGGGGCTGTGTGAGGAAAGAACAGGACTCCTGTCTGTTGTGCTGGCTCTGGCCGTAGACGTGGGACTGTTATGGGTTGGGCACGCTGGGAAAAAGGAAGGAAACTTTGTTTTCCTGATGAGATTTTGACACCACCACTAATGTCTCTTTTGTCTGAATAACTCATATTGGGTAGAGATGCATGTTATGCATGCAAATGAATGAATGAATGAATGAATGAATGTGTAAGGCTAGGATTCAGGACATGTTTATGTTTGGCTTTCCATTGTAACCAGAAACATTTCTTGTTCAGCTGTGAGGCGATGATGTGCAGTGATCTCTAAGCCTATTTTGCGACACATAAAACAAGTCCTTGGTTCTTTCTGGATTTGCTGGTTTACCTGGAGGCTGTGCAGCTGGTGTGGGGAGGGGGTACTTCAGGTTTCGGGGTGAATGCAGCTCTCCCAGGCCCTCCAACAGCCTCTCAGACACCTTCCTCAGGCCATGCCCCTCACCGGGACACACCAGTCTCTACCACTGCTTTGCACCTTCCTTAAGTCATTTTGCCTGGCTGGAATGTGTCCTTGATTTATGGTAATGCCTCTTGCTTGCCTGGACCCAGAGGAGTGTGTGTGTGTGTGTGTGTGTGTGTGTGTAGCAAAAACACACTTTTGCATGGATGGAATGTGGCCTCTTGCAGGAAAGAAAGAGTCCATTGCTATCTGGTCCTGCCAAATTGCCCTGATATGCAGCTTCTGGATGGTTCCCCACAAAGCAAAGCAGCCCTCCAGCTGGATAAAAGTTCCCCATTCCTGCTTCAGAGAAACAGGTTCTGGTATATTTTACTTTATTTCTTCTACTACACTACTATGCTTTCCCCCAAGGAGCTTACAGGTTCCCCACACCCACCCACAGCACCCATTTTATCTTCACAACAACCCTGTAAGGGAGGATAGGCTGAAAAACAGCAACTTACCCAAGATCACCCACCCACAGAATTCCACAGGGTTGTGTATCTTGAGCCCAGTGGGTCTCTCTGGCCTTGGTTCATCTTCCTTCTCCCTGATCATAAAACAATGTAAGGTGGAAACTTTTGTCCACATTTGCTTGTGGAAAGCAGATATAGCTATGTTGTTTCTTCTGGAGTTTTGATTTCTTTAATGTATGCTTGTTTGATAAGCAACCTTTGAAATAAACCTCACACTTGAGAATGGGCTGCAGTTAAGCCACTTGATAATGAAAAAGGCCTGACATTTTTGGGTCTCTGGATGGAAATGTTGGTAGGACTTGAACTGACCTGTCATTATCACAATGTTAGGGTAGCAGATGGAAAGTGAAGCATCTCTTTCATAAGTCCTGTAAAAACATGCATAGAGCTTTGGGGAGCAAATCCTGTCCATCTTTTATCTGAGGCTGTAGTATTAAGGAGAAAAGTCTCTCTCTCTCTCTCTCTCTCTCTCTCTCTCTCTCTCTCTCTCTCTCTCTGTATGTGTGTGTGTGTGTGTGTGTGTGTGTGTGTGTTTGACTTTGAGCATCAAAAATTGAGACTTGCATATAATTAAATTTCTGTGAGTTAGGCTGTCAGGAGGTGCTCCCCTGGCAAGCCCTCTGTTGTTGATTGTCTGTGGATTTAGACCACGCAGGTGGTGCTGTGGTCTAAACCACTGAGCCTAGGGCTTGCCGATCAGAAGGTTGGCGGTTCGAATCCCCGCGACAGGGTGAGCTCCTGTTGCTCGGTTCCTGCTCCTGCCAAACTAGCAGTTCGAAAGCACATCAAAGTGCAAGTAGATAAATAGGTACCACTCCGGCGGGAAGGTAAACGGCGTTTCCGTGCGCTGCTCTGGTTCGCCAGAAGCAGCTTAGTTATGCTGGCCACATGACCCAGAAGCTGTACGCCGGCTCCCTTGGCCAGTAAAGCGAAATGTGCACCGCAACCCCAGAGTCCTAGGCTGTCAGGAGGTGCTCCCCTGGCAAGCCCTCTGTTGCTGCTTTGTCAGTGGATTTGGAGTGCATTTTCTTTCCATCTCAGTCTAGCATGAGAAGAAATGTTCTCCACCTTCCTTAGGGGTTGGGCTGAAAAGACCATAGAACCAGGCTGAGCTAGTGCTGCTGTCTTGGGCTTCTCACACTCAGTGGCAGAAAGTTTATAAAAACTGAGCACAACATGCTTGATTGCAGAAATGTGTGGCTCGTTGTGGGGTGTGTGTGTGTGTGTGTGTGTGTGTGTGTGTGTGTGTGATGATTTGCTAACCCAGCATTAACATTTAACATTAATGTTAAACTTTGACAAGTAGCTGAAACCTTGCTACACATTAGCGCGTTAAAGCATCATTCCTTAAGATCTGGTGTTTGCTGCAAAAGCAGAGACAGCTGCATCATCTCCTTGGCTTCTAAATTCATTTAATTATTGCAGTGTTGGCTTTTTGTGAGCTACTGGATAGATACACCTGCACTACAGAAGATCCACCAAGAGCTGCAACTCCAAGATCCCTAGACACTCTGGAGGTGTGGGGGAGGGCTGGTCAAGTGGGAGCTCCTGGAGGAGGACACCAGAAATAATGAGTGCAAAGTTTGTTTTTAATTCACACTTGTACTCTGGCATGTCCTGTGTGCTGAGAAATGGGGGCCAGGAGGGAGGTCTGGGGGAATGTAACTCAGAAGGGAAACAAGAAGGAAACTTTGGCTCACCCCTTGCAAAAGGAAAAAAAGAAAAAGCTGGTAGCTGGAGCTGGAGAAACTTTTTCTTGTGCCATTGTTTTGTACCTGTGACCCTTGCCCCCTCCCCTGGAGAGCATGTTCTGTCCAACTTTCACTGTGAGCCACTCTTGGCTGCTTCTCCATTGTCTCTCCCACATGGAAGTGATGTCAGAGCACAGATGTTTCCATCTCCAGGTTTTTCTCTAGGTAGTCAGGCACTACAGTGACTTAGGGGTCAGTCATTGGTTTTCCAGCTGGGCCCCTTGCAGCCCCTGCTGGGACCTTGGAGGAGACCAGAGTCTGATAGGACCCTGGAACAAAACCAAACTCTGCAATAGGCTTAGATTACAGCTGGAGTCTGGAGGGTATCCCAACGATTGCCTCTTTCTCCTTCCTAAATTCCTAGGGAGAGTTTGTTTGGGCTCCAGTAGAGGCTTCTGTCTTGGGGCTAGGGGTGTGTGTGTGTGTGTGTGTGTGTGTGTGTGTGTGTGTGTGTGTGAGAGAGAGAGAGAGAGAGAGAGAGAGAGAGAGAGAGAGAGAGAGAGAGAGAGAGAGAGATTTGTGGCAGAAAAATAATAGGGAAAAGGTTCACTCCATCCCTCTGCACACTGTGATCCCAATCCTGCTCAGGAGATCCCCGTGTCTCCTATTTAAAGAATCTGAAATTTCCACATTAAATGCAAATTTAATCTATCACCTGGAAGGGGTGAAGGGTGCCTCAAGTAGCTAGATGACCTCTTCTGTGGTCTGGGATATGATGCTTACGGTACCAGTGAATCAAATCAGGAGCCTCCAGTGTCTGCCCACAGAACTGATAACTAAGGTGGGCCCATGCTTTTAGAATACCTTTTCTTCTGTTTCCCTCTCATTAATGACAACAAGAATAAATTGTGGTCCTTGTATAAACGGGAATCAAGCACTTGGTGGCCTGACCTGTCCCAGGGGGCTGTCAGTGAGGTGCGGGTGCTGCTCTCAGTGGGGTACGAAGATGATAAATATCCATTCTGATTATTTGAAAACACCTATCTTTAACAGGAAGGCAGCTATCCAAAGGGCTTTTGACCAGCCCCATTTCTTTGGTTCACTTCTCATAGCACCTTTGTGGGGAAGGGTATTCTGGCTTGACAATTGCCACTATGACTCCTACTTACCGGTATCTGCTCAGGTACAGCTGGTCTGGAGCAGATGCTGCTTTGGTGGGAGGTGGGCTTACCCCCCCCCCCAATGCTATGCTATTCTTCTCTTCCTCTTTGATTCTATCTCTTCCTTACCAGAGTATGAAATAGAAAGCTCCCCCCCCCCCGCAAAAAAAAAGTTAGCTTGGCTGGAGTGTTGTCATGCATGAAGGTGAATTGTTTGTGGAGCTGTTCAAGGGCGCAGCGACTTCCCTGCTCCAGGAAGCCCTCCTTTTGGATCCCTCCCTCTGGCCCTTTTGCTGTTCTGCAAACGTTGTTTACCCAACAGCTGCTGGGAGCCAAAAGTGCCCTTGGAGAACAGAAGTTTGAAAGGCACGGAAATTCAGCCTCCTGTAGAGCCCCAGGAGCTCCTGCCTCTTTATTGGTGCTGGCAAAGGATCCCTAAAAAGGTATAGGGACCCCTGACCATTAGGTCCAGTCGCGGATGACTCTGGGGTTGCGGCCCTCATCTCGCTTTATTGGCCGAGAGCCGATGTACAGCTTCCGGGTCATGTGGCCGGCATGACTAAGCCGCTTCTGGCGAACCAGAGCAGTGCACGGAAACGCCGTTTACCTTCCCGCCAGAGCGGTACCTATTTATCTACTTGCACTTTGACGTGCTTTCAAACTGCTAGGTGGGCAGGAGCTGGGACCGAGCAACGGGAGCTCACCCCGTCGCGGGGATTCGAACCACCGACCTTCTGATCGGCAAGCCCTAGGCTCTGTGGTTTAACCCACAGGGCCACCCCCGTCCCTCCTCAAAAACCCCAATGCTCTGGAGTGTGTGAACTGGCTCAAATGAGGTTTTGAAGTCATTCGGAGACAAGTGTACAGTGGTTAAGAACTTGCCAAATTCATTCTGGAGGTCCGTTCTTAACCTGAAACTGTTCTTAACCTGAAAGTACCACTTTAGCTAATGGGGTCTCTCGCCGCCGCCACCGTGCCCACGGCTGAAAAAGGTTGCTGAACCCTGCTCCAAGCAGTACCTGCTGCTTGAGGCTACAGGCTCACCCTACCCAATGGTAGGACTGGCGCTGGAGGAGGTGAACCCTCTCACTCTGCCATTTTCCCAGTTAACAAGCTATATACCCTGCTTCATCCCCCCAGTGGCTGATAACAGCTGGGTTGGGGGGAAGAGTTCAAAACAGGAAAAGGGGAGGTGGGGGGGAAAGGGTCAAATAACTACCCTGTGCTGAACTGAACCTATCCCTCCCAGGCCCCCCCTCCCAGGCTTGTGGAAAACAGCACACCTCTGTCAGGCCTTGAAGTGATGCACAGATAATTGAGCTGTTTGGCTAGACAGGAGCTCAGAGAGCTGCTGGCACCCCCCCCCCGAAATCTGTCTGAGTCTTTATTTTGTATCTTCTGAGCTAAGGCTGGTGCAGGTGGGGGGGGGGGGAGAGATGCCTGGCTCTTGCTGACCCACGGCTTGTAGGCACTGAACTGTGGACCCGGTGTGTCGGCGATCTTTTGCTTTTGATGGATAGTGTTGCATTGAAAGTCCAAAGGCTCTTCTGGCAAATTTTAGAGAGGAAAACAAACAAAGTGGGACAGTGGAAGTTGACTTTGTTCAAAGGCTTGTTTGTCTGCATGCTACATGCTTGCAACCACCCTCCTCTAAGTAAACCCCCCCCCATTGTATGCCTGGTTTGGCTAGAGGTTGCCTGCAGGGCTTTGCCCAGCAGTTTGGAGCAGTTTCCTGGTTCTCCTGATGTTCTCGGGATCTGCGTGCCGGCCGTGATTCAGAGGGAAGCCTTTAGAACCCGCAAGGAAAGGGTTGTTGCGTTATTCCTGGAAGTAAGCGTTTATTCTACTCTAGCAGGAATGGAATGTATAGTGGTTAAAATTTACTTTACCATAAAAATTGGAGATAATTTGCCTTCAGTATAAATATTTACAAACTGCTCATGTAAGTTGTCAGGATTTTCTTGCTTGTAAGCAACAGCGGTGACTAAAAGACAGAAATGCAAACAAGGTACCCTATATACTCGAGTATAAGCCTAGTTTTTCAGCACATTTTTTGTGCTGAAAAAGCCGCCCTTGGCTTATACTCGAGTGAGGCAGGCAGTGGCTCCTATGAAGCTTTCCCAGGTTTTTTGTGGTAAAATTGGGTGCCTCGGCTTATATTCGGGTCGGCTTATACTCGAGTATATACGGGTATTCAGTTTGAATGTCAACTCCTCTATAACAGGCATAGGCAAACTCCGGCCCTCCAGATGTTTTGGACTACAATTCCCATCATCCCTGACCACTGGTCCTGTTAGCTAGGGATGATGGGAATTGTAGTCCCAAACATCTGGAGGGCCGGAGTTTGCCTATGCCTGCTCTATATGCTCCCTAGCTAGCTTTAAGTCTTAAGCCTTAACACAGCCTCCCTCCCTCCAGATCTGCAATATAGGATAGTGTTAACTTTCTTTACACAGTTGTTGTTAATGGTCACACGAAGATATAATGTATGTTAAATACTTGGAACACTCAAAAGTACTGTTTCCATGCTAAGTATCACTATTATTCACGATGATGATATTATTAGCAACATTAAAATCTCACAAATGACCCAGGTTCCGTTGACATAAAAGCCCATAACTAACCAATCGGAATAAGAGGAGAGTTGTCAAGCAATACCATTATGACTGCAATATGCTGCTTTTCAGTCCAAAGCTCCCCAAAGTAGTCAACAGCATATTAAAACAACAAAATATAATATAAAATGCCATACATTGCAACAAAATAGGGCTCAAGAAAGGCCTTATCAAGCTCACGGATGAAAGAAGATTCTCAGCAACTACATCCACACACTTAGAAACCTGAACAGACAATGAGAAATATTTAAATGAATGAATGAATGAATAAATAAATAAATAAAGCTTTCACCAACTAGTCAAATTATGGGTCCTCTTACCACTACCATTCTGACTTCCTTGAATAATTTCCAATTTGGCTGAAGATGGCACAATTTACAAGAAATATAATGGTAGCAATATTTAAAGAAACTATTCAGAAAAAAGCTTTCAGACAATGAGAAGGAAAGAAAAATAGGTATAATGTGACAGAGAGAAGACATTCTTTGATAGGAATCAGTCAGCATTAGAAGAACTGAAAAATGAGCAAGCAGAGATATAGAAAACCCCAGCTCAACTCCTAAAACAAGCAGGCAGAGACTTAAAAATACATCTGTTAGTACCTCTCCCTCAAAATTAGGGAAACATTGACAGGGTTATTAATAAATAGATTAAGCCACACTTCAGAAATACAGTCACAACCTTTGCCAACCTGGTGCCCTCCTGCATCAGCCCTAGCCAACTAAGTTACAGAGCATTTGTTGACAGCAGCAGGCTACGATGACAGAAGAATAATACGCATATTGTTAAAAGAAAACAGGAAGCTGAACTGAAAGCCAAAATGTGTACAGAGGCTTGTCAGGTGAGCTTTGTCTCCGGTACTATGTTTATAGTGGATGCAATTCAGAAAGCGAAGTTAAGTGGCAGATCATGGAGGAAGACCAGAGACAAACTAACTGGGAAGCAATATAACATGGGATGGAAGACCTGGGTGCAGGATAAATATGGCATAACACAGTGGTTCCCGACCCTTTTGGTATGGTGACCCACAAGTCCAATGTGCTTATTATGGTGACCCATTTGGTTTATTGTCGCATGGGGTTTGGACCACAGGCCTTTGGCAGCCGTCAGTTTCATGTATTTTAACCGCAACTTTGCCCATGCTCTAACATTACTTGAGGCAACCTGGCAAAAAATCTGCTTAACACTTATTAAAGTGGAGTTTGTTGGACTATTTATAGCACTTATTTGGTTTTGTTCATGGGAATGTAAGAACCATCTGATTGCAGGATTTTACTTAATAAGCTATAAAAAATTATTCTAAAAACGTACGCTACATGAGCAGATATAATGAACTTCAAATCACCCCCGGATTAACTATTGACTAACCTTGGCAGCAAATAAAGTAATGGTTTGCCACAGGGTGCTTGTGCAGGGAGGTGTTTTGAGGGATGGTTGCAAGTTGCCTCTGATGCACATTGGAGGTGAGCTGTGGTGGTCACTAAGGGTGACTTCCTGAGTGAGCACCTTGTGGTGGCCCATCACTGGATCAGGGCAGTTCCCAAAGTGTTAAAATGTAAGCCTTTCTGGCGTTCAATTACAAGTGTCAAAATAGTATTATAAAATGCAAACTAAACAAAAAGTTGAAAAGTATTCATCAAAGCAGTTTAGGGTGACAAGCAGTATTTATTTTGGGCTTGCTCAGTGCTTTTTTTCTAAAAAAAAAAAAGTTTAGGGTTACTCTCATTTTCCTACTCATATTGAAATACTGCCCCTCAATGAGGCCAAACTTAGATTCACGAAATGTTTAGGGTATGCATCCCCCCAGAAAAAAAGTACTGGGTTTGCTGCATATAAAGCCCAGAACCCTTTTGCTGGTTGTGACCTATGGATTGGGAAACACTGATATAACTGACATTTTATAAAAGGAAGACCCATGGATGAGAAAAATAAATTTACTTTTATATATATGTGCATATGTGTGTATGCATGTATGCATGGTGTATGGCTCTGTGTAGAATGTGACCTGGAAAGATTTGAAATGAAAGTGGATGGAGAACTATTGGATAGAACTGCAGAGGACAAAGACTGATTGCAAAGTGTGACGAGGAAGGAGGAAGCCGTCAAGTATGAAGGAGGCAGGTCCAGGGTCAAGTCTGGGTGTGACTAACCTTCTCTGGCCCAAAGCCTGCATTGAAGGATGGCCAACGTTCTGAGGGTTGTGTGCCATTTGCAGGCGCGCACACAAACCATAGCTGTCAACTTTCAGATTTGAAAATAAGGGATTTCCCCAAACATTCGGATTTGAAAATAAGGGATGCCACGAGGGCGGTGCAATGGCAAGTAGCCTCACCACCCTGCGCTCCAGAGGCTATGCGTGAACGGGTGAGCGAAAGAGCGAGCGCATAGACGGCAAGCAGGCTGACTGTCTGGTTGGGCGTGAGGGTCTGGCTGCACAAGGCATGCAAGCTCCGCCTCCAGTCGATCTCAGACTCCTTATTGGCAGCCGAGCAACGCAGCTGAGGAGCCTCCCTGGCCGGCAGGGAGGGAGAGGAGCTGCTTCCTTTGAAATCCGGGGAATTTAAGGGATATCAACAATCCGGGATAGCAGCGGGAAACGGCATTGGAATAAGGGAGTTTCCCACAAAAAAAGGAAGGGTTGACAGGTATGACACAAACCCACTCACCACACCTAAAGCACACATGAACTCACCCAGGCAGACCATACACAACCCCCACCCCACAGAGGAACAGGAAGCAACAGCCTTAACCATCCAGCTTAGGGTTGGTGATGCTGACTGGCAGCAGCTCTCCAGAGTTCAGCTGCAACTCTTTTTCCCTTGCAGGTTTTGCATTGGCAGGGGAAGAGTGTTGCTTCAGGGTTGGCCCCAAAGAGTACACTGGGAGTTTCAGGGGTGGGGAAGCAGTTGCTGCTGGGGTTGGATGCAGCAGCGGCTTCTGCAGGCCTGAGCCCCCCTGGGTGATGTCATTTTTGCTTGGGTCTCTTTGTGCTTCATGCAGCCTTGGCTGCATATTTAAATATCTGACTGCCCTGAGGAATGAGTTAAAAAGGAGACTCTGGTCGGAGGCCAGTTTCCCAGAGAATGGAATGATAATTAAGGAAGCAAGGACTGTAATAATGCTGGGAGGGCGGCAAAAGCATCTGAGAAGGAAGGCATACATGACACAGAAAGCGGCTGGGGGAGGGAGAGAAGCACCCCTGTTTATAATTGGGTTTTGATAGGGATGGTAGAGTGAGCAAGTGAATGAGTTGAGTGTGTGTAATTGTGCAAATGAGGCCACTGCCTAGGCAGGCCTCCCTATGGGGCACCCGCCTTGCATGAGATGATGCCCAGCTTACACTGGTTATGCACCACACAAACAGAATCCTGGCTCCCATGAGGAATACATGAATGGGGCCCACCCAGTTCATACAGTCCATGGCAGGGTGGGAACTGCTTCCAAGTGGCATCTTTGGATGGGGGACCACATCTGAGATGGGGGTGACTGAAGGCTGTGGCCCCTTCCCACCCATGGAGCTGGGTCCTAAGCAAGTGAAGCATCCTAGCGTCTTTCTTATGTTTTAACTTCATTTTAAAGCATTTTTTCCTTTTAAATGCTGTTGCATCAGAAATCCATCTGCGATGCCTGCCGTATTGAAACAGAGCAGTAATTATCTTGTTGGGAGTCCTGCCTTATGGAGACACAAGGTTTTCTGGAGTCTTGGCTGGAGGAAAACATAAAACAAGCCAGAGCCTCCTGTGGAGAAAAAGGCTGGTTGTTATCAGATATTTGGACACAAACCAGCTATTGTGCTTGAAAGCGCAAACTGTATTTAGAGGCACCGAAGGCTCCCGGCTCTCAGTGGTAGCTCAACCATCGTTGCTTTGCCATTGTTTCCACAAAGGCTGCTTTGATGTTCAAGAAAGAACTCCCAAAAGTGAATCACATGTTTCTCCCATAGTCTAGTTTGTAACAGGGGCTCTGCATCAATGGGGCAAGAAAACACTGAGGAGGAAAAAGAGGAAACGGGGGCCTTACCTGTTAATTGTACCTTTTAGACCAGCTTTTTGCCAGCCTGAAGCCCTCCAGAGGTTTTGGACTACAGCTCTCATCAGTTCCAGCCAGCAGGCTTAGACTGGTAAAACAGAGACTCCATACCTGGGAACAGATCAGACTATTTGTCTATCTAGCCCAAGGATGAGAAAGCCACATGCAATCTTCTGGTACAAAGCGGGTCAAGATGCAACTGGATCTAAAGGGGGTTTGTGGGCCTCTCTGATTAGCTGATTGGCTAGACCTGCAAAGGTCCCTGCACAGCCCTTGACATGCCCCCACAATCAGCTGACTAGGTAGCCCTTGTGCCTTTGCCTGATTTCAAACTTTGTGGGTCACCTTATGTGATTGACAGATGAACAGCCCTGGCCATCTGTCACACTTGGCCCAGTGGGATGGGGTGGGGGAGATAAAAGATCCAGCCCACCAACAAGGCTCAGATCCCCATCCCTTATCTAGCCTCACATGGTTTACCTGAAGGAGGATGCAGATGGGGAGTCTGGAGAAAGAAAGTCAGGCTGCAGAACAGGAAGTGTCTCCAGCTATTTCATTTCTGTAGCAACACGTTGCCCCTAGTTTACCTAACAAATGAGATAGTTAATAGACAAGACCAGGACTATTCAAAATGAAACCGTTTTGGTCACTTTTAAAGATAAAGGTAAAGGACCCCTGACAGTTAAGTCCAGTTGCGGACGACTCTGGGGTTGCGGCGCTCATCTTGCTTTACAGGCCGAGGGAGCCGGCGTTTGTCCGCAGACAGTTTTTCCGGGTCATGTGGCCAGCATGACTAAGCCGCTTCTGGCGAACCAGAGCAGCGCACGGAAACGTCGTTTACCTTCCCACTGGAGCGGTACCTATTTATCTACTTGCACTTTTTGGCGTGCTTTTGAACTGCTAGGTTGGCAGGAGCTGGGACCGAGCAATGGGAGCTCACCCCGTTGTGGGGATTCGAACCGCCGACCTTCTGATTGGCAAGCCCAAGAGGCTCAGTGGTTTAGACCACAGCGCCACCAGCCACCAGCTTTTCACTTTAGCCATCAGCTTTTCTGCAGACCCCAGTCTTACATCTAAGGGCCTATAAGGGCCTCCTCAGATGACATCCAGGCTAGCTCCTCAAAATGACAAAAATGTTGTTCTTGTTTTTTATTTTGTTTTTTATTGTTTTTTACTTTTATTTTATGGGCCAGATAAAAATTGCTAAAACGTGAAACAGAAGAGTCTGTGCCATTAGTTAGAACAGGGGTTGTCAACCTCCTCCCTACCGCCCACTAGTGGCCGTTACAGGATTCTGGGTGGGCAGTAGGGGGTTCTACGGCACAAGCTGAATCCTCCTTCCATCCAGCACAGGTGGGCGGTAAGGAAATTTTAGCATCAAGAAAGATGCATTAGTGGGTGGTAGGTATAAAAAGGTTGCCTACCCCTGAGGTAGAGAAAGGCAGACCATGAAGGAAGAGTTTAGGGTTCAGAAAGGAGGGTTGAAAGAGGCAGCTCAAAGGAGGGAACATTGATTTGGGTGGCTGGGGAAACCCAGCCAGATGGGTGGGGTATAAATAATAACATTATGATTATTATTATTATTGAAACAACCAGCTGTACCTTAGCCAGCAGGTCTCTTGGCTCCAGCTGGAGTCAGGCGCTCTAGGACCAGGACTGGGAAAGACACGGCTCTTTGAAGCGTTCCTGGCAGCCAGTCTGGACTGGGCTGGGCTGGTGGTAAGGCAGACTCACTGCTGGCTTCTTATAAAAACGAATTGCTTGCCCTTTAAAGAATGTTATTTTGGACACTTATTCTTAATGTGGGTAATGATAAAAACCATCTAAAAGACACATTGTGTAAAAAGCAATTCTATAGACAGCAAAACAGCAGATCAAACCCTTTCAGTTCCCAAAACAGCCTTTTGCAGTCTAATTAAAATCATCACAACAATGCTTAGGCAAATGAGAAGCTTAAACTGGTGCCAGAAACTGAGTAACCCGGGTGTCAGGCGTGTCTCCCCTTGGAAGGCATTCAACAAATGGAATGTTAATATTTAAGAAGTGATAATGTATGAATTAATATCTACCTGCCTGCTGTCTTTCCTTAGCCTAGCCCAGGGGTAGGCAGCCTAAGGCCCGTGGGCCAGATGTGGCGCAATCGCCTTCTCAATCCTGCCCGAGGATGGTCCGGGAATCAGCATGATTTTACATGAGTAGAATGTGTCCTTTTATTTAAAATGCATCTCTGGGTTATTTGTGGGGCCTCTCTGGTGTTTTTACATGAGTAGGATGTGTGCTTTTATTTAAAATGCATCTCTAGGTTATTTGTGGGGCATAGGAATTTGTTCACCCCCCCCAAATATAGTCCGGCCCCCCACATGGTATGAGGGACGATGGACCGGCCCACGGCTGAAAAAGGCTGCTGACCCCTGGCCTAGCCTTTCATTTGCTGAATGCTAAATGTTGGGAGATGGATTAACACTCCTTAATGAAGCTTCTTGTAGCCCATTAGCCTAAAGGAATATTCTCTGCAGCAGGTGATGGTGTGCTGCTTTAGATTTTCTGGCTCAAGGGCTCTCTGTTTTCCTGGAGGAGAGACAAGGGTGGTTACAGGTACAACGGCCACGGGCTGCATCGTGTGGCTTTGCAGCAGAGTCAGGAAGAGAGCCCTGGACTCTAACATGGCAATCGGACCTCTTTTGTGAAAGGAGCATTGCTCTTTTGGACCTGAGATTCTCATTTGGGTGGTTTGTTGAGCTTGTTCATTCCCCCCCCCCAGAGGAAGATGGATGGTTCTTGTACTTGGTTCTGCTGCCAGCGTTCACTAGGCTGCCTCTCCTGTTCTCAGAATCTGGAATCCAGTGCCAAAATGGCTCAAACCCGACATTCCAAGTGTGAGACTCATGCAGACACCAAGGATGGGCATTTCTATATAAACATTTCCTTCTGCTGGGTCTGAATGGGACCTGTTCAGGTTCAGCTTGGAGGGATAGAGAATTGTGTCTACTCCCTCGAAAGCAGCGACTTCAAACAGAGATTGCTAACCTCTTGAGATTCAGTAATGGAGTTGAATGTGGGTTTGTGCAATTCTGGGACCTTTTGCAGAGCAGGTGCAGCTGTGGCAAGTGAATTAGCTGATACGGAAGCTTTCGGGTTTTACTGTGTCTGTGCCATATTAGCATAGAGGAAAGAGAATGAGGAAAATAAGCAGAGATACTTCCCTCCTTTTCTTTGAAGTGTTACCATTGAAGTGGCTAGCAAGAAGAAGTTCCTACTTCATGCTAGCCATTAAAAATGGTAACCCTTCTTTGCAAGATTGCTTGCATTTCTAATTCAGAGCTAGAGGTTGTATTTCAACTGGCTGGAGTTGCTAAAGCCGAATGTGTTTTAGAAAGTTGAATCTATGAAGTAAGGACAAACTGACTCAAGGAAACTATGGATAGTCAAGCTGATTCCAGGAAACTGGGTATTGTGTTGCATACTGCTCCTCTTTGGTGGGGTACAGTAACAGATCAGCAAATCATCTTTGGATTTTCCTATGGGGCTGTCATGATGAAATTCTGAATTCCAAATTTACAACTAACCTGCTAAGATTTAGTACCCAAGAATCTAGTAGCCATTAGTGGACCTCTTCTCCTGTGTTAATTGGTCTACTCCTTTTTCTAAACAAACAAACAAACAATAAAACTCAATCTAAGCTTGTAGCCATCCTGTGGCACAGTGAATTAATTCTGAACTGCAGGAAGAAAACGTTCCTTTGCTTTTGGGAGGCCGCGAGAGCTAGG